>CM074580.1:24703333-26036250 GCA_037305975.1 Chrysolophus pictus | reverse complement strand
ACTGAAGGATTTTGTTTGCTGTTTTGATTTGGCTGAAATGTCTTGTTCACAATTTGCAGTGACTGGTAACTTTGATAAAAGGAAGCAAGGTTCAGTGTTTCGGCTCTGTGCAGTCCGTAGGTGTGGATCATGCTGTTCTTAGCTGATGTGTGCAATCATGTAAACACACTCACCTCACACAAGGATACCTCAGCTATCCACGTGAAGCCAGTCTTCCTCTCCCCTATGTGTAACATTTGTAAAAGAGAAATGTTTATGAAATTCAGCCTACATTCTATAATAACTACCTGGAATTATCTTAAGATATTGCAAAATGGTGGGAGTTTATTTAATCACAGTAGCAACAAGCCTCGTTTGATGGTGGTTTAAGTAACCAGATTTTTAATATTAACCTCTGAGCATTTGTTTGTTTGTTTTTAAGGAAGAATTGAAGAGGAATGTATTATTTTAAAGTCTAATGTGTTAACTTGGCAATTTTTCCAGCCTTTCAGGATTGAGCTGATTTTACTCTCTATTGCTGGTAACACATCCTCTCTTAACAGAAGCAGTGACAACACCTCAAGAACTTTATACTTTTGTGGGATTAATAAACATTGCTTTTCTAACTTTCTACAATGGCTGGCAATTATGTGGGCTGCCTACGGGAGTTATTTTCCTTTTGGGAGACTTCTTCAATAGAAACAACCATATGGTTGACACAACAAATTTAGCACAGAGCAAATTGCAACCTGCAGAGCCCAGCAGGGAAGCTGAACCTGGGCTGCAGGGGGTACCCTTAGCTTCCAGGGACTGGCTGGTTTTCCTCTACTGCTGCAATAGAGAAATTGTCTTTCAGAGAACAGGAATTTAGTTGCAGTGCTCTGCAACAAGACCTGTGTATCCTGCTCCTTCCTTACCACAGAAGAGTTCCAGCTGACTGGTTAATTTTGGTGCCAAAGTCCTGGGTGAAATTCTCTCTGTTTTTTTTCAAGTATGTCAGGATTCCCCCTAATGCAATGCAAAATTTAAACGCACAAAATTTTACGTACAAATAATGAATGTGGATTTGAAGTTTCTGCTTTAACTGTTGAGCAATGCCTTTTTTTGTAGTGCAGATGTTATCTTATGTTTTTGCTCCTGTTTCTCCCCAGTCCACATAAACAGCTTGGATCCTTTCTGTTCTTGTGCAAGTGAAACTTTCATTAAAATAGACCCTAGTTTTGTTTAGCTTCTTTTTTTTCCTGTGTAGGGACTGAAGGAATAAATTCACTCTATAAATCTTGCATTTGCAGTTACTGTATTTTAAATTGGAAATGCATATTTTTAGTAAAGGCTGTGACATGACTTGCTTTTTGATCCTTATTTTCTGTAAGAATTACTGCTGTTAGTCAGCTTAGGCTAAGAGTACTGAGTCCACTATTTCTTTTGAAAACAATACTGCAGGTGGGCTACTCATACAGGGTTCTGATGGTCCCCAGTTGGCTGTGGGAATTCAGCTAGTACTAATTGGTTACAGGTGTTTGTTTCATTTTGAGATCACTTGATCTTTGACCTAACTTTTGATCTTTGACCTAACTTTTACGTAAGGGACCTCTAGTAGCAGCAGGCCACCTTGCTCCTGAAGGTACATAATGTTGACCAGCTTGGTCTGCATGGCTTCAGATTCTTTTAAGTCCTTATCTGGATTGTGACAGACAAGGTCATAAAGGTTTGGCACAAGGTGCAGTAAGGGATTTTGGGCCATTTCACATCTTTTCTTTCTGTCTGACTGGACATCTGGAATGATTGCCCAGCAGCCTTCTCTGCATCTTCTGCTTTCTTAGTTTGGAATGCAACACTTGAAATTATTCTTGAACTTCTAACTGATTTTCTGTAGAATCAACCCAGAGATGAGTTGCAGTGTGTATTAGAGAGAGAGAGGGAGAGAGAGAGAGAGAGAAACAGATATCAATTTTCAAATGCTTTCCTATGAATATCCAAAATGCTAAATTAAGGAAATCACCAGCAATGCCTTCAGACAAGTACTGACTTTTTGAAGCTGCAAACCAGTGGCTGCTAATTGAAAATCTTTGGGCAATACCACAAAGAATGAAAGTGGTGTATTAGCTAAAAATACAACGTTGTTGCTCCACAAGGAATTAAGTACTTGATCTGCATCATGATTAAATTAAATGCAAAGCTGTTCTGAGGTTGTTCGTTACCATTGAATAAGACAAATGTTGAGTCCTTCAAAATTATTTTGCTTAATAATTGCTGTTCTCTTTCCCCTCCTAGGAAATCTTCTAAGCCATTCTTTTTCTTTTAAGTTTGCTCAGGCAACCAAGAACATAAGAAAGTAATGCGCTTGTAATGGTCATTTGTACATAAAGGTGTAATTATTTATTTTCTCATTTGTACCATATCAAGGCTTTGTACAATGTTTTAAGTTTTGTTTTCAAATTATTTTGTATTTTATTTTTATAAACTGGTTATAAATAAAATATTCATTCAGCATGCAAAACTTCAATCCTTGATTGTGTTTGTATGGTGATTTTACTGCTTAAAATATATTGTATAAAGTTGATTTTTTTTTTCAAAAAAATTTTTTTTGTTAATGTACGTTAGATGGAGAAAAACCTTTTCTGTTATGAGAAAGCAAAAAGCAAGTGTCAGTTGGTACTACTCCAAAAGAAGTTGATGCTCATACTGCAAGAGTGATTGGGTCAATGAGAGTTCTACTGTTTAGTATATTGATGTATTGTGTAATAAGTAACATTAGGAACAACTCAACCCTCCTCCTTAAAGGCCTCCTTCCTTCTCTATTTGCTCTTGTTCTTTATCCATCCTCTCTGCATTCACCCAAACAGCAAATGACTGCCATGGCAGATCAGATCAATTTAGTAATGGTATTGTGGATCCCAGCCTTGGTCATGCAGCAAGCCAGCTACACTTATTAATTCTTAAATGGGTTTAAATTATAATTTCTTATTTAGCCACAGGCCACTGTAATAAATTTATTTTGTCCAGCTGTCTGGACATTCATGCCAAGCTTTTACAGCCTCTTGTAAAGTCTCATTCTCTGTGCAATACAATTTAGCTGCAGATAGCAAAAACATTACTGAAGTTGTTGCTGAATCTGGGCATTTTGTCCCACATGGAGATGCAGTGTTAACCAGTTGCTCTAGTTCCATCCAAGATCCTTTCATTTCTCTTTATAGAAAAACTAGATAAAAGCACAGTGTCATCACAATATTTGTGGTCTACGTGCACACTTATCCAAGTCCTTGTGTGCTGTGGAAAATACTGCTTGTTCTTTGCACAGCAGAACAAGGTTGCTAGGAAAGTCTAGAAGAATTGGAGAAAACTTCTGGATCTCTTTCTTGACTTTGCCACTGTTATGCACTGTACGTGAAGCAAATTAAAGGCCAGCTCTACCCTAAAGAGCAGCCAGAAATGTACTGCTGTGCTGCTGGAGGGTGTGTGTTCTTGCTGTTCCCAGTAAAGCCACCATTTGATAACAGAAAAGACGCACAAAGAAACAGAAAGTCAGCTTTATTAATTGGAATTTGAAAATAAAAAATGTGCATGCTCTGTACTGGAGGTGAGATAGATATCTCAGTATCTTAAGTTACTCAGAATATTACATAAATAGTGATCAGAACTAAAATGAGAGTGGTCTCAACTCGGCTCTGACATACCTAGACTGTGCAAGTGAGAGACTGAAGAAGATCCAAGGCTGGAACAGGAACACTACTGGAGATGGGTGCCAAGATCTGCTCATCTGATTTCTGAAGCTCTTTTTTTTTTTTTTTTTTAACCATCTTCACAACCACAGGAGACCCAGTCCACTAGCTCTGCTCTTGAAATCTTGCTGCACTTCTTTGCACCTGGACCATAGCTTTCTTTCATGGAACATAAATGTGAGACAGCTGTGTAGCACACACAAGCTAGCTTTCCCTAAAAAGGCTGGAGTAAATGAAATTCAAGAATCAATAACTGAAGAAAGAATTGAAATACGGAAAGAACTGGCTACTGCACTCCGGA
Organism: Chrysolophus pictus; assembly: GCA_037305975.1. Classification (NCBI taxonomy): domain Eukaryota; kingdom Metazoa; phylum Chordata; class Aves; order Galliformes; family Phasianidae; genus Chrysolophus; species Chrysolophus pictus. Next base: position 26,032,248 of record CM074580.1, on the reverse strand, counting down.
CAAGCTCAAATAACTGCCCAAAAAGACCAGGTAAACTTCTAATTCACTAACATCTTTCTAACCCAACCTGGGATATCACAGCAGTATTAAGAGGCTGCTTTTTGTATGCAAACAAAACGCAAATGAAGGCTTGACAGATCCCATCTGTACTGAGGAGGAGAAATATAAATGCTTCTAAGAGGTTAATTCTATCCTGGTTTTGGTGTCAGCATTTTATGAGTAAGGTAGTGGTAGCTGTCACTCACACCATCTCCTTTTATAAGGGAAACCAGGAGCTAAGAATCTCCTCCAGGGCATAGACCTTGTGTTAATCCCATGTGGTGGCTGCAATTGAACTGCACCTGGCTGAGCTTCAGGATTTGTCATCCTCTTCTACCGTTTCTTTTTTAGATAGTTCTTTTGGGCCTCTTGAAGAATTTTGTTTCCATTCTTTGCTCAGCAATGCCTCAGAAGAAACCTGTTAAAATCCAGCTGTCCTGGGCTCCATCAGACTCCTGCACAGGCATAAGATGAAATCCCTTGCTTTGAGGTAATTATTCTAATGGTGTGTAACTGGTGATAGGGGCGTTCCTTGCTTTATTTGCAGCTACTGTTAGCTCCCATATTTATCACATTTCAATGATATGACCTACTTCCCCCCCCCCAAAGATGAAATAAATTAGTCCTGTATTTTTGTGTAGTATAGTGCACTGTCCGAGCTGACATAAAAATGATATACCTTGCCTGATGTTTACTTGTTCTTATGCTGCTAAAAGGGGTAGTTGGGCTGCTACTCTGTATGCAACAGAAACATATGTTCAGAATCACTGGAAAACCAGTGACCATTACCATAGGCCAATTTATCTTTAGAATTTTATACTGGTGATAAATGCTTATGAGGAGGACTTGAATGATTTTTTAGGTGATAGGATAAAAGTGCAGGTGAGTGGGTTGCTGTATTTCCTTCAGTGAGTACACTGGACATATAAACGGAGTTCTCTCTGTTAATTTAGAATTTTGCAAAGTAAAGTGATTCTAATATACAAGCTCTAAACACCAGTCTTCCATGTATCTTAACAATAGCATCAGTAGTAATATTTTCCTCCTGTTCAGAGTAGGCACTTAACAGGTTACTTTTTGCTCAGATTCTTCTTTTCTTTCTTCTTCCTCGGAAGTACAGCTACAAGAATGGCAGATTTTATTAACCTCTCTGATAGGTAAAGATAAAAGCATCTCTTCATGAACTATGCAAGAGCATTTTTCTATCCAGAATCAGCCTCTGCCTCCTGTAATTTATTTAACAGCGAGTCTAGATGTAAAACAATGCAGAAACATTTTTTGTTCTTCATATTTCAAGTGATGTGATACCAATTCCAGAAAGCTTGCAAAATCAGAAGAGCCTGCTTATAAGCCATAATAAGAAACGTTACTCCATGTCAAAGCCAGGCATCACTCATCAGTTACTGTTTTTGCTTTATGTCTCTATTTTAATAATATCACAAGAAATAGCCTGCTCTGCTAGTGAAGTAAAACACAAATGCCTCTGAGAAAGTGCATTTGGCAAGCTGGGAATGAACAGCAACCAAATGAAGCAATGCTGTATGAACTTGGAGAAGCACATTCATCATCAACAGCTCAATCCTAGAACCATTCCTCAAGGAAGCAGGTGTATCAAACCCTTCCTGCCATACCTTCCTTGCACAGCTGAGACTTAGAAAAACAAAACCTCAAACCAACAGCAAACAAGCAAACAGTTATAAGTATTAGAAAAAGCAACTACTTAAAAACACCAGCTCATTTTGCCATTTGTTTAATTAAAAAAAAAAACAACAAAAACTAAGCAACTCATGTAAGACAGCTCCTGCTAGTCAGTAACCATAATGTTACTTTTTCACCCAAATCTCATGCCTTTTATTTTCCAAAAGGTCACATTAAACAAAGGATAATACAGACAAGAGTTTTAGTCAAAATAAATCTGTTTGTTTTTAAGAGAGTAAGAGGATAAAGAGAACAGCAGAAAAACATTAGCCAACTGAAACTGAGTTAACAAACAGAACTGGTATTTAGTGTTTAATGCCACCTCCTATAGAGAAACATTTCCCACTGGGAAAAAATGCGGGGGGCAAGTCCACTTTGCTCCTTCAAGTCACAGGCTGGAGCAGAACAAACAACAGCACCTAACACCACAGTCACTGTACATATATTCAAGTTTTACATGTCTGCAAAGCAGAAGTAGTAGCAGCCGTTTGGATGTTCTTTCTTAATGGTTCTCAGGGGGGGTCTGGGGAACTCTGAAGGACCTGGTTCCTGTGATGTAGAGCTGGAACTGCAGCTGCTGCTCCTGCTGCTGCTCCCAGCCATCTGCACCCGGCCTCTGTCCTCGACAGGGGAAACCTGGGGAGAGCCCGGGCTCAGGTATCCAGCTGTGGTCTGAGTAGAGGTGGTGGTGTACGTAGTTGGGCCAGTGTTGTTTTTCACATAGACATTTTTGATAGCAACAAGCGTATGTGCCATGATGCTGAGGCTGTTACTCAGATCCTGCATGCCTTGCTGCAGCAGCCGAAGATTGTGGTTGACGCTGTCAAAGCCAGACTGGATCACCTGCATCTGGGTCTGCTGAATCTGCACTAGGTCCGCTTCAGTTATTCCGATTTGGTCTGCCTGGGATCTGCCTTTTGATTTGGCTTTTACCTTCCCTGAGGAAGCACCACCCGATGTCCCCAGATAAGGCAGCTGCTCCTGGCTAGGTGGGACCACTGCCATGTCCTCAGAGCTTTCCTCCGGTTCTACCACTTTCACTACTATCTCTTCTTTTAGGTTCATCTTCTCAAGACCGGGTTGATGAGATGGGCCGGGATCATCATTAAATCCTAGAGATGAGGGGAGAGGAAAAGCAGAGCAAAGTCAGTGAGGAACTTCACAGTCAGTCAGGTGCGTTTTTACCCTTCAGCACACCCATCAGCCCTTGAACCAAGACCCTACCGCAGCAACTTGCGCTGCGCTGACGCTTTTAGAACACACGGCACCGCAAAACGTGGGGAAGAAAACCCTAAAGATCCATTCACTGAATTGCCGTGAATTGTAATTCCCTTACTGCCCCCACCGCGGGGGCTAAGGTGCAGGTTCCAAAAGACACATTTTGTTCTGCGCTGTGTGTGTGCACGGTGACGCCGATTGCGGGGAATCCCTGGGTACTGCAGCTGCCGTTTCAGCGCGTTAACGCCCCCTCTCTCTGGGACACAAAACCATACGTAGTCACAGCACTTCGGGCAGCCTAGGATTGCACGCTGTCATTCTATTTCTGCGATTTCAAGAACGGGATCTACAAACGTGGACAGAAGGGGCTGGCTTAGCGCCGCCGGCACGGGAGATCCGCTCCCACGTGCTGTTGCCGTAGTGTCACGGGCCGCCGGCTACACGCAGCGCTGCGCGTCAAGGCGCGAAGGCGGCGCCCCGCACTCACCCATCTCCCCCACGGCGGCGCCGGGCAGCTCCAGCGTGTCGATGCCGCCCACGATGGGCACGGCCTCGGCGTGCAGCAGGGAGCCGTAGGCGCGGGGGTGCAGGTGGTGGTGGTGGTGGCGGCGGGCGGGCGCGGCGCTGGACGGCAGCTCCTCGGGGGCCAGCAAGAGGCCGAGGGCTGCGGCGGGGCCCGGCGGCGCGCCGCCCTGAGACAGGCGGCACAGCTTGCTGCGGTCGCGGCGCTTCAGGTCCCGCCAGCGCTTCTTCAGGTCCTCCACGTCGCGGGGACAGGCGGCCACCGGGTTCACCTTGTGCCGGATCAGCTCCCACACCTTCCGCTTCTGGCCCGGGGAGGCGCGGCCCGGCCCCGCCGCGAACAGCAGCCGCTCGTGCTTCAGCACCTGCTCGATCAGCACCTCCGTCTCCGCCTCGTTGAAATTGGCCTTGCGCCGCTTGGGCGAGTCCTCGGCCATCCTCCGCCGCCGGGGGCCGGGGCGGCCCGACGACGGGGGGCCCGCGGGGGGCGCCGCTGCCCCTTCCCCCGGCCCGGCCCGCGGGCGCCGCCGCCGCCGCTAGGCCGGGCCCCGCGCCCCGCCGGGGAAGGGAACACCGCGCATGAGAGGAAAGGACGCGCGCGGCCGGCGCAGGCGCCCCGTGCCCCGCGTGTTGACATGGGGAGGGGGCCCGGCCCCGGGCCCGGCCCGCGCCCGCTCTGCCTCCGCCCCCGCCCGCCTCCCCCCCGCCGGGATTCCCCGCCGCCGGCCCGCCCCGCCCGGCCCCGCCGCGGGTTGTGCGCCTGCTCGGCGGCGGCGGCCGCGGCGCCCGGGAATGGCGGCGGTTTTGGAGCTGCTGCTGAGTGAGGAGGTGGCGGTCGGCGCCGTGGTGCGGTGGCTGCGGCGCGCGCCGGGACAGCGCCCGGCTGAGGTAACGCGCGGCGGCGCCGCCCCGCTCTCTGCGGCCCGGGCGGGCATCGCGTCTCGCCGCGGGCCGAGCGGGAAACTTCGCGCTCGGGGGAGGCCCGCCTGAGGCCCGGGGGCGGCCGTCGGGGGGCCGAGCTCCGCCGAGCGGGCGGCGGGAAGGTGGGACCGGGGCCGCGGGACCGCTACCGCCCGCCGGGCCCCGGGGCGAGGCGGAGGCGGAATGGCGGCGAACGTGGCCCGGAGCGCCGTGCCCCGTCGCCGCGTGCCGGCTGGAGAGGCGCGGTGACGCGGGGGGCTGCGCTTCCCGCCGCCTCGCTGGTGGGAGCGGGGCTGGTGCCGCGTCCCGCGGCGCGTCGGGAGCTGCTCGTGGCCCTGCGGTGTCTCCCGACCTGTTGCTGGTCTGAGCGTGGGGATCCGCTACATCCGAGCGCACGGAGCTTTGTAACGCGCTGTGGGCCGAGCGCTGGCGTTCCCGTGGTTGTAGAAGCCTTTGTAACGGCAGATTGACCAGGAGCGCTTACGCCGAAGTGATAACGTGGAGAACAAGTCTGTGTGTGAAGCATTTTCAGCCCGAGCTCCTCAGAATGCCTTTAATTAAGATCAGAGCTTACTGCTGTCACCCCAAACTTCTGTGGAAGGAGGGAGCAGCGTTCCAGGTGTCCTTAACCTGTGGGCTGCAGATGTGGGTCTGCGGGCGCCGTGCAATTCGAGGTGCTGACCGCTCAGAACTGGAGGCTGTGGGCTGGCTAGCGGGGGGGTCCGCCTTGCCGGGGGATGTGGGTGGTGTGTGGGCTGAGGAGGCCAGTGGGAGGCAGGGAGCTGGCGGCACGCCCTCATCCTACAGCAGGGCTGTGAACCTCTATTAACTCGCGCAGTGAGAGGAGTAAAGGCGTGCTGTGCTCAGAAAGGTTTGAGGAGCTGACTGGCCACGTGTGCAGACCGTAAGCTGTCTCTAAACATAGATGGGCAACCGAAGAATGGTAGAGTACATCTTGCCCTGGCTTTTGTGGGGCAGTTCTGCACTGCTGGCACTGGTGGGTTTTGTGTGCTGGCCCTGGTCTGCCCAAGGCGTCAGCATGCTAAGTGCGCCCTGTACCAAGGCTGTGCCAGCCTCAGGCTTCACTAGGGAGCTGCTGTGCTGTCATGCTTTCGAGGAAGAGTTTCAGCACTGGTGTCGAGGATGGCAGGGCTGAGATCATGGCCCTGCTCTCACTGCCTTCTTTTGTGAAAAGTATTTCCAGAACAGTGTTTGCTCTTCTTTCTTAGAGTGGAGATGTGAATAGAAATGAAACAGAATGTGCATGCAATTATTTTCATGTTACTAAGGAGGAAGTTGCTGCCTGTGTGTGCTGCTTCTACTGTTGTTGAGATGGCACAGAGAACCATGGAGAGGAAACAGGAATGTGTGCGTTGTTAGGAACAAAAGACACTTTTCCTAGCATACAAGGCTTTGAGCTGTGCATGGGATATGAGTTCTTTTTGTCTAATGTTTCCCTGGGAAGATCGCCACTTGTTTAGGTTTATAACATGTTGATTCTATGAGTGATTTTTTTAATTAGTTTTTTTTTGTTTGTTTTTTGTAAGGTTTGTTACTTACAAATGTCATGCATGTTGAAGTTGTGCAGTCTCTGTTAGCTCTCTGGGGGATCTCAAGTGAGAGGAAATATGTAATTGAAATCATCTGATATTTGCCACCAAGGGACTCCACGTACTTAAACACTTGTTCTCACAGCACCCCTCTGTGGATGTAGGTGGCATTTGTGGATAAGTAGGGAACAGAGAATTTGTAGGCTTTTGTTTTTCATGTTAGAATTAGCTGCTTCAGTATCCATGCCCCACTTTGAAACATTGGACGCAGAGATGCCAGTTGCTCCAGGCTCTTGCTGACCGCAGCTCCAGTAAGTGTCACTGCTGTTTCCAGGGGACAGCTCTGCTAGTTCCCAGCTGGAGGCCAAAGTGAGTGACTCCATTGGGAATCTCCTGCCAAAATGACTGTGTGGAGGCTGGCTTTCTGGCTTATGACTTGTGCTAAGGTCATTTGAATTGTATTGGCCTACTTTGGCATATCACGTTGTTTTTTATTGTGTATTGCAGTACTAAATGAGTCTAGACAAGTGAAAAGAAAGAATGAGGAAGCAACTTTATATTAATGCTTTGTCCTCTTTTGTAGGAGAATCACATCCATGACAAGCTGGTATCGTTCAGTTTGCTTCAGAAAGACTTTGTGCCTTTTCTGCTGAATTTTTTAAGGGAGCAGACCAGCCAGATACTGACTAATGGACCCTCCACTCCTGCTAAAACTCCTAATTCCAAGGCCCACAGGAGCCAAAGGACAGGACCAGAAAGGAGAGCAGGCCACGCGACTAGCAGCCGAGTGCAGCTCTTTTCCCAAAGGACTTCGGTGACCTCCTGCACCACAGACACCAGCTTTTCTCCCGCTGCTGCATCCAGCGGTTCCTCTTCCTATTCTGGGTCAAACCTGTCGAGCCCTTGCAGTGACTTCCCCAGCGTGGTGTCCAGTGGCAGCCCGAGCTTTGGATACAGCCCTGTGCTCACCCACAGTGAGAAGCGCTCAGCTCAGAAGGCCAGTCTGGGGAGCTTCCTCGCTGCTGCACCAGAGGCCTTGCCGGCAAGGCGGGGCAGGAGGAAGGGCAGCAGCTCTGTCAGTGCCTCTGGCCGGCAGGTTGTTCGGGACCTGGGGCGGTCCTTAGCCGAAGAGGAAGATGGAAAGAATGAAAGTGCATCGTGGAGCGGAGGGAGAAGGAAGCGGAGTGAAGTGCCTCTTGTTGCTGCTAGATCTCCTCCTAGCCAGCTGAATCTTAACAACCTAGAGGAGTTCCCACCCATGGGTACTGCCTCTGGCTGGACAAAGTAAGAGAGTGCCCGCCTTGCTTTCTCATTTGGATTGTCCTGCAGGTTGCTGTTCCATTCTGTTGTGCACCTCTGAATGCTGTCACAAACAATACCCTGAGGCTGACTTCTTGTTCTTCTTGGCCAGAACAGCCTTGTAACTGCTGCTGCAGAGGGGAGTATTGCTGTCACAGGCAGTCAACTTCTGGCCCTGTGTGCTCGCCTTGGTGCCCCTTCAGCCTCTCACTTGTGTTGTGCCTGCAGCTCGCTGGTGCACAGGCCAGCTGCCGTAAAGCTGAACACATTTTTGTCCTTCTGTGTTCTAACAAGTCAGCGTTATCTTAGCTCTTCGTGTTTCTTGTTTAACACAATAGTAATTGCTGATCAAGTGCAACCCTGGAAGGCTCTTCAGCTTTACTGATGCAAGAAGAAAAGCTTTTGGGTTGATGTTTTGTGAATTCTGGTAATGAACATCATTGTGCAGCTTCATTTGTGTCATGTGGTTATGGACAAATAGCTGACTAATTCTCATATTCACTTTGGTCTTCACCAGGCCCTTCTCTCCCTGCTGACACTATCTTTGCTTTGGGGTAATCGTTTGTCTTGTGATTGCCTCACTACTTTGATTTTTTCATTCTTTAAAACTTTTATTAGGAAGTATAATGCTTTCATGTCAGGCTGTTTGCTCTGTAAGCCAGACACTGGCCTCTGAAGGGGTCACTTTCTAGTTGGACAATTACATTTCCAGCAGAAAATTGATAGTCTCTGTGTCTGCCTGGGAAATGCCTCTTACTGCATTACAGAGCCTCTTCCTGAAGGTCCAGTCTAGGTAGCTTATGTGGGAAGAATGGGTTCCCCTAAACTTTAAAGATAACACATTACTGGGATATAGTGGTATCTTGTTCATTTCTGGTTGTGTTAGAAACTGCTGGTGAAATGGTTTCATGCAAAAATAATTTATCTGTTGTCCTTCTAAACCAGAGTTGTTTGGAGGAGCTGCTTGGCAGTCTTTGTCACTGTTCTGTGCACTGTTAATAATTACATGTGTTGGCAGCAAGAGGCAGCTGGCTGCTTTTTGCCATCCATAGATCCTTGAGTACTGACAGTATCTACAGAAAAAGTTTAGAAGTTCACAGTGCTGGCTTGATATCTGTTTTATTTTAGCATTAGGTTCTTTTGGAAGAGTTTAATGCGCGTCAGTCTTGAGATTTAATTTCTTCTCTTGTTTTGGTGATTTCAACAAAATCCCTTCTCACTCTTTCAGCAAAAGCAAGCCCTCAAGGCGAATCAACCCAACTCCTGTGAGTGCCGAACGCCCTCTTTCAAAGCCAAAGATGTGCTTCACTTCAACGCCTGTCAGCCAGTCTCCAGCTGCTCGATTTTCAGCTGGGTCAAGCTCTGAGGCCTTTACCACTGTACAGGAGGGAAGCCCAACTTCTGTGATAAGCAGCAGCCTTCAAGAGGAGAGGGAGATGCTGAAGAAAGAACGGTACAGTCTGAACAGGGTGTTGAAGGGCTTGTATTGATTCTTAGTTCTCTTGATTGAAGATGCTATTGATAGGAGAGCGGAAATGACCAGAAGAGTGTCTAAAACAGATGCTGATAATCTTAAACTTTAATTTGTCTAAAACCAAGCGTGACTGCTGTCAGATCAGTACATTAATGCACTTAGCTCATGCTTGTCATTTTAAAGGTGTACTAACTCTGGAATGGCAACCCTCATTTTATCTTCAGGAACCTTTACTGCTTTCTTACCATTGCCTTTTCATGGGTTTGCATGTGTGGTTGTCTCCTGTCCAGCTTTTTGTAGGTTGTAGAGGTGAAATGTGTTGGTTTGAGTGCATGTAATTAGGCTATATCTGAAAACTTCATCTGTCACAGAAGGTATTGTCGAGTTTGAAGAAAATGAATTAACAGTGCAGATGTGGGGAAAATGTTAATGGAATTTAGGCAGACTAACACAGGCTTGTGGTCAGAGAAATGGGATATGGGTAGCAGAAAATTCAGTTTTAAGAAGTTTTAAAGTTGCTACCACAAATATCTGACTAAAATTGTGTGTGCTGGGAGATGAGGTGAATTCCAGCTTCTAATTTTGTCTGCTGCTCAGATAATGAGTAACTTTCCTCTATCTGTAAAGTGATATCACTGTTAGTCTGTGATGATTGGTGCTTTGGAAGAAAAAAGCAAAGCATGGTAATATATAATTGCTGACACAACTGCTAGTGTTCTTTGTAGCTTTTGTTCTTGGGGAAACTCCTTGGGACACGAGAGGAGTTCTTTCCTTGGCAGACTTGCAGTTGACTCCGGTGGGACCAGAATAGGCTGGAACAGACCCACTAGGTTCTCCCAAATTCCCTTTTGTACAGGGCCTGTACCAGAACTGGTCGGGATTCAGACCTACCTTTGTGCTCTTTAGTGGAGCACATATTCCAGTCTGAATTCCACCTGCAGTGTTCCAGTAATCCGTATAAATTAAAGTAGGTGAAATAGCAGTACGTGGGCTGGATTGGACCCATGAGGTGATCTCATCTAAGCCATCGTGCTTTCAGCAGAACGGTTAGTGCCTGGGGCTAGGAGCTGCTGCTGTGTCCTCAGTAGTGGTGGGAAGTGAGCAGCAAAGCTAAGACAGTCTCCAGCCAACTGGGTTTCTTTTTTGAGCAGTGGCTCAAAGGGAGAAATTCATGCTGAGGTAGATGACAACACTGAGGTAGAAATGAAGCTGAGTGTAACTGTGTTTTTGGAGGCTTACTGTGGTAGGTTTAAGAAGTGCTTAGCATGAAGTAGTTTTTTTTAGTTCTAATTGATCAAGTGCTTATGTTCATTGCAAGACAGATGTTAGTAAATAACCTTTCTGCTTCCATTTTGGGACTGATTTGTTTTTCATTGCTGCAGTTTGAGTTTAGGCCAGCAAAAAAGTTCTTGGCTGTGATGAAAAATGTTTGTGTCTTCCCCATAGCCTTTCAAGTTACTTTTAAAGATTTTACTCTTGAGACAATTTGGACATAAGTGGATGTAATGTTCACAGTGTGGATGTTTCATTGAGATGTTAAATGGTCATTTCATATTGCTGTTAGTGGCTTTTCTCTTGCTTCTTATGTGTCTTATGTATGCTCTTGCATTTTGGGTGACCTCAGGCTTTTTTTAAGCAATACCTTTGTATTTAACTGAGTAATTGTTATTGATTCAGAATCCAGCAATTTAAGTAAGTAGTTTGTCTCTTCTGTTGCTCAACTTGTCAATACAGGATTTCATCAGTTGTTGCATTGCCTTTGCACGTACTCATATTGATTCCTCTCAGGGCATTATTTACTTGTAAATATAGCTGGGAGTCTGGAGATGAACCTTATTTTCACAGACTTTGCATTGTCTAGCTGTCAGAAATTACATGGACAATATTATTTTTTTGAGGACAGGTTCAATATTTTTAACAAATACCAATCTAGATGAAAAGAGACAATGTAAGCAGCCAGACTGCATCATCAGAGTAGGAATTTGAATGTGTTTCTTTAGCACTGCCATGCTAAAAGCTGGATTAGACAGTATAAATGATGTGGTTAGTTACTGCAGGACTTCCTTCATGCTGTGCTGGAAGGGAAAGGTCTCTCTTCTGGTCACATGGTTGCCGTGTGTCATTTAAGCCACACAGTATGTTGCTGCTCTTGAATTTCAGATGCAAGTTGCTGCACCAGACATCTTCTCCTGCAGGGATATCTCCTGATCCTGGGACTCCTACTAAGCCCACTTACACTCGCAGTGCTAGTCTTCCTTCTGAAAGCCATCTGGTGACCTGTGCAGATCCTGCAAAGGTTTCCTGCAAGAAACAGTTGGAGTGTTTGGCACAGCTCTACTCATCGTGTATAGCAGGTGAAGACTGGGATGTGAGACTGACCCTTCTGTGAGCTTTGAGCTTATATGTGCACTGTGAGGGGAAGGCAGATAACAAGTAGAGATTCTGGTGTGGTTGCTGTGTATAAATAACTCCTAAAAGAATAAGCAATGCCAACTCAGTTATTAAAATAAATAGATTTTACATAAAAATTTAGGGAAGTAGATGAACATGATGCAGTACTCTGACCTGTAGGAGGCTGCATTTGCGTGGTCCTATCTGATGAGGTAAATTTGAGCAACCAGACCCTTCCTTCACACATCTTTCCTTGTTGATATATGCTGTGGCTGTGTGTGGGGAGAGAGTTCTTTACAGACTTTGCCTTAGAACAGTTGTCTGTCTTTTTGCCTTCGTTTGTTAAAACAGATTAAAACACAATATTCATCTCTAGTATCACATTTCTTCTCTTCCAGAAAACCTGGTACCAAATATTTTCCTGGAGGTTTTTTTTGTTCTGCAACTGTTAACATCTAAAGGAACTTCTGCTTCAGAGGAAGAAGAGAGTGACCTTGAAGTCAATGAAGGATGTAAAGGTAAGCAGTAGAATTGAGTGGAAAGAATGTCCTTCCTGTGAATGATGATAATGTGATGTAGGTAAGTTGCCTGTAGCCTGAACAGTTAGTATCCAATGCCACATTGGATAGTCCCACATTGCCACATTGGAGAGTCCCACAACACAGTGGGACTCATCTGAATGCTGACAAAAATCATGTGTGTATGGGAGGTATTACTTCAACATGATAGATCAGGGTTGCTAGATCGTGTTTGAATCTACTTTTCTGCTGTTGTGTGTGAGTACCTACAGCATCTTGCTAAAACAAACTTTCAGAGAGGACAGATATGTTAGTCTTTCCTCTGTTGGTTCTTACAACTCTCAAGTGTTGTTGTTTGCCACGTGTTTCTTAAATTAAATGTTGGGTCACAGATGTGGGCACACAGGGGCTGTTAACGTAGATAAATAATTGTTACGTTTGATTTTTTGCCAAATTCATTCTTACTCTTGATACAGTCAGTAGTTTGATATAGGTATGAAAAGCAGAGAGTGGCTTTAAGATGAAAACTTTAGAAAATGTTATTTGTTTAACCTTTGTTTTGCTTCTCAGTGTTTCTTAGGGCTGAGCTTCAGAACACAACGTGATCATCATCATCAGCTGATCAGTGCTTGTTGTTTGGCTTTGCTTGTTGTTTGGCTCTGCTTACTGTTGGCCAAAAAGCTGGGAAGGAATATTTTCTTTCCCATACAGCATCAAACAATTTAGTTGCCGTTAGTATCAGAAAGATGGGGATTTATCAGGTGCCAGGAAATAGGAACTTCTGGAAATTGGGTACCAATCTGGAAGGTATTTAATTCTTTGGATATGGCAGTTCCTTTTTTCTTCCGGAGCGTATTTTTGATTGCTTAGCTTATAAATGTGATTGTTGTCACATGTTTCTTTTTTTCCCATTAGATGTGTCAAGGAGACAGCACTTCCGAAGTGTTCACAATTGCGTTTATTTCGCTGTTCAGGTCTTGGATTATCAATATGAGTGAGTTTAGATGTTTTTTTTTTTTAAATTTCCTCTGTTTATGTGTGAGATGAAGCAAGTGTGCTTGGATCTTAGAGCTTTACTAATTCCAGGTATGGAGATTAAATTTCCCTCAAAATACCCTTAAATTTGGATGGCTGTGAATTTTTCTTGCGCTGGCCTCTGTGTGCAAGAAACGGGAAGTCATGAGATGAATGCAGTAAGAAAAAATGTCCCTGCAGATGTCAGTGAGATTTGATCCAGGGTGACTCGGGCTTGGAACTCTTTACTTGGTAGCTTCTTAAGAATGATGTAAACATTTCTTTGGGTCTGATCCTGTTGTTGTTTGTGTCTGTATGTCTGTGGGTTTTATGGATGTTGTCTTGGCAGAATTATTTCCCATTTAGAAAAGGGAACACTGAAGTTCTTGGCTGAAAATGAACGGATTGCAACTTTTTCTCCCACCCTGCATGAGAGGCTCAAGCAGGCGTATGAAAGCAGCACTGCCAAGGTAAATATTGGCAGACCTCAACTGAATGCTCTCTTATACCTCTGTGGTGATGAAGTTTTATTTATGTTGGCCTTAGTGCTAACTCTCGTTCCTTCTACTGTGAGTCTCTTTGTCATGTCTTCTTTGGGAAGTGTTTGAAAGTTGTTTTTTGTATGTTTTTTTTTCATTGAGTGAGTGAATTGCATAATCTCACGACTGTTAGTTCTGAATCGCTGCTGGCTGCCTGATGTTGTGGACCTTAGCTAGTGGCTAAACAGAGCCAGGTTTTGCTTTTGAGATTTGTATCTAATCAACATTAATCCCAGAAAAATGGGATGCCAGCTAGTTGCAATATCATAATGTAGTTGGGGATAAGTGAATTTGTTTTATAGCTACAGGCTTCTTTGAGGCAAACGAAGCTTGCAGTCTGGAAAAAATGAGTTTCTTGATCAGATCATCTGAGTCAGATGCTTGAAGCTTGATGCTAGGAATGCATTTATTTTCTATTTAGTTTCATGCATCCCATTGCATTTGCTAAAGAAAGTACAGCGCGCTTCCTGACCCTAGAGCACATCAATAACTGATCAGTTTAGCTAACGTTATAGATAAGGTTTTTTGTTACTTGAAGGCATAGACTTTTAAAATAGGAGACAGAATACAGAAATTGTACAGAGGCTTCTGTCCTCCTGCACTCTCAGAAGCCTTGTGTTGAAGATACGCTTTGGCTGTTTGCAGATCATTCTTTCCACACTGTGTGAATACTAATTGCAATCTGTTGATTGCAGTAAAAAAAAGAAGTTGCTTTCGTATAGAGATAAGAAGCTTGCATTCATAATGAGTGATTCTGCCTGTGGTGTAATGTAGATTTTTGCAGCCGTTGTTGTTTACCAGCAGTTAGCAACTGGGAAATGACTAGAGTCTGAACAACTCAATTAGCGATTCCTGTTTTCACCATCACCTCTCCCCACTCTTATTCTGGGTGTCAGGATTGTTGGATAAATTACACTTGCGTTTGTCTAATTGTTGCTTTTGTGTTTTCAACAGGTGTCTCTGCTGCTGCCATGCTCTGTGCAATCTGTTTCTTTCCAGCCAGAAACCGACAATCGTTCTAACTTTCCCAGTGACAGAGCATTTCACATATTTAAGAAACAAAGGTAAGATTCTTTTACTGTTACTGTATGGCTCACAAGATATTATCTGCCCATAGTTGTGAACAAAAGATGTCAAGAATGTCCCATTTATGCTACATACTGTAGATTTTCACTCTAATTAGGAAAAGGAAAGTCTTTGTCCATCTTGACTGCAGGAGCTAAATGTTTAATGTCTTTGGAGAAGAATAGCCTAATTCTTCCAGAGTTTTGGAGGCTTCTGGTAAATGCCAGTACGTTGTGGCACCGTATATATAGATTGCTTCTGAATATATATCTGGTATGCTTTGTATTCTTCCTGCCACCTCCCTCCATGCTTGCAGCAACAGTGAGGGGAGAATGGCGAGTTGTCTTGGTCCTTTTTTTCTCCTCATAGGTATTATTTTGTGTGGCTTATTTTTTCCCGCTTCTCAGTCTTCAGTATGTCTGATAAATGGTGCTTTGGTCATTCTGTCTGAGCTTGGGCAGAAGTATCAGAATGGGTAGATGCTTGAACTACTTAATTTAAGGTAGAGTCTCACTGGGTAGTTTAGAAGCAGTTGAATGCTCAGTTGTTACTACTTCAAATTTAGAAGAGTAGGAATTCCCTAACTATCTTGGTTCACAGGGATATCTTTTATGAACTGCTGCGTGAATGGGAGGATAACCATGAAAAACCTGGTTGGGACTTTGAAAGAGTTCTGGGCAGCAAGATCAGGTAGGAGTCTTCTGTAACCCCATCTAGAACTGAAATTCAGCTTTAGTGTAGCTAAATTACTGGCGCAATACCAGACTCAGCTCCTAATTTCTATGTTTTTCCTAATGGTCTGAGCTGTAATGGGCTGTGCTTCTTGGCAGGTAGCGTCTCTGCAAAGTTGCTTCTTTATTCCATATAAAATTTTCAACTATCCTCTTAAAGAAACAAGGTATAAGTGGTGGTGGCCTAATGTGATGAGTCTTGGTGTAACTCTTACCCTCTTCCCAGTCACAGAAAGAGTTACTCTCACAGCCAGTACGTTGTGGTCTGAATGCATTTTTGTGCATAGTTCATGTTTCCAGTGCCCCATTCCTTTTAAGCATGTATGTGTTATATGTACAGAAACTTTTATCTCTTGTAAGTGTTTCGGCAGGTTCTGGTGTCTTGGCTCTGAAAACAAGACTAGTTTGTCTCTTCATATGGAAAGCAAATGGTTTTATTTATTTACTGTGTAATCAAAATACAATGTATATATAAAGAAACCATTGTGTTTTTGAAAGCAGTTGCCTTGTGGGTTTCTGTGTTAATCTTAACCACCAGCCTATTGAAGTTATATGGAGCAAAACAAGGCTGAGGTTTAAATGAGGAATGTTCATCCCCTTTGGGCATCCACTACTGCTGTTTTCTTACTTGCATCTATGTGAGCTCTCAGCTCACTGCACAGGAAGAAATGAGAGATGGATGTATACTTTTTCTTCCTAAATAAAGATCTTATTGCAGGAAAAGAAGAGAGTCTTTTTGTCTTTAAGCTGTGTTTGCTCTGCAGACGCTAAGGAAGAATCCAGGGAGAATTTTTGTTTCCATGACCAGCAAATGGGGCTTGCAACCTGGTTGCAGAGGCTCCTTTTTTCAGTGGCCTTTGAAAACTGAATATCACTTTCTTAAAAGCTGTTAGTTTGATTTTGGTGTAATTTGAAGTTAAAATACTGTTTTTGTACCATGAAGATCTAGTCAGCATTTTGTGAGGTTTTCCTTCACAGGGCCATGATGGCTCACCTGTCTGCAACCTGCAACCACAGCCATTTTGCCAGGCTCTTTCAGAAGCAGCTCACCCAGGTAAGTTCCTCAGTTCTTTTTTTTTTTCTTTTTCATGAAGATATGTGTCAGAAATGATTTGATCCTTCCTCAGCCTGAGAAGACAAGCTGTCTTGCAAATTTGAGAGTTTCCTTTTGAAACTCTTTCTTTTTGGGAGAGCCCACTCTTCAGGAAGAGAATTTCCTGCATTTTTTGGAAATACAGATCAGTGATGAGTTACTGATCCTGATCCAGTTGTAAGGCACAGTGAGATCCTGATCCAGTTGTAAGGCACAGTGAGATCCTGATCCAGTTGTAAGGCACAGTGAGCATGTCATGAGTTGTAAGAACTTATTCTTCATGTTATTTACCCTTGACATTCTAGTTTTAGAGCAATTGATTTTTAGAAATGATAACAATTCATTTTGATGTATATGAAATGAAGGGGTTCCCAGTTCCATTCCTTAGCAACATTATTATGCTATCTCTAGAAAGTCTCACGTTCTTCTGTGTAGCAGCCAAACGGGCTCCTATTGGTATAGTATTGCTGTTGTATTTGCAGGAGTTTTTTTGACCAGTAGCTGAAGAAATGAAAAAAGAAAGGATGCTCCTGACCAGAGTATAAATTCTTGCTGTATTCTCTCTCTAAGTGGCTGGCTTATTGGTAGGTTCTTTTTGGATAGCAGAATAGGCACAAAAAACCCCACTCACATTACATGAAAGATGTGAGCTATTGAATTCCTCATGTCCAATCTGAGTTTGCATCAGTGTTCTGTCAGGTGAAGACTGTGCAAGTGATGGAGGTTCCTCCACATGCAGATATTGGCTGCTAGATGTGCCTGAGTTAGTTGTGTGTTTTCCATTTCTCAGAATCTCTAGGCTATTTATGGCCAAGGTGGGTAGCGTGTCTTGACATGAGGTAAAAAAAATTTTTCTGTGTGCGCTGGCTGAAAAGACCATGCTTGAATTCCTCCTAAAACAAAATCTCATGGAAAATGAGGAATGCATAGGAAGAGGCAAAATGAAACGATGTTTGATTATGAGTTTTCTGCTTTCTTGTTTTTTCTCTCTCATAAAGATGTGTAAAGATCCTATTGGTGGTGGTGCGAGCTGGGGAGACACCCCAGACCAGGATGTCCTTAATATGCTGGGTCCTGATAATCTGAGCCGTCTGAAGAGGTTGCAGGAAAGATTTGTTGTTCCTCAGAGCATCAGGGGACCTTGCCCACCCCCTTCATTCCCAGGGTGCCAGCAGTTCTTCAGGGACTTCATCCTCAGCGCAGGAAGGTCAGCTGGTTACTATTTCCACAGCAAAGCATGGGGTGTGTGGGGAAAACTGTGTTGCTGTTGCAGCAGGGGTGTTCAGAGGTTTTGGGGCATAGTGTAACCTAGGTAGAGCGTATCAGGATATTCTAAAGCTGCATATCACCACACTTAATGTCCTTGGCCAGTGAGCACACTAACAGACAGGTTCTGTTTGGGGCACGGAGTGCATTTCTGCACTATATTAGACTGGATGGTAATCACTGAACCATAACATCTTGTCACAGGCTACCTGCATTTCCCAGTGCTGAGAAGTGCAGACGTATAGCAAGGGCACCAGCCTGTCCAAACATTTCTTGTGCAGTAGTGTGCGGAGCAAAGGACTTAGAGGATGGAAGCCAGTTTCTTGGTTTTCTTGAATGAGTTTTTCCCAGTCCAGAGCATAGATGAGTTGCCATGTATGGCAGATTTGAATGTAAGTTCATTTACTTCTTTACTTCCTGCTTAGACTGATCCATATTATTATCCTTTTGCTGGGACTTACTAAACAGTATCTGCTTTGAAGAGCTTAAAAGTGGAAAAGGGAGTCAGCCAGCACTAATTTTATCACTTGGTTCATTTTCTATCAGTTGCTTTGTTTGTCATTTAATGCTTGATATAACTGGGAGATCAGCTTTAAATTTTGTGGTGTGTTAGTTGAGGTTGTACTGCTATTTGCAGCCCAATCTGACTCATCATCATCTTTTGCTGAAGTTACCAGTTCAATCAGCACCTGGTGGATAGCCTGTGCTTGAAGATACTTGAGCTAGATGGCCTTACTCTGGTGGAGCATGAGCACAGTGATGGGGAAACAGATATGGATGAACAGGTAAGGCTGTATTCTGCACATGCATCTGGCTGGAGTTTCCCTGAACTGAACCTATACTGAAACTGTTTTGGTTGCATGTTGTTTTAAGTTTCTACCAGTGAATTTACGGGACAAGGGTTTCTTTCTTCTGTTATGTCATAACTCTGTAATTTGTACAGTGTCCAAGCCCTCCACATTTACTCACGTGCTTCAGAATGTCTCATAGAACTGTCTTAAGAGATGAGATGTGCTAGTTTGAAAAGTAATCTCCTGTGGAGGAGCCTCTTTCTATATTGTTAGCACCTTGTGTTAGACCTATTTCATTATTGAGACAACTGAGTTTAGTTGTTGCATTCAGTTCCCATAGCTCCTTTATTGTTGCTATTCCATGCAGAAAGCCTCAATGAATTTGTGGTGGAGCCTATTCAGGTGTCCCTTTACTCACCTATACTTATCACAAGTATCATAGCTTTTAGACTTTTAGCAAAGTAGCAGCCAAAGATACATGAAATCTTGCAGAAGAGTAGTGGTGCAAAAGAGGCAACAAAGGGTCAGTTCTCATTGTCTCCAAAGTTGTTAGTATGAATATATGACTGAGCAGCTTGTTCTAGAAACCTCTCAATATCTTCTCATGGTAAGTGACGCAGTAGAGGCAGAACCAATTTAAAATATGTATGACAAATATGCATTTTGGAAACATTAATGGAAAGCATTGATGAAGCTATGTGGCCCTTTTTATATGAAGGGAATAGAAGTTTATTGTGGGTAGTGACTTTGCCAGCTCAGGGTAATATTGCCCAGCTTGTTTTTATTCATTGCAGGATGAAAAGAAGCGTTTCACTGTGGTACTGTTAAGCTTGAGACTCCTTGCCAAGTTCCTGGGCTTTCTTGTATTCTTGCCATATCGCACTGTGGAACAACCAACTAGAGACCTGCAAGACACTGCAGTAGCATTGAGGAACCAAGTAAGAAACCAAGCACTTCAATCTAGTGTGGCTATTGCTTGTTAGGCAGACTTCCTAATCCAGTAAGGGTATTATGAATAGTTATGCCTGTTCAAAGCAAGGGAGTCATTACTGCGAAGGTGTTACGCTATTCTGTGCCCCATCACACATTCTGATGCTGGAAACAGAAGAAAAATTTATGTAACAGAAAAAGGGAGCAATGCACTGATGGTGAGGTACGAGGTGCTGTGTTATTTTTGCTAATCTGGGGCTGCTAGATTCTAAGGAGTCTAGGTAAAACTTGCCTTTATAGTGTAAAATCCAGCTACCAGGAATGGTTTGGTAGTTTTTCAGTCACCTCCTAGCAGTGTAATGAATGCAAGAAAGCAGGGGTTAAACCTTGACTCCATCTGTACCCGGTCATGCTTTTAGTGTTACAGCCTTGTATTTGAAAGTCCCAGTGGGACCTGTTTTGCTGTCACAGCATAGTTTCTGCCTCTTCTGGTGTGCAGAGAAATGTTTTCATTAGCCAAAAAATCACCTTTTATTTGTACAGAGGAAATCTTAGAAAGAATAGTAATGATATAGAAAAATATTTTTCTTTAGTTATCAAAAGATAACTTCAAGCTGCTGCTTTAACTTTTTTTGTTCATTAAGACTTTGCCTGTACTGGACATATTGAAGCTTCTGAGACGATCCATTCGGAATCAACGTTCTGTCCTCACTATTCCTTGGATCGTGGAGTTTCTTTCCCTTGTGGATCATATTGCTCCTTTCCTTGATTACTATAGGAAGGTATTTTGTCTGTTGCTGCAGGTATACAGGTAAGAGCCTGGGAAAATGCTGGTGCTAATTTGAATTTCTTATAAAGGTACTTTTTTGTATGCAAATCATGAGCATTCATATCTTAGATAGCACTACTAAGGGAGGATATCTTAAACAAAGAGATAGAGGTTCATGTTCATTGAGTAAACAGCATTCTTTAAATTTTCACTCACCCATTCTACATCTGTAGCTGCAAATTTAAAACCTGGAATTTAAACCTCAGACTTGCAGGGTGAGCAGTGCCTAATTAATAGTTTTCTTTGTGTTGTACATGAGGAAAATTTGAAGCACATTCTAGAGAGTTGCTTAACACTGGTTTCTCCGGTGTTAAAACAGCACGTTATTCAAATGTGTATGTGCAAAAGAGTAGAATTTGCCCTCCGTTCTGTAGGAAAACAAGTAGGAATGTGTACATGATTACAAACGGTATGATCAGAAACGGAGTGGTTTGGAATGTTTTTCCTGAAAGTAAATTGCAGTAATGAAATCTAATGCTGCCTCTTGTTGCTTTTTATGCATGGCAGGCTGATGGTCCTTTCTGAAGACAAAGAGATGAGTTTCCTGAACAAACTGCTGATCCTTGCAGTTCTGGGTTGGCTTTTTCAGGTAGTCAATTGCGTGCACGCAGATTTTCCCCAAAGAAAAGGCAGACCACAGGACCCAATAAATACTCAATACTGAAATGAATTAAAACACTTGAAATTACTGGGTTCTTTTTGTGCTACTTTGGGGTTCAAACAATTCTCTGTATTCTAATAGAGGGCTGTTGTCCTGTAGTCAAACTGTGTGAAGTAACTTTTTTTCCCAGTATGAATTTTAATTGCTGCTGAAGCACTTGGTCCTTAAATCCGCATCCGTGTAAGAACATTGGCAAATTTGTGTTAGAACTTGGAGCACAAAGGAGGGGTGCTAACTGGCATCCTTGAATGAATGGGAATGTTTTGTTGGATCAAAGGATGGCATGTGATAAACTTTTAAAATTCTTGTGTGTCTTCAGATGGAAGTAAGGTGATTTGTTAGCAGAAATTTGCAGGCAAGATTAAAGATGCCATAGGGGTAAGGGTAAGGAAGGTGGCATGCATAGTAGTGATTAAATTAAATCTTTAATTTTATGGGGAAAAATCTCCTTATGGCAGAGAGGATCCTTGTTATCTTTTTTTTTTTTTTTTTTTTTTATGGTTAAAAAACTACTGTCTCCTTTCAGAAATGGTATAGGTTGACTGCTATTTGGGCTGTTCTGACTGGGGTTTCTGTTTCAGGTTCCATCAGTCCCTGAAGAATTGTTTTTTGCCACGGATGTCAGGCAGGAGGGATTGGTGATGGATACTGTGACATCTGCTCAGGCTTTGGTGAGTTAGTGCAGTAGCAGGCCCTCTGAATCTGTGGATGAGGGTGGACCTACTATGGCCTCAGGAGTTTAAGATTTTGTCAGGATCTTGGCTTCAGTGAAGCTGCATTGAGTGAGACTATCTAGGCCAGTGTCATTCTCTGGTTTGTCCAAGTTGCTAGTCTGCATTGCATTCTGGATTGTCAACTGCATGTGTTCAGAACACAGGGTTTTGTCAGGCAAAGGGCATCTCAGCTGTGATAATGGCTCACAGAATAGATGCCAAGTTATGTGGGAGGATCATATACTGTTCTCTGATTATCTCAGTACAAGGTGAGCTGATTAAATTGCAACTCTTCCTTCAGGTAATTAATAGTAATTGTGAACTCAACAAAAATAGTACAATAGGTCTATCAAAGCAAGATTACTATTTTTGGTGTCACCTGTTGACCAGCTGCATGATAAAGGGTGAGTAAACTAAAAATAATTTGAGCAAGCAAAGAAGCATGTGTGATGTTTTAGGTAACTCCCAGACGTGCAGGAGAATAGATGGTATTCTGTGAAAAATCAATATGTTTTTGAAGACATATGTAAGCCTTGTCCAAATTAGAAACCTCTGTTTTGCATCATCTCTTTAGTGGCAGAGTTGAGATGCAGAGGCAACTGAATATTTTGCAAATGAGTACACTACATGGCTCCCTATGCCCATGGAATCAGAAGTTGCTTTTCCTCCAGTGCCTTTGCCTGTAACTGTCATGCTGGGGTGGTGTTATCCATAATGTAATGTTCTAGCAAGTCTGGATGAAAACACCTGTGGAGACTTAACGTGCAGCAGGTGTCCCTCGTTTATTCTCCCCTATGGTTAGGCTCCTGTTTTACAAATAGCAGCTGTGGTAACAATCCTAGTTTTCTAACAATCAAAATTCAGTTGGGCTTTGACAGTGATCAGAAGAAAAGGTTGAGATACACTTGGACTGCAAAGTCCATAATTTTACTGTGAATGTGGAGTCTAGTTGTTTCTGTTGTTTTCACAGAATGGCAGTTTTGAAACCTGCACATGACCACGTGTATAAGATTTCTTTCTTGCTGTGTTGCTTCAGCTTTTCTTTTCTTCTCTCACCAGGACTCTGTGCCCTTGGTGGATCAGCAGTTACTTTATACCTGCTGCCCCTATCTTGGTCAGTACTTTTTTTTTTTATTTTTGTCCTCTTTCTTTAGTCCTGTGAGTCCTTGGATTCTTTCTACCCCTCCTCACAGCTTTGGGTCTCAGCTGTGTGTAAGTGAACCTTGATTAAAAATCTGTATTGGAAACACCTGCAACTGAGCATAGTTATTTGATGACTATAGGGGAGGGAGGCTACACAGTTAGGGCAGTTGTACAGAGCTTGAATGCAGAGGAAAAGGAGAGCTCGTCCTTTACAAACTGAAAAGAAACACAGTAATGAGTAAGTATACAACTTCTGCATCCTAGGTATAGGCATTTGTACTGTGAGAAGTATCTTGAACTATGGGTGTGTTTCTGTTATTAGGCAGAGGGGAAGAATCCTTTTGAGCCCTGCTGCTTTATCGGGTTGTTGTTTCAGACATCTTTTTCTTGGAATGACTGATGAAGCCTTTATGTGTAGAGAACAGAATGCCAGATGGTGGGATGGTTCTCTGCTTCTTGGGACTTGGCTGCTAGGAAAACTGTGCGATAACCCTGGTGTTCCTGCATTGTGAAAGCTAGAGGTTGAAGAGCTCTTTGAGCTTTTCCCCTGTGGTTTTCTTCTGATTCTGTTGGATTTTTTTTGTACTCTTTCTTGTCTTGTTGTCCTTGTAGATTTTGTTATGGTTTATGCTTACTGTGCTAAAAAGGGTTTCATAGAAATGGCTCCTTCTGATCCTTCTGAACAAGTCTGTACATGCCAGGGAACTTTCTGGGATCCTGTTTTAGCTTTGGAGCCTGCTTTACTCTGCCCTGCCAGTTAGATAGGTGGAATGCTTCTCTGTTTCTGCTCTTCTGAAACTTCAGCTTTCACAGAAGCTGAAAGAATTTGCTCTGGAAACAGGACAGTGTGAATTTCTCTCTCTGAGTTTTTGGTTTGTTCCTTTGCTTATGGGATGATGACCGCTTTTGCGTGTCTCTCTGTACAGGAGAGCTGCGGAAACTACTTGCCTCTTTTGTGGCTGGTAGTGGAGTAAAAAATGGTGGCTTTATAAGGAAAATCACTCCAACAGCTGCAGAGTCCTTGGCACCAAAGACTTCCATTACACAACGGAAACTGCAGGTAATTTGGAAGTCACAAGTGAAAGCAGAGTAGGAGGAATTCCCTGCATGGCAGTAGGATACACAGCGGTATCCCAATGTTAGGGAAAGAAAAGTATGGACCTAGACAGCAAGGGATGTTGTGTCTGAGAGTCAGGTATCTTTAGTCTTCGTTATTCTGGTTAAATCACATGGCTGGGAAACCACGTGGATGTTGAAATCTAGAGAAGTTTAGTAAGCATTCTTAGAACAACTCTCTCTTCTTTAGCATAAAATGTCGGCACATCTTTCATCAACTGCTTTTAGTTAGGTTGTAGCCATGCTTTCTGTAGAGTGTAGGAGCATGCAGAATTAATTAACAGGCATTTAGGAGAGGATTCTTTGTTTCCAAAAACAAGCCCTTTGCGGTGACTTACCATTAGCAGCTGCTGTCAGAGCTTTCCCGTTCTTCTCTTTACTGATCATTTGCTTTTGTAGCTTCATAAACACTGATCGTGAACTTTGAGTTAAGTGGTTAGGAGGAAATGAGGAATGGATAGTTTACAGAGGCACTAGATATTGCTGGAGCAGAATACTCAAGTGTGGGCAAATTGCATGCCTTGTAGCACAGTTATGCATGGCAGTTCTGTCTGCTCCTGTGATGAGGAGAGGAGGAATGTGGGTGTAGTGCTCTAATCAATTGTAGTGCTTTTCTTTTGAACAGGTAGAGCTGGAACAGGCCTTCTTCCACAACCAGCCTCCCTCTCTGCGGAGAACAGTTGAGTTTGTGGCAGAGAGAGTGGGATCAAACTGTGTTAAACACATCAAGTAAGTGCTGGTAATCTGTTCTGCGATATAAGAAATAACATAGTACTAATGAGGCAAAGAGATGATCCTTTAAAGTTGTGTGTGCAGAGGAGATGGAATGGGGGAAAGAAAACTTCTCTCAGAGCATGCTGTACAGCTGAACACCAAGGCTGTATTGGGTTATGATGTTTTGTCCAGTGACATCAGATTTCCTTCAGGGGGGGAGGGGATTTGTGATGGGATGTAAAGAGGAGGATTGCATGACATTCCAAGTGGAGCACTTGGAATGTAAACATGGAGTAGCATTTTGAGATTTAATATCTGTTTCATAGCATTCTTGCTAATTATAGAAACACGGAGGTTGGAAGGAACTGGAAGTTGGGTGTCATTTTGTCCAAATTCACACTCAAAGCAGGGCCACTTATAGAGTTAGGTCAGGTTGCTTGTCCAATTGAGGAGAAAAGCCTCCAGGGCAGAGATTCGGCAGCCTCTTTGCATTTTGTTTCAATGCATGATTTTTTACCAGTATTTGTGAAAAATGTTTTCTTATTTTCTATCAGAATTTCCCTTGTTGCAGCTTGTGTATCTTGTCTTTAATACTTTTGCTGTACGTTTCCTGGAAGCCTCGTTCTGTGTTCTTTATGACCCTTTCCTCCCACTTCACCTTCTCTAAGCTAAATGAGTCAGGCTCCCCCAGTCTCTTCTTGTAGGTCATGTGCTCCAGCATCCCAGCTGTGTTAGTGGTCTCAAGTGCAGCATTACAGTGGTGAGGGGAACAGTAGCTTCCTCTTGATTTGTTTGACTGCACTCTTGGTAACCTGAGGCCAATGAAAAGCCACTCTTCTTTGGTACAGCCTGTCTGCTGGGAACACTAGATCCTTTTCTGGAGAGTTGTCCCTAGCTGATAGACCTTGGACCTTACACCCAGTACAGAATCACTACCCCACTGTCAAACTATTTCGTCACCTTGTTGGGGTCCTTCTGAGAGGCAGCCCTGGCTCCTCACATGCCCTTCATAAACTTGCTGACGATTTACTTTATCTACTTGTCCAACTTAAAGACATTAAGCAGTATCAATCTGTGAGGAGCACTGGTTGTACTGTGCTGCTGGTGACATCTCTGCATTTCTCACCACAACTCACTGAGACTGTAAAAGTATTGATGCAGGAAAGTTAGCGTGTAACCATTTATTTCTGTTAAAACTCGAACTTTTGACTCTGGAGTGCTAATACGATTCTGATATCTCTACTTGTTTCTTTTTTTCTTACCTTCTTGGTATTAAAAAAAACAACAACAACAAAAAGCAAACAAACAAAAAAAACCAACAAAGAAATGGTGTGATTAATACTGTTTTATTAGAGTAGCTAGTTGCATTTCTGCCTGAGAGAAGAGGTATCCTGAAATGAGGGAAATAGCTGATTACAGTTAGCGTGCATTGTTCCTTTTATTGATTTCAGTATGTCTGAATTGTTTTATATTATGTTTTCACAGGGCGACGCTGGTAGCAGAGCTGGTTCAAAGGGCTGAAGTCATGTTGCAGGATAAAGTGAAGGAGGAGGATGCTAATCATGATAAGCTGCTTGAAGAGGTGTGCGCTCATCTGTATGATGAAGGAGCCCAGGCACTTATCAAAGGCAGAGAGTAAGGAGGAGAAGTTATTTAAACCCATGCCTTCCCTTCTCTTCTTATTATGAAATCTGTAATTCTAATCTGGCTCAGCCTGTCTTACTCAGGTTCTGGTAATTATAGACCCTGACCTCTGCTCTTCTTAGGTTGACTGTTTGCTGTTCCAGCCAGTTAATGCCATATTTGTAGGAAGGAATAAAGGTGCTGTTTGTCCCTCTGCATCCAGCTCCAAACTGGCATTTACTGCAGTTGTTGTACTTCCCTTCTTTGGAAAACTGAGTATTGCAGCTTGGGGGCTTGTAATTCTTTCCTATCTGGTTCTGTTGGCTTGGCTTATTTCTCTGCAGTTTTCCAGCTAATTTTGCCCCTGAAGGAGGGCATGTGAAAATTCCTGCAGTAATGAACATCTGAGTGTTGTCCAAGAACTTTCTGTAATACAGAGACGTTATTTTCTTGCAGATTTTGCAAAAAGAAAGGTCCTGAGGCGGTAAGGGTCTTATTGCCGGAAGAAACATCTGCAGCAGTACGTATTTTCACAAAGACTCCTTATAGGCCTTGTCTCTGAGTCTGTATTATCTTTTTTTCTTTGCTGCCTCGCTTACCCCTTAATAGCTTAGGACAGTGGAATTTACTGATGTGCTGATGTAAAACCTGATAGCTAAGAAGAGTCACCTCTGTCAGGCTGTGCCTGGATATCACACTAAAGTGATACTCTAGCCAATAGCTAACTGCTGTGACTAGAGTGGTAGGTAAACTACATATATCTTGCAAGGATAGCACTTCTGATTTTAAAATCAACTTCACAAATAATTGATAATTTTTGTATAGGGTCAGTGGGGTTTGTTCTGTTGTTCAGAGTTAATGGTTTATCTAGAAATGGTGATGTTCTATTTAAATGTTGCTTGTCCATATTAAGCTGTATCTCTCTGGAGTTTTTTTTCTGATTTTTCACTGACTGTTAGTGTTGTGATAGTAAGCCTCCTATCACCTCCTCCCTGCGAAGGTTTTGAGTAGTGCAGAAGACATTGCAGTGGAGCTGGCTACTGAGAAGGCCTGTGGCTGGCTTTCTGCTAACATTGCAGGTGAGCTTCCTCACTCTGAACTTCTAACATGTATATTGTACTCTTTTTCTGAGATCAAGGGGTTGAAGTTTATTCTGGTGCTATGAAGTACTTAGGTGTAAAAGCGGAGGCAGGCAGGAAGTGTGCTCTCTTTTCCTTTAGTGGGAAGCATGCAGTTGCTCTGTCTCTCCTTCTTTAGTAATAAAGGGAGTGATTTCTAGCTCCACAAATCTTCTTCAGAGACTTCTCAGTCTTGGCCCTTGTGTGATTTGTAGTTATGGAGGCTGTTAGGATGGTAAGAATGAATGCTTCTGAAAATGTCATTCAGGCTGAGTTTGTCATAGCGTTTCAAATGTAGGATACAGACAGCTGTCAAGCCACCTTATGGTCCATATGTGTAGAGAACTTCTGTACAACAAACACATCTTCAACTGTGTATGTTATCAGCATGCTGAAGGCAGCTGTAGTCCTTTTAATCTGTAATAGTGCTCTGGCAGCTCTTCAGAGTCTCTCAAAATCTACTTTCAGGAGATGCTGCCAAGAATTTGGGAAAGACTATCCAGCACCATTTGCAGCAGGAGGAGATTAGTGTTTTGGATGCTGGTCAAAATTTATTTTGGTTCAAAACATACATCTTTTGTGGGCACAGTGGTTGAGCTGGTATGGTCATGCTGATTCAGCTTTCTTCTTTGGTAATGTTTCCTGGCTCAGCTACTCTGTTCATTACAGCTACTGAAACCCTTGATGGAAAATGAAATGGGTTCCCAGTGGTATCTGGTAGTAGTGAGCAGTTCCTCACTGGCTGTTAATATAGTGGGAGCTCAGAGTCAGGAGGGTATGAAAGTGTGAAGTCCTTTCCTCACTCGCAGCGGCTCTCAGAATGGGAGGCAGATACGGGTAGCATTTGGAAACAGGTTGTCTGCCTCCCTGGAGAGAAAAGTGGGAGTAGATGGATTATATATATATATTTTTTTTTTTTTAATTTTTTTTTTATTTTTTATATATATATATATATATATATATATATATATATATTTTTTTTTTTTTTTTTTTTTCTTTTTTCCTTTGTAGCACTGATTAAAAGAGAAGTGAAGGCAACATTCAACCGAATGCTGAAAGTCCCAGGACTTCCCTTGCCCAATGAGGATGCTGTGGAGTTGAGAAGGGACTGCTCTCCGGGCTGTCTGCACCGTGCACCATTTCCCTCTCAAATAATCAATGAGATTAAGGTACACGCTTCCTGGCTTGCTGTCTTTCCCTTATTACCTTTTTATTTTTCCCCTCTGTTTGAAAAGCACTCCTCTATCATAGGGCCAAAGATCTGTTCATGGGAAGTGCGGAATATTAGCAGCTCAATCACTGTTGTCTTTTTCATCAAGGATGTGCTCTGCATTGCTGTGGGCCCACGGGATGAAGGGGAAGTGATTGATCCTGGCTGGCTGGAGTGCTTGCTGGGTAGACTGAGTCAGACACTTCGGTGCAGAAAGGTAAAATTTAAAAGGCAGCAAAAGTGATAACAATGAAAACATTGAGTTACTTTGAGCCATCTTCATGCTTGTTCGCCTTGTTTCACAGTTGAGTTCAGGCAGAGAACATTAAACTCGATTCAAGTTTGCGAAGTTGAAACAGCTGCATTGCATTTGTTAGTCTCTAAATGTGCTCGTTAGTTATAACTTGCCTTTGTGGACTTCTTTGTCCTTCGGGATCTTGTCTTTCAGTCTTCATTGGTCTCCTGATTGCAGCTCTGTGCTTCCTGCTGTAAACCGCCTGCTATTCTCTGATGCTTTTATCCCCTGATATTTTTATCCCTTGTGAAGTCCTTTTTGTCCAGTTTGCAGTGTGGGGACAAAGATGCAACTCTTTCTGTGTTTTCCAGTTCATGTGTCCCACATCAGAACAGCAGCTGGCCAAGTGCACGGTTGAGTTGGCTTCTTTGCTGGGTAAGTCAGTCATGAAAAACTGTTTAAGGTTAAAATGTGTTGTTAATGTTCTCTTGAATCCTTGGCTTCAGAGACTTTCCTATTTAGAGCCTGTGATCTTTGGTTCTCTTGGTGCCACTGAGTCTGTTGGCTTTTTTTTGGTCAAATTTGGATGGTTGTTCTTATTTCCTTGCACCTTCTCTGGAGGTTACTAACTGTCCTTTATATCTGGTGTTCTTATTCACATATTCATTGGTTTTCCTTTATTGAGATTTTTATTTAAATGTGCTATCTCAGAGAAATATAAATATATTCCCATATAATGTCTCTTAGCATAGTTTCAGAGCACACTTTTGCATGTTTCAGACTCTACTCCCCTTATGTTCAGTGGTTTACGCTCAAGAGGTGTTTTTACTTTAGTGATTGCTTAGTTATCAGCTACGCAAAATCTGCTATTGGACTGGGCTGATGGCTGTAGAAAGAAAACATGCAGGTGCAGAAGTTCATCTTCCTTCTGTTTCTTACAGTTTCAGGTCGTGTTCCTCTTAGTCTTGGGATCAAGCCTCCAGAGGAGAGCTCCGAGAGGCTCCGAATGAAGAATAATCCCACATATGACCTTCTGAAACTGCTGCTTTCTGTCTGGAAGGAGGACTTTGGGACACCTGTTCCTGTGCAGCTGATGTTCAGCAGGAAGAACATTGGCTATCTTGCAGAAGTGAAGCAGCAAGAGGTAGGGTTTATTCATCTCTGAGGAGCTGCCAGTTACCTGTTCTAATCTGGCACATACGTATAGAAGTTATCTCACTTGCAGTGTGAACTGATTGCTTCTGGGAGCAAGGCTGGCAGCATCAGGCTTCATTCACGGGGTAGAGAAAAAGAGGGCTGCACAGTTGTCAGTCTCCAGCATTTGCCCTGGGGGCTGTTGGGAAGGCACAGCTTAATTTGGGAGCAAGTGATGAAATGGCCACTCGAATCTAAGTGATTATTAGGACTGAACACACGTGACTGTGCGATTGGTCACCTCTGTGTCTTCTTTCAGCTTTCATTTTTACATACACGTGGTGTTACCTTACAAGATCCCCAACTAGCAAGCTGAAAATTGCCTTGCCTAGTTGCAGGCTGAGACCAGCTTGATTGGGAAGGATATGAATGTTTTTCAAGCTGTTTAGAACGCACAGGAATTAAATACTCCATGTGTTTTGGAACTGAGAACTAGAGATTTGTAGTTTAGTTTTGAAAATGTTATGGTAGAATACAATGTATGAACTAAAGTAATTTTGCTTATTCATTTTGGATGTTGCTCTTTGTTTTATCCTTTTGCTCGTTTTCTCCATGTTCTGATTCAGGAAGGCAACTCATGAACTGTACTGAGATAAGGAAGCAAACAAAAAGTGCACTTATTTTTGAGATGTTGATATCTTTTTTTTTTTTTTTCTCTGCAGTGGGATTTGTTCCATTTCATCCTTCATGGTCTTGTAGAATGTGATCTAATGAGAACCAGTGAAATAGAGAGTTGCTTGCGTAGCCTTGAAGAGCTCCCTTGGCCCTCAGTAAGTAATTAGGTGTGTGTGTGAGTAACAAGTGAAGCAAAAAGTAAAGCTACAGATTGGTAAATCCTTGTAGTTCAGTTTCCTGTAGAGGCAGTTGTTAACAGTGTCCTGTCTGAATTTCCTGCTTAATACAGCAAGGGGATTGTTTAACAATAACTTGTTACTGTAACTAGTGCTTTGGTTGAAATCTGCACCTGACTGAATCCAGAATATACCATGCAGTGGAATCATTGCTGAGAAAGCTGTAACCCAAGTTGGAGATCAGCTCAGTTACCATCTTTTACTTCATCCTGTATACATTTGCAGTGTCCTGGCTGAGAGTGACCTATGGAAAGGGGCCTAGCTGACCGCTCACCTTCAGGCCTCTTTGCCTCCCACATCTGGAATGGGAGAGAAGCCAGAGTATTCTAGAGAGGGGGTACAAAATACAGGGAAGGGCCTGAGACCTGTGCTGAAAAGTAGCTCTTATTTCACATGTGGTGATGCTTGCACGTTGGAGATTGATACTTGTTAATAAAGGTTCTCAGGTTTGTATCTGTCTGTTGCAGGATTTCTTAAAAGCTCTGGACAGCATTTCCAGTTTATTTCTGTCGGAGCATCTCATAGAAGAGCCCAGGAGTAACCCCTGTGACCTGACCAGACAATCTCTAGGTACCGTGACAGCACAAAGTTAGTGGAGATGGACTCTTTGAGGATAGAAATTACTAATGAAGATGCAGATGGAATTTTTAGTGTTTCTGAATGCACTGTGAGGTCCTTGCTGGGAAAATACTGCATGTAGGAGGTCTCTGTGTGCAAAACCAGCACTGGTCTTTCTGTTTATGGATGTGTTGCACTGGTGACTGCTGAAGGATTCATATCAGCAAATAGATTGCCAAGTCAAAAGTTCTTTAAGCACCTTGATCATTGCTCAGAGCAGCTGTTTTTTAGACTCATTGACACTTTTGTATTCGTACAATAACAGACTGTGGTCAAACCAGGAATCAAGTCGAGTGGACAAGTCCCTCTGTGAAGCAGGGGAATTGCTTCCTGGTGACTGGCTCATCTCTGAATTTAACGTGGTTTCTTGCCAGCGGAGAGAAAAGGTAACCTGTTCTACAAGAAGATGAGCCTGTATTTATTTTTCACTGTGAGCTCAATTTCAAAGATTTGATTTTAATGTTTTTAAGGCTCATTTTAGAAGTTAAAACGTATTAAATATATATACACCAGAACATGTGTAACATTATTCTTAAAGGATCTAGATGATTAAGTTAAGTTTTCTTCCACCTCTTGATGGAAACAGAACTTGTTATTTCTTGGAATTTTTAATTGAAATAAGGGAGAAAATACTTGATTATATTTTTCACTGAAGGCAGATGGCAGTATTTTTATGACTCTTTTTATAGTATGTGAACAGAAATGGTATGTAGCTGCTATTTCTTGTTTTTTATAATCCTCCTTGCCTTGAGTTTGAATTTTATCAGACAGGAAATATTCCAGCGAGTGAACTACAGACTGGATAAACAGACAAGAAATTTAGTGGGGAAAAAAGCAGTGCCACCTTCTGGAGAGCTGGTATGAAAGGAATTCTTTTTGTGGAGGGCAGTGGGTGCTTCTTGCTCTGGTGGATAGATCATAAAGCCCAGGTGCAAGTTCCCTTTCACCCACCAGGCATCTCCTTCAGCAGGAGTTTGTGTTTGGGAATGCTGGGAGTTAGCAGAAAATTACCTGCTCATTAGCTGTCTCAGGACAGTTTTTCTTTTCAGAGGATTTTTTTTTTTCCTTTTGTCTAGGAGTCTGCCATTAGTACTGGTTTGTCAGAAAGCAAATATTGTGTTAAGATCAATGTTTGGACAAAATGAAGCTGGTTATCTTGCTGATTTACCTCTTCCTTGTATAGGGTGGAAAAAAGTAGCATCCTCAGCTGGGGTGGAGGGGAAAAACACAACCAGGACTAACTAGGTAGAACTGTGGAATCTGTTGAAATGTGTGATACAGAGAGGAATGTCAGCATCTGAACTCCAGTGAGGTTGATTGGGCATACACCATCTGCGTGCCTTTTTTTTTTTCTTTCTGGGATTTTAAGGCATGACTGAGTCAAAAGTTCCCTAAAAAGTAAGTGTGCTGTGTGTCTGGTAAAAGCAGGGTAATGCGAATTGAAATAGCGAGTACAGTCTGTTGTTTCATACCTACTCCCTGAGGCTGAGCATTATGTGACGTTTTGCTGCAGAGCTCACTTGAAGTTGTTGTTTGTAATAATAAATATGATTAAATGTCCTGTTTTGTGTCCAAGCTGGTGATATATAGCCTCTTTGTACTGGGACAAAGTACAGAAAAGGTCCCTTGCCACAAAGCATGGTGCAGAAAACATATGGTAATGTCTGTCCTGCGAGCTGCTGGTTTGCTTGTATTGCAGTACCTCTTCTATTTTATTACTTGACTGTGGGAGATGGAGGGAGAAGCTGGAGTGATAAAAAAAAAAGGCGCTCAGTCTCTGGAACTGAATTTATTTGGATATCTAAAACTATTTGCATAGATACTGTGGCCACAGGTGTTTTCATGAACTCAATCTATTTCAATTATCCTTCTGTAATATGACATGCTTGGAGGTGTTTATTTAAAAGGTGATCAAACCTGAAGATCAGTTTACTACTGCCAGAGAATGTAATTGTGTCCCATTGGGCAGAAGTCAGTCTGTTCTTCAGTGTTGTCCAGCAGGTAAGAAACACCTCTGTTTCTGTTTTCTTACATTGTCATGTCATTAATCTACATACTTAATGGGTATCTCACATTACTTATGCTTGGTGGCTTTGGGGAAGCTAGGCACCTGACTCTGCAGCCAAACTTTGCAAAGCATACAGCACTCTGGGCAGGTAGGAGACCTAGGAGACCTACATCTTCTGTCACAAGCTAACCTCTTTGGCTTCATCCAGGTAAGTGTTCACTGAGTAGAACAACACCTCCTCCTGTGTAAGTACAGTTCCAGACAGCTATCTTAACTGGAGCAAATACCACAGGGCATTTTTTTTTCTTGTGTAGAAAATACATTTTATTGTGGATATGAAAATAGCAATCTTGATTAAGAGCAGAGATGCAACAGCAGGTGGTACAGATGCTTGGTCTGATCATCTACTGCTCAGCAGTAATTGACAGGAAGCTGAGTTTTTCCCATTGTAGTTTAACAAAGTAGATGATGTCTGCTAGGTTTTATTTCTTCCTTCCCAACAAACCATTGCCATACGTTAACAGGTACTAAAAATGTTATATTTGCAAAAGAAAACATCCATATAAATAGGCTTTTTAGTATCAATTGACAATTGTATTAAAAAAAAAAGTTACATTAATACCGATAAAAATAAAAATTAGCTTTGATAGCATATAAAAATGCTTCAAAACAAGCATATATAAATAACTTAATTTGTAAACATAGAAAAACCAATCTTATGTATATATAAAAATAAACATCTGATGCACTGTACAATAAGACATTATCCTTCATAGGCACTGGTTTCATTGACACAGGAGTCCCCCTAGATGTTTTTCCTACAAAAACTGCTTTAACTCTAGTGCCGTCTCCAAAATAAAAGGGAAAAAAAGCGAAGCACTGAGCAAATCTTTTGTGGACTGTCTGAAGGCCACTTATCTCCTCCTGCAATCCCTTCTGGAAGCAGCACTGGTGACAGCCAATAAATACACCTTGCTGCAGTTCCTGCTCACTTTTTCTAGGGCTTTAATGTATTACCTTGTTCAAGCTTCTTTGTTTTGCCTCCCCCAAAAAGGTACGCCAGGCTGCAAATCTGGACATCTGACTTTTGGTGCAGTTGCTGAGGCTGTGGAAGATGTGCAGTGCTGCAGGTGAAGCATCCCCTGATGCAGCTTGGCAGGCTGCTAAGAAAGGCTGAGCCTTACCCCAGGAGAACGGTAATACACTGAGGGTAACGTAACAGTGGCCACCTTGAGTAAACACAAAGCAAATTTATAAGAAATGATGTGTTCTATCACTCTTCCTGCTGTAGCTGGGCAGGGAGGAGCCTTGGGTTGATATGCCTCAAAACTGCTATTTTCTTAAATATCAATTTAAAATAGCCACTGTCACTTTCATTTAAAACTTCTTAAAATATTAATGATAGGAAGTAACATAGAAGCTGAGAGCCAAAATTACATCTGTGCAAAGATAGAGTTAAAAACAGATTTTGGCTCTTGAAGCTATGGTGGGAGGTGCAGTGAGCTTGTATGCTGGGAAAACATCTCTGACCCAAAGTAACTATCTGTGTTCCAGTAGCAGAGACGACTCTGGTAAGGTGGGTGCTTGAATAAATGTTTCTCACTTGGCAAATGTAAAGTGCAACAGCTATGTGAACAACATGGGCATCTGTGAGCTAAGGAAACAATATTATAGCAGCCTTTATTGCTTAGAGAAGCTAGTTTAGGTGATTTCTGTACTATTGTGCTGAAGACCTACATGAAGTTACTCAGATACTTGAGTTGGTTGTGATTTTGTTCAATTTTAGGAACCTGTAACCAAACACTTGAAGCCTGACAACATGAGCATTGGACAGAGCTCAACAGCTGCAAGGTAACTGAGTGGGGAGACACTGTGCTTACTGCTGTGGAGGCAGCTGTTTATGTTGTGAACAAAGAAATGATGATGAGAACAGGGACCAGGCTGGATTTTCAGCTCTTAATGCTTCTAGGTAAAATTAGAGACAGGCTGATGAAAAAAGCCAGTGTGGAAAAGCGCTGGAGCTACTCTTATGAGCGGGATTCACATTCTAGGAACATGCTGACTACTCTGTACTACTTCCTATTACTGAGTTATTGTTTAGAACTGTCAGTTTGGTTTCTCTATTTCAAAGCACCTAATTTTGCAGTGCAGTAAAACTGTGTCCTGAGGTGTGGTTTCCACTGTTGCTGCATAGTGTAGTGGTAATCGGAAATCCCTTGTACTGTACTGGCTGTAAGCAGTCAGCCAACTATGAGAAAAGTCTAGCAGCTGAGATGACTTATGGATGTCATGCTGCTTTAGCTTCTCTCCAAGGGGAAGTAAATGATTTACCATGGCAAGCTGACTCTAGCTGCTGCTAGAGGGATTCTGTATTTGATATTTATCTCAACACAAGGAAGTGGTTTTGCATTTCTGCTCAAAAGTTTGTAAAAGGTCTCAAGCCATGTGAATACTATTTCCAGGTTTTAGTGCGTTTCATTGCTTCCATTGCCTTTTTTCTCAATACTGCTCAAACTTTCCTGAAAGGAGAAGGTCAACCTTTATAGTTCCTTGAAAATTGAAACAAAATGTTTCTATTCTGGCTACTGTAAAGAGAATTCTCTTCCTCTGCTATTGATAGAGACAGCACTCCTTCTTCCTGCTCATAGAAGTTTTTCACAGCTGTTTCCAGAAGATAGGCTACTCATAAAACTGGGTTTCTTCTAAGCAGCATTAGCTAAAATTGTTTGTTATTTTTTCCAAGCTATACATTTTAGTAGTCCAGAGTTAGCAATTAGGCTCCTCAAGTGAGGTTTGATTGTTCCTGATGTAAGAGCAGGCTTTTTACATTACCCTTATGGATGCTTGTGTCTCCTTGCAACCTTTCAGATGCTGTTGAATATTCCAGTTTCTTGATCAATGCTAACTGGCAAGGAAGTGTGCTAGTCGAGCAATGACCAAAGGCTGCTGCTTAGCGACGGAGCTCAGGAGCTGTGCTGGGATAGCTGGGGCACCCAGATCCACCTGTACAAGGTAGAAGAAAGGCATGCATTGCATGACCCATTTTTGAACAAACATTTTCCCTGCGCTCAACTAGCTCTGGTGCTGCACATAAAATAGTAAGCACAAAAGTAGTTTACAGCCAAATACTATAACTTCTGTGGTGGATTGGATCTTTTTCTTTCCAACACTCCATAGACTCTGAAGGCATTGCATATTTGACAGTAGTTTCAGCAAGCACAAACCACACTGGTTTTGGGTTTCAGCTTAAATATTGCTAGTTCAAAACACAGGTGTGTAGTGTTACTGAAAACACGTATTGCTAATACACTAATATATGCATAAAATGTGTAGAAAATTTTAAAATGCGTTATAAAGGTATATGCTAATCATTACTATTTAAGGTTAGTTTTTTTTTTTAATTACCTATATAAAATGTGTTTTTAGTGTAAGTTTAAAGGAGTAATTCTAATTGTCACTAGCTGCCTTCTAAAATAAATTATACAGCACGGTATTCTTTTCTGGATGTATTTAGGTGCTCAGCGCCACTGTCCTAAAGGAGCCTGCTCTTTCAGATGACTCTGCAGTCAATGGAGGGCAAGATTTTCTCATTCTTAACTAGAATCCTCATCTTTTCTTTTTTATTTATTTAAATACAAAAACTTACTTAATGACTTCTCTTGAAGAAAGTTAACAAATCAAAAATAGTGTTAGCAGAGGTGGACTTCTATGTCTCCAACAAGGTAGAAATGCAAGTGAGATTCTCCAGTCCCTAACACTGAACATGTACTGGTTCGCTGTGCAAAAGCAGAATGTACAAAAGTTATGAATAAATATTTACAGAAGAGACTTAGTGTCCAAGGCAGCAGATTCATATAGTGTAAAAACTGGGGATCATGTACATAAAAGCAGAATCCTAATTAGACTGTTATTGAATATGACGTACAGTAATGAAAGGTCTTACCTGAGCCATATAAATAACTCTGGTGATATCTCTTCCATTCACCACATCAGGTTCCAGGATCCATGCACTGGGCAAAATTTCCCCTCTCACCACATCTTTGCAAGGGTGAGGCATGGATGCATCGTACACAGACTGAATAGCCAAGACAGACAAGTTCTTCTGCATGAAAGATAGTGTAAAGAAGAGAATTTTAATTTTTTTATGCATGCAGTGTTGTTTATTTACCATGAGGCATATTTTTCACTAAATAAGCTCCTGCTTGTTTGTAACCAGAATACGCTGAACAGTTGTGAACCAAGTACTATTAGGCAGTAACAACTGCCAGATGCCAGTAGATTTAATACATAATTCATTTCTGTCAAATGAGCATAGCTTTTCTTCCTATTACAGCTTTCTCTGGAACTATGAGCATAACCTTCCCTTCCTTCTGCTCTTGAACAGTGAGTTCAGACAAGTTAGTCAGTCTCCTCTGTCTTACAGAAAATACGCACTTACCTCTTTGGCTTCTACAGTAATGCAGCAGAAATCCCGTGGCTGCTGTAGGTAACACAGGGAGGTATCAGTCACTAAATACACTGCAGAAAAAGTATCCAAAACCAACAACAAACAAAGGGGAAATTAATTAGGCTTTGACAACTGTAACTTGTCACAATTCCCCCCCATCCTTCAAAATGTACAAACAAATCTTATTTGAACTTGTTGCAGCTAAGAGCAAAGCTTTAGCTAACATGAAGATGCTAATATTAAGATTCTGTAATTAAAATGATACTTTTTTGAAGTACCTGTATGTTATACTCCTGCAGCATATGATTTGTAATAGCTGTACTTTGAAAAAGTCTTGCAAAATGGAAGTTCCTAGACTACGTAATGAAACTGGTTCTTCAAGTCTGAAGAAACGAGATGACTGTACATTTCTTTCTGGCTGATCTGAGCCAGAATGGAAGAGTCCATAATAATAGTTCTGGTCAGTCACTGAAGTTGGTACTCACCCAGCTGAATGTGGCTTGTTATCTTCTTGTGTATTCGAGCTGTGTTGATGGATCTGTCATACAGATGCCTTTTGCCTGGATCTCTCACTAGTCCCCACACATACGCAAGAGGTCTTTCTATCACTCCTGCTCCCAAAAATCCGTGCTTTGTTGCTGAAGGGAAGACTTTGTAGTAAACCAGCACCTCTTTTTCTGTACATTGGTATCTGTCAAAGACACATGAAAGGTATTGGCACAAAAGATGGTCAACTGCATTAAAGATCTTCCATTAAAAACACCTGCCATAAACTTACTTCCAGCCAGCAGCTGCTTGGCAGGTGTAGAGATTCCTCAGGTTATGAGAGCATGCTGCCATTACCTTAGAAAACAATGACAAATGTACATGTAAGTGGAAGTTATCCACATTTTAAATTATGTTCAGCTTCTGTGTCCTGCTACACTATCTTCTACTCAAGCTATTCAGTGGGCTTTACAACAACTACTTAGTTTTCTTGTTCTAGTATTACTCTGGGAGTATTAACAGTCAGACTGATAAGTCCACCCTGCACAATAGTGTAGACGTCTGTGAGAAAACTGCACTGGAGGAAGCGTGCATCTCCAAGTCAAGTAATTCCATCTGATGTGAAGTATGCATGCTTTGCTTCTGGTTACATAGGCATACAGATATTTAAGATCTGCACTGTACAAATCTTTTGGAGCTAGAAGCATTCAGCATTAGCATCAGCTTCACTTGAATATTTCAGCTCACATGCAGCGGTCATTCCTGTGCTCAACTGTTACAGCCTGTTTCCTCCCACTATTTAAAATTGCTGAGCATATCCTGCTATACCCAGCACTAATTACCTACTAGGAGTGCGGAAGAATAAGGTTTGTCTGACAGACTTTCAGTACAACATCCAGTACAAGAAATAAGCAAAAACTGTGCTTGTTTACTCACCTCGGTGGTAGCATTAGCCAAGATATGTTTGGATAAATCCTGGTATCCTTGTGTTGATGAGGAGCTTACTGAAATAGTTAATCCATGAGTGAACCTACAGCTGATGCTGTCTGAAGGAAGTGGTGGCTCAATTCTGCTGTCTTCTGCAGGACACAGAATTGTCATAGGAAAGTAATAAAAAGGAAAATGATCACTGAAGTGGTGCAGAAGATGTAGCATTGAGCAGCTAGAGGGACTGCTCTCCTAAAGGAGGACTGTTAGCATCCTTTGTCTGGACAGCCCACATACTGGTAATTATACTGCAGTTACATTTTGCATTACTCAAGTATAAACATTATTAACCACATATAAGCTAATAACCCGAAGAATAATATGAAACACGACTCTGGGAATACAAATAACAACTTGCATGTACAATCCTATACTCTTTGCAGCCTTAGACCCATGCTTCTTTGGTTCATTCAAGACATTATCCTCTTCACAGCCTCTCCAAAGTCTGTATAGCAATGCTACAACATCAGAAGACTAGCTTTCTTAAGAGGAACTAAATCTCCAGTTACTTTTCTATGCTTTAGATACTGGTTGACAATATTTCTTCTTTGAATTCATTATTGGTAAGACAGCTTCAAAATACTTTTAGAATCAAATTAGATTGGAATTTGCATAAATAAGAAACCTAATCAGGTTTTGGGATACAACACAAAAATAAGCAGGTGGACATACGCTTTACTTACCCAGTGTTGAATCCTTCTGTAGTTGCTCTATCATAAAAAACTGACTGTTTCTAACAGCTGAACGACCTCGTGTGTCTCTTGAAAGCAGTGCACTTCCAGAAGAAACCTAGTTTAGCAAAGAGCAGAAATGTAGGAGACTTTTGGCTTGAACCAAGAAAAATAAATGGTTACATTATCAGGAGGAATATCTGTAACCAGCCTGCCTTTATGAAACTGGAAGCTTGACATTATGATGGATTAATTTCTTTGCCTCTCAACTGGTTATGAAATGATAGCTCAGCTGAGGAAGTTCAGCAGACCAAGTATGACAAGCTAGCATAGGTGCACACTCCAAAAAGCAATTTGAAGTAAGTTTAAACACACAAACTTTCAACTCCCTGCACGCATCTTTCTTCAGTGAGGAAGGCACACTGAAAATACTAGATTCTGGCTCATCACAAAAAAAAGTTCTTTATTGCTAAAATGTGATAAACAGTGGCATTGATGTCAGTAATAACACACTGGCTTTTAGTTACAAGTTAAAAAAAAAAAAGTGAAAGATGAAATTGTCGTTGTCCTTTGCAGGACATGTTAATGCTCCCTCCTCCTCCATGTAGCCCATCTGTGTGTTAGTGACACAAACTTGTCCTGCTTGATAGCTATGACACAATATAAACCATCTAGAATGAGGTTTCTGTCCCTGTTATCTCTCTCTTACTGTTAAAACATTAGGGGACATTGGACTTGCAGGCCAGTTGTTTCTCACCTGTCCTTCCCAGCTGCTGAGTTTACTTGCAGTGTATGTAGCAGTGTTGCTGCTGTTGTAACCTGATGTTGGGCCAGAGGATAGGCTGAGGCTGGATTCTGTACATAAGGTGCTTGTACTTGCAAGAGTCTTCAGCCTTGCTTCCTCCTGTAATAGAGATCAGAGCATCACAAACTCGTGTAGCACTTAGTCAAATCAGTAACAGCACTGGAAAATGACAGAGGAATAACGTGAAGTCCATTTTCTTTCAAGGAGTATTGACAAAAGCTGTTACTTTTTGTTTCAACAGGAGGTATTTAATAAGCAGGCTCATTTGAAATTGTAAGATTATATGAGCAAATCAATGCATTAGTCTAGGAAAATCTGGGTAACTGAAGCTTCTGATATTGAAAGTCCAAGCTTTCTTTCAAACCAATTGCCAGACATCTTAAGGGGGAAAAGAAATTTTTAAAAAAGATCTTTTCTCAGTCCCATTTGTTACTTTTTTGCCTAATTCTTGTGCTTAAATTATTGGTCAAATTTAGTTGTTAAGCACTGAAGATCTCACTGCATCTCAGTGCCAGCCCAAAAGATGAAGAAAGAATTACATAAGAAAACACGAGAAGTTCAAGATGATTTATTCTTCCAAATAAGATAACAGTTATCAATCTCAGTAATACTGATTACTGAGAATTTTTTTAAGCCCAAATTTGCATTTCATTATTTGTTTTTCTATGCATTATGTCAGACAGGAAAATGTAAAAGCTTATTTAAAAAATGCATCCATGTGAATAATGGGGAACAATTTCCTCTGTAATGCTTACCTTCTGTAACTGAGCAAATATTTGCTCCCTTATACGTCTTTTCTCTTGCTCAGCTCTCTCCCGAAGTTTGTCCCTTGCTCGCGCAATTTCGGTTTTGGTTTCCTCTCGTGCCTTCTGATAGTCTCTGAGCATCAGTTCAATCTCTGAGGGGTGCTGAATGCTTCTTCTTTTTGGTTCTTGAACTCTGTAAGGATAAGTAAGGGGGAAAACATGCATACTTACTTGATATTAGGTCACCTCATGGAATGTCATGAGAAAGTCCTCTGTCAACATGGAACAGGACAATTTGCAAGAACAACAATAAAAGAAAACCAAGAAGTCTCCCTTTGCTCACGAAAGGCTGTAGGAGAATTAATCTTGGAAAACGATTCGCACTGAGAGTGCAGTTGATCAGTGAGATTACTCTAGCAATCGCTCTCGTTTCTAAGCTTTGTAAGGCCTAAGGTTATGGTTTGGCATAACATCCACAAAGTAACTGTGTGTTGGGAAAATGCTGCCTCCTGCCCAGCTGCAAAGGAAGCAGAAATCATTTAGGGGATATGGTGGGGGATGAGAAAACACTATTTAAAATGTTAGAGGGTTCTGTAGAACTTCATTGATATTTAATATAAAAAACTATTTGCCATGACTTACAAGTTAGAGATGGAGCAAGAAGACAGATTAATCAAAACTGAATCTTTAGCATACATACATAAAGTAGGTGCTGGTTATGAACTGAAACTCAATGGAAGATTTTAATGAACGTTTCTTATAATCAGGCACATGTTTATCCTGAGACAATTAATAATTCTGCCACAAGTCTCAGATCTCAACAGGAACCATGAATGCACATCTATTGTGAACACTTAATGATCAGAGGGTCAAGAGTGAATCCCTACCTGGTATTTTCCACCACATCTCTTCTCAGCTGTTGCAGATATTCTCGGCGCCTGCTAGGAAGATCCAGATCCCTGTGACTTGCATCCAGGGTCTGCAACAGACTCAGATGCTTCTGAGGACTCAGACTTCGGCTCCTTTGGTATCTTTGCAGCCTTTTTTCTCTCTCCCTCCTCAGGCTCTCAATAGTTCTCATGTGTCTGTCAGGGAAGCACAAGTAGAGTGACAAAATGCACCCTGTAAAGTTACAATTTCTGTTACCAAAGTTACAATTTCAGTTACAACAACTTCCCAAACAGTTCTATATTCCGATCTCTAGAATTTAGAGTATAGATTTTTTCATAATTCATTTGGCATCATTACAGGTTTGTTTTTGTTTTGTTTTTTGTTTTTTGTTTTTTGTTTTTCTTTTTTTCCCCCAATATTCCTATGGCAGTATTTTTTCAGAGAAGCATGAGATGCATAACCAAGATGCATGGATTATTTTTATATCATAACAAATCTATGTAATACACCATCATGGTCATCAGGCAACACATGATCTCACTCATAGTGACTAAAAGTTGTAAGAATGAGGTGACACTAGATTTGAATTACGGTGAATCTTACACTTACCTCAGTTTCCTTAAATAACTCCAAAATTTTTATCTTAAATCATTATTTAACTATGTAACTGTAATACTGTACCTCTTCACACATTACTCATTCAGTGTGATTAAGCGATTAAGTGCTCTTTATTTCCGTTGTATGAAGCTATACATGAAGTCTATTCAAAATAATTAATACGGAACAACTTCAAGCAATTTACCTTTCATAGAGCTGCTGCTTTACTGGAACCGCCATCAGCTCATCTGCAGTTCCGCTCTGCAGAACCCTCAGCAGCGCGTCCGTTTCACCAATGCCGTAGTTCAGCTTTGCCTCAGTCAGTTCCACAGTAAGGGGATGCTGGTGCAGATCCAGGTGTATGCCAGACATGATCTGAGCGCGCTCTCTCTGAAGTCTCTCAATCTCTCTGCTTCTGCTGCCCAAAAGCTGGGATTTCCCTTTGATTTCCACTGCTTGTTGGCTTCCAGGCTTACTTTCTGCCTGGCTGTGCAGGTCAGTTGCACTGCCACTCAAGCTGAGTGATGAAGGTGGAGGACTGCCCTTAACACCACACCAGTTACTAAACTT
The DNA here is from genome assembly GCA_037305975.1 of Chrysolophus pictus. Lineage (NCBI taxonomy): Eukaryota > Metazoa > Chordata > Aves > Galliformes > Phasianidae > Chrysolophus > Chrysolophus pictus. The sequence goes on along the minus strand of CM074580.1, from coordinate 25,988,956 downwards.
GTTGTGTATGGGTAAGTCACGAAGACTGTAGCTCCGAGGCCTGTAAGGCTTGGCTAAAGTAGTACTTTTCTTCAGAGGAATTTCAGTGTCACATTCGATTTCGGTGACAGAATTTGGGTTGTAATTTTGTAAGAAAATTTGCGCATCACTCACATCAGAGAGAAGAGAACAACTGTTTTCATTTTTCCAGAAATCGTGTAATCGTAGAGAAGCTGCTCCTACCAGAGGTTCTGAGCACTCATTAACATTTGTCTGACTTGAACAAGCAGCTCTATGCTTTGGATTAAAAAGTAAGTCAGAATCTGGAGGTGAGTGGTTGTGAATCAGAGCAGTATCAGAATTCCCAACATAATTCTCATGTCTCATTCCCCCGAGCACAGATCTTCCTCCCCCTGTGACATACATACAACGGAGTGAACGTGCCAGCGGACTGGGGTCTCTAACATCATCTGTTAAAAGCTCTGTATGGCCAGAGACCTCTAATGTGCTGCTGGAGTGGTACAGTCGTTTTGCACAAATTGTAGTGTGTGTGCCAACAGTGAGTCTGTGCTGTTGTTCCACGGCTTTTGAATCATCCTTTCCTAAAATCTTTTTGGCCGCTTTTTTATCTAAGCAACTTCTGGATGTATTTCCTATGCCATTGCTGTCTCTAGAAATGCTGCATTCGCTGTCTGTTTCAGTCTGTGAAAAATTGTCCATGTGAGGTTCCATGCCGGAGTGTGGACCTGATCTTTTCTTTCTCTGACTGTGAAGGGGGCTTGAAGCATCACTGGAAGATCCAAAGGGTTCCTTAATAGGGCAGAAAGGCTTACTAAAAGCGTTCTGGCTTTTGGGACTAGCACTAAGAGTAAGAATAGGGGAAGAGGCCCTGTCCACCAACAGAGTATTTTTGCAGCGAAGTTTTCTTTCTGCTGGAACCTCTAGCTCATTGACACTTCTTTTACCCTGAGCATAAGATGATGGAGATTGAAAGGTGCTACTAGTAGGGCTGCTAACTACAGTGCATGAAGAATCATCTTGCCCTGAACTCACTGAAGAGGATGGCATAGATGAAACTCTGGCACAAGCAGGAGAAAAATTCTGCTGTGCATTTAATGATGGTTTTTGAAAATCTAAGGCGGAGGTGGAGGTTCTGTGTAAGAGAGGCAGGCACATAAAGGAATCTTCCAAAATGCTGTCAAGGCTGTCATGGAAGTCAGCGTTGCCCAGATTTCTCATCTCTGTTCCTTCTTGTGGTCTTTCTTCCAGAGAGAACGTTTTCTCCTTTCTTTTGGGAACCTTATCTATTGCATCTGCACTGATTCCATTGAAATTGCAGTTTACTGCTTTAGCTGCCCTTAATTCATTTTCTGATTTTGTCTGCACTTGTTTTTCTTCATGTTTGCTCTGACATTCTTCCAAAATCTCGGTTTGAGTGCCTATATCTGCTGTAGTCTGAGTGCAGCTGTCTGATCTAGTACTAGTAGCTTTTGCACCCTTTTCAATTCTTCTTTGGTAGATTTTGATATTCTGTTCGTTATCTGTAATATTTTGTTGGGAGAGGTTTCCCAGCAGCTCAGAAGTGTTCTGAATAAGCTGTGACAGATGCATGGATAGATTCTGCATACTTGTCCAAGAAGAATGTTGCTGAAATAGGTCCCTGTTTGTTTCCTGCCTTCTTGCAGAAACATCTGTGTAGCTTCTCTGGTGTCTTCTCTGCCTTTTATACCTTGCTGTAGCCACTGTTTGTGTTCCCTGCTCACAGGTAACTCCTGGTAATTTTTTGGAAGACCTTTCTGACTCAGATGGATATAACAACACAATTTCATCAACTTGGACTGAAGAGTTACCAGGTTGTGCAGAAGGATTCTTAAATTCAGCAGCGTCATTTTCTGGATTAGTTTCCAGTGTTTCAACAGACACATTGCTGTACTGCTTGTTACTGTCACTTGAGTATGTGGATTCAAAGCCTGGTCTGGCATTGTCCCATCCTTGAAGACCTTCAATACTGCTTAAAGTGCTTGATAAAACCTTTGCTGTAGCATATGAACTGAGATGAGAATGAAAAGGAGAATTTTGAGAATTCAATCCATTGTCCATGCTAGAACATCTTGTAACTTTACGATTATCCAGGTTTAAAGGCATTTGATGGTAAGAGACATCACTTGCACTTCCAAAAACGTACTGCTTCCAGCCAATTTTGCCCGATTCTTCTTGTTGCCATGGATGAATATATGGGTTGATATCACTTGAACTAAAATGCATTGCATCTTTACTGTCTTGCAAAAATAAATCTGTTCCTGGTTGGTACCCAGCTTCTTCACTACACTGAGCTACAGAACTGCTCTTTGAATGGATGTTTTCTTTCGCATCCACAGAACTGTGAGCTGCGGGCAGTAAAGATGATGGAGAATGTACAGTACTGTCTTTTAAGGACTGGCTGCTTTGGGTCCTTGCTGCATAATTTTGTAAATTTTTTGGATCACAGTTGGCAATCTTCTTAGTGTGTGTCATTCTTTGCTGAAATCTGGGTTTAGATTTAACCTGCAGAATGTTCTTCGATTCCTGCTTTGAAAATCTTTCAATTAGATGAAGATCATCTTCAGTTGGCGATGGAGGCTCCACGCTCATATTTAAATCTTGTAGTGATCTAGATGCAGAATATAACAAGGAATCTGCCAGAGATGAAGCTTTGAAAGTATCATCTAAATCAGAAAACACAGCTAAGGCTGGAGCTGATAGTCTGTGACTTTGTAGATAAGGTCTCTGTTCAGTTTTGCAGTTCTTTATATTATATGTTGTAGAACATGGCCTTCTGCTTCTGACTTGCACCTCTTGGGGTTCTTGGGAAGGCAAACCATGGTTTGTTGGTAAAAATTTTAAGGAGGTACTTTCATTATTCATTGAAGAAAATTTCAGTCTTTCTGATTTCATTATATCATCTCCTGCTATTGAAAAACTGTCAGCATGAACATTGGAACCTGCATTATTTTTGCAAAGTAAAATCTCTTTTCTATCATCTGTATTTGTTCTGCCTGGGTTATTATCACCTGTAGGCATGCATTGACAATTGTCTTGCAGATCCGCAGGACTTTTTTCAAAACCTAAAACACTTTGATACGGTTGTCTGGGATCAGTACTTCTGCTGTTTGTGGGATATGCTGGACCAAATGAATCATAGGTGTGTTCAGGATCCACATTAACATCTCCTGAATACAGATGTTCCAACACCTCTGGGACTGTTAATTCATTTGTCGAATTTGAAGATACCTTAGCTTGCATTTCAAGATGTTCTTTATCTATTGTTTTTTCTTGCTTTTTCTTTACTGCAAAATGTTCAACCTCGTTACTTGAATGCAGTTCTTCCTCATTTCTGTTAAGTATTTTTCTCATCTGTCCCTCTTTGACCAGAGCTGACTTTCCAGTATCCCAAAGAGGTACTGATGACAATACTAGAGATTCACTATCATCTGGCACTTTCTCTGCATGTTCTGTGCAAGCTTTCTGTGCTGGAACGTTACTCCAGTGATGTTGATCAACTTCAGTATTATTGTCAAGTTGCTGACAATTACTTCCATAAACAGGTTCCACATCTACAGCAGAATTCTCATATGAAGCAGAGTTTGTGTCTGATACCGGGTAATGCTTGTTTGCTTTTGCAAGAGAAAGTAGAATAATTCCTGAAGCATGTATTGGCTCATCAAATACCACAGACTTATCAGACTGAGTGTCTTGCATTTGTAAAACAGCAAGTGGAGAATGTTTTAATATACTCGTGTGTGATCTATCACACGTGCCAGTTTCACCATGGTCTATATCTGAAATTGGAGAAGATTCTGAAAATGCTCTCATGGATGGGTGATTAACTTCCGCAAATGCTTGGGGAAAGCCTTCTTTCACTGAGTGCAGATCAGCAGAACTAGACGATACCTGCTCAGTCAAAAAGGTGTCTTGAAGTGAGACTTCAAGCTGACTAACTGTTAGAGATTTTGAGTCATCAAGTAAACAAGTGTTGAAGATGCTTACGTTTTTGGAGTTCTGAAGCAGTATATCAGTTGGGGTATTTTCTGCAAAGTAGGATGGAGCACACTTTGATTCTTTACTGCCAGTCTTTCCTAGGCTTTGAAAAACGGGCACTCCTGATTCTGGTATAGTCACACTAGAAGAGTTACAGTAGTGTTCTAAGTATTCAGGCATTTTATTTTCTTTAGTATCATTGCAGTTCTGAAAAGAATCTTGAATTATTTTCCCCACTTGATCAGTTCCCACAGTTTCTTCAGGGATTTTATTACCTTGAGCATCTGTAGCCTCTGTAACTGCAGAATTATCATCCTTTTCATCTCCTTTTTGTGGAACATCAGGAAAAGTTATACATGCACTTAAAACAGTTGATTCACTTTCGAAGTATTTTGTTTCTTCAGAAAGAACAGCATCATTTTTACATTTCTCTCCACTGCTGTCAATCAAATCATTTGCAAATGATCTTGGGCTATTCAGGAGACCAGCAGAATGTTCAGAAGTACAAGAGTTCCTCTTGTAATTTGGAAACCTTACTGAAAGGGTTGAAGTGTTCTCAGAAACAGCGATTTCTGGATAGTCTACACACCAATCCTTGGAAGTCCCATGTCCCTGATAATGTCTTGGCTCACTCTGGCATATCTTGATATCAGGAATCCTTGCATTATCATTATTACTGCTTGTTATAGTATAATTTGTGTTTAAGCATTTCTCTTTGTTATCACATTGTGTTGAACTTCCTGAGTGAAGTTCTCTCTCAGCTGTACTAATGTTGTGAAATATATTTTGAGAAGAGATTTCCAGTAAAGAATGCTTTGTTTTTTCCCCCATATCTTCCCTTGGATCTTTCTCCAAAGGAGAAAGCAGGCTTGAATTATTGAAGAGCAGCTCATCAGGCATTATGGTATCCTCTTCCTCTTGATCTTTTCTTTCTGTGGAATTAAAGCAGTCTTTTGATGTTTTGTTAATCATTAAATCTACGCTGTGTTCTTCATGTGAATTAACACCCTCAATTATATCTTCAGAAGAGTCTAATTCTTCTGAGGAAAATGAATTTCCTTCAGCCCCTTGCTTAAGCTCAACTATTTTAGGTTCATGACTGTCTGCTCCACAGGGCATAGAAAAGGTGTTCTCATTGACAGGCTGCCCACATGCAGAATGATCATTTCTAAATACAAAGAGGTCTTCCTCATGTCTGTCCTTTGTGGTCATGTTTTGCAGGAAAACTTCATTTTTACTTTGAATTTTGTCAGAATGAGCTTTGTTGTTTCCCTCTTTTTTGACTGTTTTAACAGGTGCACCAACAGAGGCCTCATTCTCCATTAATGTTTCATAGTACAGAAGAACAGCTTCAGTTCCAACATTGCCATTAGACGGTATTGTGTGACCTTTCACTACAGTAGAAACATCTTGAACAAGATGGGAATTATCACTTACTTCAAGACATAAAAGGTGACTAACAGATGAGTCTTTAACTGAACTTTCTTGCATGTTTTTGGTAGACTTCAGAGTTGCTGCTGAATTTTGCTGTTTGCTGTTATCTCCATTATTTGTAGAAAAGCTAGTAGACACCCATTGGCTTTCTCTTAAGATTTCATTTAGTCTGTTGTCCTCGTGACAGCTGTCTTTGCTTTCAGGGAATAATTCATTCAAGTTTTGTAGAACAATCAGTTCTACCTCCTCTCTGTTTTCTAAAAACATCTGTTTCTCTGTTTCGTCCACTGCTTTCAAATGCGCTTTCTCATCAACAATTCCTGAGCCTATAGCATCCAGTCCACAAATTTCAGGTCTTCTAACAACACTTATGTTCAAAGTTTCTGAAGCGCCATGCTCAGGATATTGTGTTGAACAACTCATATACACATGGCTGTTCTCTTTAATATGAAGACTTTTAGATTCTTCTTCAAGTCTGTATTGGTCATTACTAATATTATCATCAACTGAATATTCATACACATCAATATCATCCATAGATGTATTTATTGTATCTGTAACAGAGTCCTCTGAGCCACCATCTTCATTCATTTCAAGAGGACTGTGGTATTGTGAATCATCTATTGACAGTATATTCTCTCCTAGTCCTGAAGGTGTAAGGTATCTTTCAGGGATCTTGAACTGATTTAAAATTTCCTCTTGGTCATCTCTGTTACAGTACATCTGATGCAGAGCTGGAGATTCTTCAGTAAATAGAATGTTTTCATTTGTGTGCACGTCTTCTTGATTCCTAATAACCATTCCCTCCGTGTTTGTCACGATGATTTGTTCTTCACTGCCAGTCACTTCACACCCATCAATCTCATTTTTCTTGTCAAAGTCTTCATGGGGCAAACAATGTGGCATGTAACCTTCAGTTAAATTGCTAGAATCTACTTTTTCTTCATTTTCATTTTTTTCTAAAATATTTCCTTGCCTATCTGTGATTAGTTCCGTAGTGTCTATATTCTCTGTGTTAAACACATTTTCTCTTGTTCTGTTCATCTGCAAAAGCCCTTCACAAGCATCAGGTAAACCTTGAGCATTCTGAGTAAAATCTATTCTCTGGGAATGCATAGCTGAAAGCGAGCTTTGGGGAGAAACAGAAAGCTCAGGTGAATAAATACTGATTGTTTTCTCACTTCCCTCTTTTTGAAAAAAGCTATCAGAGTGCATGAGTACTTTTGACTCCTGAGTGTGTTCTATACCGGTGCTAACTACCTCTAATTCATCTTTCTCTGCCTCTTCAAGTGTCTGGTGCAGATTTGTATAAAACTCGCACTGAACCTCAGAATCTATGATATCAGTGGGTTTCTTCAGATTCTGAGATAGATCGATGCCTTTAAAATTCTCACCACTCCTATCTGCAGTTACACTTTCAACTTTGGCTACTGAGTAGTCAGGTACATTTTCTCTCTCTCTTGATTTCATTTTCACTCCATTTTCTTCTACGTTGTTTGCACTGTTATTTAACTTTGTCATTTCTTCAGTGTTTGCTTTTGTATTCTGATAAGGAACCATAGTTTCTTCTGGATCAGCTTCTGGGTTTCTTAAAAACTTGGATTCTTTACCTGTACACAGACTCTCCTCTTGAGAAACAGTACCTAGTATATCTGTGTTGTATTCAAATACTCTTCCCAATTCTGATTTAAAATGGTCTTCAACAAGCAAAATGTCCTCTGGGCAATCGCTTTCAAAAAAGGGTTCTTTCTCTTTTCTTGATTCAATTAAGAACTTTGTTTCTGTTTCCAAGGGAATGGTTGCGTCAGATTCCACAGAACTGTCAGTCATCTTACACATATTGTTCTTCTCCCCTGTTGATGTTGTAGAGCACGTTGTACAAAGACAGTTGGAATGTATGACAGAACATTTTGTGGCCCTGGCTTCCACAGTATGATTAGATGTAGCATCACAGTCTCCTTTCACTATTGCAACATGTTCTAATAGCGTATCATAATTTTCAGTCTCAGATGCACTTTGAAAAAAATTAGCTTTTGGTGAAGCTTTGTAAAATATGCTTGAATTGGATTCTGGGAGCAAATCACCTGTTTTCTCACAAACAGCAGCAGGAAACGACTCGGTGTCCTGCCCATTTACATTCACTGTGAGATAACTAGCTTCATTTGCCAGTAGGTTCTTATATTTGGATGAAAACTCTTTCTGATGTACAACCTGAGAATTCAACATACTGTGTTCTTTGCTTTCACTGCTTTCTTCTCTTATATTGTCAGCGCACAAAGTAGAGTTTTCTGAAATGTGCTGGGACAGGCAACTTACAGGACTGTCTGCTAGAGAGCGCCCATAGGAGTAATTTTTTGAAACAGGTTTGCTTTTAAATTCATAATCATTTAATGAAGACAAGTCTTCATCCTTTGATTCACGCTCTTCTTTCTCTCTGAGCGAAGGCTCCTCTGATACAATCTCTGATAGGCTGTCTATGCTTGTTTCCATACAGATTTTCTCTTTTTCACACATCTCTATTGGTGTTGCACTGTAAGCAATAACTAAAGGGTTACATTTATATGTTACCTTCTGTGAGGAAAAATCTGTGTTTACAGTTGCTGCTTCTGCAGGTATTTGTTCATAATCCGTATCTTGCAATGCTTCCAATTTACTCTCCCTAGATCTGAGGAGACCTTGTGCAACAGCTGATTCTGCTCCATGTCCAGCCAATACCTCATGCTCCCGAGTGCTTCCTGGGGAGCACTTCTTATTTGTTAAGTTACTGAGAAAAAAACTTTCATCACAACACGTTGGTATTTCCCTTCTTGGAAAAAGCTGCACACAGTTTTCAAAATGTACTTGTTTTACCGCTGAAGCCTGTGTTGAGACTACATTATAGGCAAGTTCTGTAGAAAATCCAGCAGCAGATGCACCAACAGATGTACTGCCAGTGTTTGAATCTGTTATCTTTGATTCTATCATTGAGTTATTGCAGTCATCATCTAGGTCATCTTTTTCAATAGTTCTGAGGAAATTGCCTTCTAAATCTGCTTCTACACAGCTGTTTCTCTTCTTCAAAATGTGCACAGGCAACACAGAAACAAAAGGTGGCTTTTTCAGCTTGTGATCTTTCAGCAGTTCTGGATGAGTTGTAGGGAAAGAATCCTCCTCTTTTCTGGGTATTGGTGACAAGCAGTCTGCAGTGGAGAAGCTTTCCAAACAGCTGAATGCTTGTGTGCATTCAGTGGTAGACCTGTAAGTGGATAATTCATTTATTTGCTCTTGTTCAGGATAATTTGCCCTTGAATGTTCATAATAGTCATGAACAAAAGAAGAGCTTGGTCCTACTGAACTTACAAATGTGGATGTTATGTCTTGAGATTCCAAGGAAGAATTTTCATCTCCATTTATACATTCCTCATTCTCAAAGCCTCTGCTTGCTGCTGTTGTTTCAGGTAAAGGTACTTCTGATGTGTCAGAGGAGAAACTTGTGTTTATTTCTTTTATACCATGTGACAAATGAGTAATGCTGTGTATCTGCTTAGAGCCAGAAACAAAAGAAACTTCAGCAGCTGACTGTTTCAGATCATCTTTCTTCAGCCAACCTTTTGGTTTGCTCAAAGAATAGAAACGAGCATCTTGAAATTCTAGATGCTCATGGGAAGAAGGCGCTGTTATTCTCGGGCTGCTGATTTCAACCTTTGAGTCATAGGATGACCAAGCATCAGTTGTAAGCAAAGGATTTCCACTTGCATAATAAAGTCTTCTATCAAGTGACCTTTCTTGCTCTGCAAAGGAGACCTTTGCATCCTTCAGAAACTGCTTGCTAGCATTACTGAAAGCAGGCTGTTGCTTAGTGTCCAAATAGAAGGAACTACTCAGCTTCAGATTGTAATTTGTTCCTTCTGTATCTTTGCTGCAGATCTTGGACACGTGGCCTTCTTCAGTCTGTACAGTTGGTGGTCTCGGAGTTTGTAACTTCCAAAAAATCTCTGCTGGGACTTCATCAGATGAATCAGATTTGGATTCTTCTACTGGATCTTCTGTTGGCACCTCTTCTCCATCACCCAAGCTGTCCAGAGAAAAGCTTCTTTCAGCCTCTCCCAGTCTCCTACGTGATGCATACGATGCCACTAAAGATGAAACACGGTGTTCAGATCTGCTTTTGTAAAGCTTAGCTGGCTGGTGGCGGGCCTTTAATTTCTGAAATTGGCTTTTATTTTGCTTTTTGGCTTTATTTTCCTTTTCTACCAGAGAGTCTTGTGACATTTGACTGTCATCGCTCTCAGAATCTTCTGGGTTGGCAAGACATTTATTTCTGTGGAAATCATCTTGCTTCAGCTTCTCTGTGAAAGCTTTTGCATAAGCGCAGGAGAGCGAATCTACAGAGTAGGTACTGTCAGTATCAGAAATCTCATTTTCCTCATCTTCTTGCCAGTTCCCGAGCACATCTGTGGCTGTTTTAGACATTCCAGCACTTAACAGCTCTGCACTGTGCCATTTTTTTTCAACATAAGAGAGTGGTGCTTGTGTGTTCATCTTAGTGAGATTTCCAACTGATGTTGCCACCATCAGAAATTCTTGATGTTCCACTGATGAGTTCTCATGACTTTGTAAGTTTGAGGGTGGCGCTCTCTCCAAATTCTTGGCTGCTTGGTTTGGATGTGCAGATGGTAGGTTTCCATACACTACTGCTTTCTTCATTTTGTTAACAAAATTTTCCGGGGAAGAATTATGGCCTTTTGCATTGATATCCATTCTAGTCTTTTTATTGGACACCTGAGCTCTGTTTTGTTCTAGACAGCTATTTGCAGGCTGACTTAAATCTCCTAGCACCTTTGTTTTTGTCATTCTTGTCCCTGTAATAAAGGTTTCAGGCTCATTTTTCTCCTTATAATGATCAGGAGAGGAGTCTTTAGAGGTCTGTTTTTGACATCCAGCCCGCCCTGGGCTGTCATTCAACTTTTCCATTTTTTGATCATTTTTATTGATATCAGCCATGACAGCTGAGTCATTAGAGTCCCTTTCTGCTCCTTTTTTATTTCCAAATGAAGATACTTTTTGTTTTTCAGATAGCTGCATCTGAACTAAAAAGGAGATACCTTTTTCATCATTAAGGTCATCACTCCTGGAAAAGTTTTTAAGTTTTCTACAACAGTATTCCACAGATGAAAACTTCCCTGGTGTATTGCCTTCAGAGCATTGATCAGTATTTGGCGAGGTAGATAACTTTGAGATTGTTTCCCCATTCAACAAACGGCTGTGGAAATAAAGAAGAAATAAAGCCCAATACTTGCTTAAATAACATGCTTAATGTTTCCATATTAGTAACATCCTGCAGTTAAGAGTAATGACATGTGAAGCAATAACGTTCACAACAAATTAATACCTTGATACTAAGTTGTACAACTTGATATTTAATCTCCACAGTTTCAAGTAGCTGCAAGTTTTAGTTAAAAATAGAAGATGGTTCAAAGTCACAGAAATTCACTTTGCGGACTTAAGCCACTTCCTGCCTCTGGAGCCATGCTGTGACAGACATGCTATCGCCCTGACATTTTAGTACTGTGTAGTGCTGTATTTGGCGTGAGAAGGTTAGTCAACTTCAGAGTCCAAGGCAGAATCATCCTAGTAAAAAGTGTTCTGAAGGAATAATTTGATCCTAATCACAATAAAATAATGCAGAAACAAATATTTACCAGCAACACGAAGGCGGCAAGAACAAAGTTGAGCAAGCTCTGGTAAGCAATCACAATGATCTGCACAAAAAGTGCAGAAAGGATTGATGGAGGAAAGAAAGAAACAGCAAGACCACGTCAGAGACCTCAGTAGGGAATGCACTGTATAAATCCAAGGAAAGCAGCAAACAGCTCCAGTGTGACGTACAATACACTAAATGATATCACAAGTTTTAAGGACTGTTTCAGTAAGCTAAAAGGCATTCTGGATTATAGGTAGCCAGTGAAAATACCATGAATTTAAATAATATTTGACAGTTCGGAGGAATTGGTAGATGTTTACTCACCTGGGTACCTGGGGCAGATGGATGTTACAGAATGAATGCTGACTGTGCAGTGAGTAACTCGAACCCAATGACCTCCTCCTCTTCTGTAAATGGTGATCCACAGAGGCCTGTCCTGCAATATTTTCATTTGGGATGTGGGATTGTTTCACATGAACTTCACTGAGCCAGCAGTTAGCTTCCAGCTGCTCTAGGTTTTGCTTAGCTTCCAATAACTTCTGCTTCTTGACTATCCTTTCCAGCTGGAATTTGACCTTTTTACGTCTTATGTTTCTTTCTGCCTTTTTTAAGGAGCACCTTCGCAAGAGCTCCAGCTGCACCAGTCTCTTCTTGTTCTGCTGTAGCAGCGAAGGGGAGATCTCCAGACCAAGGCTACTCTGCACCTCAGCCTCTGCGTACAACGTAGATTCTGTTTGAACTGCAAATTCCCTCTGCTGTTGCTGAAGGGCAGCTAGTCGGTTACTCTCATTTATAAGCCACTGTTGGTCTGTAAACAATGATTGAAAGAAAGTAAAAATCATAGAAAAAACATTGTTCATTAATTTAATTAGCCTGAGAACATATTTAAGAACAGAATTCCTATGCAGATAGAGCAAAGTCTTTAACCTCTATGTTAATGAAGAAAATAAAATTTAACGCACATATTAATGAGCCTTTGGTAAATAAATTCCTGCTGTTTAGTGAAGAAAATGCAATATTAAAATGTAACTGATTCCTCATCAAAAAGTTTGAGTTTTTTACAGCTGCTGTAAGACAAACACTGCTTTATACACATTTTTGCTCATGTCCTTTCCTTTAAAATTAACTTGAATGAAAGAAAAAAACTAACTATTTCCTCTCATTTCTCTATACATGCTGAAAATGAAGGAAATTAAACTCATGCTGAGGGACTTTGCGTTCAGCACCGAAGAAACTGGTGGCATGTTCAGTAAACTTGAAAGCTCGATCTCTCTGCACTGCAGTCAGGATGTGCAACATATCTGGGGCCTGCTGCCAGCCACCAGGCACACGGATGGGCATGCAACCTACTAAGTGGGTTGGAGAAAAGGCTACTAGAAAGCTTCCAAGTGGCTGCCTGCTGGGCAGTTCTGCCAGCCTCTCTAAACCCACCAGATGGAAATTTCTCAAGCAACACAAACATTGTGTGGTACCTGGGCTGAGGTGAAGCAACAACCACAAGAATTTCTACCTGTCGTGATTACGGCTCCAGAACACTTCATAAATGCCTGGTGGGAATCCATGTACCTTGAATACGAGCACGTTAGCATGTAACACGCTTGAAATTACTCAAAAACACTCATATCAAGGATACAAGTGAAATCAACACAACTATTAGTTGTCAGGATGAACACATACAAACTCATATCACCCATCAATGCATATTTTTTCATAAAATCAGGAGTCTACTCCCAAAGAGAATTGGATTCTCCCTTTTTATGAACGTTCCCCAAATTTCACAAATGCTGAATATTCTTTTCTAACAAATCAGTTGATTAGCCTTATTTGATAAGAGTATATTACATCTGTTTACATTCTTAATCTTCTCTAAATATTTGGAGAATCTGGTCTTTGCAGTCAATAGAGAAGCAGTGGAGGAGAAAGAAGAGGACCTGCTCTATTAAAAACTTTGTTCACATTTATGCTGTTATGAAAATATACATATTCAGCTGCACAGAGGAAAAAAATATATCATTAGCTGAAAAAGCAATATAAAAACCACACCCAAAGTTCCTTCATACATGGAGCATTTCTCGAAGGACAGATGCTTTTCAAAGCACTTTAATTCTCCTAGCAACACTATTTTGGCTGGGCTTAGCTTCAATCTGCTTAGTTGCAGGCCCTCACTGAGGAACTACCTTTAGTCACTTATTAATGGAGTTAGGAAATAAGAGTTTGACATGGTCATGAGCCCTGTGCATGATAGCTGAACTGTGTGAAAGGATTTGGGGGCTGTGGGTGCTTCCCTAATGGAAGAAATATAACCATCTTTAGTGGATAAGCATTGCCAGCATCAGTTGTTTGGTAACTACACATCTCATTAAACATTCTTCATTAGTGATTCCCACCTGAGGGAGTCTCCAGTTTATGTCCGCAGCTACACACACAGGGGTAGTGATACTTTATAGATAAGTATGTTTACCCTATGGATAAAATGAAAGCATTTTAGTTCTTATTGTTATTACTTCTTAATAACATCTTAACCTTCACATATAGAAGAGTTTTCTCAACTCTTTATTCCCAGATCTGCCCTCTTCAGCATGTTTCTAGCAAGCAGAATATTTGGCAGATGAGTGTGTCCCTTGTAATAGACCTGAAAGTTCTAAGACACTAATTAATGTCTACTCACAAACTTGCCTCTGTCAGAAGCTGAGAAAAAGAGGGTGCAAATAAGGCAAAAGCAAACCACTCTGGTGGGCTGCCAAACAAAGAATTATATTTGGCTGCAAAAACTGCTTATCTGGCTAAACTTCATATGAGCACAGCTGAACATTGGAACCAGACAGGAGCAGAGAACTCGTCCTGTTTCAAGAAGAATGTTTTGGAGAAGTTCTGTACTGCCTACACACACCAGGTCTCCCCATTTCCACAGTTTTCCTTTTAATTTCTTCCTTCCATTTGGCATAATGTAAAGATGGTAAACTGCATAAGTTTGGCTCTGGGAAGCCTCTAAACATTTAGAAATTATTCCAGGAACCAGTAGCAGGCTTTGTGAAATGGAAATGGTGCCTTTGCAACAGACATACTGTTCCTATCAAGAAACTTGGATCAGACCATTCATTAGAAGACAACTAGAAGAACACTCTATCTACGCTATTTCAATGCTCAAAAACATCTTAAGATTTAAAACGTACCCAAATCTGCCTACAAACTCTTTAAGAGGCTGTTCAACCGCACAAGGACAAGTCTTGCTAAATGTCTTCATGCAAAGCAGCATCACTCAGGGCCAGAAGCCACTGATGCTAACAAACACATCTCCAAATATGCTGTGGCTCCACCTTTTGCCATAGCTGTTTGCTATTCAGAATCTGATCACTGATCTAGTCTTCAGCACTCCTGAATAACACCATGAGAACTAGCTAGAAATAACTCCTGTTTGAACCAACGCATGCCTCTTTTTTTTTTTTTAATACAGTTTTGTTAAAAAATAAAATAAAATCAGCAATGGAGAATGCAATATCACTTATCAATCATCTTTAGGGTAAATAAAACTTGCATCTTAGTTTTAATCTTAATTTGTCTCACTTCCATTTCTACCACAGAATTTCTTCCTACATTTTTATTTCATACTACCAATGCCTTGTTCTTATAGACTTGGATGAAATCACTTCCAGCTTTATTGTGATCAAGGCAAACAGATTGAGCTTTCAGGATCATTTATTATACTATGCTATCCCATGTAAGTTTATTAGAGTGATTATAATATACCTCTAAATTTGTAGTATCCTCTGTAATTGTGAACATCAGAACTATTCTCAACATTGCAAACAGCATTCATGCCAGTGATTGGACAAGAATCATCTTAGTACCTTTTCTAATCCCAATCAGGCTGTTCATTTACCTAAGAATTAGTTTCTCTTCTGTCGAATCTCCCATAAACATGTACCACAACACATCTTCATAGGTTAATCGGGTCTTTCCGTAGCTGACAGTAGCTAATGAGAGGCCACAGAACAAACCGAAAGACACAGGAAAATGAAAAACTGAGAAAAAGAGGCTGTCAGAGGTTTGCAGAGTGAATTAGGCTCCCACTGAGATGAACAACAACAAAAAAAAAACGAACAATATAAACAAAATCTGAATTCAAAGTGATTCTTGGAAGCTAGAGAGCTGCCTTTTCACTGAGCTTTTGAAAGATCCCTTATCTTCAGATGTTCTGGGATTTCAAAATGTTTCAAGCTTTTCATGGTATAGTTAGTTTAGAGCTGAAGTTTGTGTCAAACCAACAGCATCAATATTTTACCTAGGAGCAAATTTTTTACTCAGAGGGTGGTGAGGCACTAGAACAAGTTGCCCAGACAGCTGTGGGTGCCCCATCCTTGAGGCATTTGAGGCCAGGTTGAATGGGGCCCTGGCAGCCTGATATAGTTGGTGGATGGCAACTCTGCCCATGGCAGAGGGGTTGAAATGAGGTGATGTTTAAGGTCCCTTTCGATCCAAGCCATTCTATGAAGCACAGAAATATTGAAAGAAAAGTAGAAAATACAACAGCAGAATCTGTCTATATTGCTGCAAGGGAGAATTGTACTGCAGATTTAACCAGAGCAAAACGAGAGAAGCAGGATGGGGAGTAACTGGGGAGATGAGAGGCTCATTGCCACAGGAGGAGCAGTGAGCCTATCCCAGTCAAGACCTGTAGAACTAATTAAACAGTGCTGCTGGTGCTCTGCAAAGTTAATCAAAGCTTGATAATTGTTCTCAAAGGAGAGATAATTATAGGAGAAAATTAGTACTGTGCTGCAAAATACAATAGCAACAACAACAACAAAACAACAAAATTACAATAACAACAAAAACTTCCACCACAATACAAAGCCTAACTAGGACAAAAACATGAAGAGGATGAAAGAATGCAATTACGGAAGAAAAGTGAGAGAGAGGCAGGTACTTACTTTCTAGGATCTGCTGGTTGATGAGGGCTTGGTCATTTTCCAGTTCTCTCTCTGCTTTGACCTGTCCTTTGAGGATCTGCTGCTTTAAATCCTCAACATAGAGCTGCTGCTGTTGGATTTGTTTTCTGTGGAAAGCTTCTTGCTCTTTCAGTTTCTTCTTGTACTCTTCATGCACAGCATCTATGTCTCTGCAGTTCAAAATGCTGACAATTAATTTAAACAAGAAAAAAATACCAAACATTTGTAATGCAACATGTCATCTTACTTACTAAAGAAAGAAAACTTACTAAAGAAAGACAACGTTCAGGATTTTGCTTTGTTCATTAAGGGTGCATTACACAAAGAAGTCATGATGGTAGAGAGTATATGCACATCACAGCAGGCCACAGTCCTAGAAGTATCAGAAATGCCAGCTTTCACCATGAAAACTGTTATAGTGAAACTGAAAATTCCATCACGAGAAAGAAAAGAATAGAAATAATTTAAAAAACACGTCACTTGTCATTTTGCTTCGGGATGGGAGAGTGGTGTTTATGTTTTATAGGTTAATGATCACAATATAGGATGTTTTTCACCCAAGTACTTAAATAAACCGAAATAGAAATGAAAAACATTTTTTTTTCCTTATAGATCAAAAATCTTAAATCTGGAAAGAAATACAGGAATTGCTGAGATTACATTGAAGGTCTCCAGCAGCACCAAGGAAAGAACTCAGTCACCCAACTCTCTCTTGTATGCAACTACTACAGGTTGCTGCGTCTACATCTGGAGTAGAACGGTGATCAGAAAAGTTACTATCCTGTAAACAACTCCAAGCAGTCCCTCCAAGTGGTCTGTTTCCAAATGTCATGTTGTTTGTAAAATCATTATCAATCCAAGATCAACGAGCCTCTGACCTTTGCTACATCAGGATTTATTTGTAATCTCTATCTACAACCACAGGCATGTGTTTGAAGCAGCTATTTCTATAGCAACGACTTTATGTACCAGATTAGCAGATAAAGCAGATGTAGCAATTAAGCAGCTGAAGTCTACACATCTAATGGAGTCCCTCTAGATTGAACATCCATTTTCACTTTCCTAGGAAGCAGCAGGAAAACCTGACTACATAAACGACTTAAGATTCTCAGTAACTGAAAATATTACTGACCCTCTTTCATTCACCTGAGAAGAACAGAATTCAGTTTGTTTTTTATGTTTATGTAAATGTAATGCTGATGAGAATAACAGAAGAGGAGCATATTCTTTTCAGTTACCTTCCATGGTGCAAGCAATTTGACTAAAAGTTTCGTCCTTTCCATTTTCTAATTTTTTTGAGTCTATTTGAAACTTTCAGAAACAAATTAAAATAGGGATCTTTAAGACCGATTTGTATTTGATTTGACTGCTAAGATTTCAACAATCTGTGATGTGTACTTATTTCTATTTAATAAATGGTGATTGAATTCCAGGAAATAGGACTGGATTCCCTGGGCTCTTAT
The DNA here is from genome assembly GCA_037305975.1 of Chrysolophus pictus. Classification (NCBI taxonomy): domain Eukaryota; kingdom Metazoa; phylum Chordata; class Aves; order Galliformes; family Phasianidae; genus Chrysolophus; species Chrysolophus pictus. The sequence goes on along the minus strand of CM074580.1, from coordinate 25,971,431 downwards.
TCACCTGAAGTAGGTTTAAATAGACACTTCATTGCTGCACTGAAAGGCTCCTATGGCCATTTCATACCCAAGCTTTTCAGTTGTTTGTAGTGACATCAGCTACTGGGGGACAAACTCAGAGATTAAAGGTAGGCTGATTAACTAAGGAAGAATCATTTTTTGAGTATGAAATAAAATCCAAAGGGTCTCATTTCAAAAGAGCTCCAATGGTTTTAATTGTAACTTTGAGGGAATGTTTTCCACAAATGAGGCTTCCAGGTTACATTACATATTTTCCAAGGGAAATGTAATGGAGCAGCAATATAATCTGGAGGTTATTATGCTGCTACTGCTCTGAGATAGACAATCTCAATGATTTTGGAGCAGTTATATCACCTCTGTGCTTTCATGCACTTACATTGCAAGGTCTTCAGGGCAAGGACTACTTACGCACTTCTTAGCTCAAGAGAGCTTTTATGTCAGCTGAAGCCTCCTCTTGCAAATGCATTAAGGTAATAAACGTTAACAGCAATTGTAAATGTAAAGTCTCTGCAAAATACTTACGGTGGAATAGACTTTAGTCTGTGTTGCTGACATATATAAGCTCTGATTTCTATGATGGTAACACATGTGAAATATCTGAGACTACATGTGCATGACCTTGCAAAAGTCACTTGGTTTGAGACACGCAAAAGAAACAAAGTACATTCATCCAAGAGGAGGGAAGAGGATCCATTAACCATGTCAAACATCAGAAAGCTCAGTATTAGAAGGGATTAACTCTATTTGTTTAATATTATCAACAGTATTCTGTATAAGACTGAGGAAATAGAATAAGTTATGGCAAATAATGCTGAAAAGCAGAGCTTGTTAACAGAAGAGTAGACAGAATTCTTGTTCTGTATCTACTTACTAAAACTAGATACAATTTCTTTTAGAAAAATACGTTATGTTCTAAGATCTCAAAAAATGTTTGCAGAGGTAGTTAAGTAACATCTGTTTACATCTGGGAGAGGGTAACAGGCTCATACTTTCCAACAATGCTGAAACCAACTCCCAGTCATATATTACAATGAGCTGGAGAATAAGCAGCGCAAACAATGGACCCAGAAGTGTGGAGTTTGCTGTTCTCAGCAGCACTAGCATATTCCCTCATGGAGATGTTAATAGCTTTTTGCTGATCTAACATGAAACTGTAAGATCTTTTCCAACAGGCACATGTGTTTGCACATAAAGCAGAACACAACGCAGGCCAAAGGAACATTATTGCTTACAGCTCCACACTATGACTACACCCCATAAGGACAAAGAGTACACAGGCATAACCATACTTTGCTTTAAATCTAGGAAAAGAAACATCACAGCAACCATCACGGTACTATTGCTGCCTTGTTTTGGTGAGGTTGCTGATGAATACAATTCTCTACGTATGGTGAAAGTTTCTGTAATAAAAGGCAGGTTGACTGTCTCACCACTGCTGAGGGCACATTCATAAATTGCAGTTCTGCTGCTATTTCAGTGCCGTTTTGCCTCATCTCCTATCTCCTAATTTTTAACAGTACAAAACAAAAGCCAGTCAGGGTAGTGAGGACAGCTCCGAATACAGGAGATTGAACATCAAAGCTTTTTACAAAGTTGTGTTTTAAAAATAGCTTTCTCAAGCAAGAGAAGAAGATAATGAAAATTCATGCACAGCCACTTACATAACACAGGTATTATGGCAGAAGAGGGAATGCTTTTCTTCTGCTTGTGAGATGCTGACCACGAGAGCAAAATGACTGGCTGGTTTGGGCTGGAGATACAGATCTATCTCAGGAAGTGCTGATACCAAAACCATGAATTGAGAATGCTCCCTTTCTGCTGCTGAATACGCTATGTCATGTCAACACATCCTTGACAGCTTATAGAAATCATACCATAAATTAAACTCAAAAATGAGATGACAGTAGCCCCAAAAGAAAATAACAGATTCACACCCACTTAGGGGCTAAAACACCCAGTGCACAATTTTAAAAAGAGCTTTTGTATCAGGTATTTGAGTGGCTAAAATAAAGACGAATATCAATTAAATTAACATAAGAATATAACATTCCGAAATAGATAAAAATCAGTCATTTCTTTAAAATACCTGAACTAACATATACTATATAAATATAATATAATATATATAATATATACATTAAATGTAGACTTGAAATACAGGAATCCTATGAAACAGGAATCAAGCACAGATACATTCCTTCCTTCCCACAGCAACCTTCCTCCAGTTTAGCTCTTGCTATATAACCCCAGGATAAACATAAGACAAACAGTTTCATTTTGCTGATATCAAGACAAAGGTAACAAAATCCTCATTTCACAGGACTTGGCATTGAGCATTAAAATAAACGCAACACTGCACAATATTTCACAAAAACATGCAGATTTCCAGGTATACCAAATGCATCAAGAAGTGTCAACAGTTACCCCTCCCTCCACGTAAGCCTTTAAAAACAGGAATTAAAATTACAACAGAAAGACAACAATCTTAAAATAAGGATAACAAATTACTATGAAAATCTTCATATTATACCCATATTGCCGGATTGCTTTTCCGTCTCATTTTTCTCTCCACAAAGTTTGCATGACGCATGCTAAATGAACCATCTGTAAATCCACATTTTTTCCAGCCTGTTTTGTCGTCAGCACTCCGGGATCCTATTCTGCAATTCTCCTCCCCTCTTCCCCAAACACTTCCACTGCTGTTGCAGAGGCTGGCGGCTCCTAGAGCATAATGCAGCTTTCAGTAACTATGGCAGCGATAGCTCTGTGCTGAGGCAGAATGCTTTCTGCAACAAAATCCTAAGGCTCAGCTAGAGAAACTCAAGTGGGGAAAAAAAAAGAAAAAAAAAGCGAATAATACTTGCTAAAAGCTGAGATTTGCCATTTTCCTAAAGATATCAGTCAGGTCATCAGTCAGGTTAGCACATCCATCCTTCTCTGTCTGCCTGATGTTCAAGTCTTTTTTTCTTTTACTAATGATTTTTTCCAGGGAAAGAAGAGTTAATAATAAAGCAGACAAAAAAGATGTTGGCAAGGCATTTTGCACATTTGCAAATCCCAGCACTGCGAGCAATCACAAGTCAGGGTTACAGCCTATCCTCTGATACACATTCCCCCTTGCTCTGTCCTCTCCTCCTCCCTCTACACGTGTCCAACCCAGGGCCCTTCCCGCAGGGTCTCAGCATCACACAGCAGCAAGCATCACACAGCACAGGACTGACAAAGTCTGTGTGCGTTTGCTTCTGCCTATCACTGTGGCTCAGACCTCTCTCTCCTCCTCCCTAAAGCAAAGGGAAGAATGATGAAGGAGCTCTGAAGCAATGCTGCTCACACAATTCAAAGCAAAAGTTGAGGGGCGAGGGGCAGGAGATGGAAATGAGAAATCAGTAAAACTGCCAGCAGTCAGAAATCTTAGGAAATAAGCAACATTTAGAAATATGCACAGAGAAATCCCCTTTAAGGAAAGTCACCACCAGATCAAATCTCTCTCAGATTTTCAGTTAGCAGGTGTTGCTTACAGGTTTGTTTTGTTTCATTTTTTAGCTCTCTCACAAAGAAACTTCTTTTTGCTTCACTTATTCAACAGAAAGGTAATGATCTAGTTAAGGCAGTCCTTTAAATATGCTTCTAAAACAGACCTGTATTTGGCAAGAAGTCACAGGCACAAGACACAGACACACTTTATTAAAGGTCACTGCTGCATTGCTAAATTCCAATTCAGCTGTAACTACATTCTATCACAGATTTTCCCTTTATGATTTCTGTTATATATAGAATCAGTGCCCCTGCTAAACCACTATTTTGCTGCAAGTTGTGGAGCTGCTGCAATTGACAGTGAATTTCTTTGTGAAATATTTGAGTAAGGGTTGCAAAAGACTTCTTTAGCTTGTATTTGTAGGGCACTTGGAAATTCTCAAGTGTTAGTAAGAACAAGGACATTATTTTTACAAGTAACAAGAGGACATTTTAAGTGTACCACAGTAGCATGAAAATTCCGTTGTGTTCTCCAGTATCAAATGCGTTATTTAGAGATACTCTTTCCTGTCCTGTTTAGAAACATTTTCCACATTCTTGTGTTTTGTTTTTGTCTTGCATTTTCAGGAGAAGACATTTTCCAACTTCATTATCTACTAGTATGTGGTGATGCTGTCACATGATCATTGTTGTCAGCCACAAACTTTCCATGTGTTTGCTTGCTGACAGCGAGCATCAAAAATGTGAAGTGCAGGGGCTCTTATGAGTAGGGTACATGAGCAAGCAGACAAGTAACAAGTACAACAAATTCTATTATTTTTCAAGGAAAGTTTCATGCTTAAATATTTGGGCTTAGCAGTAAAAATTTGTTCCCTATTGTTTTTGAAAATATTTTAATATACATTTAGAGCTTGAACTGGTAATTCAATCCAATGAAAGCAGATGAGCAAAATATTGTAATATTACTGGCAGCACAGGAGATGAGATTTTAAGTAATGATTATAATAAAATCTATGTCCATATATCCTGAAATAAAAACTCCAGAAGAAACCAAAATACCATCAGTTGCTGATGAAAGATTTCTAAATGCACAGAAGCCCAACAATTTCAGAAAGATTTTTGTGCATAATTGTCATACTGCTTTGTATGAATTGACCATGTTCTATGCTAGGACTTCTTGTTTGGACTCTCCCATAAAGCCATTTTCTTCTCACCACCAGAGAACTCAATTAGCCTAAAGAAATTGATATACCAATGAGTATTTACAGCACCTACTACTGACATCAAATTTATTGTAAATCCCACTGTAGTTGTGGTTTTAAAATACGGGCTACATGCTTATAATTCAGCTGCAAGTAAAGGTTCTTGTTTCAACGTGATAAAGTCAAATTAAAGCTTAGAGCCTAGATTGCTTCTTCTGGAGGAAATCAGTGCAGAATAAGAGAAAGGCAAACCTAGAGGGACCAAAATATTCAGCACGATTTAGATGTATATCTTACCTTATTTCTGGAGAACACTTTTTTTCTTTACAGTTTGTACATTTTTTACTGTAAATATAAAAGTAGGAAATTACAAAGATGTTCAAAGAGAAGGCAAGAAAACTTCACTGAATACTTTTAAACACAGAGATGATGTTATAATTTTGAGTATAAGAATATTCTAAGATGCAGACTGGTAGCAGCTGGGAAAGCATATGTGAACTATTAAGAGTGTGTGTTTCTGTGAAATACACATATAGCTTACCCCATTCTTTTATAATTCCTCTAAGTACCTCCCTCACTGAGGCAAGACACTGGGCTAGGTGGATCTTTTTTTTTTTACTGCTTCAGTAAATAAGCACACTGTGTAGTTCATTGAGTGCTTTATTAGTATTTATAAAGTACCTCACATTTTTACTACTTGACATTGACTTTGCAAAGGCTAGACATTTTGAATGACTTTTTATCTCACTTTATTCTCTTATTACAGATCCTAGGACATATTTCTTAATCGTAACTCCCTCCATGAGCACAACTACTTGTCCAAGTTATTTTGGTTATTTTAAGGGAAGACCAAGTGCATCAATTCAGCTTGCCTTTGCCAAAATAATTACTCAAAGGAAAAAAAATATCATTGGATTATGTCAAGTGAAAGAAAATTAATTTAGACATAGTCTACAGCTTAATTCTCTAACAGATGGACATTCAAGAAGGCAATACAGTAATATTTTTAGTGAAGTAATCACTTAAAACACTTGGGATAAGTCTCAGGTAAAGTTATATTATATAATACGCATAGCTCTGTCCAAACAGTTAAAAATCTGATCAACACAAAAGAACCTGTTACTTGAACACAGTCTGAAAAAAACAATCAGAAATATTCTTTAGTTTTGTCAGGTTAAAAAGGGCAAAATAAGTGCAATGCTTTGCTAAGCTGTTTACAAGACTTTCAGAATTCTGTATGTGTATCTAGGAGCTAGTTCTATAACAACTGCTCCACTGCTGATGACTGACGTGGTATCTATTTCTGAGATAATTAGAAAAGCTATTATTCTTACAAGGTTTTCTAAAATTTAACTAAATAAAGAAATAAATATCAAATACCATTTTGTACAGAAAATACCACTGCAGCAAATTAAAAAAAATAAGTGCAGAGATTAGGTAAGTTAAAGAGAGCACATATAAACACACTACCCAAGGTGGAAAGCAAGCCACTTGAATAGAAGGATGAAGAGATGTTCAAAACAGGGAAAACATTTTATGCTCATAAAAACAAGATGAGATACTTCCCCAGAAAAAGATAAGATTCCCAGTATGTAACCACACAAAAACACACTAGCAAGAAGCAGAACTATCAACAGATATGAACGAGAAGATGGCTGTTTCTTGCCTTTGACAGGTCAATTGAATGTGCCAGGCTGAGAGAAATTAAAAAAGAAAAAAGAACCCAATTACATTTAGTTCTCCTATACTCTTACAATATTACACACCAAAACACAGGAGGTATCTTAATTCATTTCCCTGATACACCTGAATATATTAACCACTGTCTTTACCACACCAATAGCCTCTCTCAAGAAAAGGATACACTAGATGTTGTGGATGTGAGCAGCTCTTCAACGCTTTGGAAGCAGCCTATGCCTTATTTTCAGCTTAGTTTAAAAAACCCCCAAAATTCTCAATTGCCCTCTGAGATGAAGGGATTGATATTACTTGAGCTACAGGGAATTTATAATCAAACAAATCTTATTTTCAAAACAAATTAGCAGGAAAAGTGAACTGATAATCACACTGGATACATCCTGACTCATATTGAGAAAGTCCTTTCTGTGAACTGAAGAATATTGCAAAAATTATAGATTAGCTTATAAACAAAAAAAAACCATAATACACATGTGCAAGTGAACTGAATTAAGACTGCCTGACAGTCTCAATCAAAGCATTTTCTTGATTGCACATTAATACTTATTGTGTATCAATAAATAATTCTTGAAGTTTACTGGTTGAATATCCTAACATTTTTAAATTGGTAATTTAGCTAATGCATTTTCCTGGACAGTTTTATTTGGTTCTGATCAGCTGAAAACATGATTGGACTTACTCCATATACAACTCAGTTATACCTGAACAAAGTCCTTGTTTCTGAGGTTGTATCAAAGGAGAAATAGCTTTGTTTTATATTTTTAAACTTACTTTTGAAGAGAAGAAAGGATATAATGAGGAGAATGAGTGTGACTTCCATCTAAGTTGAGCCAGTCCAAAGCTCCACAGCTCAAAATAGGCGGGACATCATTAATCTAAGCATATAAGAACAGAGAGGAAAAAAAAAAATCACAACAATCCAGGAAGTTCCAACATATCAGTCATACTGTTGCTGCTAAGTGCTGCATGCCATGCTGTATAATAGGCAGGATATGCATAATAATATCTCCCAAGTGAGCTTACAATCACACTTACAGTTCTGCTTAGTCTTCAGTAATCTGTAAAGTTGTTAAGAATTGGTTACTGAGGACACCCATTCTTGCAACTCTACTTTAATGCAGTTCATGTTGTATTAAGCAAGAAATAAAGGATGAAGGCAAATTGAAGTTAAGCCCTTTATCTCAGCCACAGAAGGGAGTACAAAAGGACAGTAGAGATTACAAAATGTCAGTACGTAAAATACTGTTTTAAAAGGAAGTTAATTGCCAATATTATTTATATGATTATGTCTTAAATCAGAAAATATACTTTTTCTTTCTTTAGAGGGAGAGGGAGGTATTTAAATAACTGAGTAAATAGTATCCTGCAGCAGTTAGTTCTCTTGATTACTGTAACAATAAATATTTTATCTATTTCCAGTGTATGTAGCAATTAAAATTCTTCTGGCCTAACAACACTCAAGCACTTAATCCTGAAAATTTTCTATTTCTGTTAGTACATCTTATTAAGGGTGGTGAAAAGACACCATATAGGGAGTAATTCAGAAAATTATCAAAAATGGAAAGACTCTAAATTGGCCTCTTCACAGCAGTCTTCTGCCTTTAGGATTCAATCCCACTGTAGTTATGACTAGAAATAGGAAACGCTAAATTATCAAGGGATCTGCATCTTCATTTGATAAGTGCATCTGAATGAAGAAATAGTGTCCTCTAACAAAGTTTATGTCACAATAGGCCATTAGGTGCAGGAAATGAAGTCAGCAAATGATGATGTTAAGAAATATTACCTTTCTCAGGCACCCTTTTTAGATAGAAAATAAAAAGGAAAATCAATAAGAATCAGGAAATCAGTGGAGAATTAGAAAAGAAAAATGCAGATCCTTAGAACTTACTGATCTTCTTTGCCTTAAGACAGCAGCTTCTGCAGGATGATTGAATCTAAATTTATGAGACTTGCCCAGGACAACAAGGGCCCCTGTAAACAAAAATGAATTAGAAACCTACAGACATAATACAACAAACGGTACCCTGAATATTCAGGCTTTTAGACTGCTGTGTAAAGACTATTGCATATTTAAAGTACTGTAAAATATTTTGTTAAAAAAAAAAAAAAAATTCTGACCAACAACTTTCTGACATCTACAGAACAGAGAACTATTTTAAATTTGCCACCAAGGAATGGCAGTTACCATTCTGTAGTGATGGCATCCAAACTAATCATAGGGTCCTCTGCAAATCCAATAAGCATTAAGTAGCATTAAGTTCCCCATTCCCATACTAAATATCAGCATGATTTAATACCAAAAAACAAAGAAATGCATTATCAGAAAGTTTTTTTTATACAATCCAAGTTCCCAGTAACTGGATTTTTTTTTTTTTTTTTTTTTTTTAAAACACAACCCTAAAACATGGTAGCCCAATACATGTCAGCTAAGCTTATTCATCACAGCCTCAATGGCTGGTATCCTTTACCCAAACACACCATGAATAAACTGAAGGTCATTTCAACCATATTATAATCATCAGTGGTCTGCTGGCTTGAAGCCAGCCTCCACTATTTTCCACAACACTGACTCTGACTACAGGTCTTTTCTTCTCAGAAGGCTACAAACTACTGCTGCCAAAAGTTGTCTTAATATTGTCACCTGTGTCTTTATTTTACTTCCTGTAGGTAGTCCATTTACTTGCCCCAGTCTGGAAGCTCTAGCCATCAAGCCTTGCAGTGCTAGACAGCAGTAGATTGAAAGATGGATTTCTTAGATCAGCACAAGCTAGGTAAATGCTTGCTTCTAAACTCCTGAGATAGGCTGTTTATAATGAACGATTCACAGAAAAAGCAAGCCTTACCTTGTGACAGACGGCATGATTCAGTGACTTCACATCCATTCACAGTGCAGTATGCTCCCTGAAGTGGTCGTAATGTCACGATCCCACAGTTGTTGTCTATCATACAATGGTCCTTTTCAATCCACCGCCCCTTCAAAACTAGAATGTATACCTGATTTTATTTCATCTGTTCAAGGGGTCAGGTATCCTGTATTTTCCTCAAGATTGGAGTGCCACATGGTTTTACCCTATGACTGCATACTTCATACCTCAAAGAACTGTCTCACTTGCAGAAAAAGGACAGCCAACTGTCATTGTTGATTGTTAGCCCAATACCAAACCATAAAAAAAGCTGGATTGAAAACAGAATTATCTTTCAAAATATTTCCTGTTCTGGAAAACCATAAGCTGCTTTCTGATTTGTAAGCTGGTGTGCAAATTCCTCTTAATGCTATTATAGCATTTATTGGTTATAATCTTACTAATCCATTAGAACAAAATTTTGAAACAAACGAAGTTGGAGTTCCAGAAAGCTTCCTATTTCAGTACAAAGTTTTGATCTGTATCATTATCATCTTGAGATTCTTACTGTTAAAAATAAGAAGCAAATGAAACAAAAAAAATATTTTGAGTAATTTACATTTTCTATCTAAAATACATTCAAAATGTGTTTCAACTCTCCTAGGACAGAGTATCATGATCACCTGTGCTGCTAGTTTAAGAGAGGATATATCAAGATTTGGATGTTGGACAGAGATATTTCTAAACTCTAACATAGACTTTAACATGCATGAAGAAACTGTTAAAGAGACCTCAGTCACTTCCACTGACTTTTTGATTTTTCAGACAGTAACAAAAAACAAACAAACAAACAAACCTGAAAGATCTTAGCCAACTTACATAATTATTCTTTTCTGCTTACCTTCTTCTACAAGGAGAACTGACAAATGGAAACATAAGCTAGCTATTACAAGGACAAATGTAAGCCTCTTGTTTCAACCTGAACATATGATAAAGTAATCTGTAATATGATTCTCTTACCAATGTCTTGATCTTGGTCTGAATCGCTCCTTCCAATTTTGGTTGTTCCTTCCTAAAATAAAAAAAACAACTAATATAATAAGTCAGTTACCAAGGATGAATTCTATACAAAGATTAAAAGCTCTGGTACGGAATCTTAGCAAATATTTGAAAAAAATAACCTCTCAGTTCTGGAGCAAACTTTACACATAACACTTTGTCTGCTATAGAGATGCAACTACTTCTTATCCTGCAGCTATTTCAGCTTCTATTATGACTCCAGTAGATGGAGTAAGCCTCAGTACATAATTTTTGGAACATGCTGAAAACAAATATTTTGAACATGAACACATGTTCTGGTGCTTTGAACTTTTATAGTGAGCTGGGTTTTTTTGTTTTGTTTTGTTTTGTTTTACGGAAATGAGATTATTTTATTACTTAATTACTCACATATGAACAAAGAAGTCACAATATGATTATTCAGTTAACCAGATTTTTTTTAGATTTCACAATTTAAAAAAAAATCTAAATATAAAAATAACTGAATTTAAGTTTTATAAAGGAACTATATGTCAGAGACAATGAATTCATCAAAGTATCTACTACTGGAGAACTTCTTCCAAACCATAAATGACATCTGCAAAAAATTCTTCTTGTTGATTAAGATATGTGGATATGTTCCCAATCTTGAACGTTAAATAACTTCATAGGAAAGAACTGCCCAGGAACAAAAGTCTCAAGAACCAGTAGATCAAAACCTATCAGCCAGTGATGAAAGAAAGACAGTATTTTTGTTTCAGCTCAAATACCAATAAAGTCACGTCATTTAATTATGAATATGAGAATAAACTACTAGCAAAGGCAACAAATTTAACACCTGTATAGTGTATCCTGTTACTGATTTCTGTCTTTTTTCTTAGGAAAACAAAGCAAGATCACTTCCCAGAGCTGAATAGACACTATACTTGATGATTATAAACTGATTATTCTACACATTCTGAAACAACTTTGTAAGTCATTTTTAAACTAATCATGGTCATTAAACAACTTGATTTCCATATTCTCAAGAGAATAAATTGAATATGGTTTCTGCTCCAAGCATATTATAGCCTAGATTAAAGCTGAAACAAGAAGTAATAACTGGAAGCCTCAAAACTGGAAAAGAGAAGTTGTGCATTACTGTAAGACAATACAGTTATGGGTAATTAGAAATAAATCATACTGATTTCTTGTATTTGAGGTCAAGAGCACAAATACCTTTCAGTTCCTCTCTGGGTGGGGACCAGTGTGGTAAATCCCTCCCCGCTGTGAGGACAGAGCAGGTTTGAGACTGCCTCACGAGACTGAATGTGTACAAGTCTATGGGGCCGGATGGCGTGCATCCCAGGGTTCTGAAGGAGCTGGCTGAGGTGGTTGCCGAGCCGCTCTCCATCATATTTGAGAAGTCAGGCTGTCAGGTGTGGTCCCGGATGACTGGAGGAAGGGTCACATCACTCCCATTTACAAGAAGGGGAGCAAGGAGGACCCCAGGAACTATAGGCCGGTGAGCCTTACCTCTGTGCCTGGGAAGATCATGGAACAGATCATCCTGGATGACATGCTTGATCACATGAGGAAAGGGCGTGTGATCCGTGACAGCCAGCATGGCTTCACCAGAGGAAGGTCATGCTTGACCAATCTGGTGGCCTTTTATGATGGAGTGACGGCATCGGTGGACAAGGGAAAGGCGACCGATGTCATTCACCTGGACTTGAGCAAGGCCTTTGACATGGTCCCCCATCACGTCCTTATCTCCAAATTGAAGGGACATGGATTTGATGGGTGGACCACTCGATGGATAAGAAACTGGTTGAAAGGCCGCAGACAGAGGGTGGTCATCAATGTCTCTATGTCCAGGTGGAGGCCGGTAACGAGTGGCGTCCCCCAGGGGTCTGTCTTGGGACCGGTGCTCTTTAACATCTTTATCAATGACATAGATGATGGAATTGAGTGCACCCTCAGCAAGTTTGCTGACGACACCAAGCTGAGTGGTGCAGTCGACACAGTTGAAGGAAGGGATGCCATTCAGAGGGACCTCGAGAGGCTAGAAAGGTGGGCATGGGTGAATCTGATGAGGTTCAACACAGCAAAGTGCAGAGTTTTGCACTCCAGCTGGAGGAATCCCAGGCATCTATACAGACTGGGAGGAGCGGTCCTTGAGAGCAGCCCCGTGGAGAAGGACCTGGGGGTCTTGATAGATGAAAAACTTAATATGAGCCAGCAGTGTGCCCTTGCAGCTCGGAAGGCAAATGGTATCCTGGGCTCCATCAAAAGAGGGGTGGCCAGCAGGGACAGGGAAGTGATTGTTCCCCTCTACTCTGCTCTTGTGAGGCCCCATCTGGAATACTGCGTCCAAGTGTGGAGCCCCAAGTACAACAAAGACAGGGAACTGTTGGAGAGGGTCCAGAGGAGGGCCACAAAGATGATCAGGGGACTGGAGCACCTCCCCTATGAAGACAGGCTGAGGGAGCTGGGCTTGTTCAGCCTGGAGAAAGGAAGGCTGCAGGGTGACCTCACTGCAGCATTTCAATACCTAGAGGGAGCCTACAGAGGGGAGGGAAATCAACTCTTTAAAAGGGTAGATAACTGCAGGATGAGGGGAAATGGTTTTAAGTTGAGGGAGGGGAGATTTAGGTTGGATGTCAGGGGGAAATTCTTTACAGAGAGAGTGGTGAGGTACTGGAACAGGCTGCCCAGAGAGGTTGTGGATGCCCCATCCCTGGAAATGTTCAAGGCCAGATTGGATGGAGCCCTGGGCAGCCTGGTCTAGCATTAAATGAGGAGGTTGGTGGCCCTGCATGTGGCAGGGGGGTTGGAGCTTGATGATCCTTGAGGTCCCTTCCAACCCTGGCCATTCTGTGATTCTGTGATTTCTGAACAGTGATGAACTGAATGAACAAATCCATCTGCTACAAACCATGCTGAAACCTCTGCCCTTGCTGGAGAGGCAGACAGCTAGATTATGACCAGTTTCCATGCTTTGGAGAGAGTGTCAGCTTAACATTCAGCAGACTCAACCACCAAATAGCCATCTGTAGAAAATCTTATAATCCATTTGGCTTCTGACTTACCTCACAAAACCAAGTGAGCTAGCACTACATGATTTATACAAAGAGAGTAAATTAACTCCCAAATCACGTTTCATCAATTCTCTTACTGACTAAGCAAGGAGAGAGTTATTATCTTACCAGATGAATCTTTTTTACAATATTCTAAAATAACTTTCTTGTAATACAATTTCATTCGAGAAATTTTACTATGGTTGTATTGGCTTGTGAAATTCAAACAGTTACATGCATCCTGATCAGTGGAGTGAATTTAGATGAGTTTAGGTACAACTGAAAACTGCAGCCAAGAGCAAGGATGCATACAGCATGCAAGCCAACTAACTAAAGTTGGAGACAAAAGCAGACCAACTAGCCACAAACAAGACCTATTTCAAGTTTCTTCTAATGGTACTGAGCTAATAATTTAAATATTGATACTCTTTCCTAATTTAATATCGATTAGTCTACCTAAAATAAATAAATAAATTGAAAGACATATGATTCAGAATACATGATTGCATAACCTCAACATACAAAGGTACATCTTCATATCAGTAAGTAATTTTATGTTGTTTTTCTCTTCTGGCAGTATTTCCTGACTAAGGGTGGAATTCCCACTGCAAATTAGAGAAGCATAATGAGGGAGATTACTTCCTTTAGTTTTGGGAGTACTTCATCTTCAAAAGTTTGTGAAAAATCTTCTAAAACAATGAAAACAAATCCCATGTTTTTAAGATAATTTAATCTATAGAAAAAATAGGTGTTTTTGTTAATGAAAGCCAGGAAAAAGGAACAGAACCTAAGAAAGAAAGGTTCATTAAGCACAGTACAGCGGATTAGTGCAATTAACACTAGAATAACAAAAAAATAGAAGAGTAACACAATGTCCGTTACACATGATCTGAAGACTGATGCTATGATTTCTCACAAGCAAAAAGTAAAGTTCTATTATACATTGAAGTCCTTATATGTAAGGAACCCACTAGTGTTTTACCTTCTTGCTGTTCAGATGAAGGTAATAGACACCAGTCTAAAAGGTGCAAAGCACAAAGAAAAGAAAAGGCAGCATCTAGAAGCAAAGAAAGAGGGAACAAAGATGTTAGTCTGACAGAGACTCTGCCTAATGATCTCAGAAGATGACCCTTCAAACTAGGCTTATTTATCAAAATTAATACCTTTAAATTATTTCAGATGTTGTTAAAATTACTATGTGAAAATATCTACTGTTTCCAAACTGCACATGATGTAAAAACTTTTAAGTGATAGCAGTTACTTTGAATAAACATTTAATGTTAATGATGGAGTAGTAAAGCTTAAGCATGTTGATCAGCACTGCATATTATTACTTGTTCCTTTGTTATAATCTGGTACCATTCCTTTGTGCTGGCATGAGAAAAATCAATAATAAGGTTTGTTTTTCAACATAATAAGGAGTAGTATGATTTCTGTTTCAAACATTTGTTGCTGCTTTTTAAGAAGAAAAAAATAGTGTCCACAAACTATATCAAGTAGCACAGAACCTAGCTCTGGATTCAGTTATTTTTATTACCAGACAGATACACAACAAGATCAATTTCACAAGACAACGATATCTAATGCAATTTTTGCTAACAAATGTGCTTCTGAGTATGTGTTTCTCCATCATTTATTTTAATGTTAAACAGCATCAATGTTTTCATAACTTCTGTTCATTTAAACAATTTCAAAAAACTAAAGCCCAGCTTAACGTTTAGCCCTGACTAAAAAGAAAAACTCTGAAACTATTTGACCAAGTCACTCACATCTTACGCCACAACCTAAAGGAAGATATATGTGATGTTATGAAAAATTACTGGTAAAAAAAATCTCTTAAAAGAGTAGCTACACAGAAAAGCAGATTCTATGAAGACAGAATTTCCACCTGATCCCAGAAAATATCCAGTCAAACAGAATCATGATTAATTTGCATTCAAGCTACACATGGAATCTATTTCATGAAAACAGCAACAGCTATAAACAACAGTCATTGCCAAATTGATCTGTTACTTTCATACTTGAACAACAGTTACACCAGTAATTCTGGTATACTTTAGGCACTATCATTTACATTTACAGAGATGCACACCTATCTTCTTGCTTTACGGGCAAACTACTAATGCCTAATTTGGGTACTTTACTTCACTTACCACACATTATTACATGCACATTATCATCTGTGCATGCATTCATAAAAGGTAAAGTTGCTATTTCATATATGAATTCTCCTCCACTTCCATATGTTCTTTTCTGTTGCTGTTTTCATTTTATCTATTTGTTCTTTTTGTGGATTGTAGCCTCTACTTTTTGCTAACTTTTGTTGTAAAGCCACCTTAGCCAAATTCCCTTTTGCAAATAAAACATGTTTTTTTAAATTCAAAGGAAAAACAAAACAACGGACAATATCTCACCCTGAGATGATACAGCACCACTCCTGTGCTGAGGATATCATCATCCATCGCCATTAGATGAGGTAAATTGGAGTCTATTGTTACTCCAGCTTTTTCTTTGTTGATGTCCACACTGTATTCTTCCATGATTGCCTTCCTGTCCATCCACTTACTTGTCCAGTCTTTGGTCAGTTGCTCAATCTTTGAGGAGAATAGGAGAGGAAATAATTTCATTTCCTAAGTAGTTGAATTTTTCTCATTCATAAATGTTCTAACTGAAGAATATTTCTGCGGCAACAAAATCTGTGTAGGAACTACTGTCACCTATTGAAGTAGATTAATCCATTGAAAACTCAATCCCAAAATACCAGAAAGATATATGATCATGATAGCTACTTAATTTGCCTGTCCTGACAAGCTTGAGCAAATCTTATAATCAGAGACTCCAAAATCTCTCTGCATCTCTAGTGAAGAAATCCCTGTAGAAATTTGGTGACTGCACAATAATTTCCTTTAATTAAATTGGAGGAGTTTAATCTTAATCTTGGAAGACAAAAGATTTGTATAATAAATTATTGTGATACACTTAGACGGTTTTCAAATAAGTAATAGATAGTGCAGACCTAGTAATATGCAGTGAACAGTATCATCCCTTGAAGGACACAAGAGGCTTTCACCACTAATTGGTAGAGAACATGCAACATACACAATAAGGATGACTGTTTCCTGCATTTTCAGAGCAAACAAGAAAAGATTAATGCAAAAACATTTTCATCATTGCCTCAAAACAATGGCAGTGCTATCCCTCCCAGCCCTCTGGAATGGGAGAAGGTTACAGGTGGTTCATACACACCTTCATCTCATTCTGAAGAACCAGTTCAGTCAGATTTCCGTCCCTGTCATCACTCCAAGGACTGGAATTCCTCTGTTCAAACAACAGTCACAGAGATCTAAGGGTTGGTTTCCTTATTCACCACTGGCAAGCATGTTCTTTCCAGATTTCAAGGTGAATTCAGGAAAAAGGACAAAATATACAGACATTCAATGATGCCTACTCCTCTGTAAATATTGCATGCAAATGCTGGGGGAGCGCAGGTGAAAGAGCATTAACAGAGGGATTTCTATGCATATAATTCCTGTGGTTCCAGTGTCTTTCAGGAAAATAGGCTCCCTGTAACATGGAAAGCCAAGATACTACTATTATTCCAAAGACAAAACCACAAAGAATGCCAGCTGCATTGTTATGGCTTAGAGACTCACACCCTCTTTCAGGAGACAGAGTGCACAGACAGACTGAAGTCTCCAAACTGCTATTGAGGTTTTCTAGTTTACATTTTTGGGAAAGAGGATTGTAATTAATCTTGCAAGGAAGTTACATCAGTGATTAGTACTCTGTACTGCCTTCATGCTTTGTCCCTACAGAAAAAAATGCTTCAATTTCAGGGTATTTCTGGATAACAAAGCCAGCCAACTCCACGAAAGGTAACAAGAAAATCCTTCCAAATAATCACGCAGCTGCTTATACTTCAGGATTATCAATATTAAGTCCGAAAAATAGGAGAAATGACAAAAATGCTGTTAGTCTTGTAATCATCACAAAACGATGGAGATTAGATGAAACTAAGGTATTGAAAGCACATTAAAGCTACAATTGGGAAGCATTCCTACGTACCAGTTCAAAGCTCATCAGCAAAGTTTTCAATCTATCAATTTCTTCTCGCAGTTCTCTTATCAGTTTTACATTTGCATCCTGAAACATTGAGACAAAGATCCTAGGAAATCCATTCTTAAAAAATTCTAGCTAAAGAAAGTGATGCAGAGTCAGAAAGAGATGAACACAGACAAACTCACAACAATATTGCTCCGCTACAGGCTCAGGGGTTGGTGGATCCCATCTCTGTAACTCCACCAATATTAAGGATAAAGACATAGAGTAAACAAGCATTTTCATAGTCATTCAAAGAGAATAAAGGTGGAAATAGAAGGGACAGATATGAAGAATATATAGTAGCTGTGATATTCTAAATTATTTAAGCTGCAGGGAATCAAATAAATGATTTCTGTAATAACCAGTCACCTATTTAGCTCCAGTTAGCATGAGAAAAACAGGTATGAATTTAATTCAGAGAGTAGATATACTGAAGAAAACTTTAAGACATACACAACTAAACTGAACAAGAATGAAAAGCAGAACTCAGGGCCTCACCTCATTCACTCTGGGCTTGTTAATAATATTTTTGGCATTTGAGGCATATCTTAAGGTACTCATGGTTTCATTGTAGCTGGAGCTTGCAGGAGAAATAGCTAACAAGTAGAAAGCAAACAGTGGTTTATTTAAAAGAAGTAATCAGCTTAACCAAACACTTTTTCAAAAAGCTTATTTTTTTTGTCGTCGTTTTTGTTTTTAAATTGTGCTTCTTTAGAAAACAAATCCAATAATATCTTAAAGGATTCATCAAGCTCATAGAAAATGACTGCACAAGATTGTACTTACAAACGAGTATTTAATCAAAGCTGTGATATTCAAGAGACTCTCATTCTTTACTTCATGCACAATTCAAATAAAAATCCAACTTTTTATTTCCTTATGTATCCTATGAAGTATTTATAAAAATCTTTACAGGGTCAGATTCTAAGTGATGCAGCTGACTAACCTCATCAGTTGTGTTTTAGGGGTGTAATGCAGTGCAGAATTGTAAAAACTAACAGAAATCAAACTCACTGGCAATCATAATGGTCTTGGAGTTGCCCCCCAAGCTGTCCTTCAGAAGCCAGGTGAGGATGGAGTCACGATATGGAATGTATGCTGGTCGTCTGCTCCCACTGACACTGCCTGTGGAGGGGTTATCCACATGGCTGCTCTCCCCTTCACTCGTTAGGGTATTTATGCTCTGGCAGCTGCTGAATATCTGTGAATTTTGTGCTGGAGGAGAAATGCAAAAGCGCTCAGGAAATGGCTCATCTTCTGTCACGGCTAATTTTCTTAAATATTACAGTTTATGAAGCCCCACAGATATTCTGTTCAGATTTTATTGTAAAGATATAACACATATATGGCTGTGTATTATACTTCTATCACTACCATTGAATATAAAGAATCGCTGTGCTTACCTAAAGTGGAGATGACAATTCCAAGTGTAACCAATGACTTGTTAATATTGGCACCTTCTGTAATTCGATCTTTGCAGTAGCTGGGATCAGCTCTTTCACTGAAACACAAAAGCATGATAAAGACAATGCAAACCAAATAAGTGCATTTAATTATTAGCATACTACCCATAATAAAGCATCGTGCATTTTCCTTACAAGAAAGCAGAAGCAGACAGGTGTGCAATTAAAAAAAACACATGCTTTGAACACTTTCCATGAAATATCACTCTGGTTCAGAAAGTCCGCACAATCAGCAGCGTAAGCTGTTGCTAAAGATCTACCCAGACAGTGAGATATGACAATTCTCCCATGCTAGGTAGCAATTAAGAATATATTCCTCTCCACAACCCCTCCCTCTCTTTTCAAGCTCAGATTTCTAATTCCACTAATAGATACTGAAAAATGCACTCAATAAGGATAAAAGCCTGAACAGAACTCAACATTAAGCGTTTGCAACAGCAGAGTATTGCTCAGGCAATTTCTGTCCAATGAAGTCCAGTGTCCAGACCAGAAGAATAGACGACAGAGATTATTAGCGCCTTGTTACTGTACACAGACTCGGACTTACTGTCACTTTACTGAAGTTTTAATATTTTTAAGGTAGTACTATCACTCTCTCCAGATAAAATTATCTTTTTGCCATTTGGTGTATTATTACCTGCCTGCAAGGTCCACTAAGTTGATCTTGCTTGCAATTTCAGAGGGTAGATTGTTCTCCAATATAGCCTGCAAAGGATAACGTAGATAAGGAAGATTATTCCTCCTAACTCATTAATGACAATAAAATAGGTGCATTCTCTTGTTTGAAATTAATTCACACTTCTGATTCTCGCTGTTGTTCTTTGTGACCTTGACTCACTCACTGTGTTCAAACCATTAACTCAACATCTTCCTCAGCTGACAGAGAAACTGCCCTCATATGTGGATTTCCTCTTGAAAAAAAGCTTCACTGCCTAGCAACTGTGAAAGCGTTTCTTGTAGACCTTGCACAGTTACTTTCTACTGATGTATTCCAAAGGTCTTTTGTGAAACTAATGAAAAATATCCCCAAATGTTCTGTGATTACAGGATGTTAGACATGTGAGATAGAAAAGGTCTTTTGGATCACTGAAAGACTTCCCTGCCAGGAAAGGATATAATTCCTCCAGAGAAAGAGTGCATTGTCTTTGAGAGGAATGGATGCCAAGTGCTAAAGAGATGAGCACATCTGAAATGCTGGACAGATAGAAAATTTTGGTGTTAAACTAATGATATACTTCAATTAAGGATCTTAAATTAGTGTGACATAAGAAAACAATTTTTACAGCATCTTACATGGAATACTGCATTTCAAAGGAGTGGTTAAAGCTTTAAACTGTTCTTTTCACAGCAAGTCTACAGCAGCACTGCTAACTACAAGCTTGTATAAAAGAACAAGAATACTTCAGCAAACACTCAGCACAGTGTGTCAGGTGGTGTAGGAAGTGTAACACATCTGCAGTGTGATCCAAAGGAAATAAGTAACAGTTTCCACCGAGATCAGTAAAAACATCACAAAACAGTGGCAACTAAACAATGCACAACACATCAAACAATCAAAACCAGATGCTTTTTGAGAGTGAAAAGGAAGTTGGATTATTTATAGCTAACCTGAGTGTAGTGGATGGTAAAGATTGCATGGGATCTGCTGCTGGCATTGTGAATATGCGTTGCTGCTGTAATTCTAGAAAAAAAAAAAAAGAAGAACAAATCATTCTATTACAAAAGGCTTATTTCCCTGTATTCAGAGAAAGTACACATAAATAGAGAAAAAAATGATGCAGAAGAAGGAACATAAAAGTTTGAGAATGCAGCATGCTGCATTCTTTGATCTGATCACACGAAGTTTGGCAGAGGACATAGCTGGATCTAAACCAACCGTGAAGCTAAGGGTGGTTTTGCACACAACAGAACTCTGAAAAAATATCCCAAAACAGTCCTACAGTACAGGTTTAAAAACCTGCACAAGGGTAAGACACAGCAAAGGAGTACAGCCAGTGATAGCATCATACAGCTCATTCCAGACAGCACTGAATGTACCAGTCCAGTATCTTTTCCACAATGTTGTTCCCATTTTTATTTCTTGGCCCTTCACAAAGGGTCCAAAAAGATTCTAACACCACTTTCATGAACTCCTTCTGTTAGAAGGCTGTTGCAAGTACCTTCACGCCCTTAGAGGAGGGCAGTGAGATTAGCCAGCCTACCAATATCAAATGAATGCTGTTAATTCACTCGAGTAGCACTTCCTTGCCTTTCCCACATGGACAGGCCAGTCCCCACCTCCAGCCTTCTGACCCATGAATTCTGACTAATGGGTACCAGATGCAGAAGGTCTCTGTAACAAACTCTTGGAAATACTCCTTTCTTTGCTATTGTTTTGTTGTGACAAATTCAAAGAAAACATATTTTTGCCTAGGACTGAAGCCAGGTGACAGGTACTTTCCTTTGTCACTCTTGTAGTCAGACGTCAAGGTTTGTGTTTATTATAGACAATGAGGTTATTTTATTACTGCAGACAAGGACTTCGAGACCGTATGTTTGTTATGAGCCCAGCTACCAGAGTACTGCCCAAAAATGCTGTGATAGGGAGCAGAGTGGCAGCTGTATGAGAACAGCAGCTGTATGTGAGCAGCAGCTGCGAGCCCACAAGAGGCCAAAACCAGGATTCCACTATCTATTGTTTCCTACTTTCTGCAACTCCATAGCCATGTGACCTGGCACTGCCAAAAGCTACAAGCAGTCTAGTGCATCATAATTTTAAATCAACCTAAACTAAGGAAGCAGGAGAAGGTGATCTAATCTCCAGATCTTGGAGGACCAAGACAAACAATGAGATAAAGGGCAGACAACAGCAAACAGCCCTACAAAGGGCAGAGAATACAGGGGAACAGTTATAGTTTATAATAGTATATTATATATAGCATGTAGTTTATAAAGCAAAAGTGAAAGAGAAAGTGCCCCAGGATTTGGAGGAGAAAACATTAGTGCTAGCTTCTCACCTCCCACAATATGCAGGGTAACTGGAGGGAAAGTTCCCACCTCAACTATTCACAATCATGTCAGCATTTCCATGGGAGAATGTACATATTAATTTTTTCCACGTATTCTATTTCATCATGGAATTCTTAACATTTTATTCTTAAGCATTTGAAACTAAGTTTGGCAAAGTGTCAAGAGAAAAAAAAAAAACTGTGAGAGCTACAACAAAAATAACAACGGCATGTTGAAAAACCACATTTTGTTTATTTTTAGAACAGATTGGTGCAACCAGATTTGGGCTGGCAATGGTCTCATAAAACCAGCTGGTATAAAAAAACGCCTTCCAACTTTGTTTGTTGTTAGCTCAGCTCTATCCCAGGAAAGGCACCAACCATGTTCAAGGGCAGCTTCCCCTCTGATCTTTTCTTTACACATGGGCAGGCCATCATGCCCCATCTACTTTTCTCCTGCCTCTGGCCAGGAGGCAATTGTAATGTTCTCCACTCCTCTGTCTCTCTAAGATCTTGCAGATATTGATGTGGTAGCACATCTCACACTGCAGATGTTTCAAATTATCTTGGTTGCATTTTAATGTGCTAATAAATACTCCAAAGAATACTTCATAAAAATAGAAACTGTAGGTAAATAGAATAAATCCAAAAATGTTTTTGAAAAGTTACCCCAAAATAGCAGTTGCCCAGTTTCATGCAAGGAAGTTTAAAATTCATTATCACATAGATTTACACAAAATTTTGAACTTGTGACTCTTTTTTTCCTGCAGCTCCTAATTCCTCAGCAATGAGACCACTGTAGGACAGTCCTAGTTAGTACGCAGATTGGAATTTTGTTGCTATTCTGAAAAACTCTCATCTTATCATAGAGTTACAACTATTGATCATTACAACGGAATTCATGCTTATATTCCATGATTTTGTCCTAATATAGATTAGTTTTTGGATGTACCATAGCATCACTGAGACTCTAATATTTTATCTCCTCTTATGATGAGGTAATATTACGTTTGGAGGATATATTCAAATGACACCCTTTTCTATCAATTTAACAACAGATGTACTGATGACCAAAACTGCCTGTAGAAAAGTAAAAGGTAAAAATAAAAAAAACTGCTTGACTAGTAATGGCCAAATTCCAAATTATAATAGATAATTATAAAACAAATATAAAAATACACTATCTTTTCATCAATTATAAATCATGAAGTTATACTGACAAGTGAGTTGAAAGCGGTTTAAAGTGTCGTGAGCAAATAGAGAAGAAATAAAGCCTGTTTACAACAAAACATTTTCCTGGCATACATTTTTCATTCCAGACAGCTGGTGGAATTTTGTGGGTAAGTTTTGAAGAAATATGTTAAACACCACCTTCATGTGTCCTTGTAACTGTTACTGTGGGCATATAGCATCAAAAAATCTGACATTACAGACAAAGCACTGGCAACATCAGGTGCAAAACAAACATCAATGAAACCAATGCATAGTGAAAGAGGCGTTAAGTAAAGATGGAGCTGGTTTGTTTTAGAAAATACCTTTTAGCTATTCCCTCTTCTAGAAGATCTACAACTTGCTTGTAGTCTGTAACTAGATGTTGAGATAATCCTGTCAGAGATTTAAAAAGAGTTAAATGCATATTTTTTCTCAGGAGTTTCAGTCAGTTCATTTTATTACCTACTTGGGAGTCATAATAACAATTTACCTAATGCCAGGATAAGGATATTCTGCTGGGATGCCAGCCAGTTCTCTACAAGTAGTCTCTCAACTACAGTAACTTTTTCATTAAAAAAAAAAGTTGCATCTGTCAGACAGAGCAATATCAGTATAAAAAATGCCTTGAACATTCAAAGTACAGATCTTTTCGAATGTATTTGTAAAATTATGGTATTTTTAAAAAGGCATAACTACATCTCCATAAGGAATTTTCAGCTATGTCATTGCTATTACACAGAACTTGTAAAGGAGATTTTGTCCACTGCCTCTGAATAATGGCTCTGCTCATATGACTTAACAGAAATGGGAACCAATCACTGTGAATATTTACCATTTATTTAACTAGGTTAGAACCTGGAACACTGAGGAGTCTTCACACTGTTCTTTCTAGAGGGTATGCAAATACACAATACTTGGGTATTTTATACTTTCTACTTTCAGTATCCTCTTTAATTTTATTTTTAAGGGGAAAATAACACATGGAAAACAAACGAAATACTGCATTGCAGAGCCTACTGTATCAGAGCAGTCACTGCGACTAACATAGTCCCAGTGGAGGGCAGCACATTGCTATGCTGTAGTGGCATTGCCAGTACCATACAATATGCAGATGCACAAAATTAATTTCAATAGACTTGCATTTCACATAAATCCTGTTTAATATGCCTCATTTGCATTTTATGGTGATGATTAGTTATCATTTGTACTGCAGTGGCTCCTAAAGAAAATCACCTAATTTTTTAAGCAAGTCATTCCTCATCATGCAGTTCAGGACAACATTTTTTTTCCCCTTCATATAACTACTATATGCACTGATTCAGGTTTGTTTTGCTTTATTTCAGGCCACAGAAGCGTGGATTGAAGGCAAAATACTTAAAAATGTTATTTACTTGGCCCAAATAATTTATACTGCTACACTTAAAGTCAAATGAACGCAACATTCAGCAAGACTGAAATGGAACACCTCTGACATTACTAGAGAGAGCTGATCCTTATGTGGTAACAGCTTACTTAGATTTAAATGAAAGAAAAATCTAAGCCAAATACAGGAATTTATTTTAATTCCTTAATGACACACAAAGAAAAAAAAAAATAAGAAAAACCCCTCTCATACTTGCACACATTAGGCATAGGATAGTTTTCAAAGAAAAAGCTTTTCTTCAGCTTTCTACCGTTGCTTTCCAATAAAGTAATTCCTAAAGTCATCACATTTTCCATTTGAGAAAGAAGATTGTTATTTCTCCAGTAGTGATAGGATCATCAAAACTCAGAATATGGAAATTAATTTAGTGTTTTCCCATAACATTTTTCAGGGTACTGAATAAAATACAATATAATGGAGGTTATATAGAGGAGGCATGGAGAAAACTGTTGCCTACCTAACATTTCCATAAGCAGTGGAACAGTGAATCTAGCACAGAGTTCTAGTTTTGTTTTTAGTATGGTAAACTGAATGTTGTAAACATTGCTTGAGAAGAAATGACAAAGTGTTCTTTTGGCTGGTAGAAAGAGAGATCATTTTGAAGTCCAATAGAAAGATCAAAAACTCTTGGTCATCTAGAAATCTGCCTCAGGGTAAGACAGAATCACCCCCAGAAATCTGTCTCAGAGTAACAAAATAGATTGCATCATTTCCTGATTCAAGAGAGGCCAATTCCTTAACAGTGCAACCATCTGTGAGGGAGAAGTTTGAAACGATTCCAATCCAAAGCACTGAAACACTTTTAGCATTTTAAAGGCTACAATCTCACAGCCTTTACATGGAAAAATGATGGGCTGGAAACTATTCAAAATACTTAGTGTTCAGAGTTGGGACTTCCTGACTGGTCTTGAAATGGAAAATTTATTGCCTGGAGCAATGCAAGTATCAAAGCAACTAGGCATCCTTAAAGAGGTTAAATTCTGATTTTACTCTCTGTCTGTTCTTCATAGAAGTGCTAGCTGTACTCTGCATATTGATATCAGCCACACAGTTGACATCCTAGCAGAATGCTGGAGAGCACCTGCAAGCCGTAGAATTGCTGTTAACTTGCAAGAAGTCTAATGCAAATACAGATGCTAGTCCTTAACACTTTGGATCTAAAGGAAATAATTGAAAGTCTGCTTATAATTCTGTTCTCAGCCATCTTAATTCCTGGATACAATATTTTTGCATTCTTGTTCTGCACTGAGAAACTATAAATAAACAGCAATAGGCTTCAGCATGTAGATGTCACTCATTACAGAGAGCAACAATTGTTGATTGCAGCAATATATTAGTGCAGTTGACAAGGTCATCTTGTATTAACGTATTGAACTACTTCATTTTCTTGGTTTTGATGTTATTAAAATCATGCTGACTGTACTCCTTCATGCAAAATACCTTTGGACTTCCTCACCAATGGTTTGCAATGTGAGCTAATGAGTGCAGTTCCAAAAAGAGTGACATAGCCAGATCTTCATTAGTCCCTTTCCTCAAAAGATGCAAAGGTTGTCTCAAGTAAACTAAACTGTTACAGTTATTAATTGTGTAAAATGTACATAAGCATATTTATTTGTCTTAACATATATACACAGATGCTCAGAAATATATGAAAAAGAAAGAACTTATGCCCTATGACTCAATCGCCTGAAACTAATTCCGTTCATGTGCTCTCACAGGGGCATGTAAAAGCACCACCGTGATGCTTTCAACAGAGAAATCATTTCATTTTTCATGCATGTAAAAAACTAAGGTTTATGGAGACTGTCACAGGATACAGAACACTGACAGAGAATCTCCTAAAATAAAGCATTTGTGCTGGATGTATTAATGGCACCAAAACTTGCAAATATTACCTAAGTTAACCTTTTTCCATTACACTTTTCTCTTATACTACAAAATTACAAAATCTAATCAAAAGAATAGTCTTCTGGGATATTTCAGAACTGTAACAAAAACTGTCTTACTTTAAAAATTTTAGCTGCGCCTAAGTAGTAAATACTTATTCAAAAGGAGTAAATTTAAATTAAAAATCAGAATTGGAATAGAAGCGACAGACTTGGCCTGGAAAATTCCAGATGAAGACAGAATAGTGACAAAAGGCAAGCCAGCCCATTGGCAGAAGCTATAACTTCATTTACTTTTGAAACAAGGAAACTCCATTATAAGTAGCCAAGGAATCACTGGAGATATAGTCCTGAGAAAAGGGATGGAAATTGCCAAGGAAGGAAGTAGTTTAAAGACCTTTTCTCGTGTGGTGAAAGAGCAGCTGCTAAAAGAAAATAATTAGTATCTGTACTACATCAACAATAAAGTTCTCCGATAACAAGCAGGTAGAAAAAGAACTTTGGAAAGAACTCAAAAAAGGCCAAACGTCTATGAATCTGCTTTTCAAAGAATGATAAGCTTGCCATACTAATGAGAACATCAATTCATCTACTTTCCAGCTCTCCTTAAACAGGGTGCTGATGTGCTGGGAAAGCACAGCTGAAATGACCACAATGTCAGATAGTTCCTTTTATTTAGGACCATGCAAGTTAAACGCCTCCCAAGTGCTTATTTCAAACTTTCAGAGAAAGAATAAGTAACGACTATCAGTTGTTAGATGTACAGTTACTGATACTGCAGGTGGCCAGGAAATCAGAACTGTGAAATTCAAATTCCATACAATCAATGATTCACTTAGACAAGACACCATATCTGTTGTCACATCACATCTTAATTTCTGAATTGAAGATAAAAATCTGATACATAATCTTGTGATAAAGAAAAAGAGAGGAAGAAAACTGAACCAGTAAGGATGAATTTACAAAAGAAATAGAAACAAGAACTCCATATTTAAAAGGCAGAACACGTAAGTAAGAGGTGATAAAGCCAATAAAATTCTGTGTGATATGCACTTTTCATATTAAAGGCACATCTTTCAGGTAACCAGTCAAGCACTTGCAGAGTCAGTAATACCATTGTAATCGTTTGGAATTCTGCACAACTGACAGACAAGGCACTTGGAAAAGGAAATATGTATGTTTACTTTCTAAATAAACTTGTCAATTTCTTAAACTTGCACCAGACAGAAAAGGCTATTCCTTCTGATCGGTATAGTAAATTTACTCTGTATGATTTTGCACTGGGTTTTATGGGGCAGACTTTTTGTCAGTCATTGGTCAGATAAACTGCAGTGTAGCAGGCAAATTTTACAGCAAATGCTAATCAATTTACAAGGAAACAATGGCCAAATTCCTACCTAAAGCTAAGCAAGACCCTGAAGTGAAGATAGTAATCAAAAGTGGAAATGAATCAAAAATACAGAAACAATGAGAGAGAAGATAAGAGAAGATAGACACTTGAAATTGAAAGAAGTAAATTATTCTTGTTTTTGTCCATCTTCTGTAACCTGATTTGAAAGCTATGACTTACAAGAAAACACAAAATGGAGGGACTGTTATTTATTAAAGTGTAAATTAAAAAGTGTGCAATGTTAATTGCACAGCTGGATCTACATTATCTATCCTGTGCCTTCTGAGTGTAAAAAAGGGCAATAATCAGATTGCATTCTCATTTGGGTAATACAGATTTTTAATTGCTTCTCAAGATGCAATCTGGTATTTTAAATAGCGAAGTTTATCTACTTTACAATTGTTATTATTTTTCAAATATACTGATGCCAAGCACTGAAATACAAGGGATCTTAGGCTGGTCTGTAGCATATTTAAAGCTGATGTTGGTGGATCTCTTGATTAAATTTGATTCGAAATAAAAGAAAACAAGAAAGCACAATACTATGGCTTATCTGCACCTGGAAAGGCAAACAGAACTGTGCAGGATGTGCAGACATTGAGATAACAGAGTCAGAGCCTTTAGTATAACACATATATGTTCATACTAGCAGCAAAATATTGAACAGAGTAACTGCTGAAGAGCGGAAGCAATTAGGATCAGGCCAAGAACATATGCAAAGATACCTGAAGACCTGATCCACATTTACTTGAAATTCTGATTGCTCACCTTGTACGTACGGTCCTGTTTCAGGGTGTTCTCTGACTCTGAGAGTGTAAGGCTTCTTGTGGTCTGACTGTTTTAACAAATCTCGGACACGCTCGTTATAGATTTCCAGAAAACTGCAAAAAATGTAATGTTTAGTGCACACAGTTGGGAAAAAAACAGAAAGCATTTATTTAGACAGTGTATGTACCCAAATGTTGCACTGATCATTCAAGAGAAAGTTAATTACTTCACTATCTCTGTTACTGAGATACAAAGTACATGTAGAAAGAACTTACAGCTGCAAACTTCCAAGGAGCAAGAGGTATCCATTATTATATTTAAAAATTAATAAAATCTACATTTTTAAAACAAGTAAGTTCAGATCCCCAGGTTGCCAAACACAGTACTTCATTAAGAGAAGGAGACCTCAGAATAAGAAAGGAATGGAGAATTATGACTCAAATTTTTAAGTTACACAAACAGTAAGTAAATTCTTCATGCAGTTCAACTTCAGATGTCTATACTAAACTGAATGGATAGTATGCAGAGATCTATACTAAGTTGGAAAACTAATAACAATGCTTTCTCATCCATCCTCTACATTCTCCCTCTTGGCCCAAAGGATTATTATCTGAGAAAATATGTATAAAAACAACAAATCATACTTTGATTGAGTATCCAAGTATGATATACTTTATATAGTAAATATAGCAATATATTTTTTGATAGCAATATAGCAATATATTTTTTGAAAGCATCCATAGGATTGCCCAAAAGAGTGACACACTTACCTGACTTTTACTCTGCAAGATGCCGTCTGGTCTGAGTAATCATCTTTCCTTGAAAAGAGGCCCTGCACAAACCAGTCTATGTAAATTTTAAATACATCAAGAAAATCTAGCAGCTTAATCAAATGCAAGTGAAATTAATAAAAATAAGTACCTCACATATACGAGGTGTCAGTCCAATGGATGCCTTCAAATAATAATAAAAAAAATATTAAACAATATACTTGCTATTACTCATTCAAAACTCTTATTTAAATGAGTTAAATTATAAGAAAAGGACAGAATTATGGCACAACACTGAGGCAATGACTGCATGGCAGATTACAACATAGATCACTCTGGATTGTCATTCAGAACAGCATGGCAGGGCTCTACTATTCCAGCTGAAGAACCTTGAGCATGAAACACTGCAGGAGTTAGTATGCTGTACAATGTCAACTGTCTCAGCTTCAGTGAAAATCCTACTCACAGCAAAAGTCATTTTAGAGCAACTTAAACAGCATCAATGAGAAATTTAGAGAGTTCCTGGGTTAAATCCAAGAGTTGTTCAATGTGAACACACTGGGCATGCCTTTGTCAGAGGTGTTGCAGCATAAAGGCAGGATAACTTAGTCTAGTTTGACTGGTTAGTCATATTTTATTTTTTCTTATTTCTTTTTGCTACAGAATCACAGAACTTTGTGTTCTAGAGTTATAAATCTGATCTTCCAAAGAAAACAGGATATATAGGCTGCTAAAATAACCCAAACTACAGAGCTTAAAATTTGCCCAAACATACTAGAAGCACCAAAATAATGCTATGTTTTTGAGTAGCAAACTGTTATTTTGACACGTTTGCTCATGCTTCAATAATTACACTGCTAACACACCCAGAGAAAGACTCTCAGACTTAGGTGAATCCCTTTACTGAATAGAATCATAGAGTTGCTTGGGTTGGAAGGGACTTCAAAGATCATCTTGTTCCAGTCCCCTGAGATGGGGTAGGGTTACTGGCCAGTAGATCAGGCACCAAGATCAGGCTGCCCAGAGCCTCATCCAGCCTGGCCTCAAACACCTGCAGGAAGAGGGCATCCACAGCTTATCTGGGCAGTCTGTTCCAGCTCCTCACCATCCTAGCACAGAAGGCTTTTAAAAGGAACATTTGAAAAGGGTTGAGGAGAGAGAAAAAGTCCAGATTTCTCGAGTAAATGGACATAAGTTCTAGTTAGAGCAAACACTTCATTCTTCCTAGTTATGATCACTGTTCCACAATGAATAGACATTACTATAGCAAAGAAAGAATTCATTGAAGAAACAAAATCACTTTATAAACCGAGAATCTGTTAAAAAGATAACTACTTAAAATTTTTTTCAGAAAGAAGTGATAATTTCAAGAGTTGGCTATTCTGAATTGCTAAAATATTTTCAGAACAATAACATTTTTCAAAATAATGTAATAATGCAGATGACCTAGTATATCTCTCAGTAACTCTAATAACTCTTTAGGCTTTCGTAGTGTTAAGTTTGATTAAAAATAAAAAACAAATAGAGAAGCAAGTTATGATTAGACAGCTGATGTCTGAATTAGCATGGGGATAGTAAATAGTGTCCTCTCTTGTCAATAGGCAACTCACATTTCACCAACAGCCAAGAACATTTACAGATAGGAAAAAAATTGCCTTGTGTTACAGCCAAACCAAGGAATTTCTCAACTGATTGCACTGCACTGACAATGAAGACTAAAATAGAGTGGTTCCTGATATCCAGGTATCTTAAAATACAACAGTTTCTACAAACACTATTAAAATTCATTTCGAAACTTGAAACAAAGAAAATATTAGTTTCTACAGGTCAAAGTACAACTTCTGCTAAATAAACATATCTTAAGTAGTGAATGAAGACTGTTATAACAGTATTCCTATGAATTTTATCTAGATTATAGACTCTTTGCCTCCTATCCTGGCAACAGGTTTCACACATGGCGAGATGAGGGACATCTAAAAGAAATATTTCAACTACATCACGTCTTCTAGAATTTTTTTTTTAGCTGATGCTCTGTTATTTACCTAATTGTAAAGACTTGTCTCTCATTTTATATATAATAATAACAAGAACAACATATATAAGCATCCTGCACACATCACAGTTCAAAAATAAAGCAATATTTCTGAGGGCATCCCACCCTCAACCCCAAGTGTAAAATTAATGCTATAACTCACAGGTGTTCCCATCATTGTGTAAGTTTTTCCTGAACCTGTTTGTCCATATGCAAAAAGGCAGATGTTGTATCCTCTAAATGCACCCGACAGCACAGAAGTGCCAAGGTCCTGGAACACCTGCAAAGATCAATAGAGACAGAACAATCCATGAATAATATGCCTCCCTAGAAACATTCTGCATTATCTGTAGATGTTCCAGTTTTAATAATATCGTGTGAACAACGAGCTTCATAGTATTTGTCTTTCTAATCTATCAGACACAAGGTTAAGTGTCCAGCATTTTCCTGTTAGCTGATCCTCCAAAAACTGATATACAGTGCTGACACCAAGTAGTGTTTAGTTGCGCTTCCCTGCCCGTCAACTCTTATTTTGCTTGAAATGAAGATCCCTATTTTATCCCCAAACCTTCTACAGTCCTCTGCATAAATCTAAAAGAATATCATGATCAAGGCTCCTTAAAGAAGTAACATCAACAGCAGCACCAGACAAGATAATTACAGGTCAAAAACAAAGCAAAGTCTAACCCAGAGACAGCGAGCCATACCTTGCCCAAGCAATACTTCTATCTGACCCACGTGAAGCCACAAATTTCTAAAATGCTTTATTTTCTGTTCATGCCACATGCACAGTGATCTGTGTCCTGCTTATAACACAGACCCTGGAGAGTTGCCACCAAATCAGCATCAGCAACTTCTAAATCTTGCACTGGTCTCCTTGGGGCTGCAGAATTTGGACCATCACAGCTAGACTGCCCATGTAGCCAGCTTTGAATAATAGCTCCCTCTGCTTTCCCTTTCCTTTTTCAGAGACACAGCTGCCCCAGATTCTGGCCATGTTCTCAGGACATCAAAGCTACCACAGACCACTTGAAAGGATACCTGGCAAGGTTTTCTAGGAAGTGCACAGTGGATCAAAAAGTGCCTGCAGGCCGCCTGCCAATTTCTTAGCACAGCATTAGCTTTCCAAAAGAAGCACTGTGTTAATACTTTTGCCTTTCACATAGAAAACTAGCTTAGAAATTCAGAGAGATGCATAGGATTTCACTATATTCCTGTTGCAAAATCTTATCAATTGCCAGTCATTTCTTTCTCTACTGGACAACTAAATGTATCAGTTTGATAAGAAATTCAATAACAAAACATATTTCATAGATATCATTCCACCTTAACTACCTAGAAGAGATAAAAAAATTATTTCCTGAAGCTTTTATTTTCAGATCATATTTCAACTCAAGGTGAGACAAGGTGCTTATTTCCAGCTGAAGAAACAATAACAATCCCACTCAGAGGAATTTGGCTAGCCCCACCCATATTCATAAGGATATTTAGAACATGAGAACATCTGCTTCATTAGAATTATCAGATCAAGGGCCTTTTCAGTTCATGGAGAGCCACAAATAACAGTTAAAGTCATAAACAAAATAAACAGACACAGACTGCTAAGCAGGAGGTCCACAGTCCAGACAGGAATATTAAATGGGTAGAAACTCCATGCTGGTAGTTCAGGGATTCAGCAGAGAGGCGCACATGAGCATATGCACACTCACTAGAGAGCACCAAGATGGGCTACAGATGAGCCAGAAGATCCACAGAGCAGGGCTTGGGATCTATGTAAAGTTATTAGATGGGCAGAGGGCCCTTACTGGCATCTCAGGAATCTGTAGCCATACGCATTCTTAGACCTGGAGAGTTAGGGTACACTAAATATCACTGAAAATATCACCAGCCAACATCAGTTCTGACCAGAAGAATAATAAGAAAAGCCTTAACTGCCTATGCTTATGCTTCATGCAAGTGCTGATAGTGCCGTATGTGAGTGCTGCTGAAGGCAGAGCCCTCTGTGGCATTTGGTGCAGGAGGCTGCTTAAGCATCCTGTGTCCTGTGCCCTTGTCAGTGACCATGTTATTGGATTAGAGTGAAACTCATTACCGGTTGAAGCTGCAAAGGAAAAGTACCTCACCTTCCAGGCTGAGACAAAGAGACCTCCAGGTCTCCAGGCACACAGTGGGGCAGAAAGAATCCTGAGGTTCTGGAGTCCACATGAGGCAATGGCCTCATCAGTGGCCTACATACCTTTAATCATATTATCAGAAGCAACTATTTATAGCCTTTCACTAAATAAAATTCAAGAGTCCAGAATACACTAAGAACTACTAGTTTACTTGCAGCACATCTGGCTAGTAACTCCTTATGAAGGACAACATGCCATAAAAAGGTCAACTTTTATGAACAGAGAGATAAGAATGCAATACTATTAGCAAAACACATTGACTATGCACAGTTTATGAACGAGTACACAAATAACATATATTACTGTGATGGTTAAAAGTTATTAAAACAAATGTTGCACTGCATACATAAATATCAATACAGAGAAAAACATGAAATCAAAATATGTGCCATCAAAAAGGTTTAGAATCTCAATAAAGAACCCAGAAATGCAAATGGTAGAGAAGAAAGCTACTGAAAAGGACTTGACAACGTCAGTTCTACTGCACTACGATGGAAAGAAAGTGCACAGGTTAAGAGAAGAACATCATCTAGCCTATGGAGTCTAATGGCCTGAGTGTTAGCATCAAAAGGGCTGGGCAAAAAATTGTGAGATAGCTATGACAGCTGTGCACTCAAAGCACCAGGAGAAAGAATGGTGAAAAAAAGTAGTACGAAGTGGGTTCTGAGTCTTGTAGGTAAGGAAGAAAAGTGTATTTGATTTGATGAGGGAAAAAAGGAAGCTTCTTCCTTCCAGCAGCAGAATGGAATTACCACTAAAAATCCTCTCAGAGCTTTTACAAAAGTAGTTATTCTGTTGACCACTCCAGATGTAAACGTTTCCTTACGCCACAACCAGAACAGAGAGAAAATTGTTCCATATAAATCATGTACATACTGGAAAGTATAAAACAAGATCATAGGCAGCACTTTGCCCATGAGGCTTGTTGCCTTCTGAGCTGTGGGAAAGTGCAAAAGCTGGGATTAGGTTGGGGGTTGGGTTTTCTCAGAGATTGCTTGTAGCAGTGTTTCAACATCTGTTTTTACTTACATCTCTTCTTCTATATGGAAGCTTCACTTAAAAATAGTAATTGAATAAATATATCAAAATGTGCAACGAGCCCCTGTTGCTTTTTACTTTACTTGATCTCTGAGATTCAGAGGGACCAACTGCAGTGGGATTTCTTGCATGAATAAGGTCTACAGAACTTGACCCTGTATTTGTTACAGAGTTCACTTTCATGGCATATTCTGAGCACTTTGCTGCTCCTAATTTACTGTTTTTGATGGTTTATACCTTGATTACTTTTGGCTACATATAGACAGTATACAACGTATCCTTATTTTATCCCAGCCCAGTTTCCACTTCTCAACTGAGAGTCACTGTTCCACTGATCTCAACAATCTCCTAGCAGAAAAACAACCACAATTAACAGCTGCAGTTGAAAAGCACACAAACCTTGGCCATAATCATGCCACTGCTCTAGAGCATAGTGATAAACATCAAGTAAGCTATGTCCTAACCACTCATTATGAAGATTTTTTCAGTAAAACCAATGAAACTCTCCCATTCTCAGTTAAGCCGTACTGAAGAAAGTAATGCTGTAAGTATGGGTTTGACATCTATAACAGATCAATCTGTTTTTCTTCAATGAAGTTATTTGGAATAGCATATGATCATTAATGGCAGCAATGCAAATCACTGTAACAGATTCTTGGCGTAGCTCATCTATGTAGGCTATAAGACAAGTTCTTTTATGTTGTACAGCCTACAGAGGACCACAGAAATGATCCAAGGGATGGAACACCTCTCCTATGAGGACAGCCTGAGACTACTGGGGCTGTTGAGTCTGGAGAAAAGAAGGCTCCAGGAGACCTGATAGCAGCCTTTCAATATCTAGAGGGAGGTTATGAGAAGAAAAGGGACAGACTTTTTAGCAGGGTCTGTAGTAATAGGATAAGGAAAAATGGCTTCAAACTAAATGAAAGGGATATAGATTGGATATAAGGAAGAAGTTTTTCACAGTCAGGGCAGCGAGGCACTGGAATGAGTTGCCCAGAGAGGTGGTGGATGCCCCATCATGGAAGACATTCATGGTCAGGCAGGATGTTGCTCTGAGAAACCTGATGTAGTTGTAGATGTCCCTGCTCACTGCAAGGGAATTGGACTAAGTGACCTTTTAGGGTCCCTACCAACTCAAACAATGCTATGATTTTGCGAAAGTTATTTAAAACACTGAAGATGACAAAAAGTTATCTGAAGGTTATCTAAGATTCTAAACTGAACTGCCACAGGCCAGAACACCTCTGAGACAAGATGCTTAAATTCAGAGTAGAATAAAAAGTCTCTCTTGAAAAAGCGGCTCAGTGACTTTCTGTATCTGGAAATCTGATCCAAGTACAAGACAGTGGGAGCCAGATCTGAGTATTAAGATGAGGTTGGGGAACTCCAAGGCAAAACGACAACTACTGAGGACCAGTGACAGCAAAAAGATGGAATGAAAAGAAATTGGGACTGAATAAGAAGAGGTTAAGGGAGAAAAGGTGGGACTAGTGTCTACTGGGAGCAAGAAATCTGTGGGAGAGACAGAAGAAAGACTGAGTTTTGGAGCTAAAGCAAAAGAAAACATTAGACTGTGTTGATAGTATCAGTTGATGCAGAGGACAAAGATACCTAGGGAGTAAAGCGTAAACGGCAGAAGTTTCGTAGATCTGGAGCCTAGATAGCAAGATTTTTGAACTGGAATCAAGCAGTAGAAAGGAAAGGAATAAGAAAATGCAGGAAGCATCATCTTGAAGGAGCAAGGTGAATATGTGCTCATTTCCCTTCAGGGTACCAATATGTAATATATTCAGGAATTTAGCATGTCCCATATGCAGAGGTGGCCTAAAAACAGTCTGTGTACTCTATCTTAGTTCTATAGTGCTATTTCCACAGTAGTAACTGCCTTTCTTTCTGCAGATTCATGAAGGATTTTCAGGAGTTATTAATTGATCCAGTTATAACAACATAATCTTCACAAGCTTGCACGCCTTTCTGATAGCAACATGAGCAATAACATCTGCACGGAGCTAGAATCCTGGAAGAACTGTATTTTACTTCTAGTTCTGTTGTTCAAACTCTTGTATGACATTGGGCATCTATTTAAGAATTTTACAGTCCAATATTCCTATGGGTAAAGTGTCAGTAGAAAATTGTGGGGTATTCTCACTAGTGCTCATAAAAGCACTTGTAATCTTGTCTTGAAATGCTATGAAAGTTCTGAGTGTTCAAATTGTGGTGCTCTGCATCTCTCAATCCAGAGTGAACTTCTTGAAAGAAGAGCGTAGAATTACAAAGTTTCAGTTAAGGTAAGCTCTGTTATGCTTACTGTCCATTAATTACACCGAGCTACTCATGCTGCAATTCAAATGTTTCAAATCAATTTTTGAATTAGGTCTCAAAAGAGGATATTTTACTACAATCAAACTTGGCAGCTCAGAGTTTTAACCCTATTATGATAATGAATTAGAATTTCAAAAAGTATTTAATGAAATCCTATTAAAAACTGTTTTGAACTGTTCTGTATTTGTTCTGGTAAGTTACCCTCCTCATTCTGTGATGATAAATTACAATTCATCTACTTGACAAGTCTCATATCAGTCAAAAAACCTCTTAGCTTCAGTGTAGTGCTGAAAAAAAAAAAATGGAAAAGCAAAGCATAGCAATGAATTCATAACATGTTTAAAAATAAGAGAAGTAATTGAAATTAAAAGCTTTTTCTGTGCTAATATCTGAGGCATTAGTCCAAGTTCCATCAGCATCAACAGCTGTATGTCATACAAAATGCATGACTATTAAGCTCTCTGGACATGTGTACTAACATATTTCATTATATAATGAACAAAATTGTGTTTTCTGTTGTTCATAAGAAAAAAAAAAAAAAAAGATTCTTCTGAGATTCTCTCAATTCTTTCTTCTAAAATGAAACTTCAAGAACATAAGGTTTGTCAAGAAACATGAGCTGCACTTAGCTTCCTGCAGACTGTATTCCATTTGGCCAAAAATTCTGAGTCCTCCACGTGTGGCTGCTCTACGTGATTGGAAGTGTTTAGTTTGTTCCACACAAGAATGTTTCTTTCAGCAAAGCCTTTCCTGGCTTTGATATGCCTCGTTTCTGCACTCACCCAGCTGTAACTGGTACATATCCCATGGTGATTTATGAAACAAACTTATTACCATCCAACTGTGCTAATAGTGGGAAAAAACTTGTCTTTCTGAAGAAGTTAAGAGGGTGTATTAAGACAACTGTTGTCAGCCGAGGTATTTTGCTGGCATGCTTATTCTGAAGTGGCCAGTTTTCAGTTCCAACCTAGTAAATCCAAAATCATGTGAATTAGTCCTCATGATAGAGCTTTTACTACAAATGGGAGAAAGGGGAAGGCTTGGTCTAAAACTAAGCTATGCCCTAATCATACAGCTCAGAAATACCAAAATGCTGTCCAAGTTGTTGCAATATGCACTTATTTGGGATTGAAATTGTTTTACAACAGATATGAATCACTTCAAGATAAGAACAAATCACTGAAGTAATCTGAAATCTATTTCAATACTGTTAGAAAACACAATACATTTTTCAGAGAGATGGACTATTTGCAGACCAAGTACACTTGTGAAATGTTACATTAGCAGCATTACTGTAAGCCAGAAGCACAAACAGATTGCAGTAGGACTCCTGCCCTAAGAAACCAGAGAGAATCATATAAAATCAAGACCAGAATAGCTATTAAAGTAAAACACTTTCAACTCTTAGGCACCAATCAAAGCTTTAAAACTTATTCCTAACTCAGATAAAGAATCACGGAACTTGATTTCTGAAAAATCACAGTGTTAGTCATAGCTCATTCATACTAGAAAAGAGACCATTTAAACTTTTTTTTTTTTTTTTTTAAACAAGTTTATGTTTACAGGTTTATGCCAGTGAGGCAAATACTTCTATCATTCTGGTAAAAATATAACAAGCCTTTGTGCAAGGACTTCTCAACTATTTCTTTTGTTGGCTTCGGAGTCAAAATTTATAGTAGCTTTTCTACTTCTTTCTTAAATAGTTTTCAAGATATTGAAAAAAAAATACCCTTTTATTAGCCTGAGTATATTGACATTTATCATGAGACTTGCACATGTGTGCATAAATACGCATACCAGACACATGACGATAATTTCTCGTGGAATGGACAGACATACTTTTTGTGCTAATGCCAAGAAGAGACAAAATAAGGCAAGGAGCACCTCTAAACAGACACAGGAAGTGTAAGACATTTATAGTTAACAATGTTGATTTGGGACTTTGTTACTTTACACTGAAATCTCTGCTTGGATGTTAAAAGCATGGAGCTTTTTGGTTTTAGTATTCACTTTTTTTCAAAGCAGTATGTTTAACTTCATAACAAAAGGTTTACCATATTCTATTTATCCCAATTGTTAGGGTTTGTTATGTAGCCTCTATATACTAATATTTTTCTTTTCTTTGACCTCTACATTACTATCATACCAATAGTGTCACACACAAATTAATAGAGAAGTGTGCTGGCTCTCAGATTTTCTTTTGATCCTGACAAACAGCTGGAGATTATCAAACTCTCCTTTAATGCACACGATTCAAAATAATCCTAGTGAATACTTAGCATGAGCCACAGTTAACAATGAGTATCTTTGACTTTTCATTGAATTAAGGACAGTTGATTAAAGCAAATACATATATTACATTGGAACTAAAATGGCACCTCTACTATGTGATAATGTCCTTTCTACAGTAATAAATGCTTTAATTTCAAATAATGAGTGCATTCTAAGAGGAATAAAGTTTTGGTAATATATGAATTCCAGAAGTACAAAACTGTCCTTTCTTTGCTCAATCAGAAACTGAATCTCAGAAGGAAACAAAAAAGAAGTTGTTTAAAACTACAGTAAATTGTCTGTTATGCTTGAGAGTTGAATACTTTGGGAAATGAAATGTATGCCAAGTCTCAGAGAGATGGAAAAAAATCCAGTAAACCTACAGGAACAGCACACGATGTTGAGCTTGCAAATTTAAGGAAAAAAAAAAAAAAAAAACCTGATACTTTTGTGTATTTTTAACTCTAAGTACTTTCTGGTAAACAATGCTTGCATTTGGTTTAGACATTGGGCTGGGACAAACTCTAACCAGAGCAGAAGTGGAAGGAGGTGGAAGTGGGAGGAGTGTGAGCTGCATCATTTGGGATCAGCAGGATAACAGAATTGTTTTCATATCTGAGTGTTATAGTATCCATTCCCTGACCTGCATGCATCTGAAATGGTCAATATTTTCTATCATCATTAGGAATCTGAACAGATCTTGGAAATTTCAGAAATTTCAAGGAAATATGGTCAAGGAAAACAAACAGACAAAAAAAAAGGTATTTTTTATAATGGAGTTTTGAATAAATAAAATCACCACTTACTACAGTCATAGTCCACAAACTATGTGGACTATGACTGTAGTAAGTGGTGATTTTACATAGTCAGTGTGAACAAAGTCAGTGTGAACATAGTCAGTGTGAACAAAAAACTCACTAAAAGAAAACCACTTGTAAAAAAAACATTAGCCTAAATACTGAATAAACATTAGCCTAAATATCAAATAATAACACAAATTCCCAGCGCTTAATAAATGAAAACTATAAAAAAGTTATCTTCTTGCACAGCACAGTTTAAAAATAGCCTTTTAAAATACTGCTGCTTTAATGAAAGAGGAAGAGACTGAACTTATAGAGAACCAATATGGCCAACAGCTGCTTCTCACTATAGAATAAATAGTTGACTTTATAAATACTGAAAAGACTCAACCGCTTCATTCCCACTAAAGATTTGACGTGCAAACCAACAATTAAAAAGATGCCTCATGAGTAGGTAGAAAGCATCAGGACATCAGCATGACAATTGCAGCTGACCCAGACACAAAATGGATTTACTTAAAATAAAATGTGTCATTGTTTACTATATAGACAAAATTGCTCTCAACCAGTAAGTGAGGATAGTTTAAGGCAACTGCATGAACAAAATAAAACACAGGAGGCTCAGTCCTGCAGTATCCATTTGCCACCACCTCCACAATAAAGAGCAGATATGCAGTACCTCATGTAGCAGAGAATTTTGGCCCTCCTAAAGCAGTAAACACCCAAATTATGACCAAATTCTGCTTTAATTAAATTGCTACATCTGATATGTAGCATCCAAGGCTTATGTTTAAGATAAAAAAAATTATTTCACAGAATAAAATTATTCAGAAGAAAACATTTCCTGCCAAAACAATGGGAGCCTTTGTCCTAAAATTTTCCCAAAACCCCAAAGATCAATTTAAATAAAAAAGGCAGAAAGAGGATTCAAGGAAGGAATATCTGAAAACAAATCTTGGCTTTTACTCCAATAATGCAAGGCTTTTCTGCACGTGTTTTCTCTTAAAGAATATTAAACAAATGTCAACTGAGGGGCTTTCTGTACACAGACAGAAAACACAAGCAAAGGGAAGCGCATTATACGGATCAACTGCACAGAACCCTCTACTGTGACATTAGGATTACTTCAGCAACATTATCCCATTCAAACCAAATAGAAGAGGGAAATAAAAAACAACAAAAACCAAGCACCGGTCCATTAGTTTGGGAACATTTCTTCTCTCTTCTTGTTAAGAGGCCACAGCTCCACAGCTAGGATTACTTCTCTCCCTTCCCTCTATCCAGTCTTTTCAGTTTCTTTTCCCAGTTGAACAGGAAACTGAGTGAAAGAGCAGGCTTCCCTCCAGCTCGAGCTGCTTGGCCTGTGGCAGGAGCATTTGCACCACAACTTGAGAGAGATTGGTTGTGGGCTCTGCCAACAAGCTTCCTGCGTGCTCTTAAATCCCTTTGTGCTTTAATTCCCTCTGGGAAGGACAACAATCACGTCTTTGTTCATCTATCAGCTGTCATTTTTTCCAGTGCAAAAGCTATTTATTGTGTACATCATAATGTACATACATTCATGCTGTTAACATAGTGTAAGTCAAGCTTGGTAAAAGTATGTGGGTGGAACTGTTATCTGTGACTTTTTCCTAGCATTTTACATGGCAAATAAACATGCTATCCTTCTGGGTAGAGGGTGGAAGAATGAGATAGTTCAGCCAACTAGGCTGAACAGTCACTTTGTATTTCTGCTGTTTTATCACCAAAATACACAGTCATGAAAATATATCTCATTTGTTTATGAAAAAATGATTTTGTTTTGAGAGAGAAACACCCCCCTATGCTTTCCACATTCATCTAATTTATAGATGCTGTGAGAAATTTTTAAAAGTGCTCTATCAGTAAGGGCACAAGTCCATCTGCTTTTAAAAATAAAAAAAAAATATAAAAATTGCTGGTGTTTTATTGTAAAGATCAACGTGAAAGACTAGATAACCATCACAAAAACACCACCTGCTATTTTCATCTATATGTACAGAATCACATTCATCACAGAACCCTCCTTTCCTGCCCACTGGGGATTCTTATCATGCTATCACTGGATAAAAGAGCAGTCACAATCTGAACACAACAGCAGTACAATCCAAAAACCGGTGTGTAATACTCACCAATATCTGACTCAGCTTAGTTCAGATACAGTTGTGGTGATAAACCTCTCTACCTAGAAAACAGCTTATTTATTCATTAATAAAGCCAGAAATCAAGATTTACACATTTTATTTTGTGCCATATGTGAATTGAATTCTGCTGTTACATCCGGCCTTTGAATCAGCATAGGTGAATTCTATCCATTAAGGACTGAATTAATCCCTTTCCATTTAGCTTAGTGTAATGCAAAGCAGACGCTAGGCTTGCTAACAACAGATATTTGTCAGAGAGACACATTGT
Organism: Chrysolophus pictus; assembly: GCA_037305975.1. Classification (NCBI taxonomy): domain Eukaryota; kingdom Metazoa; phylum Chordata; class Aves; order Galliformes; family Phasianidae; genus Chrysolophus; species Chrysolophus pictus. The sequence goes on along the minus strand of CM074580.1, from coordinate 25,929,023 downwards.
AAATGTCCTCCCATTTTTCCCTCTACCCCCAAAAGCTAATGGCTACGAGGTACCAAGATTTAAGAGTAACCAACGGAAAAGCACTGCTTATCTTGTAGGAGTGCTTTCTTTCTCTGATCTATACCTAGGGATCAACTCACAGAAGCCTAGCTTGAGTTCCTTCCCTGCAGATGCTCTGTAAAACAGAATTCTTACAGGTAGTCTGTTTTTCCAAGAGCCCTGTTCCATTTATTTAATATAGTCCTTAAAGATATAGTTAACAGGCCATATTCAAGTTCTCATGCACATCAAAGGAAAAGCCTGAAAAGCTGAGTAATTCTGGATCTCCTGTCTAGACTTCAGGAATACATCCTGCCTACAAGCCAGCTCCAGGAAGCTCCTTGTTTGATGACAGGATGAAGGACAAGTAATTAAATCTTCCTGGATACTGTTGCACTAAATGACAACAGTGATGTTAAAATAAATAAAAATTTTTAAAAAGGTCAAACTGATGCATTAAGAACAAAATTACACACCAACAGATGAGACATGATAAAAAAAACACACAGGATTTTTGGTTAAGCCCACCCTATGCAAGGGCTACTCCATAGCATCACTCTATTACCTAGTTCTTTAAAATTTCTGCAAGTTTTAGAGGAGGAAGCAGAAATTTACAAATAGACAGACAGCTATGCACAAGCTGCAACAAACAGCCTAGTAAGCAGGTGGGCAACAGCTTTTGTTGCATTGTGTGAGCAGTGGGGGGATGTGAAGGTCTGAGTGCTGTTGTGGGCACACGTGTGCCTTTGGCTAAGTTGAGGAGCAGGATTTGCCTCTGCTCTGTGCTTCTCCACTGAAACACAGTGAAAGATATTTCCTGAGTAAACTCTGGTCCAGAAAACCCAAGAAAAGAATCTCAGGGAAAACTTCAGCTTTTCTAAGGGATAATGTCACAGCAAGAAGAGCAGAGAGTCCTTTACAGTCATGCTGCTTTACTCCACCGAGACCCAGTAAACATTTTATCTGTTCCAATCCCCTGGCCCAGATGTGATTTCATGTCCTCTACTGCCTTAAAAGCAGAAAAATCACGTGAATTGACAATTTAAGTGTTGTGATAAAAAACAAAACAAAACAAAAAAGCAGTTTTAATGATGTCATCTTTAAGTAAACAAAACAAACAGAGCTGTTCAGGTTCAAAATTTAAAAAAAACAACAAAACACAAAACCAACTCTCTTTTGCAATGGAAAGAGTAAGGAATAAGTAACAGATAATGAAGTTATAAATATCCCACATTTCTCCCACCATGGCCTGCTCTTGGCTGGGATCCCAGGTCATTAGCGGATGTCTGCAATTCCATGTGAAAGGAAAGTAAAGCAAAACAACAAAAATTACTAAGTTTTATTGTTTAAGGCAGCAGGGACAAGTATCAATTCTCAGCTGTTTCTAACAATAACAGCCCATTAATTTTTTAAGAGAGGACAGAGGATGGAAAAAAAGATTGATCCTTGCTTTTATTACAAGGAGGGGAAAGAGGAGCAGTGATCCAAATTTTTCAGTAATTCAGTAAGGGCTAACCATCTACTGAAATACTTGAATAGAGTGCAATGACGTTATCAAGATAATATTTCTGCCTCTCCCCTCCACCCCCTTCAGCTGGAAATGGGTATTCTCCTTTTGTGCATCAGCTAATTCAAGTTGCTACTTTTGCTATTTGATCATTAGCTCTTAAAATCACAGCACTGGAAAACAAATCTTAAGTCTATAAAATACACTTTCATAGAAATAAGCTAGTTTCTCCACTTTCATACAGCATCAGACAGTACTGCAGAAAAAAATCACTGCATGGGTGAACCTTGCAAAAATAAATGCTCATGGGGCTCACCAGTTCTTGGCCTCAACTGCATCTCAAATGCCAGTTTTCATGAGTACAACTACGATGGTTGGTGGAAGGAGATAAGGAATTGTTTTAATATAGTAAGTATATCTTAAGTTTTCTTCATGTAAATAACATAAGTTAATAAAACCCCAAAACTCATAAAAGTGAAAAGCCAGAATGATTGCTTTTTAAATGTTACACTGAAACTTCACTCAAAGAAGTATTCCCCAAAGACTTCTAAAAGCTCAAAAAACGCAACAATGAAAGTTACTTGAACACAGTTTCATTTTTAAACTACTTTCACTCTCCAAATTCAGAACATAAAAGACATGATGAAATGCAGCTATTCCAAATTCTCTACTTTTTAACGGACTGCATTAGTAGCAGCATATGTATAAATGAGCTTTGGATTTCTTGCAATAGTCTTGTTTCCCTTTAAATTATTGCTCCCTTACAGTAGAGATGAGAAGGTTCAAAAGACTCTGATTTGTGCTACACAGCAGTCACATCTAGTTTTGTCTTTCACATAAAGAAAAAAAAAATTGTAGATTACTGCATTTCTGATAGTTTTAGGCATTAGACTAGAGACTAAATCTGTTTTAGTCATTAGAGGTTTTTTTCTTCTCTCTTGTTGCTTGTTTCCTGGGAGTAAAGGATTTCCAAATATATGAGATGGCAGACTTAAAATTACATGCTTTCTGATAATAAAGCTTGGCCACTTTTCTGAATACGTGCAGGGCATACTGCCAAAAGAACAGGTTGAGGAATGCATATCCCATCATCATCCCTACTTGCAAATCTGCAGGTTTCAGATTAGAAGAGCCAGCTATCTTCATTAAACATGGTCTATTAAACAATGGAGGGATCTGCTCCACGTTCTCACAGGACTGGGACAAGCAGCCATGTTGTCTCCCTGGAGCAAAGCCCTTTACAGCAGTGGAACTGCCTGTACATCCGCCTGGCTGCTCAGAGGACTACACATCTTCCTACAAAAAGGACATGATGGAAAAGTATACAGACTTGTATGAAAACAGATCACTTTGATGTTCACTGAAAAGATTCAGAAGCAGCAGTCAGATCCCTAGGAAAATTTCCTGACTTTGGTTTAGCTTTTTAAAAATTGTTGCAGCGTTATGTTTTCACTTCTTTTTCCTTAAAAAACATGATCTAAAAAAAAAATATGTAGAAAGAAATAAATAAAAGAATGCTGGAATGCAGTCTATAATACTCACCACAACTATTTTAAAAAGTGTTTTGAACTCATACAAGATACTTTCTAAATTCAAATGGTTTTAGTAGTTTCCGGAAGAATCCAAACAACAGGAGGCAATATAAGGTCACTTGTGAGTTCAAGGAAAGGGCTCTTGGCATTTCATTCTCAGCAATATATTAACAACAAAGTTTGCCAGGACTAGTGGTTGAGGAAATTGTTAATTCCACTCTTATGCCAGGTCAGCTGCCCCTGTGCATTTCCAGCTTACAAGTACTGAGGGGCAGCACATTAATGGCCAAAGGTGCAATGAGCAATCACAGCTCACCTAATTAGAAATGCCTCACTCAAAAGGCTTCAAGGACTATCACTTCCTTCTATATTTGCTCCCTTGCTGACAGAAATTACTGGATGTTTCTACGATTTTATACAGTCCTTCTCCTACCCAAACACTTCATATCCCTACCACCTCAAAATGGGTACAACATACCACAAAGATCACAAACGCCTCCTACTACACATTGTTAAATAGACAGAAAGCAAAAAGCAGTAGGAAAATATCTACAAAATCAATCCCCCCAGTACTTTCACAAAACAATAACACTACCGTATATTTTCAAATAGGAAACCATGCAGATCTGGTAAAGATTAGAAAACAAACAGGCATCAAAACCAGCAAGTTCTTAGGTCTTAATTATAGATGCATATTTCTGTGTCATTTATCACTGTGTCAGTGATAAACCAAATTTTGGTATTGTGAAGACAAATAAGGACACTTTGGCAGAATGTAAAAAAAGAATTCTTCATATTATGTCAAGCCACTTCCTTTGAAGATAATACTAGAGTTTCCCTGTAATACATAATACTTACTAGGAATGAAAGGAAAAAAAAAAATCCATAAAACTACTCAGGGCTGCACTTGATTGTCTAAGTGAAACAGGATATTCATTCGCGATGAATGAACTACATTAAGGTGGGGTTGGTTGTGGTTTTTTTTTTTTTTTAAATGAGAGAGAAGGTAGAGATTTCATCAGAAATCTCATTAGAAATTTTATTAGAGATTTCCCAAAGTGAGGATGCATTAGATTTTATTTCCTTACAAATTAAAACCTTGTGTTAAGAACCACATTAAAAAGGCATGAAATAGGCAAATAATTGGATGTTCAAAAAAATGGAATCCTTAAAAAGGAATGAGCAACAAGACTTTCTTGTATTCACATGAGGTTTTAAGTAACTCTCCATCATTTTGTATTTGCTTTCCAACATGTTGGTACAATATTTTTATGATGAGATATAAATATAGCAAATACAGTGATGGTGTGCTGAAGTTTATAGGTGATTTTCATACAACTGTGCTAGTTCAGATGATAATTTCATGCTTATCTTTTTTCAGTACAATGACTTACAGTAGGTACATAGAGCGTTTCTTGCATCCCACACTGTTTGCACTCCTCAAAAACAATTCTAGCATTTACAAATTCTGTTTGTTTTAGAAGATAGCTGCAAGGTCTGATCAAAGCTGCACAAACAGGTAGTATTCTGTACAAATCAGAGCATTTCACTTGTAACACATCATTTTTATTAGATCCTCAACTGCCTGATCAGTATAAGCCTGACTAGAAAAGGATTTTTAAAAGTCTACCTTTTTTTCATACCATTCAGTGCATATTGTTGTTTCCTCCAGATTTCCTTTATCAAATAATTTCCCCCTCCAGCTCCTTTTGTACATTTTTGAAAAGTACCCTTAACAGAAGATAATTTAGTTCTCGGGTATGTAACAACAGAACAGTGAAATTATGGCAAAATATTTTTAAATGTCATTCATGTGTTATTATTCGAAGTAACATTAACCAGTTCATTCTTTCCAACATGCTTAATTACTCCCAAATTGCCATCTCCATTTCAAGTATATTGCATATGCAATCCCAGCAAATTAATAATTTGTTATTTATGTTATTTAAAAACCAAGAGAAAAACTGTATTGGAATATAAATGGACTACAAAGTTATTAAATTGTTGTTTAGGAAGTGTAGCAAGTCTGTATCATTGTGAACTTAACAAGAATACACTTCAGCTCTTACATGGATTATTTCTCCATGCCCGTATCTCATGCTGCCTCATTAATAACGTTACACAGTAGATAACCTATAGTAGATAATCAGTTTGCTGCACTGCAAACTGATAGAAAAGCTAGTTGATACTCTACAATAAGTGAAATGAATCTGTAAAGTACAAAAAGCTTCTGGGTGGACAGTAACTGCCTTTTACATCAGAAGCAACTTACAACTTATGTCTTCTGGGAGGAAAAGGAGAAGAAGGGGGCTCAATTCTGTGCTCAACTATGTCAGCATCTTTTTTGTTCTCAGAAAAGGTTATGCACATTCCTTGCAAGCTGTACCCATCATGGAAATAGTTGCAAGGACTTAGCATGCAGTCTGAATTTAATAATGTTTTCTTAGAGCTAGGTCTTAAAAGAATATAAAAAAAAAAAAAAAAGGAGCATTCTCTTTCCTTCAAGTGACAAGTTGCCTGTGTCTTGCCTAACCTTGTAGGTCTTATTAATGTTTCTTAAATGTTTAAAAACGTATTTAAAATAGCTGCAGTTACTACCTCAAATCTGTTAATTAGGTCCTATTTTTGTTTTGTCTCTTTTCTGCCTCCTATCCCCGCTTCCCTCTAGGCAAGAGGAATGAGAAGCACTTCTCTATCTGTACAGCAAAAAAAACCCCCAAAAAATCAAGCAGAAGAATAGAACAATAGAAGGAAGATATAAAACATTATAGAAAATTTCAGGGATCTCTGACACAATACGGATGTGGTGAAGAATATGTTCCCATATTCCGTGATGTGACAGAAGATCTATCATGAGTCAAGTGCCTGAATTAGTGAGTACATATATAAAAGAAACTACAGCATATAGCAGAAGGTGACAGAAATAGCTTCAGCACTGCACTATTCAGAACCAGTCCTAAGTGTATCAAAACCCCAGGACAATGTCACTGTGCACACATACACTGCCAGACATAACGGACAGCATATTAAAAAAAGGGTCTCGGTGCTTCATTAAGCAGAGGTATTAAATGGCATGTAAAAAAAAAATCCAGCCCCCTTAACCAAATCCCAAGATCTAATTCCTCTGCTGGGAGCAGAATTCTTCACTTCCCACCACAGCTGCACACGCACTGTTGACTATTTCCTACCCCGAAGGAGCGGTCAGTTGCAGTGCCAATGTAAATGGCCACAGAGTTCCGGCTGGGAATGGACAGGGCCCTGCCAGTCCCTCAGCTGTGCCCAGAAGCTATAATGGGCAGTGCTGGCTATCCCAGCCCAAACAGGAGCAGGAACTGCTCCAGTGATCCATCAAGCTGTGGGGCTCAGTGAATATTCCCTGATATTCATCTGAACTGGTTAGTTTACTTGTAAAGGTACTATGAATAAAAGTGCATCAACTCTACGTTAATAAAATGAGGAGTTAAATGTGACCTTGTGATCTCTTTTGCTCTCCATCGTGACAATTACATTCAGTTGTAGAAAGCCACTTACACTGATAATAGATGGAGTAGAAAAAAGGTTACATTCTGCATACTGTAGTGAGCAATACAATTATGTAAATTACATGCAATAGAATGAGAGACAATAGAAGTGTGCTGTATGAAATAATATCGAGTAATAGAAACGAGGCAAAGGAGAACAACGTGAGGAGCTGGAAGCAAGTTTCTACAATCCTTCAAAATTTCTGAGATTTCAGACCAAAAAATGTCTGTAAGGCACTGACAGGTTTCTGCTGAATTGGAGTTTAAGTTAAAAACAACAAAAGCTGCTTAAGCACAGAAAGTACTTAAGAACAGGAGCTTTGCAATATGAGCAAAACATCAACGCTTCAATGATAAATTCGTATTGACTATCTCTCAGGACTCTAAACATGATATCACTATTATTTTTTATTTTTCTAATTCAAAGCAGCTCTTAAACTGCTCTTGGTTGTAAAAACACACACACAAAAAAGCAAGTAGGTCCTACATTCTGTTTAGCTACTGAAAAAGTCAGCAAAGCCAGAAACACACATTTTGATGTGAAACTTTCATTGTATCAGCAAAGAGGTTGTAAAATGCAGCAATAAAGAAAAAAATATCAGTCACTCATGAACTACTCTGGCCATTATCTTCAGTCATTAAGAAAAAGGAACACGACTAAGAGCATCAAAACAAGACAGACATGCAAGGAAAATGACTTTAGAACAGTATCACTGAGGACATCATAACTGACATGTCTGGTGCAGGACAACCCCACTGTCACCTTTGGAAATGACATTACGTACACAGAGAAGGGAGAGGCCTTATCAGAGAGACTATAGAAGACCAAGGCCCACAGGAGGCAAGAAAAATCACATGGGGCACAACGTCACAGCGGAAGGTATGCTTTCTAGCACTTCCTAGTGAGAAATTGTAGGGACATGTGTTTCCAGGGCACTATGAAAGGAATACCTCCCGATCATACTGCAAAGTGCTGAGGTCTGATTTGTTGGTCACACAGCAAAGCGAGTCCAGCAGTCTAGGTCACGGGCAGTTCTGATGTAATAGGACTTGCTTCAAAAGGCTGGGAATCATTGCCCAGCTGGGTAGATAATTTTTCCTTGGTCTTTGGCTTTTCAAGTCCTTTAGGAGACCTCATTCCTTCACAAAGAGACTAACAAAGTATTATCCATGAAGCTTTCAACATTTTGGTTCTAGCCCTCCCTCAGAATTATCTATTTCTAAGTATATCAGCAGTTACTCAAATCCATTTGCTGCTACCAGAACAGAACACTTAATATAAACTAACACAAGATAAGATGTCTCTTCAAAGCAAACGCTGTTAGCACTCAGCTTTCCTGACAGACACTAGATATACGGAACGCATCCTTTCCAACAGGCAAGCAGTATAATTCACTACACAATTCTGGAAAGATCAGTAAGAACACACAATCTCAGAAGAGAATAGTGAGTTCTTGGCATTGCCAGTTGTCATGCATCTTGCAGTGAACCTATCAGTTTTTCTCTAATCACTGTGATTTCCAGATGTCTTGCACATGAAAGCAAAAGCCTTCTGAATTCACTTGCCAGCACACGGTTATGTGGAAGGATTTTTTCTTTTCTAAAAATGAACAACAAAAAACCCACCATACTGATTTTTTTTTTTAAATTATTATTTAATCTGTTACATAGATAAGCTGTTGGTTGGTTGCTCTTCCTTACTTGGAGATGAACGTTCACAATTTCAATTCCCTTGTGTTTAAGTGCCTGCCACAGTTTTTCTTCCATGCATGAAAAAATTACATTCCTGCTATTTCTATTCTGAAATGAAGACCAGTGTTTTTTCACCAATCTGTTAGTAACGTTGTGTGAATGACTTCACACTTAGATTAGTCCTTTGGCAACTGAAGCTATGGGAAAATAAGCAGAGCTTTAACCAAATCTCCAAGAGCATACTGGTCTGAGGGTTGTGTAAGCACGGGGTTGGAGGGCTGATAGTCTTTTACTGGGACAGGTTCGGGGGCTTTTTGTTTTTAACAAGCAGCTGGCTTATGAAAGATTTTATTGGGCAGGCTTAAGCTAGCACTGAATAGTGAGATACATTTACACAGCAGCTGTGATCAAGATTAACACAGCCATTTTGTTTGCTCCTGAAAACGTGCCACGTTTCTGACATATTCCAGCCATGAGATTGGACTTGCAAGCATAAATAGCTAACGCTTGAAAAATTAAATGATGTGGTGCCTGTAAACAGTTCTGTATGACTGTTTATTAAAGTGTTGGGTATGAATAGCAACTGTTCCATTACAATATAACAAAACCCAGCCTTTTCCTTTCTCTCTGTTTTTTAATTTGTGTTTGCTCTATTTTTCTTTGCTAGGAGTTAACTTTTATACTTCCCGGTTAATTAAGATATGCCTCAGAGAGATAAGCATGCCTCCTTGAAGACAAACCGAATGAATCATCCTTTTGGCTGGATCTGAGCACCTGCATGTTGACTCCCAATTCAGCTTTGTTTTTAATCAGCAGAAAGTATGCCCTTGAGAACTCACTTTTGAAAAGCAAATTAATGTTGCTGTTCAGTTGTGCTTTTTCTGCTAAAACAGATTTTGTTAGCAATGTTCCTAAATTGCATAAGAATTAAAATGAATAAAAGTAATTCAGTGTAGAAACATTAACTATAGCCTTAAAACATAAAAATTCTGAATGCTAGTTTAGATTTCCTTCTCCCCAGATTTACATACTATTCTGGATAAATTCTCACTATTTAAAAGCATAACCTCCATGTTTTAAAGTCAGGACATTCTTAGCTGAAGCACAGATGATGATGTTTCAGTATCTTAGGCTAAGGAATATATTTTGAAGTACATCTTGCCAGGGTATATCACTGTCACATGAAATAGCTGCAGAATAATAAGTTTAGGAATGGACCATCTGAATTGGCCCTTGTTTAAATAGATTATTTTCCCATGGTGCTGAATCACAACTGAAATTACAGCTATTAAATTTAACATTAACATTTGCTCTAATGTTATTCCAAGTGTTTTCCATTCTGGACTTTGAGACACGCCTCTTCTTCACACACACATCTTTGTATTCCTGTGCTGCATCATCAATATTGTGCGTGTTACAGTGCTCCTGATGGATTTTCTTATGGAGAGAAGAGGCAGTCTAGCCTGAGAAGGATGTGCCCATCCTATGTGACAGATCAACATAAAAACCCTTCAGGTCTGAAAAATACATCTCAGGGACTGCAAAGAGAAACATCTATCTAGAAAAAAAAAAGAAAAAATTCTTTATAATAACAATGTGCTGACATGCAACTTCCAATGTTTGCAGGTCATCAGTGCAGTTTTTACCTTCAATTGCAAGACATATAGAAATCACGATTATAACTGCCAGCTGTGATGGTGCAGGCTCACTGCAAGATGCACAGCACCTGGTAACACTAAGAATTTACTATTCTTCTTGTAGGCTGCTGATTATAGTTACAGTTCCTTCCGATATTGTTTGGTGAATTATATAGCTTGCCTATTGCAAATGAAGTGCACCATGTATCCCGTGCCTGTAGGGAAAAATGAGTGAGTGGGTATAAGTACTAACACATCTAACATCCAGGTAAAGTTGAATTTCATTGTTTGAAACAGGTTGGTTTTGTTTGTTTGTTTTTGTGGGTGGGGTTTTTTTTTTTTAGTATTGAATATTTCCCTCACCTTTCAAATACAGCTGTATTAAATTATAGTTGCATATGAATGCACATGCAACATTATTACTTCTTGCAATTAACTGAATGCCTTATTTATTTAAATCTAAATTGGTAATGTATATGAAAGACAAAAAAAAAAAAATCAATGTTATCTGTGGTAAATTGAAAATCCATTCAATTTTTGTCTTCTAGTAATGCCTGCTTTGAAGTTTACAAATATTAGCTATGAATTCCACATCAGTTTTCTTCAGAGCAAAGAAATCCTGGTCATAGCAAGAATGACTTCACTTGATCGTGAACTGAACACAGCAGCTCGTGGAAGATACACAATAAACTGCACTGACAGTGGCTTCCCTGCCTTCATCACAATCACAAAAAGCCGTTTTCTTACAGTACATTCTCGTTTCCACTTCTATCTCATTCTGGGTTGGAGAAAAAAAAGTTGCAGATGGAATGTTTACTGCTTTTCAAATAATTCATATGAAAATTCCTCTTACACCCACTGCTGCCTCCACCTCACCCCAGCATTACGAGGAGGAAGGGGGGTGGGGGAAGGATGAAAAGAGAACAGATTGAAGGATTACAGAAATATAAAAGTCAGCACTTACTTCTAAAGAATTTTAATGTAATAAAGCACATATATCAGGGAACAGATTTACAACTATCTACTTGAATATCACAAGGAACACGTGGAGGCATGGAAAATGCCACAGACTCATCTGAAAATGGAAAGGCTCCTCAATCTGAGTTCTTGCATTAAACAAACTACCAAGCTGCAAGTACAGTCAGTGTATCTCACGAAGATCTGGAAAGTATGCTGTAATGTTTTGGGTCCAAACAATGCTCTTGTATAACTTTTTAAAGCTTTTTCAACTAACAGGGAAAAAAAAACAAACACACACTCCTGCCTCCTCCCCTTCTTAACAAACCAAGAAACAGAATGCTGCACTGAGGATGCTGCATATTAAAACAAACGTATCAGTTTCATCTTCTGGTTGCTTTCCAGTTACACTCTGACAGAGACAGAAGAAAATCATCTGCCCTTCCACCCCTTTCCACAGCTACATTCCTTAGCTGAAACCAGAATTAAAAAAAAAAGGAAAACACAACCACACAAAAATACAACGGGAAGCCAAATGTGAAAACAATTATGACACTTCAGATACAAATAAGAAATGAAAAAATCCGTCTTCACACATCATGTGTGTTCAGTTAGAGAAGCTGCCCTTGGTAGCCTCCATTTCTGTACTTACAGCACAGATTAAAACCCAATCTTCCTAATGAAAATATAATTATAAATGAAATTATAATGAAGATATTTGTAAACAGTGATAGAAATCATTGCACAGTGAAACTGAAGATATGTCTGATTGGGAGTTCTTCCTAGCATACACGTGCATTGGACAGGCAAGCAGAGGGATCCCATATCACTTGATACATCAAGTTCAGAAATAAACAACACAAAAGTGAAGGAGTTACTCTTTCAGCTCACAACTAAATCAGTAATTCACAGTTATAAGAGTAAGTCACTGCTTACGAGATGTGAGGGGGAGAAAACAGAAGGTCAAGAACTTTGGAGCAGTTACTGATATTTGCAGTAGGACATTTTTTTTTTTTTTAAACACCATTACTGCTTTTTCCTCTGTAACTGTATGAGGACTGTTCCAAAAGTCATACCTCCTATTTTATTATGTTGGTCCGTGATGTCAGAGACAGATGTTGGTGATATGGCAGTAGGGGTTGAATCTTCCCACCATTATCCCATCACATTTCGTTGCCATGCAACAGATGGCAGCAGAGGGGCAGTATCATAAAATGGCATCTGACATGAAGTGTGCACGAAGCAAAGGTATGCTATTGAATTCCTTATATTATAAATCTCTGTTTAGCTGGTAACTAAGGCACACAACTTAAACTTCAGATCTATGAAATGTGGTCCAAAGAAACTCAGTCAGAGATTTGGATCCCACTGAAATCCAAGCAAGGCAGGCACTCAAACACTTTTTCTGGATTTGACCATCACTACCAGTCACGCTCTATTAGTCATGCGATGTATTCCTCTTATCAAAAGGAACAGATTACTACATGAATTATCTATGGCAACTGCTGTGTGTAAATACCTGCTTTTACATCCTGTGGCTCGGTCTGCCCACCACAATTACTGCAGATACACAATAACCGGATGGGTAGGATGGCTGGAGGGAAGCCAAGGACTGAAGTTGTAACAACCAACTGCAAGAATACTCAATACTTATATGGGTTTCTATAGTTGTGCACGAATATTCTCAAGATTTTGTTTAACTGTCTTTGCACTATTAAGTTTAGATAAGTATACGTTTAGATGTTTGTTTGTGGGATAACTACAGAGGTTTCAAAGCACCTGCATACTGTGATATTCAGCCACCACATAGAATCAGCAAATCTGAATCTGCCTATTAGACTGAAAATTATAATCCTAATCAAATATCACCACAATATCAAATATAACAAATATTATTATCAAACAGTATTCCTATCTTACAGGCTTGCAGCACTTTTTATTGCTAAATAGAAGTATGTCATGAATCTCTACTAAAGAATAATCCCATAATTACACAATTGCCTGAGAAATGAATTTCCTTTGGAAAACAATCCTAAACTTCCTGAAGACATCTGTGGAAGAAGTGAGAAGGAAGAAAAACTGTTACAGATATCTTCTCTATTAAAGTGGGCTTTGGACAGTGTCAAATTCACCTTCCAAAAAAATCTTAGTACAGGAATGCAGCGAGACACTGTGAAACAGCACTTCATCAGATGCAAATGGAGAAGCCCAGGTACAGACATCCAGCACTCTTCCATTGTGAAACCAAACTGGTTCTTGTGGCATAAAGGCAAAGAGAAAAAACGAACAGTTCATCTCAAAAAAGGCAGGAGAAGGAACACGGACAGAAATAATACAGTTTCTCAGCTCTTTTCATATTTGCTTGCTGTTGAGGGGAGAATAAAGAAAACAATTGCCAAAAAAGCCAATACCTGGACAGTGAAGGTTTGGAGTAACTATTCCATGGTTAATATCCACAGAAAATGAATGTAATACATTGCAGAAGTAAGATCAGAAAAAACCATGCATGACCTTTTGCACTCAGATGCTTAAAATCTTTCGGTTTCCTTTTGTTTCCATCTTAATCCATTCAACATTCTATTCCTGTGCTCAGCTTATTCTTACACCTTACCTGCCCTTTCTCTGCTTCCACACAACTTTATGACACTGTATCCCAAAGCATCAGATTTACCCCCCTGTGCACTGAAGGATTTAGTACATCATTAGAAGCATAGCAGATTCATATTTCTCTCCTAACTGTGGTGAAACAAGGAAAACAGACCCCTGACTCATGTCTGGTTTCTCAAACATTTTCAATGAGAGTCCAATTTTCAAAGACATCCACTTGCACCTGAAATCTCCTTCTGAAAACAACCACTATCCAACAGGTTGTCTCTCAAACATCACTGTTGATGTTTGAGAAATAGATAGGATACCCTTTCAGTAGTCAAAGAACAGGTTTCTTTTTATTTTAAAATAAAATCTTTTTTCAGATATGAGAAGGCTTACCATCTTTATGTAATACTAATCAGGAAAACATGCATATCACCTAAAGTAAGAATTACTTTTAAAATTCAGTCTCAAAGAAACACTAGACAATAATGTTTCCTGAAAATAATTTGTATTTATGACTCTGGTTTAACTTGTTGAAGGGAAGAAGACTTCCAGCTGCAGAGTCACTAAAAAAAGATTAAAAACAAAGGCATACAGCCTGTCACATGGGCATTACTAATTCATTTCAGTTCCTGTTCATTCCACTGCATTACAAGGTCTGCTCTCCCCAAACTAAAGTGGAAAATTAACCTTATTCCCCTCTCCCCAGTCAAGTAAAGAAACATTAGTATGAATGTATTAGAAAAAATAAAATGAACATCATGTATCTACATTTTGGCAAACGTAAGTGGAACACAGGCAGTACAGAAAGCTTTTTTTTTTAAAAAAAACATACATTTGAACTTCTTATCACAACATTTGAAAGCACTTACAGATGTGTGACTGAAATCTGGCTCAAGTGTGTAAAGTATATGATCAGAATATACAGGGAATAAAATGCAGTTTGCATAGTCATATTCAGAAATGCAGGAACCAGAATCTGAAATAAATAACGTTAACACCCAGATGAAACTAGAAGCAATCAGAGAAGCAGACTTGTATCTTTAAAAATCATATTTTCAACTAAACACTATGATTTGCAGCCCATCCACTGCAGTTGTTACAGACTGTGACAATAAAACAAAAGAATTACCACGACTTTATTTTTATATGTCAGTCCAGAGGACAAGGAAAGGACACTTCACTATCAGACAGCTCTCTACAAAAATGAACCTGAAGGCACAAACTTCAGTCTGTTTTTCATCCTCAACCGATCCACCAACCACATATGATAACAGTTGGCAGGGTATCTTCAAAGAAAAACCAATCCAAGGTCAGTCCGTGAAAGAAAGCTTTTATTGGATGAAAACATTACTGAATCTCCTTTGGCTGCCATTGCTGTAAGGAAGCTCAGAAACCTTGGAACTCAGCATTGAAGCACTGACACGAAATATGGAATTAATACAATAAGCTTCATTCATACAGTGTTAAGATGGCAAGCAGAAAAGCACGGTAAGATTGCAGTACTCCATCAATCCTTTTCTAAATGACGTTATGGCATCCTAAATTCACCAAGACAACTTTAGATAAACAGCCAAGAAACTCACTCATG
Organism: Chrysolophus pictus; assembly: GCA_037305975.1. NCBI lineage: Eukaryota > Metazoa > Chordata > Aves > Galliformes > Phasianidae > Chrysolophus > Chrysolophus pictus. The sequence goes on along the minus strand of CM074580.1, from coordinate 25,913,955 downwards.
ACTCTAGGCCTTTCTCAAAGCAACAGTCTATCTTCAAACACTTCCTAACACACAAAATAGGTCTGTACAAGGCTCCGTAACTCAACAGTTACATGAAGCAGTGCTGGATATCCTTTTGGCCAGCAGCAGGTGCATTCAACAACTTTGTCACAAATAAGACAACTACTGCTCATTTGCTTAATTCTCTATGGCCGGTGAATTTGTATTTCCCCTTCAGCATTTTTATTGGATAAAACCGTGTTGTATGATAACACAAAGCTTTTTAAATGGCTGCTTATTCAATTTTACATCCTTTTTGAGTTGCACTTGTATTTTATAACAACAAAAATTCCACTTTCTATCCAATATTTGTTTCCCACTTGGCAGTTGTGATCTCTTTTCAAACTGAGTGGAGAGAAAACTGACTTGACAGATTGTATTTATCAACATCCCATTTGCTAAATCATTCCAGCTAGAAACATAACTGTGTTGTCAAGAGCTTTAAGTGGCACACTTATATTATGAGAGAAACTTACAAAGAAGAAAACATCCAAACATGCAAGTAAGAAAACATTTGGGGAGAGTGGGGGGGGGAGAGGAGGGAATACAGAAGCAACTACAAAAAACAGTTTAACACTTAAAGAGTGGTCATTTGTAATCCCTAAAGTGGAAGTTTATCTTCCACTGTGTACTTCAGAGAGAAGATTTCCTTTTTTAAACACTACATGCACACTTCCTGAATTCCTAAAATCTCTTCCACGCTACAGCACCAAGCAGGAAATCTGGTGAAGTTAGGAATATGACCAATCATTCGGATAACTACCAAATGCTCTGTTAAAACAGTCCTGAGTTCATTGTCATCAGAAATAATAAATTCACAGAACCAGTTCAGTCTTTAGTGATACTTTCTGTGAAAACTAAAGGAAAAACAACACAATTACGTAGTTTAGAATAGTGGGAACAACTGTACTGACAAGAAGGGAAAGAAACAATTCTGAAGACAGAAGAACTGTAAAATCTCATTATAATGCTGACATATATTTCCCTGTATGTGTATACATTTATCTTTAAACAGCTTTACCATGCATGATGTTTATAGTAGATTTAATAACACAGCATTTTTTTTTTTTTTTAAAAACAAACAAGCAAATCTTAACATATCTCAATACTGAAATCTTAATCTATCAGGCCCTACTCAGCTATAGAATTCCTAATGGTTGAGCAAGAAGAGGTGCTCAAAACAACACACTACAAATAAAATTTACTATTACTGTTAAAATATGTGATTACTTAATTCCTGATCAGAATCACTTTGAAGCTTTCTTTTAATTTTATAGCTTTCTTATACTAAAATCTGATCCCTTCATAACTGAGCTAGCATTCTTAGATCATCACAGTTAATGATTTTTATCAAAGCTGGCATCTAATGAAAGTAAAAATTTGTTTACAAAAAAGAGTATTGCAGATTATGTACTATAGCATTACAAACAACGTAAGAAAAAGATGGAGATAGATAGACAAAAATTTCTCTTCTAGCTTCACAATCTCTTCCTGTAGATATGAATATGAAAGGACAAAACAGAGTGGGAACACAAATACGAAGAACAGCATCACTTACCATTTCCTGAGATGCATACTTCGGATCTTCGGGATCAACTGACCAGTAGCAGTAGTCAAAGCTGAAGGCCACAGTCTTTTCTCTTGAATCCCAAGTGCCATCAAGCCTACTGTCAACCTGACAACAGAAGGAAAAAAGTCAGACTTAACTCCAAAGCAGAACAAAAAGCAATCATTTTAGAACTACAGGAATTTTATCTAGGATCTGTATTGTGGAAAAGGAACAACAAACAGTTCATTCTTTTTGTTCATTTTCCTTCGATTCACAGAGTGAGGAGGAATGTCCATAACAAACCTGCGGAGGAATTTTTGCTGAAGGGTATGTTTTCTATAAATTAGATTCTTCAGCTTAAATACAATTGACAATTGCAAATCTCCACAAAATCTGTATAAAGAGAGAAGCCATATAATCCTTTTTATACTCCTCAGTGAAACTGAGAAATAACACAGAACTGCATCACAGAAATGAGGCACAAGAAGAGCTGAACAAAACCCATTTTCTCACTCTATTTAAAAATCAAAGTCTATTCCCCCTTTTCCCCTTTGTCATGTTGACAAGCTAACAGATCTTTTGCTGTGACTGCATGCTACAAATGCAGCCAAAGAATTAATCAATAACTTTATCATAACTTTAGCATGTGCAGTAATATAAGCAGAAAATTCATTACTCCATATCTAAACAAAGTTCTTCACTGATGTCATCACAAACCAGGGAGTGACTATAGCGTCTGTCAGATTACTGAATAAATGGCATTAAATGCTGAAGACTAACATCAGCTGTAAATCTACAGGGAAAATGAATCTATAGGCTCACAGGGTTTTGTGGCGTTTTTTGTTGTCGTTTCTTTAAGCCAAGAAACAGCAAAACAAAGTGTTAGAAGTAACATCAAAATATCTCTGAATTTGACAGATTATGCGTATTTAAAATCTCACTTGATTGTACTTGATTCAACATAATATCTTTAGAATCAAAATTTCCTTCAGCTAGACTTCACACCTTAATGAGCCTGCTGATCATCTTCCCCATGCTTTGATTCAGAGATCTTTTTATTAAGTGATCTTTTATTTACTTAATTTTTTTACAGCAATAGAGAGACAGGAAGGAAATACTGCAAGCTATCACAACTTTTAAAAATGAAAAGCGAAAGAACCAAACAAAAAACCCCAAATCCCTTCACCTCAAGGAGATGTGCTCCTGCCTGACAGAAGAAAACCTGCACCTTGTAAACCTTGGCATCCTTTCTAATTTTCAAGGTTTTCTTTAGTTTTTAACTACAAAGCAAATGCACTTCACACGCAATGCAAACATTAGTGTATAAATACTGGTTTGTGCACTGCAGTAAGCAGTCTCAATTCAGTTCATGCATTAAAAAACTCACCAATTATGAAACATCAGGAGAGAAAACATTCACAAATCAGCTCTTGCACCCCCAAACAACCCAGCCTACAGAGCCTGCTTTGACTTCCCAGTGCCCCAAGGAGCCCACAGATACTCTTTAAGAACTAGAATTTAAAGTTTGTGGTGTCACACAGCTCAGCTGGATCCACTTACCCAGCTGTGGGCCTCCACCTGCCTGCAGAGTCAGTCCCAGCTGGTGGGGGTGAGGTTGCTGCAGCATCGCCATAGCAACCAAAGCCCTCCCCAAGAAAATTAGGGACAGCTTGCAGCTGGAAAGCAACTGCCTCTTGGAGAGCTTTATTATACGTGCAAAGAATTAGGAAAAATTGTTCAAGGGAATAGTGAATTTTGGGCTCTGTAAATCATAGAATCACAAGATTGGAAACAACCTATAAGATCATCTAGTCCAACCGTCTTCACACTACCACTGCTACCACAAGCTACTAAACCATACCTTGCAGCTCCTCATCCAGACACCTCTTGAACACTGCCAGGGACGGCGACTCCACCACCTCCCTGGGCAGCCATTCCAGTGCCTGACCACTCTCTGAGAGAAAAAGTTCTTCCTTAAGTCTAACCTAAATACAGCCTTGCAAAGTCATTCACACCTGACCAGGAGGGAGATCACTGCAAGCTACTTTTAGTCCCATTTTCAGGAGAAGTGTAGTCTTACCAATGGTAACTCACAGTCAGAACAACGGCACTTCCACTGACTGAACTAAGCAAACCCTGGAAGCATCAGCACCTCAACACCAGCCCCAGTAAAAAAATGCAATACAAATATAATTCGCAACAATTTACATCCATAAGACATTCCACATAGCTAACTTTTCTCCCCTTCTGTCTTTAAAAAAAGAACACCTACAGTTATTAACAGAAAGTTATAACAGGAAAAGGTAAAAAACTCAAAGACCATCCATTCTATTTTTCACAGTCTTTCTCTTCAAAACCTCATGAAATATTTCTCTTGAGCCAACCAGCTAGAATAACTGGGTTCCTCATAGCTATAAAGAAACATAGAACGCATCCATCTGTTAGAATCCCTACTTTCATCTTGGTAATTCCACAGTTCATTTACTTGCTTTTCAAGCAGACAGAAGTTTGACTACACAAAATTACTTGGTTTCCATTCCATTAGTTTAGTTAAGGCACACGGCAGTGTTAAGTCATTTAAGAGTCTAAAACAGAGGGTTGATTCCTACATATGTAGACTCTAGAGTTCTCAGAGGAAGACAGCCACATTAATTTTATTCTAACAGCTCTTTGTCTTTTACTAAGGCCTGAAGCGTGGCCGAACACATTTTGCTCCATTTCATGTAAGCCAGTCACATTCTAAGTACAAATAGGAAAGGAGGACAGAAACAGGGAAAGAAATCATCCAGATGTTGGTAACAGTAAGATGAGCACGAAATCATAAGCAGATTACTAAAAGCTTTGAATAATGGCCCGCAGCCAAAGCACAGTAGCTTTGATAAGAACAAAATATAGCCATCAGTCAGATGCTACATTCCTTGACACCATGAAAAAAAAAAGGAAAAAACTTTATAGAGCTATGCTAGTCTAAATGTATCCCTTAATATTCCTTTCAAAATAATTCAGTAGTCAAACAAACACAGCAAACTATCACATGAGGATCCTTAAAGGAGAAGCATAAGAAAAGAAAAGGCATACCTTTACATTTCTGACTGTTGTCACTTTGTCGTCAACTTCTACGATCACTCTTCCTCCTTCCGCACTCTCTCTGGAATCAAAACACATTCAAAAATTAATTTGAAATACGAAGAGACAAAGATGCATTTCGAACTCATGAACTCTAGAAATTTGCATTTCCTTTCAAGAGTTTTAAAACAGACATAAAACACTTCATAAAACATTGTATTCCTAACGGGAACATAATTTCGCTAAAAACATACGCTGCATTGTTACTCTGAAGCAGAGCGGAGCCCTTGTAGACTAGCAATGTTTCGTGCATAAGGATCCAAGTCACAGAGCCATGAGACAGAAGTGTTGTCAGGTATTATCATCTAGTTTTTACCACATAATCCAAAGATTTTACTGCAGTCAGCAAGAAAGTTCTTTTTAGCAAAACAAGCCTGTGTTGAAATGCAATCAGACTGCTTGCTCCACAGCTGCAAAGCACTGTGCACTCCTATACATTTGCATAAAATCACTTGGTAATCACCTGCTTTGGTATCATCAGTTTAGTTAGAAGGCAGATAAGACAAAATGAGGGTTAGAAAACTGAAATCTGATTGAGCACCATTCATTTGTAACTCCAAATCTCTGTTTTAACAGATTTCTTTACATTTGTACAGGATGTAGCTACTTTCTACTTCTCCTTTAATTGACAGCTAACTTTCAGTCAGAACTAGCTGTCTTTTTGTCAGTTGAGTAGCTTTGTTTAAATCTCAACTGAAAAAAATATACACCAAATTCCCAATTCTAAATAAATGGAAAATTCAAATAAAAGGTCACCCTAGGTTACTTTTAAATATTTAACCTCATCTTCTATAGTTGCTGAACTGTTCCAGATGAAGTTTAAAAATAATTAAACACCTGCCTGAAACAGGTGTTCATGCACAGAATAATTCTAGTAACTTGCAGTAACTTTAAAAGTCAGGGTATTCTCACAGAATATATAAGAAAACTTCAAAAACAGCACCTTCAGTCCCACCAGTACTAATTACAAGAAACTCATTGTTCAGGCCACATTTGCCATACAAACTCTACAAACGTGTATTTATATGGTTCTAATCACCAATATATTCATAGACTAAAGTCATTACTGGAGATCTAAATAAAGAAATTCCAAATACAAGACATTGAAGGTATAAAAGTTATTCTCAAATGTAAAGTTAAAACGCTCACATTTATATACTTACAATGACAGTATAGTAGAAACAAGAGAAAATCAAATTACCACACCACACTCCAGCACAGGGTAACGATGATTCTTCACTACACAGCAGCTGAGTAGCTTTGTTCAAGACTCACACTAGAAAGCCAGCAGCAAATAGAAATAAAACTAATCTGCTCTGGATGTAGATTCACAGCCTACTTTACTTATCTCAGCTGACGGCTGTTACTGGAAGGGACAATTTGTGTTCTCCTCACCAATGCCTCACATGTGTTCTCATTTCTTTTTGTGTGTGCATGTGTGTCTGATCTAGCAATTACACCCCCATACAATGACTCACATCAGCTATGAGCAGAAAACAAACACACAGCTGCTAAAGCCAAAGCAAGAAGTTCATGGGTATGCAGTGGTGGAACAGAGCTGCTTTTGCAGCAGCTTACAGTTGAGAGAAAGAGAACTGAGTTTTTTCTAAATCGAATCATTAAGGTTAGCAAAGGTCTCTAATATCATCTAGTCCAACAGGTCATCTACCATCAATACTGCCCATCAAACCATGTTCCTAAACAATACATCTACCCATTCCTTAAAGGCCTCTTTAAGGGGATGGTAAGTACTCCAGCTTCTGGGTAGCCCATTCCAGTGCCCACTGGAACTCCACTCTTTTAGAGAAGAAGTTCTTCCTAATATCCAACATACAACAAAGCTGGACCGGTAGCTGTCTCCAGTCCTAAAAACCATTTGTTCAGCCTCCCTGTAAGTATGTGTTTATTTCATACTTCGCTTAGGTACAAAACAGAGAACATTAGGAAAGGAAGCCCAGTTTAATATCTGAAGTCCAACAAACAAAGCACGTTTACAGATGTTGCAGATGTTCTGCCTTAATTCCAAATTCCAAACACTACAAGAAGCTCTTGCAGCAAAAATAATGTATGTTCACACAGGTTTGTATTCAAGTAATAAAACAATATTTCATCCTCGCTGAATGGGTGCTCTGCTCTACCAGTATGAAAGCTGTATTACTTGTACCAAAAAAAAATCACCCCCAAATCCATTTCTCTTGTGATACGTTTGACTCCCACTGTTCAGAAATCACAGTGATCTAAACATTCAGCTTCCCTATCATCCTTTCTCTTCCTTTTTGAATAAATCGTGTTGTGCTTGGGAAACGCTCTCTTCTAAATCACTTTGTACAAACAACTTATTCTCATGCAGAGCTGCAAAAAGATCATTTTTGTTGTACCTGGGCCCAGGACAACCCTGGACCTTCCCGCGAAGTTTCAGAAAAATGCAAACCCAGTGACAGACCAGTAACAAAAATACAAAATGCAGCAGCAGGGCTGCAACAAGGAGCTACAAAAGAGACCCAATGGAAGCAAAGCTACTGTGGCAGTCCAGCCAAAACCAGGGGGGAGCTCAATGGAAAATCTCCTCTAACAGTTGCTGGTCCTTTGACAAATCATTTCTGCAGCCCATCAAAGAAAACACAATCCTAGAGAGACAGCAGATGCTGAAAGCCCTGAGAAGGAGCCAGCAGAACAGAATCATGGGAGGATCAAAGCTCCCTTAGAGCAACATTTCCACATCTTGCTGGATTGCATAGAAACTAGGTCAGATTGCAGAGTGCAGAAGTGCAAATAGGTACACAAAGCTGGAGGAAGCAGTGAGTGGGAAGAAGGGCAGTTGTTTATTTTAGGCTTTATAAAATTTGCACCACTTCTCCTCCGCCCTCTCAAATAATAGTCATGCACTTAGAGAACAAAGGAGCTGACTCTTAAAAGTTGCATGTTTAATTTAAAAACATGTACTTGCAGTAAAACAAAAATACTGGAGTCACTAGCACTAGACATGTAATACAACAAAACAGCTTCTACAAATACTGAGCACCAAATACTTGAGGTAATTAAACATAATAAAACCAAAATACACCACTCAAGTACATGAGAAATCCTAAGTAGTTCTTGAAAGAATGCAGTACACCTTCTTATACATATTTAAAAAATAACTCTGCAATGCATTTCTTGCATGCATCCTATGCTTTTCCTGCCAGTGCCCGTGACTCAAGCCAACTCCAAAACCAATTTCAGCCTCGAGAGTTCAGCACTGAGAATTGATAGTGCCTTCAGCCAATGAGAGCTTCTGCACTCTACTGACAAGTAAGGTACCCACAACCACAACTTTCCCCAGCACAGCATCTCTCCATGACAGCAGCATCATCTGTATCCTCAGCCTTGCTGCTGTAACCTGGGAGACTCATAAACTGCAAACAGTATGAACACACTTCCTTTGGCTAATGCAGGATTTATTTTTAAAATATCAACAATTTAAAAAAAAAAAAAAACCCAAAACAACAACACCACCACAAAAAAAACCCCACCACTTGTTTTCACCTAAAACTTGTTTTCAGTGTTTTTCATTATGCAGGACAGCCAATACTATTTGGGATATTTCTTACTAAGTATTTTACTGGGTCTTGTAAAAGAGGAGTGCACACCCAGTCAGCAACTTTCCTACCAAATTCAGAACAGATGTTGATAAATAATTTAAAAATCTATATTGAAGCCAAGTACACAAAGTTCACCAAGACAACGCACTGCTATACTAGACATGCAGCTCAAGTTATCTGTACAAAGCTTTCACTGGCTCTAAGAACAGCTGAGGCAATACGATTGATGGTGATTTTTGTCTATGTGGCTTCCCTCTACTGTTCTTTGCAAATATAATACAACAACAAAAACAGGAATATTTGGTGCAGAGAATCTTGAGCCATTGCTGGCGCTCCCTCAATATAAAGACCTGCTCAAATGGTCAACATTTTCTTGATCATATTCAGACTTTTGATACGTATCTTGATGGGAGGTGTTGGATGGCCTCCTCCGGTGGCCCTGTCTGCACTGATTTTGAAGCCTTGTATTGCTATAACAAGAGTGCCAGGCATCTTCCTGGGGCAATCCAATGCTACTCATGATTCACTTTGTGCTTTGAACAGCCTTGAAATGACACTGCTTTCTCTCTTAGGTAGAGGCATTTAGAGGGGGAGGAGGGAAACAGAGGAAAAACTCATCTATATCACCAGCGCCCAAGAAGCATGAAAGGAAGAGGATTTAAAACAATATTGCACCCCAGTCAGTCCAGTTTCAATCAAAACTGATACTTTTCCACCCTTGATTCCCCAGCTGTTTACTGAGTAACAAGACATTCATCAACTTTAACAAAAATGAATTCTGTGCCTATGTCATGTGATTTCCTTGGAAATCAGAATCTAGATACACTGGTCAGTTTTCATTCCAACAGGACAGAACCACAGCCTGTGATCACAGTTAAATACATGACTGTTTCACTGAACACTGCAATGCACCCTCATCACTCTTGCCTAGTTATTTATCTCATTATACCACAATCAGCTCTGACAGTGAACAATTAAATTGTAAAAAAAAAAAAACCAGACATTCAAAACTTAAAAAAAAAATACAAAAAGAACTATGGCACAGATAGAAAGATGGCAGGAGAATTTTAAAAGAGTGGGATTAAAGAAAAGGAAATTGGGGAAACTCTACCCCAATTCCGTGTGCACAGTGTTCATATCTCGCACTGCACAAAGGTTCAGCAAGAGCAGCTTCCAACCTCTGCACCATGCCCAGGGCAGATGGGCAGCAATACCTATGCATACGTCACATTATCTTACATTAATACAGTTTTTCTCAGAGAGAAGGTGTGGTCTTAGAAATCAAAACTGCCCAGCACAGACTTGTTTCTAGCCATGTTATTTAACTATATTACGTCTGATTTTTCTTTGCTGCGTAAAAAAAAAAAATCTGATCCCTGTTCCAAATCATTCTGATGTCCATAAATACTTATAGGACTTGGTGCTCCATGAAAATGAAAAATTACAGTTAAAAGAGTTTCAAAAGGTTGTGGTGATTTCATTTTAGGATATTGTTGCAGATGCTTTTGCAGACAACAAGAGAAGCGAAGAAAGATCCAGCCTCTTACTTCAGACATCAGACCCACCAGCACCCTGCACCTTGCGCTCCTCCCAGCTTGCATCAGGGCAGGCACAGGGCTGTCACATAACATCAGCAGAAACAACACTGTCTGTGGTTACAGTAGCCTTGCAGCATTTGGACGCTCAGAGCACACAGAGTCCTGGCCTTTAAAGAAGCCAGAAAGCTTGTCCTGTGGAAAAGTTAGAAAGCTCTGTGTGACTGCAAGAATACATCTGGGAAAGGTTGCTGATGCAGCGCCCTTACAAAAACACAGATGTTGCTTATGCAAATGACCTGTTAATGCCGAGTGTAGTTATTAAGAGAAAAGAACAGCCACCTCAGTGATAGTTTACACAAAGCTTTAAATAATAGACTAGGCAAAGGAAAATAACTAATCTGAGTGAAAGAAAGGAAAAGACGTTAAAGATAACCTTAACAATAGGTTACGTTACAAAAACAGGACATGTGAACGTTAAAATATATTTCTTCGGGATAGAGAACTCCTTTATAAACACAAAATCAGTTTTCTTAAAAAAAAATCTCAGCTCTTCTGTGGAAAAACAAAACAAAAAGCTTGAAATCATGAACAATGCAGAACCAATGCAATTTGTGCAGAATTTCAGATAGCTCCTGGAAGTCCAAGACAGCTTTCCCACCAGGTACCAGCCCTGAACCCACAGCTTTTGGGAGAATTCAGCTACCATCACCTAAAACAGGAACTGTCAGGTAAGAAAAGGACACAGAGGAACAGCACCCATCTAACTGCCAGACCAAAGTAGCCTGCCATTCATCTGGGCAACGGGGGTGAATCACCAAGGTTACATATCTACCATATGTAATTGAAAAAGGTAATAAAATACAGTCAGGGTAGAAGACAGACACTTCACTGGCATGACTACATTCAATGGCCTGCCTTATTCTAAACTTTGTTATAACCTCATCTTATATAAGTATCCTAACAATCCTAAACAAGCTAAAAAGGTATTTTCTATTCTTGCATGTTGCCTATTTTTTTCCTGTATTTAGACCTTTTCGTTTCACAGGGACATTCCAGCCTCTTAGAAATCAAGAGCAACTTCACCATTTAAAAAAAAAAAAAAAAGGAAGAGAAAGAGAAAAAAAAAAAGAAAGAAATGAAAAGAAAAAGCAGTATTTTGTCCTATATTTGACAATTACGTCCATATGGAACATATGCTGAATAATAAAACCAAATTCTGCTTCATCCATTCTCCAGATAAATTTTCATCTCTAACATATTTCTTATGCTAATGTAAAATATATACATATTTCTCAGTAAGTTATTTCAGTTTACTTCCAGTAAAGCACTTAATAGAGATGATGGCAATTCTCCAATAACAGCTAATTTCTCCAATACACAGTTGAGCTTTGGAGTTTAAGTTAGTCAGAGAAAAGTAACGAAAAGAAGAAAAAAATGCTCATATCTACCATTATAATGGAAAACATATCTCCTCTCTTGCAAACCCCTTTATTTTTGTCCAAGAAAAATACAAATACAATCTTTTTAAAGAAAATTATCTAAAAAAAAGAAAAGCTAACTTAATCAGAAACTGAAATTATAAACAATATAACTGAATTAATGATGCCAACACCTTGTGCCACTACACTTCAGATGTATGTAATACAAGTGTATATCAAGTTGAATAAAGTACAGGAATTGTGGGATTTTTTGCTTTTTCTTTTTTTTTTAATGTAACCTGAAAACGCTTTTCAAATATGAACCTCAATTCATCTGGCTGTATTTGCTCAGAATACATCCTCCTTAACAACAGCATTATGAAGTTTTAGGAGTGAGATACTATAACAACCAGAACAGGAGAGCTCATTTGTAAGTTAATAAAGATACCAAGAGTATCTTTCCATTAAGAGCTCCTCGCCTGTCTCTTCTTTACCAGGTTCCACAGGCAACTGAAAAGAGTTTTCCAACAGCAGAACGTGCTTTCTGTTTTGCTGGGTGCTACACGTGCAGCTCCTAAACCTCAGGATTCAATTCTCAGTACTATCTGTGACATTCCCCAGGAAGGTGGTTGAGTCACCATCCCCGGATGTGTTTAAAAGCCATTTGGATGTGGTGCTCAGGGACATGAATTTAGCGGGGGGTTGTTAGTTAGGGTAGTATGGTTAGGTTGTGGTTGGACTCGATGATCCTTAAGGTCTTTTCCAACCTGAGTGATTCTGTGACTCTATGATTCTCAAAAAGCATCCCAGGGAAACTTGCATGCCCTACTATCAAGGTAATTTACCTTGATTCCTGGCCAGCCATGAGACTTCCATGTCTGGATCAGATCCAATATCACATCACCATGCTGCAGCATATTCCACAGCAGCACTGAAGAAATAGGAAAGAGTGCCTGTATCCCTACTTCATATAGTTACATGCTAGCATTGCGTTTTTAATCAACAGCTTTTACCCCTCAGACAAAAACAACATTAGGCTTTCGTCACGAAAGTTTGATATCTAACAGACCAAGCAATAGTATATCTGGAAATAAACAACAAAGGGATTTCACCAGTTCCTAGCTCTTGTTTAACACCTGAAAATTATTGCTGTAGTCAATTTACTGCACCTGTTCAAGTTTCCACGTTTCATTCTGAGGAATGAATGCGGTTATGCACAAGTATCTGTGTACCCATACGTAACAAGTTCACTTTATTTCTTGGTACTTAGAATGGTAAATGTGTAATAAAGATTTTCAGAAGCAATGCTACTCCAGGGATCACACTGGCAGGATTTTACTCTCAGGACAGTGCTTTGATGACAAAAAATAGCATAGTCTATTACTGTATGACTGATGGCATTATGAAGAACATCGGCTACAAGCTCTTAAAAGCTTAAGGAAAGGAAAAACTGCATTCTGTACAACTGTATGTGCTTTTTAGCTACTGGGGATTATTTGTGCGTAGGAGTTCTCTGACGAAGAATGCATTGTGATGGGCACTGTACAGGCAAAGAACAAAAAGACCTCTCTTTACTTGGCCTTATGCTTAGTAACAAATAGCAGATGCGAATAATACAGATTATAATAAATGGATACTTTAAACAGAAAGCAGGATTTTATGATCTCCCATACAAGATAATTTAACTTCTGAATATTCTGTAAATTTAAGATGCAAAACCAAAATTCACCCGCTCACATAAATTAAACATAGCAATGAGCAAGTTTGGATAGTCTAGAAATGACCACTAACACTTTGGTGCTAGCCTTAGAACACAGCTTTTTTGAACTCTTGAAAATGAAAACTTTAATCACTGGAACTGCAGTTGCACACACCACAGTACTTCAAATCTAGCTTAACTCAAAGAGTTTTTGTAGGAAGCTTTTCCTGTCAAAGTACCTAGGAGGTCCCTGGAGCTGTGGCAATCTGTTAATGGCCATCACAGCTATGTGTACAGAGAGTGTGAGAGGTGCGTGTGACCACAACATGGGGGTGGTTTAAGAAACTAGAATGGAAAGCGTAAGCCTCTATCCCTATCAGGGTTACATTAAGTATTCAAGTATTTGCTATTTGCCTTGAAGTTATCATGTTTGAACAATTTTGGTCAAGGCCAGAAAGCAAGTTCTCCCACCAGAGCCTTCACAGACAGCATTCAATCACTTCCCCTTCCCTTTTATAAAACATAAAAAGCCATCTGGAATATTTTTGCTGATCTCAGCTGGGGCAACGCAGTACAGGGAACAAATAGCTTATGGCCTGTATGGTCAAACACCACAAGTCATCAGTGAGGCTGCCACAAGTGAAGCAGTAGAGCTGTTCAACATCAGCCTGTTACCCCCTGGGCTTCCCTCTCCCCTTCGTTGCATCTCCATGTCAGTGCCAGATTCACTTTGCCCTTGTGCACGAGGCTGTCCGGGATCCCACCCACCCCTCCAAACTATGCTGCTGTCACACCACTGGATCCTCTCAGCTATGCCAAAGGTTTCCCTGTTTGTCACACATCACCTGGCAGAGCTATGGGCACAATTTAATGCTATGATGACATATGCACAGTTACGTTCTGCCCATGGGGAAGAAACATTAAGCCAAATGCGATGTAAAGCCAAATGCTATTGTGGGAGAACTGTCACTGGCTGCACGACAAAATGCATCACCAAGTCAAACTTCGAAGCTCTTTCTACCTCTGGTTAACCCTGCAAGGCTCTGCAAAATGCTGCCATGGTCTGAATAGCTTGATCTCATTACCAGGTTTTCATTTTAATGTCAATACTTCTACGCTAGGAATGATGAACCATATGGAAGAAAATAAAAACAAGGAATGCCTCCAGCATTAAAGCAAAACTAAGCAATGAACAGCCAAACTTAGCTTATTTCCATGCTGCAATTCATCTTAAAATACACCATCACCTGTCAAAACGTGTTCCACTCACAGCTGTGTTATAGATCAGAATTATATTTAAAAAAAAAAAAAGAAACACGTTTGTATAAGACAATTATGGATTTTAAATCCGCTAAGTTTGAGTTAAAAGGTAAAAAAGCACAATGAGAGCTCCGCTCCACGGGAGGGCCATCTACCGCAGGTCCACGCAGCCACAAGACGCTGTGCGGGACTCAGGCTAACGGGGCGGGCTGCCCCACATCAGCGCTGCCCTCGGAGTTCGGACCCGTCCTCAGATCACTTCCGCCTGAATGCTACAGCATTTCTCTAACAGCAGAAGCAAATCACCGGCCACCAAGATTTGGTTTTCTTTTTTTTTCCTCCCCAAACTTCCGAACTCCGCAGGTTTTACTGATGTGTTGCAGCGGCTCCCCGTGCTGGTGGCAGCTGCCTCCGGGCCGTGCTGCGTGCCGGCCGGGACCACGGCCGAGCAGCCGGGAGGGAGCAGAGCAGGGCGGCAGAGGAAATATCCGGCCCCTGCCTGCTCGGGACAAACAGCCACAACCACAGGGGAAGAGCACGTTCCCTGCACTGGGTGACAAACGTTCTGCCTAGAGGAGCTCAGCGATAGAAACCGAGCAACCTCCCCCTCTCTGCAGCATTCCGGAGGGACACATCCTGCCTCCTCACCCGACGCTGCCCACCACCCGCTCCCTCCCCAGCCGCAGCTCTGTCCTTCCCCGGCCCCTCGCAGCCGCCCGGCAGCGGCACGGCCACCCGCGCTCCCTTCACGATCCCCGCCGCACCTTTTGCTCAGAGGCCGGACCCGCACGGCCACCTTGACGTTTGCCATGGCTCTCCTTACGCCTTGCAGCCCCGCGCTCGCATCACGCCCCCAACGCGGCCACCCAGCGCCCGTGGCGGAGCCGCCCCGTCCCGTGCAGCTTCGCCTCGCCCCGGGGCGGGGACACAGCGGGGCCCGCCCCGGCACTCCTCGCTTCGGCGGCAGGGAAAAGTCCGGAGTAAGTCGGGGAAAAGCCTGCCCTAAACAGCTGTGAGGGCCGGGCTGGAAATTTTTGCAGTCCTTCCAGCAGCGAAACCGGGCATTTTTGGTGCTTATTTAAAAGACAACCGGCGGTCGCTGCGGCTACCGTAGGTCTGGCCGGATAAGGAGGCTGGAGCCGCCGCTCGCGCCTTGCTCCGCTCCACGTGCACCGCTGCAGCGACGGCTCGCGGGGAGCACCGAGCTGCAGCAGGCTTTATTTTCAAGAATAAAACGCTCTTGGTCTACTCCTTTGTACCTTTCATACATTTCTTTTCCAAGTAAGGTGGGGGCAATCCAGAACTCCGGCGTGCTTTGAGCACAAAGCATCCCACATTGGTTAACGTGACAGGAATTTAAGGGAGATAGTAAGGAATTGGTTAAGGCTAAGCTTTCGAGCATTTGCAGCTTGCTTTAGAAACTCCAACCGTTCTGCATTTATTGTAATAAATCTGGATATATATTACTGTACTATTATTTTATTATCTAGATTTATTGTAGTGCTTTAAAATACTCCATGAACTGCAATTGAAGGCAATCTCAATCTATCAAACTGACAAAAGTTTTACACTTAGAGTAATGTAAAAACCATCAAAACTTGGACAATATTCTAAAATCATTTTTTCTCTTGTCAGTTACCAACGTGACTGTGGGGATGTCAGAGCATCAGGCACACCCACAGGCACGACACAGGGCCTGAGATATTCTGACAGGCAAAAAGAAACAATCTTCTCCCCAACCCACACCCATAAAAAAAGTAAAACAAACCTAATGTGGTCATGCACTTTTACTCATTGTTGCCTTTCAAAATATTGAAGATTGTGCTGTATCTGAATAGGCAACTACAGTAACTTTACACCAGATAATCCTTGCCATATAGGCCATTTAAATAACCCTACACTTTGTCCTTTAAGTATAGCATGAGATCATGTTTCTTAAACTATGGAAATATTGAATCTAAATGAAAGGTGCCACAACACAGAAACCTTCCAGACTGAGGTTCTTCAGACTCAACAGTCTTCCCAACTCATGACCCTTCACAAATCCCTACAAACTGTGAATTGATGTACATTTCAATAGGTTTAATGACCTCATATGTCCATAGCTAATGGCATCAGCTAAATTCTACTATCTCCACAGACAACTTTCCAATAATGCATAGAGTAGAGCAAGGAAATATGTTCAACTTTTTGAATATGGGAAAACGTACATATTTATCTTTATTTGAAGGAATTATGATGAACAAAGTGACTAGAACTGTTCTCATCCTATTTCTCAAAGTTTTAGGTTACAATAGCTTTAATTTATCTGATGTAAAATATCGCTGTAAGACAGTTTGAGACGGGTTAAACCTGTGATAATCCAGACGTTTAGTCCAGTGCCTTTGTTTAGTTTGTTACCTCCCATCTCAGAAAAACAGAAGATACAGCTCTTCTGCAACTGTGCAGAAGACCTTTTCTGAATCAGAAAGAACAGTCATGTGGGACTTTGTGCTCAGATGGCACAATGTCATATACCACGTGTTCACATGAAGACTCTGTTTAAGGCTTACAGGACTCAAACTCCAGCTTTGTTCTCGGATCCTATCTCTTGGCATTCTGCTTCACTTAATCCAAGCTGTTTGTCTTTTTAACTTCAGTTAGCTGCAACAGAAAGGAAAGCTGAAGGAAATTCAGCTGTACTTGTATATTGCATTAGAGAATTTTTAAGCTATACTTTGACATCATACCCTATAGAATGATGTGGCTCTCTGAAAATTTCAAGTATTTAATATTGGGTATATCAATTACAAGTAAATCTGATTAGAGTGTGTTCAACAAAGAGCCAAGTATTTCTTCCTTAACGCTATTTTTTTGATGCAGCTCTCAGAGAAACTTGAGTGAAATTTGTGTGGTGATGAGCCACCTGGTGGCTACTTAAGAAATTAAAGGACTCCTTTTTAGAAAGGAATCGACAAGTTGTGCATACAGAGAATTCAGATAACAGAGGCTGCAGCAATAGAAATAAATACATCTGCAGCACTTCCAGTTTGATCCATGTCTTCAGGACGAAACCTCAACATCCCCCAGAGACAACCAACCTTCTTGATTTATAGATGTCCTGCCAGTGTTGTTTTACCAACACATCTTTCACATAAAAGTTATTAAGGCTGTGAACTGCAACCATCAACACTCTTGGAAAAAAAAAAAAACAAAAAACAACACCAAAAAAACCCCAACCAACCAACAAAGAAAAAAAAACCACACCCAGACATTAATACTTGTGGAAAATGAGTTGTATTCTAAGAAGATCACTGAAGACAGGGCAAGCAATAGAAGAGACTGAATAATACAGCTATCACTATCATAGAAATCTGGGTTACAAATTAGAAGAACTGCTACACATCACCAAGTCCATTCCTTGTTTTTCCAGTCAATGACATCATACCTCTAATAAGCTGTAACTTAAAACTAGTAAAATTTCTTGGTTGGAATCCTAAAGTGCCAGTTTATGCTTCTGAACAATGAATAAGCGTACATAGGTTAGGCTAAGTAGGATTACTGTAGTGGAAAAATAATAAATGGAAAAAATACTCACCAATGTTATAGGCTCACAATAAATTCCAGAAGGAGTGAACTCCAGAAAGAGATCCTTCCTCAGTGGCAGTCAGCACTTAAATGGGATCAAGGAGGGGTGGAGCCCACGGGTGAATTGCCTTCAGCTGTGCTCCTGCGGCTGACTCATCGCTTACCTCAGGTGGTCAATCAGAGGCTCAGGCAGTGATCAACAGTTCCCATACAGCTTCCATAGCATTTTGTATCATTTTGTTTTAAATGCAAAATTCCATAACAAAATAAAAACAAAGACTTAGATCTTGAAATCTAGTACTTTTATTGAAGTTTGATAATACATTGTATTTTGTATGCCATTATAAACATACCTCTAAAAATGAATAGAGGTTCTATAGCCAACATGTGAGAAATATACAAATTTGCACTGAAGATAAAGACTCCAAGAGACTGTCGACTATTTCAAAGAGGAAGTCTCTAACAGTCCTGTCAGCAGTCCGTCTACTTACAAGATACCGCTCAGCCTTTTATCATCTGTTTTTGTTTTCAATTAGTTGGAAAACATTGAACTACAATGTCAGAACATAAATATAACTATCTACAAAATCCCTGTTAACTTAAGGCACAACTGTGTTGCAGTTTCCACAGGAGACTTGCATGGCAGTTCTTCAAGCAGTTATCTCATATGAAGAAAAACATCATTTGTTAGGTAGATAAGCCCAAGTCCAATTCAGCAGTATTGCAAATGCTGTCAGAATATACTTCTTTTTGCACATCTCTCCACTGCAATATTTGCTCGGTCAGCTCTTCCAAGTCTGTCACCAGCACCTCTGTTTTTGTCAAAGCAATGTCCTGAAGCAGAAGAGGATGGGATTTAATCTCCACACATCCTATCAATCTAGCAGGAAACAAAAAGATGCTAGGCAGCAAAACAGCACTGAAGTTTTAATGTTGGAGGAGATAAAAGGCTCAATTATAACTTTTTTTTGCCACTCACCAGATTCTTCATGAAAGTTGGTACCTGAGGGATCGTTTTTACAGTCTGCAAATGGTTTTCCAACTTCTCAATGAAAGTCACAGCCTCAGTCAACAACTCCACTACATACCTGTAGCCAAGAATGAATTCTGAAGTCGTGCAAAACAATGCAGGATTTAATACTTGCAAAGTCTTAACTATTTCCCCTGTGGGTTTTCTTAGTCTTCTTCTCCAGTTTTATTTGAGTTCCTAGTCATCTAATTAATTTCTATGCAATTACAATTCTTCTGCGACTCTCAGCAACATGTAGGGCAGGAGTTACAGAAATAAGTATGCACTTCAGTAACTGGACTAGATTTTTAGACCATGAGAAGAAAGACTAGTTTTAAAACATGTACTATGTAAATCTGAGAATCGTCCACACATTTATTCTGCCCAAGTCATAATGGAAAAACACCAAAGCTGAAATAGTATTCTTACCTATGCAGAAGCATAATGAATAGAGCATTTTACACACTCATTTGAAAATACATATTTTTCACTGTGTAATATTCAGAAGACAAATCAACTAAGCAAACTGTCACAAAAAATAATCATCACTACTGTTCCACGAATTTAGCAGTTAATAGAATTTTAGCTTTTAGCTTTGGTCCTGCTATCATTTTACCTCTTACTGATGTGAATTAAAGTATATGATGTTAACTGCCTATGAGTTACAATTAATTTTGACTCAATCAAACACACAAGTATTATTTTTTATATGCCTACTTGTGGAAATCAGCCTTAATAGGCAGCATCTCTTGACATATGGGCTTAATCAGCCTCTGCCTAAGTCTTCTCTTCTCTTTCAGAACTGCTTCCAAGTGTCTGTTCACATCTTGCAATATCTGATATTTTTTACCTACAAAATAAAATTGCGAAGTTGAAACTACTGTCCTGCTAGAGCAATAAAAGCAAAATTTCTTCAGCAGAAAGGCAGCAAAAAAAGTCTGATCTATTGCTCAAGGCAACTTACAGTCAAGAAAACATATCATTACTCCAAGCTACTTGTGCTGGATTGTATAGAATTTAACATCAACACTCACCTTGAAGAAAGTCGTACATACTTTTTAGAGACACAGCTTTACAACTGCTTTACATTTTATATAGCTCTAAGTAAACCCACTTTTTAACCTATAACATAGGATAGCAATTTTACAGTGTACTTCACTGTCAAAACACATTATTAACAAACTAGAATCTTTTTAAGCATCCATCAAGACAAAATGGAAAAAGCAAGAAAAATAAAAGAAATCCTTATGCTCCCAAGAAAAACTAAAGAAAAGCAAACAAAAAACCCTAAATAAATAAGCAAACAAACAAACAAACAAGGTAATTCTAGGGGCCTACAGATGGAGCAGAAATGCATGCATCAGGTTACTGGAAAATCAGCAAAGCAGCACACAAATTAAGGGAAGGAAAACAAATTACTGATTATTTCAGAACTCCCAATGCTCCACTGAATTTGGGAAGCTGAAGACACACAGACACACATGACTACAAAGAGACAGACAGACAAACAGACACACACACACACACACACACACACACCCCTTTTCCACTTTAAGTCATTTTGATGAGATTCAAATATTATGCCAACATTCTTTTGGAAAAAGTTAACAAAACACCTGTCACCTGTAACAAGCTATGCAGTGAAAACAGTTGCAGTCTCTTCTAGAAGCATGATGAGCACTATGTAGTCAGATGAAACAGTCTGCTGATACGCACCTTTAACACTCCTGGCGTTTTTACAGTACAACCACACTTACTTAGATAAAAAGGATGAACTATGTCTGCTGTCTCCAGCTCCAATTGCAGAAGTTCAGTTTCCAGCTTCTTCTACAACAACAAAAATCAAATAAAAATGCATCTTAAACACACTTATTTTTTGTCTCTCTTTAGGTGGGAAGAAGAAAGCGAGGGAGGATTAGGAAGGAGGACAGTGCAAGTGTGAGAGAGTAAGAGTTTGACCACATGCATGACAGCATGCTATCAAGCTCTCTCAAGTTTTAGATTCTACTTCTGATTAATAGGAAGACAGTTTAAAAAGAACAAAACAAACATCACCAGCACACAAAGACAAGAAAATCACTATCTGATGATGTATTGGGAACTTTTGCAAAAGACAGATTCTGCAACTCATTCCTAAAACACAGATGCTTACAAGTCCTACAAAGCAGTTTCATACGCAAGAACCTCATAGCCCAAGACTTTTCCCTTTGGAGAAGACAGTTCTGAGGTTTTGATTGTCTTAAGCTGAGAGAGAACCTCTCAGGAGAATCTTAGCTTTAATTATTTTCAACAATAAATGAGCACAAAAGCAACAGGTATCTTCCTGTGGCAGAAAATTAAGGTCATTTTGGCTAGACAGGAAAAGACTGAAGAAAGGACAGAACAGAACAATATAGTCTTTCAGGACACAGAACTGTTCCTTTGCAAGCAGGGACAAAAATTATTGTTTCACTCACAGCATACTGAACATCTGTCAGAGAGAGTACTTTGTGAGCATATCCTTTCAGCAACAGAGGCTACAGAGCCACTCTACTGGGAGCTGAAAGCGTCCCTTCTTTCTGCCGGTCATATGGGGTGATGCCAGTTAATTCATTCTCCAAAAAGTTAAAAGCTGAGTTTGTCACACTTTTGCAGTAGCTGCTGGAAGTTTACATGACACAATTTAATAGACACAGTCTGCATACCAGCAAGCAAATCCTCAGAAAACATCACCATAAAATATAAATCAACAGTCAACTCAGGCAGTAAGAAGTGACTAAGGTTACCTCTTGCTTACCAAGAAAACGGTCCAGTTGCCTACAAAGAAACACATTTTTGGGGAATGTAAGTGACCTACAGACTCTTATTTGTTCTTCAGTTCCTACAGAAAGGTAACACTTCAGTCAAAAACACAAACTGCTACATCTTTCCAGTTACACTGAAAACTTATTTCATCATTTCACTCTTAGTTTCATGACAAGTAAGCCTCCAGAACACACACACATGTGACAATGGTGCAATGCAGTCTGATGCCTCATTAGTGACATGTATTACGTGTACATATGAGGTGTTGAGCACGTGTTGACAGAAGCAGAGGTATGTACCTCATTGATTTCTGCTTGAATCTTTGCCGTTTTTTCCCTCTCTGAAAACCTCACAAAGCACTCGAATTCTTCGCAGGCCATATCCAGTGCCTCCTGTGAAAGGAATGCAACATGAAAAGGCACAGTCAGCAGCATAAAGGCAAATTCTCAGTATTGGCTTTTAATAGTCTAAACTCCCCGTTAGCCTATCACACTGAGCGACAGAGTTAATTTCTTCTAAACAACTAATAGAACACAAGCGTTACTTTGGGAACATCAGCACAAGCTAGAAAACCCCAAATCACGAAGGACCGTTCTGAGGGCACTCCCTAAGGCATTGGTTTACTCGCCATAGGAACACACTAGAGGACGTCTCCGGAGCAACACACATTTGCGGGTACCGTTACTCCCAGGAAGGAAAGTCACCATCAGCCAAAACGTAAGAGAATCAGAGAACGGTTTGGGTTGGAGGGACCTTAAAGCCCGTCCAGTCGCACCCCGTGCTGCAGGCGGGGCTGCCCAGGGCCCCATCCAGCCTGGCTTCCAACGCCTCCGGGGATGGGGCACCACGGCCCTGCGGACAGCTGTGCCACCGCCCCCCGCCCCCGCAGCGGCAGGTCCTCCCTTTAGCTGCAGAGTCGCTGGCGGGAGCTCCGCGCGGCCCCGCGCCGTACCTGGCTCGCGAAGCCCTCCGCCACGCACTTCTCCAGCACGGCCTCGATCTCCGTGGGCTCGTCCGACCCCCGTGGGCCGGGGCCGCTGTCGACCGGGACGACGTCCCAGCAGCGGCTCTGCCTCGGCCCGCCGCAGACTCGCCGTTCCTCTCGGTGGGGCCCGGGACTGGCGGGCGCCGTTGCTGCGGAAACCAAACGGCGGCGCTCCGCCATCCTGGGCGACCCGGAAGGGCGGGCGTGACGGCGGGCCGATGGGGTTCCGCTTCCGGAGCGGCCGGTGAGGGTTCCCGGCGCTCCGGGTCTCGAAGGAAGGGGGAAGCGCGGCGTGAGGCGGCTCCGGCGTGAGCCACCCCCGCGGGTGCGGCGGCCGCCTGACTGCGTCGGGAGCGGTACGGAGCTGCGTCGGGGCTCCCCGCGTCGCTGCTCCCCGCGTCGCTTTCGGGGCCTGGCCGAGCTGCGGCCTGCGGCTCGGTGCGGGCTGCGAGCTGCGGGAGGTGGGTGTCAGGAAAACTTTGCTTTATGATGCAGAATTCGGGTCGTGGTCCTCCATCGCAGAATAAGAGAATCTGTCAGACAGCACCGCTCGGACTCCATACACTCGAAGAAGGAGCGTTAGGATGGGAAACAGTGCGTTGAAAGCCCATCTGGAAACAGCACAGAAGACCGGCGTGTTCCAGCTGACGGGAAAGGGACTCACAGAGGTAACGTACCTGTAAGGCCGTTTGTGGTGGGACTGACACTTCTGAAGAGGAGTTCCCACTTAGGAGTGGTCATAATGCACCACATAGGCGTATTTCTCATAAGTAGGGATGAATGATGTTACCAGAAGAATGTTCTTTTCTTCTCGGCACAGCAGATTTTTGCTTGCACTGTCTTCTGGTTGAGGATTTGCCTTTCAGGACACTTGCAGGCTTTTGATCTTATGCTTAGAAGTGAACGTACCCTAAAGAACTAGTAGATACAGCATTACACTGTTAAAAAAAAAAAATAAGAACAAGGCTTGGAACTTGAGGAAAAAATGTAATTTTACAACTGTGTTGGTATCTAGAAAGATCCTCCACAATTTTTCATGCTTAGATATTTGTGCTGCATTTAACTGTAGCCTGTACAGGATGTTCACGTGGCTGCAAGCATCTTGGATTTCAGTATACAGAAATCATCTTGACTTTAACTTAGTGGCAGAAAAACAAAGAATATCTTGGGACTATAAATCTGCTGAGAATTCACAGGATAGCCAGAATTCAAAGCTGAAAATATATGCAGTAAAGAAATTTGTCAACTACTTTCTACACTACGATGTCTGGACATTGTAATACATATTACAGTATGTAATAGCAATATATGTTTTTCACTTAAAGTTTTAAAGCTTATCACTTGAACATTTGAAGCTGTATCAACTGTTTAGACAGTGTATCTTTTTTCTTTCTCCTAGTTTCCTGAAGAGCTGCAGAAGCTAACAAGCAACTTAAGGACAATAGATTTGTCAAACAACAAAATAGAGCTCTTGCCACCACTCATTGGAAAATTTTCCCTTTTGAAGAGCCTTGTTCTAAACAACAACAAACTGAGTATGCCTGCTAATTAATATCTCCACAGAGTTTTAAAGTAGACTTCTCTGATCAGAAACTAAATGTAATGATTTAACTCTCACAGGATGTAAATGGGAAGCTTAGTCACATAAACTGAAATCTTTGGAATTCATGTACAGGAAAAAATCAAACCATAAATTCTGCAGTACTAGTTGCCAACTTAGTTGTATTATCAGTTTTACAATAACATGTAAGTACAAAAACTGTATAGTTCCTGTGCTGTGACTTGTCTGATCTGAAAGTTTAACAGTGTCAGGTAGTTTAGTACTTGCTTAGAAAACAGGTGCTGAAGATGGCCTGTAGAGAATGTTGTTGGCCACTGATCAGTTGTTGCTGCTTCTTTTGAACAAACATCAGTGGAAGTTCAATAAAATCTAGGATATGTTTATGCTGTGAGAGATGCCGTCTTTTGGATGATAAAATTTTTCCCACTTTATGGAAAAATTAGGCTGAAGTGAAGAAGCCAGCTATTTTTTATGTCTTTGTTGTGTATTAAATGCCTTTTTGAAAAACAAACATAATTTACAAACCTCATTGTTTCTGTAGTGCAACTCAGGAGTGTTACGGGTTAGATGCGTGTAGATAGAATGAGGATGAACTTTAGCAGTACTTACCTGCTGGGGCTTCTCTGCTGATCTGATATAGTATGGCTTATCTGAGAATTTATTATTGAGTTGAGTGATATCTTTAAATGGCTGCAGCAGACCTGAGGCTATGAACTGTATGGTAGATGAAATATCATAGAATATATTAGCAAACTGGCTGGTAGAGAGTATAATTTATAGCATTCAGTCTTCAAAACCAGCTCATGGGTTGAAGGTCTGTCTCATCTGGAGATTATTTTTGAGATATTTTTAGAAGATGTGCTTCCTAAACATCTTGTTAGCGAGTTTAAGATCTGTGCTTTCACTGACAATGTGGAAGAATCCTGTGGGAAATTACTGTAATAAACCACTGTTGTTCATGCAGAAGTTTGACATAAATAGTTATAGAAGTTTACTGTTCATTTTTTAGGTAATCTCTTTGTTGTGTGATTTATTTCTAGCTGCTCTACCTGAGGAGCTGTGTAGACTGAAAAAACTGGAAACACTGCATTTGAATGGCAATCACCTGAGGCAGCTGCCAGCTGCATTTGGACAACTTTCAGCTCTCAAAACCTTGAATCTTTCTGGGAACCAGCTTCGGACTGTGCCTACACAACTTTGTGGTCTTCGCCACTTGGACGTGGTGGATCTTTCCAAAAACCAGATCCAAAACGTACCCGACAGTGTGGGAGAACTGCAGGCCATTGAACTCAATTTGAATCAGAACCAGGTCTGGTAACAGATGTTATAGGCATGTGGATGTGGGACATAGTTGTTTACATTACACATAGTTTGTCCACAGACCATAGGCTGACATCATCAAAACTTTAGAGCTAGAAGATGCATCTCTTCTACACAGAAGAAATGAGGCATCATAATTACAATTTGTGTACTAATACATTCAACTGACTGATTTTAACAGCTAACATATCCTAGATTTAATTATATAGAAAATATTTGAACAGATATTGAGTAGGAATCTGACAAACTGATGTGGAGGTTGCCTATTATTATAGAAGAATATAAGTTCTTGGCTTTCTTTGAACATTATTATTGCAGCTTATGTACTGCTAATTAGTGATTGTTAGTATATTTGCAAAATGATATTTGTTCTATATTAGTCTGAAGCACAGATCACTTGAAGTAATCATGGATAGCTAACATTTTAATCCCATTTTTTAATATTTCTACCAGATTTCCCAGATCTCAGTGCAGATCTCACACTGTCCACGTCTCAAAGTCTTGCGTTTAGAAGAAAATTGTCTAGAACTTAGCATGCTTCCTCAAAGTATCCTCAGTGATTCCCAGATCTCACTGCTTGCAGTTGAAGGCAACCTCTTTGAAATCAAGAAACTCAGAGAACTGGAGGGTTATGACAAGGTTTGTATATGGACATATACTTTTTAAGAAGCTTCTGGCGAATTCTTTACATATGACTGCAGAATGACTGAAAGCATGATTAACTGTTTAATATCAGTTCACCCTTAACCCTTCAGTTTGACTTCAGCATTTGTAAGGTCTTTCATTCTAGAGTATCAATCCATTACAGCAGATGATAGAAAAATGGTTAGATTTATTTCCGTGTTGTTTAAATGTCTTTTTTGTTTTTCTTTGTAGTACATGGAACGGTTTACAGCTACAAAGAAGAAGTTTGCGTGATTTTGTTCTGGTTGTGTGTATCCCTGGTAAGAAGAGTTAGTGACTGAGTCACCCGCTTCACTGATGTAAACCAAGACTGATAAAGGGGATTAGAGTATCACCTCTATTAGTTGTATACAGTTGGTAAGACCACATTGAATAAACTGGAACTAGAGAGCACGGGTATTGTACTGATGAACCTGCCTAGGGGCCAGTTTTCTTTTTGAGCCGCTATAACTTTTAACACAGTACATGTTCTGTTGTCAGGGCTCGTTCTTCCATAGAGAAGGGGAAAGAGTATTCCAAATTTGCCAGTTTCCCTTTGTCAGGAAGCTGTTGCTTGATTTCTAAGAGAATTATTTCTCCTGGAATCACTTTCCGTGATAGTACATGGAAGTTTTGCTGTCAAAGCAGATTCAAAACATTGTATATTTTGCAGTAAGCACTCTTCTACAGTGAACTTCTACAGATGTTTTAGTTCTTAACTTATACAAATTTTTCTATGAAGCACAGATAGTTATAGCTAAATTAATTTTTATTAACTGCCTCTAGTAAACAAATCATGACTTGAGCATTCTTCATTCATACTTCTCTGTATGGACTTTCTTTTCCCATAAGCAAGAATTGCACTACAGTCCTCTACTGCTTGAACTATGTCAAATAAAAATGAAGTTCACCTTCAGTGTATTCAGTAAAAATGTATACTGCTGAAAAATATCCTTGCACTGAATCTTAGTGAAAGTCTTAGCCGTCTCCCTCCTGCTGCTGCTGCCTTACTACCAAAAGCATCTAGACAGAACTGAAGATGTATGCAATTATTTAACTTAAACTAAAGAAGAAAGTGTACTTGTTTATTTTAGTAAATTGTTTTCAAAAACTCATTTCAAGCTTATTTGGTGTTGTCACTTTAACCAGTAGTACTAAACTGTCACTACAAGCCACACTTCAGATACACTGTTTCATCAGTTGCTGTTAAAAGCTGTACTTCAGCCCTTTGAAAAAGCAGAGAAGTCAAGTCAACACTTAGATACAATTAAGTTACCATACACAAAACAGTGAAGTAGGAACTGTACTAGGTGCTTTTCCTAGGAAATGAACATGGATGCACCTCTTCTTAATGAGACGGTCTTCCAGTCTCACTGCATATAGTAATTATTGTTCTATGCATAACCTTTCATACTTGTGGTAAGAAAGGCATTTAGACATTCAACTCCTTGAAGTTGCAGGTGTGAAAATTACATGTAGTCAATGTGTTATGCCATTTGCAACTAAGGAAAATGAAGTGATCTCTGCCAGTGTTTTTCCTCAATACACAATTAATCTTAATTATAGTTATTGTTTATTTTTATAAGATGCTTAGGAATATTGAGTTCCCTGGTTGTGTTGAAGTCTTATTTCATTCTTACACTGTAATACTTTTCACAATATTTCAGGGAACATCAGTAATGATTTAAAGGATGGGTATGATCCATCATTAAACAGGTGTCGTGACCTGCAAGTTCCCCAGACTATAAATGCATAAAGATTGCAATGGTAGCTGTAGAGAATAATATGCAAGGACAGGTGTTTTATTTCTTACTTTTTAATTACTGAATACTACTATTTACCACCACTAAAGCAAGTAATTAATCAAAGTACACACTTCTAAGCACACTTATAGTTATTTCAAGCATTACCAGTCTGCTGTAATACTTGCCAAACTGCTCTCAGGACTGAGGGTAGTTGATGAGGGACAAAGTTTCACTTCAGAGATTATCTGCATTGTAGAGTCCAGAGTCAGCCAGGTGTTCAAACTCCAAGGTCTTGTCTATCCCTTAGATCTTAAATAGAGAAGTTCTCTCAGGGGAGACATCAGAATGAAGTTCCATTTTGAGTAGACAGCAAGTTATTTTTCGTTGGTAGGACACAACTACCTGCCACTGCTAGCTTTTGTTCTCCTACCCTAACTACCACATTTGTTTTTAATTTCTTGCTTTCCCAAAGCTTCTCCCCCACACTTTAATCAACGAGCAAAACCAATACCATTCTCTGATTAATTTCCTCTTTTTACTTGTTCTTACAGTTTGTTTTTATACTTCTCAGAGCTACCCCAGATATCTGAGGCTCTCAAGGTACCTAGAGAGATCAAGGATGGTACAGATTCTTGGGCTAGTAGTTCCTTGCCTGGCAGGCATCTTCTGTTAGTATTGCTGCCATTATAACCAGGTTGCCAACAGCAGGAACCAGTCTACACTTAAGGACTTCCCCATTCCAGGTGCTATCTTAAACAGGTTACTGACAAGAAGACAGCTTTTACTATACTACTTTGTTTCGCATGTCAAAATAATTGCAAGGCCAGATAATCAGAAACTTGTTTCTCTGTATTAATAAACTCCACAGATTGCAACTTATGGAAGTTTAGCAGTGAATAGTTTAAGCCTCAAACTTGTTTCAAGTTCAGCACCTTTCAGTTGATACCTGAAATCTGATTTGAAGCAGTAGTTTTCTTCCTACAGACTTGCAGTGCTTGAGACATCCACAGACCAAACCTCCCATTTTAGCAGATTTCCCCGTGCATGGGACAGAAGCAACTGACCTAATAGTACAATGGGATAATTCATCATTAATATCATGCACTTTGCAATACTATGCTGCGGGTTTGTGGGTGTTTTTTTTTTTTAAGCTGAAAATACTTGTGCTCAGGCATGCTGCTCCTCTTAAGCTTATGTTTTGTTTATCAGCATTCTTTGTCTATTCAAAGATATTATTTTCTGTTCTTGCATACATAGGTATTAGGAAGCAGAAGAGCAGCAGAATACTTGAAAAAGTGACAATTGGCACTGCCATAAAAAAATGTCAGTGGTTTTGGAAATATTTGAGATATTATGTCAGCATTTCTGTTGTTTATGTGATTGCCAGTACATTTAGAAACCTTCCAGTTACTCATGGCTAGGCTCATCTGCTACCTTGGAGTTACAGCAGCTACCAGAAGTTTCATCAAACAAAGGGAAGACACTGTGAAAATACTAAAAAAAATACTAAATGCTGCTGAGTTAGTCTTGGACTATACAAATCTGCATCAAAATAGAAGGGGATTTGTTTCAAGAAAAAAAATTCATGTTCTAGGTCACAGTAATAAATGTGTTCAAGCATGGAATGGCATTCTGTTAAGTGACATTTCATCACTACACTTAATCTATCAGCAATTTTACATGAGCAATTTCTGTTTTCCCTTCTCCTCACCCCTTATGCAAAAGGATTTTATTTCCATGCACAAAAAACTCACATCATTTTACTTTGGAAATTATTGAGTTAGAAAAAGTTAAATGAACTGATTGTTAACTAGGGTATTTCATATTGATTTCATTTGCTCTCCAATTTTTTTTAACTGCATAAATATACAGTTTTCATCTCTTTATTCAGTTAGTATTTAGATAGAGTACTGTTACTTCAAGTGCAAAGGCAAATAAGCAAATTTTTTCCACAGCAAAGCCTTTACAGAGGAGGGAGTTTTGCAAGCTACTGCACAAGCGATATGTACTGCAGCTCATATAAACCTTACTCACTTTTCACCAAGACATAGGCTAGCTCAAATCTCATAGTATACCATGAATTACTATATAAATATGCCTAAAGGACATCTACAACACATTCAGAATTATATACTCCATATACTCTTAAAAATTTGTTTTTGACCTAGCTCTTAGTAAAAATATACTAGGCAGCCCCACTTTATATGAGAAGCGATTCTTCAAGCCATTTCTGGATACCACTATTCTTTCTTGCAGCTCAGAACTGTTTCAAGTCTGTAATCCCTCCATCCTTAAGTGCATTCTGCCAATCATGTTACAATATCAGAGAAAATACTATTTTAAATAGCTTTTCAAGTGCATTGCCAAAAAGTTAGATCTCTGTAATTCATCTACTGGATCCTTGCTTAATACAGTACTTTATCATCTTGAAGATTAGTTTCAGTTCTTATCAGTCCTTCAAAAAGATCCTTCAAACATCTGATAGATTGACATTAGGTGATACTTTTGATTATGCAGGAATGGAAACTGAACTGTTAAAAAAAAAAACAAACAGATCTGTCTTTTCCTCTCTTTCCAGCCACCTCCTTTCCTGTGTTAGCATTAGGGTTTCTATGAAATAAAAATAGAAGGGAAACTTCCTACTTGTGTAACAGCAACAACTAGTTCTGCCAAGGTTTCCAAGGACAGGAAACTAAACAAAGACATTTCTAACTAAGAAAAAATAGTTCTAAAACACATTCAGTTATAAAAGTATGTATTTTGTGCACAATATGCAGTTTAACAATCAAAAGCAGAAACTGTAAACCTTCATTCTTAATAGTATTCAGAAATATAAAGATGTACACATTTTTATTACATCCCACAAACATGGAAAGTAAGCATCTATTCTACAGACAACAGTAAGATGATTCAAGAAGCAGACTGCATTGTTCATTTACATTAAAGCACCAGCTCCCTGACAGGTTTGGCTCCTGCTGCATCAGAAAATATTGATACTTACATAATACTCAAGCTTAGAGTCTCTGAAATTATTTCCTTGGGTGATATTCATTGCAGTATTAAGATTCTGTGTACCAATCACAACATTCTCTCATCCAATTTGTGGCTAGCGCTCAGGGAAGATCAAGAACATAGACTTCTAATAGCAAGGAAAAAACATTTCAAGATGCTACAGAGCAGCCTTGCACTGTTCTAAATACATTAAGGTAAACTGCTTTAGATTTCTGTTCCAGATGATCACAAGTAACGCATGCTTTGCTTTCATGATCAGCAGCAAATATTCCTTCAGTTAATCTGAAGTTTGTAGGAAGGAAAACAAGATGACCACCCCAAAATGTCACAAATTCTAATCCCTGGTGCTTTCCCACACAAAAGGTTATAAGAACATCATTACTATAAGTACTTTTTTGCTACTTGTGTTTTTAAGCATTACCAATAGGAGCTTTTATAATTCATTATCTTTCCAAGAACTATCAGAAGCCAATACCTAGCATTTAAGTAACCAGACCCCATAAAAATGATGGTGTCTTACATAAGACCATCTATCACTGGCCAATTTACCACATGCAGCAGCTCCATCCTTTGGTTAGTTGTTTTCTTTGATTTTTGTTTAATATCAGGTTGTACTGGGAGCAAACTGAGAATATACTAGTTAACATACTATACAGAAATTGTGTTTCTACTGGAAACCAAACATGTTACATCATCATTCATCTTCCATCAGCAGATTACTGTAATCTCTTTAGCCCGAGGATTTACTATTAATGGTTACAAGATACCTGTGGACTGTCAAAAGCCCTGGGAATAAATCTGGGTATATCATGGTCAAACCAAAATGCTTTTCCTCTTCTAAAGAGGACAGCTGTACCTCCACTCAGCTGGTCTTCTATTCTGCAGCAGAAGAACTTTTTAGTTTTAAGCCACTGAGATTGAGTGTTTCCAGCTGCCAGTCCCAAAGCCTGAAATCTGAAATAATAAGCTAGTCAAGAATCTATTCAGAACTAGTTTATTTAGAACTAGCAAACAGATCCTACATGTGTACTGCTTCTTCCAGATCCGTGACAAAGTAGTATCATAACAAGATGATCTTTGCTTTTGGTAATTTTAACAAGCTCCCCTCAAGTCACTGCTGAGGACAAACCATACTCAGTCACAGTCATTCTATTTCAATGGAGAAAGGCCTAAACTGAACTTCAGCAACAACTAGCCAAAACAGAATACAATATGGGATATGAGAAAGCTGCATGCTTTTCTATTCTGTTCCTATTCAGATTCTTCCAGTTAACATGCATTAAACACTTCAAAGCCAACTTTCAGATAGTGGACACAGTTTTCTGTCAAATAAATGCTTTGGGGATTTTTGTTTTGTGATCTACTCACATGCATATAGGTTTTAGATCAGCTATATCAACACATACAACAAACATTACCAGAAAAACATAACATCATTTCCTAGTCATAACTCCAAATGTCAATTTACAGTAAAGAAATGGAAATCTGTATACCCCTCCAGTTAGCTTTACAATAAAGTTTGTGTGTTTAAGAAGTGTTTTTAAAGCCCTCAACCCAGAAGTAGTAATTAGTGGGCTACTTGAATTCTGTAGTCCATAAGCCCAACCCCAAACCAGTTGTGGTTTGAACTGTAAAACCGTGGTTAGCCTGCTTAGAGATCCAAGTCGAACAATAGTCACCAAGTCCCTATTTCATCGAAGACACTCAACTTATGAGGTATTTCAAACAGTGCAAAGTGCCCTCTCCAGCTTTCCACAACTGTGAATTCACATTACCCTGCTTATTCAGCTTCAGTAATGAATTGTATTTTGGATGCAAGAAAAGAGACTGGGGGGGAGTAAAACATGCAAGAAGGTTCTCAAAGCCATGAAACTTCCAGCCCTGAGCAGTTTAAGAAAGTGAAGGCAAATGAGTAGAAGGAAGTTATGTTGACTACTTTCTTGGAGTCAAAAATCATGTTTACATGAATTAAAAAAAAAATCCCTATAGAAAAGGTATGTTTCATTTTTTCCCAGCCCCCTCTTATTTCAGAGTAGAGAAGTTTCACAGATCCATGAATATGGTGGCTTGAAGATGGAGAGACAGTGTCACTGAACAACTACAATAGGTTCTAATTGTCAATGAGTTTCTTCGCTCTGATGTTGGCTTGCTCAATGCGATCTCTATTTGTATCTGCCTGAAAAAGACAAATTTACAGATCATTTGCAAACCACACACAAAACAGTTTAAGAATTCAAACTGACATGAACTCCTGAATTACAGTATTATCATGGTAAATACAAAAGAAGCCATTTTTTATAAGCTAGATTTTATATAAAATATTATTTGAAAAAGTAGGCCACAATATATTTTGTAAAGTGTTTTTAGAAATAACTGATTTGAAAAAGTAGATATACCATACATTTTAGTAGCATATTTTTAGAAAAAGTCGTTGAATTGTTATATTATGTAATTAGTTCTTGCATGCAAAACTGTAATAGCTTTTAGATGTTGTGAATAGTTATGTAAGTAGCACTATAGGCTAGAAAGCATGTTGTAATACTATTCTGTTTTAATAAGAGACCTTCAGCAAAAGAAACACATAATGAATGAATAATAATAATAATGAAACAGTATAAGTAGGCTTATCAAACATCAAAAGCAGCCAGGGCCTCCACACAAAAAGGAATTGTCTCACTCTGGGAGTAGGTTGGGATGCAACGGGCAGATGTCAAGATACTCCTCTCTATCCTCATTATTTTCCAACACACCAATATATATCATTAAAAGACAGGTTGCCAAACTTCTCTATCCAAGGATGAGCAGATGTCCAGAAAAAATGGCCAAGTGCCAAGTGAGCAAATGTTACAATTTTGGTACTTATAAATTACTTATAATAGGCATTCTTCTACTAAGCATGCATCAGTGAAGAAAGTTCATCTAGAGGGTAAGCAAGGAAGTCTACTGGATGAAGTAAAAGGCTGTAGATTGGACTGTCAATGCTAAAAGGATGCTAGATGAGACCATGGAATAGAAGACTAGAAACCTCATAAATCACTACTTGAGATAGGTGTGTATGTTAATTATTTCACTGGTAATTGATGAATATGTAATATCTGTGGAAATGTAATGGACTCTGAATGATGTCATCTTTGAAGTGCTTATTGTAGAAATATCTGCAGTGCTTCCTGGCACCACTAATAAAGAACACCTGATCTAACAGTCATAAAATTTAGCTGTTAAGACAAAACTGAGATGCTGACATAAATAGATATCTGCAGCATTTATGTCACTCTAGCCTATCTTACTCTGTATATTTGATATCATTGATCTTATGGCGCTTTTGACCTTGCAATTCCACTTCATTTTATAAGTTCACAGCAATGCATACCTACTTCTGCTTTTTAAAAATGTCTCATACACACCATTCATTAAACTGTGGTTCCCCTTCTTAAAGAGACTGCCTTTAAAAAGCTTCTATTCAGTTCAGAAGACGGGGATTTCTAAAACATGACTAAACTTCCTCACAAGTTGCCCAGTGAAAGAAAGCCCCTTATAAACAGACTTACATACTATTTATCCATTTAGGGAAGTTTACCTTTAACACCGGGTAGGATGGGATGCAGAAAGATGTTACTGTCTGGGACTAACTTAATGCACAGATAAGAATAAAACAGGTTTTGTAGATGCACAGGAACATTTCTCATGGACGTACCTCAAGAGACTTTGAACTAAGGCACAGAATCACCTTTTGATAATAGAAAAGGACCATGGTTTGTGGGATTTTTGTTTGTTTTTAAAAGCAGTTCCAAAAGAGTCTTGCTATTATTTAAGAAATAGTAACAAAAGAAACACACACTATTCCCTCCCACGCACAGCAAGATTACCTGGAAGCAACAAATCCTCAGTTTACTTCCAATAAGTGTCAGAACATTTGATAAATACAAATTATTTATTTTCAGAATAGACAAGTGACCTGTACCAAAGACTTTATTTTTTAAAAATTCTTGAACTTGAAAATATTTGAGTTTTCAGCTGCATAATCAAACACCAAGATCGTTCTTGTTTCTATCACTACAACTACAAGACTGTATGGTCTTAATTGCCTATTTTACTACAAATACTGAAAGAGTGAGCCTATTCTTTATCACTTCTTAGTAACAAGAACTTGTCAACTTAGGCTGAAGGCAGAGAATACCTTTGACACTTACCTTTACATTTATCCGATCTATTTGCTTATTCTGTGCATCAATCTCATTGCCCATATCCAAAGCCATATTTTTTAAATTCCCAAGAATGTTTCCTACTTGAGTAAGATTTTCATCCATTTCATCTTCTCTGGCATCATTTGTTATCCTTTTCAAACAACGAAAACAGAATTTCCATGAAGAACAAACATGTTTTTCTTTACTCTAAACTTCAATATTTTTGTTATTTCAGAATCATCCAACAGCTAGCTCTTCAAGCCAAGGTACATTTCTAACATTTAAAAACTACGCATCCTAAGCAAACAGGAAAGTATTAGATTATCCACTATTAGAAAGAAATGCCTTCGTTTAAAACAGCAGCTAGTAGAGAAAATTTGAGACATTAGAAGACATTAGTTTGTCTTATAATTGTATGACAGTTTTTCCACTTTAAAAAAAAACATTACTCTGTAACTTGTATTGGAGCTCTACAGTTCTCGCTATAGAGCAAGGAAGTGCAAGATGTATGCTTTCAGTACTGTAGTGTTATATCCTTGCCACCTCCTGTCAAAGTAACAATAGTTACTCCAAATAACAGTAAAAAAAAAACTTGCTACTTAGCAACTTCACCTAAAATCTGTCTGAAGGAACCTTATGATTTCTGTATTTAGGATTGATAAATATGAGGAAACAAACCTTGTAATGTATCCACCACTTGGTCCTCTAGAATTCTGTGGCTGCTGCTGATTCATGCTTCTTGGTTGCATGGATATCACATGATCTGCTGAGTTCTCTGTTCCATCTCCCCAGGTTGTTCTGTATGCTTTGGTAGACTCGAAGTTCTTTGTCCTACTCCATAAAAATCAGAAATCTGAACTACTTTTTCAAAAAAATGGTTTTCTGACTGAAGTTCCCCATTAATCTAGAATTGTCAGAAACACTTGTCTTGGGCCCTAAAGATAGATTTTGTATGTACTACCTAGCCAAAGCTTTTTATCGTTTCTCAGAATAGTACAAGCATAACCAAGTTACTCTATGGACAGTTAGCTAATCTTGTCTTGTGTTAATAAACAGGCACAGTATCTTCCTTAATTAAGTAATATCCTTTAGCAGAATAGAGGAAGCTTACAACAGTATCGGGAAAGTTTATATTGTCAAGAAGTTGTATTTAGAACAAGAGTTAATCTTCAGTTGGGCATAAATACTTTTCAGGGAAGAAAAGGGGATAAAGAAGCTACACTATACAAGATCAATCTTACTCTCAACTGATTTGATCAACAGTTTCTACATCCAAGTCCTTTTTAAAGTTAATAAAAACAGACCTGAGAAGCATTTCAAAATAATAGTAATCATTTTTATACAGCTCCTTCATTCTGAAATTTACCATTATACTTTTACTATATAGTAAATAGAGCAAACGGCAACAAAAACAACCATAGAACACTAACATGAAGCAATCTTAAGAATCACGTAGCTGCAAAAGCAACACTGGAAGAAAATATAACAGAAAAGTGATTTACATTGGGGTAACACCTCATGAACTCTAGAGAATGTATTTTGAGAAGAATATTCCAATGGTCAACTTGTGTGCTGTTGTTTTCATGTTTATGCTGTATAATCCAGACACTACTATTACTTCTCTGCGTCACTGGAAACATGTGAAAGCCAATGTATTGCATCTTTCATTACATCTAACTTTATAATTACAGGTAATTGACTTCAATATTTGTAGTGCCTTCAACATCAGTAGCCCAGATGTTTCATACTTGAAGAGGTTAAAGTTGCTAAAATGAAGAGATATTCCCTTCTCATTCCTTTGAAATTTATATAGTCAAGATAGGAAATTCTTATAGGAGCTTTAGATGCCTCATCCCTGGATACATTCAAAGCCAGGCTGGATGTGGCTCTGGGCAGCCTGGTCTAGTGGTTGGCGGCCCTGCACATAGCAGAAGGGTTGAAAGTAGATGATCATTGTGGTCCTTTTCAACCCAGACCATTCTATTTTCTATGAAATATAATCTAGTATGAATACATTAAGAGGAAGTAAAGAAGTCAGCTCTCAGTTCATAATAGAAATGTTGCACCCAGCAGAATCCTGAGCTAGTCAATTCTGTGCATATACAGCCTTCGAGATCTCCTTAGGTTTGCTGCAAATAGCTTGAGCATTATATTTTAATCTTATTCATGCTAATGTTGCAGCAGCAGGTGAGATTTTTACACTAGTCTTTTGAATTATCACAGTATTCAGTGTCAAAGGTAACAGCAAAGACCTTATTGAAAGAAGACAAGCAGCCTGAAAAGTACTTTCTCATCTGAAATAGCTAGAAGAGAGCTAGAAACAAATTGCTTAAATAAAGTATAGTTATTAAGAACAAAACCTCTCACTGTTTTCACTCCTTGATATTTTAGTAACTTAAGTTACTATGCATTCACTTTTCTCAAGTTTTGTTTCTGCAAGGGTAAGGCAATCTATATAGCTTGTCAAAACAGCAAGGGTTCAAGTAAGGTCAGTATTGCCATAGCTAATGCAACCCATGATAATTGTCATTTTCTATCCACACAATATTACAACACATCACAGTTACAAGGAGACCTGCATGCAGATATCATGCACATACAAGCACACATCCAACAGAAGCACTGCTTTAGACAACTGGTTAAATGCACATGCTGCACTAATACCACTGACCTTGTCCTAAAATCTGCTTTTCCCAGTTAAATGAATACAGCTTCTCGTCCTAGTCTTCGTTTTTAGAAAGCAAGCATCAGTGTTAGAGAACAGATAAGAAAGAACAGTAAAGACCAGCAAACAGGTAAATCAGATTAGTATACAGATTATATTAGAGTACTGCCAGTATCTCACATTATCACAAAGCCTTAATAAACAAACTGATTAAGCCCAGTAGAAATTAGAAAAATTTATACTATTTAATTAAACATTCCGATTTACATTTTAAAAAAGCTTTGGAGATAGTCTGTTGGCAAGCATCTCAGATTAATAAATTAATACGTAAATGAAGACATTCATTTTCCTCTTCATTGCCCTCCACTTGCTTATCTCACAAATTTTTCTGCATAAAATTCTCTGCTCATTTTGGTCCCAGCACTACTTCTTTTATTGTTATTTTTGTATTTGGAATGCCATAGCAGTTCACAAATTCCAAGTTCGCTCAGTGCCAGTAAGTAGCTTAATTAATTTCAGTGAAATAAGACTGCCAACTACAGAAAACAAAGACTGTATGTGAAAATGCCCAAAGTCCATCAGCTTGATAAAATTAATAGAAAATAGTAAGTACTTTACCTAGAAGACAGAACTACCTCCTTTTTCAAGATACTAAAGCGAAGATTTTCAGTCTCAACAGCCATATCTGTATCTATCCTAAAAAAGATTTCTAAAGTATTATTTGGTGGGATAAGTAGATTCCAAGGAAACTACTCCAAGGAATTTTTACCTAGTTTTATGCTACTTCTCAGCAGAATAATAAATTGATACCTTTTTTTTTTCAGTTATGCTAAAGAGCTAAAAGCAAACAGAAACACAGATGATATTGAAGTTCTGTGAAGCAAATCTGCAAGAATTTGCATAGTCACTAGTGAAAGTTTTAATATCTAAATTCAAGATCTGTTATCCTACTCTTTTCTTTCCTAAAGTATTAATATATATTTTAAATATCTAGAAAATCACTATTGTGATTTGAAAAAGGAGAGTAAGTCTTCTTCAAGATACTTAATTCAAACATTGAATTGTCCAGCATTCTAAGCTTTTATCTAAGTTAGTAGAGAAGAATTTCTGATCAGTGATTTCTGTACTACAGTCTTTTCATATAGCTATTTGTAGTTCCTGGTCACATTTGTATGTGTATTCGCAACAGCTCTAACAAGTGCACATTTCAGAATCACTTAGCTTTATGGAGATTAGGGTGTAATTTACAAGATGATACAAAGCAGCTACATTTACAGTGAAAGAAGCAAAATCTATGGTTAGATAAAGTATCCTTAGCTTCATTCATAGGATTATGATAGTGCACCTCTACAAACCAGAACAAACAAGCAATTGTTTTCTTTAGCTCTTATAAAAAACCATCTCTAAATTCAGAAGCTATTGGGAATACTCTAGAACTTCAGACGCACAAACCAATTTAACTAACCTGTTGCAAGGACAGACACAGAGTCCACAACATTTGTTGAGCTCTGTCAGTGTCTTCTCTGCTTCTCTCACGTCCTTATTTATCTGGTCCATGCCTTCTTCTATGCGATTTAGCTGTTCTAGAAGAGCAACAATTAACCAGAATAAATACAAACATTCATGGGCATGTCGTATATGCATTCCTTTCAAGCAGGTATATATAAGCTTCAGTTCCATCTTTATTTCAAGCTGAAGTCTCATTTGCTTTCCTGCCTTCTGACACTTCTTTTGTAGAAAGAAATTAAGGAAGGTTTTTATTTTTACTGTATTAAAAAGTTTATTCCCCTATCTTCAGAACAGCACTTGTGTTGCTGCTTTTAGAATAAATGCAGACAGTTACAGTCGCATCACCCTGGAAAGAAGTTGTTTCTGTAGCAGAGGCCTCATTACATTGTAATTAATACGATTTCTTAACTACTCTATCTTGTAAATGCTACAAGCACATGAGAGTATCCAATTAATAGACCTTATTTTTTGAATCACAGTTATCTAGACTGGAAAAGAGTTTCTAGATCATCACACCAACCATCAACCTGAGTCCCATCACTAACCCATATCCCTTAGTGTCATGGCCATGCATTTATTAAATACTTCCAGGAATGGGGACCGTACCACGTCCTGTGTTAGCACATTTCAAAGCTTGAACACTCTCTACAAAAGCATTATTCCTACTATCCAACCTTAACTTGTCCTGGTACAACTTGAGCTGATTTCTTTGTCCTATCACTTGCCATCTACTTTCACATAAAGGTCTTGAACAAGCCTTTAGTTTCCACAACACCTGAATGATGATATTCTTTTTCTTACAGTTATAGAACTGGTCATTAGCACTGGCGGGGAAGAACTCACCTCCTTGTTCATCCAGCATGGTGATAGTCTTGATGCCAACATCATGGGACTGCACAAAGAAAGTTATTTGGTGATTCAAACTCATTTCTATACACCAGTGCAAAATCAGAATGTCTCTAAAATAAGTTTTAGAAGTCAAACAAGTTTGTAATAAAATATAGTGCTATGGAATAGCTTCTACAGTAAAATTATACTAAACTTCAAATTTGATCTTGCTAGGCTGACAATGTTCTCACCTGTTATGCCATCTCACTTAGGATTTTTTTGCTATTATTAAAACAAGATAAAAATTGATTACAATACTTAAGATTGAACCATGTCAAGATCAAGCTAAAAAACCAAAACCTAGCTATATCTTGTTTTAATAAGTGACATTTAGCTCATTCTTTATTCCTACAGCTTTCAGTAGGACTGAAAAAACCTTTAGTCATGGAGACCACAAGTGAAAGTAATTTTAAAAAACCAACAAGACAAAGCCTGGAAAACCCTTGTTGGGAATGCAGAAGGTATCAGGAAGAAACTTGCCCATCACCAGGCAAAAAATTGGTAGAGAGGAACATACCAAGCTATAGCTTTTCACTGGCTCAAAGTCTTCAGTTTAGCAAACAAGTTTACATCCACATTTTACCGTAAACTTGCAGCTCAGAACTGCGGTAGGCATTATTTCAGCTTCTAAGAATCACCAAAATGCAATACCAGAAGATGCAACCTTGTTGCATTGTGTTTTTGACATCCATGTTTGAGAGGAAGTCATTAGGCCATACTAAATCAAGCATCCTATTGATAACAGCAGCATCTTTGTTCCACAGCAGTCTGCTACCATCTGGATGTGAGTGTAGGTTCTAAAGCAGTACTGATTAAACACTAAGGTTCACATTTGTAAGATTAAATTTTAACTAATCTCACATAGAAAAGTCATCTCATATTCTATGCTAGAAGTCTTGTCATTAGCTTTACTACTCAGTCTCTGCATTCCCATTTGTCCACTCCACGCGCAAGTGCTAGCAAAACAGTCTCAACTGAATCACATAAGCTTTGTTATCTCTACCAGAATTGACTCTGCCAGGCGTCTGGTCTTCATTATGCATTTCTGAAAATAAAAAGTAAGCTTTCTACAGGTTTTTTTTTTTTTTTCCCACTGGGATATACAAGTCATAGAAGCATAGAGGAACTCATTGATAATATCATCTAGATACCAAAATAGATACAACAGATAGTATCATCTAGATACACCCAAAATACAGATTTGTTTCAGGTAATGGACAAGGGTGTTAAGAGTTTCCATATCATACCTAACTGCTTTTAAAATTATAACTAGGGAACAGATGGTAAGAAGGTATAAGCAGAACTACTTTTGTATAGGAAGAAGCAAAAGCAGCGCTGCCCTCTGCTACCCTGCCACACCCTACTAAGCACCACCATCCCTCTTGAGAACACAGAAAGTGAAATAGAGGGGAAAAAAACATTAATTGTTTTGAAAACTAAGCAATGAAGCAGCCAAAGCCATCTGTCACAGATGAGTGTTTATAACTGATCTGAAACATCTGGAGATTTGACCATTTTGCTTAGAAGGAGAACAGTTAAAAATACAATGTTGATTTTGTGACTCAAGCCTAATGGTTTTCACATTATATGAAGTCATCGTAACTCAAATGTCTCAAAAAAAGTTTGGGAAAAAGAAAAAGCAATGAAATCACTCTGTGAGAATTAAAAATGTTGCTGCTTATTCAAATTTATACATCCCTAAGGAATTCAAAAGCTTTTCCTTACCTCAATGGCCAAGTTAAGAATTCTCCTTGTGCTTTCCAAAGACTAGGAAGAAAAGAATGTTATGAATGTATCAACAGCATATATCAGTCCTCAAAAAAGTTATTTATCAGTTCATTGCAGCATCAACTAGTTTACATACTGGCAGGGTCACAAACCCTTCCAGTATTCAGATATAGCACAAACATAGCATATTAGGTTGTTGGTTGTTTTTTTTGTTGGTTTTTTTTTTTTTTTTTGAATTCTCCCCATTGACTAGTAAACTCTTGCTTTTCCAGAATTCACTAGTACTCCGCTTGTCCCAAGTGAAAGTCATAAGTAAAAATACATTTACTTCCCCTTTTATAAAACTCATTAGAAAAGAATTAGATGCATGAAATAGCAATATGATTAGGAAAGGCACTCAACCTGTATTTTCTCAGTAATCAGGACTGGGTGGTGAGTACTCAGTCAAGCAGGTGGCTTTAAAATTGAGAAGTTTAAAATTCATTGTTACTTTCAGGAATAGCCTCAGCTCCAGTACTTACTAAGAGTATGACTGGAAACATTCTGTATATCCTTGCAGAACCATCACTCTAGATTGTCTTTAAAGGATACCATAATCTCGCCAGGTAAACTGCTCTAACCCTGCTCTAAGCTTCTTAACATACTTACCTCATCAGTGACCTGGTTGGCCTTCAGCTGAATTTCTTCAGGTGATAGTTCAGCCATGATGAGGAGCTATCACTTGCAAGTAATAAAGTTAAAGAATCTTCACACTGTAAATAAGAGATACCAGTTAAACATTAGAACTATTTCAAGCATTATACTGTACAAGTCAAAACAGCATTTCGCAAGCACAACACATGTTCAGAAGGCACTAAGAATTGTTCTGTACTTCTCTTCTGATGCTTCTATTTGGACATCTGAAGCATTTTGCCTGTTGCGAAGCAAAACAGTCTACAGTGGTAGTTCACATTTTCAATTCACACTTGCTATGGTAACTGACCTCTGTGGGTC
The DNA here is from genome assembly GCA_037305975.1 of Chrysolophus pictus. Taxonomy (NCBI): domain Eukaryota; kingdom Metazoa; phylum Chordata; class Aves; order Galliformes; family Phasianidae; genus Chrysolophus; species Chrysolophus pictus. Next base: position 25,871,132 of record CM074580.1, on the reverse strand, counting down.
AAAACAAACAAAACCACTCATTACACTTACAAATGTTCTGACTATCTTGTAGTTGTACCTTTTATCTGTGCTACTTTCCAGTCATTTCTCATCAGTTCTCAAGCTCTTACATCACTGAGAATAGCACCTTTTGTTTCTCTAGACTTCACAGCAAGCTTACCCATCTTTACTTTTCAGCCATTGCCATTTGAGATATGGCAAAGATGCATCTCCCTGCTAATAAAGCATGTTCTTTACAACAATTTGATTACAAAATCTGTTCCAAGCTGAATAACCAAAACTGATTCATTAAAGGACTCAAAAGCTGTAATTATATTTGAGTTGGCCAGCTATGCTTTTTGCAGACAAACATACAACTTGCACAGTAGCTCTGTAAAGCAAGCCAGTGCCACAATAATAAAAAGAGGTTGTCTAGGCAGTAATAAGATGACTTCTCACCACACAGTGGTTTGTAACACTCAAAAAGCTCAGAAGAGTAATTTGAGGGGAAACCAAACGTTTCCAAAAAAGTCAGTTTCCAAAGATGGAAAAATACTCTCAGTAGCTGTATGTATAATTGGAATAGTTGGAACAAAGCAGGCAGATAGAGATGTCCCAATTCATGGAATTACAACACTTAATGTGAGGTGATTTTTGCTGGAAGAGACCAGCTATTCCAATTAAACACAACTTACATTAGTAAGGAGTACTCAAGTCTTCACCACACAGTCACTTAATTATTTTATTTAACAAAAAGAAAAACATTCTGCTACTTTAGTTCATTACTATGGCTGAGAGAAATTTCAAAGAAGAAACAAGGCATGTCTCACAAGGATCTATATCTCCATTTGCCTAAACACAAAGTAGAATTTCTTTTTAAAAGTAGGTAGTCAGCCGTATTTACCTTGTTAAGAAGTGCTCTGCAATATTTACTCAGTTATCAGACTACAAGGATTACAGTTTAATGCATTCCAGTGGAACACCCCTCTTAGCCCACCACTCATATAGGAACATTGGCACCCACAAACAATGTACAACTAGGTCTGAAATGAAAAGCTAATTTTATTGAAGTAATGGGCCTTGAAGCTTTTCTACAAAGAAAGTTAGGATACAGCAAACAGCTTAACTATCACTACCCTATAAAAATGAAAGTTCATCAACAAAACAAAGGCAGCATGCCAACAAACACATCACAAGAATCCTTTTTCTCTTCTCTGCTATGCTTTATTCTGGAGAATGAGGTGTGGAAGAAAGTTCTTGGAAATTCCAGTTCTGACAAGCTTCAGATAAGACATTACTTCTTCATAAGAAGATGCAAATTGCACTAGGATATCCTATAAGCTTACTACTGTAATTTGGACCATAATATTCTAGTTTTGATATAAGTTAGCTGAGGATGGACTAGAATTAAGTTACTTCTACCCTTTGGACAAGAGGAACAATGAGGAAAAGGAATGCTTGTCTACACAGACTTTCTCCACTTGCTATGTATTCAAGTCAGTGGCTCCAGAAGCTCAGAAAAACCTTAAATTCACTCTCCTATACAAAGTCTTCAGGCTGGAGAAGGCTAAGAAAGAGATAGTAAAGGAGATTTTCTATAACAGTTTAAAACCTCCAATAAAAAATTTTCTGTAAGGGAAGTAGTGATAGGAGCCCTAAAGTGCCTCTCCTGTCTGCATGGTATCAGACCTCTTCAAAGCATTATTGGCTAAGAGAGCTTATTTGGTTGGTCTACATACCAATGAAGCACCTGAAGCATTTTAGGAGTTTCTTTATCTAACTTGAGTCATACCAACACTCAGTTCCCAGTTCTGGAGTATAAAAGTAAGCAAGTTTCAGAAGTCATCACATGTGAGATCGCATAGTCTTTTCAATCTTAAATTACAAGCCTTTTTCAGAGGCTCATAACTAATACATGTCTAAGGTAACAAAAGCTATAGCAGACCATTTACACACTATTTGAACATACTTTTCTTCAGTACCACCTGTAAAGAAAGTGTAAGGCTTATTGGCTCTGTGGGAAAAAATAAGTGCTTCCTTGTAAAACAAGTCACTGTATATTCATGTCATGCTTTCTGAAGCTCAAAAAGCATAAGAATTTCCTGTCCTCCAGATCTCTGAATTTAAACCAATTGCAGGTGATCAGAAGGCCTACAAAAATGCTTGTTGAGTTGTAATTACAGTCTGCACCTGGAAACTAGACAGAAGTTCTTTTAAAGTAGCATTCAGCATAAGACTGCATTTTAAAAACATCAATACAGTTAGTTAATAATTTCTCCCATTCCTCCAAAATAACACATTTTGAAATAAATGAAAACTTTCATACGTATAGAATCACTCAGCTTGGAAAAGACCTTAAAGATCATTGAGTCCAACCACAACCTAACTATACTACCCTAACTCTAACAACTCTCCACTAAATCATGTCCCTGGGCACGACATGCAAATGGCTTTTAAACACATCCACAGATGGTGATTCAACCACCTCCTTGGGAAGTCTATTCCAGTGCTTACCAACCTTTTCTGTAAAGGAGTGTTTCCTGATATCCAACTCAAACTTACCCTGGCACAACTTAAGGCCATTTCCCCTCGTCCTGTCACCAGTGAGAAGAGAGCAGCCCTGCTCTCGCTGTAAGCACCTTTCAGATATTGGAAGCAAGCACTAAGGTCTCCCCTCAGTCTCTTTTTCCCCAGACTGAACAGCTTCAGCTCCTTCAGTCTCTCCTCATAGGGCGTATTCTCCAAGCCCTTCACAAGCCATGTTGCCCTTCTTTGGACCTGCTCCAGCACCTCAATGTCTTTCCTGCACTGAGATTTATGTTTCCATATATTTCCACGTTACTAATTTTTAGCAAGTTGTGATATAAAAAAGCCTATCCTTTCAATTTCCAAATACTCGTATTTCATGACCTCTTCATTTCAGATAAATTGGAAAATAAGTCATCTACTTCCTCCTTTTAACATAAATTAAATCTTAAAATCTTATAATTCCCAGGTGACTAGTTCTTTCAATTGCTTTTTTATACAAGTATGAGGACAGAAACGTTAAATATGACTGAAAAATGCAGTCTCTGCCTCTCAATGAATAATCTCATCACAAAGGCATGAAACACAAGATGACATAATCCTGCTGTTGCAACAACTGACTGAAAGCCAGAAGCTCATGAGTTGCAATTTCAGCCAGCAGTGAATTGGTACAGCACCTGCTGATCACAGATGCTCTCAGGTACTTCACTAAGTCAGCAGCTGCCTTCCCCATAAAACAGAAAGTGAATGAAACAATATTTTTAGAAAAATCTGACCATTTTTTATGATTTTGTTTGCCTTTTTGCAAAGACTAAAAACTAGACAGTTTACAGAATAGGCATCTTTGGATTAATTTGGTTTTGCTGTTTTTTGGTTTTTTTTGTTTTTTTTTTTTTTTTTCCCCACAAGTTTCATATTGCCAACGTGGAAGGAATTATTTGTTGTTTTTTCCCCCCAGACATTTCCTTAGACAAACAAGAAGTTATTGTGCTTGTTAGGCAGCTGAAATTCAGCCCATCTAATACAGCATGGTACAAGGTATCAGCACCAGAATGTACTCCTCTGTGCTATTATGACTACAAGATAAATGAACAAAACGTCTGTAACACTGAGAGAGGAGGCCAAGACTAAGAACAAGACACTACTCTGCAGGCTTCCTGCTCTATCTTATCAGTTTCCTGAGCACACTGCACAGAGGCGATAGCTGAAGAATAGGCACTAGCAATACCACCTCCTCTCTGTGTTGTACCAAGCTCCACATCCTCTCAACAATCCATGTCTGTTCTTAGAAAAGCCTCGTGATACCTCTTCCAAATTAATTATTGGCCAACGCAAGTTAACAACCAATCTTAGAGACACATACAGTCAGCAACACACATTGTTTCTTCTAGGGGCACACACAGCAATATACAACTAGCAATCAAAAGACATGCAGGACAGAGGAGCTCAGGCACTCAGATGTGTTACTGGTCTGTCAATAACCAATTAATGGTTCAAGACAACAGATAGAGCATTTGGTACCACAGGAGGCTGCTCCTTCGCCCTGAGATCATTGGATCATTAAGGTTGGAAAAGACCACTAAGATCACCCACCCAGCCCAACCACTCGCCCATCCCTATCATGCCCTCTAAGCATGTCCCTCAGTGCCACATCATCTTTGAAGACCTCCAGGTTCAGTAACTCCACCATACGTTTAGGCAGTCATATGCCAATGCCCTGCTGCTCCTTCTGAGATTCTTCCTAATATTCAGCCTGAACGTCCTCTGGCACAACTTGAGGCTATTACCTCTCATCTTGAAAAACGCCTTCTGATGCACTGCCATTCACAGCGTAGCACCAGGTTTGGTCACAAAGGAGAAGTAAAGCACCACCCAGCTGCTGAGTGCTCTCTGGCCTTTAGCAGAGCGAAAAAGGGGAAGGTCAGCGGCCAGCGAAGTTGCACAAAGTGGTTTCCCCACCCCAAGTTCCCCCACCTCAGCGGCCTAGGCTGTCAGACCAACTGCTGTCGCTGGACAGGAGCCGTGCTCCACTTGAAAAAAAGACCTCAAGAGACAGGGCGAGAGAACACCACAGCTCCCCACAGCGCGGGGCGCACAGCCGACAGAGGCACGGAGCCGGGGCTGCTCCAGTTGCCCACAGGATTGGCGGGGACTCCTCCCGCGCCCCGTCGGGCCTCGCGCGGAACCCGAGGGCCCCGAGCAGGGAGAGCTGCGACAAGGCCTCCTGCAGCAGCGCCTCGGGAGCCCCCGGCCGAAGGGCAGAAATGGGAACCGGAGCCTCCGGGCCGTGCCCCACCCACGGCGGAGAAAGCCGCCGAGCCCAAACCTGCCCCACCACGCACCTACCGCTCCCAGAGGCCGCTACGCCGCCGCCCTCAGGCCGAGCCCAGCCGCCTCCAGCCTCCCCTTTAAGAGCCCATGTCCCGCCCGTCGGCCACCCCCACCCGCAAAGCGTCACGGCTGCTCCGGAAACGGGAGGTGGAGCTTCCCATCGGACGGCGACGCCACTCCCAACATGGCGCCGCGAAAGCGGCTACCCCACAGAGCAGTGCGCGGGAACGCGGCCTCACTTTCGCAGTACACTCAACATGGCGGCGCGCTGGAGGTTTGCGCATGCGTCAACAGTGAGCCGCTGTCCTCAAATCTGTGCGCTTTAAAAGCGGCAGCATATATTGTTATGCAATGTTTATTGCATTTCGTCTGTTTATAGTAGCATCCTTACTGATAAATTTATCGTTACGGCTTTTGTATTGTTATCATCAGTTGATAAGCACCCCTACCTGACAGGGTGGTGCTGCCCTCGCAGTACAGTTGGCACCAGCACGGATGCTCCCTACAAGAGCCGGGACTACATTTCCCAGCAGGCACCGCGGAGCCGCGGGAGCTCTTCCCGGCGCGCAGCGCGGCCGTCTGCTGCTGCCGCATTGGCTGTGGCCAGAGGCTGCCCCGCGAGTCTCTGTGGGGTCGCCCCGACACGGGCGCTGCGTGGCCGGCGGACCGCGGGCGGGCTCGGTGCCAGCGGGGATGGGAGGCCCGCCCCCTGCCCCGGCCGCGATGCGTGAGTAGCGGGCGGAGCGCTCGGCTACCTGGCGGGAGCTTACTCGATGGGGCTGAGGCAGCTGCGGAGGGGCGGCGGGCCCGGGAGGTGGGAGGCGTGTGCTATGAGCATCCCGCGTTGCTGCGTGCTGCTGCGCTTTGCAGCCCGGCTAACAGGGCTTTGTGAGCGCGGCTCCCTGCTAGAGGCGTGCAGCTATGGCTGTGTCTCGGTACCTGCGGAGGCTGAATTGCAGCTCTGGGCTCGAGTTGCTCAGTTACTGTCCTTCCTGTCGTGAAACCAAAATTCGTCCTGGTGAGTGTGAGCGGGTGTAGTGATGAATGCCCAATAACCTGCAGTAAGACTGATCGTGGATCCTGAAGCAGCTCCTCATAGGGCAGTTGAACAGGAGATGGTTCGTGTTAGCTAGAAGTGGCTTTGACAATTAATAACCATGCTCCATTTCTGAAGTTGTTCTGTAAGGGCTTGGTTTATTATTTCTTTTTGAGAATATGTTTTTTTTCTTTATCATTCTATTTCCGGTGGCAGTGGCTTGATGGAATGGTCCACGGCAATGCTGTATCTTCCTCCATCCCTTCTGCCTGAAGCACGGCTCTGAAGAGGCTTGGTGCCACGGCTGGGTGCTGAGCAGCAGCCTAAGAGAGCAAGATTGAGGTTTGGTGGACTTTGCTTTTATTTCCTGGGGCTTCTCCTCATCTCTGCTGATTGTTTGTGGCCTTCTCTTACTGGCCGCTTCTTTCAATTAAGCCTCAATTGCTTTATTAAGTTTTGCTGAGCCTAAAAAAGGCTTAAGCCTTCCAAAAACTTGGTTAAAGGTTTTCATGAACTTTGAGAGTATCTCCCCATTGGGATTGCAGTGTTTGGTATGAATGTGAATGTTACGCATCTTTTAGGCTGATGAAATTTGGCTTTGTAACTTTAGAAAACAAGTTCCTGACCTGAAACAGGCTACTACATCTTTTAAATTCAAGTGTAATTTTTTTTTTTTAACCTTTTGCTTGGCTTCAACTGAATTGTCAGTAAAAGGCAACTGCGTTTGCATCACTGCGTATGTTCCAGCATTGACTGATTTCTATATGTGAAGTTTTTGAATAGATGCTATGTTGTTACACTCTCAATTCGAGCAAATAGATGGTTTTGGTCAAACTACGTTAATCACTTGAATCACTGTGACCAAACGTATGGGAACTATTGAGTCACAGCCTGAACCACTGATTGAGCACCTGGGGAAAGGACCCGGTCAGCCCTGGCAGCACAGGTGAAGGCAATTCAGGAAGGGGTGGAACCTGGCTGCACATCTCTCAGACCTCATTTAAGGGTTGAGTGCCACTAGGGAAGGATCTCTTCCTGGAGATTTCTCTTCTTGGTGAAGCTTTCCCCTGCAAACCTGGAATCTTCTGATATTGGGCGAGCAATCTTCTTCCCTTCCTTTAAGTACCTTTCTATTGTGATGGCCCTTCTGCCATTTTACCACTTGTGAAACACCTTTTTTCATCATATTGATCTGTCCAATTGCTATACCAAATTTCAGGTAACATCTGGCCTATGTGTCTGAAAATGTTGCATGTTTGATGAGATATCAATCAAATGCATCTTAATCTACACAGGGCTCTGATATCTGTACAGTACAAAGAATAACCACAGTTACTGCAATATAAATACATACCCAGATCCTCTATAAGAGTACTCAGAGGCTTAGATAAAACTAAGACATTTTTTCCTATTGATTTTCCACTTTTAAAGTTTGTAAGATATCTTGAGTCAAATCTAGGTTGATAAAATTATTTTTAACATCTGACAGTTGTCTTTTGTGAACTGTGCCACCAGATGGTGTCCTAAGTTTTGAGATGTTACCTGATTCAAGCTGATGATGTGAAAACAAGAGAACGGAATAAGTTACAAAAACACTTTTGTTTTATATTATACCTATTTTTAAAAAGATATTTCTAGTTTACTGGGTAATGGATTTTTTTCATCTGGTCTTCAATGATTTTACATTTTGAATCCAAATTAATGGAGCTGTTATTACTCAGCACTGGGATGAAATGTCTGTTACACAGGTGTGATAATTCAAGCAGAAGCTGTTTTTTTGTTGCTTGATCATTGATGCCTGTCAGCCTAATCTTTGGGATCCTTGACTTGAATTTGTTTGGCACCAAAACTGTTTTCTGTCAAGTGACCTGAGTACTGTGGTTTGAGTACCTGAAATAACTTTCTAGTGATTCTAAATTGTGGTGACTGTATTCATAGAAAAAGTCCAGTGACTGACTAAATACTTTCCAGTGCGCTCTCTGTTGAACAGATATTTTTTAGGTCAGCTGAGTATGTAGTACATGGACTTTGTAGAGAGTTACTTATGAAGTGTGAGTTCTTTTGCCAAGGCTGGTTATCTGATTCTGTGGAACTACAATAGATGGATATATGAAGCAGTCCGTTTTGGTTTGGTTTCTGAGCCTCTGTTCTTAATATACAGTCTGTGATAGAAACACAGTTTGCGTACCTGTCAAGGGTACTACGAGCTCAACTACCTATGAAGGGGTTAAAATGTGCAAATTGCTGAAATACAAACCACTTTATTTTGTGTCTCTTTATGTTATGCTTGTAAGGGCCTCTTCATCAGAGATCTCTTACAAAGTGATGTTAAATTATCAGGATAAGCAGACAGGACTTCTTTCGGTAGCTGCAGATAGATCTAACTGAGGCAGGCTGTTTGTGCCTGATCTTGTGGAGGGATCATTATGTTGCTTCTTAATGAAACTTTGTTTCACTCTTTAGAAAATAATGTTTGAGGCTCCAGAGAGAGGGCTCAGTTGGAGTACTCTGTCCATTTTTGGACATAATTCTTTAAGTTTTTTTAGGCAATTTGGAAAGAGAAACTGGAATTTTAATAGGCTCGAAAAATATGGTGTTTCAGGAAAACACCTAAAGAAATGGAATTTGCATAAGTCTAAAAAAGCCATCTAGGTGTGTGGATGTTAGATCTCTGAAATGACAGCATACCACAGTGGTGCTGAACAGCTTTCCATTTACATTAGTGTAGTGTATATCCCTGTATCTGCCAGTATGTAAGAAGTGCATGGTAAGTAAGATAGCAGTAATGTGTTCACTTTCTCTAGGAGATGTTCCATCTCAGTTTACAGCAAGGAAAGCTTAGTCTGGTTATTAGGAAACTATTAGCATTTCTTATAGGAAATTAGAAAGACAATTCAATTCTAACTTAGGGCTTATATATTATTCTGGTCTGTGACCTATTTGTAACCTGGCTTGACATAAAACTAGTCTTTAAAGGAGGTTCTTGTTCCTGACAGGTGTTCCTGTGCGTGTGCTGCTCTGTTTGTGTAAGGTGTCTGTCTGCAGTCGTCTTATCTCCAGTGTATCTTCCCCATATATTATAAAAATCCAGTGTTACTCATGGACAGCATACAGACGGTTCCTGCAGGTGTCTTGTTAGGGTAGTTAGCAAAGTCAGCTTCATTGCCTTGAGCAGGAACTTAGCAGATGTTGATCCATGCAATAACTTTTATCTCCTTCTGTCTCAGTGGCAGAGTAGTTGATGGGTCATTTGGCAGCATGGCTCTGTCATTTGCTGTGTGGTTGAACTCGAGGGCAGTGGTTCTGGGAAGGAAAGGTGGTTTTTGAACGTTGGTGCTTTATTCCACGTAACTTCTGTTTGAGGTGATGAAACTTGATGAAATTTGAGTGTAGACTTTTCTTTGTGGCAGTGAATTACTTAGTTTTGTTCAGCAATCTAACAGAGGTATGAGAGTTTTAGTACTTGGGGCTGCATGTAGTACAGGGGAATGGTTTTAACTGTTCACGTTTTTCCCTAAGAAAATAACTATTTTACTAGTTTTTAATAAATCCTTGTTTGGTTACATTTTTTAATTGCTTTGTAGCACTGGCTTGTTTCAGCAGGTGGCTGTGGTGTTCTCCAGGTTTTCCTGCAAGAACCAGGTCTCTCTGTGCAAATAAGGAGAACAAGTTTTCCAGTAATCAAACTGCACGTGGCCTAACCTAACAGTGATTATTTAGGTGCCTTCCAGGGCTTAAGATGCACTCCCATTCCTTTCTCTCCTGGGCCTAGAGGCTTCCCTCCAAGGCAGAAGGACTTCCTGCCCACCTCTTCCTCCTATCGCCCAACAAAAGGTTTCATGACAGGGCTTTGTGGTGAGCTGCATCTTTCTAGCCTGTCGCTCCCCTCCTTTACCTGTGTCTGTGGTAGCTTTTATGCATTCCTCTCATGCAGCTCAACCAGGTTTGTGCGACCAGTTGCTGCAGGAGAGATGTCTCTGAGGCAGTGGGCTGACGCCCCTTTGAGGGGCTGAGGAAGGTGTTGCTGCAGAGCATTCTGCTGTGCTGAACTTCCAGGCTTCCATTTTTGTCAAGTGCAGAATATCCACTCCTATCTGCAGTGTGTAGAGTGGCTGTGAGATGGGCCCTAGTGCTGCTGCTGAGTTTTGGGCAGCTGGCATGCTGGTCTGCCTGCCCTGCTCCATGGCTTGTGGCTTTATATAGTCACTTCTCAGCCATTGATCTGCAGCAGGTTTATCCTTGACATACATTTTTAATATATGTTATCCGGTGAGGATGAATAACTGTAGACAAATGGATGTTGTAGCAGGAAGTAGCCTAATGCCCTCTTTTCTTTGTAGGCTATTTATACTTGTGAGAAGCGTTCTCCACAAGCCCTAACAGACTTGCTGAAGTTAATTAAATCTGGTTGCTGTTTCTAGGCTCTGGGCAGGTGCAGGCTGTGGGCAAATTCCGTTTACATGACTGTTGTAAAATGTATCCCTTTGCTTTAAAACAAGTAAAATCCCCTACTGATTGGTAACATTCCCTGGAAATAGGAAGTTAGCGTAACACCTCATTTGCTTTAAAGGCTTTACATTTTGCTGTTGAGATAAGGTTTTACACTATCACGTAAAAGAAGCGTATCTTTACTAGCTGCTTTATTTTCTTATACTAGTGCATTTTCCTGTTAGTGACCCATGAGAGATAATTCCTTTCTCTATATGCAGGTGTTGTGATTGAACAGATTGTTGGTGTATGATGAGGGTAAATACCATTACTGAGTACATGGCTCAAACACTGCCTGGTTGTTAGTGCTACGTAGTAAAGGAGAGGAAAACTTGGAATTTATAATGTTTTTTTGAAGTACTTGATGAGAGTTTTTACAGAGAAATTGAAGTACTTCATTTAAGTGAGCCTTAGGTTTTCTAGCAGAATTTGTGAGAAAGACAGGTATGAAGGGAAGTGATTCATCTCCATGTAGGTGCTAAGTCAAGAGGTGATCTGAAAATAGAATGTGGATTTGTGCTCTCCTGGCCACTGTATGTACATTCTATGGCATCTACATAATCAAACTACCTCCAAGAGCTTCTCTCTGTGGAAGTGAACGCTTCACTTTTCATGGTGACATCCAATAGCATTTGAATTCTATTTGTATTTTTAGTACTCTACCATAAGAAATGCCCTGTTGATTGGGAGTTAGCCTAAAACTCTTCCTGTAATCGTTTATAGTTACTATATGTTTTAATTAGTCAAAGCAGGTGTTATGTTAGGTCTCCTTGTGATAGATAGCTTTTTGATGTTATGTGCAAATTGGTGTCACCATGCTTCAGTGACCTTTTTGTCCTGGGTTAGGTCCCATGCTGTTGTCTTTCTCTTGTGCAGAATGAATTTCATGGGTGCTTGAGTAATCTTAAGCAAGATCCTAAACATGTGTGATACTATTCCACTAAATGACAAAAGTAGTGTTAGTGAAGAATACCAGGGAAGTAGAGCATATCTTCGTGCAAAAGGAAGCTATCTGAAATTGGAGCAAGAATCAGCATCTTTTGCTTTCCAGGAGTAGATTAATGCTTTACATGCATGTTCTATGTGGCCTGGTCTGATGAAAAGTTCTGAATGATCTTGTACTGTTGTGGATGCTTTATGAAAATAAATATCTGTTACTAATGATTCCAGCACATCAGGTGCCCGTGTGATAAAACTGGGGAATGTGTATTTAAATACCACTGAGATTTGAAGAATGGCATCCTACAAATGCTGGATTAATAACATAAGGTGATTGAATCTGCTGTTGTGTTTTAAACGGGTTTGTTTTAGTATGGTAGTGAATTCATTTAGGGAGGAAACTGCTTTGTTTGCCTAAAGATTATCTCAGTTGCATTCCCTTTATGCTGGACAGGTGCTGATGCATGCCTTAACTAAGTGTATGCCCACATTCAGGGGAAAGGAGTTATTTCTCCAAAACCCACATTTTAGAAGTGGATGGATGTGATTTTGCTTCTGCTGTTGCACTGAATGTCAGTGTTGCTTTAACTCTGTGCAGACTGGACTCAGTGCAAGTACAAGACTTGCTCAGCTGCGCTCACAGCTTCACTAAGTACCAGATTGTCAGGGTGCAGTGTCCCAGAAACAGAAGGTAGATGGTGAACAATTGGGGTATGATAGGGTAAGCTGTTGGAGGCTTTTGCCAATTGAATTAGATCATATTAGCTGAACTGGCTCTGAAGGTGACCGATGTAAAATAACAAAGTTTGAAATGGACTGCCTTTTGGGTGGAGACAGAGAAATGCACAACAGCATTAATTAGATTTTTGTTAATCTGATTTGAGCAGCTGAGAGCAATCCTATGTGTCTTTGCAGAATAAGTGTTGTGTCTTGGAGGACAAGGAGAAAAGAAAGAATGGGAAAGCTATTTTTTTAACAGCTTTCTAGAGGACTATTCAAAACTGCATGGGAGAGCTCTTTAAGGAGTTCAACACACTCATTTTCATGAATGGTAACTTATTTTTACTTTCCTTACCAAAATAGATTAATGATGAAAAAAATCCTGAATGTTTGTTCTTGAATTATTTGCAGGTATGGGATAGGATCTATCTGGGGTAGTAAGCATGGTGCGAGAACGAAAATGCGTATTGTGTCACATTGTATACAGCTCAAAAAAGGTAAATAATTCATACTTAGTTTACACTTAACTTCAGTAGGTACTAATATTAAATGTGTATGGGAAGTATCCCATTTTAAAACTGCATGAACTCTGAGAACGTCTTTCTTGTATCAGGAGCATATTGATCTAGATCTGTCACAAACCAAATAGTATATTTACATGTGCTTTAGAGCATCTTTCTTTAAATGAGATCTGCAATACCCTTGATTCTAAATACGAAAAAATATTGAGGGTTTCAGGGTATTTTTTTTATATTGCTGTATAGAGATAATAGGATGAACTGTTCGAAACTTCACTCAATTATAAATTGTGCTACTTTTTTTCCTTTTGGATTTCTGTCTTGTTTCTATATGAATGAGAATGAGGAATCACACAGCACATATTTTCATTAATGGTGTCACTGAGTGCACGTCGTCTTTTTCATGCAAAGCCTGCACTGAAACAGTGTTTGTTTTTTAATTATAATATTTTTGTTTAGCCACCTGCTGCAAGGCTATTGTGCAAATGCCAGTGTAATAATTTACACAACTCATGAGGGTTGGAGATGTTGTTTTCCCTCATTGGAGATGTGAATTCAAGGACTGGGAAGGATAATGATTAATGTCTGTTCTTTGAAGATTTCAAAATATTTCTGCTCAAAAGCCAAGAAAATGTGAAATCTTTGGAATTGCTTTCTTTCTATGACCAATTCTACTTTTCTTTCTCTCTACTGAAGGAGATGGAAGAACACATGAGGAGCATGCTTCACCACAGAGAACTTGAAAACCTGAAAGGAAGGTATTAAAACCATAGTGTATCTTGTCTCTTTGTGCAGTTTGTTATTCTCAAGAGGGACTAATGTGCTATTTCTCAAACAAGCTGAATTGCACAATGTATTTTAGGTATGATATGTGATAAAGCTGGCAATGACCATGTTCCCTGAATACCTAAAACTCAGGAGGCTTGTTAACTGAGACAAATGATGTGGAAAAATAAAATGAAAGATTAAAAAAAAGTGTTTTTAGTTCTTGGCAGCTTTTTGTTTGGTTTCCTGGAAGCACTGTAATTCTGCCTTTGGTAGAATTACAAACACTGTTTTTTTTTTTCCTTTTAAAACAAACTTTGTAAGTCTTCATTTATTAACTTTTCAATCTCTGTGGGAAATCTGGCATCTTGGATGTAGGACTGCACCTGTGCTTGAGTGTCAGCCTTGTCCTCCGCCTCTCTGGTCCGGTTGTTTGGCTGTGGGAGCTAACCAGGGTAGACGATGGTTTCCATGGCTTTAATTATAATCTCTGGAAAGCGGAAGGAGGTAGGGGGTATTCAAATACCATCCTGATAATATGGAAACCGGATGCAATCGGAGTGCACTTGCAAGTTCTTTTAATCTAGTGTGGTCTTTGAGGTAGGCAGAGAGATCAGATGGTCTACACTTGAATACTTGACTAGTTTATAATCATCTTGCACCACAAACTTAATATGAAAATTGCACATCTATGTTAAACAACTTCTGAAGGACTAAGAAGTTATTTTCTTTTAACTCCTGAGTCTGGGAGATCAATTTTATTGGGACAAGTATCTTACATTCGAGGAAGATAAATGGTAGACAGCTTCTGTTTGCATTAGTTCTCAGTTAACGTAGCTTTTGTTCTCTTTTTTGTGCAGAAGGAGAGCAGCTGTTATGGCTCCAGGCCTCTGCTTTTTTAAAAAAAGTTTTAAGTTTAAATATTGAATACAGGTGCAATGAAGCACGACTGATTCTAATGCCAATATAGTTTTTGCCAGTTTAGAATTCCAATCAAACTTTAAACTGCTTTGTTTTATAATACTTCAAGACTAGAGAAACTTAAAAATTTATTTCTGAATATTTTTATATGCAAAGCATTTATGTAACTGCAAAAAAGTGCCTGTTTTTGAGTGCAAGATTGCAATAGCTACATGCTGCAGCTGAATACACTTGCTTGCACAAGTATTTTATGTTGTGTACAATTGTAAATTATTGCTGTAGTTTTGTCTAAAACAGTAATCTTATGTGCTTCTCTATGGGAACTGTTGAGTCATGGCCTGAACCACTGATTGAGCACCTGGGGAAAGGATCGGGTCAGCCCTAGCAGCACAGGTGAAGGCAATTCAGCTGTGTGACCGGAAGGGGTGGAGCCTGGCTGCACCTCTCTTAGACCCCATTTAAGGGCTGACTGCCACTGGGGAAGGATCTCTTCCTGGAGATTTCTCTCCTTAGTGAAGCTTTCCCCTGCAAACCTGGAATCTTCTGATATTGGGCGAGCAATCTTCTTCCCTTCCTTTATAGCACCTTTCTATTGTGCTGGTCCTTCTGTCATTTTACCTCTTGTGAAACACCTTTTTTCATCATATTGACCTGTCCAATTGCTACAGTTTCTAATACAAGTCCTCTGGAAAATATTTGAAAAATGAGTATGCCCACTTACGTCTGCTAACAACAGTTGCAGTGAAATAAAAAAGTCCTTATAGGAAGGTGAGTGCATTGCAAGTCATCGTACTTCTAACCTGTTTTACAGTCTGCAGTGAGTTCCAGTTGTGTTGGCTTTGCACCAAGACTGCAGCTAGGATTTGAGCTCTACTGTGCCTACTACTTTATAAATTTAATGTTGTATAAATGGAAAAATATTGCTTACCTTGAATTGTATATTAACTGGCAGTAAATAACCTCTTCCCCAATTTCTACTTCCATCTGATATTTGATTAATCTGTCTGTGGCTTCAGTTTTTATGTCACTTTGAGAAAATGTATGAAAGCTTTTTTTTTTTCCAAATAAAAATTGCAGACTCTTTTTTGAGTTCTGCCACTTATTTAGAAATAGTAATAAAAACCCCAGGCCATCCTGCTTTCATCTCTACTATGCCCCACACAACTGGCCTTGTCAGCTAAGAACGTTCTGAAGACGTGCCTGCGATCAAGCACATCATAGTATTCACTATGTCTGCTGAGAGTGAGAAGAACTTGTTCTGTTACTGAACAGCTGGGAAGTGGTTGCTCAGAAACTAGTATGCCCTCAGCACTAGAAGATTATTTAGGGCTTCTGGTCAGCTAACTTGTAGAGCATTTCTATTCTAGACTTTCTTCTGGTAGTAATTCTGAGAATAGAGTGGCTACAAGGACAGAAAAGTGATGAGTTGAAAATTTAATGCATTTTAGCATCTCATTTCTTGCCTTCTTAGTGTTTTTCTAATTCTTGACTCTTACAGGTAACAGAAATTTTTAGAAATCGCATATTATAGAAGTCCACAGTAGCCTGTCAGTGGTCTGATGACTCTCGGCTTCCTATTTCCGTGAGACTGAAATTAGGTTACATTTTTAATCAGTATTTTTTCATTGGGGAAATGTGTTAATTTAACTGTACATCACTTATTTTGGAAGAATGCTTAGAAGGTATTTGTTTTCAAAAAGAACTTACGGATTTCACTTTCTACTGTGCAGTAACAGCCTTGTTCTCTTCCCTGTGCTTTTCCTCCTTCCTTCCATTTCAGTTTAGTAGGAGTCTTTTAGGAATTTTGTAAAGCAAGATGTGCTCTATGTTTAAAATGCAAAATGCAAGCAACAGCCCCATAAGGGTGTTTGAATTGTGTGAAACAAGATAACATTAAAATTATATCAACATTTGCTACCTTCAAATTTAACATCCATCTTGAAGTTAAGTTTTAGAAAGATGTATGTATTGGTTCATGCTTTTCTTCTAGATTTAATTTAGTATCTCAAGGACTAGAACAGCTTTTTCAAACTTCTTAAGGCTCTTTTTCTTGAAGCCTGTATTCCCTGTGATATTTTATGGGAATTGGATGTCAAGTAGAAAGATTAAGTGGACTTCATTTTTTGTAGTTGAAAATTAAATGATTTTTTTGTATGAGGGACATAGTCTGCCATTTGAAATATACAGAAAATAAAGCTCTTGGATGCTGCCATTCTGAGAATACCCTTTTTGTGTTTACTTAAAATTGCTTTTGATCTCCTTGTTAAAGAACTGAGACTGTGTGGTGTTTCAGGTGACCTGTAGGGAAATGTACACGTGGTAGGAGTGTGCCCAATTTTGGCTGATATTAGTAGGAATAGCAAAGCATAAGTGATAGAAATAAAATATCCCTTTAGTATAACCATTCAAGCTCTCAGGCAGTTCTACTTTAATTCAGGTAGTTGTCCATGTAGGGAAGGAAGTTTTAGTTTGTTTTGTTTTTTTCTCTTCTAGGTTCTTGGAAATTAACTGCAGAACAGCATTATAATTGTAACCCACCTGAGTCTTTTCTTTACAGACTGTGAAGTGGTCTAAGAGCCACAGCTTACTAACTAGTCACACACGTTACATGCGATAGAAGCAACTTTGTCTGTAGCCCAGCCGTGAACTTGTCTGAGATCAGTAGAAACAGTGCATGCATTTAGTCAGTCTGCAAGTGTGAGTGATAAAAATTCTATGTGAAAATAGAAACAAAGGATTTGGAGTATTCACTAAGATGTAATGTATCCCTGAGGTATGTTTCATGTTGAAGTCTCCTTGTCATGTAAATGTGATGTTATAGAGACAGAGCACCTTTTTCTGCAAGAAGCTTCTACAGTTGTGTAGTTGTGTACAGTTTGCCTTAAGACTAATAGTTGATCTATTTATGGGTGTGAAGATTGTTCTTCCAGTGCATTAGTAAAATTCACTGATTATATATGGGGTTAATAGACTGAATATACGTATAGGATTTATGCTTTGACTGTTTATTAGTGTGAAGTCAGCAAAATAAAGTGCGCCCTTCTCCAGAAAACACACTGTATTTGTAAGCTGCTACTTTCATAAATGAAATTTATCCAAATATTTCATCTGAAATGAAACACGTAGAGTGTAATTTATATGAATTAGTGTACTTAACTGGCTGTGACTCTACCTGGATGACTTAATTGGTTAGGTTTCTTAACTAAGTCAGGAAGATGAAAAAATTTCTGGGAAAAATTAAAACATTGTTTTTAGTAGTTTGGTGCTGGCACTCCACTTACGGATGCTGGCTTAGTATTTTGAGTAAGGGTGCATTTTATATCTGTTTCTCATTTTACTTTTTTCTAAAAATTGGGGATTCATGTTTGACTTTTTCCATTATGGTTTCTTTACTACAGTTATGAACTGTGCTGGTAAAACAGTGCTACTGTTACAAGACTTCAGTCTTGAGTGTGTCATGCAGTTAGGTAGATTTGCTAGTATTAATTAAATGTCAGAGTAGTAGGAAACATTGTGGAGGCAGGCAGTGAGTCCTGACTTGTTCCAACCGAATTGTTTGTAGTGAACTATACTTACTCAAGTTTTTGTCCTCTTTTTTTAACTGGTGAACATACTTTCCCTGTTTAGGTTATTTTTAAATTCCTATTTTCTTAACAGTGGAGTTTCTGTTGAATTTGTTAGGAGAACAAATAAGGTATTTTTAGATTTTTTTAATAAAGGAAAAAAAATTGTAACCTTAGTCCAGTATTCCCTGAAACATGAGTGAAACCATTTGTCTGCCACAGCTGTCAACTTCCTCCAGCTGAAATAATTACTGTATTTTTTTAAGATATGTCCTCTAAAGTGGAAAGCAGATCTCATGCACATTTGAACCAAATAAAGTACAGTGAACCGAAGACACCCTCCCATCACTTGCTGTGCTGTGGAGTCTTTAGATTCCAGGCAGCAGTCTCAGCTGTCCCAGTTTAGGTTGTGCTGTAGTGGGATTGGCTGTATCCATGTACTGCCTCCTCCCTTTTCTAAATTTCACTGGGGGAAGGCTCAAGGCAGAGATTAAATGTAGAAGCTGTCACCAGGCTTCCCCAGTGCAGCTGGCACCATGGAAGGGCTTCAGAGCAGCTCCTGCTAGCTCTGTAAGCCTTCCATTCTGCCTCCTCGCTCACTGTGTTTCCTCTGAAAAGATTTTGAGTACAACAATTCAAGACGAATTCCTCCTCCTGTTTAATGCAGCTCTACTACCAAGTCTTTTACCTCTTGATTGTTGGAAAAAAATCTTCTAAAAATCTTACCATCAGAAAAACTAGACATTGAATGAAAAAAAAACCCAACAGAGAATTCAAGTAACTTAAACATACCGAGCAAAACCTAGTAGCCTTGAATACAAGCCATCGGCTAAAGATAAGTACATTCAGAGGAAACAAAGTAAGACCAGAGATAATCCACCATGCCTGTTGGCAGAACCGAAAGCCCACCCTCTGCCTCTCTTCCTAGGGACAGCAACCACGAGTGCCAGGTGTGTAGGGTGACGCTGGTGGGCTTGTCAGCATATGCCAAGCACATCTCCAGCCAGCTACACAAAGATAATGTTGATGCCCATGATAAAGTGGAAGAGAAGGAGGAGACGGAAGAAGAATACCTTGACAAAGAACTCATTCAACTAATCAAACAAAGGAAGGAACGGAACCGGTGAGTTTTCCTTTCTTTTCTTAGTTGTAACATCATAAGAGTGCTTATAGCATGGTTGTAATTTGCTCCTAAGGACTGGGTGCTCATGAAATGTAAACTGTGTGCAGTCAGTATGCTTGTTACAGGAACGGCCTGGGAAAACTAAGTGGAGACTGTAGTTTTCAATGTGTAAGGACGATTCTGCTAAGTGTACTTGTTTTGTTGATCTACTATTTGTAGGGAATTACAGCTATTCTCCATTGTAGATTTAAACAACAAAGAAAAAAACAAAAAAAACAGTTATGCTGTAGCATTCAAGTCCCTAATGTGATATCTTGTGCTTTGAGAGTCCTTATGCTATAATTTTAACATGTGATATTAGTTTTAACAGAAGGGTTTAGTAAATGTGATGGTAGTGCTGTTATTGTTTTTAATGTGATGGAAGGATGGTTCTGCAGGGACCATGTTGGTGAACATGTTTTGTTTAAAACTTTGTATCTGTCTGTTTTTTAAATAAATTGGATTGTTCTCCTAATGTCACACTAAAATCCCATAATCCGTGAATGAAGTTACTTGCTTGTTTTATCTTGCTGCTTATCAGCAGCTAAAGATAATTCTTGTGACTCACTGTGAAATACAAGGCTGCAGAGAGTAGCAAGTGCTGCCGTTTATCTTGCATGTGACTGCAAGTGTGCATTGCTAATGTGGTGTTTCAATTGGAAATTTATTTTTTCAATGTGTTTACAGCATGATGATGGTACTGAAAGGCCATGTGATTTTTTTTTTTGAAAGAAGCTCTTGCTCACTACTGGAAAATTTCAATTCATGCCTTAAAGTGCATAACTGTAGCTACTGTTTGGTTTTGAATCCATTTACTAAAGTGTCTCTGTGTGGTGGTCGTGTTTTCATAATAGTCGATATAGATAGTAGCAAAGTCATTTTTTCTTCATTCTTTAGTGAAAGTGCTGTTAGTACAGTGCTATTCTGAGGCAGATAAAATCTTATAAAATCTCTCAGTTGGATATGGACTTGAGGAAAGAAAAAAATTATGTGGGTAAAGTTACAGCAAAACTGTTTCCATTAGATCATAGTCCAGTTGAGTCAGCTCCTAGAACTAAAGATATCACTGAGATATTTTGATATTTTCATCGTTTATTTGATTTCTTGTCTTAAAGCTCAGTTTAGCTTATACAGTAGCTCATTTCCCACTAGACATTAATTATTTGTGCATCTTCTAGCAAAACTGGAACTGTTGAAATCTTAAAAGGTGGTGCAGTATAAATTTCAATTTATTCATATCAATTGTTTTTTTAGCAAAGAGTGGTATGAAAGCTTCCTGTTTCGCTTGTCCAGAAACTTAGAGTGCATGCATTTCTGTGATCAGTTTTTGGAAGCAGAAACTTTTATTAAGCATTCCTCATTTGGTAGAATAGATACTTAATATATTTAGAGTGCTGACCCTGGGAATAGCTGTGAGTGTTAAGGTAGCATTTATCTTTAAATGTGCATGTGATAATTTACCATGTGTTCTTGACAGACTGCCAACCACAAGTATTATCCAAAGGGCAGTAGATAGTGCTTTTGGGAGGCCCTCACAGACACTGCATGCTGTGGACTCTTGGTTTGTTGTTTAAAACAAGACGAAATAGGTTTTTATATCTGAGGTGTGGTTTCTGTGAATGTTCTATATCTGTGTTTTAACATAAGCTTTATAAACTGAGACATGATCTCAGTTGTTTTCTCTATTAAGTAGAATAACTGCTTTTCTCAGTAATTTCTAATTTTCCTTCTATTTTGTATCAATTCACTCTAGTTATGCTGTCTAGTACCAACAGAGCAGTCTTCAGGGGAAAAAAAAAATCTGACTACTTATTAGTTTTTTTCCTATATAGATTCCTCAAATTGCAAAAAATGTATAACAAAAATAAGCTTTCTGACAGCTCTCCTTGAACTATCCTTGAATCATATCAGTTGTTCTTGTAGAAGCAAATTTGAAATGCAAGGTTTAAGTAAAGGCATAACGCTAGAGTTGAAAGTCAACCACTACAGAACCTTGAATGATCAAGTAGCTAAGTCAGTTGTCTCTGTTTCTTATTAAATAAAATATCTCCCTAGTGTAAGATAAATGGATGAGCCTTGTATTAATGTTGGACTTCAGTGGAATAGCATCAGAATTTATTTTCTTCTAAATTGTTTTGTAGGCAAGTTGAACCATGTTGTACAAACCAAGAAACAGAATGCGATGATAGGAGATCACAGAGGAGGCGAGAAGAGAGAGCTACATACAAAGAAAGAGAAGCTTATGATCAGTCTTCATGGCATCATCATAATGCATTACAAAGGGACTGGAAATGGGAAAGGGATGATTATATTAATTCTAGACAGGGCAAATTTTCACACTCCCAGAGAAACCTTAATATAAGTAGGCATTCAGGTGGCCCAAGGGGACGCTCTGGGTGGCACCAGAATGTTTCAGGAAGCTCTTCAAGTTGGCATAAGTATGGGAATTCTGGAGTTGTTTGGCATCCAAATGGGCGAGGAGGAACATCAAATTGGCATCACAGTGCCAGAGGAAGGAATTCTACTTGGCACACGGAAGGAACGGGTAATTTTTCTAGCTGGAATTGCAAGAGTTATGGAGGAAACTGGAAGTCTAGTTCTCATGGTGCAAATAGCTGGAATTTTGGAAGCTCTGGAGATGCATACTTATTAGAGCCAGCTAAATATAATAAGGAAAGATATATGTGGCAGTGGCAGGAGAAAGACATGACTGTTCTTCCGTACAGAGATCGAAATAATAGGGGTGACTCATTTGATTTTACTAGTGATAAACTTCCTTCTGAGGGGGCATTGGATTTTGGTACTTCAAAGCAACCAGAAAGTAAAGCTCCAAGAAATAGTGGGAAAAGTGGGAGCCCTTCAAGAGATAAAATACATCGCTGGACTCCCTACCCATCCCAAAAATCTACAGAGCAGCAAACATGGTTTGAAGATGTTTCTAAAGCTACAGAGAAAATGGATTCTATATTTTTGCCTCTTACTGAATCATCAGGAAAAGGAAAAACTTGTGAAGCCACTGCTAGCCTCCCAAAACTTAAAAAATCGGAAGCATTTCCCCACTCTAATGTAACTCTAGACTACCCTGATTCCAGTAATGAAAAGCCTGATGAAGACGATGGCAGAAGTAGTAGGATGCCATCGCTGAAATCCCCTCTTCTAAATATCACGGACATGAAGTTGTCTTCCCAAAAGCAAGACGCAAAAAGTCTGCTAAAAAATGTCAAGTCTCTGTTGTCCTCACCTAATAGCAAAGAACAGAACCGTTTGAAAGCATTGAATCTGGAAGCTAACAATTTACCTTCTTATTCATCAAAGCTGCATGGTGCACCTGCTGGTAACTTGGAAGGAAACAACAAAGACACACTTAGCAGTAATGTTGGGGAGCCTGTTATTAACTTAGGTGAAGCAGAACAAAAACCTAAAGATATTCAGTCCAACCATTCCTTACAAAATGCTCCCTTAAACTCTTGCAAGAATACAAGTGATCAGAATATGGAAGGAACTGGGAAAGCATCACCAAAGAACAAGTTCAAACTACATTCATTAGAAGATGTGAGTGATGATGAGTTAACAGGAAGGGAGAAAGTAGAAATAAGAGTTGAAAAACTGAGTCCTTCTGTTAGTTCTTGTTTACCCTGTGACACTCCAGAAGGTAAACTTGCTGCCTCTGAGAAGGATGTTGATGAAAAGCCATCTGCTTCAAGCACTGTATCTGCTGATCTGAAAGATTCTGCACTGCAGATAGAATCCACAATTTCTTCATCAAACAGTCAGGATCACTTGCACGTGGATTTGAAAACCCCCTCACAGGAAAAAGAAGTGAATGAAGAGCATGTCAAGTCTGGTGGTCGCTTTGAAGTGGAAGGTTTTGAAAATCATTCAGATCATGAGCAGCAGAAAGGAGGAAGTCAATCACTAGGCCTCCTTCCTGATTTAAGTAAACTTGGCCTCCCTGCCTCTCTGCAAAGAGATCTGACACGGCATATTAGTTTGAAGAGCAAAGTGGGAATACACCTTCCAGAGCCCAATCTCAATAACGCACGGCGCATTCGGAATATAAGTGGCCATCGCAGAAGTGAGACTGAGAAAGAATCGGGCCTTAAACCAACCCTCAGGCAGATTCTTAGTGCTTCCCGACGAAATGTAAACTGGGATCAAGTCATCCAGCAGGTATCAAAGAAGAAACAGGAACTTGGCAAAGGCTTACCAAGGTTGGTAGCTTTCTAGTGTAACTGTGTGTGTGTTTAAGGGAGTGGGTTGTTTTCCCCTCATCTTAAGTAAATTTCAGAGTGCTAAAAAGAAGACTTTATAATCAAGCATTTTGATACAACCATCTTTTTGCACATACAAGTACTTGGAATTTTTTTGATTGCTTTTGTGGCAGTCTGTCCACAAAAAAATGACAGGAGTTTGCTGCTCAGAACAGATTCTGATCAGCTCACAATAATTGCTTAATACCTGACTGTGACATCATGACATATATGACACTAAGAACACAGTTGCATTTCAGGTTCTAGTAAATGGAAGTATATAAAACATAATGAGGATGTGAACAGCACTGTTGGAATTACTTCACATACTCAGGACTATAAGAAATGTTTGCATTGTTGCGGACAGAATAAATGTTCCCTTTTCAGATGTTTATCTGTTTTAATCTGATAAGCAGTTTGTGTTTAGAGTAAAATAGTAAATAGTTCATGCTTTAAGCCTCTTAGAGGGACTGAAGGTTTTGCAGAGTCTTGAAAATATGTGATCTTTGCCTGTACCAAACCGGATTACAGGTAGTTCTGAAAATGATCTGTTTTGCTTCTGTTTGAGATTTTGCTTCAGAGTTGAGCTTTATAAGACACTCATAAGCAGAGGTAACAGCTTTAACTTGAGCTTGCTTGAGCAATGAACAGATCATCTTCAAATTTTTAGTTTCTAAAAGCTAATGAAGATTTTTTTTCATGATTTGGAAATTGTTCTGTCAGTTCTTAGCAACAAAATATCTTCTGTGTATCACAAAATCATACTGCTTTGCTGCCTGAGACATAAACTGCAGAATACCAGTTTAATGAGTTGCTGATCTTTTCAAACAGTAACATGCAGCTAGGAAAAGGGGAGTCTTTTTTTTTTTTTTAATTCAAATGGTTTGTTACACATGTCGTTTTTTTCTTTTTGTTAAAGGTTTGGTATAGAAATGGTGCCTCTCGTTCAAAATGATCAAGAGAGTCTAGAACTTGGTGAAGAATCTGATCTGTCTACTCTGGAAGGATTCCAGTGGGAAGGGATTTCCTTAGCAGTACCTGGGTCAGCCAGAAAACGTAGCTTTTCTGAAAGCAGTGTCATTGCAGATAGACACCCTTCTGCTTACAGCTTTTTTAGTGAACAACCCAAAGCAAAAGAGTGTGAGGAAAGGCAAATAGTTGCAGCCAGACATCTACGTGATATAACATCTGGATACGAGGCAAGTGTTGACATTGAAGCTGACTTGAAACAGGAGACTTCTTCTCTTTCTTTGTCACCATTTATATCTGAAAGAACTGAGACCACTGGAAGGAAACACAGCCTACAGGCTACTTCTGAGCTCACTGGCCTCACAAAAGCAGAGCAAGACAGTCTAGATAAGAGAAAACCTCTTCTTGAAAAACAGAATGTGTTAGAGATCTCAGAAGAAAATCCCCTGGCTTCGAGTGATGTACTTCTTGCAGTGTCTAGTAACATAGATGCAGCTACGGACAGTAGCTATACTTCTGGTACTGAGCAGAATGACAGCCAAGGAATTGGAAAGAAACGAAGAGCGACAGGAGTAAGTGTACAATTTTGTGCAGTTTTGGTGTGCTAAAAATGTTATTTCCCAGTCAATATTTCCCAGGTTATGACCATTTTAGAATGTAAGAATGACTTTCTCTTTGTTTTATTGCCTTGTATGTTAATAGGTTTATATTGCTTATTTAACTTAATTGTATTTAAAAATATTTTCAATTTTTGCTTTTTTAACACAAGGTTTTGGTTAGTCCTTTTCTATTAGTAGGAACTACAGGTGCTCTTCAGTTTTGATTTAGTGACAAGCATACTAAGCTAGTAAATAAGCTGTTAAAATATTTCCATGAAAGTAGTTAGTGTTGCAGTGAGGATCTTTTGTGTTCTAAAACTGAAATGAAAGCTAAACTGTAGATGTTTATTTTCTTAGACATTTCAGGTCTTATGGTCAAACAAGGGAAGACAATCCTTTTTACAAAACCAAACACTTAAAATAAGGTAGAAAAAGATTGAAGATGGTAGCCTATCTGTCTGTAAGCCAGGAATTTCTCCATCTGAATTTGTGTAATAGCCTTGTCTTAATCTTACACAAAGTAAAAAAGAGGCTTCTGAACAAATTAATCAGAATGGATTTGCTAAATGTAGAAAGTGAGAACTTAAATTCCTCACAAATTTCATCCTTTAGACTGTCAACTAAATCTATGAAGCGGAAAATCTGAACCAAGTGTGGTCTTGAGCATCTAAGCATGTTGAAAACTGCTTGCTTATTTAATATTTCATGTTAGTTGAGTTGAAAACATGGCACTCACTTTGTTTCATTCTCACTTTTAAGAAGAGAGGGAAGGAAAAGTTACATAAGAATGTGCAGAATTGTACATATTCTTTCCTGTGGTTGGAAGTGATGCTTTTTGAGATAACAGTGGATGTTTGCCGCCTTGGTTTAGGCAAACTTGCTATTGTCCTCTGTTAACAAGGGATCTCACTTGTAGGAAGGATCCTCTCCTGAAATCCCCAGTCTGGAAAGAAAGAATAAAAGAAGAAAAATCAAAGGTAAAAAAGGTGAGTGACTATTGTGTGTGTGTGTGTCTAGGATAGCGATTGTAAATACCTAATAGTGTTCTGACTTGGCTGTAGTGGCAGTTCCTTAGTGTTACGTTGGTGTCTTGGCTCTTGCTGAGGGTCATAGGGTAGACTCTTGTCAGGTTTGTAAGACCTACAAAATTAGAGCTAGAACAACTGGATATGTTTGGGTCTCTTCTCTTCTCATCCTTGTTTGGAATCCTGGCTTCCAGGTGACTAGTAAAATTCAGTGCATGGAAGGATTTTTTTATTGCTTTGTTCTATCACCATATCATTGTAGTAAGTCTATTAAAAGAAATTAACTTGAAATAAGCTGAGGGGTGCACAAATTGAAACTTGATTGATTTGGAGCATCTCTGTAATGCCAGAAGGCCTCTAAAAAGCAGGATATTTATTAAAAACAGTGCTTGCAGATTGTTAGGAGATTGCGAACAAGTCTCACAGCCCAGATGCTATTTTGATTAGTAAATGATTTTATTATAGAGGTCTTTTAGTCTTAACCTGCCTTTTCTTGACCTCTGGATTAGGTGAATAATTTAGATCATGTTTAATTTATATTTGTTTTTGCCTTTTATTACATTACTGAAAAGTATGTGTTTGTACTTCCTGTTATGTACTTCAATAAAAGATCTTTGTGGAAGAAGGTGACTTTCTGTTCAGTTCTGGAATAAACTATGATTTTAAAAAAGTTACTGCAGTCAAAGTTGAGATCATTTAAAGAGAATTATTCTTGTTCTTCTATGTAATGTATGACTGTTCCTGTGCATAGATGCTTTTCTTCAGTCTCTTATACAACTATTAATACTTTACCTAATTCATGTGTTTATATGTTTTGGAAGTTATAATATTTGAGGTATCACTTGTTATGTATTTTAATGTGTTGCCAAGTATACCATTATGCTAAATTATGCGGACTTTTTTCCAGAACGTTCTCAAGTAGACCAATTGTTGGCTATTTCACTGAGAGAAGAAGAATTGAGCAAGTCCCTGCATAGCGTGGACAATAGTCTCTTGCAGGCTAGAGCCGCCCTGCAGGCTGCATATGTTGAGGTTCAACGGTTCCTTGTGTTAAAGCAACAGGTAACAGTAGGCTTTTGAGACTGGCAGAACTAGAAGTTAGCAGCTTGAGAAACTACCATTAATAGAAGTGATTAAAAACTCCTGTTTTGCAGATAACCATGGAAATGAGTGCACTGAGGAGCCAGAGGATCCAGATCTTACAAGGCTTACAAGGTATGAGATACTGCGAGACAATAGCACTGAAATACTGACTCACACTTTGAACTCAGTGTCTTGTAAAAATTGCGCTCATAAAAAGTAGAACAAACTTTAAGCTTTTCACAGTGAAGTCTTTATTGTTCAGATGTGATATATTGCCTTTGGTAGCGTTGCATCTACTGGATTTCTTGCAAATCTTTCTCTTCCTTGTCTATCTGTCAGAAATTCTCTTGACACCACTGACTTTTCATTTTTTTTTTGTTTTTCCTCTCCTCTTTTACCGTTAGAGACGTATGAACCTTCTGAAGTGCCAGAGCAACTCCCCAGTAGTGTCTCAAGTGAGAGAAGAAACAGCGAATCTCAAGTGTCAGCTGATTTGTTTCCTGCAGGCTCTTTCTTGCCCCTTTTGGACACTTTGTCTGTACCTCCACTGGGAACTGCTGTTCATGTAAACACATCAACGCCATTCCATTCTGGTATCACATTCACCACTCCTCCAGACTCCTCAGTACAAATTAAACAGGAACCTGTGTCTTTGGAAGCCCCAGAAGAAAATGTGAATACTGTACTCCAGAGCTCTCTATGTGCTTCTCGAACAGAAGTGGTAGCACAGAAAGATGGTATGTGTGGCTCTTTTTTAAGAAATAACTTTATGAAAATGCAAGAAATTCTGTTGCTTTTTTCTGTAGAAATAAGCAAGTTGGTAACAAGCCTGCAGGCTGTTGTGCAGGGATGAACTCCAATTGAGCAGCTGAGGCACATTAGGCTTGTGTTGATTAATAGTGGTCTTCCACAGTAATGATGACTGCAGGTAAAAGAACACAGCAAAGAGTAGCAGCATCATAAGCCAATATTGTAGGATTCACCAAAGGTTTTTTTCTCAGAAGTTTGAAAGCATCCAGTCATCCAGAAACTTGAATCTTTTGCCCCCTTGCTTTGATTCTCGTATACGAGTAAACATTTTATTTCCCAGTGGCATTTTTTAAAGACCAAATGGCTGACTGGAAGAGCAGATGTGCATGTGCACATATCCTTTCAACGTAGAGGAGTATGTCCTTGTAGCAGAAATGTTAAGTCATGGCTTGAAACAGAGATTAAGCACCTGGTGGGAAGGCAGGGCCAACCCAGTGGAGCTTAGCTGTGTGCAATGCAGCTTGCATCATGGCTTCCACCCCTTTCCAGACCTCATTTAAGGGTTGGCAGTGGTGGCAAGGGTATCTTGCTGAAGATTCCTGCGTACCTGGGGCCTTCTTAGGATAAGCAGATTCTTTCCTAAGTTTCTCTGTCCACAGCTGCCACACTTGAGTATATCCTCATTTGCTGCAGCCTAGGACTTTGCTACTACACTGTCATTGCTGTGCTTTCCCTCGCATTACAGTGTTACAGTACTTTACATGCTCATTTAATTATAAACAAAAAGTTGCAGGGAAAGCAAGCTTTGCATCTTGTAGAGAAAGAATATAATGCTAGTCTCTTTTCTTCAGAAGAAATCATCCAAAAAACATCAGTGTATCCGGTTATCTCTGCAACCATATCCCTATCAGAGCTGACAGCTTGTTTCCAGCACACTAGTCAAGAAGTTCACAAGCCTGCTGTGGATAGGGGGAAGGCTGGACTTTCAGAGAATCCTTCTCCTTCACTGTCTACTTTCAGCAAAAGAGAAGCAAATGGTACAGTGACTGAAAGCTTTTTACTGGATCAGTGTAGCACCTTGCTTCCAAATTGTTCAGTCCTTCTAGAAATGCCAATGGATAAAACTCCCAGATTGTCAGCAGAATCATCGGAACAACAGGCAGCAAACACTCTAGTCCCAGCAGAAAAGGGAAACAGAAGGAGAAGAAAGTTAAGGAAAAAGAAAACGCTGAGGGCAGCTCATGTGCCGGAAAACAGTGACACGGAACAGGATATAATTGACTGTAAGCCTACCCGGAAGGTCAAGAGTGGAAAAGTTCCTAAAGGAGAAAAAATTACAACATCAACTCCTCAAAAACAGGGAGATGGTGTTGCTATTCAAGCAGCTAGAAACAAGGATGACAATGATAGTGATGCTTCTTTGGAACTAGTGGAAGTTGCAGTGCCCCAGTGTGAAGTGGTTGATGTTGGTTCATCAGAGTCAGGAGATGAGAAACCAGACAGCCCATCAAAGAGAGAGTTGTGCAGCACTGTGGACCAAGCAGTCTTAGAGGCGTCTTGCTCAGGTTATGATGAAGTGAGCTCTACCAGTGAGATTGGCATAAGTTATAGCGATGATAAGAAAAGAAGGTAAGATTGTTGTAGATCTCTCAAAAGTAAAAAGCATTAAATGATGCTCATAAGATGTTTTTTTTCCTGTTCAGAAAGTTTTACATCAGTACTTCTTAATTTTGTTTGGAAATTAAAATTGAGGGAAAATGCATCTGTCTGTATGTTGTAAATTAAATTTGCTTCTTTAATCCAACTAACAAATGTGCATTGTTATCTGCCAGTGTCTCTAACAATTGGAACATGGCCCTGCTGCATGGAAAATATTTTTTTATCTTGGCCTGTTATAGACAGTTTTTTGCTTAGTGCTGAGTATTGTATTCTGGAGTACTGCTTATACCAGTAACTTATTGGAAAATGAGCAAGCAGAATCCAATCTTGCTACCTTTATTTCTGTTACAGTGTGGCTGAGACACAGGCTTCTATATCATCACTAAGAGGATCAAAGAACTCATCAGGTATTTTTTTAAGCTGTTCTTGTAGTTTGCATATGATATATTGCAAGAACTGAAGTCAGGTCCAGACTAAACTGATGCCAGAGGAATTTAGCTATGAAGATAAAGTACACTTAATGCATAAAAAGTGAAGCATGCTCACCTATGTTGTCCCCCCCTGAGAGCTTTGTGCCTTGAGCAGTTGCTACCCCATTCCACATTAACAGTCCTTCTACACAGTCTCCGTGAGGCTGTGGGACAGACAATAATACAATCCTCTTGCCATTTTAAAGATTGATATATGAAGATCTTTCAGGTTTTTTATGTTGTATTCTGACATTTACAGACTCCAGCTGAGAACTGCAATGAAATCTATAAAGATGCTGAGCCTACATAATAGTTCTGCTGTTTGGTGGGGGAAAAAAACAACAAACAGTAGTATGTTTTGTGTTTCTTCACGTAATCAAAGAATGTGCGTCTCTATTCTACAGAAGTGTCTTCAGAGCCAGGTGAGGATGAAGAACCTACAGAGGGGAGCTTTGAAGGACACCTGGCTGCGGTGAATGCTATTCAGATTTTTGGGAATTTATTGTACACCTGCTCAGCAGACAAAACTGTTTGTGCCTACAATCTGGTTGTAAGTAAGGTTGCGACAATGGTGTAAGAATAATTCTAGTCACAAGGTTGCAATTGTGTTTTTGTGAAGCTTTATATAGTTAAGGAGGTAGCTGCTTTGAGTGCTTAGGTTTTTTTTACTCTTCAGGTCTCTCTTCTCTCCTCTTCATCTTGTAAGAGGGCTAAAAGACGTTTGTTGCAGGTCCTGCTGTTTTTATTAGCCGTTGCACCCTACTTTGTCAGGCACGAATCCTGAGAGATATTGCAGACCTTTAGTGTGATGGACCATATGCTTTGCTTTCTAGAGCAGGAAGTGTGTGGCCGTCTTTGAGGGACATACTTCAAAAGTGAACTGCCTCCTGGTCACTCAGACAAATGGGAAGAATGCAGCGCTTTACACTGGCTCAAGTGATCACACCATCAACTGTTACAATATCAAGGTACTTCAACTCTGTGTTGATGAACATGTACTGCTTTATTATGCAGTGTTTCTTTGCAAATATAAATGAAATAAGCCATTTAAAACCCAGCGAGCTATACATGAGCCTCACTTCATACCTCATTAGAGCAGAGCAGGAAGAAAAAAATGAAAAAAGCTAATCTTTTGGTTTGTTTATCAGTGGATTCCTTGTCAGAACAGCCTGATGAGACCTCATATTGGGAATGCAAATATGCGAGATGGTGTCTGTCTGAATTTTGAATTCACTTTCTCTAACTTCATTTCTGATATAAAATGCAGTTCTCCTTACAGAACAGCTTTTGAGAGAGCAGGCAGGGAAGGCTGAGGTTTTTTGAAGCTGAAATTTGAAAGATAAACAGTAGGAAGTCTTGTTCTACATGTATGCTGGTCACTCCAAAAGTAATGCCTCCCAATTATTTCAGTGGAAGTTAGATGTAAAGGGCACAATAATACTGAATGTGATTTGATAGAGCAAATTCTCAGCTACAAAACACTATTTGAAGATAGTCACCACCATTAGCTGTGCATTTTTGCCAGAAATGAACAAGAGCCTGCATCCTGTGCTTATAAAAACCAGCACCAGTAGAGGTGACAGCTATGCATGGCCATCTGGAATGTGGCTTGTCTTTCACCTTCCTGTTGCCACAGCTGAAATGCAGCACTTGCAGCCTGACTGTGCTCACATCCACTGTTTGTTCTCCATTAATGTTCAGCAAACATCAGTGAATATCTGTGGGTGCCATTTTCTCCATGTGTGGGAAATCAGTGACACCTGTGTTTCATATGCACTTCCATGTCAGGCACCATATTGTTGCAAGGCAACAAAATGTAATGGAATATTGGGTAGGTTTGCCTCTACTGCCACACCACCAATGCCTCTGATCACAGAATCACAGAAAGGGACCTCCATGTTGTGGGCTAACGTGATAAAATAGGAGGCATTACTTTCAGAGCAGCCCTCTTAGATTTAAGGACTGGAAGGTAAATGTCTGCTTTTGGGAGTGAACTGACAGATACTTTTGACACTTCAGATGGTGATTCATGGCATGTTCCTGTAGAGGACTTCATGGGTATTCCTTGAACTCAAGCGTGTAACAGGCTGTTTTTCATATACCTACTCTAAGCTGGTATATATGTTAGAGGTTGTGGCTAGAAGAAAGCTTTTAGTGCTATAGATACTACAGTTAGTTGTTTAAGTACAAGTCCCAAAGATAGGAATGAGCAGATAAAAAAAACAGGATCAGACTGATGGGTGACACCAGGTATTGAGATGTTTTTCTCCTTCTCTGCTAGTTCAAAAAATGTAGTCTGTAGGTGAAAATCATCATTCACTCCAGACTTTCTTTTGTCCCTGAATTGTTTTTAGTTGATGAAAAGCTTTAAATTATTTCTATTGCCAGACCAAAGAATGCATGGAACGGTTTAAACTGGAAGATCGGGTGCTCTGTTTACACAGCAGATGGCGGATCCTTTATGCAGGCCTTGCAAATGGCAGTGTGGTTACATTCAGTATAAAGGTTAGCTTGTTTTAATGTTGGCACCTAAAAGCCTACTCCAATGCAGTTTTTCTTTCAGTCCTTTCTCTTGAGTAATACGTGATTTATAACTTAAGTATTTTGGTATAAATAGTCACTCTTGGCCTTTCTTAATCTTTCTTACCCCTTCTCCCCTATCCTCCAGTTGCTTTTCTCTTAACTGCTCTGGTGCTTTGATTTCATTAATGAGTTTTGAAAGCTGATACATGTATGTACCTGTAGGTGTTTTTCTCAATGAATGCTTTTTGCTCTCCTTTTTCTAACTCTGAAGGGGGATTTACTGGGCTTTTCCTTAATAATTACTGTTTTGTTTTGTTTTAAAGCTCATTTTAAGGAGTTACTTCCTTGATTTGGAAACTTAACTCCTAGTTAGTCATAGCAAAGTTCTAGTTCTTAAGTACCAATTTTTCCACTCCAACAGAACAACAAGCAAGTTGATACCTTTGAATGCCACAGCCCTAGAGCAGTGAGCTGCTTGGCCACAGCTCAGGAAGGAGCACGCAAGCTGTTGGTAGTGGGCTCCTATGACTGCACCATCAGTGTAAGAGATGCGCGGAATGGGTTGCTTCTCAGAACTCTTGAAGGTCACAGCAAAACTATACTCTGCATGAAGGCAAGTGTCTCCCAAAAATGTTTTTTGATAAAGGATCCTTAGAACTGTGCAGTGGAATTGCCAGATCCCTTTTGATGGTTACTTTACTGCTTGGCCTGACGTAACGTAGTGTCTGAAGTTGCGAGTTGGTGTATATGCTTGTCTGGCTGCTTTGCTCTAACCACAGTCATCTATAAATAGGACATGACTGTTCCATATGCAGTCCTTGTTGTCTTGGACACGATTCACTGACACAGTGTTTTTTTCCCCTGTGAACTCTCTGCCCTAGTCCAGCTTGCATGTCAGTGTACTGTGGTTCCTTCTTGATCCATGGTGGAACTGTTAAGCGTCCTTTCTGGACTGATACTTGTCGGGAGCACACAGCAAATTCAGTAGTAACAGGAAGCATTAGGTGTGTGTGTGTGAGAGCAGCATTCTGTATTTGGTTCACTTGGTCCTGGATCTGGAGCTCAGCTGGCCCTGAGAGTAGTCTACAGGCTGAATTAATCTGGTGGGCTTCTAATGTCAGTTGTGAAGTATCAAATAATCATTAGGGTAGCTTAATATATTTCCTAGCTCTCAATTAACTTGGTGTGTGCGTTTTTTGTACTCGGTTGATTTTTTTATCTGTCAGATACAGGAAATACTATTGTGCAACTTCGATTATGAATCAGAATGTTCTGATATTCGATCAGAATGTTTCATTTGGCCACTTCCATGTTGTTATATAAAAGTGAGTAGAAATAATACTTTTTTTTTTTTTTGGAAGGTTGTGAATGATCTGGTGTTCAGTGGTTCCAGTGACCAGTCTGTCCATGCCCACAATATTCATGTAAGTCTTTCTCTATAAAGTTGGAATGACTTCTGTTAAGGCAGTGAAAACCTGTGCTACAATGTCAATATTGCAAATAATTATGACTGGTGGTAGAAAAAAATAACCTTCAAAAAGAAAACCATATGTTTCTATTCTTTATTTAATGCTGACTATGCAGTACAGTAACTAAGGGGGGGATGCAGAGGGGTAAAATACTTCAGGAAACATCCATTAAATATGTTGACTCTAATATAGTATATAACACCCTCTTATCAGGGGTTCTTGCTTTTGCAAATATTTCTACAAAGCTACTGATAATGTGGAAAGGGTTTTTGTAGCCATCCAGTGAATGAGACTAAGAAACTTACCACACTTTCAGTTAATTGACAGGGGAAAAAAGTATATTTCTTAGCTGGATTTGCTCAATGGTCCTTATGGCTACATAAATACTACTAGTACTGATAAGCACAGTACCAATTGCAGGATAGATGGGAATGTGTAGATAATGTTGGAAGGAAGGGAAGTAGATTTCTCATAGTGATGTGCATTTTTATTGGACTGCAGTGGCTCCTTGTTAACTTAAGCAAAGAAAATATTCTTGATCATAATCTATAAGTGCTTTTGTAGGAAATGGAAGTCTAATAAAGGATATACCTGTTCTGTGATTGGTGAGGGTTGAAGCTAGCTACTCTAAAACTAAAACAGTTTTGTTTCACTAAAAATAAGCTGCTTGCCTCTCCTTGTTCTTGGCACAGACTGGAGAACTGGTACGGATCTATAAGGGTCATAACCACGCAGTAACGGTTGTGAACATTCTGGGGAAAGTGATGGTAACAGCATGCCTCGATAAATTTGTTCGTGTTTATGAACTACAGGTAAGAGTATAGATGGTTATTAATAAAATCTACCTAATGTGTTAATAAATGACTTCAGGAAGTCATCTTTGTGCTTACTAGTCTCTGGCTCACTTGGAATTCGCAGCCAAAATAAGTGAGCTTTAGAAGAGCATAACTTCAACTATTGTTTAAAGAACTTGAGTTATCCAAGGATAATTGCAGCTCAAAGAAGTGGGAAAGTGACTTTATCTTCTTGAAAGATCAAATGCAACAGAAGGAATCACAGAAGTAATGGAAAATAGAGAGCTTTCATTGTGCCTACAAAACTTGGAATTCAATGGGGTGTTGATTGCTACCCAGGGAACTGCTTTTGGAAGCATTGTCACTTGCATGTCTGTGAAAAATACCTGTTAACTATTGTGCCAGTAAATGCCTGTTTCTCTTTCTTTCAAGTCACATGACCGCTTGCAAGTTTATGGAGGCCATTCAGATATGATCATGTGTATGACCATCCATAAGAGCATGGTAACTTCCCTCTTATCACTGATCTCAAACAGGAAGCTGTATTTTCCACAAGCATTTAGACAACTTTATTTTCTCTCAGATAATGAAATGAGTTTATTCTCCAGCTGAGGCAGAGGTATTCACAAATGTCAGCCAAAAAATCAAGTTGTTACAGCAGCTTTCTGATTATGTAATATTGTTGACTGGGTAACTTTCGAAAGAACTTACACAAAGATAAGCACTTGTGTTAAGTGCACAGACTTATTTTTTCAGGCAAGGTAGAGTTCAGAAACACTTCTGGATAAATACTTGCATAGAATAGTCATTAGAAGTTCTTATCTGCATGACATGTAGGAATTTGTTTGCTAACTTACTTTCAGCTTGTAAAATATGCTAAAGGGTCATGGTAGTTATCTGTAAAAACAGAATTGATCTACGTATTGGAATACCTATGGCCCAAGCTTCACTTCTCATATTGAGAGAGATGGAGAGCCAAGTGCAGCCAAATGCAGCCAAGCTTTGTCCTTTCAGTCTGAAGCTTGAGTAGTCCTGCTGTAGTAATCCATTTTGGGCATTCTGAAATCAAAGAAGCGTCCAGATAAGTGGCTTTATTGAAGAGTGAAGGACAGTAATTTCTGTGATAGTCAAAAAAGGAAGTTGTAATCTGTTACCCACAGTAGAATGGCTGTTATATCTAGGGATGCATTTCCAATAGGCAGCAGGACTTGAAATAAATGAAACCTCCAGCTCGTATGGTTCTCTATATTATTGGTTTAAATAATGTGTGACTACAAGAATCTTACATCTAATATATTCTACCCTGAAACCTTCTTCAAAATTTGATTTCATTTTTTCTATTCCCAGCTTTTTTCTTCATAAATACTTCTTTTACAGATCTACACTGGATGTTATGATGGCAGCGTCAGAGCTGTGAGGCTTAATCTGATGCAGAACTATCGTTGCTGGGTAATAAGCAAAACATTTTTGGCCTTTCTTTGTTATAGTTTTTATACTGATTTCTAGAGGTGGTCACTATTCAACCTTGGTAGCTTGACCTTTAATGTATTACAGCTCAATCTTTTAAAAATCACTTTGAGTATATACTGCTAGTTGCATTTCTCATGCTTTGGGGCAAAGTCAATGGTAGTATCTTTAAACTATTTTTCTTTTGGGTGATCTTTAGGTAGTGACATGAAATTAGTTAAAAGAACAGGAAAAAACAATCAAACCAACAAAACAATGGCTCTGCCTCTGGAAAGTGTAAGTTCTGTAAAGGCAAGACCTTTTTTTCCTAAACCTATTCTTGCTGATGGTCTAGAGTGATGACTAGAAGCAGGAAAAACCTCAAACTTAAAACAGAATGAAGAGAGTCCACTGAGAATGTATATGGAATAAGAACATTAAAAAGTTAGAGGAGGCATATGTATGAACAGTCCCTGCTGAATATTGTTGAGTTGCAAGAATAAAGGGATTAACTACTTTTTATTTCCCCTGGGTGATCTTGGGTATGCTTTTTTTCTACCAGTGGCATGGATGTTCGCTGATCTTTGGAGTTGTTGACCACCTGAAACAACACTTGCTAACTGACCACACCAACCCAAATTTTCAGACCTTAAAATGTCGTTGGAAGAACTGTGATGCTTTCTTTACTTCCAGGAAAGGTTCCAAGCAGGTATTTGATTCAAGTAACATGTTTGTATTTGGTAGTATAGTAGAAAGGCTTAAAAAACACCTGAATCCCCCACACCTAAATACAAAGTATATGTTGTCAACACAGTTATGGAACTTCTACTTCTCTTAAAGATTAATAAATTGTTCTATTCTTAATGAGCCTAACTGAATATAGTTAAACCATACAAAGCTAACAGGGTTCAGCTTGTGGCAGGTAAGGTGTGCACTGGTGTATAACTTGAGATATGATAAATTTAAAATAGTTTGGTTTAAAATCTTATATGGAAGTGGTAAAATTCTTGAAATGCCACAAGAAATTCTGATAACTATACTCAAGATGTTAAGTTTTTGTGATATGGTTTACTGCTTAAGATGAACAAATATCAGTTTGAAATAAGTTTTTATTTAACTTTTATCTGTATATGCAATTTCTGTGGATTCTGTTGCTGTTTACTTTTTGCCTAAGACTGGTTTTGGTAACAATCCATGTAATTGTAACATTCTGTATTAATGCCAGCACAGATGTAAAAACTGAAGAAGGCTTGAGAGTTGGAATCTAGCTTGATCAAGTCATGAGGGAAGAGTTAGGAGGGGTAGGAAGGTTGTGACACTTATGTTGATATGTAAAATCCATTCTTTACTCTATGGCAGTATACCATGCCTCCCTGTTGAATGCTTTTGATAATACACAATAGAAAGAAGTTTCTTTTAGAACTGAAAAACAGAAGTAGAGTCCTTAATTTCAGTTTAAGCAGTTTCTTTGGATAGAATGCGTTTACTTGGTATGACTTTCCTGTCAGAAAGGAACTCTTGTTCGGTTTTCTTTGAATCATATGGTGCACAAGATTTTATGTAAATTATAATAGCTTGGTATTTTTAAGAAGGCTTATGCCAAAAATTTATTTTATCCAGTGTCACCTTTACTGAGGTTTATAGAATCTGTTAGTTTTTTCACTGACTTCTTTATTTCTTTTCTAGGATGCTGTGGGACACATTGAAAGACATGCTGAGGACGACAGCAGGGTTGACTCATGAAGCTTTTCACCTCCCACATTGGGAAGTAATTCATGTCAAGATTATTCCAAATAACATCAGTTTCTTACTCCAGTCTTTTCTCTTGCTTTTACTACTTGGAATGCAAAAAGGAAGTGGGGCTGAAAACCTTTCTACAGAGCTGCAGGTTATGTTGCATGCTGTAGACATAAGGCTGGTCATTTAAGAAGTGGCCCAAACGTAAGATTCTTGCAAGTTTTCAATTGACAAATAAGAATATTTCCCCCCTCGTCTGCCTTCTTTTATGAAGAAGTATGTTCTTGAGAATGTTTGAGAAGTGCAGGGGGGTGTTCAGAAGTTAGATGACAATGGGTGCTGGTGTTTACACGCTCAGCTTGAAACCTGTTAAGTGTCTAACTAAAATATGCCTGTTTTTGTTATATCTATTTTTGCTGATTTTAATAAAAATCTGCAAACCAGAACATTTAAAAAAAAAAATCTGACAGTGTATCCAGAATACATATTGGCTTTCTTCATAAAAAGAAATGGTATTTTACGGAGAACTGGAACGAGTTTTTTAATGTTAACTGTAATTTATATTTTAATCTTTGTATAAAAATTTCTTTAATTACCACAATATATAGTGACAGACTACCCTAAATATTACACCTCCTGAAGTGTTTTGGTGTTTTCTTTGGAGGAAAGCAGTCCTTTGACAGGTATGCAAGCAGCAGCAGAACAGCTCTGCTCTCATGCCTTTCAATCTTAGTCTCTTATAGGTCCTAATGTGCAGGAAGGGAGAAACCAGTATCAGCTTTTGTTAAACTGAGAAACCACTATTATTGTGATACATCACCAGAGTTGGATTCCTTATTTGATTTGGAATTCCATAATCCGGTATCTTTATTACAAAGCAAACAAATAGAAGTTCAAAGTCACTATAGATCTAAATTCTTCTACTTCATTGTTTTGTTTCTGTTGTGAACTGGCTTAATTTGCTGTATTAAGTTCACAAAAAGACAACAGGATTCTATGATTTCTGAGTCTAAAATTCTCAAGCAGAAGCTGGGGATACAAAATGCATGTCTAATAGAAAAAAAAATATCTTGTTTCCAGAATGTACATAATGGACACAGGGAAGCCAGTGCAAAGTGGAACAGTGTCTCTACTTGTGCAGGTCCCTCTGTTGCTGCCTCTTTGGTTGCAGACTTGACCTCATTTTTTTTTACTGTGTTCAGTGAAATTGAACTTTTGCATTCATGATGCTTTTTAAATAACAAGATGAATCTGACGAAGAACTCTCTTACACAATGAAACTAATCTGCCAAGGACCTTTTTGTTCATGTTTGACTAGCCTTCTGTTTAATTAAAAAAAAAAAAAGCAGGTGTTTCCTTAAACTGTAACAGAAGATAAAGATATTCCAGTGTCAAAACTGAGTCACTTATAAACATATCCAGTGCTTTTCAAACTGAATGTACTGCTTTCAGTGGACATCTCTTTAACCATCCATTCAAGACTTCATATGCTATCTATAGACCAAATGTATTTTATAGCCTCATTCTTTGACTGCAATAAAATCTACTTAGGCCAAGACTGACTGAAGGAGGCCCATGGATGTTCAGATCTGCTATCAAATCAAGAAACTTCAGGGCCTTCTCTGAAGCGCACAATTTTAATATTGTGTTATTGCACAAGCGTAATTCCTCTGTATTTGCTTGACATTGATGTTTTTTTCTCGAGAAAGACAGGAATAAAATAGGAACGATATACAATAGAATCCTACTTCAAACATAGGAATTCTTGAGGTTCCAATGCTTTTGTAGTTCTTTGGGTGATTTTCTTGAAGGTGTTTTTTGTTGCTGTTGTTTGTTTTTATTGTTTTCATTAAGATGTTTGTAGACAGAAGAAATAAAAAAAACCAATATGTGACTTAGATTCAAGGCAGCTGTGAGTTTTATGTGGGTTTTTTTTGAGGGGGAAATACATTGTTTTCTGCTTTATTGCTCTTGAATCTCCAAGAGTGTGTGTTTGAGATTTTTTTGGTGGTTTTATATAAGTAGAGGATTTCATATGACTTAAACTATTTCCACCATTACTGATATTAAAGAGGTTTTTTTGAACCACAGTGAGGGAGATGTAGAAGTGTGGAAGGAAACAATGTCGACTTTTTGAGCTATTCTTCATAAGTTATGATTGGAGTGATGGTGTGGAGCTCTGTGTTCTGAGGACAAGCATGTGGAGTGGTTCTATCACTAAATGTTATGTGTGAAAGTAGATTTTGATACTTGGTGATTCTTATCCTCTCAGCTGATGACTTTGTTTTCAGGAACATGCAGAGATCTTTGTCACTAAATGTTGCAACAAAGACAGTTATTACACTTTATTTGCATTCCTGGTTAGTTATTGTGTTGATCTTTTCTAGATGGTATAAAAGGAGAGTTCCTTTTCTTGTAGTTAGTGATATTTCCTTCTCTGTTCTTAAAAACAGTCCGATCCAAAATTTCGGACTTCTGAAGTCCAGCTTTAGCGGTGGTGTCTTTTTGCTACTTCTTAGGTTGTTACAGATCCATTTTCAGAATCTTTAAAATGGGTAAGAGACAGGAAAATAGCAGAGCTGCATGAGTGCTTATCAATTTTGCTTTGTATGTGTAAAAAGATGTGTGTATATATATTACTCAAGGGCTCAGAGGGAATATTGTGCTGCTTTGTTGTGAGGTTATTTTAACAGGATTTGCTATGAAGCTGTCATGCAGATATGAAATTCCACATACTTCCTTGGACTTCTGTGGAGAATGCAGCTTCCATTAATGGCTGTTTGTTTCCTCCACATGTGGTTGCAGAAGAGCAGTGGTAAATTGGTGTGTTAGATTGGCAGCCATTGATGAGATCCTCTCCAGGTTTGCAGCTGGGGGTTCTGACTTGTGATATACCTCTGGTCAGAGAGTGAAGTAGTCTCAGGAAGGGGACTGTTTGTGAAACATGAGCGAGGTAATTTTTGTGTGAAAAGCAGCACTGCACATCTGAAGCCTGTGTTCAGGACTGTTTTTGTTATGGGTTTGGTTTTTATGCAACTAAGGAGTTGTGGGTGTGGAAGAGTGAGTGAAGTGAGGGTTGATTTTTATGGTTAGCTGTTTTATTTCATTAGTCAAATGTTAGATATGAGCTCTGGACTTGCTGAATGCTGATCGAACATGGCAGTCCCTTTTGGGGTGGAAGCCAGTGTTCTCTTCTTAGCAGTACTGATGCTGCTTATTCAGCTGTGAGTCCTCAATGAGCGTGAAGTGCTCAGAGCTATTGTACCTAGTCTTTTGTAATATGGAGAATGGGAGAGGCTTTACTGAAACCAGTTATATATCATTCTCTTCAAAAGTGGGGGAACGTGTTGCGGTGCGCTTATATTAAGCCCTACCCAAGCTCAAAAAGAAGAGTGCAAGTAGCATAAAATAATCACTTTAAAGTTCAAATGTGCCACAAAGCTTAACTTTGTCTTGCATGTTCACATGTGTTGAATCAAAAAGCAGTACTAAGACTGGTCTGTATTATTTGCTCCATTTTCCTTCAAATCAAAGGAAAAATAACAGCTAACTGACAGTGCAGCACTGCATGGCCTAGTGCTGTTGCTTCCCTGTCTGGAAGGGGCCAGAGGGAAAACTTGCATCTGTTGGTATGAAGATGCACTACATACCCCAGCTTCTGCTTGCCTTGATTAAGGTGTGTGGGTTGTGAACCTTCCAAGCAGTTCAGCTCTGTGCTGTGCTGAAGTAGCGCAGGTCTTATTGCACACTTACAAACCACGTACTTGTGCTAAATCATGGTAAACAATGACTGAAAGCTCACAATAAACTGTAGGTTCCCAGAAATAAAAGCGTGGTGCTGGAAAGATTTTTTTTCCTTCTTTTTAATTAAAGTGTAGGTCCGGATAAATCTTGGTTTTCAGGCTTTTATGGTACTATCATTCAGACATAGTCTTAAGTTGTCCAAAATTGCAGGATATATGAGGAAGGATAAGGAAACAGTACCAGCTGTTAATTGCAAAATATTTAATGGTGAAAGTAAAGAGCAAACTGTGTAGGTATATACTCTGTCATATGCACCTACCAGCTTCTCAAATTTCATTTTGCTGCAAATATTAAAAAGTTTTTAAGGTAGAATAAAACAACATGGTTGAGTAATGACTTAAGCTATGTAGAACATTTGCACAGATCGACCTTGCTTTTCCTCTTTCATTCTGGTACGAAACTGTGAGTGTAATAATGAAACTTTACACAGCCAAAAACTGAAAACAAAATAAAAATAAAAGTTCTTTATATTGTTTATGGTTTGTCAGTCTGATTCTTCTTTGTTTGGAATAGAAAGATTCTTTCACAGGGTTCAGTACAACATGATGTTCCCCTTGTGGCTGGATGAAGTCAGCCAGGCTATCCTGGAGCTGTATATTTTAAGCTGCAGTGGCCAAGCTCCAGTGCTGACAGAGAGGGCTGTTGCAATTTTCTGCTTGCAGGGTGCAGGAATCTAAGATGTTCAGCAGAGAAGATGGAAACCATCCACCCAAGGCCTACAAGACAATGCACTGAGACAGCCTTCCTTCGTGTCTTGTTGCAAAGGGAGGTTCTCTAGAACTGTTTGTTTTCTGCTCTCTGGGAGGTTTAGGGCCAGTTTTGATTGCCAGTCAAAAAATCCAGATCTTTTGACTGATAGACTTTGTTTTTCTGTGAAGACCCCAACCAAGAGCATCTGCCTTGTTTTTGTGTGGAAAATAACAGCTTAGTGGAGATAACGCATGGCTGGAACCCAGGGCTCCTAGTATTCCAGTCATCATGGAGACTTAAGTTGGGTTAAAACAAAAGCTGAGTTTAAAAGATAACTCATTATGTAAACTATGATTTTCTTACTCTTTTAGAGGAAGTTACAGTGCAAGACAATAATATTAAGAACTCCCTAGTCAAAAGGTTTATGTATTTCTTAGTGATCCCTCAGTTAAAAGTACTAATTATCAGAATAATATTGGGTAGGTGCCAAGATTTGTTTTTGTAGTTTTGCTTCACTGTAGCAGATTGCTTTCTGCTGCTGCTTTTTAGCCCTGTCATTCTCTGTTGCCTTGTGACCACATGTATGAGACAGTGGCTTTCCTCTCAGAAGAAGTTCTCCTGATAGTCTGGCCTTCGTGCCCTCTCTGTGCACATGCTGTTTTTCTATCCATTTTTGTGCTGATCACTGATTGACCAGTTCTGAAAGCCCATCAACCTCACATGTTTTACAGTGCATTTGAAGTAAACCAGTAAGAGTCTGAGGTCTTAAGCTGATTTCATGCTTGTGATAAAACTGCACCAGCCACCAGCTGCTGTAGCTCCAGAAGAATGATGGGACAGTGCTCAGGGCTCTGCCTGTGTTGGGCTCTGGGCAGTTCTGAGATGAAAACAGAACCCAGAAACTGTTAGTTAAGAAAAATAGAACTCTGAAGACAAACAAGTGTGTGTGTAGCTAAAATATATTTGTACATGTACAGTTAACATATACTTCATACATTTTTTTCTTTCTTGAACTGCTTCCTTGAAAGTGGAAAACCACTTTCTCAATGTTACAGAAAATAGGGTTACAATTTAAAAAAAAAGAAACACCAAAAATATAACACTCTAAAACCATCCTACGTCTAAGTATGGTAATATGGAGATACTAAAAATGAGAGCATGTAGCTTGGTTCTGCTGCTTCTACTGTGGCATCAGAGCAAGGCATTCTCAGACACTGCAGTCTGCTGTGCCTGGTGCCCACTTTTCCACTGCAGCAGGGAATCAACCCACTAAGCTACAGCTGTAATGACATATGTGATCATGACTCGTTAATGTAATTAGCACAATCTCAGTGAAATAGTCAACAGTATGAAAAGGCTGAAATGATAGTAGCAACATCAGAACAGAGTTAATGACTAATTACAAGGCGGTAGGAGACACCTGTGACTTACACAGTTCAGATCCAGACCCAGTTTTGCCTGATCCGTACTGACTATAGGGATGGCACTTCCAATTGTCAGTATAAACAGAGTTATGCTCTGTGTCTTTAACATGCAGGAAAAACCTAAATGCAGTCATCAATAAATTAATCCTCATGGTTGAATGTAAATGTCCTGGAGATACTACAGAAGTAGATACAGGAAGTAAGCACTGCTTTGCTTGCTGCAACATGGCTGTCTCTTCATTCTTTCCTGCACGTTTTATCTTGGTGAACAAAGCACATATCTTGCAAAATGCTCATTTGTAATTCAGGATGGATGGAGTTCATTACTTAAAACAGCAATCTGGAGCAGGTCCTTGATGAAGGCTCTCCTTGATGTTAGGCATACATGGTGAGCTGCAGCCACTAAGGAAGAGAAGGAATTAAAGATTAGGCCAACTTGAACGTGTGAGACAGTGCTGGGAATTAATAATGTAGTATTGGGGTGTTGTGTTAGAAATACTGGCATAAAGCAGTTTACCTCCAGGACATTGAGTTTTATGATTCCATCTCCATCTTTATCAAAGGCATGGAAAGCCCCTAAATCAATGACAGAAAAATACATGGGATAAATTATTGTGCAAGAAAAGTGTAAGGATGAGCCCATGCAGCAAACCAAATTGTGTTCCCACTGTGTTATCCACACTTGTGCATATGTTTAGTTTTTTGGTCAGCAAGTATTTCTGCTATGCTTTTTCATAGCTGATACAAGGAGATACGTAATGGCTTTTTTTTGTTTGTTTTGTTTGTATGGGATGGCTGTCATAACTTAGCACATATCTTACATTATTAAAATTATACGTAGGCAATAGTGCTACGTATAATAAACTCTCCTTTAAATATCAAGGTGTGTTTTGGGGCAGGGGACAAGGCTGTAAAATGAAGGCAGCCACTCACTGAACATAGCATCCAGTCTCACAAAGCAGCAGATGAAGCTGTCAAAGTCAATGTT
The DNA here is from genome assembly GCA_037305975.1 of Chrysolophus pictus. NCBI lineage: Eukaryota > Metazoa > Chordata > Aves > Galliformes > Phasianidae > Chrysolophus > Chrysolophus pictus. Next base: position 25,826,504 of record CM074580.1, on the reverse strand, counting down.
CATGTTCTTGTCAGCGTAGCGCATCGTGATGATGTCATAGAGCTGGTTGTTCAGCCGAAACCCTGCAGGGGGGCCAGAAATGGGTTTGATTGTTCCTTATACAACAATAAAGAATCCACAGCTCAAATAAGAACAAGTAGGTAATTTTTTGCATCATTAAAAGTTAACCTGCACAAGGCTGGGCTCCCTGATGCACATCCCGTGTGCGCTTAGTGCAGTTGCACAAACGTTACACAAACTCTGCTTAAATTAAAAGGGTAAAACTAGGCAAGTGTGAGTGCTGAGTTAGTACTACTTTGATTTTGATCATTTGTGAGACTGAGATATACATGAGAACCTCTGCTGGAGGAAAAAAAAAAAATAATAATAATTTCTCTAGGGCCCTTTCTTAAAAGGCTGGGCTGTATTCCTGACCTCACCCTGTAATGCATCAACTAAAATAAGGTTTATTTGGCTGCTGGGCATTGGGCACTGGGGGAATTACCTGCATCTTTGACTGCATTGCGCATCTCATAGCTGTTGATGGTTCCTGAATGGTCAGCATCGTAATGCTTGAAGATTTTCTGCGAAAAGGAAGTACACAGCAGAAATTAAAGCTTATACTTTTGTAGGACCTGCCTGCTGATGTGAGTGCTACCCTGCAGCACCTGAAGGCTTTGCCATTTGCCTTATATCACCGTGGCTGCTGTGCAGCAATCTGTTATTCACACACAGCTCCCCTCACTTCTGACACATGAATTAGATCTGTGCTGAGAAGAAAAAACTTCCCCCTGGAGACCCTCCTCATTTGACTTGAGTTTATGCTGTTAATCCTCTCTCTTAATTGCCCTAATTAAGCTAATTGCAGGCGCCTGGCTCGATTTCCCATCCTCCTCCTCCATCTTGTGTGCCTCCCCCCTTCTCAGGGGGAATGTCCTCACATGAATGCTGTAGCTCTACATGTTTGCCTAGGCTAAGAAAAGGCTGAAGGAAGATGTTAGTTTTTATCTTAAAAGCTAATTTGCAATTCTGGGAGCCTTTTTGGTTGCAGGGTACATAATGAGGTCTGGTTTCCTTGCACAAGCTTTTGCACTGTGGAGCTAGGAAGAGCAGCACTACCTGCCAGCTTTTGATCTTGTCCCAGAGGTGTCGGAACTCATCAAAGTTGATCTTCCCTGAGCCATCTGTCTGCGATGCAAGCATTCAGGTAAAAAAACCCATTATTTTAAATGGAAAACTAATTATTTCTATGGATGAGGGGGGGTGAGTGTGAAACCCAGCTCAGGATTTCCTGAGCACTGAGAGAGGGCTGAATGGCACAGTGAAGTGTTTGTGAGCGCTTTGGTTATTAAGAGTGTTATTTTGTTTCAGGATTGTGAAGCACTATTTCCTTGTGTAGTAATAAACTACTTATACAGGCAGGAGACTTGCTCCTGGAGCTGAGCTGTTATAATGTACATAAAGCAGGGTGTTTTAGGGGCTTTTTCAAAGTGCCCCCACTGGTGAAGTTCCCCCAAAACTGCTTAAGACAAACGAGCTTTATCCTGGAGTGAAGCTTTTTCTGCCTTGCTGAAATGAATTGAGAAGCAAGCAAAGTGTTGACTAAAATAATTTACTGAACTGTGTTCAGCCTCCAGCTGTTGTGGTTCTAGGCTGTAATTATAAGTTTGGTCTGGTCTGGTTTGAATGTGCTTATGTTCCCTCAAAATCATATGTTATGGAAGCATATGGAAACATATATGTTTTCCTACTCAGGTAGGAAAACTGAGTGATGCTGTACTGGAGGTAGGAGGTAATTCCACGTGACGTCTTGCAGTGTGTTTTATTGTACTTGCTCTGAGACAGTTGCTGTATGCTGAATGCTAAGCACAAGGTGAAATGTGTGATGTGTTGAAAATGTTGAAAAAATGAGAGAGATACTGAATTTATTGGCAAGAATTGTAGTTCTGTTGAGATGACTTAAAGAAATGGTATCATACTCCATAGTTCTGTGTTTTGAGATATTTTCATCTGCCAGCTATGCTAACATCGAGATGACTGCAGTAAATGTGTGCCACCCTGGAATGCTGAGTTATCTGACAACAGCCTGTAACACACTGGTCTGTTTTCCAGCTTACTAAAAACAATTTGTGTGTGTGTGGTCAGGGAGTAAAACTCAGGTGGAGCAGTGTGCTATCAGGCACTCCTCTTTCACTGGCAAAGGATACATCCATCAGAGCAATCATGCTGCGGCAGGATTCTAGTTCAAATCCTTCTGTCTTTAGGTCCTTATCTGAAATAAATGATACAAAAGACCATGTAAGTCAGCAATTTCTTCTTCCTCTTAGGTAGGACTCTGAGTAATCAAAGTATAAGCCAAACTGACTTAATTCATCCCATGAGGTATAAGTGAGAAAAAAAATCTGTAAAGGCTCTAAGTAACAGTATTGCTTGCCTCTCATAGGTGAGTTATGACCTGCTATATACAATAAAAGTCTTTGGAAAATTTTAAATCAATTTCCAGTTAACTAAGCAAGCCTAGAGTTTGTAGGCTAAAAGAACTGCTAAATGGAAAGAAAGTTCTTCCCCTCCATTAAGACTTGTTTAAAGGGACTTTGCCGTCTGCTAGAAATGTTGTATTAACCTGTGTGGTGCTTCCAATGAACTTTTGCTCATTTCTGTATTATCCATATGTGATCACTCATAGAGACCATCTCTATGAAAAGTTTTCTAGCTAAAGCCTGCAGAAGTGAAAGTAGAAAATCTGTGAATTTGAAACCATAAATAATTTTGAGAATGTCACTCAGGAGCGGAGGGGTATGTTGTATCATAGCTGCCTTTATCTGGGGTTACTGAAGAGCACATTCAAACTCACGTTTTTTAACAACGTTGTTGAGAACATTCCTGAGTTCTTCGGCATTGATCTCCATGTCCTGGTGGGAAACGTGGGGATGGTACAGTTAATTGCAACATTCCTTACTATGAAAATCATTATATGAATAGATATGCTAAAAGCATGAAGTCTATGGTCACTTTTCATCATGGCGTGTGATCCAAAATAGAGAGCTTTCTATCTCTGTATAATCTTTCTTGGGGCCACAGCTACACCTTCAGTATGAAGCAAAGCTAAAATGATTGCACGGTATTTATTAAAAAACATCTGGGAGAACAGGCAGTAATTCCAAGCCAAAGTATAAGCAAAATGTGAAAATCTCTGCAACCCTTCTACAGCCTCTTGGTTGATGCAGTTTTGATCTGTTCTGATTTCTTTAGTTCAACATGCAAACATGTCTGAATACATACATGTATCTATGCATTACTTATACATACTATGCAATACTGATTAAGAAATCATTAATAGCCTCACATAGTAGTGATAGAAGTAAGAGCCCGAATTTAAATAAGGTTCCTTTGTACACAATGAAAATAAGTTTGCATTTGGGCATAGCTGTGTGCTTAACTGAATTTCTACTTGATTTTGCTTAACTTCAGCTCCCAGAGGAAATTTGGTGAAGGAAAACTTTTCTATGTTTTGAATCTGTGAAGAAGTTGGATTAGGTGCTGCTGTGGCTTAGCTACTCTGCAGAGGTAGGGATTGGTCGTGTACTCACATCCCCTGCAATCTGTCGGAAAATATTCCTGAACTGTGTTTCCTCTTCACTTTTCTCACGAGCTTTTGCTGAAGAACGCTGTAAAGATACAAGCAAAGAACACATGCAATGTTAGCTTTGCGGGAGAAAGAAGGGATCTGGGTGGTTCACCCCCTTCGCACAAATAAGCCTCTTAGTGATAGTGGAACTCTTCAGAGGAACAAGTTATCCTCATGGACTTCTCCCCTTTCTTTCATTCAATGCACTCCTTAATGAACCTGCTGCATCGTTACCATCCCCTCTTTGTTCTCATAAGTCCTGAAATAAATCTGAATGATTACTTTCACCAATAGATCTTTACATTCTGATTTTTTTTTTTTCATTTCAAAACACTGCAAAGGAGAAATTTGGACCAAAAGAGAAAAACATGCTCCATAGCTCCCCTGTAGCCTATGAATTGTTCAGATGGGCTTGGTGGCTTTAGAGCATTTTTCAGTGTGGGAGGCCCTGTTCTGGATGCTGTAATACTGCATTAGATAGCCTCACTGTTATCATTTCCATCTTTCTCAGACACGTGCAGAGAGCAAGCGTCAACTCTGAAACTGTTAAGTATCATAAGGACGCTCCTTTGTCCTGTTCCTGTATTTTCTCCAGCTGCCTTTATAATGTTGGCCAGACCAAGCTCTATCCCCCGCCTTGCCAGTTGCTGCAGAACCTTTTTCTCATCTACGTGGGTTTTTTCACCATCTTTGCCAGCATCTTCGTCTGTTGTCAGCTCCTTGTTGCTGTTTGCTCTGTCAGAAACAAAGATGATAGGCTAGAAGAAGAAGGAAGAGAGCAGAAGAGAAGTAGAAATTACACAAGAAATAGTGTTAGGAAAAGTATCTGGGACTGTCCATTCTGTGGCAAAGCACATGCAGCCAGATCTGGGAATGCAAAATAAAAGAGGAATTTCTCAGGTTACTACTATGCTTATGCTGAAAAAGAAATCTGCAGAGCTTGTGTAGGAGCTCGTTAATTACATGAGGCATGTGTTAATTTTCTATTAATTGCTGAGGCATTCAACTGTAAGGAGACGCATGCAGTTGTTCTGTTTTAGTATATTTAAAGCAAGGAAAACTGCTATCAGATGTGAATGTGTTATCCTGGAGAAATAACTACAATTGACCAGTCTTAAGATTAAAATGTTACATTTTCAAAGTCCTTGTAAGAAACAGAGATCACTCTTTTATGTGGTGCTCTGATTTATGAAGTTTCATGGACTACTTTGGTATATATGAAAAAGGAATGCAAATTAGAGTCAACCAATCTCCTCTTCAAAATCTCTCCCTTGTGGGCCTTTTTGTACCCTTCCTCTGGCTGATAATTTTCCTTGCAACCTCAGCGTATGTTTCTTTTGTTTGCTAAATGTATTGCGTAGACTCAAAAGGGCGATCCTGGACTCTGGTGAGCAGAAACTGCAGGAAGGAGGAGTAGCTGCACTGGGCAATGGAGGGTGTGTGTCTGGAGGAGGGGAGATTCTCACTGGGAAAGGTTCAGGATGCCTGTAGAGGGTCAGGCAGGCAGGATAATTAAACTTAAAGGATCAAGCTCATGAAACTGAAAGGTTTATGCTTTTGCCACCCACTTAAGAAAGAGAAATATCTGATGCTATAGCTGTACTTCATTAGATTTGTATATAGGAGGACAAAATCTTTGCTGCCTGAAAACGGTCTCTTGTCTCCAGGGTTCTTTATTAACTAGATCATCTTCCAGAAGCAGAGAAATCACTAATGGTAGCAAGCAAATCCTGCTGCATTCACTGCACATGCATCTTGTCTTTTGACACTCAGCATGTTGCACAGGTACCCACCTTGCCTTTTTTCTTCTTCTATACAAACAGAAACAAAATAAGAATAAAGTGTTTTTTAAAAGAATTATGGATTGTACCAGATCACATTGTTAAATAGCAATGTTTCATTTTTTCTTTCTCACATTTGTTTTTTCCATTCCTATAGTCATACTTTTTTTCTTCAATTTTATATATTCTCATAGATTTCAAATCTCAAAAAAAAAAAAAAAAAAAAAAAAAAAGAGGGGGGGGAATGCAGCCATGAAGAAACTGCATGTTAAAATTGTAGAAGCCATATCAAATTGCCAGCCCATCATATCTGGGGCTTTGTCTGCTTGAATAAAATCTGTTATCCCTAAGAACTCCTTTTATTTTCCCCAACTAATCAGTGCAGTGTAGATTGGACTTCTATGCCCACACATCCATGCTTTTTGGAGTGGCAATTAAATTCCATCAAATCTAGGCAGAAATTTTGGTATCATGACAGCAAATGTAAGGGGAGAGCTTCTAAACAAGGCTTGATGGAGCTCAGTTCCATGCAAGAGCATTGTTTTTTTCAAGACTGAGTGTATTGTATGCTCCAATTTATTCCCACACAGATGTGTAGTATGCTCCGATTTATTTCCATACAGATGTGTAAAACCCCAGGCTAAAGTTAGTTTGTCATGGATGCTAGTTTGAGTTACAATACTACTAGAATCCTTTTTCAGAAAGTTCATACTTCAAAATAAGGCACTCTTTTTCTTAATTAGATGAGCTGCCAGGCTCACAAACAAAAAACACTCTGAAGGATGGAGCTGCCTCCACCAGAGCATGAATCTCTCAACTGATGGAGGCAAAGGCAACGCTTAGCATGAGGCTTCTTTATGCGAAGAACAAGTATCAAACCTGGCAAAAGATTCTGGTCTGTCCAAACCAGAAAATAGCATATGTAAATTCTCTTGATGAGAAAATGTGGGAATTTGTTAATGGAACTGTCATGTGCTGCAAATGGTTTCCTGCTATGGGTTTCCCTAAATGTGACACTTCTCCCCTCTGTTCCCACACAGAAGAGGACAGGATGGTACTCACCGATGGGCGATCTGCCTCAATCATGTTTTCAACCTCCCTAGAAGAAAGCAGAAAATAAATAAATCAGGAAGGAGTCTGTCTCCAACACTGTTTATTTCTGTATGTGGTTTGTAAGCAGGCAGTGGTGTGGGCTGGCTTCCAGGCATTACAGCTCAGACTCTGGATGTAGTTTTTCTGAGTTTGAGCTGAGCATCCCGAGTACTGCTTCCAAGAAGACTGCTGCTGGCTTTATTCTTCTTACAGCCTCAGCATCACTAAATCTTGAGCAAACCAGAGCAAACCAGAAGTTTTTGGGCCTTAGCAAAGAGATACTAGCTGCAGTTTGAGCTTTGGGAAGCTGCTTAAAGAGCAGGATGGAAAAGAAATAATGCCTATTTCTGGATTTTGTTGATGACCAAAATTAGATCTCAGTAGTCTATCTGGCAAAAACTTCCATATGGCATATAGCAGTGGCATATAGCATTAAATAACAAACTTGTTGATTTTCATTATAAAAACAGCAGAAATTATGTTCACAAAGGATATCCTGCCAGTAGTCTCCAGTGTCTCCAATGGAAATTCAAAACAGATTTTTGTTAAACTACAAGGTAATATTGGGGATATGAGTTTGCATCTTGGAGTTCCTAATGGGATCAAGAAAATTTAAGAGTAGAATGTTGCAAGCAGGGAACACAACTGTAACAGAGTAGTGAGCTCAGTTCCCCCTTTAGAGCCAGATGAAAGATCTGCAACTTACTCTGAAAGACTTCTTTTCTCTGAGAAAACCCTCAGAATGAATTCTCCCTCCTGGTGGGGTTCGTATGTGGATGGGATGATAACATACTCGCTGGGAGGCAGCCGGAAGCGCTCAGAGATTTCTCGCATGTTTATATAGGTCTTACTTCTAGCTTTGGAAGCATTGTAGAGGAAAAAATCCTTTTGCAAGTGGTGCTTAGTACCGTGCATCTGCAGAACAATGGAGTCAATTGATCTTCAAGGAAGGCTTACCTGTTCCCCAAGTGGCTTGTCATGCAGGCAGCAGTGGGTCAGAAAACACAAAATGAAGCAGTGGCAGCTTAGCAAGCAGGGATTTGATGGAGACTGCTAGCTTGTTACCAGTTACAGAGTCTGTCATCTTTATAAGCTGCTGCTAGCTGGATTTAGTTGACTTCTGAGAGCTGCCCAACATCCCATGTGGAGACTGCTGGCTGGCTGTCCTGCTGCATCCATGATTTTATCTGTATTGTTGGATGCTAATGGCATGTAACCAAAGTTCAGTTACTTTCTTTGAAGGTGGCCTGCCAAGGAATGGTATATGCAGGCTCCTATGTACTGCATGGTAAAGTGAAGGTGTTTTCAGTGGGAACTTACCTGGAGAAATATGAATTCTGTATCTACCAAAGAGACACTGCATTTATTTAAATATGAAAAATAAGTCAATGATTGTGGGCTAAGAACAAGTGCTTGTAGTTGCTTTCTACAGAAATAACTGTCTGTAAAACACAATTCAGATGGTCATCTTTATATTCTCCAGTGAATGCTTTTATGTGAACTCACTTGCAAGCTTGTGGTACCAGTGATTCAGTTACTGGCAAGCTCAGAAAAATTCAGTCTGTGTACTTCTAATATGTTTTCTTCAATGGCTGAAAATAGCATTTGTTAACAAACAAACAAAGAAGTCTGATGCTGTAGAGCAAACTCTAGGACTGCAGAATATAAGTTGCTGGCATTTTTTGCAGGAGGAAATAGGAGTGCTTTAGGGGTCTTCTTTGTGGGGTGTGGTGTCTTAAGCGCTAGCTGATGCTTCTTCCTGTAGTCCAGGTTCACTAAAGGACAGTGAAAGCAGTGGCCAGCTCACATATAGAACAGCAAAGGACCGAATGCAGGTAAAAACAGAGTACAAGTGAGAAAGAATTTAAAATGACTCAGAAAATGTTATGGAACACTCAAAGCATAATGGTTAGCAGATTCACTTCTGTAACGTCCCTGAAAACAAACTTGAATGGACAGTTTCCCACTGACTTACAGACAGGAGCAACAGTGACACTAGCTGTGAGCATACACCAAGTTGTCAGTCTGTCCCCATTCAGCTCATACCTCTTTGGGTACCTTAGGGAGTAACAAAGAGAAAAAAAAAAGAAGTTCTAGGTGAGTCTACTTGCCTATAAATCTAACAGAAGGGATTTCTGGTGCTGCAGCTAGTCATTAAATTACCTCAATTGATATAAGTTTTCTAAGAAAATTCCCCCTTCCTTTCCAGATTTCTTGTGACCTACACAAGATCCATTGAGATCTGAACCAAATATTTTTGTGCAAAGGACTGAGTCAACTGACTTCTACCTGAAGTCACTAGAAGTTCAGAGGTTGATCACTACTTTTTGTCTTGACTGCTTCCCTTTTACGTGGTTCTGCCAATTAGATGTTTAGTTTCAGCATGGATAAAGGAAGTGTGGAGATTTAAGTAGATATGGGGAAGAACATGCTAAAATCTGGCCTAGAATCACCATAAAAGCCTATTAAGTGCGTTACTTACAGATATAAACTCTGAGGTTACTATGGGCTAAATGGTATTAAAGCTTTTAATTTTTTTCCTCTCTTCCACATTTCCTTGCAAAGGAGAAACTGCAATTCATGTAGTCAGGATGAACAGTTCAATCACTCCCTTGGTAAACATGTACTGTAAGGGCTGGGAACCTGGCACTAAGAACTAGGTCTAGAACTGGTACCTCATAGATGGCAAAGCCAATGGTGTAGAGGTTGGCTCCCAGCTTGCGTTCTTTCCTCCTGTTTTTCTGCATCAGTGCTACCAGGAAACTGCAGATAACCTCTTCGTCTTCGGGATCATCATCTTCCTCTAGGAGCTTCAAGCGATACTGGGGATTGGTCCAAAATGTATCTGTGAAATGTCACCCAAAGCAAACATATAAATCTTCAGTTTTCTAACAATGCTTTTGACTGAAGAGAACTTTTACTATTCCCTGTCTGTAGTTCCTGAGGGAAAGGATAAAGTTGGGCTTTTATTTTTATACATATAATGTGTATACTTTAATGTGTTTGAGGGGTTTATGTAGTTCTAACAACTGTGCAGCAAAGGATTTAAAGTGAAGAACTAGCATTGGTTAAACTTTCAGAGAACCTAAACGTGCTAGAACTTATCAGAGAATTTTCAAAGTTAAATCTAACTGATAGAGTGAAATCGATATCTCTTACCTGCAATGCAAAGTATTCAAACAAGAATTTATCTCTGCCAGATTTGCCTTTTGGGCTCATGAAGCACTGTCACAAACATAGTGACAAGAGATAACTAGATAGAAAATCATGTGACTCATCATCAAAGCTTTCCTGTGGCTGAGCACTGATCAGGCTGTAGAGAGATTTAGCTTATGGGATGTAGTATAGCCCCCATCAGAGAGGTGGTATCTCTTAAGATTCATTGCTCACCTGGATAATTGCGGCACCCTCCAGCTGAGCAGCCTCTCACCCAGCGTCCTTCGTTGACTGACACAGTCCAGGTCTGAAGCTTATCAGCTTCCAGAGTATCAGGTGTGAGGTTACAGATCTCAAGTTTTGTGAAATGCCTCATGAAATCTTCAAATGATATCCTGGAAGAATTGAATGGAAGCTGAATTTGCATGGTAGGTAGTTGTCTGAAAGATATACTGTTACTAAAGAGGTAATGGAGAGCAACCCATATTACTGCTTCTACTAGTACAAGTTTGCAGTGGGAGCTCCAATTTCCTAATGCGTTTGGCCTATTGGTCAGTTAACACAGGTACAGCTCCAAACTAGAGAACACTGGAGTGAGGGAACAGATCATAGGAAAGGGGATGGAGAACTTTTGAAGTATGGGATAATTATATGGGTTTGTGGGACTCAATATACCCTGGTGGGAGAGTGAAGGGATTGCAGAGCAAGGCTTGTTGGGGAACATGAAGGAATTAATGCCATTGTTTTAGCATGTTTAAGTTGTACAGTGTGACCCATAGTTGCATAACTCCTATAGAAGCACATTTTTTTTGACAGATAATTCACCAGAATTCCCCATCTTCCACAATCTTGTGTTGTAGGCGGATTTTCTCTTCTTCTTTAATGAAGTTCCACTCTTCTGATCTGCAAAAGTGTAATCAAGCTACATTACATTTTGCAATACCCAATTTTTATTTGTATTCCTGTTCTTTACTGTAAGCCTCATAGTGAGAAAAGTCAAGCGCTGTTCTACATTCACAAAAAAATGTTCCTTTGTCATTTCTGCAACTGTTTGTTCTCAATGTTTCCATCTCCATACATTCAAACGGAGAAGAAATTGCCCTGCTTCACTCTTCTTTCCCTTCAGATTTCCTATTAGAAACTCTCAGAAATAAATGTGTTTATTTTGTTTAACTTAAAGACAGAAGTGCTTGCAAACTCACTGATGGAGTACCTACTGAACTATCTTTTAGCAAAACCTGATACCTCATTGTTAAATGTTAGGGCCATGCACAAGCTGCAAAAGGAAATAAAGCTGCAATTTATATTTTTTCCAAATCAAATGAAGTTCCTCGACACTTTGTACTCACTTATCACTCCAAGGTCCATTCCACTCCACCTGTCCCCATGGGTTTCTCAGCCTTATCAGACGTATCTTTTCCCCTTTAAATGTTGTCTAATTGAAAGAGAAGGCAAGAAGAATCAGTTGTATAATTTTGTGAGAAATAGGCTTAGAAAGGAAACGTTCTGTCAGTCACATCATTGATACCATCTCCCCAAGTGACAGTGCTCTCCAGGGCCATCACTCAGCCTGACCTGCCCTGAGTGTAGGAAGGCTGTAAGACCAAGAGGCAGCCAGCTGTGGTCACCTTTACCCATGTAGATCATGGAGGAACATCCATTCACACAAAAAGCCAAATCTTGGACTGATTGGTTTCTCCTTGAAGCTGTACTTTATTTGAAAATAAAATTTATTTCCTTTATTTCATAATTTGTATCTTTCCCCCCTCTTTTGTCCCCTTGTACACAGCTCTGCTGCCATGTATCATACTGAGCCAGTCTAGACCAAAAGACCCCACAGCAGTAGGCAAAGGACTGTACTTACCTCTTCCACAGCTGTGACAGAGTATGCATGACCTTTGACCAGCCCACAGGACATCCGAGTTTCATACTGCATTGGCATTATAGTCTGTTAGACACAGGATAAAAATACAGAAAAGGCACATGAAGGTCAATCAGCAGCTCTGAGGCAGAAGGGAAGATGACACTGTTTGGGAGACTTTTTTTTTTTTTAAATCTTGTTTTCATCTTCTATCAAGGTGACCAAACTTAGTATCCAGAGAATATCACTGATTAGAAAGGAGTGAAGAAGTAATTAAAGGAGCAAAATATTAATAATATTCATTGTGAAGGACATCTTGTGATATACTCTTTCCCTTTCTGTAGTTCGCTGCTGTTTGCACTCAGAACTACTGAAGAACTCAGAACGTGCTAGTATATAGCATGCTTAATCAAAATAATTAATTTTTCCATGAATAGAACTTCCAGCCATTTCTAGGATAGTATACTATTGTATGGCTCAGTAAGATTTTGCGGATAAAACTGGAAACACAAGAGCAGCTCAGCACCTATTAGAACACTTCCTTTATGCGCTGCTGCAATCTCATCACGACCCAATTTCATATGCTGTTCCTACTAGCATTATTATTAAAACATGTTTCCTGTAGATATGGAGGCTTTATTTCATAATCCCTGAGACGATAATGTTTTTCACCTGACACACAGGAAATATATAGCTTTCTCCAGCAGATACAAGTACACTTGCTATCTTGATAATCAGCTGCTACTATGCACTTTTATTTATCTGGAAGTTGAAGAACTGAGAGGACAAAGTCAGGTTTTTATAGCCTGCTGTGCTTGTAGGGAAAATCTTGGAGAATGGTGGGAAAGGAGGACTACACAAAGTGCAGGTGGACCACGTGTGAAACTTCTCCCCTTGTTATGTTTGTCACTGAGAGAAGACTGCAAGGCTCTGCTGGTAAATCTTCCATCTGTTTTTGACACATCTGAGGACGTGAGAAAGTCAGTGCTGGAAATGGAGAATTAATAAGGTCACACAGCTACATTCTCAGCTTGCACAGGGAGGAATCTCATCCAAGTATTTCCTGGCTGTCACAATTATTTTCCATGATTTCCCTTCTGCTCTTGTTTCTTTTATCTTATTCCAGTTTCCACATTTTTTCTGCCTATTGCCTCATATCTATTTTTTTTTCTTATTTTCTCCTCACATTAGCATTATTATTTAGCAGAACCTCTTTCTCTCTTCTACTTGAGAATATTATCTTATCCTGCGAGTGCTCTGGCCAGCTTCTCCGGAGTGCTTCTGTGGCCTGCACCATCTACTTCTTTCCATTGAGAGTCACAGATTTTTCTGGTGATGGCTCAGAAGTGTAACAACCAGCAGTAAAACAGCAGCAACTATAGAAAGAGTTCTGTAATATTCTATTAGTTATTTATCAGTAATGTCAGCAACTGGGGGAAGTTCCCCCCGTAAACACAGGTGATTTGGAAAGTCATGCTTGCAAAAGGCAGCCATACTGGGCTTTCCCAAAGAATTACACCATTTCAGTCATTCAGGAAGACTAAATAGGGAAGTCTGAAGAGGAAAAATTGACTACTTCTCCTGCAGGAGAGAGTTTGCACAATGAAATGTTTTAGGTTATATAATATGTTTTTTCAGTGGTGGCTTGGCATTTTGCTTTGTTTTTTCTCCTCTGTAAAGAGAGAGAATTAGTTTCTTCCACTGAAACACAGCTCCCTAAACAGTAAGGTATGACAACTGCCTGTTTGTAAGAAAAGGACAGCAATGTGTCCATATACAGATTTGGATGATTTAAGCTTGGAAGTTTTATGTTTTTTTGTGTGTTTGAAAGAACTGAAGTCCTTTAATGTGAACAGCAAATAGCATTCAGAAGAGCAGATCTTTAGTGTTGGGATAATTAAGTGGAGAAAAAGAGGAATTTAAAAGCATAGGTGATGTGTTCTGGCTGTAAATAAAAGTGCTGTGAAATTGCTTCTGTTGATGTACAAACCCAGGCTGGCCTTTCATCTGTCCCCTGGTGGTCCACGGTGGAGTGAGTCATCTGCGCATTTTCTAGATTCTTCACCATTCGAGCAATCATTTCTCCAATGTCACTTCGAGGAGCTGCTCCATAGGAAAAGCCTAGGTTATCCTGGTAGAGAATGGAAGAAAAATTGTGTGCAGAAACAGGAGACGGGGGGAGAAAATAAACTATATAAAAAGATAAGTGGTGAAAAATGGGCCAGATAACTTCTCTACTTCCTCATTACTTGCTAGTTGTCCACAGTTATCTATGGTGATTGATATCACTAGTTGTTTTCCTGCTTTTACTGCAACTTCACAACTATTGAAACTAGTGTTTTCTTACTTTCACTTTTAAATTAACCACAGTAAATTAAGATAATCTAAGGATATGCTGGGAATCAAATGGGTTAATTTCCTGGATATTTGCATACTATCAGCATCTTTGACACGAAGATTTGTGTCTTAACAGAATTGTTGCACCTCACTGAGAGGAGGGTGCTGGTTTTACTGATCAGATCCCTTCTTTTCTTCCTCCTGCCTCCCTATTCTGTTTCTGTCTCCCCTTTGGTGCTTGCTCTTCTCTAATAGAAAGTGTCTAGAGGAGAGTGCCCTACCACCTGCAAATGAATGTTTGTTTATGTGGACTCAACTAAGTTGTTGTGAAAGTTGGTGCATGATTATAGGTGGAGATTTCTGCTGTTTCGTGTGACTCATCTACAAAGTTTATATGGACTCACATCAATGGAGCTGGCCATGAGGGATCCTCTGGCAATGGCATGTTTCATGATTTTATAGATATCTTTAGGAGCATCCTTTATCTCATAGAACTCTGTCACCCCTCCAGTGAAGTCCTCCATCGCCTCCGTGGTGTTGCCTCCTTTCAAAGCTTCATAGGATCCATGGAGTCTTGGAAAGAGGAAAAAAAAAAAAAGACTTCTGAATGACTAACAAACAACAACAACAACAACAAAAAAAAACAACAAAAACCACCAAAACAAAAAACAGCAACTGTAGAAAATATGCTTTACATCATACTCAATTAGAATCTGTGGAAAAAGGTACTGATATGTGCTGAGCTAATGTGCATATGACAAGTTCAGTACAATGCAGTTCAACTACCTACCCCCCAGCCCAAGAGAGCATGCCATGGTGCAGCAGACTGTGACTTACTTCGCATAGGCCTTTTCCAGGAGAGCACTCCAGAACTCATTGCGCTGGGAGGATTTGGTGAAGACCAGCTGGTTGTTGTATGTGGGTAGGCAGTCGTCAATGATGACATCCACCCAGTCTCCATAGCGCCAAAACTGAATGAAGGCAAACAAAAAAACATCTGGGCTCACTGTGTGCAGGGAAGGGGGAGTCTGGCTGGAGAGCTGAGGAAGGAGAAACACTGAACTGTTCTACAGCTGTTAAAACTTCTCCCTTTTCTGTTTCATGAGGTCAGAGCTGAGCCATGGCAACCAGACTTATGCTGGCAGAAACTGCAGGTCCTGGTTTGGTATGGTTAGATGGTTTTGAGGTCTAACACTCCCAGGAGTCATTTCTGGGAGATTTTGAGCAAGTTGACTCTTTTCATGTGACTGTTCCACCAGTTCTATTCCTTCCTCCCTTTTCTTAATTTCGGGCACCTCCAGCAAATCCTTCAGAGCTAGATTACAGTTGAAACTGTAAATAACAATTCCTGCACACAGTGTGAGATTGGTGGGATGGGATGGACACACAAATGCAGTTGTGCAATGAGCCATGCTCTGGCTTACACTGTGATCAGATGCAGAAAGTCTTTATTCCTTCAGATTTACCTGGTGTTGCTCCAGCCACCTGAATTTTGGACAACTACAGGTAGAGGGCTGTGTCCTGCTTTATAATGTGCCAAAAAGCAATGTCATGGGAAGGGAGGCAGTCATGCTGAATTTACCTTGGCAATACATCCATCTTAAAGGAGGTGTTTTTAGAGAACCATGGAGAAGATGGACAGCAATCAGTCTCTTCTGAAAAATCAGTTTTTCAGTGACTTATTTTTGACAGAGACCAGCTACTTGTGGCCCTAAAAATAGATGCTCTTACCACCAGTATCTCTGTGCTAGCTGTAGTACTGCAGCTGAGCAGGAAGGCAAGACCAAGCACCTGTTGCTATCTGTCACACACAGGCCATGCATCTGCAAATGCTTCATGAGTGGATTAATGTTCCCTGATTACCTTCCGTGACTGCCTTGCTGGAAGAGTTTGGGGTGAAGGAATTCAATCCTTCTTCCTTTCCTGCTGTTGCTCATGCTTTCACAGGGTGGAGGAAGGAAAGGGAGCAGCATGCCAAGTGATGAGCTTGCTGTTGGGTGAATATAATTACATCTCCTTAATGCTAGATGAGGGGACTCACCTGGAAGTGAAAGATGCCAGCATAGTTCTGTATGAAGGACTGGTCATGAGGTATGACTCTGCAGAGCAGTTTTTTATTCAGTGTCAGGCAAGCAATGGCAGCCAAGAACCAGCAATCGCCTGTAAGCAAGCAGGCAAAATGAGGGGAGAGAGCAGCTAGAATCAAAGGGGAAAGTTAAGGTACTGGCAGGTACACTGATTTTCAATAGATGTGCCATGACCTTTCAGTAAAGGGCTCTTCTTATTATGTTCTGCAGTTCTTCACTTACTGAAGTGCTGAAGCACTTCTTACTTATTGATGCTGTGGAAATGCTCATTGGTCCCACTGTCTAGGCACACACCCGTGACAGGAGAAGCAATAAAACCGTGGAAGGCATGGAAAAGCTGAGTGGGAAATGTCTTTACAAAGCAGTGCAGGTGAGTGCCATGTGGCTGACAGCTGCAGAGTTGTCGCTTACACCCAGGTAGCAGCTTTCTATAACAAAGCAGCTTTGAGCATCTGAGCTCAAGTTCTTCAATGTAGAGGTTATCCTTCAGTACAAGGGACACTTGGCTGAAGGTCTCCAGAAGTTTTAAAACTTCAAGACTAAATATCTGAAAAAATACAACAGTATTTGGAGAAGGGCCAGGTCTTGCCAAATGGTGCTTTGCAACATTCGTGATATTAGTTCATGAAAAGCAAAGTGTTGTTTGCTCAAAGCTCCTCCCTAGATTGGTAGCAGGCAGATGTCATCCATTTGCTATAGGGAAGGAATCAGTAGATGTGTAGTGGTATTCTGAGAGAATTAAAACATCTCCTTGGAAGCAAATGAAAATTGAGAGTTGAACTATGATGAGTTAAAAAAAAAAAGTTTAAAATGTGTGGGGTGAATGTGACAATTTCATACCTAATTCTCCTTGGCAGATATCTGTTCTGTTGGCTCCGCCGATAATAAATCGTGGATTCTCACAAATTTCCTGAAAATAAAAACAGATAGATGAGCTCAAAAATATACATTGGGATGCCTGACTTTCACAGAAATTAAAGCTGTTTAAAGACAATGTGTTCATTATTATTATTATTATTATTTATTTTATTTTTAATTTAATGTGAGACAGTTTGTGGATATCAAAACCTACTGCTTAGTTTTCAGGTGCAGATCTCTGCTGGCAATATGTTAGTGGATATCCCAAGCTTTGGGTAGTGCAGGAGTAGCAGGAGGGGAACTATTCCTGTACTGACTGCACAAATGTTAAAGTGAGGAAAATAGAGGAAAATACTTTTCTATACAATGAAAAAATATTATTGGAGGAGAGCAAGCAGATGGAAAGAGTGTCTGAGAACTAGATTCAATTTTTTAATACTGACTCCAGGTTACAGGAATCCAACTTGCAACAGCAAGTATGCTGATGTATATATAAATAGAGCTGTAGAGTGCATTTAAGCAGGAATGATCTCCAGTAATACTTTCTGAAACCTGTCCAGGGTCAGATATTTGATTCTCAGAAATAATCAAATATTGACTGAGTGATTTTATTCTTTTCCTCATGTTGCAGTATTTAACTACCAGTGCTGAACTGAGAAATGTAATACAGATATTATCTGTTTCTGAGGACAGGAATCTCTTTTGTCCTGCATTTGGGACAATATATTAGGTTTATCAGTAAGGACAGAATGGACATGAGATGCTGTATGGGCATAAATTAAGGTATTGCTGTAGGGAGTGAAAGACTACGTAGGAAGTACCAGTAAAGGGAGATAGGACTATTACAGGGTTTGCACAGAACCTTTTCCACATTCATTACATCTTTGGTTCCCAAATGGGACAAAGGGTATGTATATTTCCTATACCACAGGGAATAGGAAAGCCAAAGGAAGAATTAGGTATAACTTCTCATGCAGGGAAAAGATTAAAATCGAAGGTCTTTGCTTTATTCTATCCTATCCCTCGCACTCAAATACTTGTGTTGGGAAGAAAAGATGTAATTTTTTGACCATCTCTTGTGTGGGTAAGAAAAGAAAGATACTACAAACTGAGAACAAATTTCCTGAGCGGTTGCAAATGGGGAAGAAGATACAGTCCAAGAACACAGCTGGCAGGAAGATCATGGGGCTGGAGTGGGAAAAAGAAACAGAAAACACCTGAAAATTCCTTGTATGAGTGGAACAATTGGCAGTACAGACAGCTGATGCTAACTCTGCAGTCTGAAGATTTTCCAGTGTAATCAGGGTAGCCCTGGATTTTCCCAGACTCAGGTTTCAGGTCTAATAGCTTTGCTTGGCTTGAACTCAGCTTTTGCTCCATTGCAGTAGTCATCAGGTTTGCTTTGATATAACTGGATTAGTCATAGAGCCAAAAAGAGACCTGCTTCTGGCTTCCCAGAGCAATTGCCATATTATCCCTGAGGAAGAGAGTGGAGGGATTGTCCCATTATTTCAGGCCTCAGTCAGCTGTCCCAAGGTCCAATTTTGTCAAGATAGCTGTTTGAGATACCTTCATGCTCTTCTCCACCACCAGCTTTTGTGAAAACATCCTTCTTCGCGTTGCCTTGGTGTTGTCTAGAAAACTAGGTGTGAGATATTGGGTTTTGAGATTTTGTTTCTTCTTTTGCCATTACTGTGTTTTAGCCTGACTCTGCTCTCACTTCAGTAACCAGACTGGAGTCCAGCCAGCATGCTGTCTTTTAGGTTACATTATGCTTAAGTGTTCATAAATGTTAAATGTGCATTGATGATCAATTGCTATTCAGTATGATTTATTGCATCTTGTGTTCGTCTGCTTTGGAGGATGATCTGTATACAGAGGAATATGGAGGAGGGTTTCAGTGTGTTCCAAGGCTAATGAGAAACACACTGTCACCTGGTATTTGAAATGCAGGTAACACACCTGATCTTCCAGTGCTGCTGGCTGAGCAAGAGGTTGCTCTTCATCTGTGAGGTCATTACCATGCAGAATGCTGACAGGCTGCACTTCACTGATGCAGTGAATCACTCAGAAGGTGTCTCCTCTGATTGGAGTGCCTTAGATTGCCTTAGTACTATTCACCAGACCTTTCATGTCCTTTGAGTTGATTCAGTTTTGGCTGCAGGTTCATTACGAAGAAGCACAGTGACTGTTACAGCAGCAGAGAAAGAATCCAAGGAAAATCCATCCATAGTGTATATGCTGCTTCCTGGACAGAGGGTACTTGAACATCAGTTGGAAAATACCAAGGCAGCATGTGACTAAAAAATGGCATTTGACCTTTGCTGCATTTTCATTAGCTTTTTTTCTCTGTCAGGAAAAGCTCTGCAGTCAGCTTATACTGTTGCAGCAAAAAGCATTTACTCCTTTAAGAACTGATGGCATTCTAAGTAAGTTCCCTTAACCAGTCCTATCAAGCAAAAGAAATATTGTTTTGGCCTAAAAAGATGTGTAGGCTCCTGCTTCCCCCTTGGCCCTCTGTGGTCCAGACTTTGTTTGTTACTGCATGGTGCAGGGTATTTAGCTAGTAGCTATTAGGGATCTCATCTTACAACAGAGAACCTATGCCTCCCTGTGATCTAATTAATGTAGCATTAGAAAGACTGTTTCAGAGGTCCTTGCCAGCACACTGGGCTGGTAAACCCTGCTGTGCACTTCAGAAGCCAGGCCAGGCACGGTGCTGCAGCCTGCTCTGGCCATGCTTGGCTTTAGTCCGAGCTGCATGCTATGAGGGTACATTCATATTGCAGCACAGCTGTTGCCATCTAGAATTACAGGGCCCTCCTCACCACCCCAGCAGCAGGCTTCTCAGATGCCCTGCATGGCAGCCACTTTTTTGATGATGGCACTCCCTGTGTTCTCACTGCCACCGGGACCAGATGCAGCAGAGCAAGGGGGGTAGCTCCAGGGATTTCATCCCTACTGAAAGATCTTGCCCTAATCCCAGAAGCAACAGCAGTGTTGGTATGCTATGCTCAGATATTAGTTCATACGTGCTGTTCACATGAGGATTATCACTGCTACTAGTGCTTGGTCGTGGCATTTGGGAATGGCAGATGTGTGCCCTTCAGACTGACTTTGTGATTCCTTGAAAAAGACTTCTGGAAAAACTTGCACTCAACAATCCCATGTGAATTGGTGTCATAGCAAATAATGCTCATTCAGTACCAGTATCACTCTTTCACTCCTATTATATTCCACATCAACCTCTTGGGCTGGGAGGAAAGAGCTTAGATACAAATGTATGGCATGGCTAAGGTGACTTATCAAGCCAAAGGTGGTCAGGAACACATGGCTTCTTCCCCAGCTCTCTATGTTAAACAAGATCCTATGGCATGTGGACCATTTGTTTATTCACTATTTCTGGGGGTAAGTGACATACACAGTACACTACAGAGAAAGGATCTAGAACAAAGCCAGTATTACAATACTCTCTCAGAACTTCTGACCTTCTGCTATTTTGTTTTTGTACAGAATACATTCACAAATTTGATTCAACATGAATTTCAAACCAATTTGAAATTACCACTTTATAAGACTTTA
Organism: Chrysolophus pictus; assembly: GCA_037305975.1. NCBI lineage: Eukaryota > Metazoa > Chordata > Aves > Galliformes > Phasianidae > Chrysolophus > Chrysolophus pictus. Next base: position 25,806,143 of record CM074580.1, on the reverse strand, counting down.
TAGTTTACAAAGTGGCCACTTTCTTTGCCAAAAAAGTCATTGTAATTTAGTAAGAACAGAAGTTGTCCGTAATGTAACAGTATTACAAAACATGGCCCATGCAGTTTATTCTTCATGTTCGGTGCTTCACTGATTGCTTTAACCTCTTAACATTGTGGTCTACTGTATTATTACCTCATGTTCATTTAACTGTTTTTTTGTAATATGGTTGTCGTGTCTATTCCCATGTGTAATACTATCAAACAAGTCCCACTATCAGTGATACATATCCTACAGTTTCAAAGTCCAGTGAAGCAAAGCCTTGAGCCAATCTGAGATCAGCATCAACACACACAGGTCTCTTGCATCAGGTCACAAGAGCAATCTCCTTTTGCTGTCATGATGTGGATCCTTATAAAAGAAGCAAGCACCATGTGCAACTCCCTCCCTCTTTGGGGACCTGCTGGGTACAGCAACAACTTGAATTACAGTGTGGTTTTAAAACAAACATTTCACAACAGAAAGCATGGGTGTTTCCACCAGCAAGGCCTGGTGCACCCCAGGCAGGGCAGCCCCTGTGTCCTTGTCCTGCAGTGCACCAGAACTCAGCAGGCTCAGCCTTGTGCTCTGCAGAGCTCCTGCATCTGCTATAACCTGTGACTGGCACCATGGACATGCCAGATGCCTGAATGCTTGTGCTGAAGAACTAAGATAGCTTTAATTTTTGGTATTTAAGTTGTATTTTGAGTCTTATGCAGCCTCAGGCATGTTGTAGTTATGTGAATAGTTGAGAGCTCCCAAACTTCATTGGGCAGTCCAAATTTTCCAAAAGGAAGCTGCTCATTTACATGAGACAGAAGTGATGCTGTACCATGTATTTTTAATGTTCTGATGCCTTTCCAGATGCACAGTTGCAGTTTGTTTACCCCAGGATGCTGGCATGTATCCTCTATACCTCTTTACCACTTTCCTCTCTCTAGAAATACAGGAAATCTCCTCCCTTTCAGATGATCAGCTTGTTTCCACATTTAGCTTGTTCACACACATTTCCAGGAGCTGATGCAGCTGTGATGATGACGATGAAGGAGTGGGCTGCTCTCTGTCACGTGACAGCACGTGTACACACGACACTACAGACAAGGGTGTCCTGTTTCTCTCCCATGATGTTGCTCGTTGCAGTTCTTTTATAGCTACACTCTAAAGCACTTGGTCTTCTGCTATTTACTTATGTTTCTCTAGCTGGTTTTATCTATTGCCACTAACTTTGTTACTGAAGCATGGATTTCTGCACTGAAGAGGAACTCTGAGGGAACAAGAATAGCTCCCTAGAATCACATCCCTGTTGTAGGGCAGTGGTGAGGGGATGACCTAGAGCTCACTTGCTGGAGGACAGCAGCTGCCCAGCAGGAATGATAGAGAAAAAGAAAAGATTGCCCTGTGGTAAGATGGGGAATTAGTTAGAACTTACAAATTATTCTTTTTTTTCCACAGGAAAGTTGGTGGCTGGCTGGGGAATGGCCACAAGATACGAAAAGGAGAAAGAGGGTTGGTAGTCAGAAGTCTGTCCTCATAGCAATTGCAACACCCGTACTCTTGGTAAATGGGTAAGGAGTGTCATGAGTCAGCTAAACAATGTGAAGAACTAAGAACCAAGTAAAAGCATGTTTCAGAGCATAACCTGTTCTTTTATTTTCTGAGAGTACAAAAACAGCAGAATACTAAATAAAAGCTGTAAGTGAAGTAAGGTAGTGTTGAAAACCCAGTAACGTGTTGCAGAACAATGGGGAGAAGTTTTCTTGGTTTGTTTCAAGTGAGAAAATTCCTAGCAAGTCATGGAAGAATAAAATAAAATTCCATATTTCTGTTTCTATGTACTTTCTTCCATCTCTTTTTATTGTTGTCACATTTTAGTCGTTATATATACTTTCAGAGCTTCTACTGCCTAGCCAGCTATCTCCCAGGAAAGACCTAATGAAATACATTGGCAGCTTATTCCCTTCCCTCCTCCTCCTCCCCTTTTGCAAAAAACCCACACATTCACAGAAAGCAGAAGGCACTCAGCAAATGGATTACTTACACGTGGTCTTTTCCATTCAAACTTGATGGGGACTTTCTGGCTGTAGAAGAGGGAAGTCTCATTAGGTGGGAAATCAGGATCCTCATAGAGAATGTTTTTCTCCAGACACTGCTTGTGAAGCTCTTCATAGCTCTTTTCCTTTACTTTGATAATGGGCTGGTTGCGACTTATAATGGCAGAATAAATCCCTCCTGTGCCTCCTCCTGTACCTTCAGTTGTAGTGCTGGTAGTGCTGGGGACTGACCCAGCAGCTGTCTGCTGAGCCACCGCTGCATTTATGGCGGAAGGCATGAGAAGTGGCCGTACAGCAAGCGTTGAAAGAAAGCAAGATCTTGCACGCTGGAAGGAAATTTGAGAAAAGAGGAAGTTGCTGTTGCCTCTTTTTGTTGAAATCTCCTAGTTAAACTTGTAAGCGATACAATCCCATCTTCTCAAAAGGTGGTATTTTTGCATAAGAAAGTGTAAGGTTCTCTGTAGGCTAAGTCTTGTGCCTGAGTTGCTCGATCTACAGCATCTGTGTGTGCCAACCCAGTGTGTAGAAGCACTGAGAAGAGACAAACTTTAACCAGTGAAATCTAAAAATATCTACCAGCAAAGAGTGAGAGAGAGGGAAAATGATAGGGAGGGGGTTAGCGTGGGTGTCAGTCTGCTGTGAAGCTTGTGCCCAGGCCAGGAGCTGTGTGTAGGCTGACTCCTGGTGCACACAGCTCATCTCTTCCTTAAGTAGAGAAAAACAGTGACACTGGAAGCTGAGCTCCCCCTGGTCTGGGAACACATTTTTGAAGTACTCCTAGCCAGTGTTCTAGTCCCGACACTTCTTATGAATTGTTGTACTTGTTTCTGCCCTTTGTTACAGATAAAGTGTATTTTACAGAGCCAGTTATCTGAAGATACAGTCCTAATAACAAAAATGGTAATATTATTTGATGCTATTGAGGTCAGTTCAAAACCTCTCAAATGGGGGTTGGATTCTTCAGGCTACCTCAGAGGGAGCAGCTGGCCAGGGCTGAGATTCATTTGCCATACCTGTTTTCCATGTAAGAAAGGCACTTTTTATTTGGGGCAGTGAAGTTTCCTGGGGGCCCAGTGCAGAAATTGGGACATTCTGTGTGTGTTAGCATATACCAATCTTGGACAAAATGTCTGACTTAGCACATTTATTTCCAGGGACAAATTCAGTTTCTGTGAAAGAAAGTCAAGTTGCCTTTATTTATACACATTGCTCTTCTCTCTTCTTCCAGCGTTCCTTAAAAACTGACAGTGCCTGTATGTCAAGAAAAGCCCTCTAAATCTTGATGGTCTTTGATTGGGAAGTCTGAAATCACAAAGTGACATCAGTGCTATTTTTGTCTAATGACACTGGTATCTGGACTCTGGCTGACCTTCTGCTCTAGTACTATGCTATGCTGCCAAAGCACTGATTCTTTTTTCTCACTGATTTCTTTTTTCTTTTCTCCTTGGTTTACTGGCTTCAAATTGAGTACAACAGAGAAAGTCTACAGCTCATTGGTCCCCTTTCAAAACTTCACTAGGGCAACCTCTGAAGAAGGTAATATAGTTAACAAGCTTGACCAAGCTCTAGGAGGACTCTAACCCTCATCCCAAAATGGTGGCCTAAATCATTTTGATCATGAACAGAAGCTTCTTGAACCAATAGGGCATTCAGAAAGGACTGATTTGACTGTATGTGGAAATAGGAATGCAGTTGCTTCAGGATGGGCTGTCCAGCTGCAGAATTGATTGCTTCCTCATTACACACAGATGTGAGGATTGCAGGTCTTGCATTTGACGTGGCTTTGCATGACAGCTTGGCAGAGATATGCATCACTCTTTCCAGGATATTACAAGTGCAGTGCAAATGGTGAAACACAAGGTTCTCACACTTCACAACTTCAGAAAGAAATGTTCATTATGTAGCCTGGACACATGTTTTTTCTTTCATTTTCTCCCTTCTTGCTCAATACAAACATTCATCTATACAAAGAGCTCTATTATGGAAAGAAAGACAGTAGCTCACAATGTGGTACTTGACAAACTCCCTGTGGGCTGCAGAGAAGGATCAAGTGAAATATTAGCAATGCTTTTATGTATTCGTTTTTCCTGGGATGGGGAAAGGGCATGCCCTTACTGTGTTACACTTTTAACCTAGCACTGCTCTTTATGGATGTTCAGGAGTATTTTCTGGCTATACCTGTTCAAAAAACAGGTATAGCTTCCTCTAGCTATTGTAGATTTTCTCTGTGATGAAAAGAGTTGCTAGTAAAAGACAACCAGCATCTGTAAAGAAATATGTTTTATCATACACAAAAATGTCTGCAGCAAACAGCAAAAAAAAAAAAAACAAACAACCCTTTGCCACTAGAAATCAGACTAGTTTTTGTGATGGAATTTCTTGTGAGCAGAAGGGCCCCAATCCACAACTCGTGTTCAGATGGTAAATCAAAAGTGACCTAAATGAGTGACAATCGATTCAATTTTTATGAAGTTCTATCTCTAGTTGTTTTCAATATCTGAATTCATTTACTTTTTGTAATCAGGTAAAGTATTAATTCATTTCTTCATTTATGATAAAATATGTGGAAAAGTATGTAAGTTGATACAAACATCAATGTAAATGATATTTTTTGAAATTTGTTTGACTTTATTATATAAAGACCTAACTGTAATAGGGTTTTGTGCAACTAATTCTTCTCAAAGTCCCCAGAAGTTAGGCATGTTGTAACACTGAACATTTGACTTATGAGTACTTAGATCAGTGCAGATCTGCTGCGGGTCACAGCATAAAATTTAATCATTCACTTTACTCACATACAGTTAAAAGAATACTTATAAGTAATGCTCAACAGTAAAAAGAAGGTTAGATCACAGCACATAACTCACTTTGCTGTTACTTTATTTCACTTTCAAACTTCAGTAATATTAGTTAAAACATTTCATTAAAACGCCCCAGACAATAATTACACCCTGTCAGCACCACTATGTTTAAATAAAAGAAGCCATTATCAATCAAAGCTTTAGAAGCTGATAGAAAAATAGGGTCTGTCTGAAAAACAGAGTTTGTCTCTCTTCTCAGAGATGTAAAAGATCTATTTGCTACTGTTCCACCTGGATTAACTTGTCTGCATTAAGCACAGCAGCTAGGCTGCTAGTTCCCAGCTCCTGGAGTGGAGGTTCAGTGTCTGCTAAAAAGAGTTGAAAAAGAGCTGTGCAGAATAAAAAAAGCAGGAAGCTAAGGGTCCGGTGGGAAACAAGCTGCACTTGGTACTCAACAGAGTAGTTGTCACCATTTGCTCTCATGCTGTTATTCCCAGAAATCTGTCCTGCAGAGGACAAACAGCAGCAGGTGGGAATGACTGACCAAGCACTGAGCAGGCTTCATACGAAGAGTAGGGGACAATGTACAAATGCGTTACCATGTTCCCTTTAGTGGACAAAAATTGTGTATATCCTTCTCTTTTCCTAAGAATTTGCTATGGAAAATATTTCCTTATTGTCGTAGAAGATATAATTTCTGCCTTTTTCATTGCCATCTACTCAAGCTCAAATCTCAGCTAGATACCAAAAGCTGACCAGGAAATTGCTAAACTAAATGTAATGAAAGCCAGGGCTTAGCAAAAGCTCAAAGATTTGAAGGAGCAGAGTTCCATGAAAGGATGTTGCTTCACCAGGCTAACTTTAACCAATGACATTTAATCCTTCAAAAGAGGCCAATTCTTTCCTAACAAATTAATTTTTAAAGTAGTGCTGGCAGAAAGAGGGAAGCAGTGCTGTGAAAAACATTTCCATGGGAACCTAGCTGCTGCCCCAAACTGCTACCATTGCCATAGACGTATACCTTTTCAAAAGCCAGTTTCCAAGCCAGCTGTTGGAGAGAATTCTGCACTCCCAACTGATTGGCACCACTTCTTCAAAGCCTGGTGACCAAATTGTTCAGCTAGCCTGTTGTTTACTTTCCCATGCAGACTGATGAATTCTGCAGAGTCGTAAGGACTGGAAAGAGAAAGCATCCGCAACCACGGTGGGTGGCTTTCTGAGTTTGTTTTTACAAGGCAGCTTTTGCAGGCAGATCTCAGCACTTGGTATATCTACTGATGCTGTTTGTCAAACTGGTGTGGTTTTGCTCTCCTCAAGTGCTCCAAGCAGTGAAAGGTGGGATTTCTAAATCCTTAGATAAAACCCCATGCAAATGAGCCACAATTTCACACAATCAATTCATGATTTTTTTTGGTGTAACTAAAGACTGACTGTACTCTTAAAGCCCAATTGAAGCTAGCCTAGAACAAATACTCCTTAGTTATCCTCCACAGACAATCATAGCACTATTATTTTGCCAGGCAGAAGAGTTATCCAAGTTTAAATCAATGTTTTAAAAGGAAAATTGTAAGAAATGTTACTTTGGGGCTGGGTGTGTGGGAAATATTCCTTGATTTGATTGGATTCAAATGAACACTTTAAGTCTTTGAGACTGATTTCCCCTCAAGCTCTCTCAGTGAATTATCTGAAGAAGTTGTTGTCTTTCACTTGATACAAATCTCCCAGTCGCTATCAACTCTCAGGGCTAAATTTTCCAGAATCAGTACAGCAGTCTTCGTATCGTATGTGAATTCTTTCACTTCTTTTTCTTTCCCACCTGGAAAGGAGAAGAGAATTTACTATATGATTTAGGAATAACCCTTCTGAAATACAGTTATATGTGAATCACTACAGTTTTTAATTCAGACTGTCTCTGCCACTGTTGGAAAGGACTGAACACAAAACAAATAGTAGTCAAATGTGCCAAGTATATACATAAGAATGCAGCAGAATCAGAATAACTAAATGTAGTAAAATGAAAGTCGGTTCATTACCCTTGGAACAGGCTGTCACTGAAGTGGGTTGTTGTCCAAGTCCCAGAAATATCACGCGCTCGACTACACACGTGGTACGGTATTGACCGCTCTCATCTGTGCAGCTGAAAAAAAGAACAGTATTTTGCATAGTTTCTGTCCGTCACTAGAAGTTCAGTCTTATACTGACAAAGCACTACTTCAGTCTTACCCTGAAAATTCCCTAAACCAGTTTCCTTTCCCTCTATTTACCTATCTCCTGAAACAAGTAAAATTTTTCTGCTGTTATCTGCTAATATTTGACTGCATAGCAGATTTCATAAAGGCAGAAGGGGGACAAAATAGTTTGAGAAGATATTTTGTGACACAAAGCATGGCTTTGATAACCAGAAATGTTCTGGACTTTCTGTGAAGTGGTAGTGAAAACCCCAAAATACAAATGTAAAATCAATTCTAACATTTTTCAAGTAAGATGTTTCAGTCTTAAGCTTAATTTCATTTTGAAACTACTTTAATTTATATGTTTATAAATATAAAAATTTGGATGAAAGTCAGATTTTCATTTTTGGGGGCAAAGTGTTATATTATTCATCTAAATGACGTTTTTTCCCCTGCAACTTCTAGTTTTGCAAGTAATTTAGCAATATGCTTCAGTTCTATCCTTAAATTTGAACATATTCAGATTTGAAGCATACTTTTACTTACATCATTTAAGTAGTCTACAGTTGTTTTGTTTGTAATTTGAAGACCAACTAACTACTGCATATTTTTGAAACTGAAGAGAATAATGAAATGCCTTTAAGTTCATTATCTATGCACCACATAGCCCTGGGGGCAGCAGACTTCACTAGTAAAAGTCTAATATTGGCAGTTATAGGATTCCTTACCAGTAGCTATTGCTATTCTGGGAACTTCACTAAGCAACACATAAGACTAATATTTCCATATTTTACAAGACATTTCCACTGACAATATGTATGTTGGGTGGCTTCTATCTGCCTCTGTTGTTGTTACCTGGAAGAGAGAATGTTCTTGTGAAAAGTGAATTTCCGGTACAGGAACTGCTTTTTGTGGAGATACTGAAATGAATGTCCATCATCTAGGTAGAGCTCACCTACTGCACAGGCCTGTGAAACACAAAGATGGAGTCCAAGCTAATAGCATCTTCTAGTATTAGACAAAGAAACATAGAATACTGTTTCATTGTGTGTTATGCTTCATAGTGAAGGTTGTGAGGTCTTTCTGTGTGTGTGCGGTTTTTGGTTGGGTTTTTTAGCTACTTGTATCTCCAGAAGGTTCAGGGAGTCCAGCTCTGAGAGTGCTCTGAAAACTTGGACGTTCTGGTTTTGCAAGCTGATTTAGGTCCAGATGTCACTTCATTTATTAGAAAGGACACTTGTGGGAACTTCTACCTACATGTCCAGGAAGTTTGTGCCCTGCCAATTCTCTACTTCTTCTTCTTCCAAAGCACTGGTGGAGGGCTGAGAAAAGTCAGAAAAATTTTCTGCCCATGCTGCGCTCTGACATTCACTCTGAGAGAATAGTGGGAGGAAGGAGGGAGCCCCTACCAGCAGAAACTTAATAGAGGGCCATTGGAAGCACCATTAGGCTTTAGGGTAAATGTGGCAAAAGACAACTTTGTAAGGCGAACATTATTTCAGAGTACCTCTGTGTTCAGTGCCACGCGGAGTTCATAAGAAATATTTGTCATCCATTCAGTGGATTTTCCAGCTGCAGTCTTAAGAGGTATCACAGTGCCCCCTCGCTGGAATATGGGAATCTGTCAAAACAAGGCCAGTGTAGAAACATTCATATAACTCTGATCATGTAATTTTAACTGGGAACAGGAAAATTTTCAGTTTTTCCTTTGCAAATCTCAGAATGAAACTTCTACTGTAAGCACATAAAGAAAACTATTCAACTAACATACATTGTCCAGTGTTACTGGGATCTTCAGAGTGCCTTGGTCTTCCATTCGTTTAAATTTTCTGAAATCATACCAAACCTAGGAAAAATGAAAGAAGAATGAGCAGGAAGTACATGACAAGATCTGTTCCCTTTGCAGAGTTATTTTTTGCTTCATCTCTTACTTTCGTTATTCCCTAACAATATAATTAATGTACAAGAAATTACATTTACTTTTTAAATTCAATAACCTTGGATAGTAATGAAACTTTATTCTTTCCCTGAGGCAGAAAAATAAACCTATTTTTCTACAGTTTGCATAACATCTTGCATGTTTTAAAGCACCTTGTAGTTCAAAACAATTTTTTTCTTTTTGGTCTAGAAATGCTCTGTTCCAGAATGAGTGTATTTATATTGAAGTGCAAAAATAACAAAAAAGAGCTACACCTGAAATTTCCCACGCATCATTCCTGCCAGCAGGTTTAACTACTTCAGGTGAACCAAGCACTGAATTCCCACAGAGATCTTGATAAGAAAAATATGTTTCTTAGCTTGTTTGGAGAGACTTATCTATTTTTTTTACATGGAAGAAAAAATTGTTAGTGTCCTAGGGTCCATTAGTGCAGTAACAAAGCTCTGCAGTCTCTCACACTTCCCTTCACTGCTTTCATCTGTCTCTAGGGTCAAACCTCAAGCTTTTTTTCCCTTCTGAACTTTTTTTGCCAGATTCCCTCCCTTCTTTCAATTAGCTGCTGCAGCCAAGTAGTCTGTGTAGGAGCGGATCACAGTGCCATCCTGTGGAAAAGGAAGGCTTAGAGTGGCACAGAATGGCTGGTGTAGTGGCAGTGCATAGCAGTTATGAGGTGGGGAGCAGGAAGGTTGCTGTATAATATATTTCTGTGGGCTGAAAAGCTGAGCAGCTTTGTATCACCCTTACCTCCTTCGACCCTGGAAGCAGAACACTCACTGCCTTGGCCTCTTTGTCTGTGACTGGATATACCAACAAAGCATTTCCTGGAGAAAAGCATAAACATGGCAATAAGTGATTGCTGTGATGCCTGAGGCCTCATCAGTAGCAGTCTGCTCTGGTTTTCAGTAGGGTCAGCTTCCTGTATTCATTTTAAGGGATTGTTTGAGCCACAAACGCTCACTTGAGCATACCTAGTGTTCACTTTGTACTGGAGAAAAAGGGCATGTAAGGAGTTGATGACTGTTCAGGTCTCGTTCTGCTACAGCACTGTTACGCAGCTGGGCTGTACTGCACACCCAGCCACACAGGCTTACCTAGCATGTATTCATCTTCCACTCCAAAAGTTTCTAATTGCTCTGGGAACTCTATCCAGAGAGGCCTGAAGAAAGACAGACAGTGGAATTCAGTTAGTTTCTCCTCTCTCACCACCCTGTTCAAGGCCTGCTGGCATTTTTATGCTTCACTTTTTCCTTCTCTTAAAAGCAATTGAGAATTGGAGATAGAGCAATTTCCTATTCCGTGCCTTAAAGTACCACTTTAAGGTGCACTCCAAAGTACCTATGGTTTGGCCGCCTGCAGCCTCACTTTCTTCATTGCTGCCTTCTTCTTTGGAAACTTGCATTACAGTTGCCTTCCCTCTAGCAAAGCAGAGATGGATGAGCTTTTCTACCAGCAATGCTGACACTTGATGATGTAATCCCTGAGCAAGTCCTTTCTGCTCTGTTTTGCAGCATGTCTCCTGGTCACACACTGGAAAACCTGCACTAGAAGTTCAACTTCAGCCTTTCTCAATAAAGAGAACTGCAATAGTCTTCTAGATGCATAATAGATGTGTATAGTTTGTTTTGAGAGATTATGACAGAAAGAGCTTGTTCAAGTCAGAGACGGTCTGCAGCAGCTCTCTGGGGCTTCCCTACAAAGAAAGCTTGGCTCACGTGTTACTTATAAACCTCCACTTGTTCACTACAGCCCTGCTGGCCATGTACTCACTGATGAGACACATTTTCTACACTGAGAAAAATACCGCACTTCCTCTCTAATTGTTTCAAAACCTATTTCAAAAAAGACAGAAGCCTGCTGTCTGCCAGTGTGTACAACAGGGGCTTCTACATCTACATATGTGCAGACAGATTCTATAATGCAAACCACTGTAAATTCAAAATACTCTATCCCCTTCAAAAATACCTTTTTAAAACAAAACAAAAAAATGTAGAAGTATTTTATTTGCATAATAATAGGTAAAGGTAGATGTGCCGGAAAAGGAGATCTCTAAGGGTAAATTCAAAGGCACAGTAATATCAGAGAAACTGATGACGTTTATCTCTTGCTGAAATGACTTCTGCATTCAGTTCCACTGTGACATTTCCTTGTAAGTTAGCAGCAGAACAAAAGCTGATTTTCTAACTTCGTTTCTGTTCCAGACTACTAGCTTCTCTACTACAAGAAAAATGATAAAATATACTACAGAGATAAATAAGCAAGTTATCAATATGAAAAAAGCTTTTATAACACCTACAATACAGCAATAACAAGTACTTTCATAAGCAGCAAAATTCCCTTTATGTTTTTTGGCCAGCAACTTCAGAGCCTATTAAGCACAGTTTTAAGTGTGGTTTGGAACACCAGACAATGTTGTTTATTATGAGAATTTTGGAGTCCACAGTTCTTTAAAAACATTTTTAAAGACTGTATGTGAGTTAGCGTGTCCGAGGTGTCATTTAGTAAGCATGATATTTAGTTTTCTCTAGTAACCTTATCAAGGCTTGCAGAAAGCAAAATAGAATTTAGACTTCAAACTGTTTAAGTAATCACAAATGTATGAGACAGTGATTTAAGTTCCCTCATCTAAGTGGCTTCCTAAGGATAATCACTAGCCTCCTGACTTACGTGCTTACCTCATAACTGGTTCAGCCTCTGTGTATGCCCGATAGAACAGTGTGTATAAGTATGGCAGGAGGACGTAGCGCTCTCTAATGGCTTCCCTGATGATCTGGGTGTTCTTCTCCCCAAAGAGCCACGGTTCTCGCCGTTTGCTCTTCATGTTAGAATGACCTCTGAAGAAGGGCTGGTAGGCTCCAGCCTGATACCAGCGAACAAGTAATTCTGGTTCTGGATCTCCAATGAACCCTCCCACATCAGCTAGATATTGCGCAGACAAATAAAAATACACATTTTTGGAAATTATTCTGAAGAATTTGAAGTTCTCCTCTAACAAGCATTCCAAGTATATAAATTCATGAATTTCACAGTGTACTTGCGGTTCTGATGTTGGATAGCCGCTTGTCCAATTTAGAGTGGAAAACTGAGGTAACAAATTATCCTTTAATAAAAATAGCAAGAGAGTTTTAGGAGGTTTTGAACCTCCGAAGACTGCTACAGTGATGCTACAGACCAGCACCTAGAGATCACTGTTCCAGGTCACAAACACTACAGAAAGACTAAGTGGAGGAATGATGGTGAGAGACAGGTTTTTAGTTTCTGAACCAGATTCATCTGTGAATCTACCTGGAAATGCACTGGACTGTTGAAGCCTGGTGGCACTAGTGGATGTATGGTGAGCAACTTCAGCCAAACACCTTACCTCCACAGAATGAAATCCCTGCCATGCTGACGGTGAGAAGCATTGGAATGGAGATTTTCAAGTAACTCCACTCTGCTGTGTTGTCTCCGGTCCACACTGCCCCTGAAAATACTCAGTTTCAGGATTACATAGGAAAGCTGAGTTTACAATTCAGTTTATGCTTGTAGTTTAGCAAAGAAAACAAGAATGGTCATGAACTACTGTTCATTGCAACCTTTTTTATAATACATGCATGATCTTGAATTATACAATAAGGTTCATAGTGTTTTGTCAGAGGATACAAATTGTTATTGACTTGTATGTGCTTTGCCAACTTTTCCTGAGTTTTTTCAGTTTAATAATTTGCACTCTTAAGATAGTTTCTGTCCTCTTTAGACTTACTGTTACATGGCAAGCTGAAGAAAACAAACCAATAGGGAAGGCATGCAGCTAGTCTTTGCTTACCATACTTTTGTGATCCAGCAAAGAAAGATCGTGTGAGAACAAATGGTCTCTCTTTTCCAGAAGAACGTTTGATGAGTCCTTCAGCAGTTGCCATTTGCTGAAAATCATAAATATAAAAATTCAGAGGATGAGCTCTATAATTAAGATATTTGCTAAACCACCTTTTTAGCTCTTCATATTTAACAAATGTGTGCTCATAGATAATTGCTATTATTAAACTGATACTTTTCTCCTGGAATAGACTTGAACAACAAAAAAATCATTAATATTATGTAGTCACAGCCAGTGTGATGTTAGAGAGGCATGGATACTGTCATATTGTCTTGTTACCAACCACAGAGAAGTTTATTTCAAATACAGCAATACTTAGTGCAGCAGAGTTTCGTTTCCTGGTGGAGGTTACAGAACACCTGCTACTGTGTAAATAACACCCTTACCACACTACACGTAGTCCATGAGGACAGATAATTGCTGGTCTATGCCTCCTGATACTCTACCTGGTAGAATCCGTAGAGGTTGTGTAATTCCCGATGCTCCCAGTTGTTGTAGTGCACAGCATCTTTCTGCATTGTTAGCTCTGCCCCTTTGAAAACTGACGGCTCGTTCATATCGTTCCACACAAAGAGGATATTAGTGGACCCCTGTAACAGAGTTGCAAGGTCAAGGTGATGCGACCACGAGCTACAAGAAAGCATGCCTATATTACCCCTTTTGTATTGTCACTGTAGTAAACACTAGAATGCAAGGGCTATGTTAGATGATGGGTTGCAAAAATGACTGCACTCTGTCCATCTACTGCTACAGCTAAATAACCAGTTTCAGTGGTGGAATATGGGTTCCAGCTTTCTCACAGTAGATAAGTCCATGGAGAAAATCCTTGTACAGTATTTCAACTTACCAAGATACTTTCCTGTATATAATAATATTACAACTACAGAAGCCATCAGTTTACTTAGCCAGCAGTTTATCTTCTTTCTTTTCCCCATTTTTAGACTTTCTGGTACATGTAGGTCAGTGTAAATAGATACACACCTTGTATGTTTTGAAGGCAAACTGATCTGCATACCATTTTCGCACTTCAGGATTAGTGAAATCCAGGTAGTAAGAGGAACCTGTGGATGTAGGAGAGTCCAGTTATTTAACTTATTTCAAGATCACGTATTATCTTTGCACCTAAATACAGTGGCCTACAGTTAGGGTGCTTTCCACAACGGGCACTGTATGGGAACTGCTGAATCATGGCCTGAACCTCTGATTGATCACCTGAGGCAAGCAATGAATCAGCCCAGGGAGCACAGGTGAAGGGGTGGAGCTTGGCTCCACCTCTCCTAGACCCCATTTAAGAGCTGACTACCAGTGGGGAAGGATCTTTTCCTGGAGATCCCTCATTTTGGAGTTTTCCAGCGGGACCAGGACAAGGGTAAGCCCTCTATCTATTCTTTTTGGTGTAATAACCAGCTTAGCCAAACTCTCTTGTATATTTCTTAATTATAACACCTGTATATTCATTGATTATACACACACCAATGATTGTTTCTAGCTCTGAGCAATGGGACTATCTGCAAAGTCAACAGACACAGCAGAGAAAGCTGTACAGCTAAGCCAATTAGAACATGAATGTACAAAGCCAAAGAAACCACAAAGAGTTTGAAATAATAACCACAAAAATGGAAGTATTATGAGAAGTTAATTCTACTTCTGATTCTGTAAAATTTTTAAAATTAACAGCTCAAAATGAAGAAATGGAACAGCTCTTTTTTTTTTTTTTTTACCTGGCCAACAGATGCCCTCAAAATCTTTTCCATTCCTGTCTTTCACAAAATATCCCTTTTCTTTTCCCTGTGAATACAGGGTATACATAGGATCAGCTTTAATATGTGGATCTACAATGACGACAAGCTGTCAGAATAAGAAAATAAAATACGTTATTAACATCAACTGTACTGAATAAAACAGTAAAATTTTCCTTTTGATAAAAGGCAAGCATAGCAACTACCAGTGGTGAAAGCTCACGTTAAGTTCAGCACTGGGTTGCTTCTGCAATATGGAGCTTCAAAAGGGTCAAACCTCATGCTCAATGGTAGAGGACAAACTATGAAATAATACAATGGCATGAGGAGCAGGATTAAAAAAAATGCCCACTGGAAGCATCATCATTCTGCAACATAATCTAATTTACTGTTGTAGTTTCATGGTTTCTAGTATCTGAAATACTTTAGTTAAAGCTGACTGGGTAACTTCACGCTGCAAATGAATACTTTCTTCTTTCCTGATATATTATATACCTTGCGTTTTTTCTTCCTGAGAAGTTCTTGCATTCTCTTGGGGTTCTGGAATTTTTTTTTGTCCCAAGTGAAATATCTCTTGCCATCTGTATGTTCTATGTCCAACCATATCACATCATAAGGAATGTCATGTTCATCAAAACCTGCATCAACTGCCTTGACATCTTGTTCATCTTCATAATTCCACCGGCACTGATGGTAGCCCAGAGAAAAGAGGGGAGGTAGTGCTTGAGTGCCTAGGAAGAGTATATGAATGAAGCTAATACTGTTAATGCTTTTCAGGATTTTATCTACAGACCATGAAAGTTAACTTAAGAGCCATGATTAATATATAAGTGCCTGGATACAGGGAATTCACGCCTACACTGTGACTGGAGCATGTTTTTCACATCCAAGTGACTGAACTCTTGAAATAACAATGGTTACAACAGGCATAATAGCCAGAAGGCTGTAATGATAATGCATGACAGAGAAGGTATTTCTTCTTTGGTGACACTGAAATATTATTGCAGTAAACAACATAATTTTATTCTTTATTTTTTTCTAATGCAAAAATATTACAGATGAGTTTAACTGTCATTAATGCAAGCAACTAAACAATCATAGAATTACAGAAAATTTGCACTTGGATGGGAGCCACAATCATCAAGTTCAGCTTGAGTACAACAAGCCCCTCAGACATGTAAATTTGCTGTAATGATTTGAGTTAGTACCTGTCAGTTGTGCAAACTGCCTGAAGATATCAAATGCCGTGGGTCCCATCAGCAGAAAAACGTCAATGATTCCACTTTCTGACATCCAACGCACATCAGTTAGAGGCACTGCCCTCTGCTTAGAAATATCTGCAGCAGATTCGGTGGATATGTGCTTTAAAGGAAACCAAGGCAAAGCTGAATCATTTGCTATCAAATTGTTGTTCATTGAAAAACCAAAGATGAAAATCCAAAAGATCTTACCGCTAACATATTATCCAGCAGACATTAGGAGTACATGCTTCAAGTATATTATATATCATTCACAAATCCTTTATGTTGCGTATCAGTTACACAAAATAAAGATGCCAAAAAATGAATAATGAGGGACAAAAGAATTACAATTTTTCTGTAATTAGAGTATAATCTCACAGCACATTTGCTGCAGGATCTTTAGAATCATTCACTAACAAAGAAAACTAATAATTTTAACTATTTAATCAAGTGTTGGAATAAAGCAAGATTTTTTTCACTATTTCAACTTTAATAGAAATCATGTATTTGTGCTTCAAGACTTGAGCTTATCTCCTGACCTTTTTGTTTCTTGAAGGCCAACTACATTCCACAGATATATGAGCCTACTGAGCAGACGTGTTAATTCCAATAATTTAAAAGCTCCATAAAATTTATCAAATCCAAAAAGTGGTCAAGGTTTGGCCCGCCCTTTCACATTTCTGCTCCAACATCACGTATTTCCTCTCTCCCTTCTCTTGTATACCTATTAAGTTGCAAGTTCCATATTTTGCCTTTTGAAAGAAATTATCTGTTTTTTTTCAGTGGTTTAATACAACAAATTCTGTAGTAGGAAGGACAGTAGAAAGAGACAGACAATTTTTCATTAGGGAGCAACAGAAAAATCTCCAACAATGCTGTCATCTTCCTCTTGGCCCTAACTTGTGGTGTTTTTGGTGGTTATTAAATTCTGAAGAAAGTGGGCCAATCTCACCTCAGGTACTGCCTTTGTATTAATATCCACCAGTGTTTCTGAAGAATTCAGCCAGAAGATCCCCACAGTTCTGTCAGGCTTGTGTGCTATGAGAAGTGGCACTGAACCATAAATGCCTATCTTGTCATGTATCTTGTGGCCAAAGATGTCCAAATTATAAAGCCGGTATGCATCACCATCACTAGGACAAACAGATACATATGTTAGATACAAGCATCCTTCACTAAGCCAATTTTAGCTCTACTATACTTCCAATGAACACAGTGAGCACACTGTATTACAGTCTTATGTTTAGCACCCAGGGCAGAAATATGGACAGCCTAGAATACAACATTTTTGGTTCTACCTATCTGAATCAAGCAACATTACTGCTATTGAGACTACTGCTCTTTTGGTCCAAGTCCTAAAAATTGAATTCTGAATTCTGTCCCCCATGGAGTTGCTCCATTAAGAGTTCTGCTTAAACGTGATTAACCATGCAATAAAAAAAAGGCATAAAAAATTGAGAGAGAACAGAAAAGATCATTTATTAAGTTGCAAAACAACTTACTCCCTATGGACAGTCTGTGACTCAGTTTGCTCTATCATTAAACTAAAACATGTGATACAATATACATATTGCGTAAAATATTTAATACAAAGCTGTTTGTAGTAAATTATTGTGACAGTGTTGCAATACCCCTCTACAGTAATGCAATCTGCCATATTTACCTTGTGTTTTTGAGAAGAAGTGATTCTGTGTGTTGTGGTATTCCATAAAGATGGTCAAATCCATGTAAAGAGATGTCCATGCCTACAGAACTAGGACCTGTGGTAACAACATTAAAACAGAAGAGTACAGAGTTCCATTCTCAGACTTTGCTGAAAGCAACAAAGCAGAACAACCTAATTGTAAAAAATGAAAAAATAAGCAAGTTTTAACAATTAGCTATGGCAAACTTGCTTTCAGCTTCTTTCATTATAACTTATGTACTGCAGAGTTAATCTTTTCAACATTCTTCCAGTTTCTATGTGCTTAAGAAGATGAATTGCCCTAATAGGAAAAACAAAACAACAGAAAATCAAACATGTAATAGTGGATAACTCCTTTACTGTGTAGTAAAGCTACTTAGAATTACCTCATTTCTACCCCAGTACCTACAAGGCAAGCTTAGTGGCACAAAGGTGCAGCAAAATGAACGCTAGAGTAGCTTTTCTAATACTCTTCAGCTTCAGCTAGAGGAGTAGCATAGAGGAGAGCTGCTGCCAATGATATCATCGTGTCACATTACTCAATCCAGAGGAAATTCTGGGAGGTGAGTAGAGATCGTCTAGACTGACAAGCAGTGGATTCAGTATCAGTATTTTACCACAGGGACCTCACTCCTCCATTACTGAAAAGGAGCACAATCATGACGCTGGCCTAATGTATAAGATACAGCACGAACAACAAGGGCGACAGTCTCCTGCCTTCATGTGTCTCAACTGTGAAGAAGCCCTTGTCACTATAAGAAAGCTTCCCTCTACATACTGCAGCTGCTGGGCAATGCCATTTGCTATAGAAGGCTGCACGACAGAAATAACTAACACACAAAGCAAACAAAATCAGTTAATGCAACAGGACAGACAGAAAAAAGGACATGGGTTTTCATAATCCATAATTTAAATGGCATCTGAGCTACTGACTGACAGATATTAATAACCTTCTTAATATCCCTTAACTCTGCTCAGTATTTTCCTCTTTAGCCCTTTTTAGAGGTTCTCTGTGAAAATTATTGCTTAGCTATCATGATTTGTGATATGTCATAAGAATAAACAAGTGAAATCAATGTTATGTGATAATACATTAAAAAAAAGGAAACAACAACATATAGTATAGTACATACTAGTTGGCCACTGTCAGAAACAGCACAGGGTTAGCTGATGAAATGGGTCACATTTAATGTGCTTCCTCCTCAACAGGAATCTAATGAATACTTTCAGTTCTTTTGTCAAATTTGTTACCCGCTGACACGATTTAAGCAAGTTAAAAGGAGTAAGGAAGACACTGATAAATGTTAAGTAGCTAAGCAGTAATATGAATGTACAGAAGTAAGCACAAAGCAGTAAAACGGTTTTCAGAACTATGCTGAGACTTACCATGAGCTTTGATGTCTAAGAAACTGCCAAATTTCTCTTGCCAGAGACCTAAATCCTCCTGATTATCCTGCATAAACAGAAATAGCTAAGCCTGTAAGTGCAACTGCTCTCACCATGTATTAAGAAAAATATCTTCATTCAGATGAGGTTCACACATTATTAACTGTTGTTTTTTGTAGGTGTTTGTAGACTTTTTTTCTTTTATTCTTTTTTTTTTTTTTTTTTTCAAATGGGGCTAAAACAAGTAAATTTAAATGCAATTTATATTCTGTTGCAGCATTGTGTCTCCCCCAAAGCAAACACACTCTTTGGCAGAGTCCAGACTTCGGAGCAAATATGCTGAAAGCAGCACAGCTCCTCCCAGTTTTAACTAGATAGTGCAGTAAGCAGCCATCTGCTCTATGGAAGGCTAAAATTACATCATAGGCATAACTCAGTCTCCAGAGAAAACTGGTATGTGCTGTATGTACTGCCAGGACTTGGTTTTTTTCCACAACGAATTTTACAACAGTACTAAGCATGGATGTATGTGTAGGTATATCTTTGGAATGTTACAAAACAGGTCTTTTTCTTTGGAAAATCTTTAAAAGGAAAGATGATCTTTAAAATGACCAAATACTACCATGAACCTCCCTGTACTTTGAATTAAATAATCAAGAACAAAAGAGCAAGAATTGTCTAAATAAAAAGGCCACAGAAAGATGTTTTAAAGCCTAACTGGTGCCTCTTATTGCCCTGCTAAAAGCACATGAACCTTAATTCAACTATGGATTTGAAAAATATCTCTATCTTAAATACTAGGTCCTTTCTGAATTTCACTAAGAAAAAGTTACATCAGATACATCTCATAAAGGAATAGTCGATGTTGGGGGCCTTTGGTCACAATCATATCTCATGTGAATGAACGGCCCAAGAAGTCCACAGCAGTGGCTGGCCCTTAGTTTGGCTGTCTGTGACTTTTTGAGAAACAATCACAAATGTGATTCTATTTATTCAGTTACCTTTTCTACACAATACTAATGCTGGAATTGGAGTAAGCGTGGGTTACCTTAGAGGAATCACCTGCTGCCTCCTCATTTTCTGCTGCAGGGTTTCTAGTGAAAACAAACATATAATCAGTTTATTGTTAACATATGGAAAGATTTCAAACAAAATTCATATATCGTTATGTATTGCCTTAAATATTATATAGATGTTTTACAATCATTGAATCATGTAGGTTGGAAAAAACCTTCAAGATTGTCACGTCCAACTTGACCTACCAAGTCCTATCACTAAACAATGTCCCTTAATGCCTTATCTACACATCTCTTAAATACCTCCAGGGAGGGAGGCTCTACCGCTTTCCTGGGCAGCCTGTTCCAATGCTTGATGACCCTTTCTATGAAAAAAAATCTCCCCAACGTTCAATATAAACCTCCCCTGGCTCAACTTGAGATTGTTTCCTTATGTCTTGAGGCGCTGAACTACACTGAAAACTGAGGTTATACTTGAGAACTTTAATTGGCAAATTATTTTAATATTCAGTGCCTTAAAATAACCTTAACTCCATGCCTGAATTAAGTTCATCCTTTTGGCTTTCACATTTGTTTCTACCTGTGCCAGCATTTTACTCACCCAGAAGATCCTCATCTCTTTATTCTTAATTAGGGGCTCCCTGTTAATTAAAATTTTTGAAATGATTCTTACTATGAGAAACACACTTGCTATGCTTTTTTCCTAACCATGTAATATTCTGCACTGTAGCACTGTCTGCACTGTCTGTTCCAGAATTTTGCAGTGGGACTGACCTGAAAGCTCTTGCAGCTGCATGGAACATTTTAATTCAAACAAAACTTACTTGACATGCTTATAAGGTGAATAAAACTTATCTAAAGAATAAGTTTAGTCATAAAAGGAGGTAAAACTAAAAACGTTACACTATCACTGCCCACTATCAAGAAAGGCAAAGAGAACAAGACACCAGTTTATTACAGAATTGGCACATAAAGGTGGTTAGCATGAGCATCTGGCTTCTGTGAGGGATACACACAGTTTGCATTTAATTGATTTTTAATTCCTTTTTTAAAGCTTCACTAGCACACTTACTGGTATTTAGTAAATGAGAATATAAATTCCAATGCATGAGAGCTTGTATTGTAGAAATTTCAATTCCCATTGGATTGTTTACCTTCAACTACAGCCAAATTAGTATATGGTGGGATAAAAAGATGCTGTACCTATCACTGGGAGGTGGTTGTAGGTGCTCAAAATATAACAACCCATTGGAATTCATGCTCAGAACAGTCTCATCCTTGAACTGTAGCTCAACCTGGAAGGGGTTTGCTGTGACTCGAAGCTTGTAGTCCTCATTAACACTTGTCAACACCAAAACACCTCCCTCCTTCTGGGACAGAGAGAGTCTGGCAAATGAAAAGCAACAACAGCTTTATATGAACCAGCAGCACGTGAAATCCACTGTAGCTAAATAACAGTTTGAAATACAAAATGAGAGTAGATTATCTCTATACATTACAAAAACATCAAGGCTTGAGTTGAGGTGAAGAACACCAGAAATAAGTGCTGTGTTCAGGCTTCACTGCACAGTGCAGCAGGTGACTAGAGAACAACCATGAAAATTACCCATAGTTTCCATTTCTTTCACATTTGTATGTAATGCATTTGGTACAAATAATGCAACATAACAAGCAGGCTACTTTTTCACTGTGTCAAATAGTCTGAAGTTTCTCATATGTATGACAAAACTTTCTCCTTTGTATCTAGCATGTAAACACACACATTTTTATTTTCTCTTCCTGTAACAATATTTTATCACAGAGAAACAGCTGTACTGTAGCACAGATAAGAGAAAAGGCAAAACAACTTTGCAAATAAAACTGTAAGTTACTAAGGTGCTAAATCATCTTCCCATCACTTACTTCTGGGTGGTAGGTTCCTTTATAAGAACATCAGGAACTTCATATCTTGCTCTGAGAGGAGCTGCCTCATTAATTTTAAGCCTAAAAATATTGCCTTCTATTTCATAGATTTCCCCTTGTAGAAGAACCTGGGAGCAAAAACACAGATAAACTGGAAGTGATAAAAAAAATCAACTTACTTTTCAACTCAACATCATCAGATACTTATTGTCTGGAAAAAAATCTACATGCCTGCTTTCTGCTTTCTTTTCTTTAGTATTACAAAGCAACTGTTACCATCCATCTGAATTCACACCAGCTAAGTCTGCTTTACTGCTTTGAAGACATAACTTTTTTTAAGTTGAGTCTTTATTTTCAAGTCTCTCATGCCTAGCACTGTGTAGCTCTCCCCATAAGCAGCAAGGAAAACAGGGGTGGTAAACGCTGATGTTGAAGTATGGATAATTCTACTACTGTGCTATTAACGTAAGTAGTAGGGAACTACTGAGATGCGGGCTTTTTGCAAAAGCATCAGTGATCTGTGTTCATTGGTTCTCACAGTGATACTTACACTGATGAACCACACCATAAAGACAACTGAAGAAAGTAGATGATACTGACCTACTCATCAATATGTGAAACTTGCTATTTTACACTTCTGGGAACTGTAAAGTCACTTTGTTCCAGTTCATACAAAATGATTTTTTTTCCCCCACCTGTGGGGAATTTCTGCAGTCAGATTTTTTATTCCGTGGATTCCCACCCCTCCCCTGTTTTTTCATTTTCTGAATCTATTCTCCTCCAAGACACAAAACTGGCTTAAGAATTTTGGTCTGGTATCTTTTCCTTTCACCTGGTAGACGATCAGCATCACTATCTTCAAAGATATTCTTCTTGCACAGTTTCAAGTTGATAAATGAATACTGATCAATAAGGACATTTTTAGGCTGACATTTTGCATCATATCTTATGCAACTACCACTGAAATCTCTCAAAATCTTCTGCAAATATTATCAGACCTACTGATGATAATCACTCCTTATTCTGTGAGCACCCTATTATACCAGGTGAGATCTCACCTTATTCTCCTCATGAGTAATTTGGAATTTGACATTCTCATCACTTAATGAGACTGTATCCAACAGTGCTCGATACAAGGATTTTCCAGGACGTAGAAGTTTCTGACGTCTGTCAAGACAGAAAATTATTTTCAGTCTCCCTAATTGTTGTGGCTTCTATCACACATAGGAATGTAATATTTAAAATGTTTAATTAATAACTGTCTCAATTTTTTTTTCATACAATTATTATCAGGAATAAAAAGGAATACAATTCTAAGCACACATTGGTGTATTTAAATGATATGTAAAATAGTGGGATTTGGTCATCCATCACTTTCCCCCTAGATTTTTTTTTTTTAATAATAACAGGCTTAATTCAAGTAAACAAAATCTCAGCTGCCCAGTTGCTTTCCACTTTCTCCAGTAACTCAGACATTTCAGCTGAATAATCCATTTTTTATTTTCTGTCATACACCACTGCTTGGTTTCCAACAGCTTCTACATTATATAGTGATGAAACAACACTCCTGGATATACAGTGAGGAGAATACTTTTAAATGGATACTCCCGGACCTACAGACCCAAGGTTATCTTTTTCACAAGACCCTGTGCTTGAGCTGTGAAATTAAGAGCAGGAACAGAAGGAGGGGAGTGGCCAAGGGGCTGCTACTGAGTTCTGACTGCACTTTCACAGAATCACAGAATGGCCAGGGTTGGAAGGGACCTCAAGGATCATGAATCTCCAACCCCCCTGCCATATGCAGGGCCACCAATCTCCCCATTTAATACTGGACCAGGCTGCCCAGGGCCCCATCCAATCTTTTGATCTTTATTACGTTGTTAGGACAGAGACCCTGAAATAAAGGCTCCATCAAGCTGTTTGGAGGATTCTTCTTGCTGAATCAGGTCGTATGAATTATTTGAAGATGGGCATCTTTAAGAATTCTTTAAAGGGATGCTTCTTCATCAATAAATGGACTTGGTTCCCTTGCAAGCAGACATTACACAACTGTGAACAATCACATAAAATTTTTATTTTAAAAGTAGAGCAAACACAAGATCTGAGGCTTGATAATGTGTGGCAACTTCCTGTTGAGAAATGAGGTGTCTTAAAGTCAAAAGACAACAGAGGCTAATTGCTGTATTACTGGGCATTACTATTACTCTTTTTATGCAGGCAACACTGAATAGAAGACAACAGAGGTGAGATTTCACCTTTTAAAATATGCTGAATAGCACATGCTGACAGTAGCACAGTAAGGTACATCCTGAAAGTAGCACACTTGGCTGTGATTAAAAACTGACGTGAAACTATTTCCTATAACTTTAAATACTAACAGTTTACAAAAACCTCCACTACAGTTCTTCTCTTTACCTGTAGAAAGCAATCTGGTTGCACTTCTTAAAGTTGCTTTTGTCCACAGCTTCATCTTGAATGCTGGAAAGAGCAGATAATATTTAAATGTGAAACATCAGCTGATGGGTGTCCTCAAGAGCAGTGGGGATTAAGCAGAGCTCAGACATAAAACATGCTGGACTTTGAACTGCTGTGTTTGGACATGGGAAGAATTTTTACTCGTTTAGTTCAGTACTATAGCACTTCCTTTTAAACCTGAGTAATTCTGGCAAACAATTGAATCTGTGAGTAACAGGGCTGAATTTTCACACAAGTGAATTCTTAAGGCTTTTCATTTTTTGGTAAGTTTTGTATCTACAGCCCTTACAGTTCAACAAGCTCCAGTACTAAGAATGGAGAATCAGACAGGACTGGCAGAAAAGCAGAAAACCTGCAGCCTTTTTCTCCCCGCAGAGAGCCTGATGAGGGAGGCTGCAGATGGCTCTGTATTACTTCCAGAGAACTTCTAGGCCGGTTAGAAAACAGAAAATTGTTGGCTTGCCTGAAATAATGGACTGTCATCAGAGCATTTCCCCCGGCATATTGAGTTCAGCCTCACACGGAAGAGAGTAAGGCTTTAGTACCAACAGATGTAGAGCTGAAGCTCATAAAATACGTACAGATGAAATACGTACAAAAAAACCGCACAGATGACAGCCATGAGGACTCAGTCACAAGCGAACTAAGCTTCAACACACCCGGGTCGCCGCACAGTGCTCGCGGTGACCACCCACCCCAGCAACGCAGCCCTCCCTCCTGCCGTGCGCGTCCGTGCGCCCGGGGGAAGCACCGGCCCGGCGGCCGCAGGCCTGCCTCCACCCCGGCCGGCTCCTGGCCGTCCTTGGGGCCGGGCTCGCCGCCGCTATCCACCCCGGTGCGCAGCCGGCCGGCACAGCGGGGAGCGAGGGGAGGCCGAGCCGAGGAGCCGTTACCAGGCGGCGTTACCTGGCTTCCCCCTGCGCGGCCGCCTCCATCGCGGCGCCGTGCGGGGCCGGGCCTTGCCACCCGAGTCAGTCACCGAGCGAACCGCCGGGCGGCGGCGGAGGGGGAGACCCGGGCCCGGCCGAGCAGCGGCTCCGCCCCCGCCGCCTCACGGAGCCGCGTCGCCCGCGGGGAGCGGAAGAGGCGCGGCCACGGCCTCCGTGCGGCGGGATGGCGGCGGCGCCGCGGTGCGGGGGGTGGCGGCGGCCGGGGGCCGTCCCGCTGGGGCTGTTGGCGTTGCTGGCGCTGGCGGGCGCGGCGGGAGCCGGGCAGCTCTCCAAATGGCGGGTCCCGGTGCCGATGGTGAGTGCGGGGATCGGGGGCCGCGGGTGCGCTGCTCGCGCATCGGGGAACGTGGCGCTCCCGTCCGCAGCCCCGCGGTCCGCCCGGGGTCCTTCGGCCCGGTTTCGGCCACGTTCGGCGGTGGCCGCAGCGCGGAGGGAGGCGGCTGTGCGGGCGGCCCGGGCAGAGCGGCTCCGCGAGGCTCGAGGGGCCCGGGCCGGGGGCAGCGGCCCTGCGGCGCGGCTGGGGCCTGGCGTGGGGAGAGCCGGGGCTGAGCGGGAGGCGAAGGGCTTTCTGTGTTTCTGTGCGAAACTGCGTGGGGAAAACTGCGTTAAACTCGGTAGGTCGAACCGTAGAAGGGAGCGATGCGCGTTTCACGTGAGAATGGGAGCAAAATTACAAGAGTTGGGATGAACGCCCCTGTTGATTTTAAGAGTGAAAGTTTCCGTGGTTGGATAAGCTCCAGACCTTCTTATCGGCAAGAAAATGAAAATCGATGTAATAAACGGTGATAAAATTGATTGAGTTTTGCAGAACGACAGCAGAAAAGTCTCCTAAGCCATCTTTGAGAGCAGATTGAGCGGGTGGTGAAGCATGACTGGAAAATCCAGTAAGACTGGCTCCTGGTTGTCATTCGCTTCCATTTCAGTATTGATTTAAAACTTGGAGTGCAAAGCAATGTGTAAACTGGGTGACGTGAGGCCCTCTGATATTTTCTTCTCTTTTTGCCTTTCCAGGGGAAGAAGTTCTTTAACTTTGGGAAGATTCTCTTCAGCAACACCACCATCTTCCTGAGATGTAAGTGGTCCCGAGGGCTTATGCTGTGCACGCTTTCACTCTGCTGTTTCACATCGCCTCTATTGCACATTTTGGGACTAAAAGACCATGAAGCATTTAATGGCACTGGTTGAAATGACACCTTGTTTCCTGTCACTTGGTGAAAGCTGCAGCTTTGATCTGATTGAGTCTGAGAACAGTGTTGAAGCTGTTGAAGACATGATCTGTTTTGGCTACAGCAGAAATGGATGGTTCTGTTCAGGCAAGGCGGTGGAAAGAGTGAGATGGGCAATGAGAGTACCATTTCAGGTAGACGGTAATGAGGTGTGGGATGTGCTAAGTTCTGCACTGAAATGTGCTAAATGGCTCCATTTGGAGAGAGTTTGAGCCTTGACTGGGTGAGGGGCTGTTTATATTGCAGAATCACTGGTGGGTGACTGTTGACTGTGCTTGTGAGGTTTTAGGGGAGACCTAAAACTCTGGAACTGGTAAGAGGGTGAAATTAAACACTTGAGACAGAACTTTCCTGAAGACTGTTTTATCTTCCTGATCACGGTGTATGACTGAGCTACAGAGAAAATACCTACCTTTGCAGCCTTCTTGTTTGTTCTTTCTATTGTTCTTTGCTGATCTGGCCAGGGCTTTGGACTATGTAGATCAGTGCCCTAAGGAGAGTTTCTGTCAAATAGCCTTGATCTGTAAGCACGAAGACAGTGCTGAGATGGAAACCAGATGATGTAGGTGACTTGAGGAAGTGGCTGATTTTGCAAGAGTGACATCTTTACCGTGCACTTCTAAGGGGTTGTTGGTGCTAATTCTTACCAGTGATGAGAAGGTGGAGCTCTCCATCTGCTGATTGAGTAGTTATACAGATAGAGTGTCTGTGATTGGCTTTTTGCGTTTGTATTAAATGAGGAAATGTCACTTCAGAAATAGTGGAATCTGTGCCTTTGTCACTTCAAGACTTACTGCAATGATTTCACTCTTTTTATAACTGAGAAAATTATGGTGGTAGAACTATTAACTGGTGATTCTTGATTAAATTGCTTATTTCTTTGTTATGTTTAGTACTTACTGTATTGATTATTCAGGTTTAAATTCAGATGCCTGCCCATCTTGGGACAGTGCTTCAAAGGGAGCTTATTGAAGTGCTTCCATCAACCCCAGCTGAATCTGAAATAGGAGGCTAGTATAAAGGTGGTTATATGTGAATACCCATCAGGTCAGAATGGTTTTCCCATTTGTCAAGTATGGCTTAAATGCTGGGTTTCACAGATCTCAGGAAGATAACAACAGGTCTGGGGAAAAGGATGGTGTTTTGGAAGAGCATCTTGAAGTTTAGTAGGGTTTAGAAATAGCGTAGTCATACTGATATTGCATGTAAGATTCCCACAACAAAGTGTGTGGTAAGTTTAGTCGTGAGGTGTATGGCTGAAATAACCAGGAGTAAGAAGAAACTAAGAAACTGTGAAAAAAGAATTTGTTACAAGTCAGATTAGTGGCAGATCTGGCAGTAAGAATTTAATCTCCTGGCTCCTGATACAGACTGCAGTTATGTGGTGTCAGCCTTTGAACAGGGGTAAAGCTTTAACATACTCTGGTGAAGACATCTGTTTTACATACCATTGTGTTTAAAAGATTTACATTAACTTAGATTAGGACCTGTGCTTCCTCCTGCTTTTTCTCTTTCCCCTTGTGTGTGGTGGTATCTAATACTTTCTGCTTTTTGCTTCTAACTGGGAAAACTGCCACAGTTCTATAGCATTGTCTGTAATGAATTTATTTTATCTGTTAATTTTCTTAAGTGCTATTCTTGAAGGCATCTGGTTTCCTGTCTAGAATCGTGTGGGAAATCCCACTTCATCTATAAATAAATATAAAAAGTTCATTTGCGTTAAATGTTGCTGGTTTTGCTTGAAGGCAAAGGAACTTTGATTTCCTTGTTGCTGAATTCAGTAAATGCTATGAGTGCCTTTTCTGTTCTGGAGGAGTATTTCCTTTTCAGCATTCCTGTGATGATTGCTTGGATTGGTACGTTATTCTGGTCTTGTCCTGTTTTGCTTTTAGTTGGTGTTTCTGCTGAATGCAGATCTTCAGAAACTCTATCTGCTTTTAATAGATGAAAAGGCATTCAAAATATTTTAAAAATAATTTTCTTTGTTTGTAGCACAACTCTGAGGTATTCCTCACTTGATCAGTTGTATCAGTAAGGTATCTGTCTCTTGAGAACTTGTCATTTACCCACTCCATTGTAAGTGTTTGTTGCTTTTTGGTTTCTTTGTTTTGCCATCTGCAGCATCTAGGGCTGTGAGGAGAATGTATGCCTTGTTTTCATGCATACCAGAACGTGTCATAAGGAAACTTATTTTTCAGTGATTGCATTCCTTTTTTTTTATTTTAATTTTTTTTTCCCTCTATCTTCAGCATTAGGAACTAGCTCTTTGTAACTCTATAGAGGCTTGGTTTAGTAGTCATGTGGCTTAAAGCTGTGTTAGTCAGTTAGGATTCCTTGGCAGGGTCTCTTAATATCTTTCTTTTTTTTATCTGCCGTGGTCAGTAGAGGAAACGTTCACTGAAAGTTCTGTGTGTGTAACGAATCTGTGGATGTGTAGTCTGAGATAATATTCACTGTGAAATTGTGGTGATGGCTCAAGAAGAAACGTGCTGTTGTTTATTTTGTTTCGGTACCTTTTGACTGGCAAAACCCAATTATAATAATTTATATGGCTTCTGAGGCTGAGTAATCACTGCTGGTTTTGCTTACATGTGAAGTTTGCCTTCTGAATGTCAGTTTTTCTTCACCAGGATTTCATTTGGGAATGAGATTTGAGAAACAAGAATGATGATGAAATCTTTCTTGATGGAATAAAGTATTACTTCTCTATTACTCTATTCTATTATTTTTAATATATTAAAATGGAAAGTTGTAATATTTTGATTAAAGGGAGCATTGCAACTTTGACAGTGAGCTAATGTGGGGATGGTTGTTGACGTGCAAATCTTTACCTCTTCATCTATTGTACTGGTGATAATATTAGTGTGTTTTAGTGTTGGTATATTAAAAGTATCTATGCAAATTGCCCATAGTATTAACCTGCTGTATACTGACATACAGAATCATAGATATATGTTGGAAAGGGAAATAATTTCATGTACTGTGATCATTTGGAGTCACTGCTATCATCTTGTTTGCTTTTTGTCGTTGCTGGCACATTCCTGGTTGTCTTAAGACAAAAAAAAATTCCAAATGACCTTCAGCTCTTTAATGGAATTAATGTGATATTACAATTGAAGTCTGTTTTCTGTATGCTTTTTTTTTTCACTGAACAGTAATGGATTATTTGAGGGTAATGTTGTTCTGTTGATTTACTTTTTGTGTTTAAACTCAATTACAGTAGTTTGGCACAGAATGGAAGGAGGAGATTTACACAGAAAAGATGCCTTATGTTGTTGTCTTTTTAGTTGAAGGTGATGAGAAGTCTTGTGATCCTTCCCAAGTTTACAATGTGACGTGGTACTTAAGATATTCTGATTGCTACAATGAAGTCTTCAACTTTGGGGTAAGAACTGTATGGAAAATGTGGGCTATGATTTTTTTCGGTATAAGCAGGTCTGAGGGTGAGCGGATCAGAGACTGCTTATTTACATCCTCATTGCTCTGTTGGCCTAAAAGAGGGAACCAACTTCTGCATCATTGAGAAGATGATGGAGAGAAATGAATCTTCAGCTTTTGGGGATTAATGATCTTTTTGGGGGTAAGGTGGATGTATTTGTCAGAATTCTTCGAAATCCAGAAGTTGAAATAAGTGTATCAGCTCTGAACTGAAGCATGTGAGTTTATCTGTCAAATGAGAATATTATTTACGAAAGTGCTTAATGACAGCCAATAAGAAAAAATATTTTAATGTTTAGTCTTAGTTCTGTTCTTTTCACATGCACGTTCTAAGAAGTAGTGATTTATATGAAAGATATAGTGTGTGTTTCAGATGTGGTGGAATACAGCTGTGGTTTATACTGTTTGTAACGCCTTTTCCTTGTTCACTTAAAATATTTCACTACGACAGTTGTAACTACTAGCTTAGCACAGTACTGAGGTATTCAATCTCTTCATAATAACGTGGAGTTCATTCACATAGCCTCAAGTTTATGCTGGTTGCTTCACCACCTCTGCAAGAGCAGACTTTTTTTTTTTTCTTCAATTGAGTATTAATTCTTATTCAGATTTCATGTGTGTTTGTGTATATCAGTATCCTTTCGGGAGGGGAAAGAATCCTGCATGGCCTTGATGGCTTCTGGCCTATTAAACTCTGCTCAAGAGTTTATTCAGAGGGAAGCTTTGGTGCTTTCCAGGTCTTGCAGCTGCCTACTCAGATGAAACATTTGATATAATGAATGCTAATGTAAATTCTCTTCTCTGTTTGGCAGGAAGAACAGGCAGAAAGCTATTTTGGGACTACATCTGAAGAGCATCCGGGTTGGTCAGGATACTATGCCACATCTTCTCTTCTCTTTCGAAATTGCTCCGAGCTATTCAAGCCCCAGGTATGGATAGAAATTTTAGTTTGCCTTATTCCCTCAGACAGATGGCATTAGATTCTGTTAAATGAGGATCACTCACATGAGGATTGCTGTAGGTTGGAGAGTACTTTTTTTTTTTGTCTGTTTATGACAACCAAACTGCAGCAATGACTTCTGAATTTCTGCTTTACTTTTGGCTTGCTGTTCAACTTGTGGCCCACCCTGAGAAAAAATACCCACACTTTAAAGTTGAGTCCTTCTTTTTGTTTCTGGTTATGTGTTCTGAATTTCATTTAGCACTAAGAGCTGAGTTATGGAAGTGTACTGCTAGATGAGTAACAGCGTGCATCTCTGGCAATAGAATGAATCTCCTGCTGAATTTGGCCCAGTGGAGGACTGGGATAATTGGTTAAAAGAAAAAAAATAGAGCAAAATGGTGGTTGAAATGAATGAAATGGGAAAAACAAGAACGACAGTGCCATGTAACTTTGTGAAGTAATGTTTAAACAAAGGCTCTGTGCCAGCTACATATCACCAGAAGCTGTGCAGTCACATTAATGATGGTGTCAGCGTAACAGTCTGTCTTTTTTTTATGGTGTACTTAAGGATTTGAAGCAAACTGTGCCGTGTTGTGTCTTTATTGAACCACTCCTGATTTAGACTAGAGGGTGTGAATAGAAAATACTGGGAGTAGTCTCCCAACTACTGAATCTATTTTTTTTCTTTTCTGAAGAAAATGACTTGCCTAAGGGTGACTTGAAAAGGTTTTTTGATGATCTGTTTTGCACACCTCTTACTCCTCTGATATGTGAAGATGACTTGAAAGGAATTTTTGAATACACATATACTGCCTACTTTTTAGGTTTATTAATATTAGAAATGTTTGTTCTATTTTTCCATGGTTTTATAGAAAAACTGTTGAGACTTTTTGAGATTTTCATTTGCTTTAGCCTGAAAAACTTACCTATGTAATATGAACTGAGGCATCTCAACTGAATGTTGATGAAGTTGGGAATTTTAAAAACTTTAAGTGACTTTTCCTCCCATTCCTTTGCAAAGTCTACTGAAATTTTAACAGAAGTTATTCTTCTCAGGTATTCATTTTTGAACTTTGATATAAATGGCTCCTTCTTAGTTTTCAGTTTCTTGTGATATGATAGTTTCACTAGGTTTTGAGTTTGAGAGAGTTGGCAGATCCTGGATCCCTATCTCATAATAGACATACATTTGTCTGGAGGCTTTTTTTGGACATACCAAGGCAGAAATCCCAAAATCTTGTGTCTGTCCTTGCAAGTGCCATTTAGTAATGGAGGGTAGCTAACAAATGCATATTTGGGAAGTAACATTAATTTCACTGCTGTCATGTCTATGGATCCAGCTCTAAAAATACAGACCTGTTGTATGAGAGGGAAGGGAGAGAAGCAATTCTCAAGTGACAAAATATTAATCTAAGTATTCAAAATTCCCTGGACAGTTGTTTGATTTAATTAAAGAGATGAAAACTCTCCAATGTTGGGGCTGTTTCAGATAATCCTTCCTTAAAACTTTTCTGGGAGTGATGTCACATTAACACACAGTACCTATAAATGCTGTACTTTTTACTTTTACAGATTTTCTACAAAGAATTTGTTCATCCAGAGCCTCTCTCACCTGAGAAACAAGAGGTATATTTTTTCCTTCTAATGAATGAGCATAAAAGTGAAAGAGTTTTGATATCCCGGCTTATCCATTTTCTGTTTTTCTCTAAGGGCGTGAAAGATAAGACAGAGAGTGGAGAAAATCGCACGATGGTGGCAGATAAAACTGTACGTATTTTGAATTGAAATGCAATTTGGAATCCAGTGATGTAGGATTTTTTGTAATTTTTTTTGTAAGAAGAGCTAGAAATTATCTAGTGGTGTTTACAGGGGTAGTACAGTTTTGTTGTGTGGTTTGTGTGATATGTTTGTTTTGTTTTGTAGGGACAGGTGGGTATGGAAGTGGGGGGGATCCTTCTTCAGACTTTCATTTGCTTTAGCCTGAAAATAGACTTGGGGGGGGAGGAACTGGCCATAACTATATTTATAATGATTCTTTCATGTGAAATATGGAACTTTAATCATTCAAAATCATGGTATGAATAATTAAAAAAAAAATCAGCCTTAAGGTAAAGTAATCAGTGCTATAAGAGATCACTAATATTTAGAGATTACATTTGTTTTTGTCCTGATCTAGTCAGTACTTTAAAACCTTGTATGTAACAAGGTAAATGATTTCTTTTGAGTTTCTATTAGCATTTTTTATAATGTGTAATGCTCAAGTCTTAACCAGGAACAGTTATCAAAATAACTTCACACTGAATTTCCTGGTTGCAAAAAAAAAAACGTTTCACTTCCTTATACTATTAACAAGGCCATCTGGCTAGAAGGTAAATGTATGGTTGTGGATAAGGAATCAGTGCACCAAAAGATGGTGGAAGGAAAATTTTAAAGGAAAAAATCAATTCTATTTTAAGCTTGGTATGTTTTTAACTAAGCAGTTTAACTTCAGTTTAACTTATATTAGCATAAACATCTTTGATGCATAAAATTCTGTTTGTGAGTCTTGTAGTCAGGAGGACTCTTAGAAGAAAAGCATGGACTTAATACTGAAGTTCTCTTGGAGATGCCATTATTAAAACTCTTGTGCTAGGTCTGCTTTGGTCTTGTAAGCAGCATATGTGGACACAGTCCTAGCTTTTACCTCAAAGCTTCTGGTGAACAATTGCAGTTTTTGGTATGGCCGGAATTGCCTAGTTGTGGAACTAAGTTTTGTGCGGTGGAACTCAAAAAAATCTCTGAATTTATGTATTTATTTCCTTATGGTTCAAATACTTAATCCAGGCAAGCTTCCTTGCTCTTAGTTAAATAGCAAGGATTGGTTCTTAGAAGATGAGAGATTTCAGAGACATTAGTAGTTTCCAGAGGAAATGACTAATAAGGCATTTTTTAAATTCTCTTCAGCTACCTCTTTTATCTTACGCTGTAAAACAGTCTTCGTCAGACAGCCAAGTGGTACGTAGGTGTCCTGTTGTGAAACACTTACTTTCAGGAGTCCAGAAGCATCACTGACAATCTGTATTCCTAGACTGACAACAAGGAATAGCAGCTTTATTGAATTCTTTGTAATGTTTGCAATACCTTTGAGATCACTCTTGCAATAACACAATATACAATTTTTAGTTAAGCCCTGATCACCTCTTCAGTCTTTTAATGATTCTTCTGGATTCAAATGTAGGCAAATTTCAGACTTCTTAGATAT
The DNA here is from genome assembly GCA_037305975.1 of Chrysolophus pictus. NCBI lineage: Eukaryota > Metazoa > Chordata > Aves > Galliformes > Phasianidae > Chrysolophus > Chrysolophus pictus. The sequence continues at coordinate 25,772,069 of CM074580.1, read as the reverse complement.
GTCTCATAAATGAATTAGAAAAAAAACCAAAACACATCAAATATTTGTTAACAAGCTTTAGGACCACAATCAGATGAACTTTTTTTTTTTTATAAGGAAGAGCACCCATGTATGGAGAGCATACTTTTGTCTATTTCATGTACTATTTCATTTTTCATGTGTTATTTACATGCAGACATTTCATTTTCAGACAATGAATGCTGTTATTAAAACTTGGAGAGATGGGCCATATATATTTATCGTGCAAATTGGAGTTACAGCTCCAAAAGATTCTGCTAACAAACTTAAAAGAGCGGAGAGAACAACACCTGCCTCAAATCCTAAAGAAAAGCTCTTTACAAGTAAGACAGCTAAAAATAGATACTGCTTTTTTATGTATACCATTCTGACTGGTTTCTAAGGTACTTCTTTATATATACTACTTAGTTCATTTCCATTAGTCGTTGCCTTTGACTTCACATAGATATACATAGTACCTACCACAACTCATCTTAAGATAATGTGATTGCTAGTGGTTTGATGACCTTAAGGCTATTGGTCTATCAGCTAAATGATGGAGGTAGAGAAAATTCCCAAGCAGTTCAATTTTGAGATTTTTTTTTTTTTTAATGATCAGACCAATGCAATGATTTATATTAATAAGCTCAAGTCATGTAGAACATAATTTCAAAATGACAACTATGACCTTTATATTATCCATACACTGATAGGTAAAATATAATTATCCATCCATATTTTAGAGAAGATTTAAAATTCACTTAAAAAGATAGTATGTGTGTTTTCAAACTTTACTGTTACACATTAATCCACAGCACAAAGTACTGTAACTTAAAGTGCTACTGCAAGTTACTTGGTCACAAAGCATATAATTTTAATTGCTTTAATATAATTTAATTAGTTGAATATGTTGCAAGTCTTGCACTTGATTCCAAAGTGAAGTTAAATTTAAAGGTTTCTTCCATGTGAAGATGTGGAATTACTTTATGCTTGAGTAAAAATCAGTTAAGTACCTTATAACCTGGCTTCCCACATTTGCTTCCTGCTTAAATTGGTTATTGTATTGGTTTTTGACAGTGACAATAGAACTCAAGGGGCCATATGAGTATCTATCACTTGCAGACTATCCTCTGATGATTGTAAGTAAAACAGTTTTTCTATCAAGTTGTCAGTGGATGCGAATCTCTGCTAAATACTCTCTTTCCATGCTTAAGGGTGACAAAGCCTATGGCTTTGAAGTACTAATTTGTGCGAAGTTTTTCTTGTAGTAAGGGATAGGGAAAACAGATGTAGATTTCAGATGTTTGCATATGCTGTTAATGTCTGCTTGTGGATTGTTTGCCTTGATGACTGTCAGTTTTTTTAGTTCCAGAAGGTATCAGTATCATTAAACTGAGCAATTTTACTGACACTCTTGTTTTTTTCCTTAGTTCACATCTTAGAAAATTCACTATTCTATTGTTTTGTTTACAGCTACTGTTTCATTTGTCATTGCTTCGTTCTCTTATAGTCTCATCTTCCTTCTTCCACCAGCTGTCCTCCACACCATGAGGAGGTCCTCAATACTGCCTAATAGTGAAAGCATAATTGAACTACAAAGAGCAAATTCCCCTTTTGTTCAAAGGGATTGCTGACTTGATCGATAGCTGCTTCTGTCAAGGAGGCTTAGAAAATAAAAGAACTTATCTAGTGTAGGCAGACTTTAGCAGGGGATCAATAAGAAGTAAGATATCTAGCCTGTCTTTATTGGCAAGAGTAACACCTCATGGTGTTTCTGAAATGTGTTTTACTTGCTGCATAAGTAAGAAGCTTCCAGCAGTTCTGTTAACTTGTAATTCATAGCTGTGAATATCCGCATGTGGCAGGTCCAGAAAAAGTTCTGTCTATTTGTTTCTGTAATGAAACATCTGAATGTGAACTGGCATGTTTAGGTCCTTAACATTTGAACTGTGTGGATGCTTGGCCATGAAAACCTGTAAGGATCAGAAAACTATTCTAAGAGACATTTTCAGTTTGTGAAAGTTTTAAAGGATTGTGTAGCTAACTTCCATGTTTTTCTGTAATGTAATGTTTGAATTTATATGTATGATTCTTCAATTTTTATTTTTCTTTCATCTGAGTGCACTACTACTTGCTTCTCTTTGTATAATAGTTTTTCATGGTGATGTGTATTGTGTACGTATTCTTCGGAGTTCTGTGGCTTGCATGGTCAGCCTGTTACTGGAGGGATCTCCTGAGGATCCAGTTCTGGATTGGTGCTGTTATCTTCCTGGGGATGCTTGAGAAAGCAGTTTTCTATGCAGAGTTCCAGAACATCCGCTATACAGGGGAATCTGGTAAGTGACAATTGCAACTTGCACTTTCGTTGATGGGCACAGCACTAATTATGCTAACATATATTGAATTGGGGTTACAGATGAATTTTAACTATATGATTACTTGAGGATTGCCTCAAGACAAAGAACATGGAACAGAGTTTCTGTGTGTCTTTTAATATACTGTAAATTCTTTTTATGATCTCTTGACAGCCTGTGCTCTTCTGAAACTAAAATGCTGTGTCTAAAACTTCTGATGTAGTGCTTCAGGAATATAGAATGCTAGATTCTTTAGGTGTTCACTGTAACACTCATATCCATGGTACAGGAGGTTTTGTTGATAGGATTGTTTGGAAGATCATCCAGGCTAATACTGTGAATAAAAAAAGTTATGGATCTTTACTCTCCACTTTCCTTGGAATTAATTTTCACTTAAAAAAAAAAAATATATATATATATATATATATATATATAAATATATATGTTTTTGACAGTAAGAGACTTAAGTATTCTGAAACTTTCCTCCAGATATAGGTAATAAAGGTATTATAAATGTTAACAGCCTCGTGGGTGAAAATAGTAGTGCCTGCTCTCATACTACAATCATATGCAGTAGGCAATAAAATACAAGTTATTTTTTATAACCTAGCTTTTTCTTTGCTTTTGGTAGTTCAAGGAGCACTAATACTGGCGGAATTGCTTTCCGCTGTGAAACGTTCACTGGCTCGAACTCTGGTCATCATAGTCAGTCTGGGATATGGAATAGTCAAGTGAGTAAAAATCTGTTTTTCTAATAATATAAGATAGTACTAATTTCCCTGTGCTTTGCAACTTAAAAGATGGATGCTTGAGTTAAGTGGTGTAAAGCTCCAGTCTTCACTAGTCAACAGAGACATATGCTTCCACGTGGTAATTACTCCTTTTTTGCACCCCCTTGGTTTTACTACTGTTGCATAGGGTTCTGAGAGTCGCTGCTGAGCTCATAAATCTCTAGCAGAAATCTGCTTTAGGAGGCTTCTGCTGCTTATCTGTCTGCCCACAGCTGTATTATGTGGTAAAACAGTATCATGTGGCATTGGGATCTTCTGTCAAGTTGGGGTGCGTTGAGGGAACTGAAAAAGAAGATGGGGCTTGGGACTTCTTTAAATGGTAATAAAATGCCAAGTGAGTTAACTGTTACTGATCTCTTCCTTAGCCACATAAGGCCAAAAGACGAAAAAAAATATGGTAAGCTTAGGAGCACCATAATAAAATGATTCCAAAGACCTAGGGGTGGCTCATCAAAAGAAGCTTTTGTTTGCATGCCTCTTGCCTTATGCTGAACTCAAGTTGATGCGACTTCGTTCTTCTCCTGCACTAAAGATTAAATTCACTTTGTTTTTTTTTTTTTACAGGCCTCGTCTTGGGGTTACTCTTCACAAAGTAGTTATGGCTGGAGGCCTTTATCTATTATTTTCTGGCATGGAAGGTGTTCTTAGAGTCACAGGGGTCAGTAACCGCTGCTTGAATTTTTCTTGCATGCTACAGGTTCTACTGTCTTAAAATGAAGTACCAGGGGAGAATTCCAGAGATTCTCCAGAAGAATCCACAAAAGAAGGGAAAAAAGACAAGCAGCTAAACTCTGGAACTGTGATTTATTGATAACTGTTTTAAACTTGTCTGCTTTATGCATCTCAATGTAATTGTGTATTTTGAAATAGTTTTCATAATTTAGTGATTAGCTGGGTTCCAGATGCTGTTGTGACTTTAGATCAGGTAGAAATGTGAGGATGGAGGGCCAGTTCCAGACCTAAAGGTGATTCATCTGGCTATGAATGTTGTTTTTTCTTAGTTTTTTTGTTTAAAAAAAAAGAAAAAAGTAAAAACAACAACAAAACCAAGCAAATCCCACAATAAACAAACCAATGTTTTATATTTGAGGTTGTACCTGAGGAAATGTTAGTGAGTTGTGCTGCTACATGCTTCATTCTAGAAGTACATAGTGGGATGCAAATTTCTGTTATTGTTCACTGTTAGTGTCTTGGGACAAGATACTTAACATGTTATATATTTGGTACTTTTTCAGTTTTTCTATGACACTGTGGCACTGATAGCAAACTTGGCCCTGTCCATGATTGATGCCTGTATTATTTTGTGGATATCCTTTCATAAACTGTAGAAAGTTACAAGCTTGTTCACAGAACTGTTCGTCTAATACTTTAGAAGCAGTAAAAAATGACTTGCTTTTATTATTTAGGACTTCAATAGTTTCTTGTATACTCAAAAGGCAACTTTCAGTCAAACCCGAGTGAGCATTGAGCTCTTCCATGAGTAGTGTAGAGGATGTAATTACTGTATTTCTAACAAGCTGATTGCTGACTTTCTATAACAGAAGTGGCTAGACTAAATCTTTGCAGCAGTAATCTTAACAGAGGCTCTTGTTAATGCTGCTAAATTGACTTAATCTGGAAAACTACTTCTTGCCTTGCTGACAGAGAGTTGGGAACTGACAGTGTGCTATAGTTTGCTTTTGTCCTTTATAAACCCCTTTGTGCATTGAGTTGAACACCTTGTTCAAACACTTGTTTCTGTAGTAAAACTCAGAAGCATTGTGGTGAAGTGTCTGTGGTTTCTCATAACATAGCCTGACACTCCTTGCTCCTGCACCTTGTTTCCTTTTTAGTTTGTTCTTACTGGCTCTCTCTTTGTCTCCAGGCCCAGAATGATCTTGCCTCCTTGGCTTTTATTCCCCTGGCTTTCCTAGATACTGCCTTGTGCTGGTGGATATCCTTCACTATTTTACTTGGTGGGGGGTGTGTTTTCTTTTGAATTTATTTTTTTTTTTCAGGGAGTGTTTGATACTGCTGCCATAGGATGACCTTCTGTCTCGTCTATGTCTTAGAGGGCTGCGTTTGTGGGTGTGTGTCTGGGTGGGGACTGTTGTTCATAAAACCTATGTCCTCTTAAGTCTGTGTCCACCTTGTCCTCTCAGAGGCTTTCCTTGACTTTCTGTACATATTCATCAGCTTGACTCAAACAATGAAACTGCTAAAACTTCGAAGGAATGTTGTGAAACTCTCTTTGTATCGGCACTTCACCAACACACTCATCTTGGCAGTAGCAGGTAAGCAGAAAATTACATGAATCAAATAAGAGTGTTAGTTGTTTTGAATGTATAACTTGATTTGATCACTAAAGCAGATTTTGAATTTAGTAACCATTCTGTAAATGTAATGAAAATACTTGTTATTTCTATCACTTGACTTGTTTCTAGTAGTTTGTCTCTGTCAAATGTTACATTGATGCTTTGGAGGCAGTGGATCATTAGTCAGGAAGTTAGTAAGAGCTTCTCTAACGGAGTGCTTTTTTCCCCTCTTAGTAATAACTGCGCTTGGAAGGTTTTTTTTTTTCCTGGCTGTGCATTGCTAAGATCATTTTTTAGTGTTCCTTCTTCCTTAGCTGAAGACCAGAATGACTCTTGAAAAAGCAGTGTTCTTAGAATTGTAACACTCTGTATTCTGAAAGACTAAAAGTTGAGATTCTCTCTACAGTAGTGATACCTGAACTCCAGGAATATATCTTAGTGCTGCCAGGTGCTTGGCTTCTCTCATATATTTGGAAACGACATTCATAGAGGGAACAAGAAAGCTTCTAACCAGTGTGTGTGTATATTTATTTATTTATTTTACATAAACAGCAAAACGGCACATTCATTTAATTGCCAGCTCTCATTAAGTTCCTTGCAGCATCTGGTTCTCTGTCATCATCAGTCTCCTTAGTGGAGGAAGGTGTCACCTCTGAAACTGTTGAGAGCTTAGTTTGAACACTGGGAGTCTTACGTATCAAGATCTGAATGTTTTTGTATTCAGGCAGATCAAATGGTTCAGTTACTGCAAGGTAGCTCGTTTGTCAACCAGTAATGAAAGTGTTGTGTGGAAAGCAGATGAAAGGATCATAAAATAGTAAATAGGGATGAGGATTTTGGTTAAATAGTAAATTCTTGACTTAATGCCTTGTGTCTTCGGCTGTGCCTAAACTTCATTATAAGGTCAGGTCAGTAAATCAATCTCATGTTTTCTGAAACTAATAGTTTACTTCCCAAGAATTTCCCTATTTAAGTCTTCACCCTTCAGTTGGGAAACACAGTCTTGTTAGAAATATACAAACAATAGCACATTTTGTGGTAATAAGCAGTTTGTTTGTTTTAATCTTGCAGCATCCATTGTATTTATTATCTGGACTACAATGAAGTTCAGGCTGGTCGACTGTCAGTCGGTGAGTTTATATTGAATGCTTTCTGTGGTTGGTGCCTCTTTTAAAAAGCTTAAATTTGTCAGTCTAAGAGTTTGAGGAATCTGGAACAGATTTTTTTCTGTGAATTATGTCTAGACTAGTAACCACACAGTGAAATTGTCACTGTTGTAGGAAGTGAGCCTCTTTGACGCACATCTGTAAAGCATCTTTGGAAACAGCTGAAAACATGGGCTTTCTTCCCAACAACTTCTATTTGTGCTTTTGTTTTCCTTGACAGGACTGGCAGGAGCTATGGGTGGATGATGCTATCTGGCGCTTACTGTTCTCAATGATCCTTTTTGTCATAATGATTCTGTGGAGACCTTCTGCCAACAACCAAAGGTTCAGCTTTTCTCATCTCTTTCTAAAAATAGTGTTTTGGAGAGTGCTCGTTTATCCAAAGTAGCCCTGATGGGTGATTTTAGTTGCAGTATACTGATCCATAGCATAATAATGTAGGATACTAAGCAGCATATGCGGGAGTAGATATGAGAAGTCATATAGTTAAAATTCAGTCTGTTCCTGGCGGTGAACTTATTTGAAAAGAAGTTGTTTGAACTCTTGTTTATATAGTTGAACACAGGTCTTCAAAACAATATGCTACACAGAATAATGAATAAACGTTAATGTTGGAGTAATAACTCTTAAGTGGCAATACACGTTCCTCTGAGTTATCTTTCTTTCCCTCCTAAAGGTTTGCTTTCTCACCACTGTCTGAAGAGGAGGAGGATGATGAGCAGAAGGAGCCAATGTTAAAGGAAAGTTTTGGTAAGGGCAAAATTTCTTTCCACCTCATTTGTGTTGGAGATCTCTGGGGAGAGAAGTCTTTCTGTCAGGGGGGTAAGAAATAAAAATAAAGTTTGTTACTGCTCTAGAAGTGGAGGATGCAATTGCCTGTTGCAGAAGAACAATGGCTTTGTATTTTGCATTTGCAATTTGGTGTTTTCAGATGACATTGAGCACACTGCTGCTGTTGTGGTTGTTTTACCATATCCACTGGACTATTTTTTTTTTTAATATGAGCAAAGTCCTGTTTGCATCCGGCTATGATGACAGAAGTCTCTTAGATATTGTTGTTAGTCAGTGGGTTAGTTTCAGTTAGGTTAGCAGTTCCTCTTTTACAATCTGTTTGAATGATTATCTAGTTTATTATCTGTTCTCTAAACTCTGCAGAAATCATCATAGAACCATAGAATGGCTTGAGTTGGAAGGAATCTTAAAGATCATCTAGTTCCAACATGCCTGCCATGGGCAGAGTTGATGCCTGCTAGATCAGGCTGTGCAGTGCCCTGTCCAACCTGGCCTTGAATGCCTCCGGGGAGGGGAGAGCCACACATTCTCTGGAAGTGAAAGTGCCTCACCACCCTCTGAGTAAAGAATTTCTGCCTGACATCAAATTTAAGTCAACCTTCTTTTAATCTCAAACTATTCCATGTTTGTAGCGAACAAGGGGGAAATGTCCACTGCAAGCATACGGATGGGCCTTGAGTGAAGCCCAGTGCTTTATAACACTAGGTGGCACCTTTCTCTCACTCCAACTACTTGAAGTCTCTGTATTATGTCTGTTGTCCTTCGAGCAAAACCATTTGTAAGCATTGTAAAAAGGATAGGTGTTATACATACCGCTGCTGGGATATATCAGAGTCGTTTGAGAAAGCATGCATTATCTCCTGGGTGCATTTGCCACTGTATTGGCTGTCTGGCAGGCTGGGAGATGCATGTTGCTTCTCAGCTCTTAAACAAGGCTGGTCAGCAGTCAAAAGGTAAAATAAATTTGGAGAGTGGTAGAAATCACAGAATGGCTGAGCCTGGAAGGGACATCTGGTGATCATCCTGTCCAAACAGCCTGCCTAAGGGAGAGGGTCAAATAGAGTAGGGTGTCCAAGGCCACATACAGATAGATTTTGAAGATCTCCAAGGAGCTGCACAGCTCTGCACAGCTTCTCTGAGCAGCCATATCTTTGATCCTTGCACTGGTTTAGAGAAAAAGAATAGAAATTGATATTTCCTACATAAAATTGCAAAATTCAGGACAAATACGTATTTCACCTATCAGGACCTTGGTTACCATAGTCTTTTTTTCCCCCTCCTTTTGTTTTCAGAGGGAATGAAAATGAGAAGTACAAAGCAAGAACCAAATGGGAATGTAAAAGCAAACAAAGCTGTAAGTATGTCCTCCTTACCTGAGAGAACCTTTTGTTTGTCTGCCTCCCAGTAGTAGTTCACAATATGCAAAGCTATCAGCCTGTAAATGTGAGTTTCCTGGTTTGGTTCAGAGTGGGAGTGTGTCAAAGCTTCATATGTATACAGTGCTCCTGAAAAGGAAGTCTGCCTGTGGAGACTTTAGAATTCAGTCTGTTCTTTAGGAATGCTTGCATGATCCAGTATAGATAGAACTGTGTAATGCTGTATTCTGATAAAGAATAATACATTAGTCAACAGCCTGACAACAAGTTTGTCAGGCCTAGGAAGTTTTTTAATTTTGAGATTTGTGATTCATTACGGGTGATGTGTATAGTGTAAATCTGTCACAAGTGACTGACTGCTTTGCTTAATAACTATTAAATAATTACGGAGTTATTACAGAATCTTAAGTTGTTAATAATTTATAAGTTTCTTTCTCCTGTTGGAATATTTTTTCTGTAATTCAGAAATCACTTTTAATGTTTTTCTCAAGTAGGCTGTGAAGAAAAATATACCATTTTGGGAAAAGTGACTTGTTTTCCATTAAATTTCTATACTTGTAGCAGGAGGATGACCTAAAGTGGGTAGAGGAGAATGTTCCTTCTTCTGTGACTGATGTGTGAGTATTTTTTTGTAGTCACAATAAAAGTGGGCCCCCCAGACAGTAAGCATTCTAATGTATTTTTTGTTCCTACAACTTGCATGCTGCCCTTACATAAACAGATACTGAAATGAGTCTGGAATTGGCCTCCTGATTTTTTTAACAGTCTTCTACATGGTTATACAGTTTCTCAGACTTATGATTTATGCTGCTTGAACACGTGCTAACTTACAGAACACTCCCTCTGTGAAAACATAAACTGATTTACTTGCACTTCACTGAAGTTAAAAATTAAGAAAATAAATTCAGAAAGCAAAGAACAGCCAAGCACCCTCTTTTTGTCTGAGCATCTTGCTGGATGTAAATCACTGAGTAACTTCATTTATTTCTGTACGTTTTTGGAATATTAAGTCATTTTAATGCAATTTAGTCAGCTGTATATACAGTCCATATGTATTCTGCTTTTAATGCTAGTTCTTACGTTCTAAGAAGATCAGTATGTGTATCTTAATTTTTCATAGCAAGTTCATGGATTCTTTGCATTGATTATTTGAATGGTAAATTTTGGCAGACTCTTTAGATCTAAGAACAAAGCTCTGCTTAGAGTAATTTAAAGACAAGAAATCAAGTGAAGCTTCAAGAGGAGAAAAAAAGTATATTTTCTCAATTGAATTCGTTTTTTTTTTCTGGGTCAAGCAATTATTTATTTGAAAAACTGTAGGTTTCCTTAGTACTAGACTGGTATAAGCTAGAAAGGGTCACTCTGAGGTGGTCCACAACAGGGCTTTCTGTCCTTGAAAGTACGTTGATCAGGATTGTGAAGAGTTGAGGTCTCAGCACATAAATGGAAGGTCTGTTGTGGCTGAAAAAGACTATGATACCCATGTAACTTGTGTGGTTTTATAGGAATTATTTTTCTTCTCTACAGCATGGTCCCATATCCTAAATGTCTTAAGTATGGCTTAGCACTGTTTATATATTTACAAAATACCTCTTTTGTAGTTGCAGTCAGACGGTAAGATGCTGTGAAAGCAGCTTATTTCCTTGCAACATGAAAATTGTTCGGTTCATAATGAGAAGTCAGAAGCAGAGTACAAAACTGTGTTCAAGCTGTGAAGGTCATTGAGAGATTACTACTTTGGTTCTTCCTTGTATCTTTCTTTAATTTTTATGTGTTTAACTGTAAGGTCTGTCTTCATTATTGCTCTTTTTTTGTTCTAAAAAGCTTAAAGTACAAGGTCAGACTGAAAACAGTTTTCAATATATGCTCTCAGTAGGCGCTTCAGTTTTCTTAACTATTTTTTTTTTATCCCCTGCAGTGCTCTTCCAGCTCTTCTGGATTCAGATGAGGTCAGTGAACATATCTTTAGTACGAAACAGTCTTCTGACATACCAGAAGAGTCACGAGTCAGCTGCTAAGGACTTGGCTTATTAGAACTAGTCTCTGAACTTGCCAGTGCAGTAGTAAAATACTACGAGGGGGACAGTAAGAAGCAGAACCATGATACAGCTTTTGAGAATACAGTTATGTCTTAAAGATTTGCTGTCTGCAATGCTCGTAATTTTAGGGATGATCAGACCTGTATTGAAGAATACAGTTCAACATAAAGCAATAGCTTTTTGGATTACAAGCTCTTCCTGCTGTAGACTGTGTGTCTATGCAATTTTTTTGAGGTTTCCTATGCAGTTTCACTTCCTCTTTGTTAAGTGATTTGGGAGAGATGTAATGCTGTGGGAAAAGCAATTTAGTTAGGTAGTTTGGAGAAAAGTATTTTTGATCAGCATTGTGAGTAATGAATTCTATTGTAACATTTTGTTGCAAAGATATTCTTAGCATTATGATACTGTTAAGTACTGTAACACTTGTAGTGAATTTGAAAAGCATTGTAGTATATCTAGAAATTAACTGTTTGAGATAGGAGTGGAGCAGAAGCAGAGTGTGACCCATCAGCTACTTAGGGAGAGCTGATTTCACAACAGTGAAAACTGTGGTGTAGGCCTGTGTATCAATCATGTGTGAATGACGTGATCTTTTTGTTCTAAAAGTAGTGGTATGTCTGCTGTAAGTTGTGTTGAAATGCATGAGTGTGTATTGTGTACATGCACAGCATATCACCTTATTTCTGAGTAATTTTCATCTATTGGGGAAAATGATAGAATTGGAATTTCTTATTTTGCAGGAAAGAATGATTACACACTTTGAAAGGTCCAAAATGGAATGAAGGAGGAGGCTTTTGCTATTGGAATTGGAGACATCTCTTTTAAAGTTGCTTGGTGGAGCAAGTACATCCTGCTGATTTGTTTCTTGATCTCAGTCTTGGAAGTTTGACACTTTATTGTCACGAGGGCGTCTTGCTGTGAAAGAACTTCACAAGGACACTGATAAATCTTTTGAAAATTTTCAAATTGCGAAGTTGCTGCAAGTTTGGATTTTTAAGCAATTTAAATGTGTACTATTCCAGCACCTTCTGTAACTTTTTTCAAATATTTAATCTGTGAAACTAAAATTCCTAATGTCTGCTTGAGGAGTTTATATTTTAATGTTACAATTGACACTTAGAGGTGAATTGCCTTTACGTTTTTTGGTGGAGGGTGGGAACAGCAGGAAATAAGCACTGAAGAAACAACAGACCCATTTTCTGGTAGATAAGGGCTTATACTGTCATGTTATGTGTCCAATATTAATGAAAGGTTTTAGAGAGAAGCTCCCATTGATGAAGAAAATTAAGATATCAGAAAGGAGATATTTGGAAAAGTTACAGTGATAAGAGTTTTAAATCAAGTGCAATTTTATTCATAACACTGTGTAAGAAAGATTTTCTATTTTAAATGCCATTGACCTGTAGGTAACAGTTGCGTAGAGCTAACACTTGCTGTTAGCAAGTTGGCACATCTCATTGCCGGCAATGTGGTGGTTGCCTGGAAAAAATTATTTGCCCCTACCTTCCTTGTGTTGTATAGTTTAATTCAAACGGAAACAAAATACCAAAAACCAACAACAACCAAACTCCAAACACACTCCTGCAGTGTTCCGTAATTGCTTGACTAGTCACGTTAAGCAGCTATTTAAGTAAACATTTCAGAAAAAACTTTCCTCCCTGCAAATCTCCCCCCAAGAAGTCAGCACTCTTCTAAGAGAAGATGGCATTGCTTCCTAGAGGGTGTGGTGCACTGCTGCACCACGAGGCCTTGATGGTGTACACAGTGCTGGGATATTCTTGTTTCCAGTGTCTGTTTAGAATTGCCTCGCATGTAAACAATTTTAAGATGGGCTTTCCTGTTCCATTTGATCCTTGTAGTCAAGATCATTGTGTTTAAGTCAAACTAGAAAATTTCTATACAACTGATATTTTTGTTTGTTTGTTTGTTTTGCTCCTTTTCAAATGAAAAAGAGCTTTTTGACAGTTTTCTGTTTATACTCTGTTCTTGGTTGTGGAGGCTTTGCATGCAAAACCTTACACGGGGAAGCCCAGTACAGACTGTATGACAAAAGCTCTTAATTTGGATTCATACTCTTTACATCTGATGATTACCAGGTAAGTGTCAGCACAGCTAGACTTCTAGGGAGCTGCTAGACAAACCTCTGTGGGTACTGGCATAGGGAGTTAGCTTTTCTTGTTCTTAGCTCATAGCTGTGTCAGCAGAAGTGAACGTGCGCCTGTACTTCATTCAGCTGTGAAGTCTGATAGCTTAGCTCTTGTTCATCATCAGCAGCAACTTATGCTGGCTCATGTCACTTTACAGTAGAGTAGCTGAGGTGCAAGTGCATAGTGTCTTCTGTCAGCTGTGCTGTGAAGGCAGTAAACCCCTCTGATGGGCAGAGAAAAAAGGTGGGGTTACTACACTTGACTCTGCTTCTGCAAGATTTGTTGTAGCATACTTCTTCCAGCCCTTGTAGGCCACAGATAGATGCTGTAGAGTCTTTAATTAGAAAACACTTCAACTTCTAATTTGCTATGCTTAATTGATTAAAAAACGAAACAAACATGACCTCCATGCCCTTTTGGGGAGAAGAAATTTTGTGAAATAAAGCTATATGGAAATATTTAATGTTTTTTTTTTCCCAAGTCCTATTGTTTTGGGGTGGATTTTTTTTTTTTTTTTTTTTTGAGACAAATAAGGAAATATGTTCTCTATTGGAAGCACAAAAGAAGTTTGTATATACAATTTAATAAAAGCTAGGCAAAGAGTAGAAAGGCTTGCATGGTTTCCTTCCACTTTTCTCTCTCACGTGAGTGAACAAGTAGTGTTAACATCTTCACAAAGCTCCCTTGCGTAACTCTGTGGCATTAAATTTACAGTGTTATTTTTTTTTTTCCCATTAGGCTTTTTAAAAACAATTCTCATTAAGCTTGGCTTATCAACTTGTTGAAAAGTTAACGTAGGGCAACTCACACATTTCTGAACCGAAGTGAAAGATCAGAAGTTTCCCTCATGCCAGTCCTAGATTAATAATCTAAAAAACGAAATAAATACAGCAGTTTTCTGATACTTTGGGCCTACAATTACATTAGGTTTGGCCTGTCTTCTGCCTTCTTCCTTTCTGTCCCCCGTTGGTATCTTCCACAATACTGGGAGTTGCCCTGAACTCCACAGATGGCTTATTGCATTAAACATCCTGGTTATAGCTTATTGCTTTCCTAAGTAGCTCATCTGTTTGGCAGAACTTGGATATCCTTGGAGGTTACATCTGTGTCCGCACACACAGCAGGCTCATGCTGTGACTTAGTGGTCTTAAGGAGAACTTTTTTCAGAGCTTTGTTCCCAAAGTATAAATGGATAAAACCAGAAATCCTGCAGAATTGTTAACTTTAATAACATAGACAGGAAAAACTGACGTAAAATATAGACGTAATCTTTTGAAACATACTGTAACGTTAACTGTACAAGCTGCTCTGAAGACTTGAGCAAGTGAACATGAGGGAAAAATCACTATTCTTAGGCCTCATATCTACAGATGTTTTTATTGACTAGAATGGTATATAGAAACTGACTTCAAATGTTATCTTCACCAAGCTGTTGGCAACTGAGAATGCAGAATGGCAGCAATTTAAACATGGAGGGAGGTGTTTTTTTTAAATGAGATTTTTGCCTTTGTAGTCTGTGTGGATTATTTTTCATGTTTGAAGACTGGCTATGATACTATTGATACAACTTGTAGCATTTTCATGCCACACAGAAGACTGAAAACAGTAGTAGTAGTGAGGAAGATGATGACGGTGACCAGCTTTTTCTTAGGGTGGTAAGATGATCTTGCCAGAAACTCCAAAGGAGGGACTAAGAGATTATATGATGTGGCAAAGAAATTTAACAGCTTAACAGGCATAATGTGAATTAAGATCATAAGACCCACGGTAAGACAGGGTATGTTTGTGTTAGACTACAGGCATAGGGGTGTGTTTATGGGCTTTTTTTTATCATTCTATTTCCTCTATGGCATTGTTTACTGAAAGAAAAAAAAAGTATGCTACTCTTTAAAGTCTGATGAGGCCAGCGCCTTGCACACAGATTGTACTTTGGTAGGGATGGGTTACAGCCACTTGCATGTTGAGTTATTATTACCTATTATTACTGAAACTCACGCTTCCTTTCACTACATGGTGCTACATTCCTCTTCCTGTTGTAGCAATCTTAGTTAGGATAAGGAGATCCGACACACCCAAGGCACGTTTCCCTTTGCAAAGAGGATGCAACTTAACACGGTTTCATGCTTCAGGTCTCATCACTGGGCAGGAAAGCAGCTGGATGGATGTGTAAGAGTGCCTCCCTGTAAGGGACCTCACTTGTGTTCTTCCATTCCTGTGTTTCAATCTCCCACCACAAAGCATCTTCATTCCCCATCTTCTCCCACAGCAGTCTCAGTCAGTGAAGATGCTCAGAGAACTCAGTACTGTGTGCTTCTTTCTTGCTGGGTTTAGATAGTTTAGACGTTACAGCAGAGTAAATGCAGCCGTCTCTTCTTCAGGAAGGGATGAGAAAACAAGTGAAGACTTCTTCATAAAGGCTGAATTTCGTTGACCTAGCTCATCTTGAAGGAATGTATCAGTCTTCTAGCAGGAACAAAGCATCAGTTTGTGGATGTCGTCGTGCTGGAGAAAAAATAAAATTTAGGACCTCTGAAAACAGTCACTCGCAGGAGATACTTTCCTGTTCTTGTCTGGTTTCCTCAGGTTCCTCGATTTTTGCCTTTCCTATGCACGCCGGTTCCGTATTAGAGAATGGCAACCAGACGCCTGTTCTATTAGCGTTTTACCGAGAAGCCACAATTACTATCCCCGCCTCAGCGTCCTTCCCGAGCCGCACGCAGCTGCGCAGCTCAGCGCCCGACACTCAGGCTCGCCCACGGACCCGGCGCACGGCCACGCCGCAGCACCGCCTCCGCCCGCCCCCGGACCCGCCTTGCTGCTGGGGCTGGGCCCTCCCTGGCCGGGGCGGGCAGGCGGGCGGGGCTTCGGCACGGAAGCGGCGGCGGGGGCTGCCGGGAAGGGCAGGGAGCTGCGGGCCGGTGGGGCTGCTGCTATTTCTGCGGCGCGGGGTCCGTGCCGGCTCAGCTCCTGGCCGGCGGGCGCTGCTGCCTCCGGTGCCCAACGGAACCGCCGTCATGCACGACGCTTTCGAGCACGTGCCGATCCTGGAGAAGCTGCCGCTGCAGATCGACTGCCTGGCGGCCTGGGGTGAGCCGGCGGGACTGCGGCCGCGCATCCCCCGCCTTGCTGGGCAGCCCCCTTTCTTCCTTCGTCCTCGTCAGCAGCCCTCGGGGCCGCGGGCTGCCCGGCTGCGGGGTGCTTGCGGTGCGGGCCTGGAGCGCGGCCGCTTCAGCGCTGAGAGCGGCTCCCTGAGTGCTGGCTGGCTCCTATCCTTAACGCTAGTGGGGCGTTCTAGCCTTAACGTTAGAGTCTACTTGCTTGTGTTGGTGTTATATAAGTGTATTGGTGGTATTTGGGGGTATGCACGGTGAGGGGGTTGCACCGCGTTGGGAAGGCTGTTGTTGCTGCTTGGGCTGTGCTGTGCTGCTGTGGGACGAAACTGCTATTAAAACTCCCTCAGATGCTGTGGAATTGAGACCCTTTAAATCTGTTTACCATAACCTTAGCAATAGCACTGTATTTAGGCAATGACTTGTATGTGGTAGAATTATATAGCAAAGGAGATGCAAAGATTGTTTATTTCTCTGTTGAGATTTTGATCTTTGTCACTATGAAAGTATTTACTTTGCCAGAGTATAAGGGAGCCCAAACCCACAGGCCTCAGACAAAATGGTTGGGTAAATGGTTCCTTTCAAGCAATGAAAGGAAGAGCTTGCAGGAGAATGAGAACATATATAAATACAAGCATCTTAAGTAATGAGGAAGTACTAAGAGTAGGAAGAAACATCCATGCGTATGTTTTTCCTACATGATCCTCAGCAAAGGGGAAGATTTTCAGTCAGGTTTTGTGACCTGGTAAAGATACTATGCCTTTTGATTGCTTTAAGTGCTGCAATTTGAAACAGTCTGTAACTTTGCTGCAGAGTTCATATATAAAAAGTTTCCCTTTTATAAATCTTGGTTGTCCAAGCACTTCAAATGCTGTTTAAGCAAGGATGCCACATTGGTTCAGGCACATCTGACAATTTTGGGAAGTTCTTGTAAAAAGCATAATTTTATTTTAGAGCGTAGAACTTCTCCTTTTCATTTTTTCCCCTGTTATGTAGCAGTGTTCATCCCTGGGAGATAGTGATGCCTGAGTAATAGCTGATTGACACTCTTGATTGAAAAAGATGTAACTGCTTGTTTATCTACTGTTGTACCAGTAAGCAGGGTTTGATGTCTTGGCGGTAGCTTTTGTTTTACTATTTGGTTTTTGGCCATCATGTGGTAGGAAATGCTGCAGTCTAGCACTTGCACAAGAGCACTGCAGGGAGATATGCCTATGGTTGCCATATAAAGTCCTCTTTGGCTTTTGAACCAAGCTTATAGGTGTTAGGATAAATGCAGCTTAGTTGGATAGGGCAGTCTTTGCCAGAACTGATTATTTTCTCCCTACTCCTTTTAGAGGAATGGCTCCTTGTTGGTACCAAACAAGGGCATCTTCTTCTTTACAGGATCAAGAAGGACATAGGTAAGTTGATTGTAAGAATGACACAAGAAGTTGATTATATTATTTTTATGTTAGATGTTGTTGTGATGTTAACACAAATATGTGTGATTGATGATTTTCCCTACTTAGAGTTTATAGAATGTGTGAGATCTTTAATAGAACTGTACACTCTGTTTATCAGGTATTTAAGAAGGGTAGCTAGTACTATCAGCCTGTTGTTTGTGTTAGAGTGTGCTTTATATAAGGCTGTCAGATCTTTCTTTTGCAGAAAGTGTAATTTCTCTGAATGCACTCACTATGCATAAACTTGCACAAAAGCAGTTCAGTGTGCTTGTTGCTGCGGGTTTGCTTGTCATCTGCTAATGAAAGGTTGGATTACTAGATGAATGAAAGAGCAAGTTTATTCAGTGGGCTCATCGACATCAGGGGTTGGGAGAGAAGGAACTTCACTATTTCTACTTTCTCATGTTTCTGCTTTTCTCTCTATCTCTTAGTTATGATTGCTCATAGGCTATTCTGGAGATGCCACAGTGAATGCTGTTCTGTTTGAAACTTAATTGATTTTCACTGGATAGATTTATATTTTGGGTTTCTAAATAGTAGCTGATAATGCAAGTTATTGAATGCAGTAATGCAGTATAGCATGGGACAGCAAAGGAAAAAAAAAATCCAAATGTTTCTATCCAGGATCATCAACTCTTGGAAAGATACTTGTTTGTATCTGATTGAGACTGAATTCAGCTTGCTTTTTCTGAAACTTATAGGACGTCTGTTCCAATTGGAACATGCTAGTCTTGAGTTGCTAGTGTCTTATCTCACCTGGTAAATTTCTCCCCCTTTTTTGCATCAGTGCCAGGAGAGGTTATGTCATCAGAAAGTGTCTGTAAGTCTTTATCCCTAAAACTCCTTTTAAACCCTTGTGGTGTAGTGTTTATTCCTTGTCTACTTTGCAGTGATGTGTTCATTAGCAGTTTAAGTTTTTGATACTTGATTGGTGTGGATAAATTCTTTTTTGATATCTTTGTATCTTTGGGGTTCAAAATGCTTTAATCTTGTTATCTGAAATCCCAGCAAGGTAAAAATGTAACTACTGATGAAGTTTTCAGACAAGTATGAATAGTGTTATTTGAATTCTTACCTGATGATGTACGAGGCCTTCTGATGCATTTATTGTTAAGCATCTGATTTTGCTTTTGTAGTTCTTTGTGGTCTATTTAGTGTAAAATTTATTCTGCCATAAATTTAAAGGCAACTTCAGTTTATATGCTCTCTCATATCTTTCTGATAGGTTGCAATAGATTTGAAGTGACACTAGAGAAATCCAACAAGAACTTCTCAAAAAAGATTCAGCAGGTAGGAAAACATTTTCTTGGCATGGGGAATCATATCCCTTGTGTTCAGACAAGAAGTGCAATCTTACATGTACTTCTTCAATCTCTGCTTAGCTTTAAAAATTTCCCTGAGTCTGTAATAGATTTTTCTAGGGACAGCACAGCCAGGTGTTCTTGCCCACTATTTTCTCATAACAGCAATGAGTTTGGTGTGTTCACTGAAGCAGAAAGCTAAGCATTGGGATGTACAGGTTTATTTCTGACATTTATGGAAATGCTGTTATTTGCAGTAAATGCTCAACTGCTCTGACAAAATGTTTATAATAGCAATGGTAAGACACCAACAGACTGATATAATTTGCCTCTGGATAAAATGTAGCAACGTGAATATCATTCGTATTACCTGGAATTTAGAATTAAGGTAACTGATTATCTACTGATAATCATATGACTATGTGATTATGTATTTTTAGTGGGGGAAAAATAATAAAATCATATGACTATGTGATTATTTATTTTTAGTGGGGGAAAAAATTTGGTTATGCTCAGGAAAGCATCTGTGTCAAAAAGATGAAGCAGCCTCTTAGTATCAGTTGTGCATGTTGTTTAGAGGTATGCCTGTACTAGAATTGTAGAATTGCTCAGGTTGGAAAAGATCATCAAGTCCAACCACAACCTAACCATACTACCCTAACTAACAACCCTCTGCTAAATCATGTCCCTGAGCATCACATCCAAACGGTTTTTAAACGCATTCAAGGATGGTGACTCAACTACTTCCCTAGGGAGCCTATTCCAGTGCTTAACAACCCTTTCTGTAAAAAAGTTTTTCCTAATATCCAACCTAAACTTATCCAACCTAAACTATCCAACCTAAGCTTGAGGCCATTTCCCCTTGTCCTGTCACCAGTGAGAAGAGACCAGCCCCGCTCTCGCTGTAAGCACCTTTCAGATATTGGAAGAGAGCAATAAGGTCTCCCCTCAGCCTCCTTTTCCCCAGACTAAACAGCCCCAGTTCCTTCAGTCTCTCCTCATAGGGCATATTCTCCAAGCCCTTCACAAGCCTTGTTGCCCTTCTTTGGACCAGCTCCAGCACCTCAGTGTCCTTTCTGTAGCATACCAATTCTTTTTTTTTTTTTTTTATCAGCTTAGTTTGCAAGCTCTGTGTGATTTATGACAAACACGGTGTAAGTGAAACCAGCTGCAATATCTGTCAGAAAGATTATGCACAGATAGCATAGTTTTTATTATTTTGAGATTGTGTTAAATGCTTTTTCTTAGACTGTCTATAATCAAGCTTCATTCAGAGGTTTTGTTCATGGATGAAATCACTGATAGAATTCTTTCTTTCAGATTCATGTTGTTTCTCAGTTTAAAATTCTGGTCAGTCTGTTAGGTAAGTAAGGAAAATATTTTAATATTTAATGAACTCTTCCTCGTGCAGTTACTTGGCTTCCACATGTGTCTAGTACTTGAGTTGTTGAAAAGTTGTCTTCTAGAATTTAGGCTTTTTCACCTGGCAAAGGAAGCATTGTACAGCTTAGAATGGGAAGCAGCTTTGCTTGTTGTAAGCCAACTTGAAGAACAAAAGTTTTAACAATGTTTTATGACTAAACATGGAAAAAACGTGCACATATGCTAAAGTGTGTGTGTATGCATCTACAGTTCATATACATAGAGGCCTATGTGCATTCACATAGATACATACATACTATATGTATGTATGCAGACTGTAGAATAGTCTAAAATTTCTGTTGTACAAACTTGTTTGATGCATGAAAAACTTACCATTGCTATGTGGCATCAAATGCAGCTTATATGCAGATGGCAGTCTTTTACCCTCTTGTTTCAGGCTTCCATTTAACCTTATGATCTTCCTATGTCTGTTTTTGCTGATGTTGCTACTCCCTTTTCTATGATCTCCAAGTCCCGGCTCTCCCGACTCCAGCATGCGTAGATTTCAGCTGCCTGCGTCCTCGTGCGTACAAAAACTTGACCACAGCACCTTCTGTTTGAAACTGCTCACTTCTCACAAATTTCAGGGGCCAGTTCAAAATGGTCTTTGTTCATACAGTCTTCCATCACAAGCTTACCCTGGTCTAGCCTGTTTGCTGTCTCTCACTCCTACTTCCTCTGCTTGATTAGCACCTATTCTCAGTTTCTTCATGTGATTTTTACCAGAGCTGGTGTTAGTCTTCTTTTCTGCATGCGTACTCTTGTATTTCTGTGCCTCAGCACTTACTTTTCAGTTTTGGGGAGAAGATTCCTTCTCCTTTCTTACAGTCTTATTTTCTCTAACAAGTTCTTCTTTTTATGCAACCGTGAACTGCAATGATTTGTATGAATTAATGGTGAGCTCAGTGTGTTAAACATTGACAAATAATTGGAATTTTGTTTAAAACAGAAAATAACATTTATGTCCATGACCTGTTGACGTTTCAACAAATCACTACAGTTTCCAAGGCAAAAGGTGCATCTCTCTTTACTTGTGACCTTCAGGTAAGTTGAGGAACAAAATGGCACAGGTGTCCTTATCCCCCCTCCTTTTTAAAAAGAAAGTTTTGATATTGCTGTGTGGATTTGGTTCATTAATTTTGTTTGTTTGTTATATATCCCCTTATGTGTGTTTTATTGTGACCTTGAACTTCAAGGCACTCCTGTGGTAACTATGAGGGCGGCTTTTCTGTTTGCATTGTATCACCAAGCATTTCCATTGCTTGTTTTATTATATTTTTGTTTCTGTTAAACTGCATTGGTTCAAGGAGTCCCATGATGGTTATGGCAGATCCAGGCCATAAAATGGTTCCCCAAGGTGTAACAATCCTCTGTTAGTATGTTGTGGTTTATTGACTCCTTTATATCTGAGGTTTCTCAGCCTACTCATATTGTACAGAAATCTGGTCTGTAACCAGAAGAGATGGCTTAATGCTCATCATCTGTACTTTTCATCCTGTGGGAAGCTTAGTATTCAGTATTTTCTAGTAAGTATTGAGTATTTCCTAAGTGTTAAAACTAATGATGTCTTTTAAAGTGCCTCTCATCACTTCAGAGTTCCTTAATGTTTGTGTGTACAGGCACTTAGCTTTGTTAGTATTTTTTTGTCTGGAAACTTTTCCATTGAGATGGAATATGAAAGGTAGTCATTAATGTTTAGTGTTATTAATGTAACACATTCTTTGCATTGTTCTATTTCCTTTCCTGTACTGCACAGAGGATAAGCTGTTTATCATGGTCTTCAGCGTTGGGCTGACAGCTCTCTACTTATCTTCTGTTTCTGTGTGTATCTGTATTCGGCACTCTATTTTTTGTATTTCTGTGGTGTCACAACTGCTGCCATCTAACCAAAGTTCATTTTCAGCTACCCCACTTACCTACACTGTGTTTTTGTGCTTAGAGACTCCCATTCTGGCATGAATGAACAAAGTTGCTCTTCATCTGACGGCTTTGCTTCAGGCTGAAAATTCTTTTGACCTTATGTTACCTTCTTTGTCTGTTAGTATTGATGAATTTAAGCCTGTCTTTTTTACAGCATTCAGATAATGGAGAAGAGGTACTGAGAATGTGTGTGGCAGTGCGGAAGAAGCTACAACTTTATTTTTGGAAGGACAGAGAGTTCCATGAACTACAAGTGAGTTGACTGTTTTGGTAGCCTATCATAGCTCTGTAGGAATTCTATTTACTGCTTTTTTCATGCAATCCCTACTAGAAGCAATGCTGACTTTTAGAGTATTTTGAATATCCAAATCCTGTTGGTTTCGTAGTGATTTAACAAAGCAGCAGCACATAAAGATGGAAATACAGGGTTTAAACTACAATTGGTGGCTTTAGTATAGTTTCATGAATTAAGTAAAAGGCTGTGTTCAATATTTTAATATTCATATTGTAGGATGTTAGTAAGTAAGCGAAATATATTAGCATGTGGCTTTTATGAAAGCTTATGTAGCAGTAACGCTGGAGATGGGTCCTGAAAAAACCTCCCTGAATCTGAAGTTTTTCAAGTATGTCATTAAATCAGAAGATAGTTGCTGGCAACAAGCCCAGAGAACTGCACTTGAGAATACCACAATGATAAAAGTAAGCATTGAAACTGCGTAGAAAAATTTTCAGTTATGCTCTTCTAGGAAGTTGTGCAACCGACTGATAGCATGCCTGTTTCTGTGCATGAATCTGGCCTTTTAGTTGAACATTGCTTTTCTTGACCAGCTGAAGTCAAGTGTGTGTGTGTGCCAGGGAGCTTGATAACAACAGTACTTCCTGTTACACTCCTATTTTGATTTTTCTCTTGTAACAGTCATTGTGACTTGTTTTCCTCAGGGTGACTTCAGTGTACCTGATGTACCCAAATCTATGGCCTGGTGTGAAAACTCCATCTGTGTAGGCTTCAAGAGAGACTATTACCTGATACGGGTAAGGACAGATTTTGAAATTCAGTCTTTAAGGAGAAGTGAATAGCAGTAGGGACTGTAGAATGCTCCTGTGTTCACAAGTTGAGCTGACAAACAATGACAAACAGTACTTGGTATTCTTGTTGTATGTGATTTGTGTATATGTATGTGAAAGGGCAGTCTAAACATATCCCTTTAAGCCAAAGTTTTGCCACGAAGAGATCTTCTCTTTATCACTGTTGGAACTAGTATATGAAGGTCTTGTAGGAAAAAGATAACACAAAAGCTTATGTTTTAGTTGGGCAGCAGAGTTTGTAAGGTCAGCTTGCATTTTATGTAGTATTTCTAAGAAAGAACTTTGCTCCAAAATGACAGGAAGACCAAGAGTATGTTCTGATTTGGGAGAAACCTGGTTGTTTTTTCGTTTTGTTCTGTTTTTTGTTGTTTTTTTTTTTTTGGTTCTCCTGCTGAATAGTAGTAATTTCTGTTTGAAAGTCTCTAAACTTACTGCCATTCATTTACTATTGCAGTTTCTGCTTATGCTTAATTTGACAGTGATACTTGATTCTCTTTTCTGCCTTTAAAATTGGCTTCTGCTGATATTACAGGAAAATGAGATGAAGGTGAGGTGTACCTCATTTGCATATATCTATTTACTTAATGGCAACTCTTTTCTGTAGTTGGCAGGAAAATTGCACAGCAATTTTATAGCCAGTTCAGATTGATACTGCTGGTGGAAGCAGTCCTTTTCTGTGTCTTTCTTGCTGATTCCCACTGTTTTAGTGGTACAGATCTTTCTGTGTCTGCTCAAGGAATCAGAGTTGAGATTTGCTATCATCTTTGTGTTGGCTCTGGTACTTGTCCAATCTGTTGCTGAGCGGCTTGATTTCACTGAATATGCATAAAATATATTCATGTTTTTAAGGAATTGTTCTCTGCTGGTTAGCTGATGATTTATAGGAGTTCTTCATCTGTGACACAAGGGAAGCAGCAGGAAAATGGAGTTGAGGGAATAAGCTTGTCTGTTTTGGCAACAGTGTGTTGTTAGGTCAGCTCATGAAACATCACTTTCATTTTGTTTATTAAATTTATTTATTTATTTTGTTGGAGAATGCATTTGAGTTCAGATACCTGGATTATCTGTGGCCACAGTAGTGAGTGGTTAAGACAGGGAAAAAGACTGGGGAATTTGCTTTAGTTTTAGTTTATTTCTTATGTTACAGTACTTACTCATGCTAGAATAAAAGCATGTTAAAGTTTTGACCTAACTGAAATCCTGCAGTTACACCAAGAGATAATCAAGCAATTTTGTTGATGTTGCTGCTGGGCTACGCATTTTATGTGCCTGTATGGTGTGTGTACTCAGCTACTATCATGTGTAGCAGAAATAGTAAGTTACGGTTTGAACCAGTGACTGAGGTAGGAAGGTAGGGCCAACCCAGAGGAGCTCAGCTGTATGCAATGCACCTGAGTGACCTGAAGGGTTGGAACCAGGATCCACCCTTTCCCAGACCTCATTTAAGGGTTGGCAGTGGAGGCAAGGGTATCTTGCATACCTAAGGCCTTCTGAGTGCAAACAACTTCTTTCCTTTATTTCTGTGCACATGGGTGTTGTATTTGAGCAAACCCTCATTTGCTGCAGCCTGGGACCTTGCTGTTCTGCTGTCATTGCTGCGCATTCCATCATGTTACATCATAGTAACAGGAAGATGTCACCTTAGACACAAGAGTATTAATTCTTTATTTCCAAATGAGTATAATCTAAATAAATGTTAATATGCAGAAAATTCTTGCTGCGATTTTAAGTTACACTTGTCCTAATTGTGAGTAATCTGAGTTGAAAATCTCTCTCCTAGGTAGTGTTTAGTGTGTTTTTGCTTTCAGATACTTTCTCTTCCACATCTTTGAAGTGTTGTTTTGAACAATAGGCTTTCTATTTTCTTTATTATCCTAGGTGGATGGAAAAGGATCCATCAAAGAACTATTTCCAACAGGGAAGCAACTGGAACCATTGGTTGCACCTGTAGCAGATGGAAAAGTTGCAGTTGGCCAAGATGATCTAACTGTTGTCCTCAATGAAGAAGGGGTCTGCACCCAGAAATGTGCATTGAATTGGACAGATATTCCAATAGCCATGGGTGAGAATTAGCAGTAATTTTTTTTGTTTGCCTCTTTGCTCCTTTGTAAATGATAAAACAGTTACTTTCACAGTGTTTAAAAGCTGGCTGGATTTGGGGTGTGACAGCTGGCTTCTAGAGTGTTTTTAGTTGTATTTTCCAGGTGCAGTGAGTCCAGCTTGTTTATTTTTGTATCCCCGTCATCTTTACTCCTAGCCTATTTTCTTCTTGGAAAACAGGCGTATTACCTGTTTCTCTAAAGGAAGAAGATTTGAAATGGAAGACAATACCATTTTTCTGGGCACTTGAGTGCTGTAGAAATTCTGTGTATTGAAAGATGAGCAAAAAAGCTTGTCTGTAAGCAAATTGCTGTCAGAATTGGGCATTGAATTCTGTTGCTGATAAGAAAACAAAGGGACACACTTCAAGGAAAATTGTTCATTCTTGATGCAAAGTCGAGAGAGAACAATTAACTTATATTTTCACCTGTTTCTCAAATAGAACATCAGCCTCCCTACATCATTGCTGTTCTACCAAGGTACGTGGAGATCCGCACATTTGAACCCCGACTGCTGGTACAGAGTATTGAGCTGCAGAGACCACGCTTCATCACCTCTGGAGGGTACTAAGTAGAACATGATTGTTTTTGTTGAGCTGTCTGTGTGGTAGCATGCTGAAAAACTGGGAGAAGAGCTCTTCATACTCTCCTGGCTTAAGTAGTAGCATCGAAACAGTTTGTTGCTGTTTATGAACAGAAAAATGGATGCAATATCTTGAGGAGTGAATTATAAGAATAGAGCATCTTTGGGAATTCCTGATCACTGGAGATATTTCTGCTCCTTCCTGCATTGCAGTATTGCTTAATTTGCCTTTGTATCTGAGTCATAAATGCATAAATTAGCCAGGATTGTTTCTGGTAGAGTGTTACTCTTTTTCAGCATTAGAATGTAGTAACTAAACTTTTTGGCTTCTTTGCAGGACAAATATTATATATGTGGCAAGTAATCACTTTGTTTGGCGACTCATCCCTGTGTCCATAGCCACACAGATCCAGCAACTTCTGCAGGATAAGCAGTTTGAGTTGGCTTTGCAGTTGGCAGTAAGTACTCAAAATCCTTTGGGTTGCAGTGGAATTTTCTTGTACAAAAGTACGCAAAAGGGTGTTTGTCTACTGCTTGACTGCAGCTAGGCTGAAGAGCTTAACCTCCTAACTGCCTACTTGACACAGACTCTCAAGTTATAGTCTTTGATGTAAGTTTTAGTTTATGCTGCCAGTTTTCTGTGTTGATGTAGTTGCTTTAGGTTTTGCGGTGTCATCTTGCATATGAGTTATCTCTCATAGGTGTTTAATCAGTTAACTTCCTTAGAGATTTGGTCAGTTGGACTTTAAGGCCTTTGGACCAATTGTAAACAGTGTTGCTTAGCTTTGTGTGTTTTGTTTTATCAATGACCAGGAATTTTTGTAATAGCCCTGTATGTTACATAATAATTTCTTAAAGATGCTGAAGCAGTGTATTTCATTCCATTGCTTATACAGTTTTAGGATTTTCTGATTTCTGAAAACTTCCCTGGAGTTACGCTAAAATAAGTAAGTTGTGTGTATGATTGTGAACTTGGGAAAAAAATAAATGAAAAAGCAAATGACTATAAACATACTTTCTGTTGGATTGTTAACCAGAGGTGGCTTTCAAACCTTCCAGGTTATCTCAGTGTCGCAGTTAACATAGCACATAAGAATTAATGTTGGAGCTGTTCACTTAGGAAGATTATCCTTTTTTGAGCATAGCAGGCTTTTGGATTTTGTATTCTTTCTAACTGTATTCTGTGATATTAGTCCTGTTATTTCTCTAAAGCATTTTTTTCTCCTTTGTGCTGCCCAAAATTTTTTAATGTTTGTCAATTTGTGTGTAGGAAATGAAAGATGATTCAGATAGTGAGAAGCGACAACAAATTCACCACATAAAGAACCTCTTTGCCTTCAACCTCTTCTGTCAGAAGCGCTTTGATGAGTCAATGCAAGTTTTTGCTAAGCTTGGTACAGGTAAATGCTTAAGTTGACCTTAAGATAGCTGGCTTGGGAGAGGTGAAATGAAGCTTACAGATCATTGTATGTTTTGGTTTTCTTTTTAAAATATTGTCTTATGCTGACCAGTCTCCTTGTGAATAGCAAATAATCTAGGCAACTGTTTAGCCTCTTACAGTTAGAGTGCTCAACTCAAACTATCTGAAGTTAATTTAAATCATGAAATTGCCCTTTGTGTGGAGTGTATTTGTATTGTAGCCTGTTCTTGCAGTGTGTATGGCATACAGGCAGATGTTGGAGGCTGGAGATTTCTGCATGTGTCAGAAGTCTACTTTTAGCTTGGAGTTGAAAATAAGGAGGTTCTGTAGATTTCTGTCCTGACTGAACTGAGAACCCTAAACCTTGTTTCTGCTTTAAGGGCTAAGCTACTGAGGCCAGGAAGCTTTTTGGTGGTTTTGGAAGTTAAAATAGTCTCTGATATTCTTCAGGTTTGTTTTAAGATAATTGGAAGGTTGCCTGAAGACTGGTCTGCATCATAAAATACTGCTTAAGACTGAGATGCTTTCATTGTTGACAGACAGCACATCCCTTATGCATTTGAACTTAGAAATTTCCTTGATGACATCTAGCATCATATTTACTTTTGAAAGTTATTTAAACTTAAAATATTTTGAACTTGAATTAGAGGACAGAAATTTGGAATCTATTTAAACTCTATGAAAACAGAGGTGTGCTAATATGAATAATGCTATATTTAGTTCATGTTTCGAAAGCCTAGTAATTTTTTTTTCCTGAAAACATTACTTGTTCCTAGAAATCCTGTCCTACTGTCAAAGTTGTCAGTGTCAGGGTTCTGCAAGTAGAACGGTAAAAGAATGATAGTGATGGATTGCCCTCTGCGTGTGCCAAGAGCACAGGTTGAAACTTCTGCTTGGACTTTAAAACTGTGTTTTTCTTGCTGCTTTTGCCTTGTTCTAGCTTTTTTTTTTTTCTCCTCATGGTAAACAATTTCTGTTACCTGAAACCTAGTGGACACACAGGTTGATGAGGCAGCTCTGTTGGAAAGCTAACTTTACATTAAAGCTACATTACATTTAAAGAGTTGGCAGCGTTATATGTTATGATTACTAATACTAGTTATTTTTTGCTTAGATCCCACTCACGTGATGGGTCTGTATCCTGATCTACTGCCAACAGATTACAGGAAACAGTTACAGTATCCCAACCCCTTGCCAGGGCTCTCTGGGGCAGAGCTGGAAAAGGCACATTTAGCTCTGATAGACTACCTAACACAAGTGAGTACTCCTATATTTGTTTATAGAGCAGGGTTATTCAAGCTGCAACATCTTTTGTTGGGCAGATTTTTGCAGGAAGCAGTATGTCTACTCCAGCTCTGTTAGGCTAGCCTTACTAGATTTCATGGTCATATGACTTCTCTGAGATCTGGATAAAATTTACTCCCGAACTCAGATCTGAATTTGAGTCTGGTATTTTGTTTTCAGTAGCTTTCTGAAGAGGTCTTGTGCTCTTGACCTTTTGTTTTTGTTTGGTGACTATTATGGAGGGCACTCTATTCAGGACATTGGTCTAAAGCATGCACAATAAAGTTGAACACGAGGTAGTGGATAAAATAACTTTCTGACCTCTTTGTGCAACTGGACTCTGAATTGTTCTGCTGCTATTCTTACTAGACTAACTGGGAACTTGTGTGCTCAGGAGAATGTTTTTGTGCCTTGTGGTTCAAAATTTAGGTTGTTCTCCATATGTTTTAAATGTCTCCTGATTTCTCAAAAATGTCTTTACTCAGATTAACTATTTATTTCAGACATCTTGTGAAACTACACTTTTGCAAAACAAATTTATATACCTTAATGTGGTTGGAAAGATGGTATCTTGAACAGTTGGAAATAGTAAAAATTCTTAAGGAACCAATTGATTAAATAAGTTACTTGTTTAGTTTCTTTGTTTGGTAGGATATATTTTCTGGGGGTGGGATTGAGAAATTCGTGGCTTTTCCATGTTAAATTTTCATTTGATGTCCTTCAGAAAAGGAGTCAGCTGGTGAAGAAGCTAAATGATTCTGACCATCAATCCAGTACTTCACCCCTCATGGAAGGAACACCCACAATCAAATCCAAAAAGAAGCTGTTACAAATCATTGATACCACCCTGTTAAAGTGTTACCTCCATGTGAGTTTTCACCTGACTTAGAGGTTATTCCTATTAAAATGCAAATTCCGTTGCAATATCAGAATGGAAAAATTGAGCAGGATTAATGGGTTATGTCAAATTCTCAAACAACTGTCTCACTTTTGGTCTAGAAATGATGTGGGAGGCTTTGGTCTCAGCCTGTTTTCTCATTTGCCAGGAGGCAGTTTCATGAAAGAAAGTACTTGTAGGTGCCTCAGTGAAGTGAACATTGTCTTGCTTATTTGTTTTGACATTTTAACCATTGCTTATTTACTTTACTGTCAAATGCAGCAATGTGATCTTTGTTGTCAAAGCAGACTTCTATTCTGGAAGGGGAATAGCTTTGATGTACTGTTTCTCTTCTTTCCTAATGAATTACGGAATGGAACTTCTTAAGGGAGATGAGGCTTGATCTAGGATGTTAGGCTGCTGCTTCTTGGGCTATTTCTCTGTTTCAATTCACTTTGTGTACTGTAAGTTTAGGAAGAACATGTTAGAAATATGTTTGAGTGCTCCCTTTTTGCTTGCAGACAAATGTAGCGCTTGTGGCACCATTGCTACGTCTGGAGAACAATCACTGCCACATTGAGGAGAGTGAACACGTACTGAAGAAGGCTCACAAATACAGTGAGCTCATAATATTGTATGAGAAGAAAGGTCTGCATGAGAAAGGTAGGTGTGAGGTTGGGATGGGGAGAAGGGAAGGGATAGGAGCATACACTATTCATCTTGTGTCATTATTATCTGCACACTGTTTACAGCAAAGATTTTTTTGTTGTTGTTCTCAAGAAGCTTCATGTGGCTTAAATTGGAATGATAGTTATGCTTGTAAAGGAATTAACCTTTTTGTTTGTCTGAAAGCATTGCAGGTGCTGGTGGATCAGTCAAAGAAAGCCAACTCGCCTTTGAAGGGTCATGAGAGGACAGTACAGTATCTGCAGCATTTGGGTAAATGTCTATATTGTTTTTGTGGAAGTGTTGCTCTTTCCAGGTTTTAGTTATTCTATTGTTCAGAAATTGCTTAGATACTGTCAAGCTAAAGCACAGTCTATTTGTCTAGTCTGCTTTCTTGCATAGTGCAAGAATTAAAGCTCAGGAGTATCCTGTTTAAACTTGAGAATCTTATTGGTAAACATTCCTTATTTCTGACTTAAAAAAAAAAAAAAAAAAAAAAAACAAACCAAACCAAACCAAAAATCCAACTGTAATACCTTATTATTTTGTATTTTATTCTGGTAGTGGTTTGCCATCACTGATGAAAGGAAAGCCTTACTTCTGGCTGCTGGTTGTTGGGCTTTGTAGTGTCTTTCCCAAAAAGAAGAGTCCTATATGAAGTTTTTGTTTTCTGTGCATAGATAAATCTAAATTATAACCTGTGTCTAGATTAATCTAGGTTATGACCTAACAGTTCTAGTCGCTGGTTATATAGCATTGTAGTAGGAAATTGCTTAGCATGGCTATTCATCTTTACTTAAGACCTTTTTTGTTGTTGTTGAGAATAGTCCCATCCCATATGATACATTATTTAATTCTAAATGCACAACACTTTCATTTATCGTACTTCATTTATAGTACTGGTAAATCAAACTCAACCATCCAAAGTAGTTTATGGGGGAAATAAATTTCTCACACGCTACTGGCAAAGCTAGATTTCATATATAATTTCAGATTGTGTATCCATACATATATATATGTATTTATATATGTGTATATATAACATGTGTGTGTGTGTGTGTGTATATATATGCATGTATATATTTAATGTTTTTATTCATTATCTCATATTTATTCAATGTTCATTTATTCATCTTTCAAGAACTCTTGCTGGCTCTTGTTAGCAACATGGTTATTCAATGATATGTGTTATTTCCTGTGGCTTTGATACCATTCCTGTTTCTGCTGTGTCTCTTACACTTATTAATTGGTGTAATTTGATAATGTCACTCACCTATTAGAGAACTGCAGGTGTGTGACATTCAGATTATAGCCTAAGAAAATAATCTGCTATTTTAAAAATTATTTTTGTAAGGATTGTTATCTTGATAAATTCATCTTGATGGACTTATATCAGCTGCTCATTTATCACTTACTGTGAAAGGATTTGACCCTTTGCCGTAGAGAACATTGGACTGAAAAGCTGGAAATTGACTGAAGAAACTACACAAGTTAGAAGTATAGTGTTTTCCACTCTAATAAGAAAAATTAGTACTGTTAGTAAAGGAAAATGCTTAGGAGTTGATTAAGAGAACAGAACATGGTTTTGGTCTGACTTGTGTAAATTTTGTGGCACTTAGTATTTGAGTGTTAATTCTTGCTTCTTTTTGAAATCATTTTTGCAAAGTATTGAATTGTGTTCTTAGCCTGCAATGTGTGATTTGCTTGATTGGAGTGGAGAAAACAAAGAAGAATTTCACTATCACTGAAACTTGGGTATCTCTGAAAGCATCTGCTTGTGTTATGAGTAGATAGATCTTTAGGAATATGGTGCTGAGCACTGCTGCCTCTTGTGTCCTAGGCGCGGAGAATTTGCACTTGGTATTTTCCTATTCTGTCTGGGTGCTAAGAGATTATCCTGAAGATGGACTGAAGGTAAGTTTGCCACAGAGATTCTTAGTGCAGCATATGGTGTAAGAATGCATGTAGTAACATTACATCCAATTTAGTGTCTGATATTGTCTGCATTCAACATTGTAACAAAAAGCTTAGCAGTAGACAAATCAGGACAGCTTATCAGTTTCTTTTTTTTCCATTCTTGGAATACTTTGTTTTATAATAAGTGGCTAAGAACCCTTGAGTTTGGTGTAACATCATTGTATGAGAGCATGATTGAATATTTAAATGTTAATTTCCTTAATTTCTTTGACTTCTGTATTTGAGAGGTGTTGGGTACTGTAAAAGATACGTGCTGACAGAAGTGGAAATTCAGTCATCTATTCAGATGTGAGATATCTTCTGGGTGTCTAAATAAGCTGCTTGGATTTTTTTAATACTGATTGTGCTTAATCTTTGGGCTTACATAATGATATGCTGAACTTCATTGCCTCAGAGAAAATACGTTGCAGCACTTTAAAAATATCCTGTGAATAAAATTTTGTTTTACAGATATTTACAGAAGACCTCCCTGAAGTGGAAGCATTGCCACGAGACAAAGTGCTCAGTTTTTTGATTGAAAATTTTAAAAGTTTGGCTATTCCTTATCTGGTAAGAACTCAGTATGTGTTAGTGCATTATGTTTAGTACACGTTACACATAAGCCTTTAGTTCTCAAGCTGTACGTGGTAGTGTCTCAGAGAATGCTAGGTTTGCTGTAACTTGTGCAAAGAAAATAAAATCCTGAGGTCAAGCTTGGTAAAAGTAACCACAAAGTATGGAGTTGTTGCTTGCTTTTAGCAAATTACTTTCCAGAGTAAGTATCTTTAACTGAATCAGAACTTGTGTTTACAGGAACACATCATTCACGTCTGGGAAGAAACTGGCGCAGACTTTCACAACTGTCTGATCCAGCTGTACTGTGAGAAAGTGCAGGGCTTAATGAAAGAATATCTCAACTCTTTCCCTGCAGGTATGTTTTAGCCTTTTCTGGTAGGCCACGGGGCTGGGACAGTACAGCACAGGGGGCCTTTCACAGTGTATTGCTCTAAGCCTCTACTCTTCATATTGATAAGAAGAAGATACCCTAAATGATGAAAGAAAGGGAACAACAGAAATTGTTGGTTTGTAGGCAAGTCTAGTTTCTTGCTACCTTGGAAATCTTAAGTGACCAAGTTACAACTTTGCTCATGGTTAAAAGAAATGACAGCTACTGTTCACTTTATTCTGTTAAGGGCAGAGGTGGGTTTTGATTAACCATATACTGCCTAATCAGATGCTTGTCCGTGTGTTTTAGAAACATGAAATTATTTGTCGGGTGCACCCAACTCTTACAAATGTAACAGTTTCATTAGAATGTGGTTTATCCTAATTTTATTTTTTCCTCTTCTGTGTGCTAGTGTCATGAAATAGTTGTAATATGGTAACTGATATTCTTTCTTTCATACAGAAAAATCTCCAGTGCCTGCTGGGGAGGAAGGAGGAGACTTAGGGGATTACCGGAAAAAACTTCTCCTTTTTTTGGAGAAGTCTAGCTGTTATGAACCTAGTCGACTAATTAGTGACTTTCCCTTTGATGGTGAGTTCAATTTCTTTAGTCTAAACTAAACCTTTCTTCTATTTTACAACAGAACCTTCTCAGTTATTAAGAGTCATAGCAACTAAAAGCAGAGAAGATGGCTAGATCTATTATAAGTCACTGTGTGTGCATTCGCTATATGTATGGTGGCAGAACTGTTTTTCTCAGTCCCCACAGGACTCATTTAAATGCTGGCTTAAGACCTTGTGACATCTCCTATCACTGAAGTATTTAGCTGAACCTTTAGATGAGCCTGAATTCCTTAATAGTTTGTTATATCCTAAAGTTACTTGAGAATTCAAAAAAAACCCACCTCTACTTTATAGCAGACTTAGTATAACTTTACTCTATGTTTAAACTGCATTTTATTCTTTTTTCTGTTAATCTGGTTAGTAATGGACCTTATGTTGTCATTTTTAAGTGTAGCTATTGACTAATCGTTCATTCTACCTCTAGGTCTTCTAGAAGAACGTGCTCTGCTCCTGGGTCGTATGGGGAAGCATGAGCAAGCTCTGTTTATTTATGTTCATATTCTAAAGGACACCAACATGGCTGAAAAGTAAGAATTTTTTAATAGATTTTTGTAGTGAATTGTTGCTGTATGTGGAGCGTGAGTGCTGTATGGTTTCAGGATCTTGTGTCCATGTTTCCTTGAGTTTTGGGCTCTCCAAGTTATCTGTTGATTACAGGTAATGATGTTATCCCCTTGTGGACTGTCTTTTCACATTCTTCTGTTATTGCACTTCTTAGCAATATTACTCTCATTAAATGGGTTCTTTGTTTCTCTCTTGTCAGATGTGGCTTTCCACTGGTTTCTTTAGTTTGTGAACTTGTGGATGTTACTTTACTTTCCTTCTGTTATCACAGAGATCCACTAGTCCAGGTGCAAGTTAAGTTCCTTCAGTAAGCACAGCCCTGTAGCAAAAATGTTGTGGTTTTTTTTTTTCCTGGATCCATTGTGCCAGGAAACCATCTCAGTGAATCTGAAGTACTTATGAGAAAATAGAATCAACCAGTACTGACAGGAATGTCTGAACAGGGTAGACCTGTTCAGTTCAGCTTCATTTGAAGTTTGTTTCATGAAATGCCTAGCAGAGACATCTTTTCCTTGTGATTCAAATGCAGTAACGTCTCCGCTCCACCCCCTTCCATTCTTTTTTTTAATATAATGAAATCAAGGTATTAAATCCAGTTTCAACGTGAAAGTTTTGTAAGTTGATTGGAAGTGGGAGGTTTTGTGCGTGTCTTCCTTTTCTCAGCATTGTAATGCAAAGGAACCAGTGCTGCGTGTCCTGATCCAATTGATCAGAATTGGATATATGGTCACCTAGTGTGGATAGCCACAGCAACTGAGCTTTTAGATGGTAATTTCTCTGGAATAAGTTTCTGGGTTCCAAATCTATCCATGCATTTCACTTGATTCTTCTGTGTTCTAGCTACTGCCATAAGCATTATGACAGAAACAAAGATGGCAACAAAGATGTAAGTAGCTCCATCTTTTGCATACTTTCTTTTTCTGTAAGGATGTTTTTAGATCCTGGATACTTATCCTTTTGGCTTGCCTGAGCCACAATGAGTGAAGAGGAATTGTCTTGAGCTGCATATAAAATATAAAATATATTTAATGTATATAAATAATAAAACTCATTTTTTAATATTTCTTTCTTGAAGCACTGAAAAAAAGGGACAACAAAAACATAAAACTAACAGGTTGGATGCACATGTAGACTGCTTGTGCCATCTTGTGCCATGGTAGGGAGTGTAAACTTTTTGCTTTGTATAGACTTTGGATTTTGTGTGAGGTGGACAGGAACCTATGTATAACCTCTTGGGATTTAGGAATTACGAGCTCAAACTTACTTTATTTTTTTGTTGGTTTTTGTGAATGCTACTGCATTATTTGAGTTGAGCATATCTTCTGTAGATAAATTCCTGATGCAATTTAGTTAAAGTACTGCATTCTTATTCCACTTACATTTACAAAAAAGTTAATAATAAAAATCAAAGTGTTGTTTTCTAAAGATGAGTTAGATAAATGAAGGAGGCATGATTAAAAGATACTACTTTTGTAGAAAAACCTTGACATAGAATGTAAGTCTTAAGTCTTTGAACATCATTTATACTTTTATTTTTAACGTGGTTTTAAGAAAAAAGCTGCTTAAATGACTCTTAGGATTTTGAATGGTTAAAAAAAAAATAGTACTTTACTAGTACTCTTGCTTCATGAGTTCATGAGTGTGATCATTTCAGCAGCTTTCCTTTTGTGTAACAGGTCTATCTGTCTCTGCTCCGGATGTATCTCTCCCCACCTAGTGTTCATTGCTTGGGGCCAATCAAGATGGAAGTGCTGGAGCCTCAAGCCAACCTGCAGGCTGCTCTGCAGGTGTTGGAGTTGCATCACAGCAAACTGGATACCACTAAGGTAAGAAAGACTTGTATGTACTTTAAGTTTGTACTGTTGGCAGAATCTACTGGAGCAGGTGTGTGTGCAGGATGCTACAGCGTGAATGTGAGTGAACTCCTATTTTGTTCTTTATTTGTTGTAATTTTTCTTAACTAGATATATTTTGCTTTAGGCAATAAACCTTCTTCCAGCAAATACACAGATTAGCGAGATTCGAATCTTCCTAGAGAAAGTCCTTGAAGAAAATGCCCAGAAGAAAAGATTCAACCAAGTACTCAAGAATCTTCTCCATGCTGAGTTTCTTAGGGTAAATACCCATAACTAAGTGGAATTGTGTTGTAAAGCTGATGTTCAGATATTCCTTATATGTGATGTTGCCTCTGGATGGCGCCGTAGTTCATCTGAAATTAGTAAATGTGCACCAGATAGTTTGAATGTCCCCTTTTCAGGGTATGGTGGCAAATGCAGTCATTTTTAATTTGGATGGAGCTTGTGCCTTTGTGAGTCTTGTACTCACTGTGTCCTGGGGTGCATTGCAGGATGGTCTTGGAGAGCGTGGACTGGATTTCTTCCAAGTAAACTAAATCAGATGATGCACTTCAGTAGTCAGCTGAATTGCTCTTAATGGATGGAATGCTTTAGTCTGTGGTTCAGACAAATTCAAAATAAAATCCTGGAATACGTGTAATGTCAATGTTTGGTCTTCAGTACCAGCTGCTTTACTCTACACAAGACCAAGTCCTATGCAATACAACTTGCTGATGTAGATACAGCCACTAAAAATTGAATGTTCTGATAGTTTTTAGTTTCATCAGTTTAGAAAGGAATTGTAGCATGGTATTGCTTTTTAAGCAAGTTTATTTACTGTCCCATAGGTTCAGGAGGAGCGGATCTTGCATCAGCAAGTAAAGTGCATTATTACAGAAGAGAAGGTGTGCACTGTATGTAAAAAGAAGATAGGCAACAGGTGAGAGATCATGTGCTTTAAAGTTTGGGAAACAAAATCAAATGTGAATCAAATCTTAAAATGTGTGTATACATGTATGTTTGTTATATGTTTGTGTGTGTATATACCTACAGAGAACACAGAAGTATGAAGGAGAAATCTGAAAAGTTGTTGAATGACATAATTTCTTTTTCAAACGAGTGGTTAAGGGAGCATCAAAGTCAATGATGTTTATTGCAAGAGTTTTAATTTTGCTTTCAACAAAACAGAATAAAATGCCATCAGAAATTCTCAAGACATCTTGTTTTACTACTCAGGAAGGCAGAAAATCGTATCTGATACTGAACTTAGAATGTTTTTGAAAGAACACTACCTAATTACTGCTTCTTAGCTGCAATTTAAGGAGAACAATGTAAAGAATCTCAAACTAAGATGCATGTGGAATAGCTCTATATCTAACGGCTTTGTGATTCCCTGTCTAATATATGTTTTGAAGTGTAGCAATCTTAAAATATTTAAAAGTAGAATTGTTTCACTTGATGCTTAGGTTCCATTAACTTTTCTTCTGCTATTCCTAGTAAGTAATGATGGGATGGTATAGAATGTTATGGGCATTTTTTTTTCTATTTGAAACTGCAGTGGAATGATGTATGATCATTAATTGTTTATCTTGTTGATGTGAACTGTTCCAAAATATCATTAGCATTCACAATTACAGGAAATAGTTCTTTTCCAAAATATTTTAATGAACGTGAGTCTGAATATATTAATGCTTTGCATTTTCAAGTTTTTTATTAGTGTATAGCTTGTAACATCAGAATTAAAGTTTGCGTATATGATGTTGGTTTGGTTGACTAGGGCTTTTCTAATGCTGTGAATTTCAGTAGGGATTTGAAGGACTGCCATGTCAGCAAGTCACCACACGGTCTCCCAAAAACTAGAATGAAACTTAAAACCAAAATCAGCTACAAAATGGTACTAGTGACTTCTAAGAAAAGTGTGCCTATAGAAATGAAAATAGTTTTTTTTTTTTTTTTTTAAATGATACTCTCAAAACCCATAGAACGCTTTTGTCTGATTTTATCAACAGAATATTCAGGGTGAAATCTCAATAGGAAAGATTCAGTTCTGTGTAAGCACCTTTTTCTATTTTTGACACTTGTCTGTTCTTGTTCCAACAGAGAAAACTGCACTTGCTGTGTTTCAAAAAAATTGATCTTTTTGTGTTCTATCTCTTCACAGTGCATTTGCCCGATACCCTAACGCAATAGTTGTGCATTATTTCTGCTCCAAAGAAGTCAACACATTGGACACCTGACCTGGACTTATTCAATAATCCCAACACTCCTATGAAGTTCAGAAGTGATGACTTAAAAAGTTGATGCTTCTGAGATTACTGAGGCTTGTTTCTAGGTTCTCACTAAGTAGAAGTCATTTGTATCTAAGGACAGATTGTACCTATATGGTCATATTGATTTATTAGAAAATGACTTAATCTTGTCATTATAGTGCTGACAACTATGTTGAACCTCTCAGTACTCAGATGAAGAATAAAAACTGATCAGCCGTAAGCTTTGTAATGCACTCCAACTTGTGAAATGAGTTGTCAGACAATTGTAAGCTGTTCACAAGTCAACTTTTACAGCAGAAGTCCTCCTTGGGGTAACATTGTTGTGATTTGGCCTTGTATGTAAATAGTCCTTCAAAAAAGAAAATGTATTTTGAGTCATTGCAACTGTATCACCATCGCATGTAAATCACTAGATGTATGGCATAAAGAAGGCTTCTATGCCTATTTCGAGATGTAGAAAATAGTTTTATTTTCATCACAGTAATGGGAATATTTAAATGTTGGCCAAAGGAATTTGTTTATTGATGTTCAGTGTTATTACCTGACTTTCAGATAAAGAGAATTTGCACGGGGGATAGTCAGGCAAACAGCAAATGTATCACTGAAGAGCTGCTGGGTTTTTTTTTTTTTTTTTGAGAACTGTAAATTGAATTAATTTGTGTGCTGTTGGCTGACTTTGGTCACTCTTAGCATGACTGGAAGCTCAGAGACTGTTCTAAGAAGTTCACATCTGTATTCATATAAAAAGCAAAGAACACGCTGAAAAGCAACCTTTTGAGGGACTGAACTACAATTATTGCTTGAACTTCTTGACTACACTTAAGATGTTATGTATATAAAGCTCTTTGGTCACTGTTTCACTTCCCAGCACTGAAGTAAAATCTAGACTATTTCAACATCTCTCTTTTTCAAATGCTTTGGAACAACTGCGTTCTGTGCAGGCTGGTACTGTTCTTAAGTTACTCTTGGGCCAGAGGTCTAAATTGCAAAAACTGGGTTGTACCATACTCCTTGTAAGCTGTAATCTTTTTGTCTAACTTATTTTTCCGTAAGCTGTAATCTATTGCACATCAATACTGGAAATACTGAAATGTGTGACTAGTGCAGAAAGAATGTGAGCAGCAGTATTGAAAAGGCAGAAGTAGTACATAAGGTAATTGACTTGATCTCTGTCTCCAAACTGACTCCAGCAATACTTATAAATTTGTAATGATAAGATAATATTGTTCATGATATGTAACTATCAGATGTTACATCTTAATGATTGAGTAATAAAGCCTTTCTGCCTAAGGTGTAACTAAATCTCAGCTAACTTTGTAGGTTTAGTTAAGCCATTGTTACGTGGATGTGTTTTTTAGGAACAGATCTGCAGTAAGCTGTCAGGAGTCCTAATTCACTTTAATTTACCACTGTTAATGGTTTCCTTTGGTAACTGTTTGTTTTCCTTTTCCACGTGTTTCTATTTATTGTTTATATACTGTGCATTCCTATGAATTTCATGGTCCAGTGTTTTGCTACTTTTGTGCTTGGATATCTTGGGTGGTATTGCTACTAATGTCTTTCTGTAGAGTCTCGGAAGAGGGAATCTGTGGTATTAGTGTTTTTAACCTTGTATTTCTTCTATTTGAAGAAAAGAGTCTAAAGAACTTATATTCAATTTGCACATTCTGTATAGGTCTTTATATACTAGTTCAGGTACAGAGGGAAGATAGTTTGGGAGAGTTGTGTTTACAGATCATTGAGAATGAAAGAAGGGTGTTTATCAGGCCCTGTATTCTTTATATACAAATACAACAATATTGCTCTGATTTTTACCTACCTTAGATTTAATACCGATTTTTATTTACTTTCATCATCTACTACCTGGAGAGTGGTATTTGCATATGAGGAACTTCATTGTGCTCTTACTTTCATGGTTAAGGTTGTGCCTCTGTTCATCTTTGTTGCATAGCCTTTACAAAGAAGTGATTTGTGCTGTATTTTTTTTTTTTTGTTGTTGGTTCTTACAATGTGGCTTGGATTTACTTAACTATACAGCAGGTTTGTCTAAAGCAATAGATTATAATAAATATTGTGAAGCAGTGTGTGTTTCAATCATTGTGCAGTTAAGCTTTCTGGGCTGTTCAGTTTATTTTAATAATCATTGCTTTCTTCTGGAAGTCAGATTTAATGCAGGGGCTCTCAGCATCACTTCTGCTTTAATGTTTAATTCAGATAAGGCCATGTCACTTGAGAGCTGTTACTGCTTCTCAACTTCTGCTTTGGATTTACAAGTTTATAGAATGTTTGTGAATGTTCTCAAAATACTACTAAAAACACTTTTGTATCCTTTGAATAATGTTTTTGAAAGTCTTATACAATTAAATACATATTTACTAGAGAATACTAAAATCATTGATGTGGTTTTTTTGAGTGGTGATACGCTGTTTCTGGGGGAAGGTGATTGAACAACACTGTGCTGAAGTCAGGAAATACTAAGGCTCACAGATTTGCAGTTGCTTGACTTTTTTTAGGTCAGACCACTGTAGTGGTGGAAATAGAACATACATGCTTGTTTTCCCATTCTACAGAAATGGGAGATACTGGCTCTGAGGTAAAGTCTTTGTCTCCCTCAAGATAGTTGAACTGGGGTGGGGGAAACAGCAACAAAGAGTGAATCAACAAAAAACACTGAGAGCATTCCTTGGAGTCTTGATACAAGGGCTCATCTTCAATTTTTATGTGTATTTTAAGTATTATATAATATAGTTAGTGGTATATGTTGTTTGTTCATAACATGACAGAAAATTAACTGAAATGTAGATACACATCTGTCTTGACCTCTGGTACTAATGGTGCTAATGATCCTACTGATACTATGCTGATACTTATCCCCCCAGAAATGAAGTTTATCGTATGTGAGGCCGCCTTTCTCATTTTGTGTTTTGATGTTATTTTCCTTGTTTGCTTTCTTAGTTTCATAGGAATGGACCAAAGTAAGCAGTTCTTTGGAAATTAAGGTGGCTGTCAGCAGCGTCTCCATAGCTAAAACTATTCACAAACAGTTAATGCATGGACCTATGACTATGAAACAGTTCTTATATATATGTTTTTAAAAGTGTTTAGACTTTCTTGAGAGAGAAATTCTGTAAACATTAGATTCCTGTGGTGAGATTTCATTGGAAGAGGGCAGAGAACTTCAGGAAAAGGTAGGTAAGCCTGACTTAAATGCAGTTGGACGCTCACAAAATAGTACATATTGCCTCAATTTTCCTGTATTTCACAGTCATGATGCTTACAACTCTGCTTTTTTAATAAATAAAACAGAATGGGCCTCTTAACTTTCAGTGTAATGGTAAGGTGAAATGTAAAGAAAGCACTTTTTCAGGTGTGTTTACATAGCACTTAACGCATCATGAGAGTTTAAAGCAATCACTGGCTGTTTTGCACTGGTAGTGTATTTGCTTTTTTGCCTGTAAGTCTGTGAATTCACTGACTAGTACTGACTTGTACTTCAAATACCAGTGCCTGTGCTTTATTAATTTTCTTACGTTCTAATCTAGTGACTGACACTAACAACAGGAAGTGATTAATTAATGGGATCTTGCTAGTAGTGTGTCACGTTCTCATGTTTGTCTGCATTGGTGACATGCTGCACTGCTGGCTTTCATACGTCTGATACTACTATCTAACTACTGAAGCATGTAAGTTTCTTGTCTTGTGCTTCAGTTTAATAAAAGCATGAGGTGCAGCTGTTTTAAAAACCTCATCATTTCCATTCATTACTACTAAGATATTTCTGGAAGCACAACAGATCCACAACCTAATCCATTGTACAACATTTCAAGAAACTTTGGTGGAAGAATGAGGACAGTGCTGTGAGGAAAGGAGAATAAAGGAGGGACTTGCACAGACTGCTCACATCGTTGCACGGCTAGATGTGGTGTTGGATTATTGCTCTCTGATGCATCCAAAGGCAGACCAAATCACAGTGCCTCCATTCAGGGCTCTCTGAAATGTCTCTGAATAGCTACAGCCAATGATAAATTCAAGGCTTGTAAGACTGGAATTTCTATTTAAAAATATTCCTTGACTGTGGATGTTTTCAAGCTCTTTCCAAATTCCAGCACAAGTCCTAAATAAGATCACTGGAACTCTGAAAGAAAACCTGGAATGGGAGTTTTGAGGTTGCAACCTTATCACAGCAATGCTTTTTCATAGCCAGAGCTTCCATCTCCAGTGCTGCTTTGCTGCTATCTTTCACCAGTATTTGAAAAACCTGCAGTGACGCTTAGGACTGGGCTGTTTGACAAGTGCAGGCCACACCTCTGCTTCACAGCTGGAATGAAGCCCAGTCCTGTGCGAAACTTCAGACTAAGCCTGTAGCAAGCAGCTCTTCGCAGCCAGACGTCTGGGGGTTCTTCTGCTTTTTTTTTTTTTTTTTTTGGCCAGGTTTTC
The DNA here is from genome assembly GCA_037305975.1 of Chrysolophus pictus. Classification (NCBI taxonomy): domain Eukaryota; kingdom Metazoa; phylum Chordata; class Aves; order Galliformes; family Phasianidae; genus Chrysolophus; species Chrysolophus pictus. The sequence goes on along the minus strand of CM074580.1, from coordinate 25,729,269 downwards.
TTTTGAGACAACGGGCCATTTTTTTCCATGTTCCATGGGGTGCTGCGGGGCTCAGTTCCACCCAGAGTGCTGCCTTTTCTGGCAGCTGTACTTTTCCAAAGAAAGGAGAGAAAGGAGAGTGGATTTTATCACTGTCGGGTAAGACAAGTTGTAGCGCTGCCTTTAGGACGGTATTCCTTAGCTGATCTGTTTAGCAATGACTTACTGCTACTGCATGTGTATGAAACTACTCCTGTAGTGGTCAAACTCTATAAAATTTATAACTGAGGGAAAGTTTTGGCTAACTATAACGATAATGTAGATTCCAAATTTTTTACTAAGTCTGTGTTCTGAGTGAAACAATGCAGGCATTGATGTCTTGGTTCCTCGGGTTCTGGGGAACACTCGGTGGTACTTTTCAGGGGGGAACTCCAGCATCTCAGACTTCTCATCAGTAGAGATAAAAGGGTTCTTAGTGTTTTCTTGTGAAATATCCTTGATTGCCTTTTCCTTCCTTTTTATTGTCTATCTTATCTCACCAGGCTTTATACTTTGAGGTAGACAAGGATTAACAATGACTTAAACCATCCATTCATAATACAGTACAACCACATTAGATAAGTGGTTACAATGTGTTTGTCCTTCAACTGATTTTTATTTATCATTCTATTATATAAGATGGAACGCCTAATAACCTCAGTTTTGAATTGCATTCAGCTGTTTGAGAAGAAGCCTTTGCCCAAACAGTCTAATCTGTCATCATCTTACCTGCCTCTCCTACTATAAATCTGGAACTTAAAATTGAGGTGACCACTGAATGTAACAGGATGGTTTGCTGTCTGTAGGGCACTGTGCCCTACCATTTGCTTTGTGATGAAAATGATTGTTGCTGACTTGAGGTGTGTTATTTATTTAGTTATAAAATAGCAAAATTGTGTTGGCTGATAAGTTTAAAAAAAAAAGTATCAACTATTTAATAGCGAGCAATGAGGAGGGAAGTAGATCAGCATTTGGCTTTGGAGAATTCAGTATAATCAGATCTCTTTAAGAAATTTTACAGAGTTCAGCGTAGAATACTTGTGGGCCCTGTACCTAAGATAACCTGTTTTACAGTCCCTTGCTGCTGCATCAGCGTCTTCAGTTTAGATGAAGAGTACAGAAAGTGGTTAAGAGTGAGAATTCAGTCTTGAACTCTCGCATAAGGATTTCAAGCTTTTTTGCTACAGGAGCAGTCTCCTGAGCTCTGAAGAAGGGGTGGTTTTGAAAAATCATTAAACTGTAAATTAGAAATTGGCTGCTTGCATGTGTCACGTACATAGGAACATTGTCATCTACACTGATGTAGACAAAATTGTAGTTGTCACTGAATTTCTACATACATTTCTTGCCTATCTTTTCCTAGATTTGTTTGGATTGACCTTATCTAATACTCGTGCTTCATTGCTCTGTAAGCTCATCTTACGATATGTTACAGCATTGCCGTGGCTAAAAAATAATTATAAAAGGTGAAATAGGAGGTCCTGGCATACTGATAGCAGCGCTGTGGGAGAGCAGGAAGATATCTGTTGCATTATATGCCTTTAAATTATGATCCAAGTGAGGGAATTGTATCCTCAGTGATGTAATTGCTGGCTACAAATAAATGGTTGTTAGAGACCTTTGGAAGGAACTTCTGAACTTGTGACTATGTTGACAGATGGTGTGCAGCAAAACAAGCCATGTTCTATCTTTGTGGAGTTCTGTGCTTCCTCTGCTGGTAATATTTGAATTCAAGGTGATAAACTACGTTAGTGAAGATTGCTTTGGCAGCAGTGAGGATATGATCATGTAGCTTTGCCTCTCAATAACCTAGAAAAGTTGTGGCACCCTGTAGGGAATCAGTAAGAGTAACCTATGGAGTCTTGTATTCCTTGCTGTCATCCTTTCTGTAGCTTGAGGAGGCAGAAAGGAGAGCAGACTTTGCCTGAGAAACTGCTCTGTAGTTGGGAATAAATAAACGTGATTAGGAAAGGCTTAAAAATGAAGAAAAAGCATCTGAGGAGCAGAACTTGGGATAAAATTAGAAGTGAAGTCACATCTTACTGCCAGAAGGAAATGGGGGAAGGCAACATCTTGAACGTATTGATGTTGCAAATGAAAGCTCTCTGATGGTAATGGTAATAGGCAAATAAGATCAAATTATGTTAAGTTTTACTTGGCACTTGACTGTGAAGAATCTTAGGCTATGCATGTAACTTTTACCCTTGGTGCTCTTAGTGGATGTCACTCAGTACAAAGTAGTTCAGTGTAGTAAGCATGTCTTGGATTTTCTGTGTTGCTCAAACCCGGTTTTGCAAAAGCTACCAAATATCTTAAGGTGGTATGAAATAAGGGAAAGTGCATAAGTATGCAGCTGCCTAACAAGTACAGTACAATTCCATTTATTAGTTGGGGAACATTCAAGAACAGTTTAACAGTTGAAGGTTCATTATTTATTTTTATATCCTAACAAGTGATACCAAAGACTAACGTTTTTATATAACACTTTGCACTCTGTAGCATTTTGTTGTAAGCAAAGATGCTAGTGAATATAGTTGTCAATGAATGCTTAGTTTTTCTGAAATTAAACTCTGTGGTCTCAAGTTAACCCTGTAGAAAAGGTAAGTGCAGACCTAGTGACCACTTGTGGAAAATGTTTTAAGAATAGAAAAGATTTCTTAGGTGACTATTGTCACAGTTGGGTTCATATCGTAATTGGATGGCATAATTCATGTCATTCTGTTTATGACCCTATGCTATTGCTTTTGTCCAGTCTCTGCACCATATCCTTTCAAGCCATTTTCTCTCATCTTCCTCTGCCATTCACCTGCTTCTTCATGATCTTCTAGGATTTAGTCAGGTTTATATTCTTCCTCACATCTAGTCATTTAGAAACTAATTTTACCTGCCAAAAATAGCCGTATGGATGCTTTCCTGAACAAGGATTACATTTTGATCAATGCTGGTAAAGTAACACGCGCTTTTAAAAGTGTTGATACCAGCAACAGTTCCGAATGAATAGGAATTTGAGGTTTGTTCTTCCTTGCTCAAGCTGCCATGAAATTTGTTTCTACAAAGAAGTGTCTTTTTCTCCCTTATTGTTAACATGTGCTTTCTACATACGCAGATGCTATTAAGATTCTTGCCACGTCTGCTATTACTCAAGCATGCATGTATCCTTGGCAAGCCCTCTTAACAAAGTAGTCAAGTCATTATTAAAATTACTTGAGGAGCTCCAGTTTTGTTTTATCCTACAGTAGGAATGAGCTAATGAAGTAAATAAAAATTGACCTATAATTAGAGGAAACACTAAATCAGGGACTTATTTTCTGAAATGCGTGGGGAGTTACCTCAAGATATTGCTCATTGCTGTGCTGAAAGGGAATTGAGTTTCCTTCTAGCCTCCTGTAGCCTTCCGCCAGGACACTAAAAATACTTTATATATTTCCAAACCGAGTCATTAATTGCTTATTTTTGTTTGACTCTTCTGGTCCTTTTCTCTAAATTTGTCATTAGTGTGATTACAGAATAGGTATTGTAATTGAGGTACGTACTGAGCCATCTTCTTCCTGTCTTTTCAGTGGGAGAAGCACCCTTACTACAACCTAACAGTAAAAGTCCTCAGAGCAAGAAACATCAAGGGTACAGATCTGTGTGAGTATCTGGTAAAGGTATTAAGAAAACAGATTCTTTGTTCAGTAGTCATCTGTAACACAGGTATTACTGTTACGGGTTTTCTTTACCTACACACTGTATTGCCTTGGCATCTACACAAAGGTTTCTATTGTAAAGCCTTAGCTATATTTTAAAGGCTTAATCTGAGGCCAAGATACAGATTAACACCACTGCTTTGTGGAACATAATCAGGTGAGTCCTGGTAACGTTTTGCTTCCCTGCTTTTTTTTTTTTTATATGAACTGTTGTGGTCTACTCAGCGTTCTTTGTCTGAGTTCAGTGCTCAGGTTATGGGGAATGTTAATTACCCTTTCCACTGCCGAACTGTCATCCTGCACACATTCTGGAAGAAGCAATTTGCACTTAAAAAAATAAAAAATAAAAAAATTGGAAGCTAGAATCTGTTAGTATCATTTTCTTTCATTTCTCTGTTTATTTTGTTTGCATCATTCTGTCATTCATCTGTATGTTTTGGGAGTCAACTGGCTGGAAAGCAGTTGGCAGTAAAAGATCTGAGAGTCCCTGATGGGAGCCAAGTTGAACAGGTGTCAGCATCGTGCCCCTGCCACTAGGAGGGCTAATGGTATCCTTAGCTGTGTTAGCAGGTGCCAGCAGGTCAAGAGCATGATCATTCCACTGTACTCAGTACTGGTGAAGCCACACTGGAGCATTGGGTCCAATGCTGCACTGTCTGCTATGAGAGAGATGTAAATACTGAAGTCTAATGAAGGGCCACTAAAACTAATGGATTGGAGCATCTCTCTCATGAGAGTGTGAGACAGCTGGCAGAGAAGGCTCAGGATGATCTTATCATTGTGTACAAGTATCTGAAAGGAGAGTGTTAGAAAGATGGAGCAGTACTCTTTTCAGTGTTTCCCAGAGACAGGGCAAAGAGGCAATAGGCACAAGCAAACACATGTTCCATCTGAACGTAAGGAAAAGCCTTTTTTCTGTTTTTTTTTTTTTTTTGTCACTGAGAGTGACTGAGCACTGACACAGGTTATACAGAGAGCCTTTGAAATCTCTGTCTTCTACAGTATTCAACACTGAAATGGTCTTAGGCAGTCTTCTTATCTAAGAGACCCTGCTTGAGCAGAGGATGGAAAAGATGACTTCAAAGATCCCTCTCAACCTCAATCTTTCAGTGGTTCTTCGAAAGAATGCAGTTATGTGACTGAGACTAGACAAATAAAGTTGTCTGGTAGTAGTTGTGGAAAGTTCAGAAGATGAAATAGCTGATAAGGAGTTATATTAACTCCTTTTCTATTATGGCTGCATTGTTCCTTGATGTGGTACTGCATTCTTGGTGCAAAGCAAAACTTGAAAAATTATATAATCACTATGTAATAATACAATATATTATATGTAAAGCTATATTTCATAGGGTAAATTCAGGGCAAATTAACAGAAGGAAGTTTTTAATAGGTCGTATAAAATTAACAGGATTGCAACAGCAAGAAAATGATTTTGCTTTGGCTCTCATATCAACACTCCTTTTCCTTTTCTGAAAATAAATTAAAAGCTTTACAGTTTGGATGAACCAGGAAGAGAAATACTGACACCTAACATTCAATTTACCGCTGTTTAAAGCTGTAAGCTTCAAGGCATTTGCACTACAAGTCCCATCTTGATTTTGCACTTTTTTTTTCTGACACAATGCAATCTAGAAAGTGAAGAGCTCATGGGAAAGGGCATGTTTGAGTAACATGATTTTGTTGTGTCTCTGAACTCTCTGCTCTAGTGTCAAAGGCAGACTGCTATGTAGAACTGAAACTACCCACTGCATCTCCCCATGTCTCTCGAACTCAGGTTGTTGACAACTCTGATAACCCAGAGTGGAACGAAACATTCCAGTATCGAATCCATAGTGCCGTCAAGGTAAGGAACGTACTTGGTGGAGCTGGTTGAACCATTTGTAGTTGTGTGTTGGCTTGCTTTAATACTTCATTCAAAACCGAGGGATCTTCATTACTCTCAAAAGCACAGGGAGGTATAAGGTGACGGTCTTCTTCAGTTGTACCAAAAGCTATAATATCCACCTAGTGGTTACCACCATCTTTTGCAAATAGCAGCTAGAATTTGCCTTAAATAACTTTGTGATAAAACTCAAGAAAGGGAAGTTAGGACTGTCTGAGAAAGCTGATGGAAATTTCCTGATAATGCAACTCTTCAAGGGTTGTTTCTACTTTCACGTTGTAGCTGTTGCCTTCTTGTAGCTCTACTCACACTGACTATTTTTTAGGACTCCAAGTCAAATCACTCTGTCACTTATTTCATTGAGTCAAGTCTAGGAATGAATTCCTATGATCAGGAAAAACAAAAATCTTAGTATAGGCAGTACTTCTGCTGTCTGAGTCGAACAAAGCTTCCAGACTGTCAGCACTTATTCTCAAAGTAAACTCTAATGACAGAGGGAAGGAAACAGTTTTTTAAAGTACTGGTTTTAGCATGACTGCCAAATAGAAGCTTAGTGCTTAGTTATTCTGTAAGTCCTGCTGGAAGTGGTGAATTCCCTTCAAAGAAGGCAAAGGGGTGGGGTACTGATTAGTGCATAAAATGTTTATTGTTTACAGCTACTGAAGTTCATGGCAGTGGCTCTCTGTCTTCACTTGAGGCTGTTCATTTCTGTTTGGTTTTAGAACATTCTGGAATTGACCCTGTACGACAAGGATGTCCTAGTCAGTGATGAACTCACTTCCATTGTCTTTGATGTAGGAGGCATGAAGCTGGGTCAGCCCCTGCTGCGCACTTTCAAGTTGAACCCAAAGGTTGGTCCTCAGCTCTTCCCCAGTCAGCTCAGAATAGCTGCTGTTTGCATTACTGAGGTGAGGCAGTACAAGCTTGTTTATCTGCCTGTCGTAGAAGCCAGAAGGGGAAAATATATTGACAGATGATGATATTGTATATGGTCTTACTGTCATCTGATGTGGTTTTTTTTTAATAAAAATAAAAAATTGGGTGTTCCTCAGTCTTTGGGGTGCCCAGCTAAACAAAACTTGGGATGACTGCTGTTTTACAGAAGATGCTGAAATACCTTTGTAGGTTTTGGCTGTTTCTTAACATGCAAAAGGGACACAAGCTAGACTTAAAATGAACTGAATTTATGGCAATACTTTTGTGAACTGCAAACTACCTTATTTGTTTGATCGTTGTCAGTTTGCAGTAAAGTTTATTGCTTCAAAGGTTACTTCTGTGTTTGGTAACTGAAAAGCTTATATACAGGATTATGTACAATTACATTTAATTTCTACTTTGTAGGGATGAGGTTGGTGCCTATCAGCTGCTCTCAGTCCCTATGGGCTTGTTTATGGCCTTGCAATAAGATAGCTTGTTTCACGTAACTAAGTTGTGTCACCAACCTGAACTCTTTTGATACTGCTTCAAACATTTCTATAATAGGCCTAGATCACAGGTTTCTTGAAAAAATCTGGCTTTAGTGCTGTTGGTACAATCAGAAGTAGACTGGTATATAATTAGCAGGGCGGTGAGTCAGAATCATACAGTGGCTTCAGTTGGAATGGACCTTAAGGATTATCTAGTTCCAACCCCCTCATCACTGAGAGGTTGTTACAGGCCCTCTGAATGATTTGCGATCACTGGCATCTTACTAAAACCCTTGTTCTCACTATTTGCTGAATGATTAAAAGGTAAACTTGATCAGTAATTGTGAAACTGGAAGCAGCAACTTCAGCGAAAGAGAATTGCTCAAGTTGGCTTCTACTTAGTTATTTTGAAAGCTGATCTTGATCAACCTTTTAGTGCATATTGCTGAGTCAAAGCCTCCTGAGGATGCTGTTTTTAGAGGCAGAACTGCAGTAGTACTTAAGCTGGATAAGTGGTTTTTGATCGATGGAGTAATGAATCTGAGAGCCAACATTCATTTATCTCATGATCACACATATCTATGTTTAATATAAGAAAAGTCTGGGAGGAGAAGTAAGTTTAAAAGAGCAGCAAGAACAAAAAAGGCATTATCTGTAAAAGGAAAAAGATTTGAAAGCTTGTCTTAGTTGTATTCAAGTTTAAGGGTCATACTTCTATTTTTAAAGGATAATGAAGAATTGGACGTAGAATTCTATTTGGAGAAATGGTGAGTCTTACCTGAAGAGCTAAATGAACCTGTACTCTCGAGAGGTGACTTCTGTTGCTTTTTGTGTGCAGCACTGACTTGTCCATATAAAATACAGTACTTCTCTGTGGTGCTTAAGCTGATCACTAGTGGCTGACAGTAAATGTCCTAAAAGTTCAGCCACCAAAATTTGTGGAAACCAAAGAGGAAATAAAACAAAAATTGACTTTATGGGAATAGCAGCACTGCAAATGAAGGTACTTGAACATTTTTTTTTTTCCATGAGCTAAATCAGTTAGGATTGAAAAATTTGCATTCTTAAAGTATACAGGTGTTTATATTGCAAGGTTAGATGTGTGGCAGTCTATCTAATCTCAGATTATCTTTAGATTTTCAAATAATAACATGCATATAGTGGCAGAGGAATTTCTCCTTCAGTGTTTTCTCCTTTTGCTCTGTCACAGAAAATAGTGTCAATCTAGTTTGCTTAGATCTCTTGCATCCAAGAACCTTCTTTTCCTACTTTTTATCTAGACAGGTAGTTTGAAACTTAAGGTAATGCAAACTAAAACCAAAACTCATTTGCATTAAATCTCTTCCTTTCACAGCTCAGATACTCCTACAGAGGTATTGACCAATGGAGTACTTGTGGTGAGTACACAGAAGTCAGTTATATATGTAGTGAGATTTATACCTGATGGTAAGTACTTAGTAGTAAAAGAATTGTTTAGAATTGAAAACCTGCATTCAAATAACTCACGTTCTCTCCAGCACTTCCCTCTGGTTTTGAGTTTCATGTTTCAGTTTTTGAAACATTAAACCAACTCATAGGGTGTTTGTTTGTTTGTTTTTTTCTTCCCCAGTGAGACTATTTAAAAGACATAAAGGTGTTTTTGGAAGGCTGGTGAATCTTGTGGATGGTCCTAAGTTTTCTAGCCTAGATGCTGGTTGGGTATAGTCTTCTTCCTTAACTAACATTTCTAGGATTTTTTTTCAATGCCATTTTTAAGTAGGTGATAAGCCTTGTGATATTTTTCTGTTCTCTTGGGGAAAATAAGCTAAAAAAAATATGGTATATTATACATTAAAAATATCCCTCTTTTCCCCAAAGGAAAGAGACTCAAATGATGATTTTTTTTTTTTTTAAATAAAGAAAAAAGGAATGGGAACTTTTGTCATTGTTAAGATAAAGAGTTTTAACCATTTTTCAGTAAAAAAAAAAAAAAAAAAAAAAAGCTGGTTTGTGGTAGTACAATTCTGCAGAACAGTTCACAATAGAGAACCCCTTATATTCATACTTACCTCAGTAAATCAGTCCTCTGTTCAAGCTGGAGGAATTTCCTATCTTTGTGAGCAGCTATGCCCAAATAAATATCTCACTGGCTGTTCTAGAAGGGAAGCTGATGACTGATTGGTGTGAGAGACTAAGTTTCTTGAGGATGTGGATCATCTAGTACAGAAAGACATGACTGATTTTATGAAGTGATTTGTAGAACCTGAACAGATTCTGAGTATGTACTCACATGTGCATTAAAAAAAAAGAGAGAGGAAGAGAAAGAAAAGGTTAACTTGTACATATGAAGTGCAGGTTGCAGAAAACAAAAACAGAAGTACAACATAATAATAAGAAAACAAAAACAAAAAAACTGGAAGAGGAAGAATGCTTTTGTTTCTGAAATGAACAAATAATCTGTTTCTGTTTAAACTATACCTGCTTTTTATTTGGAAAATTAGTGTAATCTCTGATGTCTTTTTTGATATATTGCATATGTAAACCAGATTCCTACTATAGTAGATGGATTAAGCTTCAACTAGAAAGTGAACTCAGACCTTGTAACCAGAGCTGGTTTCTATTTTTTGTAGGTTCATCCTTGTTTGTCGCTCCAAGGCACCCTCAACAAAGAACAAAAAATGAAAGAGAAACAGCAAGGTATGATTGCCTGCAGGGTTTAAGGATGTTTCTTCCATGGGAGAGAGAGAGAACACTTGATACTGTCTGTATAGCACATTCTTACTTACTGATCACAAAGCTGACTTTTTAAGATAATTTAGTATTGAAAATAAAAGCTGAGTAATACTGTGTTGTTTTCATTGGGTGTCTTGTGAGGGAAACTTGAGTCTTTGCTTGTGTTTCCCTAGTCTCAACTACGTTTAATAGTAGTATCTAATTTGGAACATTTAAATAAATGGATTCTACAGTCTAAACTTCTTATTTTAACACACAGGTAACTGTGAGGTCAAGCTGTCTGTTCCAGGGGCGTATCAGAAGCAGTTGTGTATTCCTTGGAGTCTGGACAATGAGGAGGAATATGGAACCTCCTTTGTCTTTCATGTGGACAAAGAAATGCATACGGAACTACAAGTGGAACTGGAACAAACCATATCTTTCCTACAGGTAAGCAGCTGTGCTGACTGCTACAAAATTTATACACGCTTTTAAGTAAATTCACCCTGAAACCAGCATCCATGAAAAAGCTTTAAACATAGATTCAATATCCTCAATTTCATCATAAGAAGGCTAGGGACCTTCAGATGTCAAGGGATGTCAGTTTTATATATATTTTTAGGGTATGTGCAGATGTCAAAAGCAGTCACACCGTTAACAATTTTTCTGGAGAGCTCAAAAGGCATTTTGTTTTTTATTAGGATGGAATGAACCCTGATGTTGAAAAGCATTCTACGGTTCTAGGACAGGGGACTGTGCCACTTAATTCCCTTCCTATTGGAAAAAAAGTTGATAAAGTTGTTTCTCTGGGAGAGGAGGTAATGTGAATGATTTCTATATTTTTTTTAGCATATTTCAGATGTTGCCCTTCTCCTATAGACATCTTGAAAGTTAATTGAATGTGATTCTTAGTGCTGTTTTCTTGTAGCTCAAGAATGATATAGCAAGCTCAGTGAAGCTCTTTTAAAAATATATCTTCATGATTGGTCTTGCAAAAACAAAGTCAATGGAAATGGCTGAAATATCAGAGGAGGAGAAAAGCAAGAGGCTCGTAGAAGAAATGAATGTGCTCAGAGAGCAGAGTGAAAATATTTGTTTGCTGTGGAGATTACTGAAAATGTCTGGAATAGACTGAAGATAAAAATGTTTCACAGATGTAGTTTTGTGGGTGAGAGTGCTGTTCCTGCTAGTATCTGGTGGCAATGCTGATGTAATAACTTATAGTTAGTAATACCACCAATGAAGTTGTTATCAATTGCAGAATTTGTTCTGTTTTTACAGGGAGAAAATTTGGATATAAGTTTGAAAGCTGTAGAGAGGTGAGTGGGAACTTCAGTGATATCTAAAATGAGGAACGAGCTTCTTTATTCTTATGGAGAAGGACGATGCCTGCTGCTCAGGGAAGTGCCACTGTCTCAATGCATCTCTTGAGACAGATTAAAGAAAAAATTCTGGTTTTCTTTTGGCATCTGTGATTATTCTTTTTGAAGGTACTTTCTCAGACATTGGTTTCAATCCTGCTGAAATTGGGGAAAACTTTTCTGTTTTCTAACTTAAACACATGAAACATGGTTAGGTGATGTTTTAAATATTATATAACTTTGATAGCTGCAGATAATTCCCAGAATATGCGTGGTGCTGTATTGACAAATAGGAGAGGACAGCTCAGAGTGTGAAGAGCTTGGATGGGTGCAGAGTGTCCAGACATTTGCTTTAAAATTACACTCTCTTTATGTCTTCCTTCATGTTAATGCTGTGATCTCAGTTGCTCCTTATATAATCTTCCTTCAACCACTGAGAGTTTTCTCTTTCCTTCTGTGAAATTCCTAAAGCTTAGGCTGAATGACTGCTTGACGCAAATATTGTAATTGGACATTAAGGAAGAAATACAGCAGAGAGGTATTTCATTTTTAATTCCAAATTTAAAAATAGCTAGTTATTACAGACAACTTTTCGAGTGATAGTCATCTAATAGTTTAATCCAGTGATTCAGATCACCACTTAGAATATACTTTCAGAAATCACTTTTCCTTAGAAATTACAAACCTTTGAAATTATTTTTTTTTTAATTTCTATTTCAGCACTTGGGATCTAGATGTACGACTGGGTTTTGACCTTTGTAAAGAGGAGAGAGAATTTGTGGACAAAAGGAAGAAAAGAGTTTCTGAAGCACTGAAGAAGACTCTTAACTTAAAGCAGTCCCCCCAGAGAGATGAGGTATTGAGCACAGTGAGAAACTGATAAAAATCCTTTGTGTTTGGCTGGTAGTTAGTAAGGTATGTAGGATTCTTTGCCTGTGAACAACAGTGTGGCTTACGCTTAGCATGAGAGATCCCTGCAACATTTCAGTTCTGAAGTCTAAAATCTTGTATTTCTGAAATTCTGAAGGACGTGTGTGCTTTTAAGAAACAAAAACTTGAAATTTCTGAATGTATGTACTTCCTTTAGCCGAGCTCTTGTGTCTTGGACTTTGAGCTCCAGATTCTCATGGGAAAGTCAATTTCAGAGTGGCTTAATTGAATCTTGGCACAGCAGAGCTGCTTCCAAACTGCTTATTTAGTGACAGTGCTATTTCTAGATAACCTGATGCATTGTCCTGTGAATTTTAGGTGCTCCTATGAGAAAAAGTGCCTTTTTTTTTTTTTATTCTAGTGCGTGTATTCTGTGGCATGCAAGTGAATGTGCAGTAATATACATAACAACTTCAGTAAATCAGTGTTGGCTGGAATTGCTGCTGTTTTTTATAGTAAACAATATATTTTAATTACAAAATAGAGAAAGTGCTGATTGAAATCAAACTTGAAATTAATGTAAGTAGGTATTATGTTTCTTACACAGGATTAGTTCTGTTTAACTGGTGATTTGCTGGCAATTCAAAAGCCTGTGATTGACTCTTGTGTTTGCTGACTGCAGGTTCCAGTTGTAGCAGTACTGGGGTCTGGAGGTGGGATGAGAGCACTGACATCATTCTACGGCAGCCTAGCTGGCCTTCAGCAGCTGGGCCTTCTGGATGCTGCGATGTATCTGAGTGGGATTTCTGGTTCTACTTGGTAAGTTGTGTGCAGTGCTGATTCCAGAAAGTTAGTTAAATATGTTAGTGTTTATGCAATAAATTAGTCCAGAACTGTGTCTTTGCCATCTGTAGACAATGAAGTTAAATACTTCATCAGATCTCACCTGAGAGTTCTAATATTAATCCTAAAGACATTCTAAAATCTATTACTGCTTTTGACTCATATGGCTATTGGCTATATTTATAAATCTACTGCTTTTGCAAGCATGACAATTGAATATTTGAACTTATTACCTTGATAAAGCTGCTGTGCATTCTCTCAGAAGCTTGATTTCAAAAGATTTTCCTATTTGCTTGCTGTTGCCAGGAAGATAACAAAGATGCTTCAAGTCTGGAAACACATCAGTGCAGACCACTTTGTCTCTACTTTCCAAAATGGTATATGCAGCTGAGTGCGGGAATAGTGCTGGATGTAGTAGTCTGGAGCAGTGTGCTGAGGTGTCAGACATGGTTAGAATGTTTCAGTAATTCAGTTCTTAGAGTACATAATGAAATAATCCTTTGTATCAGTACACATTGTTTTCATGAAATGATTTCACTGAGGAGTTGTGCAACCTGACAATATAATCTGCCCTTCCAGCACTTTGTGCAACCTGACAATAAAATATTGCCTTCTAGAGCTTCGTGCATTAACTCTGATTTATGTGGTATTCTTGCAATAACCTCATGATCTGGTCTGTGCCTTTTGATTCATAGCCAGACTGTGAAACAGATTTAGTTATCTGCTAATCAAGCACACAAACCGGTTTCTCATTTTAATGAGACCTATGTTCTGATAAAGGTTATGGCCTCAATTGCTGTATGCAATAGCAGTCTTGCTATCTGCTAGTTGTCGGGGTTTTCAGCATGTTTTAAAGCATGAAGATTCATTATTTCTGTCTCTTGATGATCTTTTAGCTTAACTTCTCAAGCCAAGGAGTAAGTTTTACTTACAGGAATAATATAATATCTAGCTAAAATTCTTTGTTTGCATAAAGGCCATTTTTACCAATGATATTTAATGTAAGTATTTTCAGGTGTTTATCAACGTTATATCAAGACCCTAACTGGTCACAGAAGGACCTTCAAGGTGCAATTAGCAGAGCTCAGAGGGCTGTGTCCAGCAGCAAAGGAGGGGCATTTTCCCCAGAACGACTGAAATACTATTTCCAGGAGTTGAGTGCAATGGAGAATAGCGGACGAAAAGTTTCCTTCACAGACTTGTGGGGCCTTATTGTGGAGTATTTCTTACAACAGAAGGTAAAGGAGTTCGTTTGGATGAGCACTACTGCTTGTCTTCTAGCTGGGACCTTTGCAGACCTGTATATTAAGTGTCAAGAAACTAGATACTCTCCAGCTTTGTAGGCTGATCTGCAATAGGCAGTGTTGTAGAATAAACATAAGGAGTTCTTGCTTCTGTCTGCCTCAGTTTTTCTAGCACTTGGTAAAGAATTTTGTAGCTTTAAGTATTAGAGCTACATAAAAATGGAGTGTGTGTTTGGAATAACTTGTTAAATTAATAGCTTTTGTGTTCAACACGTTAAGCCTGAAAGAATGTTGATGTTGGTTTTGCAAAACTATATCACTATGCAATATTTATTATACTAACTGAAATCAGAGTAGTAATTACCTTGTTAATAACACCAGACATTCTAAATATTCTGTCAAAACCTAACCATGTGCACAGATGGAAGGAGGAAAGGGGACTTTGAATTAGCAGTATTGTTTGATGCTAAGAAACAGATTCAAATTATTTAAGTGTGAGGACAGAATTTATCTTACTTAGCATGTTTCTTTTTCCTTGCTTGTAACCAGGAAGATCCATCAAAGCTGTCTGATCAGCAAGAAGCAGTGAAATGGGCCCAGAACCCTTATCCTATCTATGCAGCTGTCAATGTGAGACCCAATATTAGCAGTGGTGACTTTGCAGGTATGAATGTGGCAGCTTTATTTTGGCTTACTGAAGTCCATAAGTTCAATTCACCTGTGCAGCTCCAGTCCTAGTCACTTATAACTTTTCAATATGAGGCAGCAAGCATGTGTAGATGTAAAGAGACAGGGACACCAGTGCTTGTGTACACCTGCATACCACTATGGATCTTTTATTTTTCCATTGTTATTCTTTTGTTCTGGAGAGAAATATATATACGTGAAGAAAAATTTTAAAGCAGAACTTGAAGGACAATGAATTTCACTTGTAAATATTTATGGGAAGCTTTCAAGTGCAAGGGTCATTTCAATGTGCAGACAACTCAGGAAGCCTAACACGGGGTCAACAGGAATGTGAAATTAGTACTTCAAAAGTTGATGGTAAGTAGTGAGCAGAGCTCACTAGCAACAGCAGAGCTGAGAAAAGTGAACTAGCTTCCCTTAGATATGATGAAAATGGTTTAGAGTAGAGTTGAAATAGGCAGGATATTTCTGTAGTAACAAAGTCAAGATAGAGTGTAATATTTTGTTTGTTTTTTCCCGGAAGCCAGGAAGAAAGGAGGTTGTATTTAGTCAATGAAAGCCTGGACAAGAGTTGATATTAATGATATTTATAAAAAATAGAGGCTCCCTGACAGGGAAATCCACAGTGATAATAAAAAAGACGTGGAGGTAGATTCCCTTCTGCCCCCTCCCGCTCCTCATGTGAACATTAATTTCAGTATTAAAGTGTTTACATGTAAGCTTATTCTGAAGTGAGCAAGTCCTCATTGATCTGTTGGCTCTTTCTTAGAATGGTGTGAGTTTACTCCCTATGAAGTTGGGTTTCGCAAATACGGGGCTTTTGTCCGAACAGAAGACTTTGACAGCGAGTTCTTCATGGGAAGGCTCATCCAGAAACATCCAGAGCCTAGAATTTGTTTTCTACAAGGTATGAACTTAGAGCAGTGAATAAAACAACTTTTAGGACTCATCAACTTTTAAATTTTGATCACTTCAGATCTCAGAATCTGAACAGGGGAAAAAAATGTCAAGTTCTTCTCCACAGGTTTAGGCACTGTTTCATAGTATTATGGTCATATATTCCTACGTGTGTAAACAGATTCTCTAAAAAGCCAATGGTATCCCATTGCTTTTATAGTCATACTTGTAGGAGCTAATGCTCTCTGCTGTAATATGCTACTTTATTCCATTAACTTCATTTCTGTTCCTTACCTATGAATTTTTTTAATGGGTGATACCTGTTTGACAGAAAATTGTTTGCTTTCTGTCAACTTTATATTCTGTGTTATTAAAAATGCGTCTTAAGTTTGCTTGGGTAGAATACTTTCCAGAACCTGAACGAGATGAAGTATTCGCAGTGTTTTTTTAATGTTTGGTGATAAACTGAGAGCAGACATGTTGCTAAACAGGATGTAGGTGGTAAATAGAGATCCTTTCCCACAGATAAAATGAAATTCTTGTGGGAATAAACTGTAGATGAAAATCAAGGGCAGGGCATGGTGTGGTTGGTCAGGGAGGGCTACTGCTTTCCTCAAAGTTGAAGTGAATTATCCTGTGCTTTCAAGTATCTTCATTTGACATAATGTTCTTTTCCAATGTTGCCCTTGGAAAAATCCTCAAAGTTTCTTGACACTTACTGCATACTTGCCTGTAATTGTTGTGGTGCTATCTTCCTAAAACTACAACCTGGGTGTGTCTGAGTAACAAATCAATTCAATCATGATATGCCCCTTATAAGTTCAGTGCAGGAGATGAGGCAAAATCAGAATCAGAAATGCTGCTGTTAGTGAGTTTGATTCTATAGGTCTCGGTGTTAGGCTGGGCTCTCCAACTTCCCTTTGTTGTGATCACGGATGTCCTTACAGGCTTTGCATTGAAGGACTATGCCCTGTTTGAAGCATCCTCCTTGAAGATGTCTACAGGCAGGCAGTGACAATCTATACATAAAGATATTATTTTATTGGAATCAGTCAGGAACGTGAAGATTGTGAATTTTTTATATCGTGTTTTTGTCTGAGTTGGGGGGGGAAAAAAAAACAAACTGAAAAAAAGAAAGAAATAGAAGAAGTAAATCTAATGTGCCATAAGTATTTTCTTTCTGTAACTTTGGAACACAATAGTAGTAGCTTGAAGCTGGAATTCTTCTTTTGATTCAAAAGATCTTTTGGCCCTGCAGAGCTTTTAAAGCTTTCTTAAAGCTGCTGCTTCAATCAGACATTCTCATGTTGCTGATATACAGAACTTCTTTGCCAATTCAGTCTTGCTCAGAGTCTGCTCTGGATACCTTGGTGATCACTCTCAGTAGTTTTGCAAAGGAAACTAGGCACTAAGTCTCTTACAGCTCCCCACATTTCTCTACCCAATCTGCTGTTGATCCTAACTGTCAAAAACTTCTTTAGAACTTTTCATTCTCTTTGCATCTTTTCTCATATAAGAGCTTCTCTTTCATAGAAGTTTCTGTATTTACAGAATAGTGGGAGTCAAATGGCAGCCTTCTCCATGACAGTTAGCAGTTGAGTTACAAGCCTTTTGCAAGCCTTTTTGGACCAGAAAGAACCGTTTAATTATTGAAGTATTATTCATTTCTCCTGCAGGAATGTGGGGCAGTGCCTTTGCTGCAAGCTTAGATGATATCTGTTTGAAAGTGGTTGGTATAGGACTGAGCTTTCTAGATCCGTTCAAAGATGTTATCAAAGTCATAGGTAAGAACATTCTTTAAAATTTTTGGATTTTTCTGAAGATTCCTGGTTTTGGAGTGACTTTAAAAAGTAATATGACTCAAAAATGTACTACATGTTGTTCTGAAGACTTGCATTTCCTTTTGTTCTGTGTATTAATCCATACTATCGCATACGGAGATTAATAGTAGGTTTTTTTTGTTTACTTTGTTTTTTTTTTTTTCTATTTTTAATTTTATTTTTTTTAACATGACTTTGACTATAAACTTTGTCTAGTTCTGGGAGATGTACTGAGCATGTTTTGCAATTCAGGGGATCTTTAATCATGAGAAGAAAAAGACAAAAGCTGTACAGCTATAACAGAGGTGAAAAGGTGAAAAATAAGTTTTCAATTCACTTGTTAGCTTGATTTATTTATAGATGTATATATTTACTAACATTGAGTAAGCTGGTTTACATTTGTGTTCTCTGTTTGCACAATAACTTTCTAGTAGTGAAAAGAAAACTTATTAAAAGCTGAGAGATGTTCAGGTGTGTTTTTATAACTCCATACTGAATTGTGGCAGGAGAGATTTTTTCCTCTTTGCAGTTGTTTTGCTTTTGTAACTATAAATGTGACTGAAGTGATGACTGTTGTTGTCTTATGAGACAGAAGTGGTTGTCACTTGCTAACAAGAGTTTTTGTGTGGATTTGAAATTAAAATGGATGATGATATGTGTAATTCCCTTTAAATATGGTGAGTAAATATCCAACTATAGAAAATACAGCTGATTTAAATTTAATTACAATACTTTTTAATTAAAGGACAAAGTCAGCCTTAGGACAACTTTGTAGAAAAGAGGTCTGATTGAAATGATGGAGCTGTGTGAGCATTTGCTATGTATTCTGTACCCTTCGTGACTTCTGTAGATGACTGCAGAAGATTCCATTTCCGAGATCCGACACGGCTGAAGACTCGCTTGATTGTACCTGGGGGCCCCCTGTTGCAAATCTTCCAGGATTTCTTCAAGTCCCGGGTCACGTGTGGGGAGACCTTCAACTTCATGCATGGATTATATCTTCATAAAGATTATGTTAAAATCAAGGAATTTGTGGTTTGGAGAGGTAAATGAACCTGTGTATGTCTGAAATGTAAAATAGTATGTTAATGTTCTGTAACAGGCAATGTTACAGAATGTAAGAAAGATTGACTTAGTCCCACTGAAGTCAGGGAATTTACCCAATTTACCCCTTCTCATGTCAAAGCAGAGATTTGATCCACTGTGTATATTCTGACATATGAGGCAAGCTCATTATCAGATTTTCATGACCAATCTCAGTACATGTTATAATGTGTTTTTTCTTACAGCCCTAGCATGATCTATGTTGCTTGTAGTCAGTGGTGTGTAACAAAGCATTATAGTTACTTTTGTTACTTGGAGTGTCTTCCAGGCACTCATCTGGATGCATTTCCCAACCAGCTGAGCCCCATGGAAGAGAACTTATATTTAGTGGATGGTGGCTTTTCTATCAACTCTCCCTTTCCACTGGTACTTCAACCAGAGAGGGATGTGGATGTTATTTTGTCATTCAATTTTTCCTGGGAAGCTCCATTTGAGGTAAGAGACACAGCACTGTTACAGGAAGATAAGAGTGGAGAATCATGTTCACGATGACAGCAGATCAGTTAATGCTGAATGCAAACACTGATGAAAAACTGTGTTAAAATGAATCCTCGCCACTTTAAAATGTTGTTGTACCATGCTTTTTACTCTCAATATCTCGAGCAGATTGGAAATGACAACTGTATGATTCTATTCAGAAGCTTATAATGTTACCTAGAACAAGAATATTTGTTTACTTCATAAGATCCTTGTTGCAGTTGGTGATTTTCTTCATGCAAGTGAGTCTTCCTGTACGTACAGGTGTTTAATTTCTAAGTGCAGAGAAGTTATGTATACTTAGAGTAGTAAAACATAAAAACAGTTTCAGCAAACTGTTGATGTTTGGTAACACTTTTTAGTTTTGTACTTTTTCTGTATCACCAGCCAGAGAAATTGATTTGTGCTGTCTTAAGGTGGATTTCTGTCACTGATTTTGTGAAAGAGCCTCTGTCTCTGAGGATTCTAGTTACAGACACATTGTTTGGCTGGTATTCTATCAGAATGACACTTGTTCTTTGACAACAGGTTTTAGAGCTGACTCAGCAATATTGTGAGGAGCGGGAAATACCTTTTCCAAAAATCAAAGTGAGTGAGGAAGATGAAAAGAAGCCCAAAGAATGCTATGTGTTTGTGGACGATGATAATCCAAAGGCTCCCATTGTGCTCCACTTCCCATTGGTGAATGACACCTTCCAGAAATACAAAAGTCCAGGTAAGGAGATTTGCCTTCAGCTTCCAAGGACTTTGGATCATAAAGGAGCTGAAATCCCCCAGGAAGAAAGTGTTTCTTTCTTTAGGGAAAGAATTGTGGTTCAACTGAGCAATTTACTGTGATATCCTCCTCACATAACAACACAAACCTATTACGGCTGACATATTGTTTTTTCTTGCTGCAGGAGTTAAACGTGAGTCAGAAGATGAGAAATCCTTCGGTGACTTTGTAATTGAGACAAAAGATTCTCCTTACCGTACGCTAAATTTCACCTTTGAGCCATATGATTTCAGCAGGTTAGTGGAAGTGAATCGCTACAACGTTCTAAACAGTAGCGACACACTCTTCAAAACCCTGAACTTGGCTCTGCAAAGGAGAAAACTGAAGAATGTCATCAATACAGCCAACACATGAGCAGCTTCCATCGCTGAGAATAAAGACAAGCTTCAGTGTTCAAACTGGAAACTGTCTTTCTGAAAAGAGAGTAGAGAATGCAGCACTGAAATTTGAGTTGAGAGATCAACGTGCCTTGCTCTTGGAAAAACCTGAGAGATAATGATGTAGTACAAAGCAACAGAGCATGTTGCTATGTTAAACAGGAAACAGAGATATGTTTATGTGGTGAAGAGTAGTTACCTAGCCCAGTTTCTCATCTAACAGTGGCTGATGACTAGAGAAATCTAGCAAATAGTGCAAGCATCTGGAGATAATCTTCAAAATTCCACTGTTTTGTGGATGAAGGATTTTTTTTTGTCAAAGGTGTATGAAGAAACACAGATTTCTTCCATACCTTTCTTGCTTTTTGAACCTCCACAGAGTGTTCATTTACATCATCTGGCCTTGATTTCCACTCGTTGTAACCATGCGCTGAGAGAGAAAAAGTGTCCTTTTGCTTTCAACTTGCTACTGACTGATGCCTATGTATTTGAAAGCATAGGAAAGAAGGCTCCTAGGAAGAGTCTGAATTAGACTTATTTTTTTTCTTTACGCTTTCATACTTGTGCTTGCAATTCAGATAGAGCTTTGCTCAGGGAATCAATTTGTGTTTTCATATTATATTCATTGTTGTCAAGGTAGGAATTGACCTCCCTTTGCAGAAAATGATATAAAGGCTTATGAACAGATATGGTTCTTGATTTCTTTTTTATATGTGTTCCTCTTTTAATAAATTTCCCTTTTTATAACATGCTTTTCACGATTATTCTTATTAGTACTTGTTTCATTTTTATTTTAAAGAGTAAGCAGAATGTCAACATAATAACATATTGCATAGTTTCTTTTATTAGTTCATTATAACTGATGGAATCGGAAAGCAGCAGTCCATTTTTGGCTGGTGCTGCACAGTAATAGAAGACATCTCTTCATTATAAAGCTTCTCTTTAGGAATGTGTGACTCAAATCTTTACTAAAAATAGATCTTAATTTTTAGATGTTTTGTGACTTTAGTGACTTCATTTGGGCAGTCAAATTTGATTGATATCTGGAAGGAAAAGTCCTTAGAATTTGCTTCCTTATCTGCTTTGTAGGATTTGGACATCTTCAATATATGTTTGGTGATGTTTTATATACCTTTCCACAGGATTTTCAAGTGTTCTTGTCTCAGCTGCCTTTAAACCTCATGCCATGCCTTTGAATTTGTAGTGGGATTGGAGTTTCCTGAGCTGGTTTTTCTTCTGAAGTGAATCTGGTTTCATGGCTTGATTACTTGCACTTTCTTGCTTTTGAGGTTCTCTCCTAATAGGAGAAGATTTGATGCTGTGGGGGTGTGAGTATTTATATAGCAGGATACAGGTGGGAAGATGGAATGTTACTTGCAAAACTGGATCTGCTCAAATTTGCTAGCCATGTACAAAGGAATCTTTTAAGGTACAGCTTCTCAGTAAGTTCTGCTGCAGTAACAGTGCTTCTGTGTTTTGAAAAGATGTGATGCCTTGACAGTTCATTTTGATTTGCTACCTTGATGTGTGAATAGCCACCTCTTTTGCAACTGTGTGTTATGGTAGAATTGTCCAGACAAATCAGTACACTCGCAGCACTACATGTATTCTTCACTCTTAAAAATGCCAGAAACTCACTTCACTGAGAAACTGGAGGTGACAGAATTGGAAAGGTGAAGAATCACTGGAAGTTGTGCTAGTGAACTGAACTGACTCATGCTTAGATCACAATTGCTTTATTTTGTCGTCCCCACAGCAAAATTTCTAGAATTTTTTTTTTAGAACTGGTTTAAAAGTTTTTGGGCTTTGATTTGAACTGAGTGAATTAACATACTACTTATATGTGAATATCTTTGCCCCAGTCTTTTGCAATTCTTGGTTGTATTGCTAAGCTTACTTCCTGCTCTAAGGAATGTGATCATGTGTAGCCCCGTGCTGCTCCCTCCTTAGCCTGAAGATACAATTAAAGCACTGCTGTGAGGAGGCCAACTTCTTGTGGTCTAAGGAGCAGATTAGTGCACTTGAAAATGTCTATTTACCCATTCCAGTATGTATATGGATTATATCCAAAATCTTCCTTTATTTCTAACCTGACTATCCTGATGAAACAGTGGCAGAACTCAGCAAAGTTGCATAAAAATGTTTGTTATTTTAACACTCTTTATTGCATGAAGATATATCAACAACTTTTTTTCTTTTCCTGAGACTAGCTTCTAGATAGATTTCTTAAATATGGTTTCTGGGAGAGAAGGGGGAGCATTGGCAGTGGTATCAAACTTTGCTTCTATTTATTGTTCCTTTTCATAGCACCAGTCCCCCAGTTGAGGCAATGACCGCTGGCGTTTTGGTGGTAAGGAATTCTTTGCGTCCTGAACGTGATTGACTTATACAGTCTGAGCAACAGCACTTGCAGATATCTACATGCTTTTCCATATCCAGCACGTTTTTTAATGCATTAAAAAGAGACAGTGCCTTTTACATGACACTGCAATGACTCTCCACCCGCTCTCCAACCTGCTGTATTTATAATCACAAAATATCATAAGGCAAGGCCTGGAACTACAGGGACAGTAGCTTCATTAAGCTGCTGCCAGAGTAGGCTGCTGTAGTTAGTGGGCATGCTGTTGTGAAGACTGCTCTGAAAATAATGCCTCCTATCTTATTATGTTGGCCTGTGATGTCAGAGGTGGATGTTTATGGATGGTAATAGAGGTTGAACCTCCCACCAAAATGTTCCATTACTTTTTGTTGTTGTGTGACAGACGGCAGCAGGGGGGCAGTCTGACAAAATGGTGTCTAACATGGAAGTGCATGAAGCAAAAATGTGTAATTGAATTCCTCCATGCAGAAAAAATAGCATCCATTGACATTCACTGATGCTTGATGAACGTTTACAGAGACTGAACAGTGGATGTGAACACAGTGAGGTGGTGGGTGGTGTGTTTCAGCAGTGGCAACAGCAGCAATAAGTCCCCTCTGCTGATGCAGATTTTTTTATGAGCATGGTATGCGGGCTACTATTCATTGCTGATGAAAATGCATGGCTAATGGTGCTGACTATGGTGAAAAATAGTATTTTGTAGTTGAGAATGTGCTCTATCAAATAATGTTATTGTATTGTTTGTATTTCTACAAGTAGTAAAAACTACTAGTTGTAGTTTCAAAGGAAATAATTGGGAGGCATTACTTCTGGAACAACCAGTGTACAATGAAAATCAAACATTGCCATTCATTTATAATCTCTTTGGCAGAGAAAAATAGTTGGAGGTAAGGAAAGTGTAGTTCTTTGGAAGTGAAATTTCCTGGTAGTGTACCTCATCTCCCCTGCTTTAAGTTCACAGGTGTGTAATCATACCTATGATTTTGACTGTTGCACTGTCACAATTTTAGTTAAGCTCAGCAGTGCTGTTGCAGTGCGTCTGTTTCTGTTTTCTTGGTAAACTGGTTGTTGGGTTGTTGATCACAGAATTCAAGTCAGCTCAGGTCTACTAAGAGTTTTATAGTGTCCTACAAACTAGAAATTGTGGTGAGAATTCCAGAGAAACAATGATTAGTGCCCACGTGCTTACCTCATATAATTTCATCCAAGGGTGTTGATGTAAATACCAGGCCAAGGTTTCCTTGAGGGCAAACGTAGAGCTGCAAAGCTTGACTAACTAGGTGTGATAACTTCCAGGAGAAGGAAAGTTGCTCAGAACATTATGGATGAAAATTCTGATCCTGTTCTCTTTTTCTTTCTCTTTTTTTTTTTAGTTCTGCAATATAATTAGTAAGTAATTAAACTTTTGCATGCAGCCTTCAACTTTAAAACAAGCAAAATCATAACCCCAATGGAAAAAAAATCTCAGTAAAAAGTTAACGATGCTCACTAACCCTGCCAAGCCTGACCAATGAAAACACTTCTTGCTGTGTGACAAGTGGAAATTGAAGTAGGGCTTCTATATTACTGCTGTGAGGTTAACCAGTCTCTGATAGGTTCTGCACCTTCGCAGTATATTTATTTCCATCTCCAATGTTTAAGGGATCCCACTGCATCTAAACCTAAATTCTAATGCAACAGTTGTACTACTGTGACATTATGTCATTGTCAGCATATAAGAAGCATGTTTGAAGTTGATGGTATGGGGGTCTTTCTCCTTTTTAGCATCTACCATACAGACACTGATACTGCTTAGCAGTGGAGATCCACTGATGTTAAGGTTATTTCCCAACTTACCAGGGAAGTCTGTTCCTGCCAGTAAATCGGGGAAGCTGGAAATGGGAAGCTTGGCAGGGAAATAGCTTCAGAGTGGGTGAGACTGTATTTTATAAATGCTTCTTGAATGCTTTGTCTGCAGAAGTTAGGCTATGTTTTGTAATGATGTGTTCTAGAAAATGACATCTGAATAGTTGCATTCATTACTCATTGTGAAACACAACATGCTTAAGCATGCTATATCTTTGAATTACACCTTTGTCTCCACTGTGGATGCATTTCTGAAATCTGCATTGCTAAGCACACGATGCTTTAAGGAAAATATTACACCAGTGGTCTACTTGAAAATGTGTCAGTGAATTAGAGCATGTCAGGAACAAACAGCGATTAAAAAATGAAAGAAACGTCCTCCGGTTGAACCAATGCCAGATGAAGGTAGGATCACCTCTGCACTGGAATACATTGCCCAGAGAGGTTGTGGATGCCTCATCCCAGGAGGCATTCAAGGCCAGGCTGGATGTGGCTCTGGGCAGCCTGGTCTAGTGGTTGACAGCCCTGCCCATGGATGGGGGTTGAAACTATATGGTCTTTGACGTCCTTTTCAACCCAGGCCATTCTATCATTCTATGACTAAGCCTCTAAGGCAGGTGTTCTAAAAGGTTTTCTAGATACAAATTACTCCCTGAAAATTTGATGTTTATGAGTACCCCCCCCCTCCCTGACAGTGGTCCCTGGGAAAATGTTGTGGCATGCCTCCAGTCTTCTGAAATATTGGTGAATCCACCACTAAAACACCTTAACCAATCAACTTTGAGGTGGAACTGTAGGATTTATTACTCTTTTTCTTTATTTTTCAACCAGATACCATAAAATTGCTCAGATCGTTGTATAGCTGAATCTCTGGGATTTCTGAGGCCCTACATGAATGCCTTTTGTTTCTGTCCTGGTGTTGCTCTCTCCCTGCAATCAGCCCTTAGGTGGCACTCTGTCACTGGAGTGTGCAGCACCTGTATCTACACCTGAGCCCTCCCGACATTAATGCCGAGATCCTGCTTTCTAATATGATTCCTTAGTGTTGGTGCATTCGTAACTTCCTAATTCCTTCCTTAAGTTCTTCTTTCATGGAACTTACTCCTCTGTGGTAAAAGTCAAACTGCTCTTATCAAAGCCTATATTTTTCTCTGAGGAATTTTTCTGTGATGGAGTAAAGGGCAGTGATGGAGGAGGCCATCCATGGCTTCTTGCATCTAGAGGGCTGAAATCTCAATGCCCCATACGCAGTGAAGGTAAGTACAGACCAACTCTCAGTACTGTGCTGGTGATTGCCTTCTCAGTTTAAGCAAACATCTGTGCTGATGTAGTGGCTCTGCCTAGAAAGGAACTAGCACCATAGGGGCTGTGATGAAGGAAAGCTGTGTTTTGAATGTGTGACTGAAATGGCGTTGATAACATGCTGATGTTTTGGCTATTACTGAACAGCGTGTGTGTGGTTTTTTTTCCCCTTTTTGTCATTCTGCTCATTCCTGGGGTCCTGACTATGGGGATGGAAGAATCTGTGAGGTGACACAGCTAGCCCAGGCCTTTCAAAGGAGTAATCCATGCCGTATGACATCATGCTCAGCAATAAAACCTGAGGTAGAGGAAGAAGGCAGAGAGGTGACTACCACAGTAGCTGTTGCTCTGAGATTAGGGAGGCATCAGTCTGCTTATAGGAAATAGTGATTACTTTTACGTTACTGGTTTCTTTTCCTTTTTCCTTCACTTAATAAACTTATTTCAGTCCTTGGATTTTCTCACTCTAGCTCTTCACATTCACTCTCCTGCCCCACTGGGTGGTGGAGGAAGAATGAGTGGCTGTGTAGATGCTTAGCTGCTGGCTGGGATCAACCCACCACAGTTCATTATAGCTATGTCACTGTATCTCTTTACTGCATTTTTTTTTTTTGTCGTTAGTTAGAGAAAAGCAGCAAATCCATAGATTCTAGGCTAGGCTTTGTACTATGCTTAATTTTCTCTGGGATTTATCTATAGCAGCCTAGAAGTCCCAAGCCTTTTTCATCTATTCAAAAACCTACAACACATACTTTACATCCATGGTGGAATTCAAGTGTCAGACTTGTCTGAGTGTTGCTGCAAGATTTATGATCTTGCTGACAGGGTCAGGTGACAGGAAATCCCAACCAGTCTTTGATCCATGCACAGGTAAGTGCCCAAGTAAAATATCTGAGTAGCTCATTGTTGGGTGGGCTTTTACAGTGCTTCACAGCTGCTGCTGTCTGCTAGCAGATTTCATTTATCCCACTCTGTACAGATGTTTTTTGGGGTAGGAAGAGGGAGGAAAGCAAGTTTCTAGCTGCTGGTGACTAATGCATCAAGGTGATATAGTATGATAATTGTAGGCACTGAAGAGAGCTGGGCATTTCCAACGAGTGCTTCAGCTCTTAGGCACTACCAGAGTATGTGTTAGCTTGTTTCTTTCCAATGACAATGGTGATTCAGCTGCAATTATGAGCTTAATCAGTACTTACCTCAGTCCTGCTGTTGCATATCAAAAGCCTGCAGCTGTAATCAAGTAATAAAAGTGAGCATCACAAAAGAACATGCACTGAAGAAATCCTGGGATCTTTTCTTCTTCTGTCATAGAAGTGCAATAACTCCCATCACTCTGAGGCTGTTAGTCCCTGTGTCTATTTGTGCACTTGACCTTAGATCCCTGGCGTAGGATCACACTGCATTCTATGTATTACAGATAAATGGATGGTGCTTTCTGATCTCAGATGTGTGTCTGAGCTGAAAATCTTGGGAGCTGAGAGGCAGCGTTCCCTTTGCGCTGAGCATGGTGACTCGAGTAGTGCAGTCTGAGGGAGGTGCTCCTGAGCAATTCAGTCATCAGGAGATTTTTCATACAAAAAAACTTCATACCATCACTGCGGTACGTCTGCTTTTGTAGGTAGAGCCCTTTGTTTGCTCTTCTTATGACGCGCCATCCACGAATGGTCTGAATGTGGAAATTGCAGTAAGAATGGGAGGTGAGCAGGGAACACAGCACACTGTTTAAACGAATGGGTGACTTTTGATCTAGAAGAGCTGGAGAGAATACATTGCTACCATAATGAGCCATAAAATGACTTCAGAGTCTGAACCAAGAGATGCATTGGCTGTTGAGTTCAACCTCACGTAACAGCATGAGCTGAATCTTTGTCTTCAAATCACTGAGCATTATTTCAGAAGTATGATCATATAACCCAAGTGAAATAGATATGTTGCAACAGGATTGTCCCACAAAATAATATTAAAAAATAGACCAGCAACCAAAGAAAGAAAGAAACAAAACCAAACTCAGCTGTAGCTAAGAACCCATCACACTTTGCATAAACGTCGCTATACTTTGAGGTAGAAAGTTGTGTGTGCAGTGCCAGTCTATGGAAAAAGAAGAATAAGAATAATGTTTTTTTGATTCCTTATGTAAGGCAGCTCTCCTCCATAGTACCACTGGGATAGGACAGATTGACTTTCAGCCACTTCTAATGACAAGATTTTTATTATTCTGTGAGTCCTGCTACTTCAAAAGGCAGCCTTCTATCTGGCTTAAGAAATTTGAGACTTAAAAATATTTCAACTGCAATTTTATTATTGCATAGTATCCAGTGATTCAAAGAACACCTAATGCTTATTTTATGGATAGTGCTAGGTACGCTTATTTGTTATTGTGCATTGAGTGCTATTAAAATGATGTGAAGCTATTGTAGTACAGAGGTAAAATCAGGTAACAATTTATACACAAACATTTCAATATTTTGAAAAAACATCCTATGTAGTTACTTGTGTTAAAGCTTAAATGTGTTGTTAACACAGTTTAACTGAAAGCAGTGCGTTCACCAAGGAATACATTTCAGTAACAGAAGTTTCTCCTGGTTCTGTTTACCCAATGACACCTCTTATGTAACATAAATGAGGGGAGAAGAACTATTCCTTAAATGAGAATAGTTGCAATGCTCTCTCAAGCGTTCTCCAGTTGGTGAGTGCCCCATCATATCCTCCTGTATGGGCTTATTCAAAACTCACTGTGATGAAGAGCTGTTTTATTTTGGGATTAGTCCGAGATAAATGTTTGACCAGTATCCTTCTTTCTCCTAAACCACTACAGCAGTAAAATCTTCATTTGGCAAAGAACAAGTGCATAATTTGTGCTGTTGAAATCAGTGGGGGGGGTGGAGCTCTGAGTCAGTTTATACAGCTCTGCTGCTCTGCTGGTTGGAGAATAGTGTGTTCCTTGAGCCAGCTGTCAGCTGGACCACCACACCTCTGCCGTTTATGAAGTAGAGGTATAATGGGATCCTCAGCCTACTCACCTCTGGTAAGAGGAAATCAGCAGTGGGATGGGATGATATGTTTTCATAATTATGGGATATCATAGTTGAGATGCCTGAAAAGCAAAGTGCTTGGTGAATTTTGGTCCTTAAGTGCCAAATATGTTTGTATTGGGCAGAATTATTAGTCAGAGCAGCTGGTAGATGTCACTGGGCAGGTAGCACTGTATCTCAACTTGAGGAGGAGAGAAAGCCTCCTGCTATTGCCCTGGTGGATCTCAGTAGAAACTAAAAACTGGGGGTTGTTGGCTGGTGGGTTTCATCATGGTCCTTCTCATTTCCTCATCCCCAGGATCAATTCATCCAAGCAAACCCACACAGGAAAATTGGGATCAGGAAGGGGAATCGTGGAAGACCATGCAGCGCTGAAGATGAGGTATGGAGTAAATGACTGCATCTGGGTTCCAAGGAAGGGCTGCAGGGTACAAATAGCAGCTGTGACACTGGGAGAGAGTCTTCCATCAGCACCTATTGTCTCTCCTTGAGCTTGGCTGTTGTTATAAAAGGTGTTATGTTTTAGCGGTTAGTTAAGGGAATTTGTTTCTTCTGTGACTGTGCTCCCCTGGGTGGAGAACATTTGCAGTGACATGGGGGTTGGGAAGGTGAAGAAGATGAGGAACTCGTGGTTTAGATGCTGGGCAAGGAACTGGGAGAGCTGGATGTTAGTCTTGATTTTATGGTTACAACAGTATATGATGTTAATCATACCTCATAGCACTCAAAGATGTCTTCATATAATTTTTCCTTTGCTTTGTGGAGATGGATTGGCAGATGCAACATATTATTCAGTATCTGCTTCTAAAAATAATTTGGAACCTGAGTTTTTATGAAATTGAATTATTAAAAGCTGTTGGAATGTACTTGAATGTGGTATGTAACAAGTTATTCCATTTTTCTGAGCAATGGCTGGTTTAAATTATATTAAATGGAAAAAAATCATATATTATTTTTAGTATTAGAGTTTCCTGCATCTGCTCCCTTTCTGTAGCCAATGTAGAATTATGAAGCTATCTGCTTGCTAGATCTACAATTAGACCAGGTTGACCAGGCTCTGAGCACCCTGCTCTAGCTGTAGGTGTCCCTGTGCATTGCAGGAGAGTAGAGCTAGATGGCCTTTAAAGATCTCTTCCAACTCAAATGATTTTACAATCTGGGAAAGCAGTGAACTCCATACTGGCCAGCACTATAGAATAATACTGACTTTTATGTTTGAATGTTTTTTTAGTCCCCCAACTATCTTACAAATAAGCTTTCTCTAAAATATGAGCTCTGTATGCTCCTAAAGCTAAGGATTAAAAATTAATCATCTGTATTTAGGATGAAAATTTGTGCTTTCTGAAATTCTGATCACGTGCTCCTGTCACTTTTTCCGTCTCCACTTTAGAAATGTTGCTGTCAAAATCTCTGAGGTTGATGGATTTCTTCTAAACCAGCAGGTTTTGGTCAAATCACAGTTCTGAGAGAAAACCACTGGGTTGAGAATTTTCCACTGGGCTCTAAGTATCATCTAGGATGGTGACACAGTTTTTTAGATGGTTAATCTGCTCCTCACATATCAAAGTAAGAGATATACAAGGAGATTCTAGGGAGACAACTTATTTGAAATCATGATACTAAAATGATTTAATTACTCCTTTCAATTTAAGTAATGGAGTTACTGCTTCTATATTTTACTTCTGATGTTCTTCGGGATTATCTTGTTTATCCTGTAACCAAGTATAGGGTTGTTCGTAGCTGTGTTAGGGTGTGGAAGGGAGAAAACAAAAAAGGCTTGGGTCACGCTGCCTTCAAAGGTGCTGCCATGTACTGCCCTATGATATGGGATATCAGTGTACTGTTATACCTCAGTGCTTCTCCATGGTGAATAAATCAGGTCAGCCTATTGTTTTTCAGTATGAATGTATTTGTATAGTAATTTATTATCTGGAAGTCCTAAGTAAGCCAGGGCACTGTAAATAACATTTATGCTTTTTTTCTTCTGTATATTCATATGAAATTATAACTTCTATTCTTGCTCCTTGGTTTTTTCACTTACTCTTTCTTCAGTTCTGTTTTTCTTTCAGCTTTTAGTTTATCAGTTTATGCCATGGTAATGTGGTTTCATTTCAATCAGTGCAGACCCTATCTGTGGATGATGAGCTATCTTTGTCAGTGTCACAAAGAGTCAAAAAAAACCCTGCAGCCTCTTCTGCCTTACAGCATATCACCTTTGCACTGAAACACAAGAGGCACTTTGTAGTGAGCTTGGATCTTCATGTGAAATGAGAGTGTTTATGCAAAGCCTCTGATTTCAGCCTTCCTTCTGCCAATGTACCTGGAAGAGCTCTGGAGTCCCATGCTGGGATGTCCACTTCTGGAATCTTTCTCTTCCTCTTTTATTTTTTATGTATTTTTTTGAGTTATGTAATTTGGTACAACCAAAGACATTGAAGTGTTATGAATCATGCAGCCAGATTGGCCAATAGCAATGATATCTTGAGTGGGACATTTTATAAAGGAGTGGATCTGTCCTGTTCCTCAGTGATGTTATGTGGCTAATGGGTGCAATCCCTGCCTGAGGAAGAAGGGAATTCCATAGCCCCCAGGCTGACAGGTTGGAAACTGCTGTGCTGTAATCTATTGGGCTCTGAAAGCTGAGAAGCAAACCCTATAATTTGGAGGTAGATGGATTATAATAGGGATAAATATGTAATGGCTTTTAGTGAAAACAATTTTGTATTTTCTTACTACTCCATGTTGAAAATTAACCTTTAAAACCTTTAATCTTAAAAAACAAACAAAAAAACCCAACAACTACAACAAAAAAGCCATGCAAAGAAAAACCCCAGACAACAAATCCAAATGAAAAATAATAACTCCCTCACCCGACTCAAAACTTAACCTTATGCACAACTGGTGCGTAAACTGCAGTCTAACATGTTACGCTGTCTATTCACGAGAACCAATTTCTGAGTGGAAATAATTGCAGTGAAAGCATATTCACTGCAGTAATACATGAGAATAGTGTATGATTACTAATTTTCTAAATACCTTCCCCTTTGCTTTGCTATAGGATGGGTTGTGATAATTACGCCTGAGTCCTTTCCTAACATGTTTTTGTTTTTTTTTTTTAATTTTATTTTGCAGCCAGAAATACCTCAGTTGTTTTGGCTTACTGTAAAAATTATAGGTATGAGAAATCTCCGCAAAGCAGACCTATGTAAGTACTACTGATGACATGTTTGTATCTCAGCACTGGCATTGCTGCCAGTCAGCTTGATGCTTCTGGGTAAAAAAGACCCCAGAGTTTTATTCTTCATTTCTTGAAAAGTGAAATTTCAGGAGGTGAAGTAGGATGTGCACTTGATTGGAACTAGGCAAATATTTAAAAGTAAAAAAAATTTAGGAGAGTCAGCATATTTCTGCTCAAACTGTATTTTGATGTTTGTTACCATACAGTATTAGTAGTATGAAGTAGACTTTTTTTTAACTTGACATACATTTACGTAAAGAGTTATGAACTCAGAATGTTTACTCTTGGGTCTGAAGAAGTATTTAGAAAGTCTCAGAGGTTGATTTTTTTTCCTACCTGGTTGGGCAAAAGAAACTAATAAAAGAAGTACTGCTGTGATAGTCACACAGCTTTCTGTTAACCCAGTGAGCCAAACTGACTGCTATGTGAAGCTGTGGCTGCCAACAGCTTCACACCAGGAAGCCCGGACAAAAACTGTATCCAACTGCAGGAATCCTGTCTGGAATGAAACTTTTCACTTCATGATACAAAGTGAAGTGAAGGTAAGACCCATATCTGTTCTCATGAGCTGAAACTTTCTACAGGGGATGTTTTCACCTTCTGTGTGTCTCTGGTACCAGGTGCACACTGCAGGAATATATAGGAGGATGTTGTATTGATGTTAGAGACCTCAGCCACCAAGTTCCTGACTCTCTGGAAACATTTATTTTCATTTTAGCCACGGAGTAGCTGAAAGCTTCATACGTGCATTATTTTTCCACCTAACACCTACCCAAAGACACTTCTGTATCTATTTGTGTTTTCATTTCTCCTATGAAGAAAGGTTGAGGGAACTGGGCTTATTTAGCTTAGAGAAGAGAAGGCTTTGGGGGGAACTCATTGTAGAGCATATAAACAGGAGGGGGAATGGTTGTTTACAAGAGTGGACAGTGATAGGACAAGGGGAAAAGGTTTTAAACTGAGACAGGGGAGGTTTAGGTTAGATATTAGGAGTAAGTTTTTCACTCAGAAGGTGGTGACACACTGGAACAGGTTGCCCAAAGAGGTTGTGGATGCCCCATCCCTTAAGGCATTCAAGGCCAGGCTGGATGTGGCTCTGGGCAACCTGGTCTAGTGATTGGCGACCCTGCCCATGACGGGGGTTGAAACTAGATGATCTTTGATGTCCTTTTCAGCCCAAGCTATTCTATGATTCTGTGATTTCATTTCTCTAAAAACAGCTTATGGGCTGTGGTCCAATCTCACCATCAAACATGTGGGGTTATGAGTATTGGGCAGAGGGGGTTCATGGATCTGCAGCCCCGTCCTATCTGCTGTCCTGCACAGTCCTCTGATCTCTGTCCCATGTGAATTCTGTTTAGCCCCGCTCTCATTACGCAGTCTGTCTGGCTTCTGCCCAGCCTCTTACCTCCCCCAGGGAGGGCTGGAAGGGCCACAGCAAGGGCTGGAAGAGACTTCTGGGGATCATCTAGCCCAGCCTTTTCCCGCTGAAGTAAGTTCCTTACAGGAGGCTGCACAGGAAAGCAACCTACTGTGGTCTCACCCAGTGCAGTCCTCAGCTACATGTCACCAAAGCAAATTTTGGCTTTTATTCTTACAGCATCCCTTCCTCCTTCTCATGTGCAACCCAGTGGGTCCCCTTTTCCATGCTCCCTGTAGAAAACAGGAATCAGAATGTAACCTGGAGATGGGTCTTAGAGCCCACTTGCGAAATGTGAGAGCAAAACAGGTCCTGTCAAGAGGAACATACAAACAAGCCAGCAACTATTCTAACAGCACTTCCTATCATATGTCATGCTACCCTTAGAGAGTGGGACTAAAAAAAGTTTTTGCCTCTGTTGGACTGATCTGATCAAAGGAGAATAGTTAATTACGGGTTTTAATTTATTAGTAGGCTTGAATAGGTAAGATAAATGTACTGAAGTTCTCCATCCTTCTTGGTTTCAGCTAACCTCAGAGAAATGCAAAAGGCCGTTCAAAAGCCTGTGGTTCTCCCCTCTCAGCACATGCAAAACAAAAATTAAATGAGAAGATTTTCCCTTTTGTTGGGACTTGAACTTGGCTGTGCTGAGGAGTAGGGTGGTGAGCGAGAGATGCCAAAAGCATCAAAGAGAACAAGGGAGATTTGCAACACATAGCAATTACTGTTTCCTAGCTGTCAGCAAGCTTGCAGATTTTGGTATGAATTTTCTGCTGCCCTGATTGCTCTATCATCTTTCAAAGACCAGTCACCATCAATTGAATCAGAGGTCTAAAAAGCTTTTCAAAGTCTTGGTAATGTTTTTTTATTAGCAACCCTGAAGTCTTTTTTTTTTTTTTTTTTTTTTAAGCTTAAACCAGTGCATTTTCAAAAGTCTAATGGGCTGTGAGAAATCAAACTTTACATCTAACATACAGACTTATAGTAGGATCATGCCCTCCCTGTGCTTTGAAGGAGTGTAACACAGACAGTTGCAGGAGACTTTCATGCAGACTCTTGAGGTCTCTTATCACAGAACAGTACATTTACATCATTCTCTGCCGTTCCC
Organism: Chrysolophus pictus; assembly: GCA_037305975.1. Lineage (NCBI taxonomy): Eukaryota > Metazoa > Chordata > Aves > Galliformes > Phasianidae > Chrysolophus > Chrysolophus pictus. The sequence continues at coordinate 25,694,803 of CM074580.1, read as the reverse complement.
CTCAGAATGTGCTGGAGCTGACGGTCTGCGATGAGGACACCGTCACACCTGATGATCAGCTTTTGACTATTCGCTTTGATGTAGCTAAAATTCAACCTGGAGAGAAGGTTCGCCTGAGTTTTGAGTTGAATCCAGAGGTGAGAAATAAAAAGATGAATGAAATCAAGTGGATAGTTAAAATAACAATCTTTGTCAGAATTTACTCCTAAGATAGTGCCTATATTACAGTTATTTAATTGAACGTTTAATGATAGCACATAAAAACTATTTTAAAAGTACTATGTTAAAGCACAAAGTTAAACACTTGAGGTTTAGTAGAAGCCAGAAACAGTCGCTCTTGTGTTGCATTTACAATTGCATGCAGAATGGCTTTTCCATGCTGAATTTTTTGATATTTGAAAACTGTTTCTTTCTTGCATCATAAAGGAAGGCAACTGTTATAGCACGTATTTTGCTGGGGAAAAAAACAGAGGGTAAAAGATAACACTTGATTAAAAATTTTTCTGCAAATCTGCTTGATGTTTGTGGTGAAGTGAATCAGTCTCCTCTCCCATATAGCTAGCGATAGGACTAGAGGGAATGGCCTCGAGTTGTGCCAGGAGAGATTCATGTTGGATGGTAGGAAGAATTTCTTCTCTGGAAGGGTGGTCAGGAACTGGAACAGGCTGCCCAGGGAGGTGGTGAGTCACTGTCCATGGAGGCGTTCAAGAAACTTTTAGATGTTGTACTAAGGAATGTGTTTTAGTACTAAGGAATGTGTTTTAGTGCGGAAATGCTGGTGGTAGGTGGACAGTTGGCCTAAAGATCTTGGAGGTCTCTTCCAGCCTTGGTGACTCTATGACTCTAAGCTGTGAGTTGGCTCTGAGGTGTGTGCAGTAGTAGCTTTGCCCAATGGCTTAGCAAACGGCATTTAGGGAGATAGGACCCAGTGAGCTGTGTCTCAGGAATGTTGTGACCAAGCTGTACTTATTTGAACCACGCAAGTACCCTTGAGGCATCACAGACTGTGGTCTAAGCACTGACTTTTAGAGCACTTAGGATTTTTTTTTTTTAATCACATAGTAATGAAACATGCCTATCTAATAGTAGGTAGCACTGCCACCTCTGTCCATTATGATTTATTTCATTTACCAAAGCTATCTCAAGTGGAGGGCTGAGGGCAGATGGGTAATGTCAGAACAAAGGGCTTCTTCCTGCTGCACCTCTTGCTCACGGTGCAGTTCAACAAGTCTGTCCATTGCTGGGCTCCAGGTTTCACACCCGCAAAAATGTGACTGAGATTTAATAGAAATACAATTTGTGTGTATGCTTACAGCACTGTAAAAAGAATGGAAACATAAGACAGGCACAATTAGGCACATGTTGTAACAAAGGCTCTCCTGAATGTTGTTTCTGCTGTTTTTTGAACAAGGTTGGAAAAGACCATCCACAAGCTTGAATTGCAGTCTGGTCACAGTCCAACACTTGATGAAGTCTGTCTTTCATTTGCAAAACAAGACTGCTTCCTAAAACTACCTCTCAGCTTTCTGTTGCAACCACTTTGTTTCTTACAAGTTGGAAGATTTGGGAGATACAAGTAAAAACAACATACTGCCGAGTTACATGCTGCAGATCCAAGTCACCTGATGTTTCTCACTTACTGAAAGGAAGTTGTAAATTAAAAAAAACAAACCCTCACATTTGCCTTCTCTATAGAGGTGGTTTTACTTTGGCAGCTGCGTTGCTAGAGTTGACATAGTTTTCAGACTCTTGGCAAAATTAAAATAGGCTGTGCAGCCAGACAGAGAGGATGTTTGGTACTAAATGTTAGCTCTTCTGAACGTGAATGTGAAATTTTGCCACATGGACATTGTCAGAAAGAGATTTATGTCTTCTACTAATTGGTATTTTTCTCCCTGAGAGTGATGCTGAAGATACTTGGTATGTGTTTCTTGGGTGATGTTTCTTGGATTGGCTGTCCCTCCATATATGTGGGTGACTGATCCAGCAAATTGCCTCAGTTAAGGACTACTGTTACTCAGCCTCTCTCGGATGTTGACACAATACTTTTCTTCTCTAATTGTTCCCTGCCTTCACATTCTTTCCCCTGTTTCTACTTGATTTGGCCCTCATGAACTCTCTCCCTCATCCCACTTCACAGCCTCAGTCTTCCTATCCTAGCAATTTTCATGTTCTATGTCAGACTTTTCACTTTTAAGTTTAGTCATGCTCTGCAAATTCTTTTGTTTTAACGTAGATATGATCACTTATTTCGATTTATTGTCAAACGTGTTCTACATCATTCACTTGTTATCCCTCCTTTTCTCTGCACTGATTGACTTGTGTCTCATACCACTAATAATGAACAGCAGGGCCTTATTTTGTTCATTTTTCTTAAAAGAAAAATAACTCTTGTTTTCAGAATCAGGAAGAACTGGAAGTGGAATTTCTACTGGATAACATGTGAGTAAAGTCTGAATGTTACAAAATTTGTGATTGGAATATTGATGTCTCAGAGTGATAATGCAGTATTTGGGAAGTGGCTCCCTGCACCTATGCTATGACATCCCATCTTGTCCTCTTCCCAGTGGTTCCCTTTCTGTTCTGAGTCTGGTGGAATTCCTCCTGTAGTGACAGTCACGGTAACTATTAACAGCTGAGGATGGGTGCTAATTTTGTAACACAGTTTTAGGAAAGATGATGCTGACTGGAGAGGTAAGAAAGATTGACAGAAAGTCATTCAGAGCCATGGGACTGTGACAGCAGCTGGTGGCACTTGGCATCTAGAACTGTGCTCAGAGTCATTAAAAATTAAGCAAACTGTTTGCATCTGAAAGATTATCACACACATACCTACTGTCAAATAAACCTTTTCCTTTTTCTTTTCAGTCCAGGTGTATCTGAGAAAATAGTCACTAATGGTGTGCTAGTGGTAAGCATTTTATTTTTTTTATTTATTCTTAAGTAGAGCAGAACTGAAGGTTGTGGTTGGAAGAGCCATGCCTCTAGGCATAGCATTTATCATCTTTCAAATAGGACACAAGTAAGACTGTGGAACTTTGAACTTGGTCATGTTTGTAGTGCATTCTGTCTTGGGAGAGAGATGGATCACTCAACCAGTGAGATGCTTGCTGATGAAATAGCAACAAACATAATGAGAAGTGAGTGAATCCAGTGCCAGTGCAAAATTTGTTACTAGATGCCAATCTTGGAGCTGGACGCTCTTCTCACACCAGTTCCAAAGTACTGTCTGATGTCTTTGTGCTGCTACTTTGTCCTGTGCTGCACCCTTGGGAAGTTGCAGCTTCAACCCAGACATTGTAAAGTACAAGCCCATTTGATCAATTGTTCTGCAGAGCTCATAGGCATCCTGCCACTCGTTCTTTTGTAGGGGAAAGTTAAAGCACAGTCTAGCTGGTTGAAAAATTCCTTGCGTTAATTGTTGGAGATTTAATGATATTTAATGTTTTTTATGGAACAGATCCTCAACTTTATTCACCATAGAATTGCTTCCATGGTATATGCAAACCATCTGCTTATTCACAGGACATCATGGCCAAGCATGGTGTAGCCATGGGACCCACAGATCCTCAGTGAGGATCCTGGGCTGTTTCTGTGACCAGTGATTTTATTGCTCGTCTCTTCCAGTCTCGAGAAGTTTCCTGTGTGGAAGTGCAAGTGGATGACACAAAGATGAGGAGTCCTTACACAAGTGAGGTTATTGATTTAAATGGTCTGTCAATGCTTTTTGTGCCATGAAAGGTGCAGACAAATATAGAGCATACTTGATGGTTTTTGGTCTCTTCTATTTGCATCTGTCCCAGTAGGGGATTGAGGTTTATGCTGAATTATCCACTTGTTAGTGGTGAGAATCCTCTGCAGATTGCATACTGCATAGCTTCAGGGAAACTGGAGGTGGCTGAGAAAAACTGGGAAACACATCTGTAATATGATGGTACAGAAAAATCTGTGATAAGGACAGAAAGAAAAGGGAGACACGACCAATGGGAGTGAAAAGACTGGTGGTGGGAGATGTGGGAGACTGGTAGTCTTCACAGGAGATGTGAAGACTACCAGTGGCATCAACTGGTCTAATGTGAGCTGTCTCCTGCATAGCAGGGAGAAGCTGCAATACTACATTGACCTTCTGGCGCTTATTCAGTTTGGCCCTTGTTTATGCTAACTGGGTGTTGAGGGGAATGTTGTGTGAAGGAAAGCTGACTACAGTAGGACTGGAATGTTACTCAAGTTGCTTTTATTTGTTTTTTTTTTTTTTAGGGACAGATGTAGTTATCATTACTCTGTACTTTCTACTTGTTCACAGGGAGAGATTTCACCTTTGCAATGAAGGGATCCTACGAAGAAACCCAGAACATTTCCATGGGTCCTTCCTGCAGCCAGAGAGGCAGTGATTCTACCATGTTCCACTATGTCAAGTACAGCCAACCCAAACTGGATATGATGTTGCCGAAGGAATGTTTGTACTGTGGTGTATGTTTTTGTTTATGGACAGTGATAACAGCCAAAGTAACTTTAGGAGAAGCATGTTGAATTAACCCTTTTCTGGTAGATTTATACCTATGGTTTGTAAATAATTTTCCCTTTATAACATTTTTTTCCCCTCTGTTTTAATTCAGCATGATGCAAACAGGAGGGAAGAAGATATAAGTGGTCCTCTATCTGTGCCTTTGAATTCTCTGGACCTGGGAAAGAAAATGACAGTAGTGAGAGTGAGTAACCTGTGACAGTATTTGGAATTATTTCAACAATGGGTAAGCTGTGCATATGTGATACTGGGTCCATTATTTATTTTGTTATTGAAAAAGTATTAGCTTAGTATATACATGCACTGCTCTGCATACACTTGAAAGTATAACTGGTATTTAAGGAAAAACGAACACTGCTTCAAGTATATTTTAAAAGCAGGACCTAGCAATGTTTGTGTGCAGAAGGTCTGAGAAATAGATTAATGATTTATTACTAGATGATATATCTGAATAACTGTTATTGCTGTAAAAAAAAATTGCCATTGCAAATGTTCAGTTGTTTAAAATGTGTGCTGTTGTCATTCTTCGTTCTCAGGGTGCATCTTACGAAGTGTCTGTGAAGGAAGAAGATGGGTAAATCTTACTTCTTCTGAATGATTACTTAGGCCAATCTTTTCATAGTATGTTCTTTAGATGAAGGGAAGCTACAGTTTAAGCTAGCTCATTATTTCAAAATCAGAAATAAAAAATTGTAATAGATTAAAAAAGACTGAAATATAGGGAAGGGTTAATCATGTATGTTTTTAATTGGTTGGTAAGAGTGCAGGATAGAAGAAATGGTGCACAGTCATGGAGTATAAGTAGTCACAATATTTTTCCTAATCTTTTTCCTTGCTAATGTTGATGCTTAAGAATGACTCGGTTTTGTAATCTTTATAATACATACACATTTATATGCAACATGTTTCCACATGTTTCTAGCATCATTATGCATTTACCATCCTGTGTTAAAACAAGGGGACGGCAAGTAATTAACTTATGGACTGACTCATAGAGGTATTTCTCAGGGCAACATTACCCCCTCCTGATGAGTTTGCTACACTGCAAGCAGACTGAGATGATAAATTGGAGCTTTTACTGAATATTGATTAAAAGTCACAGAAGGGACAAAATAACCTCTTTGGGAAGGAAAAAAAAAAAAAAAAAAGCAACAAAAAACCAAGCAAAATAACAAAACCCAACATCAAACAGTCCCAAACCTGAAAGAGTTGACTTGTGAAAATAAATGTTATGGAATTAATGATTCACATGATGTTCATAATTATGATATAAAGAGAAACATTTAAGAGACTTCTTCCAACTCAAAGATTTACAACTCATGTTATCAGCAGAGAAGAGCCTAAAGAAGAATTAGAGTCAGATTAGAGTTGCTTTTTTCCTGAAGTGTTGAGTTTTGGCAACTGCTGGGCCTGCCCTGCTATTCAGGAAACGTACATAGGAAAAGACCATGAAGAAATGTCCAGATTTGAGGGCTCAATGTGAAATAGCTTAAGTTCAGATACATTCCTTCCATTTTGTCAGCATGGAATTTGATTCATTTAGTTTCCTCATGATTGCATGAAATCTCTGTAGTAAGGCAGAAATATAAGGCTTGTGCTATCCTTCATTTGTTTGCATATGGTGGTCATCATATGCATGGAAATAGTTTTTCTTTAAACTGGAGTCTTTTTGGTGCTGATTTTTGCCTGACTTCTCAAGCAGTAGCTCTAGAAATGACTTACGTTTAATATGTCGTCTTTGTTCTCATCTTGTGCAATAGTAGCAAGAACTTAGATTTGCGTTTGGGGTTCGAGCTATGTGCAGAAGAAAAAGATTTCATCTGTAAAAGGAAGAAGGTTGTTGCTGCTGCTCTAAAAAATGTTCTTCAGCTCGATGAAGACCTGCAGGAAGATGAGGTGTGTGGGACAACAGCTTGGGAACCTGAATTATTCTGCCCTCTTTGAATGAAGAGAATGTGATATACTTGCACGCCTATCTATATAACTCCTCCACATCTTTTAGACTAAAGTGTATAAACTAGTGAGCGCCTATATCCAAAAATTTTTGGTGCTCCTAGAACACTCATCCCTTGATGCTGTGTGTAGGAGAACATTTGTCAACCAAGTCTTAAGTGCTCACAGACTTAAATAGCGAGTAGAACACTCTCTAGTGAGTAGATCACTTCTCTAATGAATGACCCCATGCCTTTGTGTGCTAAGCAGGTGCCAGTGGTGGCAGTCATGACTACAGCGGGGGGAGTGCGGTCCATGACGTCAATGTTTGGCAGTCTTCTAGCTCTACAGGAGTTAGGTGTTTTGGACTGCATCTCATACATCAGTGGTTTATCTGCCACAACATGGTAAGAATTGGGCTTCTCTTTGTTGTTCATGTTAGCAGAGTGATAACTAGAAACAAAATGCACATGAGCCTGTGAATTTTCAGATACCAGTGCTGAATCTCAGTATTCTTTTTACCAGGACTATGGCGAAATTATATGAAGATGCAAATTGGTCACAGAAGGATCTCAGAGGGCCGATTGATGATATCCGGAAATATGTGATCAAGAGCAAATTGCAATGTTTCTCTACAGAACATCTGAAATACTATGAGAAGGAGTTGTGTGAAAGAAAGCTAGAGGGGCACAAGCTCTCTTTCACAGATTTATGGGGACTCTTCATTGACTCCATGCTACACGATGAGGTATTATATATCCATCCCTTTTTCCAGAGGATTTCTAATTTTTCATATCTAAAATTTTGGAACCAGTTATGCCTGAAAAGGAAAGGATCTCAAAAACTGAGGTCACTTTCTTTGGATTTTTAGAAGAAAAACATGATCAGCCTAGAATGTAAGCATGTGGGGGAAATGTCTGGCATATAAAAAAGTCAAGGTGGTCATGAAACTGATTTGCATCCTTTAACTAACTTCAGATCAAATAACCATTCTAGTAATGTGTAGAGGATAGGTGACTCTGACAGAGCAAAATTCAGGAATAGCCATACCAGCAAACAATAAAGCAGTATTTAATGGCTCTTGGTTGACTTTTATTCTAAGCATCTCCAACTAAATAGCTTTATGTTTCCTTAAACCAAGCCACAAGCTAGTGAATATAGAAAGAAATTTCCCATATTTCCCCTCTAACACCCCTTTCAAAACAAAACCTCAGAAGCATCAGTGGTAACACGTTGGCGAGGTTTTGGAGTGTTCCAGACAGATCAACATGAATGCATTCAAGTAGTCAAACAACAGAAGTATATGGAGCAAAATCTGCTGATATTTAATAGATGTTTTATTGATAGTCCATATTTTGAAACCATGTAAGTACATTATGTTCATCTTTTTCAATTATTTCTGTTCTTAATAAACAGGAAAATACTCATAAACTCTCTGATCAGCAACTGGCAGTGAATCAAGGGCAGAATCCACTGCCCATTTACCTGTCTCTCAATGTCAGGGATAAATTTAGCACTCTGGATTTTAAAGGTAATGATTATTATATGCATTTTTTATAGATCTAAGGAGCTTATTTTTAAGTCCAGATAAACTCCAACAGCTTTTACTGCAAGTCCAAGCTAATAAATCTTTTAAATAATTCCTTTCTTTGCAGAGTGGGTGGAGTTCACGCCATATGAGGTGGGTGCCCTGAAATATGGGGCCTTTGTTCGCTCAGAGGATTTTGGTAGTGAGTTTTTCATGGGCCACCTGATGAAGAAGATCCCAGAATCCCGGATCTGCTTCTTGGAAGGTGATTTACCATCTTGAAAAAAATGTTAACTTTACAAAAATAAAATTGTCTGCAGGGAATAATAAGCATTTCATAATTATTGGTCTGCAATTGGAGCAGATGCTGGTACCAGATCATGTATTTAAACTTCAAGCAAACCAGACAAAAGTAACAAAAGAAGAACCAAACTTCTAAGATTGAATACAATTAATTTGCTCTTGTATTATTAGGTTAGAACAAACCAGAACGTGATGGAACAAAACAGAACTGATCATCTAAAGTATATAAAAGTCAGATTGTGGTTTTAAAAGTAACATGAGTTTTGAAAGTAGTCTAATAATCCACATAATACCATTATGTGGAATGGTATGACCTTTTGTAGTTATATTTCAATTCATAATATTTTGTAAGTGAAACAGTGCTCATCTAAGCTGCCACAAAATTTGAATCCAAGTAGATCTCCACAACTTTGCTGTAAATGTTCAAAATAATATTAACTATGACTTTTTATTTTTCTGTAAACTTTCAAGGCACATGGAGTAATATATTTTCCCAGAGTTTTATGGATGTTGTCTACCTCTCGGGTCATTCAGAGGACTTCTGGCACAGATGGACCCGAGGCACTGAGCATGACATTGGTTAGTTATCTGGATTACTTTTTACTTGCATCTGCATTGTCTTCACATCTCTCTGAAGTGTGAAGATTGATATTTTGAATGGGTTAAGGTTTATGGCCTATTTCTTACGGAACACCAAGCCTTTGTGAGAGAAGGAAAAGCACGAAAGAAAATGTTGTGCTGGAAAACAGGATAAAACATTGGTCTGCTCGCTGTTCAGCATCCCTGGTAAGTTCTGTTAGTTGTCAGAGGGCTACCACAAGCCCTTTGGGGAGGGAGAAGCCAGGCAGGGATCAAATTGATGCTATGGACCAGAAGACCCTGCAGGAAGACGTGTGTGCCCACTGTGAAGGACATAGTGGTGGCGTCCAGCACCTTGACTGGGGCTGCTATGTGGGTGCACCCTTGAGAAAAACTTCTCCATGTTCCAGCAGACAGTCTCCTCAGGTTGAGCTTACCTTTTTCTGCATGCTCACTGAACTCTGACAGACTGCTGGGCACTGATTCTTCTATCGATTTATTTAAATCATAGTTGCATGTTGCTGAAATAATCCTCTTCTGTCCATTCATTACTGATGATTATGAGCTTGTTCTGCTTTAGGGGTTCACTGAGCTCAGAGAGTTAATTATTACCTTTCATTGCCATTTGTTAAGGTACTCAGATAAACTCTTGATCTTAGATAATAAAAAATTCATTCTTTGTTATTATTGGTATCATAAAGACTGATGCAGACATAGACCATCTTACCATTGTCTCTGCAGAGGAGTGCCCTGCTCTGCCCACAAGACCTCATGAGCAGACAACTCACTTATCCCTTCCCAAGGGTTACCTTTCCAATGCTCTTCGAGAAATGATGACAGGACGACCAGCGGTTTCATACTATCATAATTTCATCAAGGGCTTGCAGCTACATAACAAATATTTAGAGAATGAAAGCTTCTGCATGTGGAAAGGTAAAGGCAACTGGTTTTAGATGCATATTGGAAGGTCATTTGAGTGCTGATAACTGACGAGGACAAATATTTGATAAAATATAGCATGAAGGCTGATAAATACTGTTTTAACCAGTTAAGTAAGTGCACAGACTGGGAAGCTCTTGGTGGAATTAGTTTGCTTAGCCCCAGGTTATTTAATTCTAGTCTCATTTCTGCCTTGGAGAAGCCACACCAGGGCTTGCTTCGATTCCTAGGAAAGAATCACTAGAAACTATCACTGAAGCTGAACTAAGTAGCCATGCATTTACACCAGTTGAAAGAACAGTCTAGTATATCTTTTTTGAATGAAGTTGAATCTCAAAACTTCTCCCTTTCACTGATCTCGAGCCTGATCCATAGAGGCTAAAATGATGTCAAAGCCTAAGATAAGCATAGTCTCTGTCCTTTCTTTGTTTTGCTGATTTAGAAAGAAATGGGCTTGCTCCTTCCATAATTAATTGCTAATGAAAGTTTTTGACTTTCAGATACAGTGCTTGATTCTTCTCCCAACCAACTGAATGCAATGGGTGACTACCTTAAGCTGGTAGATACAGCTTTCTTCATCAATACCAGCTGCCCACCGTTTTTGAGGCCAGAGAGGAAAGTGGATGTCATTTTGCATTTAAATTACAGCGGAGGATCACAGACTCTGGTGATGTTTTGAAACAGTGATTCTTTATCTGTATGACTCCAGCAGATTAATTTCACGTCTTTTTTTTTTTTTCTTCAGAAAATGGTATTTTGATAAATTTTAATTTTCTCTTTGTTGATCCAGCCACTGGACCTATTCTCAGAGTACTGTTTAGAACAAGGGATCCCATTCCCCTGCACAGAGCTGAGCCGTGAGGACCGGGAGCACCTGAAGGAGTGCTATGTGTTTGAGGACAGCTTAGAGGCACCAATCTTGGTATATTTCCCACTTGTATGTGATACCTTCCAAAGATACAAGGCACCAAGTAAGTTTAAGCATTAATCAATAATTGATCTTGGTCTTGGATATGACGTGGTGGTTCCTTCTTTATTTCAATTTTTTAATCCAAATTATCCATTGAATTAATCACTTTTCTAAAACAAGAGGCTGGAATGTTCTCACTTGGCTCAGTCACCATATTTACAGTCCTACTGTGATGGCTATAATTTTGGTTAAATAATCAGACTGAATGGATAAGCTTCAGAATTAGTAGCATTAACAATTGTACTTTGAGGCAAAATTCATTTTTTGCTATCCAGGACTGGCTGTTTTCCTTTGATAGTCCAAGAACAGGAGGCAGCTAATAAAGTCATATCCACTTATATCTGACATTTTCTCTTTACAATATGATGATGATAACGAGATGCTAATGGTGTGCACAGTTAACATGATAATAATCCTCTAATTATTTGGTTTAAATGAAAAAAAAAAATTGAGAATAGAAAGTATGGAAAACAATGAAGTAAAGGATTTTCCAGGGTAGTAAACTAATCTGATATCTATTAGTAATCTGATATCTATTAGTTCTGAAAAGCTGCCAGGTTATTTTATTTTGTTCAGCAGTAGAATAGGTAGTGATTTATCTTTTTCACTAGAAAAATCAGTTGTCAAATTCACTTTCAGTTTGGTGATACTTTTGTGTGCATCATCTCTAATTTTATTGCTTCCAATTTAGTAGAAGAGTAAACTTTCCTCAAAATAATGAACAAAATTAATGAACTGACTTACTGGAGAAACCTCATTAACTTCAGCCTTCATTCTGTTGCATCTGTTTAGAGTGCAGTATCTCAACTGCCTTAGGAAGAATTCCCCTTCTAAGGGCTCTCTGGTGTCATTTTCCATCAGATAGTAGATAAGGAACTGTCATCTTTGTGTACCCAATGGAAAAAATAAAAAGACAAAATTATGCATTTACAAAAGTGAAATATTCTCATGGGAAACTGTAATCTTAAGAGGAAGGTATTTTGCATGACAGTGTGGTTTGTCCAGTCAGTTGTGGATCTGCTGCATTGAGACCTATCAGCAAAGTACTGGATTTTATTACTGCAGCAGAGGCAGTATACTTATGGCAATTAAATCTTTATCCATTTTCCTGAAAGAATCCGGTTTCCTGGGGCTGTCACTCTGTATTTTGCATTATCTGCTAGGAGTTTTGCATTGCAGTAGCCTTGCTGTGCTGAACTTTGCTATATGTTCATTGCAGATGTGGAGCGCAGTCCTGCAGACATGGAGCAGGGAAGAGTAGATGTGTCCAATTTTTTTGCTCCCTATGGCACTGGACAGCTTACATATACTGAAGGGAATTTCAACAAGCTGTTGAACCTCTGCAACTACAACATCCTGAATAACAAACATTTGATTCTTCGGGCTTTGAAAACTGCAGTGGAACGAAAGAAGAGATTTAAAAATTGTTCACCACCTCAGTCATCTGAACTCTCTTAAAGTATATTCGGACAATTCCCATCTGGAGATATACAGATGTTTTGATAATGGACTAATAGATATCCTGGCAACATGAATCTGTACAAAATGAACCTTCACGTTAAATTATTAAAAAAGAAAATCATGAGTTTTATTCAGTACTGTATGGTAGGATTAATGCTGGTTTTGGCATTGATAATAGGAAAACCATGATAAGTTCATAAGACTGTCCCTAGTGTTGCAGTGAATGAGAAGGCACTTATGGAGATAAAGGGAACTATGTTTCAACCTCCCAAAAGTCTGTTCCAAATTTTTATGCAGATCTTGGCAGTATGAGGTCTCTGATTCAGAAATCAAAGCGAAGATGAAGCAAAGCCTTCCTTTGCTCAAAGAACTCTGCTTGTGACAGAAGTAGACTAGACACCGAAAGATGCTTGCATATGGCAAACGAGTACTGAAAATGGTAGAATGGAACTGCACGATGTCCTCTATTTTCTCAGTAGCAATCTTTTAGGCAGAAGTTGAACCTTCAGAGAATTTATAATTCTAGCCATCACTGCATCGAGTCTGAATTTTTTGAGTGATTACTATTCCAGAGTGATTAACATATAATATATAGGATGATTTTTCTGACAATTCTATGATAAAAATCATCTGGCTGCATCCATTTTTGTTGGGCTTTTTTTCTGCACTGCTGCCTGCTAAGTGGGTTTTGAAGCCGCGGGTTCAGAAGTTGAGTTTTGAATCCTACACTTCAATGGGCTTGGAAAATAGCTCAAAAACTTGGCCTTTGGCCATAATCCTATCTTCATTTATTAATCTTCCTATACGTGCATGATGGCGACAAAACTCATAATAGCAGTTCCATTGACTTCTGCAACATTATAATAGTCAGTGTGTAGCTGTTGCTACAGTTTTATTCCCATATATCCCAAACACACAAGGAAGTGTGTGTGTGAAGATTTTCATATGTTTTAGATAAACATCAGTTAAAAAAAAAAAAAAACAAAAACGTTTATAGGTCATTTTAAGAACTTATTTTCTCTTGTGTTTAATAATATATGGTGTAATAGCTACCATTCAAATATAAAATAATAATGCATGAGCTAAAAATTAGTATTACAGAGGCACACATTTATGTATATAATTTTATTAAGTTCAGCAAACTCACTTCATCTAGAGATTTTATCTGGGTGGAATTGCTTTTTGTTTGTGATATCAACAAACCAACTATAGAGGGGACAAAAACAACCATGAGCTTTGCAAATGATCTTTGAGGAAGAATAAAAGAAAAAATGGCCACTTCAGCTGGAGGATTAAAAAATAATAATAATAATAATAAATATTGCAAGAAATTCTGCTCTTAAAGCCAAGATGACTGAGATGATAATGAGAGGTTTACAAGTCTAAATTACTGGTACTTGCAAATACCAAAGTATTCAGTAATGGGGAGTGCAGTGCTTTGCCAATGCTGCATTTCATATCTAAATTCTTATCAGTTTTTCTCCACTTTGCCATCATCTCATTCATTACACTGATGTGGGTTTCACAAAAAGGAGGAAGTACATCCATCTGTATGCCAGCAGTGTGGTATGCTGCCAGTAAGTTGACACTGCTCTGGGAAAATGGTAACTGGTATCACTATCTCATGTGCCATGCTTGGAAAGTAATCACCCAGTGATAACACCATACTTGGTTCCTTCTAAGCAAGTTCTATTTTCTATGCATCAGTTCTCGTTCATTAGTAGTTATCTCCTTTCAATCTTTGCTGCTGTATGAGTTAAGCCAGAAGCTTCCTTTCAGAAAGGAAACTATTGGTAGCAATCACTTGGACTCCTTTGCATGGCTCTAGGATGGCTGTGTTCAAGAACTCTTTTTCTCAGTTATTGATAAAATCTTTCATTTTCAACTTTGCCATCTTGCTGGTAAAGTTCACAACAGTTTTCTGTGAGCAAAGAAGATAGGGAGGATGTCTCTCTAACAGTTCAACTGTTTCATAAGTTAGTTTATTTTCTAATAATAATGTTGTTGGATTTAAATAAATAAATAAACATTTGTTGCTATCTACTTAAAATGTATTTTAATTATTTTAAAGAATCCTTTTCATGGTTCCAGGAAGATGTAACAAGCAGTATTTTTTGTGCTGGGGTATTTCGTCAACCAGTTGCTGGTGGTTGCAACATTTGGCATTGCTCCTGGACCTTTACTCACCCAAGGCGTGGAGGTGATGTGTTGATGTGCATATTTGGCAGTAGATCTAGAAAATTAGGATGGCTTAGAATAAGCTGTAGAAAGGGAGCCCACTTTAAGAAATCTGGGCCTGCTAAGCACTCCAGTGAAAAGTCTTATGCTGTCTAAATTGCTTAGCTTTAGCAATTTGATATTTTGACTTGAGGGAAATTCAGTCAAATACTGGTTTTTGCATAAGGACCTGTCTCCAAGGATCCAACATCACATATGAAGTTAACATTTTCCCTGGGCTCACCAAATTTGGTGGACTTTCTGTAGTGGCTTATGAGTTTCCTTTACAATGGACTCATTTGACTTCTTGTCTGGGGGAGAAAAGGCTTCTTTTTCTGTCCTGTTGAAACTTATTCATACTACTGTATTGCAGCAATACCTGAGTCATTCCTGTGATGCTATGGTGAAAGGCAGTGTAAAAGTAGAGGAGAAATAATGTTTGTTTAAATGTAAATCAAAAATAACAAAGCAAGAACAAGATCCATATCTCCAGTGTGGAGATATGTATAGATTTTTTTATTGGGAACTGAGGCCTAGTGATGTATTGGCCTACAAATGCACTAGTAATGTACTGGTATATTGGCTGGATTTTTGAAGTGATTCGGCATTGGTGTAATTGTTCTAATCTAGGTCCAGGCAGGTCAACAATGTCTTTTTTTGGAAACAATTGTTTGTGACCTGTCACACAAGCTCTTCTAAATGTGATGGCATTCTACTGGAAGCAATTAGCTGTGAATATTTATAGTCTTCTGGGACTCAGACATTTCTCAGGCTGACTGTAGGTGAAGTTAACCCCTTAATTAGCTCATGACACAAAGTGACTTTGACAATATTTTGAGTATTGGTTTGGTCTCAGTTGGGCTCCAGATTTCTCTGTGAAGTTCCTAAGCTATGTGTCTTGCCACGCTTATGCTGCAGGAATTACTGACTCATTAGTTGACACAGAGAGGTGCTTCACACCTCTTGTCTGAGAGGATTAGTGAAGAAAAAACATTGTCTGGATGGTTTCTGAATTGTTGAATGAACTTGGAAAGGTCCAGTGACCTCAGACTAAGAGAGAGAAAGGTGTTGCTAAGTTCTCACATCTATACAGATTGGGGAGAGTTAGAGATGATGGTCATGATCACCTGTGTTTGAGTAGGGGCTTGGATTTGAAAGTTTTTTTTTTTGTAAAGAGCTGAAGCCCATATTGTATATACTTCCATTTTTGTATGGGAGACACATTCAGTTACTTCCTGTGAGTGAGTAGGAGGAATGAGATCTTTATCTCCTCAAAGGATGTTAAGGACGTGCGAAATAACTTTTAAACAAGTTTCTCAATACATTTTGGAAGGCAGAATCCTCCTCCATATGTGTCATAATCAGATTAATGCTTTAGTAAAAATGTAATCCCCTCTACTCCCTGTCAGCTGATGTGATTTCTCTCTGCAGTGGCAGTGAATTTGCACTTGTCGTTCTCGGGGATTTGGATTCACATTAAGATTGAAGGTCTCTCCTACTTACAATAGGGTGATATACAGATTTTCAGATTTTCTTCTCTGGCCTCTGCACCAGGTCCCCTTTAGATTGTTTGAAACCCTTTAGCAATTTGGTTCAGCATGTTGTTTAGGTTAAGAAAGAAAGAAAATGGTCAGACAGTCCTGAAAGATCTTAACACATTGACTTTGGAGAAAGTGAAACTTTAAATAATTTGCATGATTTCTAGTGTGACATAATTTGTTTAGAAATTATGTTTTAGAAAGATTTCATTTACAAAATTCCCTATTCAGTCAGCACCTCCCCAGAGTCATGTTATTACTGATTGAGTGGAGATCACTTCTCGTTTCTGTAAAGGTACACCTCTGATTCTGGGTGTTTTCAAATCAAACTTCAGTCCACGATACTGAAAACTGTTGTGATCCTGGCACCAGATTTCTTTTTATCTAACAGCAACCTCCATATCTATTTCTTACAGCTCAACACCTATGCAGTCTACCATAAAGGTCCTATGTTTCCCACCTGACAGAAAAGGAAAGCAAGGGCACCGATGGAATGAGTTCTGTAGCCTTCACTTTGAGGGCACTGTAGAGTATGGAAGAATAAGTATATTGAAGATGAATGTTTCTCAGACTGAAATCTGAGACTATGGGGAAGGGGATGTCATTATTCATCCATGGTTAAGGCTTCTCACATGCAGAGATTATAGTTTAGCTCCACTGTGCAACTGATATTTGATTTTGATCTGCTGCCTTTCTTACTTGATTGACAGGTGAAGGTCTGTGTAGATTGTATAGTGTATAGCCTACAGATCTGTTTTAAATTAAATAAAAAGACTGAAAGGCTACAGCCTCCAACTGTAGACCTGACACTGTTTATTTACTTGTTAATTTGTGTTATTTGTTAACTGTGAATACTTCTTTCCTACTAAGACATCTCACTGTCGTTTTATAACACTTCTCACTTGTTTTTGGGTATTGAACTACCCTTCTGATTTAATTTAAACACTAGTCAAGGTGCTTAAGTGATGAGAAGTCATTACAGAGGTGGTACAATTGTACTTTTCTCTTGTAATAATATGAAATCCCCCATTACTCATACATTTCTGTAGTCCTAGATGATCAGAAGGTGATGAAGGTGTATATGAGGTAATCATAGGATGTTGGATGCAGCTGTTACTGCAACTTACTGTAATTTGCAACTTACTGCATTTATGATATCCAGATAATTGTGTCTCTGTTGGGGACGGTAGTCTTTGCAGTAAGGCAGTTCAAATTAATTTTGACTGCATCAGATTGGCAAGATATTCATATTTGCTCCACTTGCCTTTAATTGAGACTGAGATACAAAAGCATGTGTATGCAAATGCGTACTTCAAAGCAGATGGAGAGCAGAGGAAAATTATATCTTCATTTTTACTTTCCTTTACATTGCTCAGAGCTTTAAAGATTACTTTGCGTTTTCCTTGTGTGTAATTGTCTCCCTAGTCTTTAAAAAGTGAAATAAGAGTGTTAGTAGCATCTATATGGAGAACACTACTGGTTTTGAATTATTTACTCTGGAAATGTACTGGCTAAAAAAAAATCTGTATAGTTCCAATATATGGCTTACTAGACTTTGAGTAACATCTCCCACAATTTACTTGATGGCTGTCTTTGTAAGTCTCCATAATTTGAAAAGAATTCAAGAAAAATGTAAAAAGCCCCAAAATAATAAATTATAATTTGAAGTAGAAATTTTCTGAAATCACAATCCTGGGACACATTTCTAACTGCAACACAACAGTGGGACAGACTGCAAAATCAGAGTTTATTTGGACATGGATTGTATAGGCCTTGCAGTATTACCTTTCCATGAGAACAGTGGTCAGCAGACAAAGCGTCTTCAGTGATGAGAAAAATGTTCTGTTACAGGTGTTATTAGTTAATGATAGAATGAAACACTACTTACATCTGTTGATGTAATTCTTGACTTCTACAAAGCTTTCAAAGTTCTCTTCCAAAGTCGTCTTGCGTGTGTGGGATAAGCTGTGGTTAAGGGAAGGCTACATCAGCTGGAAAACTTGGTGATGGTTGTGAGTAGGGGAGGAAGAGATACTTAAGAGCATGTTTTGGGTGTGGGAATAATTATACTATTTTGAGAAAGCAATCTGAATATTAAACTGTTCAGCAATGAAGATGCAATGAATGTAATACTCCAAATTACAAAGAGGTGGTATCCCCTTTTTAGATGTTGTACTAAGGGACATGGTTTTATGGGTAAATATTGGTAGGTGGACAGTTTGACTAGATGATCTCTGAGGTCTTTTCCAATCTTGGTGATTCTATGTTTCTATGAAAGTAATGCTGGGGCAGTATTGCATTGGCTTTGAAATAGCTGGGGTGGTACCTCTTTTGTGGCTAAGAAATGAACTAAGTAATGGGTTCTTACTGCACAAGGAGAGGGTAGAGTTCCTCCAAAGGACTTTCTGACTTCCTCCAGCACAGCATCTGCTGTGGTGAGCTGGGGAAACCAACCTGAATGACTGATCCTTTTTCATTTGATCAATAATGTGTGGTGGTTTATTTATTTATTCATTGCAGCAGATTCCTACTTTATTTTTTAATATGGATTTTCTCTAGAAAGCATTCTTCTTTCTAAAGCTGGAAAGACTAGTTTTGCAAGAGCATAAATGGATGATACTCAACTGTGAGTGCTCTGCCTGAATTTATTCATAAGCATTTAACACAGATATAAAGTAACAAAGGCAGAAGTTAAGAAAGAAGTAGATTATCCATCAGTATTAAAGAGGCTGATTTAAAAAATACGTTTCAGATACCAAACCTTACCTTACCACAAGGCCTGTGCCCTACTTGGGATCTGTGATGCAAGTGTTAGTACTACCCTCCCCCTGTCATCAAGCAGGGAGACAGGAAGGAGTGTGGCAGAGCAAGAATCTCATGTCACACACTCCAAAGTTTGCCAACCTGCAGACACATGCTAATTCAGGGCTCCTGTAATACACTGCCCTTACAAGCACTGAGTCACTGCACACTAAGTAAATTATAGAAATATAGAATGGCATAGTTGGAGGGGACCTTAAAGATCATCCAGTTCCAACCCCCTGCTATGGGCAGGACTGCCATCCACTGGATCAGACTGCCCAGGGCCCCAGCCAACCTGGTTTTGAACACCTTCAGGCACCCACAACCTCTCTAGGCAGCCTGTGCCTCACCCTGCTCCGAGTACAGAATTTCTTCTTAACATCTAACCTAAATCTACCCTCTTTAGTTTAATGCCATTCACACTTTTCCTATCAAAAAGAGGCACCAGGAGGCATTTGGGGCCCAGATTTTTCCGCTGTGGTGCCAGCTGGAGCTGCTGTGAGTGGGCACGCACAGGAACCCTTTGTATGGTTATATCCTGCTGAATGAGTGGCTGCGCTCCCAGGGCCCACGCACCGAGCACAGCCCTCCTGCCTCACCTGTCCTCCCCCAGATTCCTCCTACTGCCTGTAGCTCCTGATTTCCTTCCACTGCATGTAACTGCAAGCTTTTCTGGGCAATGATTCTTTTTTTTTTTTCCTACAGATACACTAAATATCCAGGCAAAGGATACTGAGGTTAGGTCACTAAGACTAGCACAGAGATGTCCAAATAACATTAGAAGAGCATGTATCCTGCAAATTCAGCTGAGGCACCAAGTCAATTTACCTTGCTGAGCAGGTTGCTGCTACAGGTGCTGGATAGAGTTCAGGGTATGGAAAGCAGCTTTTGGGATCTCTTCCCAGTACTCTGGTAGCTGTGTGGTGGGGCTGAGAGCTGTGATTTACTAAGTAACAGACAGTCGAGTTAACAGCAGTAGTATTTTCTAGAAACCCCTGGGTAGACAGGGGTTTCAGTGTACCCTGAAACACGAAGTAGGTAGAAAAGGAATCTCCTCATTCTGCTGACTCAGCTGACATTCTCCAATAGGCTGCAGGAAGCTGGGAGGGGACTGCCTAATGACTGGGAATAACAAAGGGGTGGGGCAGGAGAACCTGGTCATAAAATCCCTAATCCTCCACCCCTAATATGCATGAGGAGTTCCTGCCAGCCATACAGCTCAGTGTGTTTTATCATTGGACTTAGATGCAACTGGGGCTGCAATGGGATCAAATTTAAGTTCAAATGAGGTAAGCAAAAGAAGCCTATAGCAGGTGTAAAGTGGATGGAATTCTAATTTTCCATAGTAGAGAACAAGCTGTTTTAGGTGTATGGGCAAGTCACAGGAGGCAGGTTTGCTGTTCCTTGGATCTTACGGTTGCGAGGAGTGTTTTCCTACACTAGCATCATGCAGAACCTTGTGGCATGTCTGTTTTCCAGTTACGTTTTAGGGTTAGCAGCATTACTCGCTGTGCTTGCTGAAAGGAAAAGCTGCATGTCAAGAAAGCAAGAAGCTTTCATGGAGTTGCTGACATGGGTTTGGTGATTGGTAAAGTATCTAATGACTGTCATTAATACTCATGGCCCTGAATACGGTTTTGAATGGGAGATGTTTTTAAATGTCAGCCTAAAATAAAAGTTGAACATGTAGTTTAGTTTTCTTAACTTTGCCTTGTATTGTTCTTCCTAGACGTTTACGGGCACCTCAGCGCCAGTGGAGAGAACGGTAGGTAGTAATTAGCTGCCCCTTCATTAAATGCTGTCCAGTGCTGAATGTACAGCACCAGAAAAATGTTGGGAATTCAGTTGCTCAGGGGAAAACTGTGCTGGCTTAGTTACAGAATGCTGAAAGGCTGAGCTGCAGCTTCAGCTCTGTAGGGCGAAGTATTGCCTTGCTTTTCTGATGCTTTTGGTGCTGTTGGTGTTGTGCTATATCTGGGCAGGTTTGTTCTTCACCTGTGCTCATTCTTGAATTTCTTCCGTTATTATATTTTGGATGAAACTTGCCTCTTTCATTGTTCCTTCTGTGTAAGTGGGTGTTTCAGTGTTTCTTAGTGCTTTAGTAATCTTTTTTTGTGTTACAGTGACCTCTCATACAACTTAATGGTTTCATTATCCTCAAAGTAGAAGTAGTGCCAAAACTCTAAATGCAAAACAAAACAAAACAAACAAACAAAAAAACCCTAAAAAACCAAAAACAACAACGTCAGAAAAAAACAAAATACAAATCCAAGGTATTCTGTCGAGATGGACCTTAGGATGCATTCTTTGGCAAATGAAAACTTCCTGAGTCATTAGCAGACATTCAGGTTGATAAGTATTAGCATAAAGGAAAATGTCAGATAAGCTGTTCTGAACTGATGAATGGAGGGCAGTGGCAGCCGAATGGGGTTGTCTTCATATACTTGCCATTGGTTCAGTGCTCTTGCCCTGCTTTGGTGATGTAGTGGCTTACTAGCCTGGTTGGTTTGAGCTTTGATTGCACATGATCCTGGTGGTGGGGAACTGTGGTGAGGCTCTCTCAGATAGTGGTGATTTTGGTCTTTGTGTCATGAAGGTTTGCTGTTAGAGATGGTATCTGATCTCTGATTTTAACTGAGAGCCGCTTGCTGCTGTCTGTGCTCCTCCAAGGTGAAATGCCATAGTCAAACAAGACTTTGACTGCAAAGTTTCTTCAAAAAGTGGCTATGAAAATGATGTTTAGGCTTCTGTGTATAATCTCACGGTCTGAAGGAAGTATGCTAATGTCACAAATTAATTTTTTTAATCCTGTAAACTCAGAATTTGTTTTACAGGATCAAACTTGTTTTTTGTTTGTTTGTTTTTTTTCTTTGCCTTTCATTTTACAAATGGGTCTCTAGGGGTGAGAGCTGTACAGTTCAGTGGCCTTAGGTCATGCCTTTCGTCTTTAAAGTATTTAGGGTGGCAGAACTGGACTGAGTATAGTCAATACAATATGGAGTAGGACAAAGATCCCTTTTTTTCTTGCCCTTTTAGAAAAGGAAAACAAGAACAAGCAACAGAATCATTAAGGACCTGGCTTTTTAAAATATTTTTTTTGGCCATGACAATTGGTAGTTGTGATGATAAATATGTGGATGTCAAACATTTGAGATATTTTATGCCACTCTATAGCTCTATAAGGAAACTAGCTTTCATTACCAGTCAACGTCAGGTCAATTCATGGAATATTTATGTGTTTGTGATCAAAACTTAAATGGTCACTTAAATTAAAAGGATAATGTAAAGTACTTGGTGGGAAAATGTAGAGGCAAAGAAAAAAAAAACACCAAAACTTTTTTGATTACTTGAATTACTGTATCATATCAAAATAACATAGATTAACATGGTTTTTACAGAAAGCCATGCTGAACTGTGCAAATTCTAGGCTCAGTTTCTCTTCCAAGTTTTGGATTTATTCTAATAAGATTCCAGCTGTGGAAGTGCAAGCAAGGAAAAAGTGAAAAACACATGAAAATGGCCATCTGAGCCATACATGTTTTACATAGCTCTTGGAAGGAAGAAGCCTTGGTCCGCTGCTGCCCCATTTGTTTTTATTCTGTGTCAACTGTGACATTGTTGACATTGTCTGTCATTCTGTGACAAAGCCCCAGTGAGCTTTGTCAACTTTTAACAGGAACTAGGTATGGGATATTTTAAAATGGGTGAAATAAATATGAAATGCACAGTGCAAGGAAAGCGTTCATTATGCATCTGACCTTGCCTGAGGTAGCAGACATGGTAATGTAATGAAATCCTGCCCGTCCCTGGAGCTCCAGAGCTCTTTGAAGTTAGCAGGTGCCACATACCTGACAGAGGCCAGAGCCACCATAGCAGTGAGGTGGGGTTTGGTGTCCTGCTGCGCTTTCTGACAGGACTAAGCATTTTCTTTGTTGGTCTTCGCAAGTTTTAAAGTAGGGATGAGTCTTCTATTTTCTTTTTGAAGAGAAAGCTAAGGAAAGAAGGCAGTGCTCTAAATACATCTGTCACGCTGTTTTGCTTTAATAATTGCCTTTTCACTTGATTTAACTCAAGAATGTCATATGTGTTTCCAGTCTCCTGAAGAACAATTCCTTTAGAAGTGCAGAAGGAATTTTACTGAAATAGAACAGTTTTAAGGTCCAGTTAGGCAGCTCTTATTCATATGGATGAGCACACATGTGAACAGTGCCACTGGCTTCCCTGGGAACAGATATGTCAGGATTGCACAAATGTGCCACAGGACTTTTATCTGACGTAGGACTGGGTGACCAATTCCTGTGTTTGTAATCTCATATATTTAAGTAGTTTCAACAGTGATTATTAAAATGCCTGGCTTGTGTTTCCGGTTTATGAGGTAACAATCAGGTCTCAGACCAAATAAACACAGAAGCCGAAAGTTGTAGTGCATGTAATAGCTGACCTGGGAGGCTTCTGGCCTTGGAATTCACCCAGCCTGTGCTATGGTCATCATCAGATTAAAGGGAAACATGTGGAAGTCATTGCCAGCATTAACAACATTAAGTCATTAACAGCAGAGGATCCAGTTTAAGATATGCCTCTCAGGAGTTCTTTTCCAAGCGACTGTAAGTTGCTGTGATCTGGATCTGACAAAGCATTCTGACACCTACGTTTAGGGGATGTAATGTTGGACTTCTAAGTCTTTACAACCCGAGTTAAGCACTGGGGATTGATTCAATACATTTGAAGAGTTAGATTCCATATATTTGTTGAGTTATACTGGTATGGGAATTGTTACAGCAGGTAAGGGACCCATGTAAGTAGGCACACCCAGCTAATGGGGAAAGCTGAGCTCAGGACACAGTCTTATATCCTACCTCTGTATGCTACTGAGGGCTGAATGAAGAAACCACTACCCACTTGATAAGCAAAGCAGAGGTCTAGACCCTGCTATTTAAAGAACAAGGCAAAGTTTATTTCCGGAAAATGACATCCAGCCTGGTGGTTATAGCACTTCCCTGCAATGGGGGATTCTTCTACTCATTCTGCCCATCCTTCAGTATTCAAGAGATGCAAGATTTAGCTTTTCTGGGGAAAGGTATTCTCTACATCTTCAGCTAAAATTGTACTGTTGAGGACAAAGACACTCAGGATTTCTTGGGTGAGAGAGTAGGGACCAGGTGTACACATAACAAATATATCAGCGTATGTGGCAGGGATAGGCAAGCCTTAGTTGTTGATCCTTGGGTCTAGGACTGATTCTTTATCATGCTCAATTATATTTAATGCATAGAATCGTAGAAGGACTTGGGTTGGAAAGGACCTTAAAGCCCATCCAGTCCCACCACCTGCTGTAGGCAGGGCTGCCACCTACCAAATCAGGCTGCCCAGGGCGCCCCATTCAAACTGGCCTTGAACCCCTCCAGAGATGGGGCATCACCTGATTTCTGGGCAACTTGTGCCAGTGCCTCACCATCCTCTGAATAAAAAACGTCCTCCTAATACCTAATCTAAATCTTTCACCTTTCAGTTCTAGTAATTTCTCCTTGTCCTATCATTATCTGACAATGTAAAAAATCATAGAATCATAGAATGGTTTGGGTTGGGAGGAACCTTTAAGATTATTTAGTTCCAGCCCCTCTGCTATAGGCGGAGACCCCTCTTACTAGATTAGGTTGCTCAGAGCCCTGTCCCGCCTGGTCTCGAATTCCACAACCTTACTGGACAACTTTTTCCAGTTTTCTTACCACCCTCACAGTAAAGAATTTCTTCATAATATCTAGTCTAAATCTACCCTCTTCCAGTTTAAAACCATTTCCCTCATCCTGTCAGCACAGGCCCTTATAAAACGTCCCTCCCAGCTTTCCTGTAGGCCCCCTTCAGGTGCTGGAAGAAGAAAGTCAGTCTCCCTTATGTTTAATGCATGTTGGAAAGCAATTCTGTCAGTTCAACTCTAAAGTCTGAGGATGATGTATTTTTGTTGTTTTTGATTGCCTCGTGGGCCTTTTGGAGGAAGAGGGAAGGGTGCTAGCTGGGTTGTTTCTCAGAGGTTTTTGTCCATCCTGGAGAAGCTGAGGGCTTTGGTGAAGATGTAGATCTGCTTTATTACATTGTAATAGGGTCCAATGCCAAGTTATTGTCCTGTTTGCTTAATTTTGTCCAAGTGTTGCGAAACTCTACAGGATAAGATTTCTGCTGCAACTGGAAAGACATGGTCCAACAAAGTCTATAATGTGTGAAGGAAATAGTAATAACTTACATTTGATTATCTAATGCCAGCAAATCATTTTTACTTTTGCCTCTTGTATTAATATAAATACTTCAGGTGCAAAGTGCTAAAACCCATGTGCTTGTGTTAGAACAATATGTGTTTATTAGGGTGTATTATGTCTGTGAATGTAGGCATGAGAGAGTTTATGGATAGAATTAATATATTTTCTTACCAACTGCCATAGATGGAAAGATTAGACATTCTGAGGCACAAAAAACCTGTTTTTGGTCTTTCATAGAACCAGTAGACTCAAAGCTCAGTATCAGTTCTAAGAAAATGTTAAGTGAAATTATATGTTCATACAACCTTTTTAAAAAGAACAATGGTACCTATGAAATGGAGATGTTAATTTGAGAGTGGAGAAGTAGAGAAACATGTTAAGCAGTTATCTCAAAGGTGAAATGGGGAGGAAGTTCAATTATAGCCTAAGGAACATGGCGACATGTTAGTTCAGTACACAGAAGTTAAGAGGTTTTATAAAATTAATATTTCTGATCTGAAGGTATCTGATTCGAGTTATGAATTGATTCCCAGGATCATCACCAATAAGAGTAGTTTAGTTTTCTGGGAACCAAGGTACCAGGGCTGTAGATCAGTGTCTTCATGTAAATATTTCCTGGCTGTCAGCAGCATTTCTGGTCTACTTGCACAGCTACTGTGACAGCTATTAGAGTCCCATAGGCAGTCCATTACATTCCAGACCCAAGGACACCAAAGTGCATGATGTAAGGAGATTCATTTTGATAGTAGAGAAGCAGAGTTAGAAGGAACGGTTCCTTATCAAATTAAACTCAACAGCTGCTCTCAACTCGTAGTTTTGAAATCTGCACCTTCTTTATCAGATCTGGAAAGGGTTATATGCCAAAAATACATATAATTTTTCCAAATATTTCAACTGGTTTGATAATAGCTCAGCCTTAAAATCTGTTTTATCCACATGCTTCATACTTCAAGGTTAGAGCATGCAGAGGTCTGGCTAGAGACTAATATTCATCTTGCTGTTGTTTCTTTTTCTTTAAATTGTTCTGCAGAGGCCAGTATCTCCTTTCAACTTGCTTACTGTAAAAATAATAAGACTGAGGAACGTCCGGAAGGCAGACTTGCGTAAGTACTTCTGTAGTTGTCAAATACTATTTATAGTTTCTTATTTGGTCAACATTATTGTCCTCAAGTTGTGTGGGAATACTGAAATGTATTGCTATAAGTTTGTAAGTACTATTTCTACTGTGACCCTAAGTGCTGCTTTCTGCACCTTAGTGTAAAGAGGCCAATCTGGGCAAGGTCGTGCATTCAGTTTCAGGCTTCATGCCTCAGTGCTACTCTTTAAATGATGGCAACGTTTGTACTTCTGAGAAGAAACCTGAGGACTCCCAGTAAAATTCCTAGTTAGAAGAAGGGTAGAATCAATAAATGCAAGTGTAAAATCAGCAGTAGTAGGAAAAGCCTATATGTTCAAGAAACATTTAGATGTTGTACTGAGGGACATGATTTAGTGGGAAATACAGGTGATCGGTGGACGATTGGACTGGATGATCTTGGAGGACTCTTCCCAACATTGGTGATTCTATGATTCTATGAAAATAAAAAGTATAAGGAGTTTAAGTGAGGGTTTATGAAGGGAAGACAGGAAAAGGTATCTAGAGTAGAGACTTCTAGAGAAAAACATTGAAGCAAGATCACAGAACAAGAGTGAAATGACAGTGAAACAGTGAAAATTGTAAATTGTAATAGTGAAAATACCCCAAGATGGAAAAAATCTCTGCAGTAGAGAAGTCTATGGAGAACGATAATATCCCACTGTAAGTCCTATAATGATACATATTCTCTGCCTCTGTGGACTCTAGAAGGCGTTAGCCTGCTGGACCAGAGCATAGCAGCAAATTTAAAGCAAAAATCCTATATGGGAGAATAGGATTTGCAGTAGGCAGAGAGAAGAGTGCTCGCTGTCCAGACCTTGCACTTAAACAGTGCAGGGACTTGTTAACTATAAATTTTTGAAACATGACAATTTGCTGAAGAGCTTCCTCACGGCTTCATTTCCAGAGATGTGTGTCATTTTCTTGGGCGCACTGAGGCTTGCTCAGGTGCCTCTCAAAATGCAGTCATGCTGCTGAGAGTCACTTTCATGGGGGAATTCAAATTCTCCTTCATGTTGCTATGTAAAGACTCTGTAAAAGCAGGAAAGAAAAAGATAAAGATAAGAGTAAGAAAATTCCAAATCTAAAGACTACAAGAACAAAGAGGAAAGATGTAAATTAAAAAGGAAAGGTCAACATGATGTTCACCAGAATCACGCTGAATGTGCCTCAAAATTAACTGTCCTCTCAGGATTTCACGCAGTTTAGCAGTTTCTAAGGAAACCAAATATGCGTTTTAGTTCGTGTACTGTATATTTTGGGATTTTATCTAGTGTGATGGGTAGAGAGTAGAGAAAGCTTCTCATAAGTTGAAACTGGTTGCTTAAAGGAAGAATGTTGTTGGAACATGTGGAAATTGTGCAACAAGATTATTTTTGAATGAACGCTTCCTATCAGGGAACAAATCTTTGTTTCGCTCACTATAGTATTCTGTATTACTTAATCCTATGTTTTCTGCAATGCAATACTAGCGTACTTACTTATTGGGTGTCTTCAGTTTTCTCCAAGAGAATATTCTATTTACTGTTTATGTCTCTATGCTTTTAGTCTACAAATTACAGATCATCAAACTTTTATTTCCAGAGTATCTGCCTTGTCACAAATACTATTTGCAAAGCTATAGAGTCTTATAAGTTGTGAAGTTCTGGGTTTCTTAGATGTTAAAGATGTATTTTTATTTTCATAGACGTTCACTTGATAGTTGTAGGCGTTGTATGCGCTGCATTTTTACTTAACAAAAAACAGCTATTCAAATGCTTACGTGGTGATTTGCAACAACTAAATATGTGATTTGAGTGGGTAGTCACTGCAATTGCACCTGCAAACCTGCATGCTCAATTGTGTGTGCATTTGTATACTCCAGCAGGTTGCCTTCTCATGCTTCAATTCACTGTGGTTGTTCACAGGAAAAAAATTACTCACAATCATTGCTTGCCACAGTGAATAGTATGGCCTTTCTTCATGGAGCCAACTGGTTTGTTTGTCACAACATATCAACTTATTTCCTTGTGTTCAGGGCCCAAGTATGGATGCATATTGTATATTTCTTCCCTTAGAATGCCCCAAATTCAGAACTTGAGTATGGCTTTCCACAGGTTTGTTTAAAGCATATTTGACAGAGAATTTTCAAGCAAGAGTGTCTTCTCTTGCAGAAAATTTGTTTTCTGAGGAAACGCTAATTATTTTGGGAAAAAAATAATTTGGGGTCTTTTTGTCTGTAGCCAGAAGGACATGTTCTGAGGCACTGAAAAGGCATTTGAAAATCCAAATGTTTTAGTTTTCTTCGAAACCTCAGTATTTTAGGCTGCATGAAGAAATCCATTTTCTATCTAATTTTATAATACAAATGATATGCTTCTTGTTACAATGCTAAGTTAATGTGTTTTTTGCTCTGCTTTGGCTTTTGTTTTTGCTCTGATAAAACTTTGATGTTCCCCATTCCAGTGTTTTTTTCATATTTTACTCCACAATTGTTCCAGAATAAGATAATTTTAATAGATTTTGGTATAGGCCTAGTAATCTAGACTGTGTTTTGGACCTAGTTCTGGCTGTGTTGTGGAATCCTGGGCAAGTTATTCAAGTTTTCTCAATGTGCTTAATTGCTTAATCCTAACATTGCCACAGTGAAGTAAATCATTGGTGTGTGTCAATCTCTTTGAAAATGGAAACTCCACTATTAATCACCATTAACCATTTGAATTTCCATCTGCCTACACTTGTGCCTTTGCTGAGGATCTGATTGGTCATGTCCTTCAGATCAGGGCTGGCCTAGGCACCACCTGGATACGCTGTGCTTCCCACAGCAGTTACCAAGCTCCCTCAGATTACAGTAGTGTTGTTAATTGTGTGATGAGGGCACAGCTTCAGCAGAGTATTGTGGTAGAAAAACCCAATTATTTAGCTGTTACTGAAAGATAAAGAGGAAATGACGTGAAGAAAATTGTATTTAATGTGACATACTAACACTGCTACACGTTTTGGGTGTGATGCAGGGACTGACTAGGGGTTGAATTATTTGACCTCTGACTCAGAATGTTCTTTTGAGAACAAAATGACTTGTTAAGCATTGCTAACATGAAATTGGAAGAATACATATTGCATTCTAGGTATGAGACCAGGGTCATTGCATCCTGTACCAGCCTTCTGCAAGTTGCTCTCTGGCAATTTCCCATCTGAGTGTGAGGGGTTAGAATATGGAAGGTGGCGCTTTCTTTCCCAGATAGGAATGATGGCAGGATTCATCAGTCTGCAAATAGGGCAGTAGAAGGGAGTAGCATAATCTGTAATGTAATGATGAAAACTTTTTGAGGAAGATACCACTTCTAAAAACTGTCAAACATAATATTTATTAATTTCATTAATAAATGAAATTGCTGCATTGTGATTTGTGATAAGGATTAACAGAGGAATGGTACCTTTTGGCAAAAACAAAACAAAACAAAAACCAAAAAAAGAAAACCAAAAGAAAACTGTATTCATTTAAACAATCACTTGGCTAAAGGCTTTCATCTACTTTTAAGTCCCTCAAAAATGAAGAGAGCATACTAGAAGACAAATCTCTTTGCTCTGATGTGAGTGCCCCTTGGACAGGCATATACTGATAGGTGCTCTTGTGCTTTGGTAGTGTTAAACTACATCCTGCTCCAGTCGCTGAGCAGTCATGAGTATAGAGTTTACTGCAGCATGGATAGGTGTGCATCTATAGCAAGTGCTACTGCAAATAAAGAATAATGTTTTAAAAGAGAAATAATTTGACCAGGATTAAAAAGTGGGAATCAGCATGACAAACATGCAAGGATGTTTCTGTTTTCCAGTGAGTACTTCATTGTATTATTTATTCCTTAATCTACATGCTTCAGGAAAAATCCCCTATGGTGTTATCTCAGTCTTATTGGTGATAAACAGATATTGCAGTATTTCTTTCTCTAGACACATCATCACTCTGCTCTTTTTGTTATACAGTCACCCTTTCAGATTGCTACGTGACGTTATGGTTACCTACTGCCTCGTCTGAGAAGGTTCGGACCAGAACCATCAGGAACAGCAAAAATCCAGTCTGGAATGAAGCTTTCTGTTACAAGATTGATCGACGAGTGAAGGTAATGAAAATAAATGCTTTTCACTATTCACTACCTGCATGCAATCAATAGATCTTGCAATGCTACAGCAACTACAACTGTTGCTTGCATCCTCCTTGGTTCTATAATCTGTTCCATTTGTTTGGTACTTAGATGTCTACTATTCTGAAACAATAAGAAGCAATTAATTTCCTGTAGAAAATGTGCATAGTGTCCTATTCCTTGTCCTAATGTATACAAGTGAAACCCAAGATAAAGATCACATAGAAGATAAACACAAAGTTAGCTCTAGGTATCGTGGAAAGAAAATCCTTTAATAGCTGTGCCTGTTCTATATGCTTAGAGCCAAAGGTCAAACAACAAATGCAGTAGCATTTAATTCAGTTCTTTACAACAAATTCATGAGTTTCTGCATGATGTGCCTTCCTTGTTTCCTTTCCCCAAGCATACATTCTATCAAATCAAGCCCCAAGGCAAATGTGAGGCAAATTATATCACCCAGGCTCTATGACAGATGAATTTGCTTCTTTGTATATGTATTTATTGTTCAAGACCCATGCTCCCAAATCCCCTTCCCCTTTTTATGTTTCTTGCAGTCCCTTTTCCTTCTTTCCTTCAAAAATTGCAGGGAAAAAGAAAGCATAGTCTTGAGGTTTTCCTGCCTTGGAGTTCTTCGAAAGACAGTATTGAAAGAAAACCACAATATTCTTAATGTCTCTTTGCAGAATGTGCTGGAGCTGAAGGTTTGTGATGAAGACACAATCACCAGGGACGATGAACTCTGCACAGTTCTCTTTGACATAGATAAACTTAGTGTAGGACGTACTGTTCGAGTGAAGTTTCAACTGAATCCACAGGTGAGCAATGGAATCAGTGAACATGAAAACTAATTTTCTTCCACTAAAATATATCCTAATATAGAATTTCCCTACAGTTTCATTGAACTGTATTTCTTTGTTATTATCAGAAATAATTAAATCCCTATAGCAGTGCTCCATGCCAGTTTGAATTTTTGTATAATAACACAGCTAATTCTTTGCATTCGGAATTGAAATGTGAAAAATGGCTGTTTTATGAGAATGGGCAGATAATACGTCTGCATGCTCGTGTGTGATTTAGATGTCAAAATATTAGTTTTAGCAAATCCTTTTTCAGTATTTCAGAATTGAATACCTTCATTTGGCACTGAAGTTTCTTTTTTCAAATTACCCTTACATTCAGGGAATTGTTCCAAGTGCGAGTATAAATATGTTTATTTTACAAATGATACATAACTTGTGTACGTGAAGAAAATTAATATACTCTTCTTTCTGCTTTTTCCTTTTTTCAGGCACGCGAGGAGCTGGAGGTGGAGTTCACATTGCAGAACACGTGAGTAGACTCTTACATTTTGTATAAACTGTCATATTCCATATAAAAGTAGTGTGGAAAGCTTACTCATCTGTGACAGCTCTTCTCAACCCTCAGTCTCCAAAGCAGTGTCTAGATATGTTCATTCAAGTCTAGTAAACTGGAATTTCAGAATTTATGATTTAAATATCTGAAACTAATTTTTGTCTGGGATGACTAATGCCTCCTGGGCAGCTATGTCCTCTGGTTCTCTTCCTCATGGGTTAGTATATAAGGAGAAGTACAAGTTAAAATATTAAAGAAACTTTGACAATTAGAAAAAGGAATGCTATGCCTTGATATCTCGTATTGACCTTTTTCTGGCACTGTGATGCAGGACAACATCCGTCTCTGTAGTATGCTTTATCACTCTGGGGAAGTTATTTGAAAAGATTTCTGTTATTGATTATATGTGATATGTGTTGTTGGACTGAAAGCATTGTTAAACAACCTTAGAGGTGAGCTGGTATTGCTGGGACCTTCGTGAAGCATTCATGGTGTTTTTGGAGGATCGTCATGCTAATGTGTTGGTGAAGAATTTGGATAGTGCAATATTTGTTCCAGAAGGGGGAATCAGGAACTTGTGGACAAAGAGCAGTAGCACAGTGTTATGTGCGCAAGCAAAAGAACCTTCAGAGATAAAGAAAAATAGTTCCAGAATCTATTATTACAAGTAATGTAAACTTACCAGTCTGGATTGTTTGTTGTTTATGTGTACCAAAACTGGCAGAAGGTCCTGCACTCACAAGACAAATAGTAGCTATCACAGCGCTCAGGGTGTCATGAAATCAGTAACAGCAATGGGGAAGAAGCTCCACTTGATATTCCAAATGAACTGACTAGGGTCTTCCCAGTTATAGGGTGGTTTATGGAGTTGGTGTGTAGAATTATACTCTTGATAATTCTGTGTTTTGATGAGGGAGGTCTGGGCAGGTTGTTTGGCCTGGGTGTTATGCACAGGTGGGTTCATGTATGGGTGCAGAGGATGGAATGTGTGAGAGCTGGCTGTGTATGGAAACCGTTATTTGAATCTTGCACCTAGTTACATTTTCCCAGAGTCATGTTTGGTAGATAAAGTCGGAGAGAAACCATCTTCTGCAGATTCTGAGAACTCTATTGACTGAAGGAAAATCGTTGGGACAGTACAAATAAAGAGGACCCTTGGCACTCCCAAGGAAGAAGTTACTCAAAGACCCGCAATCATGGATCAGTTGCTACAAGAACGCTTCTGATCCACATTTTATTCATAGCGTGGTAACTCAGTGACTAATGCAGTAATTATGACCTGAAGAACTTCAGAGAAAAGGGGAGAAATTGCTGCACTTCGGATAGGGAATGTCACTGAGTGGATCCAACAGGCCTGAAAAGATGAAAAACACTTGGGGAAATATGCTTCTTAAGGTGGATAAATGTTTCCCCTGCTATCCCTCATTCATGTTTCTTGCGCGTGCGTGGAAGTTGATGCTGTTCTGCTTATCAATCAAGTCTGGAATAAATGTGTGAGGATGCTGAAATGATTAAAAATAGTTTCCCAGAGAGCCTCCTTGCTAAGGATACTGAGGCTTTTTGTTTGGTTGTTGTTGTTTTTCTGTCAACATAGAAAAGTGTTCTGTCAGGAATAATGAATGAAAGGGTTGGTGGACTAAAATTAGAGACTACGGATTACATTACCTGTGATAAGCTAGAGAGATCTGAAACACTGAAGTAACTGGGATGGGTCACCAGTAAACTATGGACCAAAGTGGCCTCTCCTGTGTTGAACAAGCTCAGCAGGTTTTGGCAAGGCAGCCAAACAATAATCTTTGGTTGTTCAGCAAGGGGTAAAATGAGCCCTGGGGAACATAATATGCGCTTTGAAACTTCTGATTGAGAGAGACACCCACATGGGGAATTTCAAACAGGAAAAGGAACAGCATCCAGGATAAAAATGGGGACATTACCCTATGGAGAGACAGAAGGATGTTTGTGATGCTGGCTCCCTGCTTAGATGCAGAAAAGATGTAGTGCTGTCAGAGATAACAAATGAGACCTCTTTGCTGAAGCTAGACTCCCTGAATCAAGGTTTGACAGTTGAAACTTGAGGGTAAACTGGTGGTTGCTGAGCCAAGCTCATGGAGTGGGCACAGTGAAGCTCTGCAGGAAAGTACTGAGGAATAGATTTCTTCAAAATGAGATAAAAAGATATTTAGTGGCCAGAGAACCAACTAGAAGACTCTGTAAGTTCCTTTTCAGTCATCTTAAAGAGTTAACTTGTCCAAAAGCATCACGGGACTAGAGAAGTGTTGACAGAATTAGAGATAATTTTCAGAATTACAGCTTACCACGTGTGATATTTTCTAAAAATATTGTATTGTTATGAGAACGTGCTTTTAAAAATATCTGTTTCTTCTTTTTCTTTTTTTTTTTTAATTTGGCAGTTTATCTTGGAAATGATTATTATATTGTCTGACTTTATCTATTTATCTGAAGTAGCTTGTTATTTCTTCCCCGTCTTCATTGCAGACTTTACAGATTACCAATTGCAAAAATTACTATATTAGCCTGTTCTTATTTCCAACACTTCACATGAATAATATCATACAGGAGATGTTAATCCAGGCCAAGTGAGTCTCCTGGGTTGCACCTATGATAGTGGCTTTGTCACTTCTATTTTTGTTTGCCTTACTGCGAAAGTTGTATTTGGGTTACTTTTACAGAAGACTATTGCAAAAGTTCCCTCTTGATACAGAAGTGAACTGTGTGAAACTGGTTTTGGTATTTGTTCCTGTTTTGTTTAAAACTTTTTGCTTTGATAGCTTGGTTTCTACAACTGCATGATGAATGCCCTCTCTAGTTTTGCCTCACTCTTGTTCCATTGCCTGCAATACTTTCAAACACACCTCTCTGTGCGGCCACTACGCATGGCATGCACCAAGAGCCAGACGTTTGATCCTAATGGCACAGAGAGGAAGGCATGCGCCTTCCTCCAAGTACCTTTTCACCAGCAACCAAGAAAAAGGATTGCAAACACCCATCCAGTGTTTTATGGGCCCATAGCATGAGCCCAGCTGGCATGAGAGCTGCTGCCCTTGTGCAGCAGTGACAGAAAAGGTAAGGTCATTGTACACAGATTGTGGAATTGCATGTCTTAGTGCTTTTTGTGTTACTTTGTGGTGATTACCAATAGTAACACAGGCTTTCTCCCTCATGTTTCCCCTGGTAGGGTCCAGCAACAGCATGAGCCCTTACGGATTGCTGGGGAGACTGGGTCTCGCTGGACTCGGTGGCTTCGCTCCCTCAACATCCCTCTCCCTTCTGACTTTTACTGAAGATTGGGCCTGTTATTAAGTGGCCACAAATAGACTTCTGATGAACTAAAAGGTACTTCAAGTTTCCAAGGAGAGGTCTGAGGGGCCCAGAGTATTTCCGGGTCTGATGATCTTCTTTTTGGTCTCTTTCTATCTTTCAGATATCCTGAGTTGAGGAGGTGCATCTCTAACAATTCTTAGAAGAATGAAGGACTACTCTTACACAGCCTTTCACCTTAGCCCTTTCTTTTTATTTTTTTCCTAAATGTGAAAGACAGTGCTTAAAACTAAGCCCACTTAATGCAAATGAATGTAAATAGATGTACAAAAAGTTGTATAAAACTTGAATGTTAATTATTAAATTATGGCAAACAGATGACTTTTAGAAAATAAAAGCCTTTATTTCTTTCTGTAGTTCTGCTGTGTTGCTTTGAGAAAGTTTCCCTGTGTGTCTGGGGAGCAGCAGGCCATGCCTTCAGTTTGGTTTGGGCACTACTGAGGAAACTGAGTGGGCTGAATCTCAGTCTGCTGAGGGCTGAGTAGTGTACTGTTCTTATATGTATTTGTGTCAGGAAGTTTCAAGTCCTGAAGGAGCACATAAGACAAAACTTCTAAGTCAGGGAACATAATTGCCCAGCAATCTCTTGATGCTAATACATTTTTTTAAATTGAAATAGCTCCATCCTCCATCCTTCTGTCAGGTCATCAGGAAAGTAGCCTATCCTATGCAGATGCCACTAAAAAAGAAAGGGGGCAGCTGGATCTGACACAAAAGAATTATGATTTTTTTCATAGGTAGCTAAAAATTGACTCTCTGGTGAAACAGAGCATGATTGTCTACTTTAATTGGAGTTGTAACATAAGAATCCAAGTGGCATTGACTTCCCAACAGTATTGACTGTTTCATTATAAACCAGGTATGATGGAAGGAAGAAAAGGGAATTTGATCTGGAGCAGGTGTTGTGTTGCAGAGGCATAGGATGGGGGAAGTGATCCACTGGGTCACAAAGCCCATCACAGTCTTGGGTACCCCATTTGATAGATATTTAGTGAGGAAAGATGTCCAGGATTTCTGTTCCTGGCTTTCCCTCCTGCAGGCCATGCTGTGCTCCCAGCTGTCTCAGTAAAGCCAAGACCTGCATTATAAAGGCCACGGGTTACAAACTGTGATGGAGGACAGGACAGGAGTGTTACTATGTGTAACGAGAGGCATGTTTGTTAGGGAAACTGACAGCTAGTAAGTGTGTGTTAACTAACAAATTAGTCAATAAATGGATGTTATTCAGTGCCACAAATATAGGTAAAATATTCAAAAGTCCCAATCAGAAGAAATGCTAAGAACTCTTCCACACTCAGCTCCTCTGTGTTCGATCTCCAAAGCTTCAGAGAAAGGTGAATGCCTTTGCTTTTTTAAAAACAAATGTGCAGGTCATCAGGTTAAAATAATAATGTCTGTCCTATTCAGTGAAGGGCAGAAGCCTTGAAACTCAGTATCTAAAAGTTTGAAGCACAGTGTGGAGAGTAAGCAAAAAATGGCAGCAACTGGGCTTCCTTACCATAATGGCCACACAGCTTCTACCTCTAAAGGGAGGACTCTTCTGGCAGTGCCCAAAGATTGTGCTGTCCTAGTTCTTCCCAGCTCTTCCAAGTCATTTGGTGCAACAGTTCAGACTCTACCACTTGGTTTGAAAGTCATGCTTTGGATCTCAGTTTAACTTTATTCTTTGTTGATACCAAGAACTCAAATAACGCTACACTCTTCTGGATACTTACCTTCATCAGGAGGCATTTTTCCTTCTCTTTCCATGTTCGTCTTAACAGCATATGCAGGCTGAAATCTTTTAGTATCTGTCCATCTGTTTCTCTGCTTTCCTTGCACTACTTCATGGAATGTATAAGTATAGTGACACTATTCGACGTGTAAGCTTTAACTACAAATAAGTGGACGAGTTTGAAAGAAATCTTGAGTTGCAATTATACCTATTTTCCTTACAGGTAGAAACACGTAAGTTTGTTCTGTGCCTGATGTTCTTTGAATTCATTTAACATAATCTTTCAATATGAGATGATCCTACAAAATTCTGAAATAAGTAACTGTTTTCCTGAGTCTGCTGCACTTAGC
This sequence comes from Chrysolophus pictus, assembly GCA_037305975.1. Taxonomy (NCBI): domain Eukaryota; kingdom Metazoa; phylum Chordata; class Aves; order Galliformes; family Phasianidae; genus Chrysolophus; species Chrysolophus pictus. The sequence continues at coordinate 25,657,746 of CM074580.1, read as the reverse complement.
CAAATTGTAGTGGTGGCAGTTGTTTTTGTTTTTTTCTTGAAGGAAAACATTGGTTTGGAAATGAAACTTTAAGTTGTTTATCAGATCTGAAATTGTGGGAGAATTCTTTGTCATGAGAAATTCTATGAAGCTATTTTCATTCATAAATTCTAATAGTCTATGATAATATTCTCATAAATTTTGTAATAATGTAATTGATCTGATTTTAAAGGAAGCTTAATATATGGTTTCTGCTGAGATGTGGTACATATCTCAATTGTATGACTGTATGTACAAGCTATAATCAATAGCTTTTAAAGTCTGAATAGATTACTCATACTTTCTGTATTGGACTGGGGAGTTGCTGAAAAAGCTTATGATTTTAGACATGTTTTAATGAGAAGCTGCCTGGTTATTTTTTTTGGTGGTGCAATTTTTTTGTTTAGTTTTGGTGGAAAAGTATTTAAGAATCTAAAAATTAGTTTCTGCAGTATATGAACCAATTTCTGCCCTTAGATGGTTAAGTAGAAACACATTGACATATGGCGCATATATTAAAATTTCATATACTAAAATTTCACATCCAACTTGCGAATGTCTTAATAGATGTGAATTTATACCATAGAAGTATACCATAGAAGTATACTTATATACCTGGAGAAGTGTTTTTTTGGGGGTATAATAGCTTGGACCAAACTGTGCAATGCTTAAAATGATCAGAATGGTTGTAATGGCTCCAACTCAACTCAAACTCACTATATTCTGTGTTAAGCACTTCATTAAAAGAAGTGTGAAAAATGACGTAAGTAAAGGCCATGCTTCATATTTTATTGTAGGGCAAGAATGGAATTACCAGTCAGTCTGCTGGAATTTTGCTTGTTAACAGCTTTAAAGCATTTCTGGATTGAGAATGAATATTAAAGTTGAAAGTGTCAAACTGATGGGGGAAAATACTTATCTGAAATGTTCTTTCCATTTTATTTTTCAGTCTGGACTATCCTGATGGCATCATTACTAATGGAGTACTAGTGGTAATTACTTCTTACAGTCTTTCCTATGCCTGTATAACAAGTGCATGTACTTCTAACTTGGAGAACTGAGTTATGTCCTAAAAATTGTATTGTCAGCAACATTGTCCTACTGAGAAGAAAGTTACTGATGAGTAGTTTCCTACAAATGTTTCTACATTATGCCCCATATTAGCAGGAGTTAATGAAGAAAGTGATAAAACACTCTATTTAGAGTCCCGTATCTCAAGACTTCTATTATTTTAAATAGGTCTCATCTTCCTCACTTCCTTGGCTCTACAAGTTCAAAGCAACTCATGAGTTGTTCCTCTTTACTTTCCAACCCAGGAAAAATACCATGTCAGTATTATCTCTTAAATAGCAGTAATAATAGATAATAGCTGTGTTGCCATTGATCAGCTAGAGGGGTTGGTTAAGAACAGTATGAATCACTTACAATGACATTTACGTTTCTCTTAATCATCATTTGTCCTCTCTTGTTACAGGCTCGTGAGGTTTCCTGTTTGGAGGTCAGAGTGGATACAGGGAAGCTGAAGCAGCAATCCACAAGTGAGGTTATTGCTTCATTAACCTATTGTTTTTCTATTGTGATTCAGTCATTATAACAGATGTTGAAAAATTAATGATCAGTTGTGCATGTAACTCTAGCTGTGTCACATAATACTTAGTTTTGCCATGCTCTGCCTTGCGGAAAAAAAATGTGTGTGTCAAAATTCAAGTTAATCAAGTATTTGCTTCCATGGCAAATTTTAAATTGATGCAAAAATAATGCCATCTACACCAATTAAAAAATTGGAAAAAAAAATTATGTTCTCTTTAGCTATTACTTGTTCAATATGAAAATTGTTAAGTAAGTTTTAAAGTTATACGTTTTTTTTCTTTTTAAAAGTTTTAATATAGAAAAAATTTATTTTGTATGCTTGATTTAAGATTGAGTATGTCCAAGTTTTCTGCATACTCAAGGCCGTTTCTGTTTTGGCAACACAATTCTCACGGAAGAGTAATGACACAAGGCATGTGTCAATTTTTTTGCACTATTTTGAGTTTGAAACAATACACAAGATGAACCAGAACAAGCAGATAACAAATAAATGAATGTTTTGTTCAATGTGAATAATCCTAAATTCCTTTAAACTAGCACACCTTTAAATCTAAGTTTCAGTTTTACTTATTCATGGAAAGCGTAATAACATAATAGCATTTGAAAAGTGTGTGATTTCTGTTTATTTATGACTTATATAGGTCTACCAAGCGGTTCTATATTAGTTTTTAATTTATTTTGGCCACCCAAAGTTTACTTTATCATTCAGGTATAAGAAAAATCAGGCAAAAAGTATGCAGAGTAAAAACATATTTCAGTTATCATATATCAGTTATGTATGTTTGCTTGGAATAGTTAAATTAATTTTTGTTCCCTGCCTTTATATTTAGATCAGGAGCTTACGTTCAAAGTGAAAGGGTCCCATGAAGGAAGCCAGAAGATTTCCCTGGGCTCTGAGCCCAGCCTTCAGATCATTGTATTTCATTGCATCATAAATGACCAGACAAGACTGGACATCGTGTTACCAGAAGAGGTACATTCCTCTTCTGTATGCTAGAATTAACTATCACGACATTAGGAGAAAAAAAAAATGAAGCCAACCAGTCTTCTTAAAAGCAGAAGTGCTAGAGATTTCAAACCTTTCATGTGCATCCTTGCTGCTTTTCACATTATTTCAGCTGGCTGACAAAAATGAAACTCAGGAATATGGAGTCCTCTCTTTTCCTCTGAATTCACTCCCTTTGCAGAAGGAAATAACAGTAGAAGAGGTGAGTGCTTGAGAACATTTTTGAAATAAATATTTTAGAACTGTTCTTAATTTTGTCCTGCTAGAAATAAGGTCACCAAGTGAAAAAAATTGCTGTGTAAAATTATACAGATATTTGCTGAAAGCGTTTAAAAATAATAAAGATTGTCATATTCACTTTCATGAAACAGATGGTAGCAATCATTGTAGAAATTGCTTAATCTTTGCAAATCTACATACCAAAATTGGAATTAAGGAATTTCAAGGGAAAAAAAAAAATGGCCATACGCACATGTATGCCATAATTTGTGATTGGAATAATTCCACTATGGCTATTAATTAAAAGGCAGTTCAGAATATGAGCTTAATTCAGATCTTACCTCAATGTTGGTGTTAAGAGAGTGGTTTGTAATATTTTGTAACATTTTCTGTAGTATTCGTAATATCATAGAATCATAGAATCACTAAGGTTGGAAAAGACCCACAGGATCATCCAGTCCAACCATTCACCCATCACCAATGGTTCTCGCTAAACCATGTCCCTCAACACAACATCCAAACGTTCCTTGAACACCTCCAGGGTGGTGACTCCACCACCTCTCTGGGCAGCCCATTCCAGCACCCGACAACCCTTTCAGAGAAGTAGTATTTCCTAACGTCTAGCCTGAACGTTCCCTGGTGCTTATTTTTCACTGAGGCTATTTGGTGGTTCTTGCTCTAAGCATGCACGCTCAGTATAATGTATGAGTTCATTGTCCCAGGCAGGCTTATTAGATGAGAGAATTTGGTTCCAGAACAGAGAGTGTGACTTTGTTTAATTGTACCAAAATAATACTCCCAGACACGTGAATTATCATTTGAGAACCCCATTCCTTGCCTGAGCTTGAAGGAGGGGTAACTATTTTTTAAATTTATTGACAATTAACTTTGTTTTCTTGATTTCTAGGATCAATCCTTTGAGTTGTACTTGACATCAAGAAAATGGTAAGATAGCTACCTTTTATCCAAGTGTCCAGGATTACTGTAAACAATTATCTAGGGTTTTTTCTCTAGTCAGTGGAGAGAGGAAAAGAGGAAAACTTACCACGTGAGTGTTTTGTCCTGTACTCAGGTGGTGCCCGAGGTAAGTGCAAGTCCATTGTGGTTACAGGGTCATGCAAGACAATATGAGTTTGAGTGTTTCTAGGTTTTCATTTTCAGAGTAAGTTGGTTTATTTTACAGCCACCATTCTTAGACATGAATAAAATTACGCTTTTTTCATATTAACTTTGTTACCGCTTTATATCAGATAATGGCTTAAATAAACTCTATCCCTCTTTGACTATGCAAAGTCACTAGAAAAAAAAAAATGCTCCTTCTCCTGCTTTGCTTAGCAAAACGTGTACTGGGACCTGAGCAGATGCACTTCTGACTAGCCAGTTAATGGGAACACATTGGTGCCAATGATGGATAACACTGAAGAGAATGAGGCTTTATGGTACAAATGAAAACTTGGTACTGTTTACACCGTTCTTGCGCTTGGTGACATGCAGAAGGGAAGCAACATTGATTTACAGAGCATAGGAGGACTTTGTGTAGATAAAATGTAGGGCATGGGTAAGAGAGCCTCCTGTTCAATCTCAGCCCATTACAAAATCTGTTGAAATGTGAATCCTACAGACTTAGAGAGAGAGAGCAAGTGAACAATAAGAAATGCTAGAGTTTTTTGTCTAAATTTAGGACAGTTGCTTGCTTTTAGGAGGTCAATCACCTTATTTTGTTTTCAAAATTAATCTGGCATGGACCAAATTTACTGGAGAACAGAAAATACTAACAACAACCCTTCAGACTTTTGTGTTTCTAGACATTAGTGAAGGTGATGTTCAGAATAGAATTTGCGGCCACCAGAGGGTGGTGTGACACAAAAGATTTGAGCAATATTGAGAACACTTTTTTTTTTTTTTCTTTTTTCTTTCTGTAATAAGCATATTTGCTTCTTGAGAAGGTACAAAAAATTAATTGCTGTTTGGTTTTGTGCTTTCTCTTCTGCAAAATCTTTGGCTTGTGCTTTACGTTTCTCAAGAGATAAAATTCAGTGTGGGTGCTCACATGGAAAAAATGGTGGATACTCATATATTTGTAAGATTAAAGTCATAAATGCTTAGCTAGAAATCACACTGGTAAAAAGGCATAAAGTATCTGTGTAGCTATGAATGAGCTTGTCTGTAAGCACAGGTGAACAGAACACCATAAAGTAATACAGGCAGAATGCTGCAGAGAAAAACACACTCACTCTGAGCATCACACAAACTACTAGTGCTACTCACCTGTTATTCTGACACATTTCCATAAGATAGACAGCTCTGTAAAGCTTCCCAAGTGCTGTCTGGATTTCATAAGACAGTCTGAGCAGAGCGATGTGATGCTGTGACTTGTCATGAGTTTCAAGCTCCATTACACACCTCGACAGGATCTCTGCTTTCAGAAGTTTAGTGAGCTGACGAAACCTGAGAACAGACAACACTGGTATCATTTGAGTTTCCTTGGATGATCGAATGGAATGGATACAGAAAAAAGCCACCCTTTTTTGGTGATCTTTCTCTGGCCATGTATTTTGACTTTTGAGATCCCATTCACAAGAGATCTAAAGCACCTTGGAAACTTCTTTTAGCATTGCTACCTCTTGCTGGCAGTAGAAATGTTTATTCTGTGCTTTGCTCAACATACAGATGTGGCAATGCTCGTTTATGGAATTTGCAGACTACTTCCCCTCACAGGTCCTGATACTGGCTATAACTGACGCATGTATTGATTTGTCCCGTTGCCTGTTCCAGCTCAGGAGGTCTGGATGTGCGTCTGGGGTACAGCCTATGCAGGGAGGAGCAAGACTTCCTGCAGAAAAGAAAGAAATATGTTGCTGCTGCTCTGAAGAAGATCCTTAATTTGGAGGAGGATCTGAAGGAGCATGAGGCAAGCCATGCGATCCCCAGTGGCAACTTCTCTTCAGGAATCAGAGCCTGGCTCACAAACTGAGACAAGAAATAATAAAGCAGTTTAGTTAATGCCATTTTTCTAGGACAGGCCTATTGTCTAGAGCAAGAGGTAACCAAAAGAAGCAGTATTTGGTCTCTGCAGGAGCATGGAGAAAGCAGGATGCCTTTACAGACCCCACGACTTCTCCTCAGCTCTCCAGTTTAATCCATTCCTGTTAATTTCTGATGTTGCTCATGGGTCTCAGGAGGAATATTTTTGTTGAGCAGACATAGGACAGCACAGGGATGCTGTTTGGGAAACTGCATATTCTAGCTCAGTAGCAGAGGCAAGGCTTTCCTGCAAAAGAAAGAGTTCGTGGCTTTCCTGAGAATTTTGAGATGAGAAAGCTACGTTTTCTCAGATATGGGAATTAAAAGTGTTTTGGGTTGATTCTGCAACAGAAAAGATAATGTGGGAAAATGCTTACCGGAATAAAACTGTCCAGTTGGAAAAAAAAAGATTGAATCTTGTAGTACAGTTGAGATGTATAGATGAAACTTCTGATTATAAGTTGAGCTTTGTCACTGTAATCCCTGTTCTTCTTTCCATATTTGAATCATAAGCTTTGTAATGGCTTTAGCCCAGTTACATTTCTGAAAATCAAGAAGTATGAAGATAACAATTGCAAGAATCCTCGTTAGCTGACAGTTAAAAGGAATAGAAAACTTTTTACTTAACTATCTATGGTTTCTTGGGGAAAATGGTTGAAATGATAAGACTGAAATGATAAGACCAAATTTCACTTTTGAAAAGAACTCATTACTCTGGATCTGCTTTTCATGTACTTAGTCTCAAAATTTTGAAAATATGTTCCCCTTGTAAACTCTTAAAAAACATTTTCAGCTCAAAGCTATCACTAGCATTTCAATTTATATTGAAAGAGATTGTAAAGGTAAAGAGAAAATATATATATTTTTTGAAATTATTCTAAGTTTTTTTAAAAGATTTTTCCTCATTATTTTGTTATTTTCTAGAGGTTGAGCTCATAGCAAGTGTAGGATAGAACTGTTTTTTGAATTTTGTGGAATGGGAGAAATATTTTTTCTTCAAGCTCTGTTCAGTGACTTCAGAACAGTAGATGTGTTGATGAAATTAGAAATTAATACTGGAAAGGTGTAAACAGACGTTTCCCGAATAGCATGGAAGATGTTAACGGAAGCAAATGGCGTACTAGATTAGGAAAAGATTAAGAGAAGAATAGTCTCTTAAATTGCACCTGGAATTTAAGAAGGAAAAATAAGCTTATCAATGTTTGTGCCTCAGGACATGAGGTAATCGCTGGCTCGAGGTCAGGAAGGCTTTGGCTGTTGGGTGGTTTGGCTGATTACAGCGTGCTCTGCATTCTTCTCAGACACTGATCATTGTTAGAAGCAGAATCACAGATCCTTAATCAGCTCTACCATGGCAAATCCTGTATTTTTTTTATGATGGTCTCTAATAATACACGTTGAGAAGAATTCCAGGGTGATGAGGTTGATTTCCAATTACATATTAAGTAAATAGCCTCCCCCCACCCAATCCAAGTGGGTAAGACATGAACTTTACCACCTCTGTCAGTCAGATGGTGGCAACAGAAGCCTTTTGCATCACATCCTTTTGCACAAAGTGATGTTATTGCTTACATCAGTGCATCTAAACTGTTACTTAATTTCAGCAGTACAATGTCTCGTCTCTAATACACACATGGCTTTCTCTGCCTTTCTGCCTTGCTGTGTTGGACAGGTGCCAGTGGTGGCCATCACGACGACTGGGGGCGGGACGAGGTCGCTGACAGCGATGTATGGCAGCCTACTGGGTCTCCAGAAACTCAATCTGTTAGACTGCATTTCTTACATTGGTGGTTTATCGGGTACCACATGGTGAGGATTGCCTTAATAAGTTGTGTTTTCTCTCTATGCTGATAGTGTTGATTATTTGTACAGCACCGTCAGTTTATAACGAATGCACTCAGTAAATCAAAAGCATCTCTGTTTTCCCCGTGATATCCCGTTTCCACTTAAAACAAAGAAACAAATGTTCTCAATAAGAGATCAATCATCACCACATTGACACAGCCTGTGCCTGATATTTTCATGTAAATACTGTATTACCTTTTCATATTTAACAATTATACCTTAGACTGAATGCAATGAATTTGTCTTTAGACTGGAAATTGAAGAAAGATGGGAAGAAGAATTTATGCCCGCCATTTGCTGGTTAATCTCACTTCCATTTTGGATTTAAAGTGCATCTTCCTCTGGTAAAAGACGTATTTGGGGCTAGTGGAATTAATATTGTTGAAGATGGTCCAACAAATGATGCTGAGTTACCAGCCTCAGACGGAATGCAACTATTGTTGCTCATTATAAATGCTTGCTTCTCCTAGTGGGTATACAGCAGTTGATGTCATAATGTAAATAACTGTTAAGAATTAATTTATATGGGTTTTAGACAGCTTCACTCTTCTACACCCTGTTGGAAGTGGAGACAGTTTTTGCATTGAGTTAATCAGTCCAAAACTTAATGACGGGTTTGTCTAAGAGTTCTTTCAGTTTCTCTGCATGCATGTAGAGTTTTCAGTGTACTTGTCTGCATTGTGATTTCAAGTGAACAATAAGGATTGTCCAGGACACGTCAAGAACTGCCCAGTGCTATCACAGGCAGAAGCCAATAGCCAATATTAGGGAAAAAGTTAAGTCTAGGGCAAACTTGTAGGTTTTTCTGGGGACTGGTTTAGTAGTCTTGACAGATTTTTTTTTCTCTTGAATTTCTTATGCTATTTTTGAGCCCACAAGATCTTGTCATCAAAATTAGGGAAATTTCGGAGAGGATGTATTTGCTCTCAAAGTGAAAGGATTTCAGGAGTATCTAGCTTTTGGTTGTGAACCCTACATGAATTGAAACAGGCAAACACATTGCACAAATGTCTTCTGAAGCCAAACCACAGCATCAGTCTTCGTTCATAGTTCTTTCTAATGTTTCTTCAGGACAATGGCAAACTTGTATGAAGATGCTGACTGGTCAGAAAAATATCTGGAAGAGGCAATCAAGGAAGCTCGCAAGCAAGTAACCAAAAACAAGATCTGCTGTTTTTCCTTGGATTGTCTGAAGTATTACTACAATGACCTGATGGAGAGGGTTAAAGAAGGACGTAACACGTCTTTTATAGACTTGTGGGGGCTTGTCATTGAATCCATGCTACATGATAAGGTATTACTTTTTTTTTTCCTAGAAATTTGATGAACATCTGTAATTGCATACGGAAAGAAAACTAATCTTGGGATGGCACAACTGATCTTGGGATTGCACTACTGGTGCAAATGGTTGATTATATACTGAAAAGTGAGATTCATTATTAAAACACTTCTCTCACTATAAAGTGAGGTTTATCTTGAAGGAGCAGTGGCATCCAGTCAAAGGTGTTCTCTCTTCTGGAAAAATAAAAAAAAATCTATATGAAAAAGATTATTTAGAAATGTAAGCTCATCACTTTGGACATTAAATATTGTGAAACACGTTCTTACTAGAATAGGTACTTAAAAATTAGAAATAACGTATTTCACTGGCACAATTTAATGTATTCATTTATAAAGCCTTAGTTATAGGCTTTTGCATATGGAGATGATTCAAATAGTGGGAAGACTATTCTTTAAATATTTTGTCAAGTTCTAATAGAAATATTTGTACTTTTAGGATAGTATTATTTAACAAGTTTCCTTCTAGTTTATGTTTATACAAGGAAGTTTTATATATCGTGTGCAATACAATATATTCTTACATGTAAATGTACTTGTAAAGCATAGTAAAATATGGTAAACTTCCATGCACTTCAGCCAAAAAAGTACCTTACATTTCACTTATTCACATACTTCTTCCTGGGAACTGTCTGAGAATCCCTATATTGTAGCTGCTGCTTAATGGATACTTAACTGAATTTGAGATATACAAAAGCAGATACTTCTGAACAGTCCAGTGAGATTAAAACAGGAAGGAGAACCTGAATAAAAATGATAATTCACATATTATTTCAAATGCAAATTGTTTGTCACCTCATTCCTTTAACCAATTTTAATCAAAACCAGAAAGATGAACATAGACTCTCGGATCAGCGGCAGGCAGTGGATAATGGGCAGAACCCATTGCCCATTTATGTGGCCATCAACCTCAAGTCCAACTATAGTGCTCAGGCATTCAGAGGTAATGGTTATAATCTACATTTCTTAATTTTTTTATAATGTAAATAATCTAAATGCATGTTCAATAGTACAATAAGTCCATTCATTATAATAACAAAAAGCTTGTTTCTCTACGTTGCCAGAAACAAAAGTATATTTCTACAAAAGAAGATGCCACTCTTGCAATTTATCCTGGTCACAAAAACTTTTAAATTAAATTAATTCTTTTGATGATTCCCACCTATTCCAATTTTGAACAGTAAGGTCTTTGAATTTTTTGATCCAGTGGCAGGAAAGTTACTGTCTGCTCTGTTACTAATTTTCATGGTGTTTATTTAACATCAGTAGCTGAGTGCTGTCATGATTGCCCTGAAGGGACAAAGTTACACATGAGCAATACACATTTTTGGGTAGAACTAACAGGGAATGCTAATGGTTTTATTCAGACTAAAGCTTTTCTGCAGAAGATTGCTGCATCTAAAGACTTCACAGTCTAGGACCACCCTCCCTTGAAATGAAAGAAACATGTTCTCTCAGGGCATTGTTTTGTAAGCAACAGAGATACAGCAATAGTTCTAAACAATATATAATGAGCTAGATAGTGTCATTTTCATTTGCTTTTGTTCTCTGGCCCTATTCTGTGTAGCAGTAGTTAATGCATTATTGTCTTTGTATGATTTGGCTGTTGTCTCCATAGAGTGGTTGGAGTTCACTCCTTATGAAGTCAGTCTCCTGAAATATGGAGCATCTATCCGTGCAGAACATTTTGGAAGTGAATTCTATATGGGAAGGCTTGTGAAGAGGCTCCCAGAGACTCGGATCTGCTACATGCAAGGTGACTATTGCATAGAAAGCAAGGTGGTCCACTTGAAAGAGGGCTGGTGCTTTTGAGCATATGATGTGTGGAGGACAACCCTGGGAAAGCACCAGCAAACAGGTTAGGCAGGTGTGAGGCCATATTAGTGAGCACGTTCTTAGGAAGCATGCCCACAGAGATGGCCATCTGGACAGAGGAAGTATCAAAGGGGAATGACTGAAGGTATGTACCAATTAAAATTCTTCCAAAACTATTCCATCAGTTTATGTTCTCTTTCATGTTACAGGCATGTGGAGTAGTATATTTTCCATAGATGTGATGTATGTCTGGAATTTGGCTGCTGATTCAGAGGATTTCTGGTTCAGATGGACCAGGGACAGAGTAAAAGATATTGGTGAGATATTTTTGTGTTTTGTTTTTTTTTTTTTTTAACTACCAGATTGATTGTCTCCCTAAGTTAGCTAATGTTTAAAGCTAAGTATATTAGCATGTTTTCTGGATTTTCCTGTTCAAAGGCCAATGCTATCAACTTCTCTTTTGGTCCTCAGCACTCCCCTGCACCATACACTGCAGTGGAGGTGCACATCATTCAAGGAGTGTGAGCGGAGTGTGAGGTAGTGCTTAGTGCCTGGAAGCTTGCTGCCTGCAGGTAGCCCACATTTAATTCTCAGTATAACTCTGAGTTTTATTTGGTAGTAAATGCCTTTAGGGCTTATTGCTGTATTTGGTTTACCTTCAGATCAGGGATGGTGGCAACTGTGATTGTTTCATGCCTTGTTGTTGTTGTTTTGTTTTTAGATATAGATTATTCGTGAAAAGTGTCCAAAATTCAGAAATTCTTTCTTGCAGAGGAAGAACCCTTTCTGTCCATGAATCCTTATGAGGTAGACACATGTCTGCTCACTCCCTCATCCACCTTCTCCTCTGTTCTGCGAGATGTTTTAACGGGACGCCCAACCATTGCACAGTATCCCAATTTTATCAGAGGTTTACAGATGCACAGCAAGTACCTGGAGAGTGACGGATTTTCTACCTGGAAAGGCACAGTATCACAGCATGTTTTTGAGTGGCATTTTTGGAAGGTTTAGGTTTGGGAATCCGTTTAGGATTTCCAATGCAGAGGAAGAGATGGGGCTGACTTCTGAAACTCCACTTCTCCCTTCTCCCAAATGGAAGAAATAAGAGCCAAATTTGACATGTATTTCAGTGTTTTGTTTCAGTGGGGAGGTAGTGGTGCTTTAAAAATTCAGTTTGACTGTCTGGGGATTGTGTGCAATGGACAACAGAAACTCAGCCTGGGGAAAAAAAAAAAGAAAAAAAAAAGAGGGGTCTACCCTTTATAGCCTGGAGCTGCATGAGGTGTCTAAGGAGGAAGGAAAAAGCTGTACTGTGTCATTTATTCCTATAAAACAGTGAGTCAGCGAAGGAAGGGCAGGGGAAGTTGAGGGCAGAATTCTCTGTTCTTCCCTCTTTGATGGTTTCTCTGTAGGAAGTGAATCTTGTTTTTGACTTATTGACAAGAAATATTTGTGTTTCAGACACAGTGATAGACTCCTTCCCAAATAAATTGATGGAAACAGCTGATGATGAGCTCTCCCTGGTTGATACTGGGTTTTTCATCAATACCAGCTACCCACCACTTTTGAGATCAAAAAGGGAAGTGGATGTCATCCTGCATTTAAATTACAGTGGAGGGTCCCAGACACTGGTAAGAAAAGTCCATGGTGTTTGGGATCCTTTTCCTTTGTGTCTATTTTAGTCTACAGCATTTATCAATTAATAAAATGATTAAATTTCCAGTACTGAAATGGGAATAATCAACCTTTTTCTAGTTTCTACCACCACTTTGACAATGATTTTGCCTCTCTGTGTCAGCAACTGTCACCAGTATTCTCTAAGGAAAGTTACCTGTCCTTCTAGTCCTCTGCTTAAACTAGGAGGCTGGCAGTAGATGCTATTACTAAGATAGAGATACAAACAAAAGAGTGAACTACTATGAAGAATTCTTTAAATTATTTCAAGAATTATAGATACTGGTGAGGATATTGCTCTGCTTCAAGGTAAAAATGGAACTGATGGGTGGAGCTGCCAATAATGTTGCAATGCCCTTCCCAGTTGCCAGCATGCTCAGTATGCTTTCCTATTGTATGTTTATGAAAAATAGCACAATGGATTGCTGTTACAAAGGATATTGATTAAAATGATTTATTACTTAGATTACTAGATTGATTTCTCAGTAGCAAAGAAGGATGATTGGAAACAGTGGATGAATATTAGTGTTCTAAAATCATAAAAGTCTTTGCTGCAGTGTACACAAGTTTTTTAAAGGGGAATGATTAAGGAATTATCAGGTACTCTGATATTGGTTTTTGGTTATCTCTAAATTGAGAAAATTACAAAGGTAATCAGAGTCCTTGCAAAATTTTAACAGATTACATGGAAAAATCTATGTGGTTCTAGGCTTGTTTATCTCATTAGTCTTATAAAAATGGACTAGCTGAAGCTGGACTTTATTAATAAAGACAAGTAAGATAATTAATGTTGCGTATGTAGTGAGATAGTTATAAAAATGAACATAGACTTATAGTAAATATAGCTGTTTAAATAATCTGTTTTCTTTATGAGATCAATAGGTATGTTGATAAATGTTATTTGTTAATAGTCATTTTTAAATGACCGCAAACCATGCAGAGGATGGAAAGACTGGAGAAGTGACAAATGTTGAAAAAGTCAAGACAGTGATGCAGAATATTTGGACTGATTAGTTCCTTCTCCATTCTTGCAGCTTTGTATTTCTTTTCCTTTCCCTCCTCAGCCAATTTAGAGAAACTTTAATTAGAACCACAAAACCAGAGTCCTCTGGCTTCTGGCTTTATTTGGAGGTTTGTAGAAAGTGGGTGTTTTCTTGTTTTGCCTGAAGCAATGAAGAAAATAAAATAAGTTGTAAGGTATGGTATGGTTAAGATTATATTTCTGAAACGTAACATCTTCCCAGAGGAATAAAATTCAAGTCTTGGATTGTAACTGTTAGCTGCTGGAGCTTAAAAAAAAATAAGTACAACTCTCTGAATCTTTAGTGATTTCTTTTTATTTATTTTATTTATTCAGCCTCTGGATCAGATTGCAAAATACATATCGGGGCAAGGAATTCCATTTCCCAAAATTGAGATAAGTGATGAAGACAGGGAAAACTTGAAGGAATGCTATGTTTTTGAAGATGCTGATAGTCCACAGGTTCCAACGGTGCTCTTTTTCCCCTTAGTGAATGATACCTTCAAGAACTACAAAGCTCCTGGTGAGTCATCTGTATCTTCCAATTTTAATAAAGAGTTACTTGCCTGGTGTGCCCTCTCCATCTCATATCTAACCTCTCACTGGTCATCTCTGACATTCTTTCTAATGCTGACACAATCTCATCGCTGACACAAAGAACTACTCTGTACTAGTATCTCTGAACCAAGCAAACCACAGAAACTCATCTAATACATTTAGGATGAAAACAGGCATTTATTCCACAGGAATTGCTTGAGATAGCAAGAAAGTAAATCTTCCAAAATATACAGCATGGGTAACAGGTCCTCAAGCTGTTACACTATATTGGCATGCACTTCTTATGCACCAGTGCTTGCTAAAACAAATGAAACCTTCTATAAGTTTTGGTGGCAGTCTGGTAGTCTATCTTCTTCCCAATTCAGAACTGAATGGATTGGGATTTTTTCTTTTTCTTTTTTTACGTATGAACTGAACCTCTCTCTGAGGGTTATCATTTATCCCAATCTTCCAGTAGCAGTGCTATTCCATCCAGTACAAGATTGTTTTCCTTCCGCTTCCTCATCTCTAGTTTGAACAACAAAGACTTCATGTTTTCTAAGCAGTGGTCTTCAAGTGCTTCTGCTGATAATGGATGGTGTTCTTATTCCCAGCCACTTGGGTATAGTTCAGTCTTGGGCAGAGGCTTGATTCAGAATCTGAAATATATGATGCTACTGAACTACTTTCACATCCCTCTGGCAAATCACTTCTTACCCCTCAAATCCCCCTTTTCTATCTAAAATTACTTAAACAATTGATATGAACTACATGTTCTGTTAAAATCTTACTGTTGCCTCTTGTGGTTTTTCCCTCAGGTGTGGAAAGGAGTCCTGAAGAGATGGCTGAAGGCAGAGTTGATGTCTGCAGTATCCTTTCCCCATTTACAACAAGGGAGGTCTGTTTCAGTGAAGAGAATTTTGACAAACTGGTGAAACTGACTGATTACAATGTCCTGAATAATGAAAAGTTGATTATTCAGGCCTTGCGCGCGGCAGTGGCACGGAGGAAGCAGAGGAATTACTAACCACCATTTGCTAACTTTAAACTCCCACGTGATATTTCTTGGGTTGTCTGTCATCTAGTGAGATTAAAATGTTTGATGCTTGCCACTCTAATCTGCGGTCGAAATTGCATCATCCCTTGGAATTGCTGGACTCCATTCTATTTAAGTGACTGTTCAGATGGGCAGAATGGAATTTACAGTGGTTTAATCCAAAAGAAGCTTCAACAAATTTACGTTTAGTTTTGTTACCTTGTTATTTTGCCAATGGAGATATATATATAATATAATTTAATATAGTGTTTTCTGTGATTACAATGAAATATGTAGCACATTAAAAATGTGAATCAAACCAAAACTCATACGTTTTTCTGTCTGGCCAAGCAGCAATCCCTTGAACTGGTATCTCTCTGTTTGTTAGCTTATTGATTGTGTTAGTCTTGTTTATCTTAATCATTGACACTATGAAGTTTGTCATCTTTTATGTGATTGTCTACTATGAGATTTTTAAAAATTCAACTGGCTCTCTTCACTAGTCTTTGAAAATAAGTGTTTTTTTCAAGTTACTACCAGTGTTAAAAATAATCTATGAAGCTTTGACCATCTATTAAAAGAAAACCCAAACAACTCTGAGTTAAGTCATCCTTGTTTCATACTGTCATAATTGTCCTTTAAAATGCTATTCACAGAACCACTTTTATTCAGCCTAAGTACTTGTTGCATTTCCCAACTCCTTTGATTTTTCTCTTGGAGTTGCTGGCTGTTCTCTCTCTCATCTTCACCTGCCTTGAATGTTCCTGTCAGCAGTCCATCTTCCAATGTTTCAAAGGATGGGAAGTGGCTGATAGCTGGTGCATAGAATACGGCAATGCAAGAAGACCTTTTGAGCAACCTTACAGATACAGTTTTTGTAACTGTTCAGTACTTTCCTGCAAATAGTCTTTTGTAGAGATTGTGATGAAAGAGTGATTTCCCCATCATCAAAAATTCTCTGAGGGAAGCTAGTTGCCAGAGGCAATCTTCTCACAGTTCTGCAATGGGTAGATCACAAATTGTCTTTCTCAACAGCAGCTCTACGCTGTGATACATGAAGAGACTGCTCACAGCAGCTCAAATAATGCTTGGGATTGTCTTGCTTTTGGTAATAAAAGAGGAATAATAAAAGGACGTGGTGTAACCCTGTTTCCAGGTGCAGTATTGCATGTTGAAATTCAGATTATTAGCCCTGCATGTTATGAGGCAACTGTAATTGTGATTCAGCTCCAGAACTAGAATCAGCTCAAGGGATACCTCTGGGTCTTTCCCAGGTATCAGTTTGACTTGTGGTTTCTAGGACTTCTGGGAGGAAATGAAGCAGAGCAAAGGGTAGAAGCTCTTTCTATCTGTTTTACAGGGAAAACTTAACAACAGGAGAGAAAAAAAGCCAGATAGGTGCATGACACAACCTGAGCCTCATTAACCAACATTTTCATCAGGACTAATTAGTCCATTTCCTAAGTAACTATGACGAATTGTTGCAAAAACATAACAGTGTTGCTTCCCGCGTCAGCCTTGGGGTATTTCTGCATTGTGTCCTGCTCATAGGAAACTTGCCTTTCTGTCTCTGAGGGGGTTCCTTCTGCACTTAGATTGCTCCATGATTCTTCCCTTTATCTTCCCACTGCTTCAATATCATCTGTTCAAAACAGTGTGCCCAAAATGTTTGTTTTCCTGATAAAACTAATTAAGCCTGCAATAGGCTTAAAACTGAACTGTTTGCAATCTTTTGGGGATTATTTCCTTTGACTGCTGCTTCTTGTTGCATTCAGTTCTTACCTTAGAGTATTTTTGAATGTCAAACATCTTATTGAATTCAAGTTATATAATATCTATGGAATTGCCTTAATCAATTATCATTTCACTGCAAAGTGAAATGAAATTTTGAGTTCATTTTTTAAATTAAATTTCATAATAGCAAGGAAGTTTTTTTTAAAAAAAGTCTTGCATTTCATTATCTGCTATATATTCACCTTAAGCACTGGGATGATTTCACGTGATGCTAACAGTGCCCTGCAGAGCGAGGTCTTATAAATGCAGGGATATAAGATTGTGCTAGAACATGGAGAATAAGTAACATTAATTTCAAGTGACATCATCCAAATATATTATCTTTGAGATCATTCAAACTCTTGAGAAAGTGAATGAGCCTTTAAAGCTTTGCCTCTAACATGGAAATTCTCTTGCAGTCTTAACAGCTATTTGGAAATTTTTTGGCAATATTTGTCACTGCAGTAACTACTTGGCTGAAAGACCAGCTTACTGCCTGAGAGCACCATGGAAGCTGAGGTAGGGATGAAAAATCATCTTTTTCATATGTCTTTAAGTAAATACCCACCCATAGGCAATAAAAAGCTATAAAAACTCTTTTGCATTCTTAATGACTTGTTTGGATGTTCTGGGCCAAGGAAGCCATATGCAGCTGGACAGACCCTTGCTGGTGCAGCTGATTTTGCGCAGGAGGATGCATTCTGACAGCCCTCTGGTATGCAAGAGCTGTGTAGCCTCCTTAAAACCTACAAAGGGAAGATCCCTGCTGGGTGTTGACACCACTCTAACTGCGGCTGGGAAGAGTATCCTTCTGCTGGGGTATCTGTGTGTCACCTGCCAGCAGTGAGGAGGAGGAGCTACAGATTGCTCAAGGCTGGTGGCTGGGGCGAGGCTGGAACTGAGTCAGGCATCCACACACCTGCCTGTCTGCTCCAGGCAGCTTAAAGCACTAGAAGCTTTGGGTGCTCCTCAGTACCCATTTGCTGCTGCATTTCACACCTGGTTTGAACGCAGGGGAGACCACAATGGGGGTGTTTTACAGCACAAGCCAGGTAAGGAAAGGGAAAAGGAGGCTCTGGGATGCGCTGTCCAGGCAACTTTAGTGGCAGATGGGACCTCGTGTAGGAGCATTGTTCAGCTCTGAGATTCCTTCTTCAGCACCTGGGCTGACAGCAATGAGTGGCTTCTATCTGGGTTTTGTGCTCACTTTGATTTTTTGCTTTGAGGAATCTAAGGGCTTTCATACTTTTGTACTATATTTTGTAAATGCCAAATTTATATATTGTTGCTGTCTTTAACTCTCATCCAGTGGGATCTAGCAAAACAACCCACTGATGAAAACTATAGAGATGTAACTAATGTGAATGAGCGCAGAGAAAAGCCAGAAAGGTGTTAAATGTGGGCTCTCCTAGAAACTGTGGGAGTCTGTGGGCATTAGCGAATGGATGGTGACGCAGAAGGCTTTCGTTTTTATATGTAGATCTACATACTTGTGGCAGTGATACTCTCTGCTCAATGAGTAGCGTGCACGAGCTCTCCCATAAATTTGTTTCAAAAATATGGTCTTTTTTCTTCCAATTTTTTTGCTGTTGGTGCTTGTTTTCTTTGGTTGGTTCAGAGTGTTAAATTGCAGAGTTTTTTTCTCCTTTCATTCCTTTAAAAAAAGAGAATTATCTAGGGAGCAAACTTCAGCCCCCCATACATTTCATTAAGTGTTGTGTTTGTCCACTCCTTGCTCGACAAAATCAAACCAGTTGCCTGGCAGGTTTGTTAAATATCTTTTGATCACCACCTAGGTATATGTGGTATCCTAGGATTTCCAATGATGCTTTCCTGTGTCACTGCATAAAGGAGTATTGGATAAGCTGAATTATTCTGAGAGAAATAATTACAGAACTGTTTCTTTTACTGCCCCCTTCAGAGAAGTTTGGAATGGGTTCCTGGAAGACATTTTTCAGGTCCTCATTTTCTGAAAGCCAATGATGATCTACATTAAATGTAACAGTGGAGGTATATATAGCTATGTACCAGCTGACACGCAATGTTACAACATCATGATATCATTACTAATTCCTGCTTTGCTAGATTGACCACTATTTGTTGTGAAATAAAGTAGATCTATATAACATACTTTGCATTGCACAGACCAAGATGTATATCAGTTGTATTAATACAGCGCAGTGAGGCTCACTATTTTTCAGTGGTTGGGTTGTAAGAGTGAGTCAACAACTACAATCTGAGGAGTTCCATGAGTTTCCTCAGAATGAAAAATGGAGGACAATGGAGATTTGGTCTGTGGCTGAGTGTACATCTAGGGACTTTGGCCACACCTGGCTGTAAACCTTCTGGGAGGACAGAGAATATGATGCACAAGGAAGAAGAACCTCAGTCTAGAAATTTTTTTGTGGTTGATATTGAAACATTTAATTCAACACTGTATCTGACTATGCTTCTGTTCTTTCTCTCTACGTGATAATCCCATGTATTTTGTACTCTGCTCTTCTATAGACAGAACCCTCTCCATGCAACTTACTCACTGTAAAAATCATACGGATGAAAAATGCCAGGAAAGCAGACTTGTGTGAGTATCTTTATATACCTATAGAGTATACATTTGCTTGTAAAGCTATTTGAAATATAACCAAGTGTGGAAAACATCACAGAGCATTTTTAAAAGGAGAGAGGCAGAGATGTTTGACTGTGGTTGGTGAAGATGAAGTAGCATAGTTCACATTATTTATTCTTAGATTTTTGTCAGCATAATACTGAGGACCAGCCATCAGCTCTGTGTGGTTCATATCTGTTTGCACAGAATGCATTAAATGTAGATTCAATTGTGAAAAAAAGTATAGATATTTATTTGAAGGAAATAGTGTATGAAGAAATTTAGATGAGGGCACTTCTTTCTGTGGTTGCTCCTTACACTAGTGTCCAACCTATCCATAGCACATAATATTTTATATGTGCTCAAGACTGGATATTTGATATTTCTCATTGGACTCATCTTTCATGGAAAAGTATGGTTAAGCATTGCAACAGATTGCCTGGGGAAGTGGTGGAGTCACTATCCCTGGATGTATTTAGGAGTTGTGTAGATGCAATGCTTAGGGACATGGTTTAGGGGTGGACCTTGTTGTGTTAGGTGCTGGTTAATCTTTATTTAACGGATCTTGTCCAGCCGATATGATTCTATCATTCTGTGTCTGTTGCATTTGATTCAGCCATAGGAGATATATGTTTCAAACCATAGTAGAGGACTTTCACTATTAGCTGTTTCTGTTATTGGTAATTTTTCCAACCTGTTCAGAAGTTGACAAGTATATAAACATTTATTAATGCTCTGTAAATATCTGACCAGCAAAGCTAGAGAAGAAGGTGAGACAACCACTTCCACTCTGACTAGCTGGCTGATTATCTTGCATTTATTCACTTATATGGATAGTAAGGTCTCAGTCTGGAATGTTTCTGTATAAACCGGACCAAGCTAAATTTGTTGAGTTAAAATGGTGCAGGTCTGTAGCTCTACAAAAGATAAGTTTGGGCCTTTCTGTAGTACTGCTATTTTTCTTTAGAGCCCAGACATGTATGAAGAGCAGTTTATCATTCTTTTTTTTTTTTCTGAAGAGAAGCAATATAAATTCTTGTTGAATGTATGGGGAAGAAGAGTCTGTATTAACTTATTTCTAATGTGTGGAAAGGTGATCTGAAGTTCATTTAAAGGCTGGAGCAAAATCTTTTGTTACAGCTAAAACCAAACTGAAGGAACAAAGGCTCTAAGGCTCTGAACGGAAAGAAAGAGGAGAGATAAATAAGGCCCTTAGATATATTCCCTGATAATCATGTTCTGTCATCTGCATGATAGTGATCTTACTGAATTTACTTTCTGCCTTTTCCTCCTCTCCACCAACAAATTTTGCTTCTGGTTTCAAACTATTTTGACTCTGAAGGGAGTTGCCTGTTTTGCTGCTCTCCTTCCAAACAGTAGAAATTTTTAGTGCCAGGTACTGAGTTGGTTGAACATTTCAGCTTGCTGATATGAGGCAGTTCATCCAGTCCCTACCTCTACTCAAAGGAGAGGTTTGGATGGCTGCGATGTTTACAGGGCATGCACTGGGGTCTGGAGCAGCACAGGCTCTCCAAGCTGAGGTTATTTTGCATTACACTGCGAAACTTGTACTGGATGTCATCTGCAAAACGGGGAAACAAGCATTTCACCACCAATATTGCCAAGCTATTATCTGCTTGAAATGGTTATGTCAGTCAAACCCTGACTAACCCGTGCCTAAAATGGCATGGACAAAATAAATACCATGCTTGTAAAGGTGAATGCTTTGTTAATTGGGTATTTCCATCAATTTGCAAAGAGAATCTCTGAAAGAACTGTCCAAGATACAGAAGAGAAGTTAGGAATAATGTTTGGATATAAAATAAACACCTTTCCTGTCAGACAGGGCAGTTAGTCTTTTGATATCCATACTGGCATGCTAGGAGATGCACAGCCTGAATCTACCAAATAATGCCAGCCTGTGAGCAAGACATTTTGTGAGTCTAAGTGAACTGCAGCCTCTGCTTAGAGGATGGATCCTTGACTAGGATTTCTTTTGTTATCACTCCTGGAGTGCAGGGCCCAATGCCAAAAATCACATTCTCTCCTCTATACTAGGCTTTGTACTCAGGACCTTGTATTTTACAGAATTACAGAATTGTACCAGTCATGACACTGCCTTGCATATACTTGATTTCTGAGTCTGGTTTTGATGATATCTGCTTATTTCCAATTTATCTGAAAATTTTGCTTTCAAGCCACTTCAGCCTTCAGTAGTTTGCTATACAGTCAGACTTGTAGAAGTCATATATTTCAATTATACACTCTTCGTCATAACAAATAACACTGTGATTCAATTTTTTTTTTTTTAAATAATGACTTTCACATCTGGGTAGTCAGTAGCAATGGAAAAGTTAGCGCAAGTTTCCTGTTTGTAACTATGTGGCTTTCTCTGAGAAGAAATAAATGGGAATCTTAAGATGGAAAACGCACCACTTTTGCAATGTTTAGCTACTTTTTTGTGTACCTCTGGGGAATATATTTTTCTGTCACATTTATAATCACCTAGAGATTAGTTTGACACACTTAGGAAACCCCAAAGCGTGTGAGTTTCCATCCCCAGCTACGCTGACTTCTTTACAGTACCATTTTCTTAATGATTTTTTTTTTCTCATTAGTGCTTTTCAAGCTTTTTTTTTTTTTTTTAATAGCTGAAAACCTTTCTGAATAGAACAGGATGGCAAGTGTCACCTATTTCTCAGCCATCTTAAACAATTTCAGTATCTAAAATCAACTCTTCCTGCTTCTTCCAGACATGCTTATCCTTTTTTTAAGAAGTTAATTCCATTTTGTTATATTCTTCTCTGAAGATCCTTCTTTGCACTACTTCTGTACAGTCTTAGCATCACTTCGTTTAATACTCATCTAGTGCTTAGTCATTCTCGTATTGGGGTACTATGAGTTAATTTCATTATCGCTCTATCTGCTTCATCTTCTAGACAGTAAATGGAAATGGGAAAACCAATCCATCACAATAGTCTCAAAACTTCAATAGCGTCTACTACAGAACAGGTATTACAAGACTTTTACTGGAATTTCAAAGAGAATTTAAATTACTTTCAATCTTTTAACTCTTTGTCTTTTTAATACATCCTTATACTATTTCATTTCTTTTTACCACTAATCCATCAATGTGTAAATAATACATCAACGCTGATTTCCATTTGGGTATTCGTGCATCACTGATGTCCTCTGTGACTTTGGTGCCATGTTTGTGATTTGCGCATTTCCTCTTCCCACTGAGAACACTCACGTCCCCATCAGACTCTTTGGAGTCATTAATATTCCTGGACCAGCAAACACTTGCCAGTTCCCAGATTTGGAGGTGTACCTTGTCTGCATCCTGACTCCTCAATAGGGTGAGACTTGGATGTGCATCAATCCAACCCAACCTTAAAAACAGGACTTTCTCTGTGGATAATTTCAAATTTCATGCTCAGCCTGTTCAAGTACGTGGATGTCAAAAGTTTGTGTAGGTTAGATAGAGATTAACCATGTTTACAGAAGAAGAAAAAAAAAAGCAGCAAAGATTGGCTTAGAAAGTCTCTGAAAATAGAACTGTGAGGACAGAGAGCGCTGTGTGATGTTTACCCTCTTCTTATGCACTTAAATGCCCATCAAATATGGGGCATGATCTTCTCTGGCACTTATTTCCATTCCTAACAGGATGAAAAATCCTTCCCCCAAAAAAGGGACAAAAGAACTAAAGAAAAAGATCCTGTAGAGAAACAAATTCATTAAGTGGAATTAAATAAAAACAAACAAAATGCAACTGTTGAGTATTAAACAAAAAGCTAAAAGTAGGGAGCTGGAGAGAAATGCTGAGATGAACGTTTCCAAGCCATCATTATCTGCTTCTGAAAGCATTCTAGAGCCCCAGTAGATACAGAAAGACACTGGGCTAAATGGATCTTGGCTGTTATAGAACTAAGTAAATTCTTCAGCATTTTCTTGGTGAAATAAGGATCTTTTGTGAATGTCTTGGTGGAAAAAGTGGGGAGGGAAAAGCAGACTTTTATTTTTTAATATATTACTTGACTTGTCAGTTTTGAAAAATGTCAGGTTTGGGATTTTTTTTTAATTTAAGGCCTATGTTATTTTGGATGGAATATTTTATAAGATTATGAAGTATAGTTTATAATTTTTATTTTAAAACATATTTTACGGCATTGCAGTAGCAGTTCTGTTATATGTGAAATCAAGTTGTGGAAAGGTCATTGAGATCCTGAAATGAAATATAGCTGGTGAAATATCTTATTGTTTGAGGATCTGTGGTTCAATCTGATACTTATTACAGGAACCTGCAGACTTCCTCTGGTGTTTGGTTCTTGCACTAAATTATTATTTCATTGTTATTTATTACTTACTTCACCGTGATATTTAAGCAGTTGCCATTACGTACCATTGTTCTAGATGCTGCTTGAAATCCTGCTTAATAATAAGAGGATGTGGATAAGGAAAAAAAAATAGAGAAAAATAGTGAGGTTGCTATTTGGTAGAATCTCAGCAAATAATGGGTGTGAATGGCAATAGCGATACGGTTTTCTTTACAGTGTGCCACCTTAAGCGAAGGCCAAGGTGTGAATGTGTGAGAAAGCTTTTTATTGAAGTTTAGTTATAGGTGATGGAGATTAACATTAAAAGTTGCCTGGAGGAAGGAAATGCTCTCCCAAGCCTGTCTGAATTATGATAGTTATATTGTGTAGGGCCTTGGAAACAAAGGCATTTATTTCCACAGAAGCAGCCCGTGTCCTTTTTATTAAAAAGAAGCAACAACACAAAATCAGACAAAGCAAAAAACGCTCAGTGATCTAAATTATCTAATAATTTGCATTTTAGAAAACAGCACTGTTAATCTACCCATCCACAGCCATATCTCTACTCAGATCCCCAGTGTTGGATGAAGAGCAAAAATGCATTTCTTTGCAGGTGGTGATGGTCTATATTTCATGAGATGGTCCAAATGAAGGACGTCCATGACCACGGTAATGATTTGGGCAAACAGATCAATATTTGAGACCACATTCTTGTTTTCAGCACAATAAGAAAAACTATACTTTGAGAGCCATAAGAATACCTTTCCCCTAGAGTTGGCCTCCATTTGTGTGCTTACAGGCAGTCCAAGAGGAGGAGGATGCCCAGATTGCTGTCTGTGAAGTCTGGAAGTTGTATCTGTTAATATCAAAAATAGGAGAAACTTCATATTTTAGCCAGAACAGCTGGTGCCCTGCTGTTGTCTGAGCTGCAGCATGGTACTGGAACCATGGTGTTTTTTAGCATGGGTCATGCAGCTGTAATGCTTTCTAATGGCAAAGTGCAATTAGGATCCAGTCCTGCAGCTATCCTGGAAGAAACGTAGTGTAATAATTGCATGAAGACTGTACTTTCATAAGCACCTGCTGCCACACCTGTTTCTGGCAGGATATTGCCCCACGTTGTACTATGGCTGTCACCTCAAGTACATTTCAACAGCTGGTCATGTG
This sequence comes from Chrysolophus pictus, assembly GCA_037305975.1. Lineage (NCBI taxonomy): Eukaryota > Metazoa > Chordata > Aves > Galliformes > Phasianidae > Chrysolophus > Chrysolophus pictus. The sequence continues at coordinate 25,632,762 of CM074580.1, read as the reverse complement.
TCATGGTCGAGGGGAGGGAAACCAGTTGCTGCTGGGAAGTTCTGCTACGTACGTCATATGAGCATCATCACTGCTGTTGCCCTTCTGTAGTCAGGTGGTGTTTAGGCTTAAACACTACCTACATACTAGAATAATGAGGATTTGCACACACGTGCCTGCTAAAGAGAGCCTTGAATGTATAAATGAAAAGACTCTCAATATAAAGCAGTGTAGTTTGCTGCTGCACCAATGATGGACGGAGTAGAGTGCCAGTCCTCACATCTATTTGTACATAGAGTGGATCAAGCACAGTATCAAGATCACTCACAAACTTGAGTGGATCCTTCTGATCCTCTGAGATCTGATGGGGCGCTAATCCCAATGTGGAGAAAAAAAAAAAAGAATCAAAGTCAATCAAAAAAAAGATTTTCATATGAAGATTTCCTGTATATACATGTAAGTTTGGAAGCTATTAGGACTCTTTATGAATGTGTGTGATCTCTCTGTGTTTTGGTATGTTTATAATTTAAATATATATATATATATATATATATATTTAATATATAATTATATATTATATATATATTATAAATATATATTATATAATATATATATATATATATATATATTTTATATATATATATATATATTTAATATACCACAACAACTTTAATCAAAGTTACTCTTTTATCTGTCAAAGTTACTTAGACAAAAATGACTTAAATCTCAGGGCAGTCATTCCACCTCCTCCCCCTCCCCCCAAAAAAATAAAAAGAAAAAAAAGAAAAAGAGTTGACTAATTCTTCAGTTACACATCGCTAAGAGCCATGTCAATGACTCTGCATTTCCCAAAAGTTAAGTCTACTGGTAAAACTAAGTGGGACAAACTAAATGTAATCAGATGAGGGTGTGTCTGCTGTGCCGTTAAAGGAATGCTTGAGTAGATGGCATTAAAAATAGAGAAAATATAATGCTAATGATGAGATTGACATCTGTGGGCAATACCGTGCCCATGCTATCTTTGGCATTCATTATTGTTGCTCCTAACTAATAAACTGTGTTCTGTAGGGTGGTCATCCTTGACATCAGCGCATGGATCCAAAGGACTGTAAATCTCACGATTCACATTTACTTTTTACTACTTAATGATAATGACAAAAAGCATTCCAGGCAGAAATGATGATCAAAGCACTGTAGACAGCTGCAAACCACTGTTTCATACCAAAACTTTGGTCCCAAACATCTCTCACTTACAAAGTAGCTCACGTGGGAAGCCAAATGCTGCAGCTGAGCTTTTCAACTGGAAAAGGGAATTTAAAACCCTAAAGCTCCCCTCCTTAATATCTGGGCACATACAAATTCATAGCCAAACTTTATGACCCTGATTGAAAAAAACAAGGCAAGAACAATACAATCTTGTGCAAAGTATTAACGTCACTCACTTCGTGCTGGAAAGCACAGACAGGATTTCACCTGCCCGTTGTGTTGCAAATGCCGTTACTACTCTCTCCACTATTACCTTTGGTCGTATAGTACTGACTTAATGACCTCTTATCTGGCCTCCCAGCTTGCATTCTGCCTTGTGAACTCAAAAATTCAATCAGTGCAACACTTCATGGGGTGCTAAATGTGGCTTACTGATCTGTTACTTTCATACTTTCTTCCACAGTAACCCAGTCGGATTGCTATGTGAGTCTGAGACTGCCAACAGCCTCGGTGCAGAATTTCCGAACCAAAACAATTCCTAACACCAAGAACCCAACATGGAATGAGACCTTCCACTTTACGATTCAGAGCCAGGTTAAGGTAGGAAATGTGCTGTGTTTGCACTTACTCTCTAGCTGTCTCCTGATTATTAGGCTGAAGACAGAAGCCCAGATGCCTTCTTAAATAGAACCATAGCAGCACATACTGTGTGTCTTCTTGAGTATTCTTTTTTATGAATCACTCACACTTCCTTGTAGTTATTTAGCTTTCAATATATGAATTAGACTGTTCCTGAATTGTCAATAGAGCCTGTAGAGACGAACTGTAAAACAGTAAAACACTGTTTCCTTTGCATTCATTCTAGAAGTTCTTATCCAAATTCTTACAGCTAAACAGAACTATCTGTATTGTCTTATTCCTATAAAAACTTACGCAATCTGTTTTTCATATTTCCAGAACATTCTGGAGCTGAAAGTTTGTGATGAGGACAATGTAACTCAAGATGACCATCTCCTCACTGTTTTCTTTGATGTCTCCAAAATCCAGCTCGGAGAAAACATTCGGCTGAGTTTCCAGCTGAATCCACAGGTATGGATAAATTTCAAAGACAAAGCTAAGAGAACATGGTTAGGTGAGAATGCGCTTTTCTCAGCTTTTCTCTCACCTGTTTGGTATATTTTTTACTGTCCATTTAGCTAGCTGAGTATACTCATCTGTTTCAGGGGCTGCTGAAGGCTCTTGTTCCTGTAATTACAGTGAATTTGGGATGCTACTTTTGCAGATAGCAACATTATCAGACTTGCTTGGTAGCTCTACTTGATGTCAAAATGTTGAGAGATTTAGTCAGTCCTTTGCAGTTGGAGCTCAAGGTTCTGATGAAGTTGAGACAATCTCATACTAAGGTTTTAATGATGATGTTTACGCCTGGAAATACATCATGTGTGTGAGTGCTGATTTGATTTGATAACTGTTTTGGAAAGGCTCTCTGTGCTGTCTTCCTTCATGCTGGCTCTAGAAGGCCATTAGGGACATAGAGTTGCACCAAAACCTGCAAAGGAGGATTGCAAAAGATGAAGACTGAGCATGCAACTGGACTCTACCCAACAAAAGTTCATTTTCCAGAGCACCCTGGGCTTTATACATGTTAGTATGCCACCATGTTAGTGTGCCATCAGGCCCATTTATACAGGTTGTGGGTGAGGCTAGGAGAGGGACAGGATGGTTTAAAAGCACCAAAGAAATTCAGTATTTCTCATGCTGAGAATTAGTGGGGAGCACTGAGAGCTTCTGGCAGGGGAAGAGGAATTGCAGGTGGTCTGTGAACTAGTGAGGATGAATGTATGCCTATGGAAAGGCAGAGGAACTGTCAAGAGGTCCTGTAAGATGTGTTCATGTTTGGCCTACAAGGTATAAACTAGAAGCCTGCTGATGTAATTCCTACAAAATTCAGTGTATGCAACATTAAATATAATGGATGCCACACAAGGAAAATGAAATCTGTTGCACGTGCAGTAGCTAAAGGTGGATGCTGGCTTGCTGAAGAGCACAGATTCCTACAAAGTGTCTTTCTGCACAGGAGAATCATGTAGTGACTGTCTTTTCTTAATTTCTCAGGGAAAAGAGGAGCTGGAGGTTGAATTCACGATGGAGAGTAGGTAAGTTTTAAATAGATGAACGATAGAGGAACTCAAAGAGGAAATGTTTCTGGTACAAAATACTGTTTACACTTGCAGCCCCATAACACTGTCATTGTCTGAATAAAACAGATGGGAACTTCAGGTGTTCAGGAAATGCTTGCGTACGATGACATTTAAGAAAGAGGTGCATGGTAGTGTGTGAAGTGTGTGCATCAACACCGGGCATATTGAGACACTAGAGCACCGTATCTGACAGGAGCACAGAGATGTTCCTGGTTGCTGATGCTCCCTAGGCTTCAGGGACGGAGGGACTTTCAGTGCAGCACGACATTTTAAGTTTTAAACCTGCTCTGCTCCTTACTGTCAGTTCCCAGACGCTTGCTTTGTTATGAGAATGTGGGAAAATGTCACTTAAAATTTTAACAGTGGGAATAGATCTACAAATATTTTTACTGTGTTTTTATGCTGACTGTACAGTTAATGGAGAAAATGGGCAAGTAAATCAGTCCTAGTGCTGCTGCTGATTTTTAAGCTAAATTGTAATTTTTTTTTTTCTTTTTTTATTATGGCACGTTGGATGAATTCACCAGCTTTTCAGCTGTGGTCCCCCAGGTTTATGCCTGAACAACACAAGGCAATAGAGTAATTCTGTCATTTTTGTAAATTTTCTTATTTACATCAGAAAATGATCCTATCTGATGTAATGAGGAGCTCTGCTACTCAGCAGCTCTTCACAAACAGAGCAGCCCAGGCTTACCATTCAGACTCAGGCTTGTAAGAGGCAGACTGGATTGATGCCCAGGTAGAGTTTAATGTGCCCATGTTGGCTGTCCAAAGACAGGTTTTTAAAGATAGAGAAATAATGATGAAGGAAAAGAAGAATTTGGAGAGTGCTAGTTGTGAACTGATTGTTTTCCATTTTGTCTTTCAGTCCAGATCCTCCTGAAAACATTGTTACTAATGGCGTTTTAGTGGTAATTTTTATTTCCTAACCCATTCCCTGCTGTAGGGCCATGTTTACTGCTATGCTGATGCTAATGGTGCTGGGCAGTTGCTTCATAGGTTGGCGTGGAGGCATTAGCTGTGGGCAGGCCCAAACAGAGCATGGTGAGGTGGACATCCATCTATTCCATTCTGTTTGGTTACAGCTGGGCTGAGCATCCTCCCTGGGGCACCCATCCCACTTCATCCTGATGCCAAATGCCACCCTCCTGGGCCTGGTAGGGGTGGTGAACAGATCAAGCATATGCCCACAGGTCTGGCTAAAGCTGAGCTCAGCCAGTAGTGAATACCTTTTTCCTTTTCCCTCACTGTCTCTTCCAGTCCCGTGAAGTTGCTTGTCTGGATGTGCAGGTGAATGGTGGCAGGCTGAGGAAGGATAGCACAGGTGAGTCTTCGCTGATTTATAAAGAGTGAGTTATGGCAAAAGCACTCAGCATTTCACCCCTGAACTCCCCTGTTTAAAATGACTGAAGATGCAAGGCGAAATTTCAGCAACATCAGTGGTCTCTGGAGTGGGCTGCAGTTGGTCAAAACTAGTGAGTGCACTGCGAAGAGTTTGTGATCTGATTTTCCTGCAAAAAGACTTTCCCCTGTAATAACCTCTTGTCAGATGGCTATGACTTTCCAAAATGTTTGTGTACAGCATTGAAGTTTTCTAAGCTCTGAAGTAGAGCAAATTCTCCCTGTCTTCAGAAGCAAAGATAAGCATTAGGATTCTTTCCTCAAATTTCACACTTAAAAATTTCTTTTATGTGTAACAATACGAAATATGCCACTAGGTGAAAGATGAGAGGCACAGTATATTACCAAGGGTACCTGTTGCACATTATAATCAGCACATCACTGCTGTGTTGAGCCTGTGCTTGTAGGCCTGTGTATGCCCTATGCAATTTTTAAAACATCGTGCTCTGACACCTCCTAATACTTTCACACTGAAAAGCACATTTTTTGAGAAACTTAAATCAAAGACTCCTTTTTAGTTCTCAGCATAATTTACTTGCAGGGTGTTGTAAACAGCCTTGGATCCTCCTGACTACTGGTGGGGATCAGATTCCCGACATGAAGGAGGTTTCCTTGTAGTTATGAAGTACAGACAGTAATAGAGTTGTTTTGGGTATTATTAACTTTAAGATAGCAAAGACCGTTCATGAGGATGTGATGTTTGTTCTGCCATCTCTTCAGAGAGGAAATTTGCGCTGACAGTGGATGGCTCATATGAGGGGATGCAGACCCACACGCTGAGATCATGCCTGTGTGCAGCCACACCAGCGAGGTTCCACTACATCAAACACCATCAGTCGGCACTGACTGTGTCCCTGCCACGGCGCAGGCGGCTCAGTAGGGTACGTGGTCAGCCATAATGGGCAGATGATTCTACATGCTGTTTGTTTGGGGACCTCTGAGCTCTGTGTGTAGGAAGAGGATGAGAAGCGAGTGTGTGGATGTGAGGCTGGAGAGACTGCTCTTTTTCCCCTCGTGTAACTCTTATTATTGCATTTTTACCTTTTTTTTGTTTCCCTTTTCAGTCTGTATCAAGTCAAAATGAAAGGGATATGAATGCGTCTGTGACTCTAGCTCTGAACTTGCTTCCTATACAAGAGAAAATAACTATAGCAGAGGTGAGAACAAGTATTTCTTATAAAATCCAGTCCAACTCATGCTCAGTTTGGTGGGTGACATGAATTTCACTCTTCAGTTATTCAGCTCCAGTCAGACACATGCTACATTTGTAAAGTGAAAATAACAGTTGCTCACTGTGTAGCTATGCAATGTTTATTTGTTGGTTTTGTTTGTTCTGCATGTGGTTCCAGGCACACTTTTCAACTCTGTTCTGACTTAAGCTGATTTCCTCAGGACATATCTAATACAATCATCAATGCTGTATGTGAGCTAACGATTATAGATAAGACACTTAAGACTGATAATTTGCAGAGGGGAAGTCTAAAGCAGAAGATAAAACAGAGAACATAAACATGCCTGTGGTTCAGGTGCCTCTATTTCAATGAGCTCCCTTGAAAACAAAGGGAAACTGAATGTTCATCCATGCAAAGTGGAGGGGCCCTATTTCTATCCAGCCCAGATTGCACTGGAACCCATTATCGATCTCAAAACCCAGACAATTGCTGGCCAGATCCTGCAGCAAATGCAGTAAAACTCAGCCTGTAGATGGTGAGGGTGAGGAAGATGAAGGATTAATGACCTGAATGTGCTTACAGTGTTTGTATTGTAATTTTCAGGACAGGACAATTGACTTGTATGCAAAAGCAACTGAATGGTAAGTAAGTTTCAGCAAGGCCTGATGCTGTAACTGGGAGTCACTTGCACATACACATCTGAAATCAGCAGGGGGCCATGCAGGCTCAGTTGCAAGCAGAGATTGCGCTCTGCTTCTCTTTGCAGGCTTTTGTGTGCAAGATTCTCCTTTTTCAGAGATGGATAACTAAATCAGAAGTCCCTTTCCCTTTGAGTTTCAGAACTGTGCACTGTAATGCCCATGGATTGAGAGAGCAGCTCCACACAGAAATCATATTTCCGTGTAATACAAACAAAATAAATCCAAGGCGCGGAAGCTGTTTCCCTAATTAGCTACAGTGCCTGCTGACGGTGGTTATCTTGTTACAGGCACATATGGTAGGCAGTACTGAAAATTGAAAAATCGATTATATGAGCAAACAAACAGAAGCTTGCTGTAGGAAATTCATTACAATACCAGGGCAGTATGAAGTGTTCTGTCTTTCATTCCTATTTGCGTTTTTAGTAAAAGCAGAGGCAATTAGCAGAATTCTGTCTGTGGTGTTGCACTTTCTCATTTATTCCTTTACTGTTCATGTACCAATATATAAACACAACTGGGATGACTACTGCAAGCAATAGCATGTAATATTTGTGCCCTGGTCTCAGGACCCAGGGTTTGTGCTTCATGCCAAGAAACCTAGATGCCCGTCTGGGTTTTGACCTGTGCATGGATGAAAAGAACTTCCTGCAAAATCGGAGAAAGGTGGTTGCTGCTGCACTGAAGGATGTTCTTCATCTGGAAGAGGACCTACAAGACCATGAGGTAACTAGGAAATGCACTGCTTGGGGATTTCTCTCTTTCCTTTCCCTTAGGTCTTGAAATGGCAACAGGAGCAAGGCCTCTGTCAGCAACTGCTTCTCTTGGGCTCTGTTTGCAGCCAAGGTGTTCTCAGCTGGACAGCTCAACAGACTGCAAATAAGAGCAAATACTCTATTTTCAGCTGACATGATGGGGCTGGGTTGATGGTTGGATTAAGTGATCTTAGTGGTCTTTTCCAACCTAAGTGATTCTATGTGTCTCGGTGTTGCATTAGCATGACTGTCTTCTTTTGATGCAAATGTCCCTTGATGTCACTTTTCTGCCTGTGTTTTGTGTTGAGCAGGTACCTATAGTGGCTGTGACAACAGCAGGGTGTGGGATAAGAGCACTGACAGGAATGTATGGCAGCATGTTGGGTCTTCAAAAGTTGCGTGTTCTGGATTGTGTTTCATACATCAGTGGCTCATCTGGCACAACATGGTGAGAAGTCATTTTGATTCTATTGTTTGGATCTTATTATGTGAAGCAAAACCCTGCTTTGTCTGGGCTTTAGATCTCAGAAAAGGTAAAAGGTACTGAGTTATTATTCTTTGGTCTATGAACAATGGGGTCACCCAAGAAATGTTTGTTGTGCATCATACTTTTTGGTGTCGCTGAAGTAATTTAACACCAATGAAAAGTTGAAACTTTAATGGCAATGCAAAAATCCTTAATCCTATGCAAAATTATCCTTTACGATTAATTACTGTTGGATAAAACAGCATAGAGAGCTGATGGAGCTGCCTGAATAGGATTCAGAGCAAGTGATTATCTGTAGACTTGCTTTTCTGTTCCAAGCAAGCTCGAAATAGAAGAGTGACCTAAAGCTAGTACAGTAAGACATGCCCAAAGTATATCCGCTCAGTTCTAAAAACTTCATCTTCATTTTTGCACCTCCCCATCCTGTTTCCTGTTTGCAGGACCATGACAAAACTGTATGAAGATGCTGAGTGGTCACACAAGGATCTCGGAGAAATAATTATTGAAGCTCGGAAGCAAGCAGCCAAGTGCAAGATGGGTGCTTTTTGCTTGAGAAGTCTGAGGAATTATTACAAAGAGCTGAGTCAAAGGACCCAAGCAGGACATAAAACATCTTTTATTGATCTGTGGGGACTTATGATTGAATCGATGTTAAATGATGGGGTAATGTCTACACAGCTATCTTCTCATAAACTCGGTTACCTGATCTTTATGACCATTACAAGAAATTAAAATCCTAGGAAGAAGTACCTGGCCAGTAACACTATACTTGGTATGCAGGCAGAACACCACTTACTGCAGTAATATCTTGGAGATGCAGTGCATGTCTACAGTGAAGCCTAAAATGGGACTGAATATAATGTAGAAACGCTCAGACTAGTTCTAAAGTAACTGGCATGCTCATTAAACTTTGTAGCTGTCCAAGAATTTTTTGAAATTCTGAAGTGTTTTTTACAGCTTCATGCTTTTATGTTTCCACTGCTGTAATGTTTGCTATATTACACAAGCTGTAATCATATATTGTGCATACTGCAGATGTACTCCTTACGTAGTTACTGCACTTTGTGAATTAGCTCTGAGAAACTGTGTAGATCTGTTGCAGGAATAGTGATTCTGCAGGTGTTTTCAGCTGTTTTGAATTTGATCTCTCAAGACTGCCCCTTCCAAATTCTGTTAAGCAAAATTTTCCACATAAACTGACACTGATGTCAGCTGAAGAAAAAACTGTTTTATTTTAAAATCCTGTAAATGTTGTTTATATTTTGTCCAGGTGAAGCAGGAAAAAAGAAAAAAGCCCACAAGTATTTTTGCTTCATATTTTATTTCACATTGTATTTCTGGCTTCACTGCTAGCTAGTTGCTAGAATTTCATTTGGCTGAAGTACACTCAATATATCAATTTCATGTAAAAGATAAGCTGTTAGTATTGAACAGCTCAAGGATTTTTCCTCTGTGGATGGCACCTTCCAATATGTTTCATGACTGTTTTTGGCTAGAAGTGTCAGTAATTCTTCTTGAATTCTTATGTTAAACAGATGAAAGATATGATAATAACAGAATTAGCCAGATCTGTTGTTTGTTTGTCATTCTCCCCCCTCTCCCCCTATCTCCCCCATCAGTATATTTAATAATATAAAGCTAGAACAGCATTTAAAGCATCTTATTCCTGGTGTCATACACTGAATGTATGACATGGCTGGTTCTCATAACTAGAGTTATTCTCTCTCTCACAGTGTTTTTCTTGCCCCCTTTTATTGGTGATGTGGAAATAACTCTAGGTGGAAATTAAGATAAATAATATTCCGTATTCAGATATTATAAGCTGATGTCTTTAGGGAATGGATTATCAGCTAACCTTTTTAAAATTATTATTATTATTATTATTTTTAATATCCAGAAATGCTACCACAGGCTTTCTGATCAACGTCGAGCAGTGAACCAGGGCCAGAACCCATTGCCCATCTACCTTGCCCTGAATGTCAAGGATAAAGTTACTACCAAAGATTTTAGAGGTAATGATGTTCCATTTCTAGGAAAAGGCATTCATTTTTACAGAGTATGTATAGATACTGTGAATAATGACAAACAGTTTTAAATTCTTTCTCCAAGCCAGAAGTCCTGTTCAGAGAATGTAAACAATAGCTGGGGAACCATAGGATACAAAGCAGCAGTTTAACATTTTGTAAAATCTCCTGGCATGTAAATGTGCATATTTAGATATTACCTTCAGGTGACCAGTACAGCCTAGATCCATGACACTGCCTTAAAAATACTATCAATTCTTAAGGAAAGTGGTTCTCAGAAACTTTTAAGTTCACTTAATTGAGTATTTTTCATAGTTGACTAAAGGTTAATAAATGCAATAGATAACAAACCACATTCTAGTCCTCCTTTCATAAAAAAACACCCCACTTTCGAAAGAGTAGCTTAAAATTTCCCTCACCTCCTAAATAATTCTTTCCCAACCTCGTGAAAACTGTGATTGCTGTTTCAGTTGCCTGCTGGATCTGAGAGGCAGTGGTAAGCAGGGTTTGCTTTGGGCTTATTCTAAACCAGCCTACCTCCAATAGCACTGAAGTTCACTCCGTGTCTGCTCATGTTGCTGCTTTTAACAACATTATGTCCTCTGGGCTGGCGGAGCTAACGCTGTTGGTATGTGTGTTGTCAGAGTGGGTAGAGTTCACACCCTACGAGGTGGGCTTCTTGAAGTACGGCGCCTTCATTCGTGCAGAGGATTTTGGCAGTGAGTTCTTCATGGGTCGCTTGATGAAGAAGCTCCCTGAGTCCCGAATCTGCTTCATGCAAGGTGATTTACCAGCCTGGGGGAGTGGCAAGAATTTAATACAAACATCCATGATTTGGGAAATTAGTCCCCAGCAAGTTGTTTTGCATGTAGTAGCAGAGGCACTGGGTCACATCAGAGAGGGGTCAATGCCTTGGTCACTTTGATTCAGTATGTTTCCTGAGATTCACACACGTACCCATGTTTTTATCACTGAGACTAAGAAAATTAAACTAAAAAAAAAATTAAAAAATTGTCATATACCTTTGCAAGTGCTTTTAAAATATCATTTTCCCTTAGCTTGAAAAGCATTTCAAAAGTTGCAAACCTATGTGACTTGGCAGAAGCTGAAGGAAACAGTGATAAGAAATAAATAGAATAAGAAAGACGGGAATCATTGAAGAAGCTGGCTGAAAATAATCCTTTATGGAAAGAGAAAAGAGCAATGCAAAATTTGTCTTCGCCTATATATATATGTTGTTCTAAGTAAAACACGGTGGTAGGAGAAGAATGTTGACATTTCTTCTGAAATAAGTTTGCATTATGAGTTAAGTTAAGCACTGAAATAAATATCTGGGCCCATGTAAAAGCTGGATAGAAATGCAAAAAAAAAAAAAAAAAAAAAAAGCTGTGAAAGGAGCAGAAGGCAGTTTTTAAATCAATTCCTTATGTTTACCTCAGTAATGCCTATTATATCTCTCTCACTTCCTAGGAATGTGGAGTAGTATCTTCTCCAAAAACCTCCTGGATGCCTGGCATGCAGCGGACAATTCAGAGGACTTCTGGCACAGATGGACCCAAGACAAAGTGACTGAAATAGGTAAATCCTCAGTACCTTTTGACTTACAGCCTTCCTCTTCCAGGCCCTATGATAAAATAATTGCACTCATATTTCTCTGTTTTCTGGTGTTCCTGATCTCAAAGTAGTGGAGACACTGGGAATATGAAATGATTTGATGTCACTGGTAGCCAGTGCTTTGCTTAATCTGAGACTGGCATTGGGGAGATTTATATCAGAAGATAAGGCACCATCAGACAGACCCTGATAGAAAGAAGGTAGGGATGATTATATAAGGTGTTCTCTGATGTGCTGAGTTAAAAGACTTGCAAAGAATTATTTCTGCCAAGGCAAATTTTTTTTTTCAATTTCATTCTCCCTAAATTGTGCATCTTTTCCTCAAAATCTGGCTGATCTGCAAGATTTAGTAGAGGTCCAAGGAAGTCAATAGAGTGGGGGGGGAAGAGGGAGGGAGGATGCATAACACCAGCTGAGAAGGACAGCTCTGTAGTAAATGACCATTCCTTAAAAACATCCATGAGCACCTTCATGTTAAAATTCAAGCGAAGTCAGTGATTTCATAGTGAACAGATTTGGGTGACATTTCTGTCACTGATTCTTCCTCCTCTTTGTTCCTGATCATATATATGTGACTGTAATTCAACTGCGTGTAATTTATGTCATGTACCTCTAGAGGAACAACCAGACTTGCCCGAGAAGCCCTATGAGATGGCTACGTGCATGTTCACTCCTACAAGTGGCCTCTCCACGACTCTGCGGGATATTCTGACGGACCGCCCTGCTGTCTCCAAGTACCACAACTTCCTGAGGGGCTTCCAGATGCACAATGAGTACATCCAGCACGAACAGTTTGCAAAATGGAAAGGTATAGACAACACTCCTGCTCATGCATCACTTCCAATATCACAACTATTGAATTTTGGGAGTGTTCACTAGTGACAGTCCTTATTAGGAATAAAATAACTGGAGATGGGTTTTGCGTGTACAAAAAACCTGCCATAGGTTTTGTGCAGGTCATGGGTTTGGAAAGACTGACAAGAATGTGAGTGGAGAGGCTGAAGAAAGCTTGAGGATTGCTGCATGACATCCAAAAGCAAAGGAAAAATCTGTAATTGGGAGAGGAGCTTGCCATCCTTTTGTTTTCTAACTTCACTGATGTTTTTCTGCAGCTTACTAATAGCTCCAAATTTTTATTCTTTAGACACTTTGCTGGACACTTCTCCTAATGATCTGAGAGGCCACTCAGAGCACTTGGAGTTGGTGGATGCAGCTTTCTTTTTTGAAACTAGCTGTCCACCCCTTATGAGACCGGAGAGGAAAGTGGATGTCATCATACACTTAAATTACACTGGTGGATCACAGACCTTGGTGAGAAGTAAAAAATGTCATTGTTTAATAATGATTTTTTGTTTGTTTGCTTTCTTCGACTCTTGGACAAGTGTCTATAAAATGTTGTTAGTGGAAGTTGATAAAAGTGTTTCCAAACCTTAAAAGAAGAGCAGAAATTCTCAGAGGGAAGAATATATCAGTTTTTTTCTAAAATCACCTTTGGAAAAGCCCTAAGAAGAATAGTCAGAGCTCTCTGCTTCACTAATAACGTACAGAGTGGCACAGTGAAGTTATTATGGTTGTGCTGCAACTTCCATTACAAGTGTCTGTAAGATTTATAGCACAAATATGGTTGGAAAAGCTTCCCTAATTCAGATGCAGAATTTATTTTGCATCTTCCTTAAATATATACAATTCGTATTTTTATTAGACAGTCTTTTTTATCTGTCCAAGAAAAAGATGGCAAGTGAATAATTTTTGCTTTTATTTTCATTTTTTTCAATGAATGCATTTTTTCTCTTAATGTGGTTATCTTGAAGAAAGGTATCAAATGCACTTACTGTATTTGCTGACGTCTGATTATAAAATGGTTATATAGTTTTCAGAAGCGATATTCACCACATAAAAAGACAGACTTAGAATTCCAAATGCATGCTTATAAATGTAAACCTGTCCCTGAATTGCACCACAGAAAACACAAAGTTCACTCGTTAAGGTTCTGTCATTGATTTCAAGTGGATGATACTTTAAAGCTGTTCCTACACTGTAATGCCAGATGAAAAAAAAAATTCATCTCTGTTCTGCAGCTGGAAAAGTACACATACAGTTACTTGTACTGACATTTCTTTCTAGTAATCTCAAGTCCTTCAGAAATATTTAATTCAAACAAACTGAGGTGTTATTTCAATGTATTGTTAAGTAATTTAACAAAGCTTGATCATCACAAATGAGCTTTGTGATTTAGTTTTGTATTTTCAGATTTAATACTCATAAAATGCTAGCAATTTCACATTATTTCTAAAACTTGAAGTCTGAAATGGGAATTTGGTTTCAAAACCCCGCTACAATCCACTTAAGTCTACTCACAAGTTACCACTGCTACATAAACAGATAGTATGGCTGTGAATCTGTCTTTGACAGCAAATTTAGGATTGCAAATTTAGGATTGCAAGTTTGGTTGTGTGCAGATTAAAAAAAAAAAAAAAATTCTAGTGTAATTCTCCTTTAATTAATGATGCTCTCTAACGATCTTTGAAATTACTTGCCTTCTTTCTGAGTTAAACTTCAATTTTAGAAATGTGCCTTGGCACAAATTTAAACTCTCTTTGCCATCTTAATACCAGGTATTTTATTTCAAGTCTATTTTCAAATAACTCCTCAGGCAACAGGAGAATTAGGGATTGCATGTGCTCACATTATCTTCAATTTTACAGTACTATTGAGTCATCTTGTGCAACTTAACATGAATTACAGGGCTACAAAACAACCTGAACTTGTGTATGTTTTCCATTTTTTATCCTGCTGCTATTGGGCAATGACCAGCCTCTAAAGCAAGCTTGCAGTTACTTCTCAGAGCAGGGAATTCCATTTCCCAACTTTGGGCTGAAGGATGATGAGAAGAACCTTAAAGAGTGCTATGTGTTCGATGGTGCAAACACCCCTGGAGCTCCTCTCCTGCTTTACTTTCCACTAGTGAATGACACTTTCCAAAGATATGTAGCACCTGGTAAGTTAATATTATCTAGCTATTTTATGGACACAGTGAGTGTTTTGACCTTGAGTGTTTCTTCTTTATCCCAATACAAAAATCCTTTGCTTGCTTGTTCCTACTAGTGAATACACTGCATAATGGGATGACACTAACTACCTGTGAAATCTTGTGTATAATTTCAGTTTGAGACTTGGTGCAGTTCAGAGAAAGAAGAAATGCATTCCTCAAGTAGAGGAATAGGAACATATTTCTTCTTGTGGTCTCCAGAATTTTACTTTACAGTGAAGAACAAACCACAGTTTTCGAATAATATATTTTATAACAGTCAGATCTAGGAAGAACTACTTTTACAATACAGAATGTTACTGAGGAGGACCACTGTGCTTTCTTTTGGGTTGTTTAATGCATTTCTTGTATGTGTTGAGAAATGAAAGCAATAGCATGTAAACTAAGACTTGTTAAATGCAGTCACGGTGTCCTTTTGGGCCAGTGTTTTAGACACTGCCAATATTTTTATTATGATTTCCAAGGCAACAGATGTTTTGCCTTATCCTGTGCTGTACATCTCTTTATTCCTTCTACCGTTAGTATGTATTCTAGTATTCTAGTTGGGACCCATGGGGTAAGACTTTGAATGACCCTCATAAGATGGCATGCTATGAGTCGACCAGTAGAAGGTACTAGTTGCAATGGAATGATGTCTAGTGACACTTGTTCTTGAATTCCAAAAAGACTTTGTTCAGAAGTACATTTCTCAGAGATCATAGCACTGCACTTGTGCTTGCAACCGCAAATGCAATCTCTCTAAATTATTGTTGACATAGTCTATCAGAGGACTATAATTTCCTGGGACTGTACAAACTCCTCTTTTTCCTCTGACAGGCATGTCTCGCAGTGCTGCGGAAATGGAACAGGGCAAGGTTGATCTCTCCAGTTTCTGCTCTCCATATTCAACAAGAGAGGTGTCACTGAAAGCAGAAGATTTCAATAAACTCCAGAAGCTGACTACTTACAACATCATGAACAATGAGAATGTAATTCTTCAGGCCTTGCGCATGGCTGTGGCTCGGAAGAAGCAGACTCCGAGCCAGCCCGTATCCCAGGCACAGGCCACTGGTTGAACAGTATTTCCTTTCTTACTAAGTATTTATCACAGCTACGCAGAATTATCTATCAAATGCAATAGCTACTTCACTCATCTTGGGGAGTGCCATTTATTTACATATAGCCCTCTCATAAAAAAAACCTCCAAAACTTGAAATACTTCAGAGCTGCACAGTTCAGTTTACTAAGAAAAGTTGCTATTTTTGATCAGGAATTTTGATATCAGATAGACTGGTCTGATGTTAATATCATCTTATGTTATGCACAGAATGCAAATTCAGCTGTGTCTGATAGGGAAGTAGTTTTGACTTTTTCTCTCCATTCTCTTATTGTTTTGGTGGTTAGTGTTTTTTCATATGCAAAATATTCTAGCATTTCATTGGGACTGCAGGTAGCAAATTCATGAAGCCCATAGAAGGTGGTGACCAAGCAGTATCAATTAAAATATTTTACTTGGTTCTAATCACTTGAATTAAATGGTGTTCTACCTCATAATAGTTTTGTTTCTCACATATGTTTTTTGTCATTAACTCTCATGAGCTATCATATCATACTTAATTTTTCAGACGTGTTGAGCGATGGATATATATATATAGATGGTGGCCTTTAGGTCTTCAGTGACACCTTTTGAATTTGTTTTGAAAGGCTATTGCCATTTTCTCCCACAATCAACCATGTTCTGTCTCAGATCGCTACGTGTACTGAAGTTATCTCCCTGGAAAGCAATTTTGCTTCAGCATTGTCTGGAACTTGTTTGGTATAATGAGTTGAAATATTACCAAAACAAACAGCACGTGAGGGGAACAGTGAGGTTTATGGTAATGGCATACACAGAATCACACTGTTGAAATGGAATGAGGTAATATTTTTTTTTTTTTGCTGTTTCACACTTGTTAAACAACTATAAAAAGTGCAACACAGATGATAGGTACGCTAGTAAAATATAATAAATTACAATTACCATGGACTAACCTACTCATTTGACAAGTACATTGAAATACAGTGGCTAAGGGGAAAAAAAAAAAAAAAAAGCTGGTTTAAATGCACATAAACACACGACAGTTCTCAAACATCAGCACAACCACCGCAGAACAGATGAAGAAACATCCAGATCATTTCCTGGGAATGCACTAAGTGATGTGTGCACACCTGATGAGGGCAACCTGATGAGCAATCCATAAACAAAACACAGCACTCCTTTTCAAGCTGTACATGAGACCGGTTTGTAACACAGGAAGTGATTTTGCGTTGTTCCAAAGAATCAAGAGCTTGTCCACCAAAGTGTGGATGTTGGTCAATCGTCATTGCATCTGAGTGAGGGTATATAGCATAATAATTATCTTACATTTCTTTCTTTTCAGCTAATGAGAATTTTATAAGTAAATCCATTGCTGTTCTGGACATTTTTTTTTCAGATACTATAAAAAAAATATGAACTGTTTTGGTTAAAAAATAAATAAACTCATGCATTTGGAGAAGTGAATCTACTCACACAACAGTGAAGAAAATTTCACCAGAGAAGGAAGTGCAGTTTCTGTTTCTGATAATTTTTCCTCAAAGGCAAATTATGGGAGAACAACAGTCGTTTCTAGAATTTGAGCTTGTCTTTTTGGCATTAGACCCACAAGGAGGTTGTTGGATTAGACCACATGGATAGGAGTTGGCAGCTGGGCTTTTGTCAATGGCCAGCTAGGTTGAGAATCACAGGAGTCCCTCAACTCCTTATGTAGACGAGACTTTTTTTCTCTGCATTTCCCAGAAAGGCACATAGACAGTTTCTCTCTTATCTTCTATGGTCTAACCAGTCTGAAGATGGCAGTAAAGGAAGAAGCTCACAATTTACCATTGAAAAGTCCTGAGACAAGTCAAGCCTTAACACAGAATCACAACATGGCTTAGGTTGGAGGAAAACTTAAAGATCATATAGTTAGTTGCAAGCCCCATGCTATAGGCAGGGCTGCTACCCATCAGATCAAGGCCCAGGGCCCCATCCACCCTGGCCCTGAATGTCACCAGGAATTGGGCAACCGCAGCTCTCTGGGCAGCCTGTACGAGCGCCTCACCACCCTCTGAGTAAAACATTTATTCCTAACATCTAACCTAAATCTCCCCTCTTTTAGTTTAAAGCCATTCCCCCTTTTCCTAGCACTAACTAAGCCTTGTCTTATCTAAGATTGTAAAATCGTAACCAAAAAAAGATCCCTGACAAGGGACGACAGCTGAAATACGGAACTGAACTGGCACATCCCAGGAGCTCACAGACTTGGCAAAGCTGATGCAATGCTCAGATCTTAAGAAATAATAGCAGGACTAAATGACAAACATGGTGAGTCTGTCCCTGGCAGACATTATGGATTCAGTCAGAATGCCCATTTTAACAGTTCAGGCTCCTTCTTTTGCGCTTTTCAGTGTCTTTTTGGATAGAATATCAGGCCAGAACTACTCTTTTTATTGTATATTTTCCTGATGTTTGCAGAAGAGGAAGGCAGGCATGGGTGCTGTGAGAATGCAGTATCACCTCTAGCTGTTCTCAAGTGGACACCTCATTCCAGACGTTTGAGCATGTTAGTAGCTGGACTCATGGAAGGGCTGTTTACTCACGTATCTGCTGTATGTACTAATTTGGAGGAAAATGTGCTATTTTTTTTCTTGATCTACTCTGTTTTTTTGTTTGTGGGAGTGTCCTGAAAGCAGGAAAAAGATACAAACCAAGATGATCAAATGCATATACAAAAGTGAGGAAAAATCTAACAGAAAAGTTACTCTGCCCCTCCCACCACAAAGAAAAATAAAATAATATCTGGCTGAATTTTGGAGTCTTGAAAGGTTTTATCCAAAATCCTTTTGACTGTTGATTGCAGTGCTGTAGAGCTGCTGTTTTTCTCTGACTTATGCATAACTGCTGTTATCTTCTCTATTTGTGCATTGTTAGGTGGCCAAGTCATGGGTATCCGTTCTTGTGCTGTGTGCTATTGGACTCTTACCTCGATTTGCTGATAACTTTTAAGCGCCTTGGTGGGTACAGCCTTCCCTCACCGCACACCCATGGTGTTCAGATATCAGTCTCCACAAATTCCCTCCCCTTCTCTGTCCACACTTTCCCTTTCAGGCACTAGAGAAGGTGGGGCATGGATAATCCACTTGCTCCTCAACAGGTGTTTCTTAAAGTTTGCAGAGGTACTTCATGAGTCACTGCCAACTGTTGTCTCTAATACTGCTGTGACACCCATAGCTCACTTGTATGCAGCTGGGAGCATGATGGGATCGTACTGGAGTGCTCACGAGGTAAGAAATTCAGATTGTAACCCATTAAAAGCTGAAGTTGATCAGGAATGGGTTTGAAACTGGGACCTCCCATGCCTTGGAGAGGTCTTGGGAGGCAACAGTCCAAACTCATGCATGTTTTTACTTAGGTTAGACAACTTGATGGGTTTCCTGATATTGGTAGCTCTGTGGAGGCATTTTTGGTAGTGAAGAGAAATTGAGATGCATTGGGTGATCCATGTAGAGGCTAGGAAGCAGTCTGAGGTACCAGGAATTTGTGAGGGACGTGATGAAGTGCTGAGACCTTCAGAGTGGGACTCTTATGGCTTAATAAATGAACTGAATGAGAGTCTAACTCAACTAGCTACAGAAACATTAAGTAGAGAATTGTCCCCTACTCATCCTCTCTACTGTTTTCCCTGTCCTCAACCACTGAAACAGCCCCAGGAGAAGGGACAAAACTATACTTTTCTTGGTGATGAAGGGCAGGAGAATTATTCTTCCAATTTTGCTGCATGACTTCAAAAATTGCAACAAATATTTATGGGAGGGCATGCTTTTTGAAGCATAAATGTTTCAATAATTCTGCAATTGTTTTGTCATTGTCCTGCAGTGTGAAGAATGCCCATGCATCTCCCTCTCTGTAAAAATCATAAGGATGAGAAATCTGAGAAAGGCAGATCTGTGTGAGTATCACAGTCTTTCCTTGCACTTCTCAGTAGTTCAGTTCTGAAAGCAGTGAGTATAACCGAGTACTGTCACTTGTGTCTGTTTGTAAAGTGTCACCATGGTTCCAGATACTGCTGTATATTTGAATTTGGACTAATCTTACAATACAGTCTGTTATAAATAATACCCTTCAGTTTACAGAAGAGTTGCTATTAATGGAAATATCAAAGGTCTGCTGGGGTACAATGTGAAGTATCTTAACAGCTGAAAAACTCCAGAACCAGTTTTGCTGAACAAATCCAGCTGTTAATTATCAGTTACGTTCTGAGATGTGCTGTGATGAAGGCTGCACCTCTAATTCTAGATGAAAATGCCAACACTGACAATGATTGGCTGCTAGAGGCTGTGGAGTAACACTGGAGCTTTACTACCATCTCTCCATCTTTGTCAGACAGTAGAAATACATTCAGGCACTTTCACATTTCTGTATTTGATTTAAAAAAAAAAAAAAAAGGAGCATTATGAACATTATATGTTGTATGAGTTTGTTGTTAGACAACTCTTTCTAACTCTCTGTGACACGTTTACTGAAATGTATTTGAAATATCAGACTTTCAAGGCAAAAACAGTATGACTGAAATGTTTCTGGGGGCTTGGTGGAATGGGTGAGAGTGGAAGTGAAGACAGAAAATCTCAGTGGCTACTGAGGTAGAAGAAAACGAGCTGCAGGACAGCTCAATTATCTGTCTTGGGGAGAAGGAACAAGGCAGGAATGCAATGGGATGGAAGTGGTTAGGAATCTTTATGTATTAAGTAAACACAAGGGAACTCAGCAAGAATATTTGCCTCCATGGAGACGATGTGGCTTTCAGAAAATTACTGGATTGACCCTAAGGTTTTGCTTACTTTTTTTTAGAGGCTAGTATGTGCTGTCAAAATGTCAATAAGTGAGAAATTAATCACTATTAAGAAGAAAGCTGAAATAAAGTAATTTTTTAAACATAATAATAGATTTATATCATAATTCAATGAAACTGATAATAGTATCTCTAACTAAAATTACAAATAATTTCGGGTTTAGAATTAGTCTTTGCTCTGGGATTATTTTGGATAATACTTTTTGTGGAAATGCATTTATCATTTAATTCCGGAATTTACTCACATGTTTGTAAGCAGTTGAAACATTTAGTTTAAAATATATTTTAGGAAAAATAGAATCCAAGAGTTGTATTTCCCACACAAAGTTTCTTGTTTCAATCACTATTTTTGTATAATTTAAACTTATTAAGAGAGAAAGAGTTGCTGACAAAGTTGAAAGATGGCAAATAAATCAAGCTGCAAGAAGCCATCAGTGCATTGATAAAGTCAGAATCTGATTAGGTGAGGCTCCATTTTTTCAAAGACCACAGGTCAAAGATGAGTATACTTTGCTTCCTTTTGTCTGTGGCACTCTGCAGCTAAAGGAGAGACAGTATCCTCCTTTGTGCAGAGGGATTGCTACCCACAACCCAGTGCATTCATTCCTCCTTAGATCTTGCACATATTGTATAACATGGGACTTGATTTTCCACATTACAGGATATCTGTGGCAATCTGCTATGATCATGATCTCCTGAACCTTTGTGTCAGATAAATGGCCCTATTTGTATGCGGTGAGAGCGTAATAACAAAAATTAGGCTATTAATGTAGGCTACTAATGTGTGTTGAAATCAGATACGAGTAAGGCTTACTCATGAATCAGAATGATTTGCTCCTACGTTAAGTAGAACACAGCATTCCCAAGATGCTGTTGCAATTTCTGCACGTTTGAATTTGACTACAGATTTTCTATCAAAGTTGTAAAAATGGTGCTACCAGAGCTGTCATCTGGCTTGAGAATCTGTTCTCAGAAGTGGACAGCAGATTCTCTTGGACAGGACAAACACCAAGATGTTCTTTTCCCTGCCTCGCTCACCCAAGAGATCTGTAGCTCATGAGGTCTGTAGCTCAGAGATCTGGGTCTTGGAGGCCACCAGAGGGTTTCACTTTGGTACCTTACAGCTCACTTTGCATTGAATGGGAGCCCAGACTCCTCACTGCCAAAGGAAAACACAAAAACCGCTTTCAGGGTGTTATCAACTTTAGTGAGGTCTGTGTGCTTATATTGCTGATTAATTAGTTATAGCCTTTTTTTTTTTTTTTCCCACTTTGCCTTACATGACAGAAATACCTGCTGGAGAAAATCTGATCTTTTCTGGCTGACCTGAAAAAGCCCTTTCTATGCATTATTTAGGGCTCCCTCTCACACAAAGACAACTGTCCCCATGTATTCCAGATCTGGCTTTTAAACTGGGAAAACCTTGTGGCTGAATCTTCATAAATGTATCCACCATGCCCGCACAATGTGTCTCTGTTGCCTGGATGGTGCTCTTTCTCTGCTGCTCTACAGGGTGAATATGTGGAGATCTGTGTTGAGTGTCTGAAGTCTTAACATCAGTCATCAGACTGGCTTGAGGAACAGGTGAAATAGGGGGTTGTGACACATTTCTAGGGCAGGTACATGAACATGGCTGCTTTTTATCAGCAGAGAAGTGCTGGCCTTGCTGCTGCTGCTGCTGCTACTGCTCAGGAGGGGGGAAAAGGGGGGGAAGTTAGCTGTGTTTGTGAGAACCACTGGGTGCAGAAGTAACAAGGTGAGAAGGGCCTGTGCTCTTCCCGTTCCTGTATTCCCACTGAGGTGCATAAGGCACAACAGCTGCACTGGATTGCACCAAAGGTGTTTCCTGCCCAAGTATGAGAGAGACCAAAGACAGGTGCTGTGATCTCAGTGCTTCATCCTTGTAGTGGCAAAATCAGTTTTATTTTCAGTACTGACCTTGCTCTTCCATTCAGTGACATCCCATGATCTTCTCTTGCTCTTCCTGTCAGTTGACATGATGGAGTTTAGCTTTCAAAATGCTCCTACCAAGTGTAGGAAGAAATCAGTTGTTGCAGAAGTCTTGTTTGCCAAGGGCTGGTCCACCAAGATCTTCGTAGGAGGGCTCATTCTTCATCCCCAAGTCCTCCCACACATTTCTTCACAGACCTCTTCGAAGCTACCTTGACGCAGAATGCTGCATTTCATGAGAGTTTCCTTCTAGAGAGGTTTACCTACTGGCCAAGTACAAGTGCATTTCAACCATGTGCTAATTGTAACAAGAATTAGACCCACACTGTGTAAATTCCCTACTGCAGATTTCATTTTCAGTGTGGCTGTTTCATGCACAGAGATGCAAGAATGCAAAGTAAACAGCCTGGCTGTCAGCACAAAGCCTTGACTGCTGAGCTGCTGCCACACGTGAGGCCTTTACGTTGTGCCTGCAGTTAAATGCGGGCCATAGCCTTTCTGCAGGTAGTGAATTTTGAACATTCACTCTGATAGCACCCATGCTGCTCTTAAAGTTGCTGCTGCTGCTGTGCCTGTGTTCACAACCACTTTAGCTTCCCTTCCCCAGACCCTGTAGCGCAAACAGCTTACAAGTTGCTTGCCCCAGCTTGCTTGCTGTGTGCTGTACTGCCTGGCTTGTGGGAGCACAGCTAGAACTTGCAGTCCCTGTGCTTACACACCTGGGCACTGTCTGCTTCTCACAGCTGGCAGATCTGGTTTATCGTGGACATTTCTGTAGGGTTCACTGCTCTTTGGGGAGGGAAAATATGTATTTTCGGCACTGCAAACTCTCTCATAGAAGAGAAGCCTGTTTGTTTCAAGAGTTGCAAGTGAAATATCAAGTAATCTTTGCTACATGCATGTATTTTTAAAAAATTATTCCAGTTAGGAGCAAGAAAATGTCTTTAACATTAGTTTGCCTTGCTTTGTATTTAGCAAATCTCAGGGTTCCAGAAAGTGTGTACTGGAATGGCCCAGAACTACAATTTTTAATCTTTTAAAAGTGATAACATAATTCTCAATTAGCATTTCATTAGATAAAGCCTTATATTTGTCTTTATATACTGTTCATAAAATTATAGAATCATTAAGATTGGAAAAGACCACTAAAACCATCTAGTTCAACTATCAACCCATGCCTATCATGCTCACTAAACGCTCACTTAATGCCATAGCTACCCATTTCTTGAACGCTTCTAGGAATGGCGACTCTACTGCTTTCTTGTGTAGTTATGGTGCTAAACCTGAGTCTCGTTGATGTGTAATTTCATAACATACTCATAATACTGCACTGGTCATTAACTTTAAAATTTGGAAGTCGGTATCACTAATTTTTTTTTTTATGACTAAGTCCTGGGCAATACTACCATAATAAGAAATTTTCACTGCATTCTAAAGGAAACTGGTAGGGAAGGTATGATTGAAGACATGATCAACAAACTGCATATGTTGCTTCTTTTGCTTTCCACTGCCCACAACATGGCTGTGAGAAGACAGCAGAAGCCGTTGTGTGAAGTGGGCAGACAGGCAGCAAAGGCGAGCTAAACAGCACTAAAACTTAGCTTGAGATCGCTTTCCTGTTAAAATGAACGTGGTCACCTAGGACGACACGGTCCTCAGAAGAGCATTTTTGTCTTTGCAAGGCATCTGATAAAAGTTCCTTATGATACTGGCTGTTCAGACAGGCTGCATTTGCACTGGGAGAAATCATGGTAGGTGAAGGGAAATGCTTGGTAATAGGAATCTGAACAAAGACAGATAAATAGTTATGCAGGTACCTGCAAAGTTGCAACAAGGCCTGTGAACAGTAATTTCTTAGTTGGTTCAGAAACTGAAACAAACAAATATGAAAGCAGTTGCTGATCACCAGGAACTCCTCCCTGTGACATCATACCCGAAGGTGGGACTTTCTTACTGTAATTGTAAGCTGTTTAGATCAAGATCAAAGTCTAACTGAATGACTACTAAGGCACCTGGCAAAATGGAACTCTGGTTCTGACTGATGTTTATCATAGCAAACTAATAACCACAGTTAATAATATGAACAACAAATGAATGAGTGATCTCAATACTGTCTGAGTTTGGAGTTGCAGCTGTTCATAAACCCCTTCCCTTCTGTTCAGTTTTCTCTTGGTTTTCATTCACTCATGTTATCCATCTCTGCTCTCAGTCTTCCTCAGCTCATTGCTACCATCTACATACATGCTAAAATCCAGTTTCCCTCATTCTGTGTTTTTTAGTTCAAGAGACTATTTTTCAGTCTTTCCCTTTCCTGTTTCTCAGTCCCTTAGTAGACTGTTGGTGGAAACACCAAGGAGTGTATCGTGTGCAGTATATTGCTTGTTGCTTTGTATACAATTGTATAGTATTCTGTAGAGTGTAAGGAATACGGAGATGAAAAACCTATGCTGTTACTTGATACCATCATCAGCTGCCACTAAAAGACACAATGCTATGTACAACCAAGGAGCTCAATAAAATGTTACTTACTTAAGAATCTTCATCAGGGCACCTCCACGCAGGTGAGAAATACCTACTGCTAGGTATTAACGAATTATACATAGGCACACATGCATCTTGCTATTGCTGTGCTGGCTTTGTGTACTTCCTACGTGCAAGAACACAAAGCTGTTTTGGTGGTGAAAGGTATTGTACAGAATGTTCCCTTGTGATTTGCTGTGGACTCACGGTGTAACCTTGGAGAAGATGTTTTTATGCAGAGCTTTAGTTCCTTGTGAGAATGTGAGAATGGCATGGAGCTGCAACAGGGAAGGTTCAAGCTGGATATCGGGAAAAAGTTCTTCACCAAGAAGATGGTTGGGTACTTTTCTTCCCCATGCTTATAGTATTGCACATCTTAGAATTTAATTTGTTGCTTCCTGGCATTTTTTATCACCCTTGATAAGGATCATATTTTTACTGTATATCCTGCTTTACATTATATTCTATACAATGATGTATTGAATTTAAGACTGAAGAGTACCATCTCTGACACTGCACGCTGACCATGAATGGAATGTCAGCATGTCTGTGTTAATTGTTATGCAATACATTCAAAGATGTTGATGAAGAACATGAAGATTGATACAGATGATACTTACTTCAAGATTTTTGAGATAGTTCTCTGATAGAGGATGTGGTACAACTTCTTGTCTTCAGTATTTTAATGTGAAAAATATAGTTTTTTTCATTAATTCTTACACGCCCTTGAAGAATCTGCAGAATCTTTTCTAAATTCTGTCCTATTCTGGTTTCATTAGGACAACATTATTTGCAGACCATCCAGCTGTGCAGTAAGCAGTGTGACTGATATTGTTATCAATGATTCCTTCCTTCCTGCGCTCACTGAGCGGAGAACGTTTGGTTTTATGCATGCGTGCTCCTTCAAAGGCATTTAGATGAGATGAAGTGTGGTGCTGAGGTGAGCCTTATGCTAAAGGAGCAACATGATAAGGCTTGTGGTATGTGTTAGTCCCTGTCAAAGTTGATTCTGAAGATTCAGAGCAGTGCCAGGGAAAGCCTTGCCCACAGGCAAGGTACACAGAGCTTGAGGACCTTTATCAGTGATGGTCTCCAGAGAGAAGCTTCAGGCAACGTTTCTACTGAATTGTAGTCATTGATTACCTTGTAGATAAGAACCAGTATCATGGATGTGATTTACTGTTATGTAGGAGGCCAGTGTAAAGAAGAGAGGCTAGATTTAACATGGCTATGATAGTCTGCATAGCTGAAAAGGTATGTGTGTGTTCATGAGACTGTAGCTTCTCTCCTGGGTATTTTGTCTTATTGTACTCTTTGCAGAGACTATAAGTAGTGCTGCAGTAGTAGCCAGTGAAGGTTAAAAGAAAGCATCAATCTCAAATTTTAGCGCTGATACTGTATCATTTTCTACTATCTTGTCAATTGCTAAATTGGCAATCTTTTGGAATGTCTACCTAGCAAAGTATTCATCTGTGCCCATTCATCCAATACCAATGTTTACTATCTTTCAAGAATTCCTTTCCGGTTCAAGAATTAAAACTAGAGGGGTGTCTAATTTTTTTTTTTTA
The DNA here is from genome assembly GCA_037305975.1 of Chrysolophus pictus. Classification (NCBI taxonomy): domain Eukaryota; kingdom Metazoa; phylum Chordata; class Aves; order Galliformes; family Phasianidae; genus Chrysolophus; species Chrysolophus pictus. Next base: position 25,606,250 of record CM074580.1, on the reverse strand, counting down.
TCATATTATATTTATTCTTAATGTTTTCATTCATTCTTTTTCACAGGAAAGTTGCTGTAGGCACCTGGATTAGTTGAGAATCCCAGAGGATTCCAGTCAACAGTATGAGCTCATGTGATTTCATTGTGAACATAGGTTTAGTTGTAGTCTTGCTATAAAAGGCAGCCTGGAAGCTGTGTCTATATGTAGTTCACTTTGATGTGAAAGAAGCTGATGGTGACATTTTTGTAGAACAGATATATAAAATGTGAAGACATGACTGACAAAAGCAAAGCATGTGTTTGCAACACATATAACTTGTAGTATTTATGGCAGGATGAACCAATGCTGTGATGTAAACTTTTAGCCCAGACTGAATTAACAAATTAAATTGTAATCTTTGTGTTTACACCCTGTGGGTCCAAAATTCAGTTCATAAAATGGTGACTGAGACTTACAAGCTGAAGTTTCAGGCACAGTAAGACCCATTTATGTTGTCGTGTAAAACACACCCTTGCTTCCAGTGAATTGTCCCAGGGTGTCATAGAGTTTTTCTCACCAAATTAACTCATCAGCACTGACGTCTCTACCTTCATACTAGCTGCTGTGAGCCATCATGTGAGGGAGTGAGTTTACTTATTGCACCCTACATTCTTTATTTTATTATGAGGATATGCCTTATTACTTCCATGATGTTTTTTCAGGCACAACTCTTCCATCCCCATCTTAAAAAAATCAAAGAAATCTATATCTTTTTATTTTTACTTATGTGCATTGAATCTACAGTCAACTGTGGATTTTCAGTGCTACTTCCTCCAAGTGTGACTTTGGGATATTTTTAACCTTGCTCATCATATTTGCAAATGTTTTCTGCTTCTGGTTTTCACCAAATCCAGACAAGGGTAAACACCTCATGTCAACCAACTGTATTTACCATTTAGGTAATGCGATTTCTCTCTTCTTTGAGAGGAGCTGGAGTGGAATGGATAAGTTTCAGCACAGCTGTTTGTGGGAATCTCTGCATGGTTTTGCTGTATGGTTTTGCATTTGTATTGTTTCCTTTTGACAATTATGTTGAGCTCGTACACAGGTACTCTAGCTATGGATCTAGCTCATGGTACGTGGATGCTGTGTGTAAGGAAAAAGTGGCCACTTTCCCAAGGAACTTACAGTCTTACTCTGTACATGTTAAAGAAGGAGGTTTGCAATCTCTTTGGAGATAATGAGGCCTGTCAGCGCCCATACACTACATTAGAATGTGTGACTTGGCTGGTGTACAGTACAAGGATTTCTCTGTTGCTTCCTCCTGTGACAGTCAGGGCTCGGAGAGAGACCAGTTAGTTGGTAAGATAATTGATGTGCCATGATTATTCTGTTTATTGCCTTCCAGCGTAAACACAGGTATCACATGGCAGCAAGTCCAGATTCCATTTGATATGTTTGTAGCTTCACCTGGAAGGGTCCTCTTCTCCTGAAGCAGGATCAAATTTACTTTATCTGTCACTGGTACGTATCTAGGTAAGGGTACCCTCTGAAATGAGTTAAATTATAAAAATCTCTCTCACTAGAGCTAACTGTTTTAGAGCTGGAGCAGTTTTTCTAACATTTGTCTTTATTTCCATCCTGCCATACTGAGACTCTAATCATTGTCCTCGTTATAATAACATTTGGACATTCCAGCTCTGGCTGTTACCATATTCTTTGCCGGTCTTTGCTGTTGAATTAGCAAACTCAGTTCTTTCAGTTCTTTCTCATATGCTAGGCTGTTTAAACTAATCCTCTTCAATCTGGACATATTTAAATTCAGTAGCTGGTGACAGTTGAAGTCTTTTTTTGGTAGAAGGTGGAAGAAAGTGGGAGTGACTGGAGCATGGAAGACACTGAGCATCCATTTGTTCCTGTGCATGAGTAGGAGTGTGTGCTAAGAGATCTTAGTCTTCTGTACTTAAAGCTAGCATTGTGTATTTGGGATCTGGTCCAAAAGCTATGTAAATCTGTGTTGTGTGTGTAAGTTATCACATAAATCTTGCAACAGTGTAGTTTTGTGGCATAATTTGTGTTTCTTCATGCAATGACCTGTCTGTTTCAGATTCAAATGCCTTTATCTGCATTCTTGTCTTGGGCTATGTTGAGACTCAGTGATTACTGACTGGGCTGGTATTAGTGTGGATGATCAAGTTGTGGGAGTTTGTTTTTCTCTTATTAATAGCAAACAGTCTTGCTGAAGCCTGGAGTAACTTTTCAAGTTTGCTACAGTTCAGCTGTATTCAAAGACAATGACAGATGGAAGAAAGTTCTTACCACAGCTCTACCTAGGTTCAATTCATGAGTTTAGAAGTGGCCTCTTTGATACTCTGAAAATATCAAATGTCCATCTTCTCAGAGAGGATTCTTAGCTAGTATTTGTGACAAAGGGATATCCCAGACCATAAGTGAATAAATTCTCAGAAATGCATATACCTATGTATTTGACACTGCCTGGGGATGCACCTATGCAAAATCAGTATTCTCATTTTCACTTATCAAAACTCAGTGGAAGAATTATTGAAAATATTGCAGTGGAGGGAGCTAAATAAACTCTTTTGTGACCTTCTTAATCAATAAATTGTTATATAAAGGTACACCATGCATATTCTGCATCTAAATTTATAGTAATCTAAATTTTCCTAATACTAATAATCAGTATAGAGGTTTCCATTTGGAATGTTCAAGTTGTCCTTTCCTGCTATGGACAGCAATGGGGAAAATGTTTAATATTCAGATTTTATCAGAAGACTTGAAAGAAATCCTACATAATGTGATTTCATAAATTGCTTTAAGCAATACCTATTCATTGCCACATAAGTAACACAAGTATAAAGAAAGTGTGGAGTGAGAAACAAGGGACTAATTAAGAAGGTAAAACAATTGCTGATAAGATACTCTTTTTTTGTGGGTTGGTAATACTATTAGTGGTAGTTATTTTTTGTCTTGTATATTACTTTTAATTGTGGAATATCAAAACAGGTTGCAAGTGAAGAAATGATCATTATCACTGTTTTATTGATGTGAGAATACAGATAGAAAAGATATATTTAAATGTAGGCAATTGCCCACAGTGACCTAGCAGCCTGGAGCAGAGATGGGACTGGAGCCAAAGCGTCATGAGCCCTTTTCCAGCAGCCTACCCACTTGGTCATCATGCTGCCTCCCTGCATGTATCCTGCAGTCCCAAATTGCCTCTTAGTACATCACATCTAACCTGTTACCATAATCACAAATTTGTTCTAAGGGCTGGAGTCATTAGAAACAGCTGTGGTTGTTCAGCAGACAAAAAATAAAGTGTTGTGTAGAAGTGAATGCTGAGCAATGTATAGAACCACAGAATAGCAGATTTGCTCCAAATGGGAGGGCTAGAAAGGGTGAAAAACAGTGCAGAGAAAGTGATTGCTGCCTTATTTTTCACTGTATTTTCAGTATCTCATCTTATTAAGACAGGTTCACGACATATCAGCTCTTTCCCGCACTTAGGAAGAGATGCACTGCTCCTTGGAAAACAACAACAACAACAACAAAATAAACAAAACAACAACAAAAAATCATCTTAGAAGTATCAGTGAGAATCCTAACAAAGAAACAATTTAAATACATCAGATTAACACACAGATGGAAAGTTGACTGCACAGACTTACAAGTACCCAGCTTGCCCCTCACCTGAAAGTTGCAGCAATCACCAAAACTCAGTTGGTCAATACCTTGCAAAGCTGTGCTCCCCTGCTGCAAGGCTATTTACCTCCATCTGGGGAGGAGACAGTTCTTGGGAGTTCACCCCAGTGCAAACTGCATGTATTATGAAGTTTTAATGCTGTATTTTATCTAATTAGACAACCTTGTGTTCAAACCACATTTAAGGTAATGCTACACTAAGAAATTAGAAGTTTCTTCACAGTGAACAAAGATTGCTCCTTATCTAAAGTGTTTGAAGAGTTAACTAGTTAAGTACCTTTAAAAAAAGGTAAATGTAAATCATCACCACAACAGATCTCTTGATTTCCCACAGACTGGGGATGTATCAGTAATAGGTTTTGATATGTAAAACCATTCTTTTCCCCCCCACCAATTCCCTTTACTTCAGTAGCTTCTTTCAATTTCCATTAATGATCACAGTTTCAGCCTCCTAGACAGGATAAATAGTAGTGAGTGCTGTTGAGTAAAAACCTATAAGAAAAGTATTAAAACAATATCTCCTTTTTGCAGTTTACTGTCTATAGAGTGCTATAAGCTTATGTTCTAAGATTTTTTTTTTTTTTTGTAGTTTGTTAGTTAAAACGTATCTTTTTATATACAGTTAGTCAAGCTGATTGCTATGTAAGCCTGTCCTTGCCCACTGCTTCCTCTGAGACTGTCCGGACCAGAACCATCAAGAACTGCAAAGATCCAGTGTGGAATGAAATATTTTGCTTCAGGATCCAAAGCCAAGTAAAAGTAAGATGCAAAATGGATTTGTTTTTTCTATTGGGGGCAGAGATCTTATTGTGTGATCTGTTTGTAGGGTGCCATAAAAAAATATTTGCAAGGGATTTGAGGGATATGGGTAAGTGAATGTAAGAACAGCAGGCAGCAGCAAAATTAGATTTTACTTTCTGATGTGTAGAAAATAGTTGAGATTTCACAACTATTCACATAATGTCTGATCATTTTTCCTTTTTCCTTTTCCTTTTTTCTTTCTCTCCTCTCCTCTCCTCTCCTCTCCTCTCCTCTCCTCTCCTCTCCTCTCCTCTCCTCTCCTCTCCTCTCCTCTCCTCTCCTCTCCTCTCCTCTCCTCTCCTCTCCTCTCCTCTCCTCTCCTCTCCTCTCCTCTCCTCTCCTCTCCTCTCCTCTCCTCTCCTCTCCTCTCCTCTCCTCTCCTCTCCTCTCCTCTTCTTTCCTGCATTTCAAGAGTAAAAGTGGGCATTTCAGAGTAAATTTAACAGCATAAAAAGGTACATATGAACTAAGTAATGGAAGCAAGTGTAACTTGCTGTTACTTTTGAACTATTCCTTTCAAATTAGCTCAAATTAAAAAAAAAAAAAAAGGATATTTAAAAGTTTGCTGAAGCTGACCAGTTAAGCTTTTACTATGATGATAACTGTGAAAGTGTAAGAAGCTTTTCAAGTCCCACTATCCACTTCCTCCAAAAGACAGCTTCCACATCAGAGTCCAAGTACACACGAAGAAGCCAACCCTTATTCATACCTAGAGCAATCAGACCTTGCTTTAAGACTTGCTCCCTTTGGTTGCTGGTGCTGGTGACAGAGCAGAAGTGCACTTCTGCCAGGTGCTGTATCAGCAGGCCAGTCTCCTGGATCTCATGATCATCAATGAACTCTAACAGAGTATTCAGAAAAATAGCTCACAGTATTGCTGTATTCCAGGGTCTTCAGTCAACAATACTTTTGCTTTTGTTTGCAAAAGTTGCCTGTGCAAGTGCTCACTGGCTCAGTTAGCTTCAGTGGATGAGGTAGTGCTGGTCCTGCTTCATACCGCCATTCTGAGGCCTAAAACCAATGAGGCCTGAATTATTTATCTACTGGGAAAACAGAGACTGGTGTAACTTCACTCAGCACTGTGAAACACCTCTGAGGTCCTGTGTGGCTCAATAAGTGGGTGGCAGATGGTAACAGAAAGAGCTCTGTGTGGTGGCAGGAAGGAATGGGAGAGTGAGAAGAGCTGAGTATGTTCTAAGAGCAGCAGAAAAAAAGGTCTATTTCTTTCTGTGCATATATTTAACCAAAAAACACAGCTCTGCTGAAAAGGACTTGGGGGTACTGGTGGATGCAAGCTGGACATGAGTCAGCAATGTGCCCTCGCAGCTCATAAAGCCAACTGTATCCTGGGCTGCATCAAAAGGAGCGTTATCAGCAGGGTGCGGGAGATGATGCTGCCTTTCTGCTCTGTGCATTTGAGACCTCATCTGGAGTACTGTGTCCAGATGTGGAGTTCCCAGTACAGGAGAGACATAGACCTGTTCAAGTGCTTACAGAGGAGGGCCACAAAAATTCTCCTAGGGATGGAACATCTCCCCTGTGAGAACAGGCTGAGAGTGCAGGGGATGTTCAGTCTGTAGAAGAGAAGGCTCCAGAGAGACCTCGTAGTAGCCTAAAGTCTCCAAACAGAAGTGGTCTTAACCCTCTATCTCTATTCACAGAATATTCTTGAGCTGAAAGTCTATGATGAAAATACAATCACTAAAGATGATCTCCTCTTCACTGTCCTCTTTGATGTTGCTAAAATACAGCTTGGAGAAACTGTTCGCTTGACTTTTCAGCTAAATCCAGAGGTGAGAAATAAAACAGTCTTGCCCACAGGAAGGAAACGTATTTTTTGCTATTACCTCCCTATATGACTTATTGTAAAGCAATTGTAGATGGGAGGGTTTCTTTTATATTCATTTGTCCTTCATTTATTCTGTATGTCCAACCTTATTCAGTACAGTGAAAAGTGCTCCTCATTTTGAACGTTTTTGCTAGCTACTCAATCCTTCTAGCAACAGAGTTCCTTTTTTTTTTTTCCTGTGTCTAGAATCTGTTGCTTAAGTTGTTGAGGATAGAAGACTCCATTGCTATTGAGCGAAGTTTCTGTCAGAATTTCTTTTCCTGAGACTAGCACTTGAGAGTTTTGGCCTGTGCTGACACAGTTACTGGAGTGTTCAGTTAAAGGCTGATAGCTTGACCTGTAATTTTTTAATGCCTGAATATAACACAGAGATCCATGCTGAGGTGCTAAAGATGATAGATGGCCAACTACTGTAACTGAGAATTCCCCAGGTAGCCATTTTACTCTGCCTCATCTCTGAATGGACAAGCACAGCCTAAAGACTGATGATTAATAAAAGATGAAGAACACTTTCCAAAATCACTATAACTCAACTACTTTTACTCATTTGAGCATATTCTAAAGCAAGAGTGAATTTGGGTTTTAAGAGCCATTTAAGGAGCCAGAATACTCATTAACAAGAATAGTTGGTGACAAAGAAAATTAATTCAAATGCTTAGAGTAAATTAATCTTTTACAGACACAGGAGATGCTGGAAGTTGAGTTTGCATCAGAGAGCATGTGAGTAAAGCCTAAATGGAACCAGCAAAATGTAAAACAAATGCCAGAGTTTAATACAACGTAGTTCAAAGCAGCATCAGTCACAGCTGATATTTATCAAATTATCTGCATACTGGCAAAAGCATTCTCTTCCTTATCTACCAAAAGTCATCCAGGATACTAATCTATCCCAGTATTTCCTGGGAGTGGGATAAGGATGATAAGAACTGCAGCGACTGTATTCAATATTTCTTAGTATTCATTACTATTACAGGATGCCTACAGAAGCTGTGAATGCCCTGTCCCTAGAGGTGTTCAAGGCCAGGCTGGACAGGGACAACCTGATGTAGAGCCTGATTTAGTCATTGGCAACTCTCCCTATGGCAGGGGGCTAGAACTAGATGACCTTTAAGGTCCTTCCAAGCCATTCTGTGATTCTATGATTATCATAAAAAAAATGAGGAAGTCACGTTTCATATGTCTTTTTCGAAAGGAGCAACAAAATTAAAAATCAGTGATTTGTTACAGACTGTGTTAGATGTGACAACCTTTAAGGAAAGTGTTATTCCCACAGTTCATTTAAAGAGGTATTTAGAGCATGTTCTGATTTCATTTTTTGTTCTTTCAGTCCAGTTCCTCCTGAAAAGCTGATCAGTAATGGTGTCTTGGTGGTAATTTCAAACTATTTATCTATGTTCATTATCTTTCTGGTGTCGGGAATGATAAATATGGGAAGGGCCCCAGTAAGTCATTGCAGTCAGAGCTGAAGGAAAGGGAGATGTGGGGTGGAGGGAGGAGGAGCATCAGAAACAGGCAGCCATCTGTCTGCATGGCTCCTGGGCTGAGGATGTATTAAGAAAGAGTGAACATAGTCACTGGGGATACCCACAGGCCAGTCCTCCATCACCAGCTGATGGCAAGCTTCTTGGCAGAGCCTAAAGTGCTCCTTCATTTGCTTGCTGCCTCTGTGTCATTCCTCCTGGGAACAGCTCCTGGGACTTGCACAGAGCCATCCCTCTACTGGATGAAGTGGAAGTGGCCTTCCTGTCTGCCTCTAACTCACTGCTTGGAAGGAGGTAGTACTTGACTGTACAGCTTCACACAAGCAGGGCTGCAAGGCCAGCTCTGTGATTTGGCTGCCAATCAGTCCATCTTCAGGAGGCCTTGGCATACTCCACTCCTTTCATTGTGTCCCCTTTCTTCCTATCCCATGGACAGACACATCACTGCAGCCATTTTTCTTTCAGTTGGTACATCATAAGAGTACCCATACCTGCCAAACACACAATGGGCAGGTGTCTAGACCCCAGGAACCCGGGTGGCCAGAGGTAAATAGCACAGTGACTCATATGTGGTGCAGTTTGGATATTTAATTATCTCATTATTCATTCCTGTGACAGTCTCGTGAAGCTTGCTGCTTGGAAGTCCTTGTGGACAATAGACAGAAGAAAGTAGCTTCAGGTTAGACTTTAACCTTTTAACACAGAAAAAAATGTGCTACAAGAAAGGAAATGTGATGACTGGATCTTAAACCCTGTGAAGTAGAAACAACTTAGATAATTAAGAACTTCTTTTATTTTGTCAGTTTTTTATCCAGTAATTTCCCTCCTTTTTTCTTACCAATAGAGCACAGATATTAGATGGTTACAAATAAGAGTTGTACAGATCCAACAATTAGTGTCTATGCCAAATAGCAAAATTGGAGTTTGGAATTAGAGCATGAACTTTATTAATACTGTAAAATAGAAGTAAATGCATTTCTCTATCTCAATTATTTCAGTTTAACCCATTTTTCCCATATGTCTGAGTTTCTCAAACAGTTATAGCTTCTTTTTTTTTTCTTTTCCACTGTAATATTTCCTGTTTGGGAATATGCTTGTTTGTTTGTTTTAGAAAAAGACTTCCTGTTCACAGTGAAGGGATCCTATGAACAGAATCAGACCCTGTCAGTGGGCTCTTCCCTGCAACCCCCAAGGCCTCTCATCTTCCATTATCTCAAATATGGTCTGGCAGAGCTGCGCATGGCTCTGGCAGAAAAGAAGCCACATTTCTGCTTGGTACGTGATCTTCTACTTGAGTAAGCACAGCAAACTCATGGTTTCCCATAATTCACTGGGGACATATGGAAAAAAATATCATTATTATTATTATTTTAATTGGAAGTCAACTTCCATGATCATCTGCTCTGGAAGAGCACTAAGACACCTAGATACCAACTTGGAAACTGCTGGGAGTCAATCCTATTTTTTAAAGAAATTGGTGACAGTACTTTTAATGGTGTATACATTAAATATTTTTCTACTTTTAAATCTATTTTTTTTAGTATACCTCAGGTGAAGAGAAAAAAAACTGCGTTACATCCCTCACTGTTCCACTGGATTCACTTCCCTTCAAGGAGAAAGTAGCAGTGGCAAAGGTGATTGACAATAACTCTTTAGAATAAATCTGAAGCTGTGGTCCCAGGATCAACAAGCATGAGTTAACCAGTTTAGATATCTAACTGCTAATCCTTATTTTCTGCAGCTCCCTGAGCATTAGAAAACTATGCAAAATAATAAAAGTCAATGCAAGGGTGTGGGGATGGATGGAGGTAGGAAGGGGATAGAGTGCCCTTAAGGATCTCAGTTTATTGTGATTGTTTTATGCAAGCGACTTTATTAAATAACACTGGCCAGTATAAGCTCTCACACAACGTAACAGACAATTCTCATATTTTATGGCTTGTTTATAGATATGTCTGCGATTCTGGCAATACAGTCTTTATGTCTGGGTTTTTTAATCCTATCTTTGTTGAAGTTTGCTACCCTCTGAAGTTTTAAGTAGGCTTTTTTATGGGATGGGAATTCATGATGCTAGTGTTGGCACAAAGACCCTGTATTACAGAGCTGCAAACTCAGCAGCTTCTGAGCAATCAGGAAGGGTTTTACACCTTTCTTGAAATTACTACCCAATAAAAATACAGTGTGTCTGGAAGAGATTTATTTTGTTCTTAAGATGGTGAACAGGTGTGATAAATTTTTATTCCTATACAGTTATAGACCTGCACGTTTTCATCTGAGCTGAGCAGAAACAAAAATCACAGCCGAAAGATTGAGAGAAGGGTTTCTGTGATCAGTTGGACTGATGCAGGCCAGAGTGTATGCAAACAATGAAGCAGGCAAGGCACGCTGACAGAACTGGTGCTGGTTTTTGCTGTATACACTGATGTGTATATCTAAAATGGCTGAAGCTTCAATATAAATAATGTTAGTGGACTTGGAGAAGTTCTAGAAATTGGGTGGGTTTTCTTATTGTTACAGCCTTGTGTGTCCCACATTGCTCTCATAAAAAGTGAAGGGCTTCAAATATAACTGCAAGTAAAGGACATAAAAGCATCTCCAAAACTTATTATGTGTTGTGGTTTTCTTTGTTTTGTGTTGTTTTCCAGAATGAAACAGTCAATTTACATGTAAAGTCAATGGACTGGTAAGAAATTCTGTCTTTATGTTTTGTGATGAAGATCTTTTCTGGCTGAAAAAAATCATGGTACTACAAGTTTAGAAAAACATATTTATGCCTCATTTTCCTTGGTTGCAAAGGATTCAGAATAGTTGACTTTATAAAACTTGGAGTAATCTGTCTTTCTGAGGTCAAGAAACCTTGATGTTCGCTTGGAGTTTGATCTATGCATGGAGGAGAAAAATTTCCTACAGAAACGGAGGAAGTTGGTGGCTTCTGCCCTGAAAAAAGCACTTAACTTAGAACAGGACCTACAAGACCATGAGGTATGGGGAGCAACATTGGGCCTGGACCATGTTGTGTGATAGGAATGAATCAAATCCACAGCCAGTCATGTGTTGTTCCTTAACCAGCACTAATGTGTTCAGTGCCCCATGTAAAACATCAAGAAATGTTTAGATGAAGCAACGTGAGAGTATGGGTAGTATCAAACCCAAGAGTTAGAGTTTGAACTTCTTCATGTGCATGCTGTCGTGGGAATGTTTTAGGGAGGGAATATGGTCTAAGATCAGGCATTTCAGAATTGAAGTTTTCAGTTTGGGAGCTTTTTTACCTGTGCTTTTCATTTTGCCCAGATAGCTGGGCCAAAGGCGTGTTAAATATTATATGACAAAATGGTCATATAATAAGCTGTAAATGATGTCCCCGCTCACTGATCACACCAGTATATTATTTCTCAATAACACGTTATTTTCAGTGGGAAAAACAAAACCAAGCAAACAAACAAGAAAATGGCATGTTTCCTTCATTTATACTGAAATCAGAATGCTTTGTTTTAACCTGAAATGCTTGATTTGCTTCAGGTGAAAGAAGTACAGCTAAGTATTTTCTTGATACAATTGCCTGGAAATGTGTATAGGAAATGTCATTTAGCCACTACACTCCCAGTGGGTTTTAGTTGGAGGAATTTATCTTCCTGTAATGTAACTTAGGTTTCTATTTAGCTGGGCTTTGTGCTTCATCTCTGCAATTATATACTCTAGATACTTTATGGGAAATGTAATCCAGTCTTTATATTTGACTTACTAGAGAGGATGAACATTTCTGGTTCTCAGAATAGAGCTTTCAAGAGATGATGTTTCATGAAGGGAAATACAACCTAATATTGAAAATATTGAAAATAAAAAGTTATGAGCTGTTTCAGTAAGCCAGCATATTACAGTATACAACACTGTTCTCTGTAGATGAAAAATATATAAACTAGCAAATTGTCTTTTTTATTGTTGTTTTTAGTTTTTTTTTTGTTGTTGTTGTTTTGTTTTTTTTTTTTTTAATTTCTGTGCAAAGTGCCAGCATTTCATCTTTTTCTCCTCTGCTTGGGGAAATGATGAAATGTCAGAATTCTGTCAAGACAGAAATGCTGTAGTACATGTAGCTGAGATATAATGTGCTAATATGAACTGTGTTGTTGCATACTAAATACTGTGTTCATGCTTAAAAAGGTTCCAGTTGTAGCAGTCATGACAACAGGCGGTGGCACTCGGGCACTGACATCTTTGCTAGGCAACCTGCTGGGTCTTCAAAAGCTGGGTCTCTTAGACGCTATTTCTTACATCACTGGGTCATCTGGCTCAACATGGTAAGGAAATGCCGAGCAAAGGTGTCGTTTTTCAGCTTTGTAAACTGCTGTATGAGATTTATTCTTTTTGTTGTGTAAAGGAAGATGTATGTTTTTAGCCTCAGGCTTTTTTACTTTTGCATTAGGGAAACATTGTAAACCATTTCTGTTGTTTTTATGATGTTGGATTTTTCAGTTCCTACTCCCAAATCAGCTTTATCTTGATTTTCATCTGCTTAACTTGAGAGACATGGCATCTTAAATTAATGAAGTACAATAAACAATTTAGTTATATGTGGTAGAATTTCCTGGGACCTAAATAAAAATCTAGATCAAAGAACCTCTGAGCCTCAGACATGTTTTCATGTCTTTAATGAACCTCAACTAGTTTTTTTGTTTGTTTGTTTATTTGTTTTTGTGATCCTTAAATCCAAGTCTAGGAGGTGGGAACATTTATGAGCATATGATAATGTGCTTTCTCTCTTTTCCTCAGGACGTTGGCACATTTGTATCAGAGTCCTGACTGGTCACACAAGGATATCTCTGGACCAATTCGTGAAGTCCGCAGACACATGACCAAGAGCAAGCTGAGCTGCTTTTCCCTGGAGAGTTTAAAGTACTACGACCAAGAGCTAAAGCTGCGGAAGCAAGAAGGATACCAGATCTCTAGCATTGATTTCTGGGGGCTCCTGCTGGAAAGAGCATTAAGTGATGGGGTAGCACGTCTAAATTTTCCTTAACAAGTCTTGAATACCACTGTACAGAAATAGAAGCTGCAGGGACAGGCACTATCCTGAGAGCCTGCCAGTGTTATCAGACAGCTGGTTTCTGTTGACTAACAAAGGGCTTTTGACCTCACATCTCTCTAACATATAGTTACCATTCTGAGGGATATTTGCTAGAGAAAGAAACCTGTCTCTCACTATACCTATATGAGTATCTGAACATCTGGTTCCAGCATCCTGATTTTGGTTTCTTTTGCTCTGTTTATCCCTGTGAGAACTTGCATAATCCATGCAAAATGAATGCATTTACTCAGAGGAATGAAAACCCTCTGTAGCACAAAATTCCTGTAGCTTATCTCTAATCAAATAAGCCTTTGTGGGGGTGTAAATGCTTAGGTCGTTCTTCAGTTAAAAAGAAAATAATGTTTTGGCACAAGATGAGTAGAAAGAATAAGAAATGTAGCTGAAATAAGTATTTATTTTTCTGTAATTTTCCAAGCCCATGCACAGTGTGAAGAAGGTCCCTTGGTTTTGCTCTTTCTCTTTTTCTGGTCAATACACAGAAAAACAATCACAAACTGTCTGATGAGAGACGGGCATTAACTCAAGGTCAGAATCCCCTGCCAATCTACATGATCCTCAACATCAAAGATGACTACAGCCTTTCAGAGTTTAAAGGTGATGGCAAAACTAAACTGTATCTGGATTCAGTTCTATCTCTGTTACCAATTACAGTATATCTTGCAACCCCTTGCATTGACAAATCATAGCATTTATAAACAGTTCTGTATCTTCTCCATTTTCAGACTTTATGTCTAATGTCTGGGGGAAATCCAGCTTCAATGGGACAGGAGAAATGTGGGGACAGTATTTAGGGCAGCCAAAGTACTCCCAAATCAGAGCCTTTGATCTATGTATGGGGTAATTTAGTCTGACTTCTTTTGGTATAAACTTCATTTATGTCCTATCTTGAGAGGCTCATTGGAGAGTTTCGTAGGAACAAGTCTGGGGAAAATTGTTTGAGAGAGTGGCTGAAACTTTTTTAATGATGTCATTACCCTGATGAATGCCAGTCTGTGATGACCATGCTCTTAGGGTTTGTCCTGAAGTTGCTTCCCTGTCATTCCAGGGTATTTCCTGCTATGATATGTGAATTGAATGAATTAATATGTCCGTTTTGTTTCTCTACAGAATGGGTTGAGTTCACACCTTATGAGGTCGGTTTTTAAAATATGGTGCCTTCATTCGTGCAGAAGATTTTGGCAGCAAGTTCTTCATGGGTCGCTTGATGAAGAAGCTTCCTGAGTCTCGGATCTGCTTCATGAAAGGTGATGTGCTTCCTTGATAAACTTTGGATAGCATAAAAATATACTTAAGATGTACAATTCCTAAATATTCCAGCAGTGCCCTGCAACATGTAGGACTGAAATGTACAGTTCTTCGTGATCAAATCAGTGTGTTTTGCTATCCTTGTTTCAGTAAAGTGCTCACAGTAATGCAGGAAGGACAACGTTGCTATTTTTATAACTCTTCTTGTTTTATTTTTTCTAGCGCTAGAATTCTTTATGACACTACTTTCTATTCTGATTCACTCTTCTGCTTCTTCTGCAGAAGAGTCCTTCACATGTAAATAAGTATGACACACAACAGCTCACCAAGAATGCCAGTAAGAAATGGTTTTCTTATGACTAAAAAACCCATATTAAAAACAATAATCTTTGGTATTCTTTATCTGAAGTGCAGAGAAACTGTGCACCTCAAGGTATTATGCAAAAATCCCAGAGTCAGATTGCTACCATATTTAGAAAATACCTGGGCACGAGGAAGACTGCGTTTAGCTTCACAGACCCTAATTCTCAGAGCTTTAATGATTATATTTGATCTTATAGTGATGTCATGAGTAAAGAGAAGAGGCAGCTGGGGGACAAGACTCATGTTATCACAGGAGCCAAGAGTATGCCTATAGCAGGGGGTTGGAACTATATGATCTTAATGGTCCCTTCCAACCCAAACCACTCTATGATTCTATGTATAGGTCCAAAAAGGGGAGGACAAATTCATGAAAGGTAGTTTCACTGGTGACTGTGTAACACTATAGCCACCAGCTACTGGAAGTACCAAATCCAGAGCCATGAGATGCTGGAGACTGGAGTAGAGACCCCACTATACTTTTGATTTCCTTGTATTCTTCTGTAAAGCACTTTGTGCTAACAATCAGAGAAAAGAGATGGATTATGGAGTAACATGGGACTATAAAGCATCTTCTGAGAACATTTTGCCTCCATTGCATTTTTGCAATGTCTGTGGTGTGGTCATACCCAAGGTGTCCAGATAGCAAGCACACCCAACACGTCTAGTCTAGGCTGAGCTCTGTCCTCAGAGCCTGAAATAGGCTGCTGACCCCGAAGCCATAGGTGCATCTTTAGGAGGGGCTGAGTGGAGATTTAGAGCTATGTTGCCACCTAGTGGTGTACTATGCAAGTGCCCTCTTGATGTACAATTAAAATATACTGATAGTGAAACACAGCAGCTAAAGGATAAAAGAGAAGTGTAACTTACAAGGAGAAGTAATGTCCTAAGTGAGCGGAAAAAAGTGGAAGAACTATGGTAATGAGGAGATGGAGACGACTCTCACTGAAAATGTCTTGTGGAAAGGAGAAACATACAACAGAAATTGAAGATGTCTTGTTTTAGGGGACCTAAATACTCTGCAGACCATCTCAAACTGTGCTGTAACCACTTGGATCTTGGCTGTTCAGGAGCAGTCCCTAAACCTTTAATTATGAATACAGTTGTTTATGACATTCTTTATAGACCAAACCCTTGCGTTAGGTGAATTGGCATGGTTTTACTCTCTCATAGAACAGGAATATGCAGGCTAGAAAATGGTGGCTTGCAATGTGTACTGGTAATAGCTGTGTGTGACAATGAATTACGGTAGCTGAAGGCCTGGTACAATGTTTAAAACCATTTAGACTCCTCTTGAGGACAAACTGTTGCTGTGAAAGAACTTACATTTTTGATGAGAAAACACTTTGCATGTGCTAAAAGCTTCTGGAAATATCAAAGGGATATTTTCCATTTATATGTTTCTAAGCAGTTTCCCTGTTCTCTATCGTTCCACAGGCCTGTGGAGCAATGTCTTTTCATACAACCTTTTGGATGCTTGGCATTCATCAGATCCTTCAGAAGGGTGCTCACTGAGGTGCACTCAACCCACAGCTGTTGATGTTGGTTGGTTATATTTCTGTTTCTATTGTATCTGTTACCTTACAAATCTTTAAATGAATATAACATCTGGATGCATATAGTAGAAAATCTTTATTTTAAGTATTATGAAATCACTATCAAAACAATGATTTGTTTATCTGCTCTACCCATCAGAAGGAGATAAGCCTTCTCCACCAGTCAGGAACCATGAGTTAGAGACTTACATGGTCACCCCTGAATGTGGCATCATGGGCATTGTTCGGGAAGTCCTGACTGAGCGAGTAATGGTCTCAAAGTTCTTCAACTTCCTAAAAGGGTTCCAGGTGCACAATGAATACCTTCAGAGCAAAAGCTTTTGTATATGGAAAGGTGAGCATTCCCAAATGCTTTCTTGTTGGTTTGGTTTTTTTCTGGTTAGATGATGGGTATTTTCAGTAGTGAAGAGAGGGTCAAAGATGAATATGCATTATTCTTCACTTTGGAGACAAAAATTTCAAGATAAGTAGTCAAATTTCAAAAACGAATTTGCAAAACCACTCTAATTGTGGCACAGCTCCTTTTTAATTGAAATTAAAATGTTAACAGATACTCCAAGAAATTACCTTAGTTCCTAGGAAGGGCAACTGCTGATCATCAGGAATGGAAAAAGGCCAACATGAGAAGTGAAGGATCTCTGTCTTCTTTCTGTGGACAGGTCTTTCTTTTCTGAGTCAAGATGGAACTTGTAATGCAGCAGGATCTTGGGAAATGAAAGTAATGAGAAGGGGCCTTTTTTGCCCTCTTTTATTGGCTAAACAACAAATACATTACTTCTTCCTTGAATCACTCATCATAAGAAATATTTCCTTTTAGATACTGTACTAGAGAACTTCCCCAACCAGCTGACGGAAACAGCAGAGTTCCTGTGCCTTGCAGACACAGCAGGATACATTGATATCAGCTACCCACCACTCATGAGGCCAGAGAGGAAAGTGGATGTTGTCCTACACTTAAACTATTCTTCTGGATCACAGACATCGGTGCGATAATGGCTTTGTTCTCTTGTGTAATTATGACTGTCTTTTCTTCCTTTTAAGCTCCCCAGAAATCAGAATAATTAATGCAGAAAAAAACTAAATGTGGGAGAAAAGGATTCTTGGCATTCAGTTCCTGTTTTCTGAATACCTGGATCTTGCATTAATATTGGTTTGTCATGACAAATCCCTTAGGGAGAACTTCAGAAGTAGTATCAGTTTAATAAATCTTTTATTTTAATCAAGTTTGTCATAGGTAAGCTTTATTTTATATATCTATATGCTCCTGGGACCTTGACATGGCTGCTTGTGTCTTCTGTGTGGAGAGTTTCTCCACTAAGGAGTATGTTTCGTAAGAGGCTGTGTCACCCCTACACACAGCTATGAACATCTTATTTATCTTGCAGATAAAGGCTGAGGAGGAGAAGGTAGGACAATCATCAGGAGTGCTAGCTGATGTCTTGGTCTTGAAATGTTGATAACCAGTACATAATTCCTCATGAAAGGGACAAAGACCAGAAAAACTGACAGTGATTGCTGTTCCCTGATCTTTGTGAAGTGCCTTTGGCGAATGTATTATGTGTTATGAAAAGTTGAGGGGAAGGTAGAGTTTCTGACCTTTTCTCCTGTCTGAATGTAGCCTTTGGAAGAAGCCTCAAAGTACTTCTCAAAACAGGGAATTCCATTTCCAAAAATCCACCTGAGTGAAGAGGAGAAGAAAAATCTAAAGGAGTGCTACGTCTTTGAAGATGCAGAGACTCCGGAGGCACCAACAGTGGTGTTTTTCCCTCTGGTGAATGACACATTCAGAAAATATAAAGAACCAGGTAAGCTATGGGACGGAGTTGATCCTCCCACCACCTGTGTAGCCTTCATTTGTTTCGGGATGGGTGGCAAGGGCTGGCATGGACCCCTTCCTCCCCTGATGTGGTTCCTATGGAAAGGACTGTGGGTGTTAAGTTAGAGAGGAACGATGTTCCTCTGGAGAGGAGGATGCAAGACCATCCCTATGCTCTGTCAATGACTTTTCTTGATTTGGCAGGTGTGGAGCGCAGCTCCGCTGAGATGGCACAGGGCAATGTGGATGTTTCCGGCCTTTTTTCCCCATACTGCATAAACAGCTTTACCTACACAGAGGAGCAGTTTGACAATCTGGTAAAACTGACCAGCTACAACATTCAGAACAACAAGCATCTGATTCTTCAGGCTTTGAATTCAGCAATAGAGCAGAAACGACAACTCAAAAAATAAATGCTGTCCTGAATTTCAGAAAGATGTCTGTATCACTTTTTCTCCCCTGCAGAAGCATCAGCATCTGCTGGTGAATGAATATATGGACTTGGGAAAGTATTGAGACTTATCTCAGCTTGTGGTTCCTCTACACCAAGTAGCAATCCTAGATAAACCCATCAAACGAAACAATGATAACTCTCATGCTTTATTAAAGTAGGTTTGCACTGCTAGTGAATGTTTTTTTTTTCGTGTATATATATACATATATGCATACACAGTAAATTAAAGGTTAGAAAATATGGCGTTTATTGATTTTTTTTTTTTAATTTATGAATGTGGAACAGCAACACAACTTCTTGCAAAAACACGAGTAAAAAATTATATGTGAAGATAAATGAACTACAGGTATTTAATATATTTCAAATTCAGTGCAATTAGAAAAAACATGGAACAAATGTAGGCAATCCCAAGGGAAAGAGATAGCTAAATTTTGTTATAACATCAGCATTAAATTTTATTGCAAATAGCACACAAAACTAAACATAAAAAGATATAGAAGAGCCAAGATTTACTGTGTAAGATGCAGAATTTCTATACTTCTGAATTTACGAGTTGTATTATGCCAGCAATATTTGGGTTTGGAAAATCCTATGGAAGTGATCATTCCAAACCCTCTAGAGAGTCACAAGCTGCTCTTCTGGTGCATGCATAAGCACCTGACCTGAGGTTGTGTTTTTCATTGAATACTTGTGATGTTCAGAGTATCCAGCTCAGCATCTACTTCCCATTAGTTTCAACAGGTCTAATAGTATTTCTTGTTGTTACAGATAAGGATGCTGTGAGAATAAAAATGTTAAAAAGAGAAATATTCAGATTTTGTGGTAAGGGAACAAGCTAAGTGTTTTAAACTGATATCCATGGGTAATTCGTGAATAATTACATAGTTTTTTCAGTCCTTGAGTGTATACAAGTAATACAGGCTTTGTGCAACTACTATAAATATCACAAGGCAATTTGTTGAGATCACTTATCTGTTAAATGAAGATCAAAATATTTATTTGCTTTATGAAAGATTTTAATAATGCAAATACTCTGCAAACCCATCTGTAAAGAAGATAATGCTTCAGCCAGTATCAGATGCCCTTAAGTAGTTCAAATTTAAATGAAACACAGTGACTTGTCTGTGTTGAAGTAACATATGTTGACACACTCAGAGCTGTGTGTGGTTTGTTGTAAATGATGTAATTGTAGCCAAAATAGAAAACAAATTTTTAATTCAAAATGAAACATGAACTTAGAAAAGGTCGAATTTTTTTTCCTCTTGCTGTCATATTCTGCCTTTCTCTCTCTTGCTTTGTGCATCCTTCTATGTCTTTAAATCTATGTCTTCTTCGGTCTCTCATTCTCACCTCCAATTACCTCAGCCCCTTAGGGTTGGTGTGTCCTTGTCCCAGCTCTTTTTCCAGGCCCTCAGACTTCCACTCAATTTGCAACCCTGGTTCAAATATCTAGGGAGCTGAAATGACTGTTTATTTGTCTGTGCTCATTAAGGGCTCTTCTCTTTGTGATCTCTGCTGTTGAATTACACAGGATCTTTTGGCATTGCCTTTCCTCTGCCCCAGCTCCAACTCCCTCCTGGGCTTCCTTGTTTGTCATTATGGCAAACCCCTTTGGGGGTAACAGGTGCCTTTGCTGCTTCTCCCCTCTGTCTGTCTTCCAGCTGGAGTATTGGCCATCTTCAAAAATTGCAAATGGAACTCCCTTCCTTGCCCACCATGGCTTTAGTGATTCCAAGTTTCAAGTGGCCTGTCTCTGTTTACCCCTCTCTGACCTTAACTATAATCCTTTTGCTTCCCTTGCTGTGTGTTTGTTGTTTTGTTTATAAGGAGGAAAGCCTCATTTATTCTGATGCTGCCACAACAACCCTCCACAGTACCCCCAGGGGCTGAGCCTGTCCCCAGATGCCCTTGCCTCTTGAAAGCAGTCTAGCCAGACCCACACTGTAGCTGCTAGTGATGCTTCTGGTATGGGTGAAGCTCTTGGATGAGAACTGGATCTTCTTGTCAGTCCTCCCCTTGCAATTCTCAATCATCCATTGCAGTCCTCCTCCTGGGACAGTGAGGGCCTTCACCCAGAGACAGGTAGCAATCCTACAGGTAATGTTCCTGAGCTGAGGGTAGGACAGCAGCCCCACATTTCTATCTGCAGTCAAGCTCCATTACATTGCCTCAACCACCCAGAGCTCCATGGACATGGCAGACCTTGTCCTGGCAGACAGTATCATGCAGGCCCCTGTAACCCAAGTGAATCAGAATATGTGACCTGTGCCTTAGTGTGTCTACAGCTGGGGGAAGAAGGAAGAACAGATGTTTGGGACCGTTGTTCTCTTCCTCCCTGAGATATTGTGGATGTGGCTCCCAGTGATGCTCCTCAGCAGAGGCCTGCTCTCCTGACTCCCATCCAGTCAGCACTCCTGGTTCATACTTAGTGGAGATACTTTGTTCATGACTTAGGGGGATGGGGCTGGTTAATTTGCTGGACTCATCTTGCTTTTTATTTTTAAATGTATTAATTAATTGCACAGAATGCTTGCAGAAGATTCTGGTGGTCAGTTCTCCTGAGTCTGCGCTGAAGCTTTGTATGGCTTTGTTCTCTGGAGGTTTTGTTCTGCTTCAGCTGCTAATTGGGAGTGTTTTCCTAGGGCAGCCTCTGGGCTGTACTAAGGCATTGAAGGAATGCAGGTGACAGCTACAGATGTGGGCATTTAAAAGCTCTTTTTGTTTTGTAGGCTGGGAGTATCTCTTTTTACAGGAAATAGGAGTGATTTCATAAAATTATCTCCTCAAAGTGGGAAACAAACTAGAGAGGAAGATGCACTGCAAAAATTCAGGCCCACGTTGTCTTATGGCTTTAGCGCAATAGAGTAAGCATCATATTTTCCTCAATATTTTAAAAGGCAGAAGTCTTGACAGCTATAGTAATAGGAACTTCATACAATAGCACAGCGACCTCCTTAATTGTAATGAATGTGTTCTCCTTCTTGTCTGCGTCTAGATTTTCCTTCTTACCTATTCATTATCTGTAGGTAAGTGAAGGTATTATCATGCAATTGCACGTTTGCCCCAGCCCTTCCGATTATCACAGGGATGCATCAAGCACTGGGAAGCTTAGAGAGGTGAGTCAGCCTGTAGGATCCTAAGGAAAGCAGTAGTGGGGTTTTTGAACACCCCATGAGGTGTGTGAGTGCTCTGACAGTCTGCTCAGGTGAGCACCACTGAGGACACAAAAGTTAGTGAGATCTTCAAGGTACTCTAGCCATAGTGTTGTGTGGTTGGCAGCATAATTGAACGCTGTTCCGTAGCCTATAGAGTGATCAAACAAAAAATTACAGGACATCTGAGTGAAATGAGCATTTTTTTGTGAGTGACCATGTTGCACCACATGAATGATAGGAAGTATCTGCCAGAGCAGATACAAAAGAATATAGGTGACAGGGTAGAACTCCTTTCTGAGAACACCTGTGCCCAAACCCAACCACAATAAAGCGCTACTACGTATATGCAATATCCCACTGTGTTACCAGAGTGAATGCTAAAGCTTCAGAGACCACAGGGGCCTCTTTTCTAACAGGATGGATTTCCTCATGCCCTCATCATGGTACACTACCCCACAGGTAGCACTGAGTGACAGCTGTGTCTTTTATACCATGGAACACTTTGAGTTCCTTCTGAAAGCCTGTTCCCCGCAAGCTTCCCACCTAAACCCACCACATGTGCAGCATTCTCTTCCACAACACCCTTCCCACTCTAATAACAACTAAAAAACTGTGAACAAGAACATATGATGCCATTAAATCCTGCTGCTGAGATTCTGATCATTGGGCTGCTCAGACTTTTGGACATGTGGTCTGTGAGTTCTTGCCAACTTACAGCTCTTCTCTCTGGTGTTAGACACTGGGAAGACCTGGTCCCTTGTCTCCTAGCAGTAAAACTTTTATTGCCAAGTGATGCTTTTTGCACCTTCTTCTCTTTCAGCTTATAATTTATAAATTGATTGTAAATACACAGAATGTTTGCACTTCTCCTATTTCCTTTCCTCTGATGAGATAATGGAGCATCCTTTGAGAA
The DNA here is from genome assembly GCA_037305975.1 of Chrysolophus pictus. Classification (NCBI taxonomy): domain Eukaryota; kingdom Metazoa; phylum Chordata; class Aves; order Galliformes; family Phasianidae; genus Chrysolophus; species Chrysolophus pictus. The sequence goes on along the minus strand of CM074580.1, from coordinate 25,583,853 downwards.
TGATAATGATCAGGTATGGAGCTGCAAGTTTCTACCTATAGTAATACACACTTTTAAATCTTAAGCAATTAATCCTTACTTTAATTCTGCAATTTCTGCTCTCCAGCTGGCTCTCATCCAAAATTGTTTCAGTAAGTCTGCCCTCCAAATTCTTCTTTAAGCACTTATTGGTTTGGATTACTATCTACTTTGTAAATGCATTACCTGGTTTATTTTTGAGATTTGATTGGTGATGGAGTATCTCAGAGAGATCAGGATCTGTGGAAAAAGATGTGGGCAAAAATTGCATGAATATATCCTGTAATTTGAGACAAACTGAAGTGCTTTTGTCGCATATGCAGAAGAGCCTATAGTGGAGCCTTAAAATGCCTTTTGTGGTCATTTTTAATCTATGACCCATGATCACAGCTGGTATAGGATCTGATGGCTTGTAACACGTACCTGAGCATGGGAAGCGTTGTCACCTCTGTCACACTGTTCTTGTGATTTCCAGTTCAAGTTAATCATGTATGTAGTCTACAGAAGTGTGGAGGGTGAACAATAGTTCAGAAGGATGTGGAAACCATTTTTCCAACTTACTCCTGGGAAACCTTCTCCAAGTATGAAAAATGTCCCAGGTTCAGTTAACTATGTGTACACAGAACTTTATCACTGTACAGGTAACCAATGAGGACTGTACATTTGAAAGATGCATAAAATCTAAGAAATCCTGTGAGGAGTTCAATTAGGCTGCTCAAGGACTGGTAAGTGCTGATTTTTATCTAATGTATCAGTAACAGTTACACAAAAGAAACATAGACAAGCATTTAATGTTGAGTGCACTGGTGTGAAAAGTTATTAATTATGTCAGTTATTAATTATGATCTTTACTCAGAAAATGATATCTCTCATTATTAGAACTGTCATGTCTTGATGCATACAAATGCTGATGCATAAATGTAATGGATATAAAGCACCACATTTTTCTCAGTGTAATCATTACGTCCTAACAGGAATGTATTAAAGTATTATAAAACCTTAAGAGGAATATATTACAGAATTTTGCAACTCTGACTAAAAGCTTGTCTCAAAATTCATTTCCTAGATTTCTTCTCGCCTATGAAAGAGGCCAAGATGACAGACAGCAGCAGTGTCCCTGCCCCCAGTGAATTTCCTCTCCTCTCCTTCCCAAATCACCTTCACTTACTGACCATAAAATGGTCTGAGATATTGCCCTTCCTGCAGGAAGAGGATGTAGCTGAGCCAGAATGACTTTGCTCTCCAAGTTTATATGTGTTTGAAAACTTGTAACATGCAGATCACAGCAGGTCCTGTGTGGGATTCCAGCTTGCCAAAAGAATCCCAGGTTCATTTTGTCTGACCTTTCTGAAGGCAAGCTTTTATTGCAGCTAGACAGGAGGGACACTGTCTATGATCATCTGTGGTCCAGTCCAAGATGGTGATAAAAGAAACCACAAAACTATAGTTGAACATGTTAAAGCATGGGAGTTCCTCCTGGAGCTCCATTTCTCCCCAGTGTTTCTGTGCACTCAAACATAATACAGATTTGTTTGTCAAGTCGTTCTCCAAAATGAATAGTGTGTGTAAATAAGAATCCTAAGTATGAGAGGGAATACTAGGAACAGCAAGCACTAAAGGAAGTGAGTAGTGTGCTATTTGCCACCATGACAATTATAGTTCATTAGTTCTTTTAGGCACTTAGGTTACCTATCCTTATCTATCCTCAAACTGCTGAAATATATTATGTAAACAATTGATTCCTTTTGGGGCTTCTGCTCTTCATTATAGAAATTGAGACAATCTGAATTTGTACAATGAGGTTTTGAATGAGATAACATTAGTTTAATCATTAATGACAGGTATTAATGACAGCCTTGGAGTTTTCTTCTTTTGTGGTGTTTCCTGTGGAGTCAGTTGAGTGGGAGAAGAATAACTTGGTTTTGCTGAAGGCTGAACATATCCTACCAGACAGCTCAGTGTGCATACAACTGGGCATTACCTCAACAGATGTGGAAGTCTGTATGCTGAGTCTGTATATTCTTCTCCACGTGTTTCCTTGAGGACAGGGATTCTCAATCTTAAGAAAATCCATCACCTTTAGAGGAGTTTCGAAACATTATCATTTATGCTAATAATGGTCCTCTGAACTCAACAATCTTGGGAAACCTGGCCTGGTTTAATAACAAGTATACAGTTATTGTGTTTCAAGGTTGGGCAAGTCTTCTTTCCTGGCAGGGCCAGAAAAGATCTCTGCAGAAGAGTTCTGAAGGAAGAGTTCTTCAGGATGTAGCTCAGAGTGTCTGTGACCTGAGGCCAAAAGATGCTCCTGCACTGTAAGTGTGGGCAGAGCTGCTTTTCATGCTGGAATTACTGATGCTATGACACAGCCTACTGTTACTGGAGCTGCTAGTTTGTTATTTGTTTTCCCGTGTTTCAAGATAGTAATTTCCACTGAGTATGCCAGGTGATGTTCGTGTGCTCTTTTGTTCATGCTCATCAGTTAAATAAAATCTCTGTAAAATAAAGCTGAAACACTGGATGGTATACCCCATTCACATATTTCATTGATAAAAGTTTCTGGCAGGTGCTGAGTAAGTTCAATTGCCTTTCTCTGAAAAAGGTACAAAATGATCATTCTTATCTGCTTTACAAAAGCTTTTTTTGTGTTTTGGGTTTTTTTTGCTTTTCTAAAAATTTATTTTATTTGAGGTACTACCAGATGCAGTAGTCCGGAGTAATGACAGTAGCAAGAGGCATTGACCTTGAGATCTCTGCTAACCCTTGCAAATGTTTACTTCTTTCTCCTTGCCATCTTCCTACAGGCAATCTGGAACAAGTTCTCCACATCCTTCATTCACCTCCTCTTTTTACAGCCCAGTTCTGAAAAGTAAAGATCCATCCTTGCCCTTGCTTTCCAAGAAAGAAGCAATGGAAGCAGATCGGGATAAGCCAGGAGCTGCTGGTTGATGTGGTAATCTGTCAAGTGGTCGAGGTGGTACCTTCTGGGAGTGGTTCCTGCAGGGTGCAGGGCTGTGCCTCTTTGTGCATCTTTACAGGAAGTGACTTCAGGTCTGCCCAAATATATTGAGGCTCTGAATGAAGTGGCTGAGTGTGTGTCTGCATGTCATGGGTAGTTATTTACATACAGAGACTTTCTATAGGGCTCAGTGCCCATGCTACAGGTGGGTAAGTGCTGAGTTGGAAAAGCAGACACTAAGGGCAATGGCTTCCTTGCTTTTTCTCTGTTAGGCAGGACAGCGTGGGCCCATGCTCACAGTGCCAAAAGAGTGCAGAATCGGAGGCCCAGGGGCAAGAAAAGGCTGGGAGAGGTGCCCTAGCTTCCCAACCAGAGGAAGGTACCACATCCCTTCCAGCTGTTGTTCTTTCCCTGTAAGAGCCTTCCTCAGTGTAGTCATCCTTGGTGCTCTCTTATATCCAGCAATGGGAGGGGAATCCTTTACTTATAAGAGATGAGATGGGTGGAGCCTCAGGTCATTTTATAAAATAACTTGTCATTGACTCCTACAGGAATAAATCCTACAAACATGTCTCAGGAACTGCTGCCCGTGGAGGTGCCAGAATCACTCAGTTATGTGTATCCAGGGAAGACCATGATGCCATTGGATGCCAAAGGACTAGAGGTAAGAAATTCACTTTAAAAGTTTGTTTAAGATCCAGTTAAGATGTGTTTGACAGAAAACAAAATCCAGCTTTATGATTGTATTTATATACATGAAATTGTACATACTAATTGATGGGACCAGGCACTGATGTTTCTGCATAAAGAAATATTAAGGTGAAATGTTTGCTTCATGACCATCACTGGCAAAAGTCCTTCTGCTGACACTATAGCCAAAGATTTCAGCTTTATAGGCAAAATTGGAGAAGACTGCCTAGCAAGGGGACGGATAGTAGAAAAAAATGAATTTGGAAGGAGACAATCTTAAGGGGAGTGAATGATCAGACCCAGATTCACTTCCCCAAAAAAGAAAGTTTTCTGTACTTCACATTTTTTAGAAAAAAAAAAGGGCTCATGTATCTTCCAGAATCAAACATTACTCTTGTTAAAAACCAAGTATTTCCATATCAATTCCAAAATCTTAATACATTAAGATTGAAGTAACAACCTCTTTTTTGTTACTGTTCTTGGAAAAGAGCTATGGCAAAGGTAAAGATTAGAGAGTGGGAATTAAATTTAGTTTCCACATTCCCACTTTGTTCCAAATTGTTTTTGCATTCTCTGGATCATTTCAATATTTGCATTTGATTTTAACTGTATTATATTATATATTGTTTTCTGTGCTCCTGGACTAGATGAAGGCATATCACTTCATGAAACAAACAATACAACAATTTTCTAGGAACTGTCCTACAATAATGTTTTCCTAGCAAGCATTTCAAAAGGGGCTACTCTACATTTTAGAATCATTTTAAATCTTCTGTTTCCTAAAAAAGGAGAGAGAAAAAAAAGGAATTTTGTGTTTCAATTTTTGCAATTGCAGCGTTTCCTGCTTGAGGTGCAAAACCATAGCAGATATTTGGGGATCTTTTTCATCAAGGTTTAATGACTCCTGAGAGGAGGAGCAGGTTGCCAAAAGATCACATTCACAACAAAACCCACGCCTTTAGTCATCGAATAAATTTAGGCACTTTTTTTGGAGTAGCTTGCAACTGAAATGGCTTCTCCTGCATTGACTTTCTGAAAGGATTCCCCCTGCCTCGGATTTGGTGCCAGTGTGTGCCAAACTATATGGTGGTCTGCTCATTATGCTGAGCATTGTGCCAAAAGGAGGTACAACCAACAGCTGTTCAAGCTGGGGTTTCAGCATGAGTTACTGAAAGTAGGAGTTAATAATCTAGCCTGATAATACTGTCATTGTTTTAATGCTATCAATTATTTCTTCAGGGTGAAGAAGACACAGATTTTTTGCGTCTTTATAATCCTTATGATTATTCTGGAGGTGCTGGACCTCAAGAAGAAGGTGAAAGAAGTATTGAACCTGGCAAAGGTGATTTCAAGGTATTGTAGACAAGGAAATTTTGAATGAAAGAGGGCTGATGGTTTTATATTGCTGAAAGGAGAGAAGGCTCAGCCAGATAAGTAGTGATGGCAGCAATTTGAATGTTACAAGGAAAACATTTTAAGATTTATTGTTTGGATAATTTTTTGTCTATGATATTTAGTATAGCCCCTTGTATTTCTCTTTTCTGTTTAATTAGAAGTATACAGAATATCTGCATACTGTTTTTATCCCTCAGTTATTTGTAAAGGAAATCCACTGTTGTATTTCTAATTCTGCAGTGATTTTCATAAATGAAATGGCCAAAAGTAAGTGATTCGTGTTCTGCTGTAATGGTTTGCCAGTGCAATCTTTAGCTTAGCAGTTTAGGGGAGAGTTCTGGAATACTGATCCCTGATGTTGCATGACTTCGGTACTACATCAGAGGGAAAAAAAATGTAATGGAAAATTCTGCTAAAGAAGCAATGTTTGAGTGTACTTAAGCTATTTATTGTATTTGATCAATACTTTATTTTCTTGTTAGAAATTATTGATTTCAATGAGAATTCTCATTCCACTACTTTGCTGTTTGTGAAATAAGTACAGACATCGCTTCCTATCTATCAGGATAAGAGAGGTTTAAGTGAAGATATAAATCACATATAACAATGTCATCCCAAGAAGCATCTGAATTTGAGATAGATGGTTTTATGGAAATGTGCATTATAATTGATTCAGACAAGTTCTACTGAAACATAAATGAAGCTGAAAAAGGAGCTTTATCTGGAAGTTAAAGCACCACTGTAAAAGAGCAGACAAGACTGCCTTGCAATAAGATCTATATATATTTAAATGTATATACATATGCGGGTAATCTGAGTACAATTTAAGCATCAAGAAGTTACAGCAAATTCCCATTTCCAGTATTTTTACTTTTTCACATACGCTACACTTTTCAAAATTTGACTTTTTTTATTTATCCAGTACTAGGATTTGTATTAAAAATAAATCAATGTCACATAAAGATTTTTCTGTATTCTCTCAGGATATGTCCCACAAGTTTGGGATCTTCCATGCTTTTAGTCTTGCGGATATTTAGCTTATAGTCTCTATCATCTACAGGCAGTAGGGATACTGAAACTTTGAGGCATGCATTAAATGAAGAATTTTGTAGATAGTAAAATATGCTGAAAAACAATGAATTGATGAGACTTTAGTACAATGCTTTCTACTTAATAAGTGAGAAGGAACCCAATCTCTTGAAGAAGGAAAGCAGTAAGATTTGAGCTCCTGGATTATGATAACCTATAATAATTATAGATAATTATGCACGTGACAGGTGACTTCTTGTCTCCATTTCTTGATCCCACACAGTGATATGTTTGTTTTTACATTATCTGCTTAGGATATAAGCTTAAATCAAAAACTTTTCATAGTGGTGAGATTTTGTGAGAGCAGCTGTGATAGTAATGGACCAAAAGAAATATCTTTTATATATAGATAGAATCACATTCTTCTTCTATACCACTACTCTACACCTGTCTCTTATAGAAAGATGATTTTTCACATTTCAAAATTTACTGCATGTAGTTGCATTTGGGTTACACGACCAGGGTTTTTCCTTCTATGATTAGAACATGGCCCTCTATCCTATGTGCCTGCATGATCATCCCTTTGTGTGAAGGACACATGCATGCTCTTATCTTCTGCTCCTTTTTAAATGTAAATGTCACTGAAACATCAGAAGATTTAAATGAGGGCTCCCGCCTGCTAAGAGGAATCAGCATGTGTCTATACACCAACATGCTGATTTTTATCTATGTTAAGAGATACACATTATTCAGGCCTGAACTGGTACTTTGTTTCATGCAGGCAGAGCCAGGTCTGGTATTGCAGGCATCAGTGCTTACATTAAAATGTTTAAGGATTGCAGCAGGTCTCATATGACAATTATTTTAGAGGAAGAGAGGTGAAATAATGGGAATAAAGTTCTGAATACAGCAGGAGCCATGTCTCAAAGAGGCTAAGATACCTCATAGTTCAGCACAGTGGTACTACATTTTGCTGTTGAGCAAGGAGTCCTTCTTGCAGGGTTTATATAGCTGTGAGAACAGCTGTCCTTTAAAAGAAGAGGGATGGATTAAACCCCCACCTGAGTGCAAAGCAGCCCTGTCTTCTGATGGGTTTTGAAGCTGCTCCCCTTCATACAGGTGAGATTTTGCTGTGAGCACCAGCAGCTCTTAGTGCCAGTGGTGTGAGTCCCCACTGCTGAAATTATGCACTCCAGCATGCCTCCCATTTCAAAAATAAAGCCTTGGAAAGTCAAAGGAAGCCACTTCCCATCGGCTCTTAGCTTTGAAATAAACACTCTCTTACCCACATTTGACATCAGAAACATAAAACATCTCCGCATTAAATAAACCTCTGGATTCCTCTCAGCATCAGTAGTCATACATAGATTTTTCGGAGTGTGTTGCGTGTCCTGTGGTAATGTCTGCCCTAGGATGAGACTCCACAAATGCCTAACTGCTGTCTAATGTAAATACCCATTTTAAAGCTATCAGGAGTAATGTGAGATGAATCTCAACCTTCTGCTGGTTAACCCAGTTAGTGTTTTTCTCTCATGTTTATTCTGTTTGAGAAGAGCAAAACAGGACTAAAGGTCTGTGCCTTTTTACTGACAATCTATCTTATTCCTCTGGCTAAAATTTTACTTATGGAAATAGTTTTTTATGTGTAGTTGGATTCTGTTTTCAAAATCAGAACAAAATCTGGTTTGGAACATCTGCAAATACAAAAAGATGGAGAACAATGCTAACAGTACTGAAATGAATGAGATACTAGCTTGAATTGTCATACTGTAAACCTCTGCAGATGCCAGGATTGTAGAGCTCTGAATACCCATCCTGTATTGATCAATATTTGAAATTTTCTTTGTTGGAAACATATTTCAAGCACAGTACTATATCACAGTGTTATTCCTGGAAAGTATTCTGTGGCCCATGATTGCTATTTGTATGAGGAAGCAATGATCTGAAAGACACACAGTGATCTGTGGCTTTATCTGTACTTGCCACGCTGCTGTCAGCTCAGGTGAATTTTCCCTGCTGAAATCCAGGTTATCATGGCCATATGCATGAAAGGAGTATTTCCATTTGGCTGTGGAAGAGTTTGATTACAGCAACATCCAGCCAAGACTTCTCCTAACAATGCTGAAAAGAAGATCTGATAAGAAGTTATGTTCCTAAAACATGTAACATGCAGCTTGTGGAAGCCAGTGATGCTGACAGCTGCCTCCCCAGCACTCCCCCGTTCCCTGCACAACCAACAGCTGAGGTGCCACAGCCTCGTTGTCTGGAGGAGGTAAAGGAAGGAAGCAATTAGAGCAGCTGTTTTTCTAGCATGGAGTATTGGTTCCACAGGAATGAGGAAGAACTTCAGGAACATCACCAAACACAGCAGCCAGCCATTCTCAACCTAAGAAGCATGCTACAGTGGGTTCTCTTGGCATCTCCCATGGTGGTGGTAGATGGACTTCAGAACGCTGGCACTTAGCTTGACTGAATGATGTTCACAACCTGAAGCATTCCAATTACACTTGTAGAAATACTCTGTAGAAACTCAAGGGCGTATGCTCTCTAAAGGACCTGATTCACAGATATAGTTCAAGATAGGCATTTCTTCACACACCCCCAATTCTAGATACACCATCAGCAGCAAAGTATTTTAGTTTGTTTGATTTGGTCCCGGGCTACCGTCTAGTTAAATTGGCACCTGGAGATGAAGAAAGGAGCACCCTGGTGACATTCTGTGCATGATTTCATCTCAACAGAATGCTTCTTTGGGCCAGGAATGCAGGGGGACATTAGTAGAGAAGTTATCTTTGCCAGGAAAGGCTGCCATGCCAGTAGATGACATAGAAAAATATGCAGGCATTATTACTGGGTGACTGCAAGAAAAATGTATGGGTGGAGAGGAAAATCTTTTCATGGTTTTCATAGAGAGCACTTTTTTTTCTTTCAACTTGATCAGCAGAAATGGCCTTTTCCGATGGTTGTAAATGTAAATTTCTTGTCCTCAAGTTTTGTGGTTTTTTTGTTTTTGTTGTTGTTGTTTGGTTTTTTAAATCTCAACTAATCTTTGCAAGATGGCCTGTGGAATAGCACACATTGTGGTTGCATATTACCATAGGTAATAGTACCAGCACGTTTTGGCACATGATTTTCTTTGCTTCCTCACCACACTTTTTCATCCAGTCCTGAAAGAGGCCACCTCCTCACAAGACTAGATGGCAAACATTCCATATTTCATATAGAAAATTAACAGCTGAGTGCTGGCTTGTAAGTAAGCTACTGTATGATAATAGGGATAGTATTCATCACACACACTGAAGATGGATTTCAGGAACTCTGCATAATGTTTCTGTTTGCTTAGAATGACCTTGGAATACATACCAATCTAAGAAGGGCTATATTCAATATTGAGTGTATGTTGGCTGCCTCCGGAGGTTGAAGAGCAAATTCTCCTCTCTGGAATCAATGGTGTTGGATGACTACTCTCTGTTTTGGGCAAGCAAGTACCATATTCCACTAACTGATGAGACATCTGTGTTAAAACGGGCAACTAACACTGAAAGCCAAAATATGTGCTGATGTGGTATATATATTTGATAATAGTTTTGAGACACTATGAGACTAGAGTATTCTACAGTAGATATGATGGAGTTGTGATAGTCTGTATCATTGGTACCACAAGCGCAGAAGATGCTGTTAGCAATAGCCCATGCTGGAAGAGTCTGCTAGATGAAGAAATATAGAAGCAGAAGAAAACCATGGATAGAAGTAAAAAAGATAAAGAAGAATAACCATCTTCTGTTTTCATGGACTCATTAGGAAGAACTGCCATGTTAGAGCCACTTGTGGTGTGACAGGATGTATTATACAGCTAAAATAGCACAGCATTAAAGCCAGCACTTTTTGAGATGGCTGCATGCCACACATTCCTACTTGTAAATGTGAGTATGACCTTAAAGAGAGTTAGGATAGACTTAGGGACACACAAATATGCCAGGAATGCAGACTGCTTGGAATCCCCATAGAACTCACTACAGAGAAATTTCTGTTTTGATATTCTTGCTAGACTGAGTGGGAGAAAGTTGGATTATTCGTATGATGGAGGAATCCTTCATTTCCACCAACACAGTAATATGGTGCCAAGTTTCATACCGAGTTATTTTTTCTTTTGAGAAGTGGTGGAGAAGTGGAAGAAGAGAATATGAATTCTGCTCTGTGTTTGATGGAGGTGCTGTTTGGAGAACTCCAACAACCTTGATTTCCCTGGGAGCACAGAGAAACTGGTTAATGAACGCTCTGTCCTGTTTGTGCACAGGTATCTCAATGTGCTACACTGCTTGCAGTTGTGTTATAGCACTTGAACATAACGCACACACAAGCACAATTTTGGAAACACTGAACTAATGTTAGGATGACAGACAAAAATCAGCAAAACAAGTTATAGACCAGCCACCCCAGTTTTGCTCTTATTAAAAATAATGATATTTGGTGATAGCATTAAACAATAGTTGTAGCATGCCCTTCCTTGCTCCAGGACTCAGTTCTGCTTGGTGTCTTTCACCATGCACGGCATTGCAAAAAGCCCCTCAGTGCATGGAGCATGATGGCAGCAGTAACACATGTATAAAGGTCATAATAGATTTTACATAGATTGAATAACAGGACTTACAACCTTTTCATAGAATCAAAGAATCATTAAAGTTGGAAAGAGCACTAAGATGATCTAGTCCAACCATCAACCCATATCTGTGACCACTAAAGACCACATTGTTCAGTGTGACATTCACCCTTTTCTTGAAAACCTCCAGGGATGATGACTCCACCACCTCCCTGGGCAGCCTATTTTCTTTATGCATATATAGCTGGTATTTTCTTTGTATAACTAAACCCTAACACATCATGTTACAATTGTCACAGATGCTTTTAAAATACACTAATTTTGCTTAATATGTTACTGGAATTAATTAAAATAGCAAACCCTATGGAGAGCAGAAGAACTAATGGGACCTGACCTTCAGGTGATTTCTGTTCTCCTTGGTTTTGGTACCACAGGGCTGCTATGGGTGCCCTCCAGCTGCTGGGTGCAGGCTGGCTGCTGCTTCTCTGTAGTAGCTGGCTTGTGGCACCTGCCTCTCCTGCAGCGTGAGTGCTGCGCTGGATTTTTGTAGGTTCTATGATATTTTGTAAAACCTTCGGATGTCTATTTGAGAAACCCATGTCTGAGAATTGATTTTCCCATGTCAGTTGTGGAAGTTTGGCCAGCACATTAGAAAATCATTACCTGGGAACCAAGGGACAAATGATCAGATGACAGCAACTGATTATCATTAAAAAACAAACAGTCAAAAAAAAAAAAAAAAAAGAAAAACACTTCCACATCTCATCTAAGACACCTTAGATAAGAATCTCCTATTGAATCCATCGGTTCTTACTCAAGCAAGGGAGCTTCCAGCATAACTGGAACAGATGTATGAGCTGGCAGCACCTGTACCATCCCTGAGTTCTTTTCAGATAAACAGCTGCAGGAATTGCTCCATGCTTATGCAGATCTTGCCAAACAATGAGTTTCTGCCTTCTAGGGCATATGCTGGGCTCCAAGGTGCCCAAGCACATTCCTAGCATGTGAGTGTGGTGTTCCACCTTTGCTAATTAAGCAGCTAAGAAGTGTTAATTAACTGGGTGGAGAGCTGCATTAGTATGGCTTTACTGGTTTGGAAATGTGAGCCAGTGTCTTTGCATGGGGGTAACTGTGAGGACATACTGCTCTATCAGTTATTGCTTGCAAACCTGGAGGCTCCTGTTATGCTTTTTCTTCCTTGAGAATCCTTGAGAATGCTTGAAATAGAAGGCAGGTAGATTGATGAGGATGATTTTCATAAAGAAGTACTTAAAAAAGGCAGAAGATAAGGATTTCTTGCAGTACATAGAGGCAGGCTAGCAGACCTCCTTTTTAAGATCTCAGCGTAACCCTTCACCAAAGCATAAAGCATAAAAGGAGAAATTTAAACACAAATAGGAAAAGTAATTTTTGTAACAGAAGATAATTAATTTTCTTCCCATCTGAAAATAAAATCCTTTTTGTTCTGTTCTATAAAAAAAATGTTTTTGGCAATGATTCACATATTGTTTTAAGTTAGGTTCTTGCAGCCACTCTTTATCAGTCTTAGCATCAATTTTGTCTGCTTGTTTATAGTCACTCTAGGAAGTCTCTGGAGTGCTATAGAAATAGAAGGATGCTCCTGCATGAGAGGAAACCAGTTTATAAAAATAGCAGCTGTCAAATGTAGTGGTTTGGAGGGCCTCACTGTAACCACTTGTGGAGGTGGAAATGTTTCTAGGAGTCTGAGGAAATGACCATGTGTTACAGCTTCAGGGAATGCTGATTTATTTATTGGCTTTGTTAAGAGTAGACTTATGCAGATATGACTGAGCCAGAGGCAAGTTTTTGGAATAAACCAGCAGGAAATCACCTTCCTTGGGAGAAGGAAATCATGTTACCCACTATAGTAAATAGGAAGAGGTGCCTGCAGTCACAAAATCTAGAGAGACTTGTTTTATAGAAGATTACAACTGAAGTATGCAAAGAAACAAAAGGATGTTAAGCACTTCCCTTTTGTATGGTTTTTGAAGGGAGTATTAATTTTTATTTTTTTCCCAAACAAAAAAAATACCTAACTCCCATACCTAACTCCCTAGTCTTTATATCCTTTGGAAATTATTCTTTGCCATTAGTTTATGTTGTACTCATGATCTAGAAAAACTTTACTTATGCCTGATTTTTTGTTTATTTTTTGTTTTTGTCCTGTAGAATAATAAGGGGAAAAAAAAGAGAGGGAGAGATATTGGGGGGCAGCTGTTCCGTGTTTTTGAAGCTGAAGTCCAAAACACCTCTCTGTGAGCATTATTTAGGGTTTGCTTGTATCAAATACAGAGAAGCCACATCTGACTTAGAAAGTCCTTAAACATCAAGTTGTAACAGATTTGAAGAATGGTTGTAGAAAATACTGCTTTGCGTTTGTCTTCTTCAGTCCCACTGAGACCACAGTGAGACAGAGAATCCTGAGCTCTCTGCTCTGTCTTTGCACTTTGCAGCTGCAGCTCCAGCTGCACTTTGCACTGCAGCTGTTTTGCACTTTGCTATTACGCAGTACTGTTGCAGATTTTCTTCTGCAGAATAGCAAGATGGTTGGCATAATTTTTCCTGAATACATTATGGTCTTGTAGCACTTGGTTAGGTTGCTCATTTTTTGTTATTTTTCCTGCTGAAGATTTACTCATACTCCATTCTCTGTCTTTGTTCTCCAGATAGAATCTTCTCCCTGCTACCTGCTGACTGTAAGGATCATCCGAATGAGAAATCTCCAGCGAGTGGATGCTTGTAAGTATCCCAATTGTTCCTACAAGCATCTCGTTTTCCTGAAAGTACTTCAGAGATAACTGGACGCTGTAAATACAGAAGCAAACATCAGAAAATTCAAGCTGATGATATCATTGGGATTTATCCAAATAAATGAATCATTTTGGCTGATTATTCCATAACCCAGGATCTATTTAATCATGCAAGGTTAAATAAAAGTATGTATATGGTATGTATAATAGTGTATTGTTAAAAGAAGTTAAGTGATATCTAGGATACCAGTGACAAGTTTTCTTTCATAACAATATAGCAGCCCTTTGCAAGTATTTCTAAAATGATCGAGTGTTTATTTAAACTAACTGTTACAAACCATGTTACTTCCTGCTGTTTTGCTGAATGTTATTCTAGCCCTTTCTTGCTGAAGAATGAATGTGCTTTTGAGGATAAGTACTTTCTCACAAAGAAAGATTTTTACATGTATGGATGAAAAATTCTATATCCTTATACACAGTAGAAAATTTAGATTTTTTCTCATACATTTATAGAAAGCACATTTCATGAATTTATACATACTTCCACTATTCTCTAAGTTTAGTTCCTAATAAGCAGAAGTGAAGCTGAGGAACTGCTGAGTAGGCACTGCTCAGTGTCACTGACCCTTCTTGCTCTGTCCGATGGTGTGTCCACCCCCTAGCCCTAAATGTACCTCTATGTGGCTGGCACATATAAAAAGCCTGGTGGAGTAGATCTGGTGGATCTATTTGTCTCTCTCCCATCAATCTTTCTGTCTCAATCTCTTGAATGCTGTTATGGCCAGGTGCCCTTACTACTGCTGTACTTACCACTGCTATTGTGATTAGCTTCCTGTATTTCCAAAAGCAAGGGATAATTTTGCCATTAGGTTGTAGAACCTTGGGAAGAGTGACTGACAAAAGCAAACATATTTGTCCCCTACAGTAACGTTTCTGACACAGATAAAACGAACAAACAAACAAACAAACTTTCTAAAATCATTACCATCAGACAAATGTCACTATTAATTACTCTGAAAAGGCTATCAAAGCAGGTGCAGAGAGATGGATTCCTCATCCCTTCATTAATGCTTGTGCAGCAGTCTTGCAGTTGAGAGTCATATGACAGAAAGTGACAAGATAGGAAAGAAAAGCAGCACTGTGGAGTTAAAGAACATGCATTATGCCCATGTGCAAGAAGGAGATGCATTAAACACAAAATAGACTTCTTAGCAGTTCTGTTTGTGGCCACTCATGAAAGCTTCAGGGTGAAAGAAGGTAGCTTCAGGGTGAGCATGGAAGGGAAACTGTAACCCTGCAGCCTTTAGATTCTCCTATTTCACTACGAATGGCAGCAGCTGGCAGTACAGCCTCGTGTACAGGAAGAGCCTGGGAACATGTTCTGAAAGATGAAGGTCTAGGTTTACTGTGCAATACTACTTCCATCTTACCCCGTGGTAGTCATGTTTTTCTGGAAGGTGTATCAGAGGACTTCCTGTGTCACAGCTCTAAGATATAACTGCCATATCTTAGGTCGTATCGTTGGGTCATGCTCTTACATTTGCACCTCCCTCCCTGCCCATGGCTGTGGCACTTGTGTGATGATGCAATAAAGCAGAAAAATTTCATCAAGGATTTGTCTACACTCTTCTGCATGTCAGGTGGCAAGGTGGAATTACAAATAACCGGGTTGCAGGAAGAGGTTGTGCAAGTAGAACTGAAGTAATATTTTGAATAAAATACACGGCTGACTAGTTTGCCTGCACCCACTCATATAATTAAGGATTGTTTGATATGCTTTGTATCTCAAAGCACAGTTAATATGCAAGAATGATGACTCACATCAGTTGAACTGAGTACTTTGTAAGATAAGACTAAGTAGTCATCGATCTTCAGTAATAAATGTAAAATCATACAGTAGCCATAGAGAATTGGATTTTAAAATTAGTATCATTGCTTCTAGGGTTTTTGTTTTTGTTTTTTGCAATTTAAATCACTTTTAAGAATTATGTGCATAGAATTTCTGAGATCAGAATTCCAAAAATAAAGTAACAAACAGTCATAGAAAAACAGATCAGTGCTCATACAAGTCTCTGGGAGGAATATACATTCACTAGATTCACCATGGGTTAGCTTGTTTCTTCAACTCTGTGGAAAGGTGGAAAGGGTTATTTTTTGGCAGTGAAATTATTAAGAATTTTATTTTATTTTTAGTAAATAAAGCCTGTTGTTTTTTCTTCTGTCTCATTTTTGGCAACAGCTAACCTTTTCCAGATGAAACTTTCTCAGAGTAGCCAGTCCAATACAGACATACTTCCTGAAAACATGTGAACTAAATACAGGAATCTGACAAGTAGACCTTAAAGCTAGATATTAGATCAACTCTATCTATAAAAACAAAAAACAAAACAAACAAACAAACAAAAAAAAGGACAAGCAACTTCCTTCACTTGGAAAAGATGCATGTGGGACATTTTATTCCTCCTTCAGAGACACACGAAATGTGCATAAGCAAGGAAAAACGTACAAAGCATCCAGATTGACCAAGCTGAATTGACATGCCTCCACTGGGGAGACATTTAGGATAAATAGCCAGTGTTTTCAGTCAGTCTCCTAGCAACTTGCTGTGAATATGCAACAACTATGTTGCAGTGGCTCTCTGTTGTCTATTAATGATGCTGCTTGATGCTGCTTAATGTTCATCCATACCAATGGGAATTGTGAAGAACTGAGTACATCTCCCAGAGCTTAGTGCAAAATTGGTAGGTGTGTAAGTAGAGCAAAAAGCAAAGAGATTTGGTATTCAAACAAAAGGTCTGAAGTGAAAAGATCCATCCCTGGGAATTACTATTCCCACAGTGATCAGTTTATGAAGTCCATCATGCTATGATGTGTGTGCAGGATTTATTAGTGTCTGTTGCTTCCACCAGTGGGCTTGAACAGAGAGCAGGAAGGCAGCCCATTGTGAACCTTTTTCTTCCCTTGGAATTTTGTTCTTTAAGAAAAGGAAGAAACCTGAATACTGAAAGCAGAATTTCATCTTGGTTAACAGAGCCAGAAAGAAAGTAGAGGGAAGGAGGCAAAGAGAGAAAAGCGGTGGGGGGGTAGGAGTGAGGAAGAGCAGAAGATGGCACTCCAGACAAGGACAGTCAAGCTTCTGACAGAACCTTATATATATATATATATATATAAAATAATGTGTATAGCATTATATAATAATAATAATTATATAATAATGCTATACACATTATTATAGATATTATAAATACAAAATATACATATATACCTCTATATGTTACTTCAAGATGATATATGGAAGCTGGGTAAGACCAGAAGAGTTTTTGCTTTTCTCCATAAGTGGATGTGCAAGCTCTGTTCCTCTGGCCTGCTGGCTGAGTCCTTACCTGGTGCTGAAGAGTACCATTTACTGTTAATCACTTGTGCTTCTCTTGTGTAAGGATGCCCATTCTTAGAATTTGGAACTTTCTGCATCTGCTTGTTTGATTATTGTGTCTTATTGTGTCTGCTTATTTTATTATTAAGAACTGTCCGTGTGACAGAAAGTTTTGCATCTTATCATCTGTGTGCTTTTTCCCTCAGAGAAAATATCTTGGAAAAAGTTGCCTTACCTCAGGCATTCCTGCCTTTAAATAAATCACACTTGCTGTAGGTACCATACAGTCACTTTTTTAGTTTCACGCAGCAATGGTTATTTTCACATTAACAATGCTCTGTTTCTTTCCCTGCTCAGTAAGCCAGGCTGATTGCTATGTTTCACTGTGGCTGCCTACGGCAGCGATTGAAAAGTGCCGCACCAAAACGATAAGAAACTCCAACAACCCAGTGTGGAATGAAACCTTCTACTTCAGGATCCAGAGTAAAGTCAAGGTAGGGAACCAAATCTGTCTGCCTGAAGATGTCTGAGTTTGGTGGGTCCTACTCCCTGTACTGTCCCAGGAGTTCAATATAGAGTATATGATAAGGGTCTGTTAAAAATGTTAAATGAGTTCCTGGAAACATTCAATGATTCTGTTTAAATTGCTCATGGAGGCATAACTACAGAGTCCAGAGTTAAATTAGAACAGAAAACCTTAGACCTTAAATAAGCAATAATGATTCTGTAGACTTTGTTGGAAATTATGTGAATAAGAAGAGATCACAGAATTCAGATTTCTTGTAGAACTCCTTCTCCACATGGTCTTCCATTGCAGCTCAACTATTATAATGTGAAGGAAAACAAGGTTTGGCGTGTAACTGGTGTGCCATACAACTCGTGCTGTTGAACACTGAGGAGGTGCAACAGCAGATAGCACCCACTTCTAATATATCCTCCCTAGTATCTCCTCAGCAAAGTGGATATGTACCTACTGTGTACCCAGAAGCATGTTGGAAGCATGTATTCTTTATATTTAAAGTGCCAATCTACAGAAACTGGCTTTTACAGTAGTATGATGAAAAAATGGCTTTATTCAAGAGTGTTTGTCTCAAGATGGTTCCTGTCTGTCTAGCTTTCATCACGAAATCTGGCCTGGTGTTACTGGATAGTCAGAGACTGAGCGCTTTACTCAGGTTTTAGGGAAACTAAGGGACTCGTACCAGTTAGTGCAGAGTAGGTAGAGAGGAGATGAAGAAGCTGTCATGTAAGTATAGACACTGTATTACTCATGTTATAGCAGTTAAGCTGTACAGAGTAGAATCCAATTTAAAATTACAGTACGCTTCTCCCAGGTGAGATGACAGTTAATTCTTCAACTTTTCTTCTCACACACATCCTCACTACTCCTTCTTCTCTACAGCTGTGTTGTCCAGACTTTAGAAAGTCTAAAACCCCTCTCCTTATCTTTCTAGAATGTGCTGGAGCTGACAGTGTACGATGAGGATTTTGCTACGCCAGATGACCATCTCCTCTGTACACTCTTTGATACTGCTAAACTTCCAGTTGATAGAACAGTGCTCCTATATTTCAAGCCCAGCTCAACGGTGAGCTCTGTGAGATAAGTGTCTGTAAGATCTGGCAGGAGGGGATGGAGGAGGGCACAGATACTTGAGTTTTCAAGCCTTATTCATAAATTGTAATGTTTCAGTTTCCTGCCCTATGTATTGCCCTGCTTTGTCCTACTTCCACATCTCTGGCAAAGTCTATTGAAACCCTTCTCTATCGTATCTTCCATGAAGAAGTCATTTTTGGCTACAGCTACTTGACTGCCAGAAGTCAGCATTAGTTGGTACTCCTGTCACAGTATCCTTGTTTTATTTCCTGGGAGTGAACTCAGGAACTGCTGCTCCAATTTGATTCTTCTTCAAAAGCTGTCTGACTCCCATAGGTTTAAAATACAGCAACCAAGATACTAGTGGGGAGTTACAGAACAATTCCAAAAACTTGGAGTGAGATTTCTAAATCCACAATGGAACACTTATCCCAGTAATTGGTATGTTGACTTCCACTCAAAACATAACTGTAAGTAAAAACCATGGTAATAAATCTGGGTTGGAAAGTCTGACTGGTGGTGTTCTTATAAATGATTAAGGAGCGAATGTCTGAAACAGTGCAGTATGCAGAGGAGGGATCTGACTGAGTTATCTCTGAGCCATACCAAGGCTCTGCTACAGAGTGAGTGGTCTGTAAAGACTTTTTTCCCATGTAATTCATAGCCACTGCCCTCTGCCTCTTTGATTTTACCTACTGCCACATTGAAGCCATGCCAGGAAGGAAAGCTGAAGTAACCCCTGTTTGTATCCCTCTGCAGTGCACTACGGTGATACCTTAGCTGGTGCAAAGCCAGCTGACAATTGTTTAGCAATTAATGCTGTTTCCAGGCTATGAATAACTGATCTAGCCATCTGTAAAATGGGAAAAAGAATCTTGATTTCCTTTGAGGTCTATAGATCAGATCAGAGAAATATCCTACAACTTCTTGCTACAAGTTATTTCTGGTACCCAAACTAGGTCGCTTACAAATAACTCATAAATAACTATCAGCACTGTCTTTCAGGGAGTTGCATAACTCTATCTAAATTACTCAATAATATCAGTCTTTGTTTACTACGTTAGAAGTGATGAGTGGAAAGTACCTTTAACTTCCAAGCTAATAGCAAGGACAATTCATCCTTGCTAAATAGAGCCAACAATAGGTAGGAGGGAAAGGCAGAATTCAGATAGCAGAACAAGTTGTCAATTGTTTTACTGGAGCATCTTCAGTAAGAGATAAAAACACAGATTGTTTTGATATACCTAGTAGAAGGTGGTAGGAGAGGAAGGAATCATGAAACTATTAAATGGTTATTTCCAATGTTCCACACTGGTATCTTTATCAAAGGCTGTACATTGCAACCAATTATTGTATACTTATTATCTGGGTTTTGACAAGGGAGAAAGCATCACACTACTTCCTTTAATTTCCTGTTCTTGTTTTCAGGCCAAGGAGGAACTAGAGGTTGAATTCAAACTGGAGACCTTGTAAGTGATAATACTGATTCTTCAAAAAATCCAGTAGTGATTATTTGCTAAAACACAGAAACAGCACCGGATTCCACACTTTGTGGGATTTCTGTTAAAAAGAAAAAACATTCTTCTTCAGTACCATTATTCCTCTGCTGGAGTGAAACACCTGGCTGATCCACCTGCCAGTTTGTTCTGTATGTAGCTGCTCTCAGAGCGCATTTCCCAGCACTGGCTCTCCCATCAACAGTGTCAGACTTTGTCTTCTGCAAAACATTTCAGAAGGCTTTCTAAGTGCATACACATAAGCTTATGTGTGCATGCAAATGTATCAATCTTTTCAAGCCTGTTTCTGTTTAAGCACTGGGCAGACTTCTAATGCAAAACCATTCTGGTTAGGTTTCCTTTGTATCTTTAAATTTTTCACTTGCAGCACCATTTTGCTCCTACAACTTCTCTTTCTTCCTCGCCCAATGAAATGCCAATGTGTTTGATATTCTAGTGAAGGGCTTTTCCACCAGCATGGTCAGATTTCTTTTTCTATTCATACCCTCTACCCCTTTGATTGTATTTTGCACATCAGCAAGTATATAGAGCTGTCCTTCCCTTCAGGAATATGCCAGTGTTTTAGCAAGTTCTTGGTGTTTTAGCAAGTTCTCTGTGCTTCGTGTTACAGTAACAGGAAAATTTGACTGCCTAATCGCAGATTTCATTTTAGATGATCAAGATGCTGCACTGGGGAAAAAAAAAAAAAAAAAAAAAAAAAAAAAGTAGTCATAATGTGTATCATTCAGCTTTGGTACTGGGACAAATGCCCTTGGAGCAGTACTCAGTCCAAGCAAGCATAGAAAGGAGCTTCTTGTGTAGCTGCAGGGGTCCCTCTGGCACTCACCCTTCTAAAGGGGAGAAAGAGTAACATCATGAACAAAGATAGGTGGGCATTTGTTTGATCTAAAAAGCCATGTTTTTCTTTTTATATCAAAGGTCCAGTCCATATGAAAACATTGCTACAAATGGAGTCTTAGTGGTATGTGTCTTTTTTTTAAGAAATCGTCTGTAACTATTTACTTAATACAAAGGGATAAGAAAGCCTGGGGGTTAGTAAAACTGTGAACTATTAGATAGCCAGTATGCCATTCTTTCTTCCTCTTTTCCTGTTAAGATAATTTGAGAGTGGAATATTTTATTTCTGTGTTCACTGGTGAATGAATAATGGTATCCAATTATTTAATGTCTGTCCTATATTTCAAGTCACACACTCTTTCCCTGCATTTTCATCTGGTACTCCTTCAGTAACATACTGCTGTTTATTTAAGCACAGTCATAAAGAGACTGTTAAGCCACTTGTTGATTACTAGCTCATTTCCACCAAGGGAGATGAACCATGGCTGGTGGGTAAGCTCAGCACTAGATAAGCATACTTACATAGTATGAAAGAGATGTGAATTCCATAAAAAAAACAAGCCCCCCAAAACTCTATTAATAGCAATGCTTTTTCAGAAAATGTGATGATCTTTCTCATCTATTCTTGTTCTCTGTCTTTTACAGTGTCGTGAACTTTGTTGCTTAGAAGTGGAAGTGAATGAGAAGCAGCAGAAAAAGTCAAGTAAGTTTATTGCTTTGGTATCTAACAACAGCCTACTAGTGAGAGGATGCCTATTTCATACAACATATTGAATTGGTGAAACAAATACTATTTGCATTATTCAGTGCAATTAGCACCAGGCAAATTCATTACATTGTTACAAACTTTGATGACTGCATCCCGTAATCCTTTAGGTATATGCCAACAAGATCTATTAGGACAGCATCAAAGTTGATATCTCACTTGTATGTAACAGTAAGAATATATAGAGTCCTCTCTTTAAAAAAATAGTCTCAGTTTTGCTTTTTTCCCTTTGCTACTTGCACTCCTTTCAGATTGCTTTCCATTAGCCAATGTTGTGGTCCAAACTCTACAGCTGTGGTATCTGCACTCCACTTTTAATCAAGGCAGCACAATTTCCCAGTTTAATCATACTGACTTTCTCATATACTTTGTTCTGTGTATTGCTTTTTCTTTTCAGAGAAGGAGCTTTCCCTTACTGTGAAAGGATCTTTTGAAGGGACACAGGATATCACCCTGGGCCCTGATGGAGTGGTCAGCCCATCAGGTCCCACCAAGTTCCACTATATCAAGTACGCTGAGCCAACGTTGGATGTCATGTTGCCAAAGAAGAGGCGCTACCACCCTGTATGTTGGAAGTGGCCTTAATGTTGAACTGACCATAAGTCACTCTCTAGAAGGTGGGAGGAGCTGGAGAGGGTAAGCCTGTGACTGTTTTTGTCCTAAAGCTTGTTGTTTTCCCAGTGGACCTGCAGGTTCAGTACAGAAACAGGATCCCCAGTGCTGATGCTGAATTCACTGCCTATGGGAATGAAAACAACAATTGCAGAGGTGAGCATCACTTCCTTGAGGAACAAAATGTCACTCAAGTAGAAATTATTCCTTCTGCAAGTCCCTGTAATACTGTCCCACAGGAGTCCCCATAAATGGCTGCCAAAAGAGTGAGAAATATTCTGAATTTTTTCTCATACCTCTAACAAACAAGAACTCTGTTTCTCTGGCTGTTTTCTCCATAGAAGCAGGTTGTTCCTCCATTTGTCTCCATCATGTGCCAATAGCAGATAGAGTGACTTTCAAGGATGTCAAAAGATATGTAGTGATTTCTTCGTCATATCATATCATATGTAGTGATTTCTTCACTACATATCTCCATGTTCATGGATCCCTTTTTAGCTTAAGGTCTGAAGAGAAATTTCCCTTTGAACACAAGCTATGGAAAAGACAATAAATCTGCCTCCAGTAAATTATTTCCTTTAAGGGACTGTATATAAATTGTGTTAAAAATATTAAATTTAGTATATGAATTTTAAATGATGCGATAAGAATATTGCTTAAAGTAGGTATGGCTGTATAAAGCAATGAAATTAATTGAAAAAAAAGTAATAAGAAGTAGAATAAGAAACAGATCCTTGCTGTAAAATATTGTGTTATTGTCAAGAAACACCTACAGATGTCCAGGGAAAATCTCATGCAAAGAAGTAAGGGAACATCAGATTTCAAGGCCATTAAGTCATTCCCCTGGAACAGAGACCCCTTTGTCAGATAACTAACAGTATGAAGGTTGCAATAATAATTTTAAGGCAAAGTTAAATCTGAGAAATAGTGAGTGCAGAATTGCAATCTCTTCACTGCAGGTCTGTGGGCAGGAGGTCAAAGATCTGTTGCATGTCAGAGCCTAAAGAATGGGAAGCATACAAAAAGTGGTATTTCAGGATGCTGCAAAAAGTTCATTCATAACACAGGAAATTGGACCTACTGCACTAATCTGAGCATCCTTTGTATGAAGTTTGTTAATGTGTCCTGGAAGAACTTGGGATCTGTGGGTAGGAATATTCCACTCCAGATAGATGAATGGTCTTGAAAATATATGCAGAAATCTCAGACATTTGACTTAGTTATTGCCAGACCTTGCTGGAGCCTGAGTCAAACAATGACCCCAGGAGAGAAAGGGGGGGGAAGAAACTTTAAAATGAAAATAAAAACATACTGTTTATATATTTGTTTTTCAGGAGAAAAGATTTGATTTGAATGTGAAAGCAGAAAGATGGTAAGGGGTATTCTCTTCCTACAGGTTTGAGCTATTGATTTTGACATTGTTTAAACCACATGGAAAGGATATAAGCAAACTGAAAAACATGTGTGCAATATATTATATATAATTAGGCTTGGAATTTGACTTTCAGCAATTGATGTTGATTATCATGTATTTATTTTAGCATTATTTTGACTTCGACCACATAATATTATTTTTTTATTAATTTCTTTCTCTGAAATTCAGAAAAATAATAAATTTGACTTTTAAAAAAATGAAGCAATAAAGCAAACAACAACAAGATAAAAAAGAGAGGACCCAAAATTGAACTCTTCAGGAAACATGAAGATGTTTCATGTTATCCATAATCACATGTAATACACACCACTGGGCAATCTGATCTTTTCTTTTTGTGCCTAACTAGAAAGCAAAACAGAAAAGTAATTTAATTCTGAATTCAGATTTTTCTCCTCAGTGATGCTCACCGCTAGAGGGGGATACGCTCCCACTGGAGCTGCTCAAAAGCCAACATTTGAAAAAGTGTACTTATTCTTAGATTTG
Organism: Chrysolophus pictus; assembly: GCA_037305975.1. Lineage (NCBI taxonomy): Eukaryota > Metazoa > Chordata > Aves > Galliformes > Phasianidae > Chrysolophus > Chrysolophus pictus. The sequence continues at coordinate 25,559,774 of CM074580.1, read as the reverse complement.
CAATGAGAAGACATGCACTGGAATTCCTTGTGAAACGGGAAATCAATATACTCATTTTAGAACATTTGAATAGATTTTTGAATTTTTTATTTCTTCTAGTTTTAGAATATAGATGTGTGTTTCATTTTAAAATGCTGTATATTATTTTCCAATTAGTTATTGCTAATGGGATAGAATGCCACTGGTTAAGCTTACTAATTTTAATATGTTTTTCTTCCTTTCAAGAATAGTTAGAATATTCTCACGTTCCTACCACACTGCATAAACCTGCTTGAAGGGAAAGCTAGATTATCCTTGGTCTATCTATCTGTATGAGTTTATTAATATGTAAAATATGTGCCTGTGTTTGTTTTAGTAACTGTTCATGCCACCAAGACCTGGACATGCGCTTTGGGTTTGACTTATGTTCGGATGAGAGGGCTTTCCTGGGCAAAAGGAAGAAGTATGTAGCGAGCGCAATGAAAAATGTTTTTCACCTACAAGAGGATCTACAGGATCATGAAGTATGTGTGTGTTTGGGGGGGGTGGATCCTGAATTTCTAGCACCTTTGTGTACTCTTCTAGAGGAGAGGTCAGCAAAATGGGCCACATGTCTGTTGTGTATCTTCGCTGCTAAGTTCTGTTATTTTAAGAAACAGCAGTTGCAGCAGTTCTATCCTACTTGATTCTCAATGTGCATTTTGTCAGACCTGAGGTGTGTCCATCCCTTCCATCCTGTTCTATAGGATTCATAAATACTATGTGCATGTTAAACACATTAAATAGCAAAGATTTCTTCCAGTGTTCAAATGTCACAATTTCTGAAAGCTCAGGATAAACATCTCCACTGAATACGTTACAGTGTTTTCCCTTTCTTGCAACTCTGAAATTCTGCAAAGTAAATATCCTGTGTTTTAAAGTAACTTAATGATAGTGATGAATAACAAGGTTGATAAGAGTTGTTCAGCAACAGTGGAAGTATATCTTCCTGAGGCTGGCATGTGGGCTTTCAAAAAAGAGTAGTAGATTCATGAAACAGAACAGAGTGGCAAAGGGATGGAAATACAGAGAAAACACATTGTCACCGTCAATTTTTTCTTGTTCTCCTGTGCCCTCATTTGCCCTAAACTAAATATGGACAGGAACCCAGGTTTTAGATGATCTCTTAACACGTATTTATCCAAAGGGAAGCAGAATTAGCAGTCATTGCTGTTTCAGAGCCTCTCTTTCCAGAATGAGACCCAGGCTTTTAGATCAGGACCAGCCTGGGAGCAGTGGCCAGACCCCACGGCAATCCACTGAGTGCCATCAGAGTGACTGTCCCATTCTCCTCTGTCCAACAGGTCCCTGTTGTGGCTATCATCACGACAGGTGGTGGACTAAAGTCAATGACAGGACTGTATGGCAGTCTCATGGGACTCAAGAAATTAAATCTCCTGGATTGCGTAACCTACATCAGCGGGCTGTCTGGCACCACATGGTAAGGCCAGTTCATGCAAGAGAGTGAACTGGGCTTTTTGAGAGTGATGCTCCTGCATGGAGTTGCTGTAACACAGCTACTGATTGCTACCAAAGAGGAGCCTGGTACTGGAAGTTGTAACCTACTCCAAAAAATAGTGACTCGCTCTTATGTTAAAGCAATTTTTAGGCCTTCTTCTTTTGAAAGTGAGCTTGAAAAACTAAAACAGTTGTTGAGGATGTGGAAAGCTCATTCAGCTGAATGGAGCACCAAAAATAAAGTTTGTACAGATATAAATCCCTAAATGTAGACTTCTGTCCCCAGAAAGTTTGAGGCCTTCTTTTGCTCCTTTTAATTTTTCTTATCTGTCTTACCTTTCCCCAGGACCATGGCCAACTTATACAGAGATGCCTACTGGTCACAGAAGGACCTCGACTCACATATTAGTGAAGCCCAGAAGCAAGCAACCAAATGCAAAATGGGCTGCTTCTCTATGGATCGCATGAAGTATTACAATAAGCAGCTATGTCAGCGGAAAGAAGAGGGATATAGAACATCATTTATTGACCTCTGGGGGCTTATGATTGAATACTTACTAAATGATGGGGTATGATACATATTCTTTTTCTTAGAGAGCTGCTTTTACTTATTATTCTTATTTCTGCTGAATAGAGAAAATTTTGCCTGTCAGTTCAGAGAATATACCTCCTAATAGATGGAAGTTCTCCATGTCAACAAATGCTCGGACATTTTTTTTGTCAGTAATCTGCAAAGTGTATGTTGATAGAATAGGTTTTAAATGCAGCATAGTTTGGCAAGTGCCATTAGATTCTGGCTAACCTTTAGATAAAATCAGATGTGTTCTCAGGCAATTTACCTGAAGTGCAGATTGCACATACAGAAAGAGTTTGAGACGAGTTGTTTCTACCTCTTCTGACATAACAGTTTTTCTTCAAAACCAGAAAGACCCCCACAAACTTTCTGATCAACGAGAAGCGCTGTGTGATGGCCAGAACCCACTGCCCATCTATGTGTCAGTCTGCGTCCGGGACAACTACAGCACTCAGGATTTCAAAGGTAAGGGCAGTATTTCAGTTCTTGTGAAGCTAAAACTGGCAACTGGATTCCTATGATTTGATTTGCTCTTCTCTGCTTGGTAGCCCTAGTCTGTTTGCTGTTTTATGAAGAAATAGCCATTACCTCAATACAATTTTAATACAAGAGCTATTACAGATCAGCTATTTCAATATTTTAGACATACAGAATCAAAATCCTGCCAGAAAAGCCATTTTGGAGGTACTAGATGGAGAATCTAGAGTAAAAAGTATTGAATTTGTCTGAGAATCAAATATTGCTTTTTATAAATGCCCATATCTTAAGTGCTTCATTTTTTAAATATCAAGAAAGACCTCATAGTTATAATAAAGACTGGAAAAGCATCTGGCCTACTCCCAACTGAATCTTTTTCTTTGCTCATTGTTTTGATTATTTTTTTCATAAGCAGAAAAAGTTAGATTGGGAGAAGAGGAGGAAAATAAACTCATATCAAATTTTTATGATTGAGGTGAAAAAAAATGAATCACATGAATAAAAAGGAAAATATGGTCTACAGCCTTTCTGACCCAGACTTCACTCATACTGCTGTCATATCAGACAGCTGCTCCTCACTAGGAGAAGACATCCAAGAAAGTAAAAAACTAGTGCTGTCTTCCTTACCTTACACAGGGTGTATAACTGACCACTTACAACAAACTCATTCTTCTAGAGCTGAGTATCCATATTTGAACACACATCCTATTAACTGTATTGATAACAGTGGAAGTACTTCCACGTAGAGGTGATGGATGCAAGGGCAGAGTGAAACCCAGTGCCTGCTGGATTGGTGCAACACGTGAGGTGTTAAGGGCTGGAGCCTTGCCATGCTCACTACATACACTCTGTCCTTCTGATGCCACCATCACTGGGCAGACTGCTCCTGCCTCCCTGTGATTAAGGAAACCCCATTGCTACCACATCTGAGCTCAGCTGCCTGGCTCTGCAGGTGGCTGTTTATCAGCTAGGCTTTGCAAAGACAGCACAACAAACAGAAATCTGACTGGTTTATGTCCATCTTCATACTCAGCTGAGAGCCTGAGAGAGCTCAAAGAGTCCTTTTATGTTGGTATTACAGAATGGGTGGAATTCACCCCCTACGAGGTGGGGCTGCTGAAGTATGGCGCGTTCATCCCTGCAGAGAATTTTGGAAGCAAGTTCTTCATGGGACGCATGTTAAAAAAGCTGCCCGAATCCCGGATCTGCTACCTGCAAGGTGAAGTGTTTCATTGCTCTGGCTCTTCAGGGAGTGGCAGGGCACATGGACATTTCTGGTCAGATCTACTGACCGCTGCTATAGGATCATCTTCTGGAATGGAGATGTATTATATTTTAGCCAAAAGTTTACAGTAAGAGATCCCTTATCTTTTTTTGTTTGTTTGTTTTCTTATCGCTGTCCTAGTATGCTTAAACTTTCTGAAATTCTGTCTTATAGGTAAAATCCATAAATCTCCTTCTTCCATTTTAAGGAATGTTTTACACTTATTTTCTATGCTTCTGATTCTTCTCTGAATGCACTTCAATTTACAAACATTTTGACACTGCAGGAAACATGCAGCTGCACTTCCACTGTGAGGTATAACGTCAATCCCATGTAGCAAAACCTATGTGCTAGAGATGTAGGCTGCCCAAGATTAAAAATGAGACCAGAAGCAAAAGGGTTTCTGAATCCCTCTGGTCAGTGCCTGAGTTGTACTGATGGGTTGTGTCTAAAGGCAATCAGCTGCTTTAACAAGGGATTAGAGTAGTCAGAATTGATGACATACCAACAGATGAACAGAGCAATGTGAGTTTGGTTTCAGTCACCTCTTCTTACATTCGTGCTGCTTATAAGCTCCTTGATTTCAGTACACATGCTATGATATTAAATAGCCAGTACCCCATGGAATATTGTTAAAATGCTGGCTCTCAGGTTGGTCCATTTTACCTGCTCCACTACAGGGAAATTCATTTTCTAATTACTGGATATGCTGCACTGGTTTCTGTGTCCCACTGAAAACAAGGAAGTACAATTACAGTAGATCGATCAGAATATGTATTTAAATTTACAATGGCAGATGAAAAAGTGGCATTGTTGGGGCTGTATTTTGTCAGCAAAGCCATCAGTTCCCTTGTGAAAAGTCTGAGAGGGAAAATCCTGGATGGAAGAAGGAGCATACAGCAGAGCAGAAGCCCGTGCAGAATGTGAGTACTTAAATAGTAAGGTGTGAGTTTTTCTCTTACAAACCAAATGACTGAACAGGCATTTCTTCCCTCGGTGAAATGATTCAGAGCTCACAAAAGATGACCAGAGTGTCTGTAGAAAAAGAGGATCTGCAACAAGAAGGACAGGGGTTTTTTGATGTTTTTGTGATGTCTGCATTATCTGAGCTCTTAATTTTCTCCTTGAGTGAGTTTTGCTCTTTTTCTTCTCTCCCACTCTTTTATTTCTTTACTGTGCAGCAAAGCCATGCAGCAGATGAGGCACAGAACTGACTGCAACAGAAATAGAGGTCACTGAGGTCTATAGAGAAATTGGACAGCCTCAATGTTTAGAAATATTTCAGTTATGGCCATTCCAAAATGAATCTAGGAGATCAAAAGAGAAGGAAAAAAAGAGTTTATTGTTGAAATGTGTTCTAATGGTCAATAATTCTCTATATAGGTATGTGGAGCAGTATTTTTTCAGTGAATCTCTTACAAATCTGGGGACTGTCACACAGTTCAGAGGATTTCTGGAAGAGATGGACTCAAGACAAAATTGATGAAGTTGGTGAGAAATTTTTAGACCTTTCACTTACGGTCATTTAGTCTTCTGAATGCCTTTTGATATCATTCTTTCAACTAGTTTGAATCCAGAATCATAGGATCCTTATTAAAAAAAAAAAAAAAAAAAAGGCAACTTCCTCTCCCAACATAAGAACTAAGAGGAAGAGAATAAATTGGGAAATACTGCTGTGATTATTAAACTTATGAAAATGCTATTGATTGGAAGGTTCAATCTTTACTTGGAAGCCTTATAGAGGTCGCACATATCACAGGAAATGTTTTGTCGTTGCTCATTATCACTCAGACATACAGAACAAAGACTCTGTATCAGAGAGTAAAGTTGCCAGTGCAGGAAATCATCCTGTATATCAATTGGCTGATCAGTATTTCCTGGATTTTGATTTTATTACTCAACACAGTAATTATTACATTGGATTCATCCTGGTTCAGAGATAAATGAGACCCAGAGGGTGTTTTCTGAAGCAATACAAAAACCACAAATTTATTGCTAAATCATTTAACATGATGGTAGCTCTAATTGCACACATCCTGAAAATAAAGAAATACATGTGTGCTATGATAGAAACTGCAAGATCTCTCCTGTTGCATTCTCAGCCACCAGGTCTGGCATAGCAAGTTGTGATTTCAAGAAACCACCCCTTGTGTCATTTCTGCTTTTCATCTACATATGCCTCCATGTAGCCACCCTGGAAACTTCCTGTAATTTCTAAGTGTGAATGTATTTCCTGGGATACTCTCATTCTACTGATTAAGCATATACTCATGTAGCAGTGGGTTATTATTGGGTAGAAGCTGTCCTCCACTGTGGTAGATCTTGTGAGCCCTTTTGTTGCCCATCTGACTGAGTGGGAGCACATGTTTTAGCCCCATTTTGTCCATGCTTACCTCTACTTCATGGAATCTTCATGTGTGGATACACAACTTTCCTTCTAACTGAAGGAATATTATCTGAATTGTTTGGTTCCCTTAAGGTCTGCCTTTTTCAGGACTAAAGATTGCTTCTGATGAGCTATTTTTAGGCCAGACCTCAAGATCACCAGCAAATCTTTGTGCAGCAGCCCCTATTCTGCTCCGGAACAGGTTTTTTGTTTGTTTTTTTAAGAGTATGTTCAGTGAAACTCTGAGATCTCTTACATACCATTCCAAACAGAAACAAAAATGAATTAGTTATTCATTAACATTTCTCTCCTCCTCTAGATGAAGACCCAGTGTTGCCTACAAGGCCCCATGAGTTAAGGACTCGCATGTACACTCCTCCTGGCACCCTATCCAGTGCTCTTCGGGGTGCTTTAACTGATCGCTTCTCAGTTGCCCAGCATCACAATTTCCTGAGGGGTTATCAGCTGCATAATGACTACTTTGAAAATGAGCACTTTTGTCAATGGAAAGGTAAAAAGAACTTAAGAGACATCATATCCAGGTGGTCTTGGGACGAAATTTTGAAAGAAATCTGACAGGGGAAAAAAATCTAAAACAAATTATCTTTTTTTCTGAATGGTGAGAAGAGACAAAGAGTTGCCAAGTATTTAAGTTTGTTTTAAAATGTAAGCATGTGTTTATGTGGTTTAGCTGAGATGTCTGTGGCCCATACTGAGAGGGTAGGCTTGATGCCAACAGAACAAAATTTAAAGTAATAATGAGAACATGGAAAATACCTTAATTCAGCAAGGCTGTGCCTCTAACTGCAGATATGACTGAAAAAATCCCAGAAAATATGACTGATGAGAGAAAGTCTGAAAGAAATGGAGGTTTGTAGTCCAAAGAGAAGTGGAACAAGAAAGAAGCACAAATCTATACGTAAAAAAAGGAAAAGGATATTTCGTTCTTCATATCAGTGATGGACACAGCATGAAACAGTGATTGAAATGAAGCAGGAGAGATTTAATTTAAATATTAGAAATAGCTTATGGATGGCAAATTATTGAAATAGATTACTTGGAATCTCAATATAGAATATTTTTAAGAATATGAATTTGGGTGGTATTTTGAGGTTCTTCTTGTGTCTATTTGACATTTATCTCTTGCAACAATGAAATTAAACCAGGTCTAAGAGATGGCTAGTTCAACTTCGTGGGGTTTTTTTTCCATTAAAATAGCAACAAATCATTTATTATTCCAATAAATATTTTCCTTTTAGACACCGTGTTAGACTCACGTCCCAATGAGCTGATGCAAAATCCTGATCACCTGGGCATGATAGATGCTGGATTTTTCATCAATACCAGCAGTCCACCGCTTTTAAGACGACAGAGGGAAGTAGATGTCATCATATATTTAAGTTATACTACTGGATCTCATACATCGGTAAGGAGGATCATGTTACATTATGCTGTCTCAATTTGTTTGCCTATAGAACCTAGAACTACTCATTAATTCAGCTGCTTCGTTTCTAACTTCTGTATTCCCTTCTTCAAATGCTAGAAGAGGTCAGTGATTTCTTCTTCAAGGAAAGGAGAAATGAATCTGCTGAGTGACCTAAACCCTCATTTCAAAAGCTGTGCTGTCAGCCCTACATTTAAATACACCCCTTTTCAAATTATCTTGTCATTTATCCCCCAGTTTCATGGGGATAAATTTAATTAGCTGTCTATAAAGGCTTGGAGAAAAATAATTTGGGTCTTTATACTTCAGAAACTGAGTTTAGTCAGAAACGTAGTGTTAAACATCTTTGCCTGCTTAGTTGAAAAGGCACAGTATAGCATAGTACTCTAGTCTTTCCTCAGTGAAACATTAATCTAAATGAACACTGTGCCATAATGCCTATACAGACAAAATCGCACATCCAAACTTTGTTATCTTCTGGCTTCCTGGCTTCTAAGCATGTAGTAGAATATCCTACACTTTTTCTTGCTGTGATTTTATTTTTCTGATTAATTCTATGTAGTATATCGAACACGGGCTTTTCCACTTATAACACTACTTGATTTACCCCAAACTTCTGCTAATTTCTTCTGCTTTTATAAAGCAGAATCCTGAATGAAATCTCCAACTCTGTTACTGAGTTACTGAGTTGGAAGCTTGAGATTAGTAATCCATGTGGTACACTAACACGTGGGGTAGCAGTGTGTATAACAACCCTTGATAAGAAGGAACCCACCCTATAGCTCCATGTCACTAAACATTAATGATAGATATTCATTTTGGGGCCGCAGGACAGCCAGGCTGAACTCTAATGCTGATCATATCTGTGATACTCCAGTCTCTAGATAAGGCGTGCAAATATTACTCGGAGCAGAAAATCCCATTCCCAAAAATTTCTTTGAGTGATGAAGATAAGAAAAACCTGAAGGAGTGCTACATCTTCCAAGATTCAGATTCGCCACGATGCCCTATTGTGATTTTTCTTCCACTTGTGAACGATACCTTCCAAGAGTACAAAGCACCCGGTAAGATACAAGCTGGGGCAAGGTATTAAGCAAAAGACAGCACTACCCACTTCCCTGAGTCAGGTGAACGCTAGGGGCTCCCACTCTTCTGCCCAGGCCACCTGCTTTGTATTTGTCTCCTTAACTGATAGCTGTTGGGATACATTTGCTTTACTTCTTGGTAGAGGGAGGTAAAATTCAAAATTCTGCTTTTGCTGAATTTGGGAGACATGAAAAATGCAAATGCAGGGATGGGTCCAGGTAGCAAGCTCAGACTGGAATCAGGATGCTATTCTGTAAGTAGCAACTTCCTTCCATCATCCAGGGTCTGCAGAGGTCCCAGCTGCTCAGGGGACCAGTTGCATACTGGTGCATTGGCAGTGGTGACTGGAGAGCCCTCTGAAGCTGATATCCTTGTCTGAACCATGACTTTAATGAAACAACTGTTGAGCAAGCTACAGATGAACATTATAATGCTGTCCCTCACTTTTCTCTTCTGCCTTCATTGCTCTGGGTGCACTTTAACAAGAGGCAGCCACACGTGACTGCACTGTTGGTGCATTTAAACTCTGAATTCTCTGCTGGAGGAAAAACTCCCTCTTTCTTCTGCTGTGGAACTATCTCATTGCTGACTGAAGATACACCACATCAGCAGCTTCTCTTTTTCTCTAGGTGTCAAGCGCTGTTGCTCAGAGATGGAGGAAGGAAAACTTGACCTGACCAGTCGGTGTTCCCCTTACTGCATGTTCTCAGTCAGGTATACTGATGAGAATTACCGCCGGCTGCTGAACCTCAGTGAATACAATATCCTGAATAACTCGCAGATGATTATGCAAGCCTTGCAAACAGCAGTGCAAAGGAGGAGGCAAAACACGTGCTGCTAACTATCCAGCTGTCTATGTCTTCTCGGAGCAGTTTTTTCATGCTCTAGCACACAGGAGGAACACAGCTTTTTGAACACTGGCTGTTCTGCACTACAGAAAGAAACTGCCCCATGTGGCTCAGCGGGGTTTTTCATTGCTGTGAAGTGGCTTCTTTAGGCAAGGACATTGCCTGGGAGATCTCTACGTATGCTATGTTCTCTAAAATAAGGTTGTCTGTAGAACATTCTACCTAAAATTGTTAGATTTTTAAAAATAGTCTTATTTTAAGCCTAATTTATTTTATGACATATAAGAAACGTTTTCAAATACCAAGGTACTACAGCAATACAACCGAGCTAACACACTGACAGGCCACAAGAGAGGGATATGAATATGAATGTCTCCTCCCTACAGTTTCTCTTCATGGAAAACAACATGTATCAAACCTGGAAAATTAAGAAAATCCTGAGACCCAGTTGCAATCTGACATCAGATCCCTGATTAAACTCTATTTTGCAAGTATTTTGAAGAGCAGCCAGGGGTTAGAAAGGTAACAGGGACAAGTGTGTGCACACAGCCAGCACTGTGAATCATGTCCATCTCCTGAGGAATCTTGGGCTGGGAATGTGTCACATATAGATCAGAAGGAACAACCTAAGAGGAAGCAGCATATGATTTTTCCAGTGTTGGTTGTTGTTTTTTTTTCCCCAGCAAAATGTTTAATTTGGTCACATCAGAATTTCCTCTGAATTTCTGTCAATTTTTATTGTTTTTATTGAAATAAAAAAAATCAGGATCTTATTTTGAATCTTTAAAAATAAAAAATACTGGGAAATTTTTCCCTATTGATTTATTTCTCAAATCAAACTTCCTTTCTTAAATCAAAAGTACTTGAAATGAAAATATTCTACCTCCACTTGAGAATAAAAGCTTTTATTGCTTAATTCAAGGGAACTTGCATAATTACTTCAGGACATTGGCAGGGGGGTTGGACTCGGTGATCTCTGGAGGTCCCTTCCAACCCCTGCAATTCTGTGATTCTGTGATTCTCTGATTCTGTGACATACACTCATCAGAAAAAACTGCTCATTTGTTTACTTCTAGCAAAATGTGCAGACAGGCAGGAGAGAGTTAATAGTTTGCAACAACTAAGACCATCTTAAAACAACACAAACAGGGCCTCTGTGGGATCCAGCACAAAAATACCCATATCATTTGTTGCAGGTTTGCATTTTCAATCTTTCTTCTTATTTCCTTTTATGGAAAATGACTTTTCTGAACTCTTGAAAGTGCCGAGGATGAGCTGTAAAGATTATTAACCTATAAAAACCATTGCATTCCAAGAGCAAATCAAATTGAAGATTCACTTAGAAGAGACTATTCTTGAAGAAAATCTGTTAACTAGACAAGTTAACTAGATGTCCTAATCTGAGACTAAAATAAACCATGGAAAAGTGCTTGGTAATTTGAAACATTTCGTGTTAATATTTTCCATAACGCCTTCATTTTGAAACTTAAACTTCCTTTTAATAGATAGCCTACCTCATCAGCCTGGAGAACCTAACCTGAAAGCTTCATTAACAACCAAATAACCTGCTTGGTTTGGTGCAAAATGACACTTTTAGGATTTTCATTTTGCCAAGAAAAAGGACAAATTTTATTTACAAATGAGTTTGAAATTACTTTTCCAATACTTCTATCATTGAGGATGTCCGGTAAAACTACCTTTTGCACATCTGTATTATGACATTGAAAAGCTAAAAGTCAGAGCATACATTTTAATGTATAAAAATCTTTGAGTTTTGAATGAATACACTCTTCTACACTTTTTTATTGTTCTGTGGTAGTTTCATGAGTCATACTCTGAAATATGGTGGTTTGTGCTCTGTGTATAACCCTGGGAATTACCCCCTTTGGAACCTGAAATCTCTGGTGTGAAAAAATAGACAGATTTTTCCAATAAAATTATCTCCAGCTCTGAGGAAATCCTGGCTGCATACAAATGTTTTGTGTAAACAATATTGGACAATAAATGCCATTTTCAAAATGGAAATTCTGCCTTGCTCCACATATTCAGGCATCTTGGTGATATGCTCTAGGTTCCCAGTGTGTTCCTTGTTCCAGGAAAGTGAAACTGTTGTTAGCAAAGAACATTACAGTGTCCCAAATGCTTGCTGTGAGCATCGTGAACAAGGAGATGACTGCAAGGCTACAAAATGAGCCACAGTCCCACCCCACCTGCCAAGAGCCATATCTGATATGGACTGCCATTTGTCAAAATGAGGAATAGTGACTGCTCCTCTCCCACACCTAGGGAAACCTCAGTTTTGTGTTGCCTCAGCTGACATACTTACTTCTGAATACCCCAATGAATTTGAGACAGCGTGGTTCTCCAATGGGTGTATCCTTTCCTTCTGATCTTGGCAAGCTGTGAGCATCACCCCTGGTTTCTCCCACCTGATGTGCCTAATTTGAGTGATGGTACAGCCAGGGTGTTTGAGGTTTTTTTGGTCATTGGCACTGTGATAGTGATGTTTTCAGATCTTCAGTCCTGGTTTATAGAAAGTTTTCCAAAAAGGTGTCAGAATAATGCACTGACTTTAACCATAGCTGGAGGATGCTGGTTTACCAAGAGTTTTCTCTGACCTAGTGAAAAATACATTTCATCAAACTGTATAACTGCAGCTGGCACATGTAGGTAGACACAACTCTTCACAGCATTGCAAAACAACATGGCCTATAGCAAAAATTTATTCTGCTAAGTCATCTTTGATGATGGTGATAGTTTGCATGGGAATGTGCAGTATGGGAATGTGCATGGGAATTGTGTTTGTTAGTAACTATGTTTAACAAATAAGCTCAGAAATGCTCAGGACGTAGCTAACTTTTTGCTCATAGACAATACACCAGGAGAACAGGGAAACAAAAGCATTCCCTTCCTCCCATGATTTTGATCTGTTATGACGTGCTGAAGATGCAGCAGCTTTTGATGCCCTTTTAAATCCTTTCCAGTGAGCTGAAAGCTATGCCAGTGTTGATGGCATAGGGGTTAGCTGGGTTCTAGCAGAGGCAGAGGCAAAGTTTGCAGCTGAACCCAAGAGCTCTACATTGGTGATAAATCTTGTGTCTGGCTGGCAGGGTTCACTGGGTCAGGCACAGGAGCCAGGTTACAGTCAGAGTCAGCCTGAACTGGAAAGCAGCACCAGAGTATTCACAGGGGTGGAGTTAGGCTAAGGAAAGTCATTGCTTCAGGACTCTTTGTCTTAATAGTGGTGATAATAACGAGCCATAGGAAAGGAGGGGAAGAGGATACAACTTCTTGGGAAGAGACCCAGCCTGGCTGGTTCTGGGCTGAGTAGAGACAAAACATCCTATGAGTGTGTCTGCTCTGCACATATAGACCTGAGATGGCAAAGGTAGGTGGTACAGAATCCCTTAAAATGGCTTTTGCAACAACCAAGTTAGTCTGAGAGAAATAGTATCTTCCCTCTTTTTTTTCTATTAGCTTCTGTATCCTATATAGTATAACAGATAATCTGCATTTTGGTTATGTTACTGTTTCTGCATTTTATCAGAGTCTTGCTATGTAGAAAGTTCTGCACTCAGAAAAAAGGATATCCTTCTCTTACCATTAGTTATCAGCTTGCCACTGGCCAGAATTGGGCAAAGTGATTCAAACAGTGTACTTCCAGCCATTGTACAGGTAGGGATATTTTTTCCTATTTACTTTACAAGATGCTGCACAGGAAAATGGGAGGGGAATGGCTGGGTTTAAGAAATCAGGCAGAGGTGGGGCTCTGAGTCAGTTTATAAAATAGTCACTCACTTGCATGAGACATCTAAGCTATTGGTGTCTCTGGAAGCTGGGAGATGTAAAGTTGTGCTGCCAGAGATAACATAGGACATGTACGTGACTGCGCCCACAATGGAGTCAGGCAGTGCTTTGTCTCAGGTAAGAAGGGTGCAGAGTCAAACAGGGTGTCTGGGGCCTCAGTCAGCTGTGCTGCATATTGTGCACTGATGGGACTGCTTTCCTGACCTATCACTGACTTTAAGTGGCTGCACAGGAAGAAGAAATCAGTGCTTCAAGAACTCATTACAGAAATTAAAATGATAGTGAGTCAAGGAAAGGAAGGGAAAACTGCTTGGGGAGTAAACGTTTATTTACAAAGGAGGCATTTTATACATGTTAGGGTTTTCTTCATCTCAGAAATGTGCCATATGCAACCTTAGAAAGAACTATTAAGTAGCACAGAGATGTGCTTCAAGGTGAAATACCAATTAATTACAGGGTGTGTTTACTGGAGGCAGGTTTGCTGCTACTATAACAGCCAGAGCCAGGAGAAGCCGTCCCTGTGGTATGTCACCAGAGCCTGGAGCAGGTGTCACACAAAGGGTGGACCTTACTGGGCTGCTATGGCCCTGCCCAGCCTCGCTGGGACAACACAGCATGGCAGTGGCATCGCTGGGAGCACTGTCAACTGCTGAGGCTCTGTAGGCAATACTGCCTGTGGGCTCTTCTTCATTGCTGTGCAGCTGTGAATTCCTAAGGAGGATTGCTGTTAGGAGCCAGCATGACTTTAGCCCTTTCTATTGCAGGAGCTGACCACCCAAACCAGTCCACTGGATGGAAATATGCAGCTGAAATGTGATGGGGAACAGTGGACTTCTGCTACAAAGGTACTGCAAAAGAGAATTTTAAAGTAGAACTGTAGAAGAGAATATTCTGTTGGGTAGAGCCTGGGTGAGATCGGTTTCAGTGTCTGCTGAGCAGTCTAATTAGGTATCATAACTCTTCCATCTGCCTCCATGAAGCTCTATCTAGCTTATCACTTTGATCACTTTGCTGTGCTGTCTTGCTTCATGTTCAAGTTCTACTGTTGTTTCTGTGCTTGGCAGATGGTAAATGAATCCCTTTTTAATAAGATTAATAGTTATTAAAGAGTGGGTTTAACTAGGCTTTCTGCTGCATGTCTTACCAAAGCAAATTTACTGCCAGTGTAGGTAGTAATAACCGTGAAATTGAGCCATTTACTCCCACAAAGGGTATGGCACAATCCTGAACTGGCTTTTCAACACCGGATTTCCTGAATTAACCTTACTTTTGGCCTCTGCAAAAAGAAAGTAATCCCAGCTAAGAGTTTTCCAGGAGACTTCAGACATGTTAAATGAACTCCTTCCTTTTAGAAACCACAGGACCAGTTATGCTTTAATGGATTTTTTTTTGGAACTTTTTCACTCTAATTTACTGCCATTTAATAGAATAGAATCATTAAGGTTGGAAAAGGCCTCTAAAATCGTTTATTTCAACCATCCACCTACCCAGCAATTTTGCCCACTAAACCATGTCCTAAGTACTACATCTACCTTTTTCTTAAACATTTCTAGGGACTCCCCCACTTCCCTGGGCAGTCTGTTCCAATGCATTGTCACACTTCTTGAGAAACAATTCTTCCTAATATCCAATCTGGACATCCTTTGGCACAACTAGAGGTCATTCCCTCTTATCCTATCTCTGTTACCTGAGAGAAGTGGCTGCCCCCCCCCCAGTCACAACCTCTTTTCAGAGAGCTGTAGAGAGTGTTAAGGTTTTCCCTGAACCTCCTCCAGTTATGAATGGTGCCTTTTTCTCTTTTGAGCTGAGTTAAGATGCTGAACAGAAAGCATTAGGCCTACAGTTCAGGGAGTAACCAATTCTTTCTATTGTTTCGTTGAATAGAAAATGTGAAGATAAGAAAATACTTTCTAAAACGCATCTCTGCAATGCAATGATCACAACAGGTTCTGGGCCATGAACCCACCCTCTTGAGCTTTTTTAGGCAAAGCACATACTCCTTTCATGATTTGTTCCTCCGTGGTGCCTAAGCCAAAATTCCCTGGTTATGGTGGGATACATCCACATACCTGAGCATCTTGTTCAATCCTGCAGTGCTGCTTTCGGATCACTACAGGCTGTGAGGGTCACTCCATAGGATTCTGTTCCTGAACTTGAGTTGAGCCCTTCCAGAAAACATCTTCTGCAAAGCCAAAGCCAGCCCCTGGCAGCACTGGCCCTTCCTCAATCCCCTTCCTCATTCCTGACCATGGCTCCTTGCTGGGCATCCCTTGCAGCCTGTCCCCCTGAGGGGCTCCACAATCCTTGCATCACAGTCATAACCCACACCCAACAGCTGGCAGGCAGCTTCACAAAAAGAGCTCTATATGGTAAAAACAAGGTCAGCAGTTCTAATAAAGCTGCAGACAGTAAGGTTTGAACTAAAGTAAAAGATGACTAAGCAGGAAAATACAGACAGCACAGGATTTATTCTTAAATATCTGCTTTCAGTTTCCTTCACCTCTATTCTGTCCTTGCTCAAATCTTTGAGCGTTAAGGGCTGGCACACTGCCTTCACCCTTATGCAATTACTGTACATCTTGACTGTACCGCACTTTTTCTGTCTGTACCTTCCTTATTTCTGTGCCTTTAGAATTAGGTTTTAGGCACAAATGCAAGTGGATTGTCTTATCCAGAGCTGCTCTCTAGATTCTGATCTATCAGACCCTATCAGTGTGCACACTCAGTCACCATCTGCGCAGCTAAACAGTACCAATGCTCTTGGCTTTTTACAGGACTTGGTGCTTTGCTGTTACATGAAGGCTTCTTTTATCTGGTTCTTCACTAGCCTGCTTGCTAAATGTCCCCAGTATGGATAACATATTTGTTAGCCCCAGCTACAGCTGGACTAAGCATTATGAGAGACACCAGGTGGACGTTTGGCACTGAGAGATATGGGCAGTGAGCATGATGGTGATGAACTAGAGGATCTTAGTGGTCTTTTCCAACCTTAATTATTCTATGATTCCATTTAGTCTATAAACGCTGATGCAGCACTGGAAATACTATATGTTTAAAAGAACAAGAATGTGGAGAAATCATATTCCATAGTCCAGTAGTCTGAACTTGAGTCATAGCTGGATGAGAGCCAGTCCCCACAATAGTAATTTTATCACTTGCAAAAAGCCTAAAGCAGTTTTTCATTTTCTACCTTAGAAATTAAAGAAATATCTCCTCTCCCAAATTGAATTGGAATCTTACCACTGTACAAAGCTGAATTTTGACAAGAAAGCAAAGCAATTCACCATGATTATAAAAATCTGCACATGATCTATAAGAGTAGTGAAACCTTTCCGCCTTGCACATGGCTTAGATACTAGCAGAAGAAGCATGACATTGGTCATTACTTAATCAAATAGGAAAATTCAAATAAACTGTTTACAGTTTGGGTATGTCTCTCTCTAGATTTTTACCTCCTAAATATGCTATTTACTTTCAGCATTTGTTCCAAAATTTTATGTGTGGCTTTATTTTTTTCTTGCAGATAGAATCATCTCTGTGTTACTTACTGACTGTAAGAGTCATAAGAGCAAGAAATATCCACCAGGCAGATGTTTGTAAGTATCTGTAGTGTTATGTATGGACGCTTTACCCTTCATGGGCCATTAGCCAATCCTTCTCTAAGGAAAAGGATTTTATAGGTTTATTCTGTGGCTGGAGAAAGTCCCCTACTGGCAAGTTTGTTCCAGAAATGAACAATGTGCTTCTCTTTACTTTCGTCCTATTCTGTGAAGAGATGACTCTCTCTAGCGGGCATGGCAGAAATGGGTTGGTAGTTGGACCAGATGGTCTTAGTTGTCTTTTCCAACCTTTATGATTCTGTGATTCTGTAAGGTCACAGGTGTACCTATTGCACATATGTTCTGCATTCATAAAAGGGACGGACAAAACAGCTACTGCAATATGTTCCAAGCAGGAAATGGAGAAACATCTCCCGTGTTTTCCTCTGGAGTAGATTCATGCAACAAAAGACAAAAACTGATTGAAAGAATGGGACAAGTACAGGAAGTGGAGTAGCCTTATCTCAAAGGGTAACAAATCCAAAGTACTACAGCCTGCCTACCAGCTTTCACAGATTAAACCAGGTGAAGTGTCCTTCACTTCTGATGGTCTGCAGCTGTGTCTTTAGCAGGGTCTCTTGTGATAGGATGAGCGGTAATGGTTTCAAATGAAAAGAGAGAAGACATTCAAGGTCAGGCTGGAGGGGCTCTTAGTACTTTGATCTAGCTGTAGGTGTCCCTGTTATTGCTGGGGAGTAAGCCCAGATGGCCTTTAATTGTCCCTACCCAATCAAATGATTCTATGAAATATAATAGAAGATTATGGCTTATTTATGTAGATATCAAGAAACGGGGTTTTTTTCCTCTATTTTGGTGGTTTGTTTTTTTGTTTGGTTTTTTTTTTTGTTTATTTGTTTGTTTTTGTATTGTTCTGGCTAAAATGGAAACAATAATTTCTTTGTTTCTTAAACTCTTGCCAGAATAGTGTGATATTTTTATTTTGAATTACTATTTGGGGGAAGGACTTGGAAAGCTACTCTCTGCTACATATTATTCTGATTTTGCTTTTGTTTCTATTCATTTTTCAAAGTGTCCATTGGTCATGTTGGTTAATATATTTGAACATGTTTCTCACTGATCAAACAATTCCCTTTCATCAACGTGATGTCTTATTACAATTTTGACCTTGTAACAAATTACAACAAATCTGGCACTTGACGCAAGTCATCTACGTCACCAATATCACATCTAATTTTCTTCCAAACCAGCTGTCAAAGTCACAATGGCATTGCTAAGTAGCAGCTTCTATATGTTAATGATTCCACAAGGCAATTTAGTTTTTTCAAAGCAAGTACTTGAGTTTGAAGTCACTGCTCTGCATTTCTGTAGTGCTGAAGCTCCTTAACAGAAACCTCTCTGTCTGTTTTCTGGATCCTTACTCCACAGTATAAGCTTGCTGGTTCCACCACTTTTTTTGTAAGAGCTGAAACTGGCTTCCAGATCTGAAAAGGGTACCATAAGCAAACTTTTAGTCTGTGTGATGGTATGGAGTGCAACAGACTCATTTTTTTTTTATTCTGAGCTAAACTGATGATACAGGAGGAGAAAACCCTTTGATTTAATGCATTTATTATATATCTAATTTCATTTATTCAGAAAAGATTCATATCCCTCTCCAAGTCTTTTTTTTCTCCATTCCTATTACATAAATTGTAATGTTTCTGTTGGATTTGTATGAATATGTATCATAGTGTCTCTCTTTGAAAGTAGACCCTCATGTTGTGCACGTCATTCTTTCCTCTAGAGCAAATTTTCACTTTAGATGTCTTTGTGTTTCTTAACATACAGTAAGCCAGACTGATTGCTACGTGAGCCTGTGGTTGCCAACTGCTTCAGCTGACAAATTTCAGACTAAAACCATCCAGAATTGTAAAGACCCAGTCTGGAATGAAACCTTCTACTTCAGAATCCAGAGTCAGGTCAAGGTACTTAGCTGAGATTACTCTGTTAACTGTGATCTAGGGATCACTGCCTGGTTTCATCTTTTTGCAAAGCAAACGTATGTAATTGTCCTGAGAGGCAGAGATATGCAGAAAGACATGAAAATAACATGTACCCTCAATATATTTATCCATACCATGAAAGACAAGTATATCACTCAGCCATGTGCACCTTTGAAATGTCTCATTTCTCATCATGCCTCCTTATAGGTAGATGTGTACATGGAGTTCATTTCTACTCCATTTCCTTCCCTTCCTGCTCTCTTTTCTTCCTCTCACTCATCACAAAAGTGGAATAAAAATGGATCTACTGCTTTAACTGTTACTTGTAACATTACTGTACTTTCCTTTTCAGAATGTGTTGGAATTGGGGCTCTATGATAAGGATGTTGTTACTCAAGATGATCACCTCTTTACAGTGTACTTTGATATAGCCAAGCTTTCCCTGGGAGAACAAGTGTTCATGCATTTCAAGTGCGATTCACAGGTGAGGTCTCAAGGTATAGAATTTTTTCACGGGAAGATTTTTTGTCAGCTTTTCTGCCTAAAATGTTGTTTGAAATGTCTTTCTTTATCCTTCTTATGTATGGATTGCCCAACCACATAAGAGGGAGAAGTTTTCCCACCCTGACTTGAGAAAGCCTCCTCACTCCTGCATCTGTAGGCACACTGAAGTTGGGTGCTGGTCTATATGACCACAAACTGTAGATGCCTCTGCAAAACTGTCACTTCGTTGAGCCTGCCCCCATTAAGGATCCTACGGGAGTGTGTCCTCACCAGTAAAAATCACATGGTGCTTTTGTCATCACTTGCTACTTAACCTAGTCATTAAGAAGTAATGGCTCTGTGATCAGAGCCAAATGTCAAACCAGTTGCTAATTATGGACTGTGACATGACTTGTTTGAATAAGGTGTCCAATTCACGTCATTCAACTTCACAACAAGAAATGTTCCTGTTTAGAGTGTTCCGGGAGTCTCTGAATGTTGCATTTGAAAAGTTCCAATATACTGAAAGGACAAGATGTACTGCATAGCTGCAGGGAAGGGTTGTCTGACCTGAAGGCTGGTTGTAGGGACCTTCATCCAGTGCTAAGCAGCACTGCTAACACAGCTACCACTGTGCTGAGAGAATTTTCATTGCACATCTCTGTGGAGAATCTTGACATGCTTTTAACATTTCCCAGGGAGGCCAGTATAACAACAGCATAGGGCATGAGGGCATAACGCCCTGCTACCTCTCTTAGGTGTTCTGGCACCTTGCATGTGAAGGAATGTCCTGTGCTATGAAGAAAATCCCATACCCTGAGCAGAAAGTATAAGATAGATGTGTTCTGTGGCTGTGTGGAATCGCTGGTAGCATGTTCTGCCACCAAGCTGATCCACATGTAAGGCTGTCACATCAGCCTGTTGCACCTGTATGTGCAACCTTGCGTATCAACACTTTGAATCCAACCAGCCCACATGTTATCCATGGGAGTGGTACTGTCTGATACCATGAAGGCTAATTATGTGTTTAAGGATTCTCTGCTGTTGGTTGTTCATCTATCAGCTGCAATTGGTCTCTCTGGAGCCTGTTTAGCTCTCTTTGGCAAGAAGGTAAAATGCCCCCACCTCGGCAAGCCCAGTAGCTTCATTGAGCATCACACTTGTCAGGCAGGCTCCTTTCTCCAGGGATAAATGTCACACTCTAGCAACTAAATATCAGGATTGAGCAACTGGAGGATAACTGATGAAAGGATCTCCATACATGTTCAGCTAGAACATCCCCTTTCCTCCTCACTTCTCTCTTAGTCTCTTGTGCACCTGTCATGAACCATCCAGTTGACCTTAGCTACACACATCCAAACTCTGCAGTTCATTGTCAATAAATACCTTATCTAAACCTTTCTTTGTGAAATACCAGATGAGTAAAGTGTGGACTTCCACTAGCCCTTGAAAGAAATAGAAATTTTCTGCTGGTTATAATCCAGCTCATGACTATCTAGGTGATCCCAGGTGCTGTATCCGAGTCTTTCATTTCTGCGCTTTATGGCTACAGTGGTTAGAAATCATGATCTTCAGGCCTTCAGAACATCTTTTTTATCCTATATTAGTAACTTTTTAGTGTCTTCAATGCAATAAGTACTCTTGTACCCTTTGAGGAAAAAAGTAGACTACAATACTTGTTTCTCTGTTCATTATCTCTTCTGTCCCCACTTGTGCTTTCCTCTCTCTGATACTTTCTTCCATCAAGGAATTATGCTCTGTTCCACCGCCTACAGAAGAAGTCTTAACGCTAGAATTACCTCTGCCCCAGTGCCCTCAACGTGCTGCCAGACAAAGTGATTGTCCTCTTCTGCCACTGCTTGGCATACCACCATTTTCCCTCATTGCACCAGAAGGGTTTGGCTGCTCCTGTCAGCAGCCCCTTGTTCTCTTTGCTGGCAGACTCACTATGAGGCAACATCTCTAAAAGGATTTGTTGCATTGTGGATATCCCAGAAGAAAGGCAAGCTCACTGCTTTCTTTGTCAAAAAATGCTCTGACGGGCATCCAGAATTGTCCTATCCATAAAAGATCTTGATACCCAGGGGAGTCAGGCAAAGGCGCATGTATTTTGTGTGCTACCAGTCATGCACAATGTGTGTACATATGTTATAAGAATGAGAGCTTGCATTGTGAAAACCTAGGCTAGTGTCAGATATTTTCTTCCTTTCTTTATTTTTCAGAGAGAAGAGGAGCTAGAGGTGGGATTTGCATTGGATAATATGTGAGTAAACATGAAATGCAACATAACGTAATGTGCCACCAAGGGAGGAGGTGGCATCACTGTCCCTGAAGGTGTCCAAGAAACACACAGATGTGGCACTGGGTGATATGGGTTAATGGGCATGGTGGGGATGGGCTGATGGTTTGAACTAAGTGCTTTTAGTGGTCTCTTCCAACCTAAATGATTCTATGATTGTATAATCTGCAGCAAAAGGAAATGGCAATTCAGAGACATGAAATAATCTCGCATAATTGTTCAGTGTGCATCATTCTTTGGTGATGCTGATGACTAACACAGTTTCCCATGGAATCTGTGGTATGAGCTGATGAACTGGTGGTATGAACTGTGCCAGGGTAACCTTCCGTGAACTTCAGACAGCCAGGGAAAATACCCTAAAATCTTTTATTCTGTAATGAAAATTATTTGAGGACAGAATACTGGAACTGCTGTTCTGTTAAGCATTTGTCTTTGAGAATTGCAGTAGAACTCACCCCCTTCAAAGCATAATAGAACATAGAATAATCACTGGATCCTTGAACTAGAATCAGTTTTTGTCCTTGGACAAACTACAATTCTTCAAAAACAGTTTAACTATCTGCAGTTTCAGCTTGGGGCTTAGTATGAAGTCACTGCACAGTTTGGCCCTGCAGAACATTTTTTTTTGCTGAGCCCCAGGATGGGACCAGCGGGTTTGATGGTAACTGTGCCTTGACAGTGCAATGAGGAAACGTGCTACGAGTCTCCTGGATTTTTTTCTTTCAGATTCAATACATAGCTAATAATGAGGAGGAAAATGAGGAGAGGGGTGTGGTTCATGAGTTATACTGTAATTATGAGTTATTAAAAATGTATTTTTCTTCCTGTTTCCTAGTTCAGGCCCTCCTGAAACCATCGTTACTAATGGAGTACTAGTGGTGAGCATTATGTTTTATCACCTTTCTTGTCCTTTTGCCATCCTTGTTTCACCTGACTCACAATGATCAGGCCAACATATGCTTCAGCTTTGCAAAGTTAGCACTTAAGTGCTGTCATTTTCTATCATTATCATTTGCCTCACAGTACATGTCCTTACCTTCTC
The DNA here is from genome assembly GCA_037305975.1 of Chrysolophus pictus. NCBI lineage: Eukaryota > Metazoa > Chordata > Aves > Galliformes > Phasianidae > Chrysolophus > Chrysolophus pictus. Next base: position 25,537,046 of record CM074580.1, on the reverse strand, counting down.
CCTTCTGAAAGCACTGGCCTTCCATGCTACCCTGCCAGCCTTGCCCTGGCTGTGTCTGGATTCTCAGAGACTCCTGTTCCAGCCAGCATCTGACATCAAGGTTGTGGTTTAGAGAGAATGATTTCATTGGGTCACAGTGCACTGCCTATGTAGCATCTTTATCAACAGCAGTAGGAGCTTAGAGTGGGATACAGAATCTCAAACTGGGAAATTCCCTGCCTATGTGGTGTTTCATTTCTCATGTCTCTTACAGTCTCGCAAGATCTGCTGCTTGGAAGTTCAGGTGGTTGAGAAGAAGAAAAAGGAAAGGAAATCTTTATCAAGTGAGGTTACTTCTCTGTCATCTCTTTTTTAAATCACAACTTGTTAATATTATTAAGGTAATTGGCTTAATGAAAGATGGGAAAAAATAAAAAAAAACAACAAACGAAACCATGAAAACAGCCTTGTGATACACTTTGTAAGAACTTTCATTTCCAATTTTGATAACAAAACTGCTGTGTCTGTTTCTCTCTTAGAAAAACAATTCTCCTTTAAAGTGCAAGGCTCGTATGAGGGCACCCAAGACATTACACTGGGATCTGATCCGGTCTTTGGTTTCCCCCATCCTGCCAAATTCCACTATGCCAGATACAAGCAGCCAGTGCTGGATCTTATACTACCAGGGAAGAAACCGCCTCCTTCCTATGTATGTTATTACTGGACTTCATAAAGCATGATAGTGGCATGTAAAGTAACACGCGCCATAAAGAGTGATATTAATTTGCATCTGTGGAAAGAGAGTAACATTCCTTTATATTGAATTTTCAGCACTCCTATTTGTGTGGTATAAATTCAAGCACTCAAAACATGGAGCTTCATTCCCTTCCAAGTGGAAAAAACATGGTCTTAGCAGAGGTGAGTGCCTGTTCTTTTGTGGAAAAGGTTGAGAAACCTGTGTATGGACATTTGCAACTTCAATGAATTGTACAGCCCATTAGAGCTCCATACGACAGAGGTTGTATCCAACTCATCTCTGTCCTTGTCAATGCATCCGCTTGCCACTGACAAGACTGTTCCTACTGTGGGTTTATCTGCATGGCACTGGGAATCCCAAACTCATTGCATTGGTGTGGGTTAATGGGAATGGGGCAAGTAAGGTCTGCAGAGCAGAGATTTCAATTTCTGCTAGAGGAGACTGGGAACTCCTGACACATTTGGTCATTTTTAAATGCTCTGATGATTACCAGGGTAGTTTCTGATGAAGAAATTATACAAACAAAATGCTACAATCGAATACTGGTGGGTCTTCAGGTAATAAGACTACTACTTCTACTGTATCTTCTACTGTTTGAATGGAGTGGGAATACAAAGAATGTAGTTACCCCATCTTGATTTTACTTTATGCTTTTCCTCTTCTTACACATATGTGAGGCAGATGTATTAACAGGCATAGCACCAATCTCTTGTTGATGCTAAATGTTCCTCGCTAAGCAATTTTAGATCCACATTTAAAGAAAATCCAAACAGAATCAGAGAATGACAGCTTTTGTAGAGTATAACAACAAAAAACGAGGAACAAAGGCTGCTGTGCAATGGCTGCTATGGCTTTAGCCTCACTGTCTGTCCTATTATAGCCCAGGAGAGGTCATGCTGGCAGGGAGGTACAGTGTGTAAATTATAATTACTTTCCTTGTAAGCAGCTGTTGTCCTCAGATGTTGCATTCACATACAAACATTGGAAATTACTGAACAACTTCCCTGACAATAAATCATTCGGAACAATTCATGTGCACAGCTGAATTATTCAGAGCTCCCAATTTGTATCTGCATTGCTAGTATAGCACAAGATGAAAGTCTTCCTGATGCTGCAGGGAAGAGGGCTAAATCAGATTATCATGCTTATGCATTCTTGTTTTCCAGGATGAAGGATTTGATTTACATGCAAAGGCAGAGGACTGGTAAGAGACTATAGAGAACAGACTTCTCAGAAATTGCAGGAATGTCTTTCATTAGGTGTTTTTCATTAGAATGTTGTTATTATTTTAATAACTGTTAAGGAAAGTTCCTCTTTCCATCACTTTCAGGCAGCTTTGGGTACCTGTTTGGCAGTGTAAGAAAGAATTTTCCTGTAAATGCAATATTTTGTGGGTTTAGGAAGTTTATTTGTACTGAAAATTGTTGCTTATCTACTGAATATAATGGAATTTTTTATTTCTGATCTCTGCTCCAGCCCAGACCACCTCGATGTGCGTTTAGGGTTTGACCTCTGTGTTCAAGAACAAGACTTTCTATGCAAAAGGCAGAAATGTGTTGCTGCTGCTCTTAAGAAGGTCCTGCAGCTGGAAAAGGATCTGCTGGATCACGAGGTCTGTAGTGCAAACATTCAAAACATCTAATGAGTGCCTAGCATACTGAATGTTCACTATTTCTGTGACTGTGTAGCCATTTGTTTATTCTTTTTCATTCTAAATGTTCCCCACTGCTTTCTCCAAAATTTCAGTTTTGGTATTTTTCCCCCATGAGATGTACCCTGGCTAAGTCCCACAGTCTTCACTCTTCTCTCCTGTTTACTCCTCACTGTCATGGCAGTGAAGGTCCAAAATACTGCACCTTATTTCACTGTACTCTGATTCTCTCCTTCATCTGCCATGTCACTGTCCCAGTCCAGATGTATTGCTTTTTCTTCCAGTGTTGTTTTCCTTGACATTGAGATTGGATTTTTAGCTGTCTTAAAATTTCCTATATGATCTGTCCTCTTGCTGTTCTTATTTGCTCCATCTTCTCATATACTTTCATTTACTGTTCATTTCTAATGCTTTCAAATGTCTCTATAGCTTAAATTTGTGAAGCTTCTGTTCTTTTTCTCTTTGCTACCTTGCCTCCCTTGCATAATCTCTTCTTGGCTATCACCCCTTATCTTTCCCACTTAAATTTTTTTGCTTTTTTCCCCACCTTTTATTTTACATACACTTCTAGTAGTGTCCCATTTCTCTAATCTCACCCTGTCATTTATGTCACTTGCAGACATTATCCCGTGTTTGACTCTTCTCCTGTTTCAACTTCATTGCAAGCCAAGCTAGATACATCTTGTACAGAAATAGCTTCCTCCATAGTCTTTACTTGGTTTCTGCCATCCTTGTTGACAATCTTCTTTTTGACATGTGAGATTTCTTTTTCCTGCCTTTACTGCTGATGCTTTCTCTCTTATTGCCATACTACTCCCAGCCTAGCTGCAGGTCACTTCCTGATGCCAGTCCTTTCTGTCCCTGTGTTGCCCAGACCCCCGTGGTGGCCATCATGACTACAGGAGGAGGGATGAGGTCTCTGACCGCGCTGTATGGCAGTCTGCAGGGACTGAAGAAGCTCCATGTCCTGGACTGTGCTACATACCTGACTGGCTTGTCTGGTACAACTTGGTGAGTAGCTTCTCATGGCTTTCCTCCTCATAACACTGTAGTGCTGAAGTAGGCTAGGGCTACCAGCAGTAGTCCACTAACAACACCTTCTCAGTTGTCCTTTATTAACTCTTTCCAATGACAGATTAAAGTCTTTGCATGTGGAAAAATCATGTAATTTGCAACAGCATGAAAATGAGTGTTCTTCTAAAAACGGTTCATGGAAAATTGTTCAAACCATTTTGACTCTTAAAAGAGAGCACAACAATACCTTGAGGAGCACACAACTGAAGAAAATCATAGAATCACAGAATCATATAATTGTTTGAGTTGGAAGGGATTGTTAAAGATCATCTAGTCCAACTCCCCTGCAATGGATAGGGACACCCACAGCTAGATCAGGGTACTCAGAGCCCCTCCAGCCTGAGCTTGAGTGTCTCTAGGGGTGGGGCACCCACCACCTCTATGGGCAATCTGTTCCAGTGCCTCACCACCCTTATTGTAAAAAAACTTCTTCCTTATAGCCAATCTAAATCTCCTCTCTTTGAATTTGAAACTATTTTCCCCTGTCTTATCACAACAGACCCTGATAGAGTCTGTCTCCTTTGTTAAAAACCCCCTTTAGATACCGAAAGGCCACTCCCAGGTCTCCCTGGAGCCTCCAGGCTGAACAGACCCAGCTCTCTCAGCCTGTCCTCGTAGAGGAGATGTTCCATCCCTTGGATCATTTTTGTAGCCTTAAGAGTGGATGCTTTTACTTAATTTAAAATCAAGAACTGAAAATAGAACTATGAAATGTATTCAACCCCCTTATTTTTATTTTTCCTCTTCAATATATTTCCTCTTCCTAGGACCATGTCAAACTTGTATAGAGATGCTGACTGGTCACAAAAGGATCTCGATAAGCAAATAAGCGAGGCTCGAAAGCATATGACAAAATGCAAAATAAATTCCCTTTCCTTGGAGTATTTGAAGTTTTACAAAAAGCAGCTGCACCAACGGAAAAAAGAGGGCCGCAAAACATCTTTTATAGATCTCTGGGGGCTTGTCCTGGAATCTTTGTTGCATGATGGGGTACAGTATGTCATAAAGCAGAGTGGCTTACAATTTTCTGAAAATTAATATCTGTAAATTATACTTTCTTGTTTGTTCTGTGAAAAAAAACTTGCTATGAGACTGTGTATACATAAGCACAGTCATTTTCAAAATGTTTAGTGATAGTTTTTTAGATATCTTTCTGGGGTGGGAAACAATTCTTGCTTCTGAGATTTTGATTATTTTCTGATAGAATTGCATAATCAGTATTTTGAAGAAATACAGTATTTTATGTTGAGATTTGTTGGCACGTTCTTCAAATATTTTGTTTCAAAATAGCAAAGTTAGAGAGAGCATCTTAATGTTAATGAGATGTATTAACAGATAGACTTGCAGACTTTTGACATACGTGTGAGGAATCTTTCATAAACTTGCAGTAACACATTAAGATTATTTTAACCATTATTATTGCTTTCTACTCTTGACAATTTCCTTTGATTTTCATCCTAATGGTCATTAAATATTCTGGCATCTTAGGTCTTGCTGATATTTGAGTAAAACAACTCTCACAGGAATTCTGGAAAATACAGAGGATATCAAAATTTAAGGCCAGCACGTGTTTTACTTTAGAGGCAGGAATTTTACTGCTCTATAAGTTTAGGTCCAGAGAAAATATTACTCTGCTAATTTTTGTATCAATGTAACTGTATTTCTGGGATCACAGAAAGACAACCATAAACTCTCCGATCAGCAACGGGCCATTGATCGTGGTCAGAACCCATTGCCTATCTATACAGCAGTCAATGTCAAGAACAACTATAGCACTCTGGATTTCAAAGGTAATCATGGACTTTCTGAGAGTCATTTGTCTTTATATTTGAATTGGTCAATCAGGGAACAGTCTCTTTAGATAGTCTAAAAAAAGCCCTCTCTGCTAAAGACCAGAAACTCAGCTGATGTATACTGGCATAATGTCCTTGTAGCAGAAGTCTGACCTTCTACAAAGCAGACTCAAAAATATTCATGTCTTCCCATGTTTGCTGATCTTCATTTGTGTCATGCTCATAATTCCTTGCTATTTGTCTTAAATATTAGACTGAATGTAGAAATTATTTTCATTTTTACCTCCTTTCATTCAATGGTAGCAGTATTTTTATTCACAGCTAAGGAACTGTAGTAAAATATTGTTTTCTTCCTTGTGTTCCTTGTCACAGAATGGGTGGAATTTACCCCTTATGAAGTAGGGTTGCAGAAATATGGGGTTTTTGTTCGCTCTGAGGATTTTGGCAGCGAGTTCTTCATGGGTCGGTTAATGAAGAAGCTTCCTGAATCTCGAATCTGCTTCTTAGAAGGTAATCTATTATCTTGAAAACATCTGAAACTTTCTTTAGTTTTGAGTTGAATGAACTAAGCACTATCAAAGAACAAGTGCGTGACAAGCTGGGGAGAATAAATATCTCATCTCTGAATTAATGCTTAGTGTAGTAGATTCAGTTTATCAACAATAGAATCCAAGTTTCTGGGAGCTGATGGTTTTGCCAATACTACTCCAAAAAATGTGACCTCCAGAGCAGCTCCAAACATGCTGCCTCTTGCCATTTCACTGGTAGTAAAAAAACTCATTTAAAAAACAAATTTAAAAAGATATATTGCAGATAACTCATTACCAGTATAATTCCCCATCAAATACCTCATATTGCAAGTTTTCATCCTGTCTTTTTATATAAGCTTTGTGATACTTTTTTTTAAACTTAGCTCTTTAAATCACATAAAAATCTTACCATTACTTGAAAAAAAAAGTCTGTAAGACAAAACCTGGATAGCAAAATAAGGCTTACAAAACAGCAAATTAGAATGGAAATTTAAAAATCCAAATTAAAATGGGACAGCTTCCATTTAAAGCAAACTAAAGAAAAGCATTAACCTTGTGAATTTTATCTCACGATAACAGTTCTGAGATTCATGACGTGTGAATGCTTGAGTTAGAGAACTCTTTTCTTTCACAGGCATGTGGAGTAGTTTATTTTCACTGAATGTGTTGTACATCTGGAATTTGTCTCATTCATCAGAGGATTTTTGGCACAGGTGGACCCAGGACAAAATGGATGATATAGGTTAGTTACACTTCTTCCTTACCCAGTGTACTTACTATTAAAGTCAGGTAAATGGTCACACCCATCTATGTGAAATACACACCTTATGTTTGGCATTTTGAAGAGTTTATTTAAAGGCTACATTATTTTTTCAAGAAGGAATCACTTTTAAAGTCTCATATTGTAGAGCATAACTGGTAATGAAAAAATCTCCTGTCTAGTAACCTGTGAGCAAATTGAGGGCTGTAAAGTGTTCAAGATTAATATGAATGTTTTGTAGACAATAAAGCAAAAAGATGTTGACTATCTCAAACAGGAGCTATGGTAATATAAACAAGTACAACAGTTACCATTTTGAGAGCCTGCTTTCAGTCTATTTCAATGAGGATATCTATGTCTGGAGCAGGTATTTATTGCTGCTGGATTTTGTCTCCTATCCAAATATAAACTGTGTAAGGGAATAGCATTTGACTGGTAAAAGTAGCATTCTGTTTTCTTTTTTACTTTGCAACTTGTGCTCATCAAGTCTTTTCATCCCAGGCTTTTAAAGTCAGCAAAACACTGATTTTATCATTATTTATTTTTGATATTTTGAGGGGTTACCTCATTGTAGGCAGGTAAAACTTAACAGTCTTTCACTGTGCAGAGGAAGAACCTCTCCTACCGCTGAAACCCCATGATCTGAGGACTCGCCTGCTCACCCCTGCCAGTCCCCTCAGCAGTGCCATCCGCGATGCCCTCACCGACCGCTTCTCCATTGCCCAGGAGCACAACTTCCTGAAGGGCCTGCAGGTGCACAACGACTACCTGGAGAACAGGCACTTCCACAGGTGGAAAGGTAATAGAGAAAAGCAGGGAAGAACCTCTGTGCTTAGGAAGGAAATTGACTAACAAGAGAAAAGAAAAACACAGATTCAATATTAATCACCTTCTCCATGGTCAGAGACCGTGTTTGGGCAGAATCACTATTAGGTAAGCCAGCTGTGGGACACTGGGGTGTAGCATGTTGCAGAATTGAGCTCCGCACCAACAATTTGCCAGCAGAACAAACCTCCCAATAGCTGGGACATCAGGTCCTGTTGGTGGTCCTCATGTTCTTATGTGGTAGGTACAAGAAACATCCATCATGAATCTTGCCAGTGCAGGCCCCAAACTAGCTCTAGCTGGAGTTGGGAAGACAGAAGTGAAGAGATATGGTGAATTCCTCTTCCCAGAAGACAGTCATCAGTTAGGGTTCTGCAGCTGTGGTCTAAGTGTGGAAAACAGGCTAACCATTTTTGCACTATTGCATTTACGACATGAAATACCTTTCTTTTTAGATACTGTGTTAGACACGTTTCCCAACCAGCTGACACAATCAGAAGAATACTTGTCTCTAGTAGATACGGGATTTTTCATCAACACTAGCATCATGCCACTTTTAAAACCAGAGAGAAAGGTGGATGTCATCCTGCATTTAAATTACAGTGCTGGATCACAGATACTGGTGAGAGAAATTGAAGTGATCTCTGCATCTTCTTCAATTATTGCATTCCTGAATGTTTTTAACACTTTGGTGCTTTTGATATTGCTTCTACTAGAAGCCCTAAGCACTATCACTTTTAGTTTATTGCTGCAACGTGATATTCCTTTTATAAGTTGTACATATTCTCATTTGTTTTTCTTGTACAATATGACTGCTTTATGATAAGAATTCATGGTAAACAAATACCTTCTCTTCACTGTTACTGTGCTTTTCATTTAGGGTTTTATAACTCTCACAACCAGCTTGGAAAATGTCCCTTTCGACTCCAAGAAACCCTGATCCTATCTTCTTATTTAAAACTTAGTATCACTTTGTCCATTGATCCAGGCTCTGGACCAGACCTGCAAGTACTGTTCAGAACAGGGCATTCTGTTTCCCAAGGTAGACTTGAGTGAGGAAGACAGGAAAAACCTGAAAGAATGTTACCTTTTTGAAGATGCTGAGACTCCAGGAGCACCAATATTGTTATTCTTTCCACTAATTAATGATACCTTCCAAAATTACAAAGCACCAGGTATGTAATCAAGCATGTTAAAAAAGAATAACCCACCCCCACCCAACAATTTACATTATGAACTCTCTCTTATGGAAAGTCCTTTCTGCACTAGTTAAGAGCTTTCTTGCCTGTGACCAGAGTAATTCCCACCTCTCAGAGTGATTTGTCACTCCTCCCTTGTAGGTCAGAAGCGCTCTGAGTCAGAGATGGAGGATGGCAAAGTTGACCTCTATGGCCGCTGTTCCCCTTATTCAACATACTCAGTCACATATACTGAGAAGGTATTTGACCGTCTGGTTCAGCTGGGTGAATATAACATCCTGAATAATGAAGAGCTCATTATGCAGGCCTTGCACAAAGCAGTGGAAAGGAAAAGACAGAAGAAGAATTAATGTCAGATGAAGATGCTTTTGTGTCCCTTTGTGCTCCCTTGTGACCTGCTGAGAGACTAAGGCTCCCTTAAAATCAGCCATCAGGCTTCAAGGGATTCCTATTCAAACCTGCTAAATGGCATTCTCAGATGAACAAAGAGGTTGAAGAGAAACTTTATTTTCCAAAGAATTTCACTGCAACAATTCATTGCAATTGAATTCTGACAGTGGAGTACAGTCTGTTGTATGGAGTGGATTATGGAGAGGCAGGAGGAATAACGTGCTAAGATGATCATAAACATGGTGCTAATGGCCTTAAAGGCTTTGAACGTGTTAAGCATTTCAAAACAGACCACATTAAATGCATATTTTATTAACATAACTTGTGCTTTGTGTTTGTGAGGTGGTGGTGAGGGCAGAAGCAGTCTTTGGGCCAGGTCTGTCTCTTTAGGGAAAGAGAGATGTGCGTCATGCAGCATTTTGGGTGCACAAATCACATTCAGGGGTGGCTTTGGGCAGGGACAGAGGCAGAGGAGGCACAGACCATCAATATCTGACATGAAAACAAAACAAGGATGATGAAGGCCTCTACTACCTATCTGCCATACTTCTCTGTATATTTCCTCTCTGTCTCCTCCTGCCAGCTGTGAAAAAGACAGGAGGAGTGTAAACCTGCAGACATTCCAGGCAGTTCTTGGAAAGCTTGCCATAGCAGGCACATCCTTCCATGTGGCAAGCTGCTGCAGGAGCTATGCCTTCCAGGCTGTAATTCTTCTTGGACTACCTCTGTACCATGCTCGGCACTGACGTGCACATATTGAACATCATTTGTCAATTTGAGACTGCCTAACCTGGCCTCTGTCACTGTTTCCTGGGTGAAAGACTTTGAAAAGCATTTTCCTTGCACCCACAGCGAAGATTGTCCAGCACCTTTTGTGTGCTTCCCACTGCCTGATATTCCTGAGGGTTAAGACGCTTTATTACTTTTTCATTGGAAAAACAACAACAACAACAAAACCAATACAATAACACAACAAAAAATTAGCCTCATAAAATGAAAAAAAAACATGCAAACCTAGTTCATGGATTCATAGTTATCTGAGTTTGCAAGAATATTCATTTTCAAATACAAAAATAAGCTTACTTTGGTTAAGAACATTGTAGGAAACCCATGCTTTAGATTTGTTAATAATATAAAACACTTCACAGATCAAATAAGATGTTTTATGTTTCTCCAGAGCATTCAGCTTCTCAGTTCCCAGTAGATGTTTTCTAGCAGAAACTTCCTAGGACTTCATAGATCTCTGTTTTATTAACCAAAATAATATTGAAAGCAATAATAAAAATAGGACAAGTGGGTGATGTTTACAGCATGTGAGAAATATCTCAAAGTAAGAAAAGCCTATCAAAATATACATACATCTTTTCTTCTTTTTAAATTCTCCGCTATTTTGAGAAGATTAGTTTGGAAGATGAAAATACAATTTCTTAACAGATTACCTATTATGAATTGTGAACGACTTTTCAGCCAGATCAATTTTGAATCCATAAGCATAGTAGTGAACAAGTCAACTATGAGTTTAATTGCTTTCTACTTACTATTAAACTATTCATAATCCATTTTTCTCTTTTGTCACTTATGATTAATTTTTAATGTGCTTCATGCAAAGTCAGGTGAAGTTTCTCAATGTGTGACAGTACAGCAGCTACAATTTGCAGCCTGCTAAAAACATCTGTGGCTATATTTCAATGTACAAATTATTCTGGTTGCAGAATACTGGGTTTACACAGGTTTTTGTAGTGGGGAGTGCCGCAGGGCTGGCCTGAGTGTTTTCCTTCCACATTTTAAGGCTCACATGCAGGTTTTTATCTTTACTTTCCAAATGAGTAGATACATATGCAGCATCCTTGGCTAAGTCTAATGTCACTCTGCATCTTTAAATAGCGTCATCAAAGCGTGGAAGAGGGAGCTGGACTCAGTATTTCTGTAATGACAGTGAATAGCAGTCAAGGACAAAAGAGCTCTGTGTAGCTCCCTACTCTGAAACACAAGGGAGAAGGAGTGTCAGCAGGTGGGAAACGTGTCTTGAAGCACTGCCTTGTTACTCTAAGGGACCTCCCTGGATACAGTCACACTTCTATTTTGGTACAGCTGAAAGGCTGTAGCACCAGCAATGTGGTTTGTCCAAGTAAATCCTCAGAAGATATTTTTGTGGGTCTTGGATGTTTCAAGCTCTCAGCTCTTTGATTTGCACTTGTTCCTCCAGAGTGAAACTCTCAGTCTTGTGGTCAGCACAAGCTCTGTCACCAAGCATTTCATTGCCCTTCAGCCCTCGGAAATTTCTCTGCATAGCACAACAGATGCATCGAGCCAGTAACTTGCATAGAAGACTTTGAGCTCTTTAAACAAGGGCCCTAGGGCCCACCTCAACGCGCCTACAGGAGGCCTTACCCCTTTCACACATGAAACCAAAACAGGAGGCTCAGCAGGGAGCAGTAGTTGGCTGCAGGAGATAAGACTGGAAGGCTTCAGGAGAGGTGTGGAAAGACTGAAGCTCTCAATCTTAAAGCCAAGCCTGGAGAAATAGTCAGGTTGCGTGGATCCTTCTCTGTTTGCATTCCTTATTTGCAACTTTGTAATAAGTCTTTAGCAAAATTCTGAGGACATTTTTCAAGGGCATGGTTTTGCCACTTGATGAATGGACATATCAGCTTGCATCTATTCAAACAATTCATTGTGCTAGATCATTCGTCTTATTTCTTCCTGCAGACTAATAAAAGCTGAAAATACTTTCCATGCAGTTACTTCAGTGTTAACCCTGTGGCTGACCAAAGTGTCTCATGGAGGAAAATGACCCCACTTCTTTTTAAAGATATCAGGAATGATGAAATCACCATGTCTCATGGAACTATATTCTAACGGGTGATTATCTTCCAACAAAAAGTATACAACTTGTTTTTGGCCTCATTTAGTTTAACCAGTTCTTGTTAAATATTTTTCTAGTAACTTAAAAGCCATTGCATAACCACTGTTATTTTCATTAGGGTTGAGTTTGTAAAATGTGTCCAGGTTACATCACAAGCTTCTTTTCATCAAACCAGTAGATTCAGCCCTTCAAAGTCTTCACTATAAAAAGACTTTATTTGTTGTATCCAACCATAGTTTGTACATGCGCTCTCTCAAACTCTTCATTATCAAATGCAGATTCCAGTACCTTTCCACTAACAGTACATACTGAGGTGAATATTGCCGTGTTATTCTTATATTCTTACTTACAAATGACTTTCTTGATTATTTATATTGAATACAGTTGTCTTTGTTTGCCACTAGAGACTTCTGCTGAGTTATCTTCTATAAGCTGGTGAATTACTGTTTTCCAAACTACAGACTTCCCTTTCATAAGGGGGAGCAAATTGTAGCATGCATTTGCAATTCCTTTACTCATAACTTCATACTTCAGTGCATTAGAATTAACTGTGGTTAATCAGGCCAATTTATCAGGCAGGACACATTGCTTTGTCTGATTGCCTGTCCTCAGTACTATTCAGTGCCCTATCACTCTTTGTTCTATGGCAAATCTGATCAGTCAGGATGTCATGCTTATTTCCAAATCACTTATGAAAATGTTGAAGAGAGTTTGAGACTAGTAAACTTATTAAAACTCCTCAGGAAGAAGAAGAAAAATATCTTTTTTCAGTGTTTTTTTTTTTCCATTGAGGACTAATTCTGAAATTGGCTAACAGATTGTTAGCCTCATTACTACATACTTTTTTTTTTTCAATTTTTCCATAAAAATGTCTCATTATCTTTGAACAAAAATCTATAGACTTGCCACACAGAACAAAATCAGTTTCTTCTCACAAAACAAAACTGATCTTTCACATTTAGTGTCTCCCAGAAGGTAGTTCAGGGTTTACCAAAGCTGCTCATCACCTTACAGAGAAACTCAGGCTAATGCTGATCCCAGAAAGTTTATTTCCATGCAGTTGCATTGCATCACCAGTTTACTAAGCATTCACCTTCCTGGTGGAATTCACCTTCCTGGTGGAACACCCTGTAATTGTTTTGACATCCTTTACAATCCTATTGCACACTTGTCACTGAAGGAGAGCTCCACTACCTGGTTTGCAAGATCAGTGCACTCATAGGAACTGTTCACTTTGCTTTTGGCAGTACACTGGCATCACCTACATAACTAAAATAAGGAAATTAGAGAAGAGTTTATGTTCATTTTTCAAATATGAGAATTTCATGAAGTTTTAGATAAATACATTTACAAAAGTGAAAAAATATGCACAATTAGGTCTGCCTCTATTAAGATCAGCACCCGGCAGCTTCTCTGTCCTTTTATTTACCAGCTCTTTACCAAATTCTACAGCTACACATCTAGCTCTTACACAAGCCATGTATATCCTTACTTTTGCCTTCATGGAAAGGGTTTGAGACATTATTTTTACTCCAGTTCTCCCCAAGTGTTTTCCTACATACACGCACACACACACACACATACATGGAATTTGGGTGGGTGGGACCTTCTCCTGTCCAGACAGCTAATCGTACTAGTTAATGACTATCCTAAGGCTATCTCATTATGCATCTTCAATCTTTTTGGGGAAAAACACTCCCATGTGTGGTGAAGTTTTCAGTGTACAATTGCTTTACATGCTGAAACTTGTATTTCATATAAACACGCATACATTAACATATGTTACATAAAACATACGAAGCATAAATGGGAAGAATGTATGCAACTTGAAACTAGCTCTTGACTTAAAATAGGCATTGCTATTAACTATTTTGGGGATGATTGTATATTTAGCATGTACAACTGCAATCCTGTATTTTGAGGAATACCAAGAGAACCAAGAGCAGTAATATAACAGTAAAGGATTTTCATTTAAAAACATAGTGTCCAATATCCCACTGGCACCAGAGAAAATGATCTCCTAGCACCTTGCTGTATCTCTCATGTAACTTTTGAAAATTTGCACTACATTCAATTTCTTCCAGGTCTCTGCATTTCTACAGTATCCCAAGACTTAAAACAGATGAATACTAGATGGAGAGGAATCTTTCTACACTACACTTTTAGAACAAATTGGTAAGAATTATCTCTGTTTAATCTTAATTTATATCGTTTAATGACCACGTGTCACAAAGCAGTTTGTCATATTTGTTAATAAAACTTGTTATGTTTCTTCTTTCCCAGCACAGAACAGATGTGTTCTATTAGTATTCCTTTGGCTGCATTATAAGCAATCATTTTGGTAAATGTATGAAGTAATGAGCTTAGATTTTTATTACGATTTTACTTTTTCCTTGTATACATTTCCTTTATGTTTACATAGATACACGCACTTCTTATTGTCAACTGTGCAAAATATGTTTTTTCTATACTCTGTAACTAATTTGATTCACTTTTTATTTATATACTTTATAAATACAAGTATATACTTTACTAAACTGATTTACTTTGTATTTCCTGTTTGCATGTGCCATGCATTGCTTTGTCACATCCAGCTGCCACTTTCTTATCACTTCTAAAAGATGTTAGGCTTTCAGCCAGAATTGTGAAATTAGGATAGCTCATATCATGCTACTGAGATTTCCTCAATTGCAGCAGGAGTAGCTACTTGTGCCTCAAAGACATCCAATTCACCTGGCCCACCTTTACCCTTCCCACTGATTTGCAGCATGCAGTTGGAATGCTGAGCTTCCAAAGCAATCAATCACACCTGAGGGTTTTTTTTGGGTCAACAGCTTGTCTAAACTTACCATTGTCCTATATTTGAAGATATGTAAGGAATAACCCGTTTTCCTTTCCCCTCATATCTCTTCAGTGTGATCTAACTGAGTAGGTTTCAGGCATTACACCACATAGGGTCAAAATATCAAAAGCACACGAGAGCTGCATGCAATAGCTGATCAGAGAGACATCCACATGCTTTAGTAACATGTTGCTCCCCTAAATTTATTATAATGGAGATTCAGCAATGCTTGCCCCTACAAATTTGTCTTTCTTTAATTTGTGTTTTCTTGACCTGAGAGTCACGCTTGTCTTTGATGTCAGTAAGTTTTAGCACAAATTCATTTTGCAATGACAATTTAAGTTAGCGTGTAATAGGATGTACTTACATAGTTACCTATCTCAATCTCCTGGAGCATGTTTCTTTCCTTACGCATTTCTTGAACACTTCCCTAAGACGTTGTGCAATTGTTTCTTTAAAGTCTTTCCAGACTGGAGCTGTTAACATAGTCTGATCTTTGTGATCAGCACTTTTTGTAAGTAAGTGGCCACACTAGATTCCCACAAAGGTTTGTATTTTGTTCAGCAGGAACATGTGGAATGACAGCTGGATTGCTTTGCATATCTGCTCCAAATTCTCTCATGTTTGGCTCCACAATCAATTTTGGAGTCTTTTGGAAGATCCTGTAAAAAGGCTTTATTCTGTTAACAGCTCTGTGGTATCACACATGTAGCATCACTGAGAGTACATCCCATGGGCAGCTGGCACAAAGCATGGATGATGGATGGCAAAAAATGCAGGTGGAGTGTCCGTGTAACTCCCACCAGAGCCTGAGCATGTTAAATACTGCTTACATCACCTACCAGATGCCCTGGAAAGGATGGCTCTCCATGCTATTGGTCACAACATACTGTATATAGGGCAAGTTACTCTGTCAGGCACTCATCTTCAGATTGCACAATGGGTCACAGTGCTTGAAGTCAACATGGGAATGGGAAAATGGCTTCTGCACATGTGAAGAGATACAGGAGAGAGTTTCTGCAACAGCCAGGCTATTATCCTACAGGAAAGAGGACTGGGAATTTCAGCGCCACAAGGTGGGCTGTAGTAAGTACATCATCAAATCCAATGCTTCCTTTTCCCCTTCAGCCTGCAGGTGGGACAGGAAATAAACCAGAGCTTAGCATCCTTGCCTCAGCTATGACTTTCCTAAGGATCTTATTTTACCATATCTTGTGTTTTCTCCTAGGCTGCGCTGCACCCTAGGGCTGACAGCCAGGGGAGGAGGGAGTTGAATATTTTATAGCAGAAGCTCTTGGCCTGTTTCTGTCCCGCTTGGTTCTTTAGGAGAGATTTCATTTCCTTGTGGTACTGCATAAGATGTAGGCTCTGATTTCACAGTGCACTGTCCTATCTTCTTCTGAAACATATAGAATTAGGAAAAGGTTTCGAAATTTTATCATACCAAAGCTTAAGCCTTTGCCATGTTGAGAAAAGTTATCTCCTGATGTCTTTTAAATACTGCCTACATTGCTCTGGGCTGAGAAAGCTGTTGTGCTGGCTTTTACACTGAGGAAGTAAATGCATTCCTGCTGAGCAATGGCTTTGAGAAAATGCCTGAATTAGTGGCAATCTGTCACTTGCATTGAAGACCGTGATTCAGCCTGGGATTTTCAAACTAGTATCCTCATGGGAAAACATGTTTCTCTCCATATACTCAGCAAATGGACACTGGTGATCAACAGTTTTATGCATGGACTAGGTTCTTGTAAACATACTTTACTTCCTGGAGCTAACTGAAGTGATCACTGGTAATAAAAAGTTGACAATAATATATATTGTCTTCACGAAGAGGAAACTCAAAGGTATATCCCCACCAATGCTTGCTGGTTTTATTTGGATCCTCACCCTGTGCTGAGCCACTATTAGGATGCCAAGATACAATTAATGTAACACAACTGAAAATGTTTAGAAGCCAGTTATTTCACTGTAAATTGCTTTAGCTGTTCAAATCTCTTAAAGAGAGACTGTGGTGACACTGGTAAGGATCAGAATCATACATGGTGTATATCTTACAAGAAGACAAGCTAATTTAAGAATTTTCTGTATTAGCTCAGTTTAAAAAAAAAAAGTATTGCAACTGTGTATATGCACAGGTCTCCTACCAGTCAGATATACCGGAGAAGAGATTGTTTTTTCCATAACAAAAAACAGATTTTCAAGGATGTTGCAAACCTGATTTTCTGCAAGTATTTATCAAGAATATTAAGAACTTTTCAATCTATTTACGAAACATTTATGTGTTTGTTTTTTTTCTGAGTTTGGGAAAGTTAATAGGCATATAAAAATAAATGTCTGTAACCCACATTCATCAAAGGAAGATCATACAGAGCTCTCCTAAAAGCTGAATTATATTCCTAGTGAATGGAAAAATTCCTTTTTCCAGTGATCTAAATTAATTGTCCAAATACTCTCAGGTCATTTCTTTTTATCTCCTTATGAAATCATATTGTGGATTATACGTATGTATGTATACATATACTTATGTATACTTATGGAGACAAATTTATCTTATTAAATAATGGATATATGGGTCACCAGGAGCAATAGTGTGCATTAGGCAGTTTTGTAGCTCTGTCAGAGCCTGACTGTCATGAATGGTATTTGGCATTGCTACACAGAAGTTTCTGTAATGTCTTGATTTTTGACATGAACTTGAATATTTTTGCTTTTTTTTTAAAGTCTGGCTACCATATATTAATAATTTTGTCATGCCTGAAACTTCGTACTGCTAAGAACCATGGGAGTTGCCCCTTCCTGTATCCTGAGGGAGTAGAACATGGCTGTTTCTAGTGAAGATAATCATCAGGAGTTAAACAGAAGGACTTTCAGAGAAGCTGGACCTTCCCTTTCTTCTTTGTTCAGAAAGTTTTTTAGGGAAATCTGAGGGGAACAAAAGAGGCTACTGACATTGCTAGGGTGTGATAGAAAAGAACAAATAGGGATGAGACATAAAGGGAAGTGTGTGAGCTGCAGAGGAGGTGGAAAGGATGGGAAAGAGAATGAAGTTTGTTATTGGGAGAACGACTGAGGAAGGTCAAAAGAAAACTAGCAGATCTAGCAGATCTTTAATTTGCCCTTTTGCTATGGTTTTAATAACCTTTGAATAATTAACTCTGATTCAATTCAGATCTTTGAGCAGTAATGCTAAAATTGACCTAGCTCAGTCATTGGTTGTAGTTTTAAATTGAGCTGATAGTCCTAGACACCATCAGACTATTCAGGAAAAAGGAAAAAAAAAAAATTGTTACAGGAAAAAGCTTCAATTGAGAGCTACTTTGAGGCAGAGCAATGCTGGCTGCTCTGCATCTCACAAGTTCACCAGCTGATGAACAGGCCCTCGGACTGCCATGAGTGTAGCTATCTAAGAGCATGACCCTTCCACTCCTCCAGCTGCACTAAGTCAGTCACCTGACTCCTGGAACTCTGCCTGAAAAGTGGTGAGTGCTTTACCTATGGGTGGTTTAAGCACTCCTTTCTGTCCTTCTCTTTGTAATTCCACATTCACTCTAGTCATATCTCAAGTGGTCATGGAGCAGCTTCCATATCCAGTGGTCATGGAGTTGAACTTCCTCAGGTTGCAGTCTGGGTTGCTACAGATAAACAAACTTTACGTTCCATTCTCAGTATTTCTGGCCATGAGCTGCTGCTGCTCAGCTTGTGCTTTAAGTAACATCAGAATTGTCTCTGAAATGAGATGGGACAGTATCTGAGAGGCTGTCCTGTTTGTGGTCACAGGGGGCCTTAGGCTGAAACATGGAAGGCAGTTTGTACTCAAGAAATGTAGTGGTTTTGCAGTGGAAGCATTGCATTTAGCATTCTCTGCTACAATGAGTATCACAAACCTATTCTTTATTATCAAATGAATTTATGAGAAGATTTTTCATTTACGTGCTAATAGAGCTTAGAGCTTTTGCCCAGGGTTGTTTTGCAGCTTCACATTGCAACACTCTGAGTTACGTGTTAACAACACAACCAGAGTTCCTCAGCATCAGATTCCCTCAGCACCAGTAGCTTTGGAAATGAGTGATTAAAGAGGATTACTCAGAGTGGGATTCACCTCACCCTACCTTTAGCTATTCAGAAGTTAGGTGTCAAGTACAACTTGGGCAATGAGACTTCTCCAGTCAAAAGAGAGAGAAGAACCCCATGTAGGTGGGTCACTATCTGGAGATGCCTGCTTTGTTTTTCATTCAGAGCATAGAAAACACAGACAATTGCCTCAGAATAGAAGTCTATCTTTAGATGACTACATTTAGGTGAGGTAGAGCCTATTCTCAGTATGAAAAGGCTGTTTTTGCCTCCAAAGGATTTGTCCTTCACAGGGAGTTTGAACTTTGAACTAATTTGAGAAATTCGATACTAGCACCATCTTTGAGTCAAAGGCATGTTTGGCTGCATCTGACATGAGCTTAAAAAACAGGTATTTCATATCAGGAAGGCCTGAGTCAGGAAAGAAGAGTTAGTCAACAAGCAACCCTTAGTCACGTTCCTATGGGATGCTGCAGGTTTTTCCCCTTCTCATTTCCTTTTGTCTTAAAAACCAGAGGTGCAGTCTGACACATGTAAATGTAAATTAGCTCTCAAGCAAAAGCCTCACCCATTTGCTACCACATATTGCAGAAACAAGACCTGGTCATAATAATCTATGCTGGGCACAATTGAGAAATTGTCACTAACATCACAGTACCTCCATCCAGATAGTGCAGTTCTGCACTTCTATCAGGAATGCAGATAGGCTATAGTAGAACAAATAAATACATTTTTTAAAGTGTGCTTTTGTATGCACGTTTGTTTTTCTCCAATTCTCCAAATTGTCTCTGGCCATCATTCTTACAGGGGAAAAGTAAGGCAGAAATTTATTTATTTGCTTATTAGAGGTATGTATGTGCTTGTACTGCGTAAAGCTTGAGCCAAAGAGTGGGAGAGCCTTTTGACCACTGCTTTGGAAAGCTTCCATGGAACAGCTTATGACTGTACTTTGTTTATAACTGTAGTTTATCTGGTTTCGATCAAGCAGTTCCCATTCCATTAAAATGTTCAATATGATGAAGGTGAGAAAGGAAGTTCATAACAAACCTTTCCCCTGAATGACGTGATTTAAAAAAAATTAAAAATATATTTTAAATGATTGTTTAGTAAAAATAATAATAAACACATATCAAAAGTGGAATGATAAATTGTATCTAAGAAATCAATTTTTGCAACTATGGAATATTGCAAAATATCTGTATGAAATATCTTAACTTGTTCTCCTTGTAACACCAGCTTTTCATCTCATTCCTTTGTGCGTATAGGAAGTGAATGCAACGAGAACATTGGAAGTGACTGGGTTTGTGTCTAGTTTCTGTCAGCCAGGTTCTTGTACAACACTTATTACCACTGTCAGGAATGACTGTGATTTCATCCTTATGCCAGTGTCTAACAGGAAGCATCATGCTTTGTCACCCTATTAATCTCAAATCCTTTCATAAGCTCTAATTTTAATCATTTGGGAGGATTTTCAATACAAATGCATGTATGCCTAATGATGCTTGGATAATGGATTAGAAAATTTAATCACTGAGCTTTCTCAAGGTGTGCTGAACAGATGTAGATCCTCACTACATATGAGGTTGATAAAATGAAGAAGTTGAGTCCATTAAGCTCCAGTAAGTCTAACAGTGCTCAGCTGGATGCTGATTTGAATGCAATTGCTCAGAAATCTGAATATTTATTTCTTTTTTTTCAAAAGGAAATGACAATTCTGAACTGAACAAATCAAAAATACAGCAACCAGCTCTCCTCAATTGCTTGAGTTTTTTTAAATGTTTCAGTGCCTTTCAAGGTGAAATATTTAAATCTCATTTACATTTTCTTAGATGCATTTTGTATTAAGTGTGAAATGCAGATATAAGAAAGGCATTTGAAATGGAAATGTGATACATTATGTTTTAGGGATTTAGGCTTATCAAATTTCTCCCTTCTTTCAAAGTGGACCATTATAAGAAACAACCCACCAACCCACCCTAAAAATATCACACCCCCAAAAAAGCCCCACAAAAAAAATACTGTGTTCAGAAGTAATGATGCAGTAATGCTCTTCAGTGGAAAAACGTTCCTTCCAAAAAATTCCTAGTATCTTCCTACATACACAGTTTCTATGATGATCTTTCCTGTCTCCTCTAGTTCGTGTCCTGAGGACTATGTTTTCCCAAATTGTCCTTAAGTGTATATCTTCTCATAACATGTTGTTCTTTCTTGTGTCTTCCAGAGCTGTGTACCTCCCCAGGTCTGCCTTTCATTTCAGCTCCAATCCACAGGATCACAGACTGAATCTGTTCCTCCTGGTTAGTTCCTCTCTGCCCTATCCCAGAGGGAATGAGGAACCTCTGTTGGGTAAAGGAGGGGTAAAAAATTGGAACTGTGTAATATGGGAGAGATGTGTGAGGAACAAGGAAGAAAAACAGTACTTAATTCAAGTGGGTTGAGAGGGCAAGTCTCTCTAGAGGATCTGTCACTAGATCTCTGTGCATTGTAGGTACTTTAGTAATAGGAATCCACAGCTCACTGATCATTTGTGTAAATCTTTAAAAAACAAGTTGTATGTGAAATATATTGGCAATCAAGAAGTCCCCTAGCATTTTCTAACCCAAAGAGATTGCTGCCTTTGGTGGGCTCCTCTCCCACCATCTCACATATGAAAGAGGTAGTGCATAGAATTTGTCAAGGGCTTTGTATGAAGACAATAGGCAGATATGTCTCTTAGGATGTTACTGTAATCACTTTTAGATTATTACTGTAAGGTTTTCTCTCACATACCACAAGGTTATCATCAATCAGATTAATGCTTTTAGTACAAGTCTGCAGGCCCCCAGGTAAAAATGCCTTGGTCTTATCAGGCTCTGTTCAGTCACAAGAACTGCAAATGTATGTTCACACCTTACAACAGACTTACTCTTAGGACAAGTAATGTGGGTGGGAAATTTTCCTGCTTCAGAAATCATGGAGGGGTGGAGCTCTGACTCAAGGTAATAAAACACCTGTTCAGCAACTTCTGACACTCTTCAAGACTGTAAATATGTTTCAGAAGACACTGGCAACTGTGGAACCTAGTATTAGGGTGCCATTTGCAGCACCCATTTTCAATGCAGCAGTGATCTCGATGGCATCAACATCTGCCTTATCTCAGGTAAGTGGAAAACAGAATGAACCTGGCAGGTGACTCTGAGAGTTTGATTCAGGTTTGTCCCCAGAATAGAGACAGCTCAAGTCCACCCAAATCCATAGGTTATAAATCTTCAAGAAAACAAGACATTCTTCCTTGGATATCTGCAGCTGTGTGGAGTCCATAGCTTTCCATACAGAGTAGAAAGAGCTTTCCTGGCACGTTCCTCCTTTCCACACCTTGCTGATGCAAACAGTGAGGCAGCACAAATTGCCCATTACACATTGCAATTCAACACTGAGAAGCTGAAAGAAGAGGGAAAAACTGATCTTTGCTCTCTTTTTCATCCTTTGTCCTCCTTCTCTCAACAGCATCCCAGCAGCAAATCAAGCCCATTGCAAAATGAAGGACAAAAATGGATGGTGCAGGATACAGAGCAGAGTGATGTTGATGCTGAGGTACCAACCAGAACAAACAAATTATGTGTGGGACAAAACCACACATGAGAAGGGCATGACCTTCTTTTTTTCCTTTATTGTTTTATGAGTTTCATATGCTTATTTTGAAAAAGACATTTCATAGGAGAAAACTTTCTTTACGTGAAGCATCTGTATTCCTTTGTTGGTTTTTTTTCCTTTTTTCATACTATTATTTTATCCATTTATACAAAGTTTTTAAAGTTTTTATTCCTTAGTGAAATTTCTTAGGGGAAATGTACTTAATTTGCTGTTAAAATGGGACTGAGTTTGGCTTCTTTTAATGCTGTCATCTCTATTTATTTTAATTGAGTTCTAGATCTGAATGAATGGAGAATGTTGCCTGTGTCAGCAAGTCAGAATGTAGCTGTAGCTGATGGTGATGGGTCTGGGCTCACTTTATTTACTGTGCATGCTGTAACAAAAGGAGAACATCTCTAGCAACCTTAGAAAGTCCAGTGATAAGAGTTGTATTCGCACTGAAATGGGCCAGTTGTATCAGTGATGATTTTTCTCTTCGTGTTTGATTAGCTTGTAGCTGGCTGTACTTTGTTTCAAAGTTGTTTCAAGGTAAAACAGGATGATTCCAAATAAAATGCTAGCTTATGTTTGATGATATCGTAAGTGAGGTGTGATTCAGTATCTGCAGCTCGTAGGAAACCTGTATGTTTAATTCTTGTTTGTGTGATCACAACTCCAGATCAATAGAAAACTATAAGCATTGCTTTGTTTTTCTTCAGGTGTATCATAAAAAGATTGAAACCTCTCTTGCTAGTAGCATTTTGGCATTTCCTATAGGTGGAAATTAGAGTATAAAAATGGTGTCTAACTATCACTGGGGTGTCAAATTTGACATAAATGACAAAGTAGCATAAACAAAACTGAATTGTTGAGAATTTGCTGTGTATGTATATATATTAAAACTCAGGGAATGCTCTAAAGCAGGAAAATGATCTATTGAGCAGTGCAATGACTCAATCATGGTAGCATTTCTTTAATGGCTAACTGTATTTATACTGACGTTGTTTTTCGGTTTGAAAGGCTCCTGGCTAAAGGCATCCAACCCTATTTTACCACTAATGTAGTTATACGTGTGTATAAAGATCGTTAGAATCCAGCACATTTCTGAATCTATGTAAAGCAATGTTAAAATGAAATTGTACGGCCATAAGCCCCTGCATATAGGGGACATAGGGGTTCCTTTCTAATGCTTTAATTCATAGTCCTTGTCATAGTTTCTTCTTATCAAATCCATCGAAAGTTCCCTTTTGCACTCCAAATTGTTTAACAAGAAAGGTGTTCTCAAGTCACTCTCTATTTGCCTTCTGGCTCTTGAACATATCTTCTCTCCTCTGTAATAAAGCTTGGCAGAAAACTGGCATTAAAGGCACAGGATTGTGTGAGCTGCCCAATTTCTGCTTCTTAAGTATTGAGTTTCCTAAGCAGCTTTCAGCCATTCCCTTGATCTTTGTAACCCATAGTTTGCCATCTAAGAGAGGAAGATGACAATAAGTAGAAAGCTGTTACAAAGGACAACATACTTTTCTTAATGTTAATGCTCAAATATTTGCCCAATTATTTGCTTTATTTTCAGAGGACTTTGTGTAACTGTGTGATGAATTGAATATATACTGGACTGGCATTAGAAAATCATGCCCATGGGCTGCTGTATGCTGTGTCACCTATCTAAAGTACAAAGCCAAAAGTTCCCGCTGCTAAATTATCTGGAAAAAGTACCAACTTTGTAAACCTGCCCCTTCAGCTTTTAAAATGGATGAGAACAACTACAGTGTAACCCTTTACCTGTTTCTGGGAGTCCTGAGTTGTCAGTTTGCCTTCTAGCGCCTTAGTCATGAATACAGGAAAGATGAAACATGCTGAAAAGATCATAAATAAGTATGAGTAAGCCAGTCCATAATAACAGCAAATCTAGCAAATTTATCACTATGATCTATGTTAGTGGATTGTCTTTCTCATACATCTACAGTGTAATTCATTCAAAAGATGCAAAAATTAAATGACAAATTACCAGATTAAAAAAACTTAGTTGTTGGCTCATCTTCTGTAAATGCACTGAAAATTTAAAGAATAATGCAGGCAAACATAATCTCAGCTCAAGTATTAGCAGTGAACAGGGAGCATGACCAAGTTATTCTGCCAGACATTAAATCATAAATCGAGAAGAATTAGGAGAATATTCATCACTTTTTAATTTATGTGATACTCATAACGTGGTGTGCATCCCTTCATGGTTTGATACAAAACTAGAAAAGTAATATAACATTATTTCCAAAACCCCCATTGTGCATCCACTTAAAAACAAACCTTACCTCTTCCATAGGTAGCAATAAGTCTTTAAGGAAGGCTGCTCCTTCTGCCCATCCCCATCTCTTTGCAAGGATGAGTTCAAAGATCTAATGTACACAGATTTTTCTTTATTAGAGAAGACTGCAGGAGAATTTGCGTCCATCTGTGACTGTGGATACTCAGACTTTGGTGACACTCTCTTCAGCCTAGGTATCAGGAATATTCTTGGCTTAATATGAAACGTTGTACAGAAGATGGCTGTTTGTGATAATTAGTCACCCATGGATAGTTGATTACATTACGAACTCCCTGAATGAATCTTTTCTCTTTTAATTTAACACAAATGATCCTCATCAGCAGTAACACATTTCTCATTTAGTTTGTTGGCATTGCTGTTGCATTATCACAATGAACTGATGACTAGAGGGAAAAGAGGATTAGTTGCATGATTTCCATTGAAGTATCAGGATCTTGAGCTTCAGTTGTAAGATGTTTTGCTCTTGGAGTTTTCTGGAGCAGCATTTCTGTCTGGCATTTGGCCAACAGAAAAGTATTATGTGGAGTAATTTTTTATTAACTTTCATCTCTAACGAAGATAAGTCTCCCTTTCATTTGTCTCAGATTTACTTAGTAATTAATAGCTTAATAGTTAGCAGTTCTCTTCAGAGATATTGGTGTCTCAAATTATGATGATGACGAAGATCACTGAATATTGCTCCTCCTTTAATGCCCTGAGGAGAGGAGTGAAGATGTGCTCTAGAACTGCTGTTTTTTCTGTTCTTGCTTTTCCATGAAAGACTTTAATTTGAGAGATATGGACCTGAGTGTTACACAGAGAAGAGACTGGTTCTGAGAGCTGTGAAAATCCTTTTCTCACTGGTAGAAATGTAGAATATAAAGACTAAAGCTTTCATTACTCCTTCAAATTTAAAATAATCATTGTTCTTTGGGACAGGCTAGAACAGGAAGGGATTTTGTTTACCCAATGAATAGACTCAAGGAGCAAGGCTCAGATAAAGGAAAACTCAGTTATCTTCTTTCTCTCCACTTGATTTGTCCTGAATGTCCTCTACCTCCAGCACACTTGATTGCTTCTTTCAGGTCCATGCCACTAGCTCTTTCATCTTGTTAATTCCTTGGATCTCTTTTTTCTATCTGCTTCTTGAGGTCTTTGTTCCATTGATTGTATTTTAGGTATGCTCTGACTGACAAAACCTGTGCTTTGCTGTCTCATAGGACTGAGATTTCTCAGCCAATACAGCAGAATTTTCTGTGACAGGGACCACTTGACTCCAAGCACAGCTCATTGGCTTTTCTCTTATGCAGCACCAATCCAGAACTCTCCTCCCAGGAGAAATAAGATGTTTGAAAACTTGCATAATCTTTGACACTATCTGATCTATGTAGTATCTCACTATTCTTCAAGAAAATACCATGTAAGTTTTATTGTTTTGTTTTCTTCTCAATATAATCCTCCCATGTGCTGGTTCTCTTACCAGTCTGTCTTCATTTGTATTCACAATATGAGGTCCCTGCGAGGCATTCTTCGTGTATCCTCTATTCTGCTCCACTGCAATGGCATTCAGGAATGAGCATATGACTGGTGCTTGATGTAGATGTGTCTTTGCACAGCTCACACTAGTTTTTGTTACTCTACTCTTAACAAATCCAAGTAGTGTACATGCACCTCTAACAGCATTTGAAAACACAGGGTCTAGATACTGATTGAAGTACTGGTGCCACAAATTTTCACTGGAGAAAGTATTTCCTTTCACTCGTTCTTTTATTTCTCCTGAAAATATGATTGCTGTTGTTTTGTTTTTTTTTTTAATTTGAAGACTATTTTTGAGATGGATATGGACCAGACAAACCCAATTAGTCAGTGAGTTTCTTTAAGAACAAAGCAGGCTTACGTACTGAGGTCACAGGTTTTGCATGCTGATGGCAAAGGAGTGGTCTGCTGTAGTGGTGGAGGCAGACGTGTGGAGCTGGCACAACAGATTCCAATAATACTGAGATCTTACCTCCCTGGTTTAAAACAAACGGTCCTATAAAGTGTTCTGTGCCCTATATATGACAAGTTGGTAATTTTCTATTTAGTTTTAGTATATATCCATCCAGAAGCTAAGTAAGTGCACATGCATCTTCTACTTCTTGTAGCCTGTTACAGAAAACGTGTTTGTTCAGAGCTTCATTGCCCTCTTGTTGCTGCGAGTGTGCTGATTCTGCACCTCAGCAAAAAGTATTAGAATTTTTAAAAGTCAGTTTACTGAAAATCTTCTGAAATCCTGATTCCTGGTTATAAGCATGAGCTCATGGGCAAAGCTGTATGGTTATTTTAGGCATTGGTTAGCTTTTATATAATGTCATCAAATATCAAGGTTTTTTTTTTTTTAATCATTCTTGCCATTTCATAGAATAACTCTGTAGCTTGACAATTGCTGTGCTTTTTTTTTTGCCTTTTTTTTTTTTTTTTTTTAATGACCTTCATGTCCTTTATAGAGATAGAAACAATTTGGGAGATTAAGCTAATTTTGTCATGATGAATTCTTCATGGTCCAATGCTTTACACACTTCAGCTGATGTACTGTCTTCTATCACTGATTTCTTATACCTTGACCTTCTTAGCAGTCTTTGACTTCAATCACAGTAGCAGCAGTCAGTGAGTTTTCTCTTTATTTCACTTTATACTTTCTCCCTGTTGTTCTAATCAAGCTTTATCAGAAAATAGATAATAATTATTTCATCATCTTCTACCAGCACTCCTCCATTTTTACTTAAGATAATCTTTTCATACTTCTGGTCATTAGCTTTTGCAACAGCTTCTTGTTTTTGCTCCCTGTTCTTATTGTTTTTGAAGTGACTTTAATAAGAATTACTCATCTGTTTGCCTTCCCCAATGATCTAAACTCCTCCTTGAACTCCGTCTGAGGGTAATTTACCCTCTTATCTCCACTTTCCTATCCATCATTTTCTTCTACACTTTCCGCATGGATGCTTAGGTGACTGCAGACCAGGGACTGGTGAAGAAAGTGTACTTTGTTACCTACTGTATTGTTGCTGTAATTACAATTATAAGAGATGGCTTCAGCAGAATTTGGATTCTTTCAGTGTTTGATTGTCATTACAATGCATATATCCCAAATTTTAAAGCTCATCTCCTTTGTTAATTTTTTTTTTTTTTTCCCAGCAGGAAGAAACATCACTTTACTCCCTGCTCACTGTAAGAATCATAAAGATGACAAATGCTCATCAGGCAGACTTCTGTAAGTATCAGATTTTCCTTACTGACATTATAGAGTTCTAAAGTTACTGGATTCTCACTAGCACTAGCCACTATACAAATGCATAACACAGAAGTCATACTAGCTAAGAATATATGATCAAATCCAAATTTTTATATAGAATATCTGTTTCCAATTTCAGGTGTTTTGTTTTTGTTTAAATAAATAAATAAATTCAGCAACAGGTCAGTAATGCCAGTTTGGGTATGAGTAAAACTAATACATAGGTTGCTCCTATTTATTTCTTTGGAAACTGCAACAGATTTAAAGGGCACAGTAACGCTATTTGATAGAGCTGGTTCTCAGCTACCATACACTATTTTTCAACATAGTCACTACTATTAGATGAGCACCACCAAAAATGAACAAGAGCCTGCATGTTGTGTTCGTAAAAATCTGCACAGGCTGGGATGACAGCTATACTTGCCCATCTAGAACGTGGCTTGTCTTTCACATCACTGTCACTACTGCTGAAATGCACCACCCACTGTCTCTCTGTGCTCATGTCTACTCTTTGGTTTCCACAAATGTTCAGCAAGCATCGATGAATACCGGTGAAGCCATTTTTTTCTGCATGGAGGGATTCAGTGACACACCTTTGCTTCATACACACTTCCATGTCAGACAGTATTTTACCAGACTTCTCCTCTGCTGTCATCTGTTCACTACAGTGGAATACAGGACTGAAATCCTTATTCTGTCACTCTTAACTGCTTGTTGGGATTCCTTATAGCATGTATCAGAAGTTCAGTGGAGCTGTATAATTTGCATGTCCTGAGCATCCTAACATCAGCCATATTGTTGTGGATGTTTTTGACTCTGGTCATACACTGAAAGTTGTATAACAGGGGACTGTAGTACGTAGTATGTATGTTATGGCTCACATGCAAAGAGTTCTGAAGAGGTGTGGTATTTACCTGGCACTCACCCTTAGTGGGTGCTCCATTTCCACAATATTTTTTCTCTCCATGATTTTCTTCTGACATTTCTGTATGTGCCTCATGAACCTGGCAGGTTGCTAATAACCGCAGCTTTGTGTATCAGTTTATCATACTTTTCTTTCTTATCATGCTGTGCCTTTTCTTTGTTTCTGGGGGGATTGTGCTGAGGTTCACTGATACCACAGCCTCTCCACTGCCTGATGTCTCATATAACGTTACCTCATTCTTCTGTCTTCCTGAGTTTTAACTTTTTTTTTGTTTTTTGTTTTTTTTTTTTGCACAATCTGAGGATCCATAAGTATAAAATGAAATTTACAATTACTGTTTGCACAGAGCAAAGTCTATTCTTTATCTGTATTTTATTTGTATTTAATATGTTAGTTTCAGCGCACTTAGCAAAGTTGGTGCAATCCAGGTCTAAGGGTCCTCCTGCCCAGGAAGCAGGTCATCAGACAGACTTTGAGGAAGGCTAAGGAGTTGGTGGGGTGCCTTTTTGTTTTTCTCCAAGTGTTATTTGACTTCCACTGGATAATTCAGAGATGGCAATACTTTAATCACAAATATTCCCACTTGTTTTTAGTTTTTTTCTTCAATGGAAAAGTATTCTACAAAGACTTATCACCATCTCTGTATATTTCACTGACTTTGGAGTTTTAAGAACACAGATATCACAGTTGTCAATTATCCATCCTAATGGAGAGAAGTATTTGGTTCATGTGGTCTGTAACACTGAATTGCAGAGATTAGAAAAAATATCAGAGGACAGCAAAGAAGGTCAGTGTTCTTTCACAGCTATGAAACAGTGCACTTATCTGCATGACCTTACCACTATTCCTTTGAAGTGCTGTTTTAATTTCTTTTAGTACCACCTTTGATCTAGAATGGAAATGGAATGATAAGAATCATGATTCACTATGTTATGCAAAAGGATTGCATGAAATAAGATGACAGTGTTCTCTCAGAAAACAGTTAAATGTTGTGACCTCATCCTCCATCTTCCAGCAGGATTTCAGAGAAAATCCTGTGGAGTGAGATGCAATTTAGGAAATTCCTAATACCACCGAAACATACATCACTTGAGTAGGGATCAAGATGTGCAGGCTCCGTTTTGAGCTCACTGTATGGACTTTTCCTATGTACGTATAGACAAATCATCTGAGCACTCTGTGCCTCTGCTTACCTACAGAACTTGTATTAAAAAAAATGTTCTCCCAGATATTTTGTCCATCTTCTCTATTTAGATTATGTGCACCTTTTGAAAGGCGTGACCTCTTACTATGTGTAGAGGGATCCTAATTTAAGATGCAAGACAAATCCTGGAAACAATGAGAAGCATCTCCAGATTCTTTTGTAAATTACTGGCAAACAAGGGTCGGGGCCAGTAGCTGAAGAAAAGGAACTTTTTCTGCCAGAAATTTCCCAGCTACTGTTGTGGCTTTGTGTGCATTCTTTAAATAAATTGAAGTACAGTAAGCCATTTGCAGTTGAACACTGAAGGCAGAACAAATCAAAAAGTCCTTTGTTGAGTGAGCAGCAGCAACCTGCCTGTGCTCGCAAAGAAGTTGGTGTCTCCCAGGGAAAACTGTATGTGACAATACAATTTCAATTCCTTGTATACCATGCAAACAGCTATCTGGTGATTTTCAAGCACTGATTTGGATGTGATGCCAATGTTCTTTTGAATTAATGTTTTATTTTTTAAGTATTTGAAGCATCAGAAAACTAAAATAGCTACATATACTATTGTGTGCTGATGAGAATTAGAAAATGACATAGTTTATCTAGGCTTATCTTAGCAGTATGATCTTTTTCCCTGGAAAATGGAGTACAAGCAGCTGGTGCAGATGCCATTAGGTTTGAGATATCAGTGGAAGGATGACAATTCTGTGATTGTCATTGCCAAATACCAAATCAAGGAACAAGGATTCACTTTCCAACCAAGTGCTGAAGCTTCTAGGACTTGCTTTTTCTGCCAGCATGCTGGCTTCCTGTCTTTCTAACTACATATGGTTATCAATCTGCTCAAGTTTCTGTTCATCTCTGCTTAGATAAAGCATGTTCACTTTCCTCAATTTTCTCTCAGTTCATTGCAAGTGTCATGCCAGGCCATTAGAGTTCTTATAATTTTCTCTGACTTGCCATATCCTTGCTTCAGGTAATGCTTCTTCCTATGTACTTCCACTGGTGTTCCTCACTACTACATATACCCAACTTGATCCTAGGTTTTTTTTAAATGTGCATCTTGAGACCCGTGGGATGTGTGGGAGTCTTGGCGTATCTTGAGATGTAGTGCTACACCTTTGCCTGTAGG
Organism: Chrysolophus pictus; assembly: GCA_037305975.1. Lineage (NCBI taxonomy): Eukaryota > Metazoa > Chordata > Aves > Galliformes > Phasianidae > Chrysolophus > Chrysolophus pictus. The sequence goes on along the minus strand of CM074580.1, from coordinate 25,505,875 downwards.
CAGCACATGCTGCTGGATCTGAGCAACCATTGTGCCTGTTTGTGCACGGAGACAAAACTAAAACAGAAAAAAACCACCCCGCTCCTCCTCGATGGGCCAATTAACCCTTGTAATACACCTGGTGTCACTGCACTTTTGTGGGCTCCTCTGCATTTAGATAATTCTCAGCTCTGACTTTTGCTTCATACTTCACACAACGAGTTTCTGGCTTGTCTCATCATGCAGATACTCTTGACAGACCAGAGCTAATTAGTTTTCACTGTTCCTAGCTGACCCTTTTGTCAATTCATATAATGGGTTTGATTCAAACGCAGATTTCAGGCACTCCCTGATCGCACTGTGGGTATTTGAGAGGTGCTAAGATAAGAAAACTAGTACTCATCCTGCTACCCTGCAGGTGCTCAGTGTCATTAGCAGGTTCCTATGCAGTTGCACTGGGGAGGTGGTAGGCAGTTCAGGAAACAATGCTGATGAAGCTTGTGGGATCTTACAGTCCAGTACCTTCTTTGCATTACCTTCTTAGCCCAAAAGATGCAGATAGTCTTGAATAAAAGAATGACTTAACTTTTTCGGTTATTTGTGTGTTCACTTGCTCTTTCTCATCTGGAGTTGTGTAGGGCAGGGTGGAAACTTCAGGGACAGTGAAGGCACACGTGCCACAGGCTTTCATAAATCTCATTGACTGACAGGAGGAATATCTGACCAGGACAAGGTGGTGGAGAAAACAGTGCATTAGCTCCTTTTCTCACTTCTAACACCCACTCTAATGATTGCATTTGCCAGAAGGATAAGGGGAGAAGGACCGCAATAGCTCAGGTTCTCTATCTTCTTATTTCTTTCCTTAAATAAATCAGTTACTAAATGACCATGCAGAGCTGTGCCATTGTTAGCATTTACTCCCTTTATGGTAGTCCCTACAGCATACAGCTGGAGCTACCCCACTCTTGTGGTCAAGAAAGTCATCAGTGAGGGGCTCAGCATTGTCTGATACACCTGAAGCTTCAGCATTAAAAAAGAGAAGAGCTGTTGTGCTGCAAGTGAAAGATGACCTCTCCCAGGTTTCTGGATAATGCTAATGACATTATTTAGTATGTGAAAAGGTGAAAACCTCTTGGACTCCACTGGATCTCACATAATCCTGAGGAGAGAAGTCTCTGTGCTGAATGGTTCTTTGATATTATACTGATGTAGATATTGAGTGATACAGTACACCAAGAGTTGATCTTTGCTGCTGAAGAACATATGTGGGCAAGTTAACGCAGAAAAGGTGAAGAGAGCAGATGGGAAGGCTGGTCTGATGTAATCAGCCCCATTAGTGCTGGCTAGCTGCAATGCTGAATTAGAGCTGTATTACCTAATAAGAAATTACTTGGTGTAAGTTTTAGATTGACTGATGCTTTCTTCCCAGCAACAGCACCTTCTTTGCTGGGTGTTGTCCTACAAGTTTAAGAGGCTGTGGCTAGAGGGGTCCCCATGATATGGCTATCAGAGGTAGGCCAATGTAAAGTCTTGGAGGGTTGAAACATGGGTGTGATGTATTTTCAAATTGTACAAGCTGGTTGTTAAATGCTTCTGGAGTTGGAAGTGAATCTGAGTTTTGTTTCGAATATGTACTGGAAGCTTTCTAAGCTGTGAGCATTCAGAACAATTATGCTGCTCTGTTTGGTATTACCTTTGCTTTTTTGCTGTTCATTTTTCACCTTTGCATGAAGGGAGACCTTAGAATCTTTTAAAAGAAAATCTCACAGCTTTTTAGTTCTCATTGGATTAAAAGCTGCACAGGTTGTAGGGCTCATTCACATGGGGACCCTGCTGATTCCTTGTAAAAGACGTCTCTGATAACACAGTAAGGTCTTTGAGCCTTCGTTATTTCCACAAGCAATCTGCAAAGTGTAACACTGCATTTATAGATGAGTTTAAAGGACAGATTTCAGTTCAAATCAGCTTTCAGGCAGATAATATTTGGAGGTAACTTCATAATACTGTATTACGTTGGTGAAGGAAAATGACCATGGAGACAACATCTGAAGACTGAGAAATAGGAGCAGCTCTTCTCCTCCTTTAAGGTGAAGTGAGGTAAACTCGGATTCAAGGGAAACCTGTCTGTGCAGGTAGAGAGGAATTCACTAGGAGTAAATTATATATGTGTTTTTGTGTGTGTGTATATACATATATATATATATATATAACTCTATATATTTGGCATTATAAAGTGCTGTAACAGGATAGATGGGATTTTATAGTTTATGTTAATTGTTCTTAAAAGACTGGTTTTTCTCATATGCTTTGTTTTTCAGTGCTATCTTTTTTTTTTTTTTTCTGAGAGACATAACTGATTGTAGCATGTGATTGTTAATTTTAGAAACATGCCAAAGGACTGTATTTTCATGATGCAGCAAACAGTTGTTAGTGGTTATGAATATCTGGGTTCGGTTCTAAATGTTCATCCCATTTTTAGCTTGAGGACAGAGATGAGAAATAGTCCAACAGTGCACAAAAGGAACAGTTCACAAAGTTGAAAATGGGGGTAGGGTATAAATGACACCTAGTAGTGACATACAAGAAGACCATGAACTCAGATCTCTTAGCCTCTCCATAGAATGACATGATATTATCAGGGAATGAGGTTGCCACATGTGCTGTGATGTAAGAGCCATGCATGGCATGAAATTACCAACGATGCCTAGTAATATAGAGTTGCGTTAAAAGTAGAGCATGAAGAAAAAACAAATATAATTTCTTTTATTAGCTCCCAGGTAATAATGAATGAACTGGAAGATTTTTGCTAGCTGTTCCTTACTTTTTTTTTTTTTCCAGGGATAAGATTGATCAAAGAAACTGGTTAATCATTTCAAGTTCTCCCACATAATAGGGCATGACAATCTTCATCAGACATCCCGCTATCCTGTTATTTTTCTTGGTCTCCCTGTTTGCATATCAAGTTGACTTCATATGAATTAATGCCACTTCTACAGGAATATATAACATCAGTGTGACAGCATGAGGAATAGCTGATAACTGTATGTATAAATCAAGGAGAACATAGGAAATAGCAGGAATTTGATGGCAAACAACACATCTTCCCATCAGTAGAGACTGCAGACAAACTGTGGCACAAACATATGTGGCATGGTTTATTTCTCCACCGGAAGAGGATATGCTTTATCCTAATGGCCCCACCTCACCTCATCTTCAAGGTCAAAATCTGTTACTAACAATTATACATAATTTGTCTGTGATTAGCTAGGCTTGACATCACACCCAGAATTAGAGTGGCTGAGGGAGGAAGGTACCTCCAGACATCATCAAGTCAAATCCTCTGCTCAAAGCAGGGTAAGCTGGATCAGGCTTTTCAGAGCGATGTTCAGATGGCTTTGAAAGTCTCCACGAATGGAGACTCCACAATCTCTCTGGCCATCTTGTTTTGGTGTTTGACTGCTCTCACAGTTATTGTTGTTTTAGTTTTGTATTCTTAAACTTACCTTTTTGCTATGTTTAAATGGGTTTTCCTGTATTTTGATTCATGCCTATTGCCTCTTACCTTTCACTGAGCACTGATGAGGAGAGTCTGACTCTTTCTCTTCTTGTTCCCATTGTCAGCCATATTGCTGGCTTATGTTCCACCTGGTGTCCACCAGAACCCCTAGCTTCTTCTCTGCAGAGATTTCATCCAGTCATTTGGCCCCCAGCTTGTTCCGGTGCATGACATTATTCCCATTCGTGTGGAGGACGCGGCGTTTCCCTGATTAACTTCATGAGGTTCCAGCTGGCCTGATCTGTCAGCCACACCTCCCATTTTTGTATCATCTGTAAAATCCATCCCATAATCCACATTGTTACTGAAGATGCTAAACAATATTGGCCTCAGTGTCAGGCCCTGGGGTGCACCTCCAGTGGCTGGCTTCCAGCCAGACTCTGTGCTGCTGATTACAACTCTTTGAGCCTGGCAGCTGAGCCTGTTTTTAATCAATTTCATTGCCTGTTTATACAGCCTGTGCTTCCATAGTTTGACAAAGAACTGTCAATAGCTTATTTTAAGTAAATATTTATGAAAGCAATGCTCATATGGAAAAATAATTTCAGCAAGTAAACTCAAGAAAAAGTTTTATTGAGGGAAACACCCCAATAAATCTGTAGATGAAACAGTAACAAAAGAGATTCATAAATGCTATGGCAGATCATTCATGCTCAGCATGGACTTCTAGCACTGTCAGCTTTTTTCAGTTTTATCATGAGTCTTATCTTATGCACTGTATGGTTGAAAGGATAGAGCATCTCTGTTCTCATTTAGAAGAAGAGATGGAAAGAACTGGCCTTTGCAGTTATTGAAAAGTTCTTCCTGTACCCGACGGTAACCAGATATCAAAAAGGAGAGAGTTTATGAGTCAGATCAGTGTAGCGTTTCTGAAGTACGTTACATTGCATCTGCTTTGGTGATTTTGGGGGAAGACGGACTCGTGTTTTTGGAATGCTTGGCATCAGGAGTGTTAAGTGCATTAATGAGAGGAGGGAAAATCTAGATGGCCTGAAGTCATATGGAGATCTAGGCTTCCTATTGAGAAACAGTAGATCAGAGCTGGTGATACCACATATCAGGATAAGTACTTCATAGCTTTGCAGGCCATCAGATGTTGCAGTGAGGGGAGTTATTTCAGTGTATCAGACAGATTGGTAATTACAGCCCTCCTGTACAGTGTAAAAAGAATCCTACATCAGTAGTTGCCAAAATCAAGATATCCTTTTGCTTCAATTATGTAAAAACCCACAACACTGAAATATTTCTTGTGGAATCACCCTCAAACACAGAAAGGCAACTTACATCCTTTGTGCAGAGTTTACCTGGTAGTTTTAAGAAATTCCTTCAGATTCAGTGCAAAGATTTATCTGAAGATCTCCCTGCCAGACAGTCATCACCCTCCAGGATTACCCTACAAATCTTGACATGGCCTCTGGATTTCAAGTGACACTTTATATTTAGGCAAAAAATCCCAAAGCAATGTATCTGAGCACAGACAGCAGAACTACCCCTCTTTTAACCTCTGACACGGTACATTTTGCCAATAATTCTGACTGTATTGCAGACCGCTGGTGAGCACATGGCACTGCTTGCCTGTTCTTCTCCTCCCACACTCTGTGGGTCTGCCAGCTTCAGTGGGCTATGAGTGGTTTTACAACATTCTATCAGCAAAGAGTCAGTGTTTTCACTGCATGTTTACAGAAAACAAGCATTAATCTTTTTGACCATGGGGTAGGTAGTTTTAGTGATTGCTGTGGGACCAGATTTCTCCCTTTCTCCTCTTTTCTCACCAAAGCATGTGTTTACGCCCCAGGATGGATCAGCCCTTCCAGTTGCCTCTGGAAAAGTTCTTGTTCAGGATCTGAGAATCTCTTTGGTGTTTACTTCACTCATGATCTATGGGATTGGAATCCTTGTAGTAAATGCAAGTTCCTTCCCTTCATCTGCAAGTTGCAAAGCCTTTCTGCCTTTTCATTTTTCCTGAGGAGAGAGGTGGAGTAGGAAATGGCTTCCAGGTCTTTCAGCAAACACCAGGAAAAGGATCCCCGGCTTCCTATTGACATACTGAAGGAACAATTGTACTGCTAGTAGATCTCTCCCTTCCTACCCCACCTAAGGAGACAATACTCAAGATAGGTGGGATAATTAATTTTTCTGTCACGGAGGGTTAATAGTAAGGCATGCCAGATAGTTATTATGTGAATTGGACGCAAACCCTTATTCTTTTAAGATTTCTCATAGAATTAAATTGCAGACATGGAAATGAGAATTTGAAAAGACTAGTTTCTAGATCATATTCTTATCTTGTTAATGTTTTTTTTTTCTATATGTAAGGGTTGCATGTAAAAAATGTTATGAGCACATACATTCTTGCACATAACAGTTATGAAGCAAAGTCGGTCAGCATTAAAAAAAATGCTAGGATTAAGTTTGCTTCTGTTATGTTTGTGAGCCCGTATAGTCTCCCCACCTTTCTCAGTTCCTTTACTGGGGCTGGTATCTTCTTTTCTTGCTATTTCCTTGTTTCAGCTGAAATTCATTTCTTTGCTTAATGCTCATGCCAGTCTGACACATTTGGCGCTGCCACCCTCAGAGGTCTGGCTGGATGAGCAATGGCCCACTCTTGCCATGGAGACAACTTATATCCAGTTTTTCTTGTTGTCTCTACTCTATGCATCAGGGAGTTTGAGGTTGGGATATCTGGAGCATAGGGATTTTTGCTGCTGAGATCTAACAAACACTTGAAATTATTTAGTTTGCAATAAGGTAATAGTGTGGTCAAATACAGACAGATTTCTATGTGGCAATTTTCTTCTTCTGCAAATGACCAGGGAGCTGGAAAAAATATTAATAAGGGACAATATAAGACTTCTGGCTGTGTATATTATTATATCACTGGCTAGGACTGTATTAAAGTATATACATGCGGGACTGTGCATAACTATTTGGATTCTCTGCTTATTAAAACAGTGTTGCAATGAACAAGTTATCTTTATCTACCTGCATGATTCTTATCTTCTTGCATCAGCCTGTAGATATGAGAAAGAACTGGCCATCTCATATCCATATTCAAACTACAGAGCACTTATGTGCCTCCATCTTTTGTGCTGTGGTTGCCCTATCAGACATTTTGTGCCTATGTTTCTATAGTAAGCCAGTCTGATTGCTACGTGAGTCTCTGGTTGCCAACTGCTTCAGATGAGAAATTCCAAACAAAAACCATCAAGAACTGCAAAGATCCTGTGTGGAATGAAACTTTCTACTTTCGGATACAGAGAAAAGTCAAGGTACCCAAAGTTCTCATCTCATCTCTATGCAGTTTCTTTTGGTTTAAACCAAAACAGGATGTCAATACTTCTAATGCCTATCTGAGTTTACGTAAAGTTCTAGCAAGCTGGAGCGAACATCTTTGGCTTTTGCTACTTCCTTCCTCATGGATGCTTTTTGTTTGTATATCAGCAATTGAACCTGACCTGCTTGCAGAAGGCTGAGAAAACCAATGGCAGAGTGACGTTACAGAGAAACAATGAAGTAAATCTACAAAGCAGCCTTAGAGCAGAGAAACCTCTCTTTCACTGAGAGGACAGGAAATAAATGCATATCAAAGCCAAGAAGCTATTAAATTCTGGTATAATTAATTTTTTTATCCAGCTTAGTACTGCTAATTACGCTATTCTCAATGAACACTGCTGTTTGAAAGTGGAAAGCCCAAGAAGAGTGCAAAACGTCAGACTTGAAAGTTATTAATAATGAAGTGACCTTTACTGCTTCTGTTGATATGGGACAATATAGTACTACTAGTTATCTGTATTACTTCCTAAAATACTGTGCTTGGTGTGTTACTTTTAATCAGAAATAATGTCCAAAAAGAAATCTCATTTCAGCCTTAATTGATAAGACTAGAAACTTTTTCTTATAAAAGAGATTACACCAATTTTTTTTACTCTGATGGCAATTTGTCATTAATGCTTTTCTACTTATTTCCTCTCTCCAAAGCTGATGCTGAGCATGGAATATTTGCACAATGTTATATTTCTTGAGGACATGCTAACAAATTGTATATTTTTTCATTTCTTTTTACAGAATATTCTAGAAATGACTGTTTCTGATGATGACATCTTTCGTGATGATGACCATGCTATTGTTCTTTTTGATGTAGCTAAAATCTCCCTTGGGAAAAAAGTGATGGTGGCATTTCCTTTGAATCCACGGGTAAGAACGCAGTCAGAAGTTTAACCAGAAGGGAAAAAGCATAAATGTCTTGAGGTACTCGATTTGATGTCTTGTACCACCAGAACCAACTTCTGAGTTCATCCACAACAAAATTTCTTAAAATCTTGGAAACTGTGCATTAATGGCAAAATCTTCAGCCCTCTCAAATTGCTGTTGGTTTCATCTGGCGCAGATTCTGGTCAAGTGCCCAAGCCCCAGAACAGATGAAATTTTAGGGAAGCTTTGAACTTTTACTTAACTGACAAAAAATGACAGTTTATCTAATCTGAACAGAGATTATAAAAACCAAAACAATTCAAGGGCACAATATCCCATGACAGTTTTCTAAACGTTAAGTTTTAGAATGTTGTACTCAACATAGAGAAACCAGCAATGAAGATGTTGTGAAAAATGAAGGTTTTGTAAACATCCTTTGCTCTGCTAGTACAACTGAGATCACCTTTTCCTTAGAAAAGAAAAAGCTGTATCTGTCCTTTAACGCTGACAGTAGCAAGCAAGAAACAGAATATTGTTATTTAATAAAGCATAAAGAAACTGTGCTTGAAAAAACAAAGGCTGCGTTTGCAAACCTCTGCACATGCGGACTGAGAACGTCTCATTTTTTTTCATTCATTTTCAGGGGAGTCAGGAGCTGGAAGTTGAGTTTCTCTTGGAGAACATGTGAGTAAAACCCTGTTATAATGGAAGCAGCAGCTCAGAGAAAGATTCATTGATGCAGGGAATTGTTCTGTACACTCAGTCTCACCTCAATAGCAAGTCTCCCTTTCTCCAAGCTCAATGTGTGCATCAGCAGATCACTATAAGAAAAAAAAATGCCCCACCATGGAGAATAAGTTCGTGATTTTAATTCTACACCATTCTTTTGAAATTGTTATTTATGTGGTTTGGAGTTGACTTTCAGAAGCTGGTGATATACACTGCAGTAAGTCTATGGGTTCTCTGGATGGCTCATGTCTGAGGATAATATTGCTAACCAATCTGGGACATACCTGTAGTACTAAGATTGTTACAAGCACTTCCCAGGTACTTTATTGCAATTGAATCATTTCTGCTCTGTGAGCTACATGGCTTCTAGTGAAAATGAAGCATGTTTTTACAAACAATAGAAAGGAGCAAGTAAAACCAAAATCTCTCAGAGAGAAAAATACATCTTGTTTCTAAAAAAATTCAGATGATATGATTTCTAAAGTACATGTTATTTTTGTTTTCTAGCCAGGATCATCCTGAAACCATCATCACAAATGGGGCAGTAGTGGTAAAACATAAAACATCATTTGTTTTGTTTTCTTGCTTTCTTTCCTTCCTTGTTCCTTCCTTCCCTTAGCTGGCTTTGACAGTAGTGAGAGAAACACTGTAAGTCTTCATTCTTTGGTGACACTCCTGTTAGGAGTTTTGTTTTCTCCTTAGAGGAGACAACACAGTTCTAGAGGAGCCTTCAGATTGCTATCATTTTCTTTTGTTTTTCTGCATCCATAAAATATTACAACTCATATAGCATAGCACCATCTACCATATGATAGTGATAGTTAATTCTCTTTCACTGGGTCTAGCAGAATCTAGCACATGTAGCCCACACATTCAAGCAATGATCCTTTCAACACCTGCCAGCACTGGTGTTGAGATGGCTGGGTCAGTAACCTAATTCCCTGTCCTGGTCATGTCTGTTACAGTGCCGTGAGCTGGCCTGCTTGGAAATTGAGTTTGACAGCAGGGTGAAAAAAAAACAGTTTGCAGGTAAGCTTCCTAGTTCTTTAATTGAGTATTAGTGATTTTACCCTCTCTAACAATGCCTAGAAATTGCACCAGCTGAATACTAAAGCTTTAACTGACCACATCTAAGGCAATTTGTAAAATCTTTCCAGTAGAGAACGCTGCTTGTTCTGCAGCGGGTGCAGGTTCACAGTTCTGACTGCACAGAGGGCCTTGTGCCAGATGAGAAATGACATAAGGTGCCTGCATGGGAAGTATCTGAGATCCTAAAAACCCCTGCTGTACTACTGCTAACTTCTGAAGAATCGTACCTCCTTCAGCATGATAGTCCCTGGCCTTAAATTTCTTCAGGATCTGTGACAGATCGACTTGTGCACACGCACAGAAACACCTCATTTTTTGCAGGGGTTAGCCGCTCAGCAGCTGGCTCACGCCTGTCCCCGGTCAAGAACCAGAATCTAGGAGTTCCTCTGCCCACCTCCCCTGAGGGGCTGTATCTGGTACGCAACCTCAGAACATGCATAATACACTCCAGCAGGATTAGCTGAACTCTTCAGATAAATATGGCCAACTACTGCAGAGTCAGATCTTATTTTAGGGGACTGAGAACTTTTGTTGTTCATTGTTTGGCCAGATATGAAAACACCTTATAGCACGAGGTACCTGGTGGCACTTAATGTGATCATGGAGCTGCAACAGAAACGCAGCTGTCTAAAAATTTCTGGCATTCACATCACACCCACAGCTGCCTTTTTGTTCAGTCTATTATAATGACACAACAACCTCTGGTGTGGGCTTGGATCACTTTCAGATGTCAGCTTTCCAGGTATATAGGGAGAGGAGAAGGGGATTGTTTGAATTTACCTTTTGCTTCCTTTCCCCCTTTTCCCTTTACTTGCAATTAAAAGTAACTACTCTGTGCATTTTATGTCATTGTTTTAGAGAATGAGCTAACGTTTACAGTGAGAGGATCATTTGAAGAAATGCAGAGAGTTTCACTGGGCTCTGGCTCCCGTTCCCCTCTCCCAGATCCCACTCTCTTCCACTATGCCAAATACAAGCAACCCTCATTGGATGTTGCACTCACAAAGAAGAGGAGGATTCCCAGCTTTGTACGTTACCCCTGAACGTGGTAGTCAACATGTCAGGCAGATCTGTGAACTGACCTTTATATGTGAGTAGGCAACAAGAGAAGAACATTTCTGTCTTAACCAAAAGGACCTCCATGCTTCTTTTCAGTGTGCCTGTGTGACATGCAGAGAAAGGAGGAGCAGAAGCATTCCCCTGACTTTACCTGTGAAGTCACTCCCTTCTGAGCAGGAAGCAGTCAGCAAGGTAAGCATCTGCCGATCGTTGAGAATCCTTTGCAAACTTTCAAAAATTCCTACTGGTTCCAAAGATGCAGACATTAAAGTCCCTCTGTCTTCATACAGAACTGATTGTTTTCTAAACCCCCTTACATCTAGTGTGACACATAATAAAATAAATTGATTGGAGCAAAATAAATGGGAAATTCATGGGAGAAGGAGAAAGAAGAAAATGTCTGAGCTGCTGCTCATTCTCCTTATGTGGTCATGTCCTTTACCAAGCTGGAAGTCACTGGATGCTACTAGGGCAAAGGGGTGAGGCTCAGTCCCCTAGGAGGCCAAGTGAGCTGCATGCACACGTGCATGTGGAGTTCAGCCTCTTTGGCTTCCTCTTGCATCATGTTGTTGCATTAAATACTGCAGTTTGTTCTAGAAAAATGTTTCCTGATGGAGCCTTCCAGGGATGTGAACTACTGCAGCTCTTCTCTTGTTTGTGTAGCTAAGCAGTGTGTGAGCAATCTAATCTGAACTTCTTAACAGAAGGAAGATAAAGGCTATAGATGATAGTGTTGAAACCTTAACTTGTTAAATCAGCATACATCTCTGTAATAACAGCGTAATAACAGAACACTGAGGGAACAGTCTCTCTCCCACTCTTAGTTTAACGAAGTTCAGAGCTCTGTAGATGTATTGATGACCCAAAAGTACTATGCCCCTTTGAAAGTGAGGAAATCAGACTGTCTTAAAATATCTGTATTCATTATCTTACCTTTTTGATTTTCAGTGCAGAAAATTTGGTTTGCTCTTAAAGACAAAAAAATGGTAAGAGATCTTATTTGTCTTAATAGAGTTATAGGATCTTTTAGGTTGAAAAAGACTTTTAAGATCATCTGGATCACTACTGTCCACCACTAAACCACGTCCCTTTGCTTTTGGGTAATTGTCGGTCAAGTTCCAATCCATTTGATACTGTCTGTGTTTTAAGTACTGACTTGTCCTCTTTTCAGGCAATGAAATAAAATGGGCCTGGAACAATATGGAGTTTCAGAGACTGGGATTTTATGTAACAGAACTATACAATGAGTTAAGAGTTTTTTATCCAGAACACATAATATTTTTTGTTGATATTTTACTGTAATCAGTATTACTCATCAAAAGGCCAATGTGAGCACTCACAGAAACCTCTAAGAATTATTACAAAGGTAGATTTTCAACAAAAGCTGCATTTCAAAACTCACTGAAAGAAACCAATTCTGTTTCCCTAAGCACAGACAAGGGAGCAGGAAGGCTGGCCAAAGCCAGAGTACCTGGTGACTCTAGAATATGAAAAAAAACTGAGGTAATACAGGTACCTGCATAAATTTTAATCAGCTAAACAAAGAAATAAATTCACATTAATTTATTTTTAAACCAGGGAATCACGTTGTGTATTTTGAGTCATGGTTAAGGCCTTTGTAAGTTTTGGAGGATGTATCTGTGATGTTTTGTAGGAGCTTCCCTACAAAGCCAACAATGGCAAATATTTGCACCATACCTTCTGTTCATGATGTGAGGGCACCTGTGGATGTTTGCACTTCTGAAGGTGCATTTAAAAGCCATCTTCAAAACCGTGCCTTCTGCAGGCGTTTGGCTTCATGTCTGAAAGGGAGCTGTTGTGTTACTTGCAGCTATGTCTAATTTCAGGCATCTTCAGTGAGGAGTGGGCAAAAAAGAGGAAAAAAACCCAAAACCCTTAGTCCAAACAAAGATGTGATGTTCTTCTCTAGGAACAAACCTGAGCATTTCATCTTTTCCTGTTCTGCTTTGTGTGCATAATGGTCAAGATGTGTCTATTTATGAAGTAAAAGCAGTATAATCACTGAATGTTACTGTAAGCATGATGTAAGATACTTGATGCTGTGTTCCAGCCATGAAGACCTTGATGTACGCCTGGGCTTTGACCTGTGTGCTCAGGAACAGGATTTCATTTGCAAAAGGAAGAAGGTTGTTGCGGCTGCTCTGAAGGACGTTCTTCAGTTGGAGGAGGACTTGGAGGATGATGAGGTAGCTGAGACATAATTATTCTTTGCTTTCTTTGCAGCTGGATGTCAAAATATAGCATTTGTATTCATTTTTTCTTATTTCCAGGAAATCAGGAAGTATAGTGTGCTTGCTATAGCTACATTTGTTATTCTACAGAAGAAATGAGTACTCATAGGGAAGATTAATAAAAACCTCATAGAATTATTTGAGTTAGAAGGGTCCCTTAAAGGTCACCTAATCCAATTATCTTGCAGCGAACTGGGACGTCTACAGCTAGATCAGGGTAGAGTAAGTATTCACAATGCAATACATACCAAGTATTGTGCTTACATATGAAGTAGGTTGGGTGCACGTGGCTCCTCTTTCCCTCTAGAGTTGTAAAAGGGAATGGGGTCATTACCTTCTGGTCTCACTTGGTCTGAATTGGCCAATGCTCTCTTAAACTCATCAGTTATGACACATCTGATGTTATCATGAAATACCTATGCAATAGTAGGGATCAGCTTTATCGTGCTTAACGTGAATAACAGATTATTGTTACTCACAAAGAAACAGTGAGACAACACGTGTTTGCTGCTCTATTGCATCTGGTAAAAATCTGGTTCAGCTGGCAGGAGGTACCTTTTCAGGCTCAATCATGGTTTTTGGTTTTGCAATAGCACACTGAAATTTTGATGTTTGAGATAGTGGATCTCATGTCCAATTGCATGAGTTCTTGGCAGAAAAAACAAAGTCACAGAATGATTGGTATTGGAATGGACTTTTGGAGCTAACTGATCCAACCCCTGCTCAAGCAGGAATACCCAGAATAGGTTTCCCAGGGCTACGTTTGTTTGGCTTTTGAAGATCTCTAGGAGAGAAACTCCATAATCTTTCTGAGAGTCTCTTATTCCTTCTGTGCCCTATTACAAATTCAGGTCTTTCTTGTCCTTGCAGACCACTGGTATGCAGCAGCTTTATTACTTTAGCAGTGTTGTAACACATTCTTTTCCAATCAATGACATCTCTCTCTCCCCTCCCATGCTATGTTATTAAATGCACATATTTTGGGATTGAACAGGTACCTGTGGTGGCAATCATGACCACGGGTGGTGGAACCAGAGCTCTCACAGCCATGTACGCTCACCTTCTGAGCATGCAGGAACTGAATGTCTTGGACTGTGTTTCCTACGTCACCGGTCTGTCTGGCACAACGTGGTAAGGCCAAGATAAACAAAGTTTTCATTGGAGTTTGCCATAAATGATTTCTGTGAGTGACTCAAACAGTTACAGTGGTGAGCTGGTAGTTGGAGCCTCATTTGAATATCTAGTGGTTACTACCTGCAACACCAGAAGCCATCGTTGTTCAAAGCATTTTTGGCTAGTGCTATTAAGAAAAGGCTTTCCTTTTCTGCTGTGGCTTTTTCTCATATACTTCAGTAGGTATTTGTTAGCATCTGGAGCTGAGGCAGTCCTGCTTAAAGATGAGGGTGATACTGCATACATGTGTGTTTTGTTATGAAAATCAAGACATCATACAAAAACCTCCACAATTTCCTAAAGCTCAACTTGAGATTTCACACTTTGCCTCGTATTTCTTTCTTCTTTAGGACCATGGCAAACTTATATGAAGATCCTGACTGGTCACAGAAGAATCTTAAGAAAACACTCAATGATATCCGAAGGCACGTGCTTAAAAATAAGTTCTTGGCTTGTTTTGCTCCAGACCGTCTGAAATACTACTTGAAAGAGTTATGCCAAAGGAAACAGGAAGGACATCAGATAAGTTTCACAGATCTGTGGGGACTCATCATTGAATCTATGTTCCGTGACAAGGTATAACAGAAGGACTTTTGAGATTTGCATATTTAATGGATACAGTAGTGAGGGCAGAAGTAAATCAGAGTGGCTGAGGTTGGAGGTTATCTGTGGTCCAACAACTCTGCCTGCGCAGCTATGGAGCAGGTTGCCCAGGATTGTGTCAAGTTCTGAATACCTGCGTAGGTGGAGACCCCACAGCCCCCCTTAGGAAACCTGTTCCATTGTCTGATCACACTTTTCTCAAGTGGCAGAAGGTTGGTTGGTTTTCAGATAAATGCCTTAACAACATGCCTTGTCAGTATCATTTTCATGTGTTTGCTGATTGTATTATGCAGACATTAATGTCACAGCTGGAACAGATAGGGTGGGAATAAAAATAAATAATAGAAAACTTCTAGTATGAATAACTTAATTAATTAACAACTGAATTAATGTGTAAATATTAAAGGAAAATCCTACTGTTCTTTTCAAAAAGAGCTACGCCGTGAGAAGTCAAAGAAAAAGCACAGCTCCCAAACCATCCTCTATCTTTCTTAACCATGTCAGATGCTCAGAAGCATACAGGGACGAGCCACGCTGACTATTAACTCTGTCTGGGCTTTGGCATAGACTTGAAGAAGAAAGGATCTTCTGAGATGCTAAAGACAGAGATTAGTCTTCCTGAATGAAATATTTCATGCCAAGAGTGTTTTTCAAATATTTCCAGACTTTTTTTTTTTTTCTTTTAAGATAATGTGAATAATCTCTAAAATCTCAGATTTTTTTCAGCATGTGAACTTAGACCATATACATAGACAGTCCATATCATGAGGACTGTTTGTGTGCTGCAGTGCTGAAATGGAGGAGGGTCAGAGAGAGGGATCAGGTCAGAGAGAGGGATCATAATATAGGGAGCATCTCCCTATATTAAACCAGTGGGGAACATCCTAGTTAGTCTGGTACACTCTTTGTAGTCAGAGCCCAGGTTTAGGTGAAGTGAGAGGCTCTTTGTGTCATCTGCCTGTCCTCAGGTACTTTTTCTTCAAAACAGGAGGACACCCAGAAGCTCACAGATCAGCAGCAGGCACTAAACCGTGGTCAGAATCCCCTGCCCATCTACCTCTCCCTCAATGTGAAGGATAAAATCAGTGACCAGGATTTTAGAGGTAAGCATACTTCTGAACTGCATTTAACTTTTAATCCCATAAAGGGGTCCACTTAGGTTCAATTAGATAAATCAATTAAGTGCACAAATCCCCATTAGGGGCCAAATCTACCTAGAAGTAGATTTTTAATAGTTAAATCTTTGAAGTCCTCAGTATACGGATGATAGAGAACATTATCCTGAAATTACCTGCTCAGCATGTCAATAGAAAGTGCCATAAAACCTGAAGTTTGCAGACACATATAGATGTAAGAAGGCAATTCACTCATAATTTATGTTCCACACTGTGACATACACAGTGAATAAAATAGCTGTCTGCTGTAAGTATGTTAGCTCAGAACCAGACTGCCTTAAATTAGCTAATATCATATGTTCTATTCAACTAATTTGAGCCTCTGCTGCTGTAATCAATCTGTTGTGTGCTCTTCTTTTCAGAATGGGTGGAATTCACTCCTTATGAGGTAGGATTCCTGAAATATGGTGCCTATATTCGTGCAGAAGATTTTGGCAGTGAGTTCTTCATGGGTCGTCTGATGAAGAAAATCCCAGAATCCAGAATCTGCTTTTTGGAAGGTAACTTATTGACCTGGATAAATGTAATGTAATATAATCCATCCTGGGCAAACCCCTCTTCTGAAATGAGTCAGTTATCACATTTTTACCTACCAGAAGAATTTGTTAAAACATAAGGATTCATAACAGATCACCATCTGGAGGACTCTTTATTTTCTCTGAAACATTATTCAATAGAACAGATTGATTTGACTTCATATATGCTTATGCTTACTGACACAAGGCCTTTGTATTATTTACATACCTCTGCCAGCTACAGAACTTGTGTAATATCATAGGTAATTTAAATTAGCAATCCCTTTTTAGCCCAGGACTCTGCAGTAAAGCCTTTTCTCTAAAATGTTACTGCTGCAGCAAAAAGTGATCAGTCATCCAGGACACTTCCATTTTGGATTGTAAACAGATCTGAGTAGTTACTTATTTTTTCCCCCCGTCTTGCACAAGAACAATCAAATCACTAAGAAATGTTTTTTTCCCTTTGCGAAAGCAATCTCTTGCCTCATTGTTCTTCCATCTTCCAGCAATTGCACAAGGGAAGTTTCAGGGGTGTTTGGAGAAGTTAAGATTTTTTGCCTGTGTGGAGATTTCACTGTAGCTCATGAGGAGGCACAAGGAAGCAGTCTGATGTCAGAACCTCCCCTTTCCTGCAGATATTCAACAGAGTGCCTGCATCTTCTCTTCCATGGCCAGAAATGTCAGCAGGTCACCAGCACCTATCCTACACCTCTTTCCTTGGCATTCTCCACTTCTTCAGAGCAATGCTGGGACATTTCTGTCTCTGTTTCCAGCCACTGACCCAGAGTCCCCTCATTCAGCATTACTTACTTCAGTGACAGTTATTCCAAAGGTTTTCTGCGAATGAGGCAAACTGCTTGGCACCTCAGCCCCTAAACAGAGTAGGGACTGACTGTGCAGATCCTGTAGCTTCTTCCTGCACAGCAGAATCTTTTCTGCACAAAGGGTCAAGGCCATGGCCAAGCTGCCTGGGTACAACTCTTTCCATCCTTCACTCAGTTTCTCCCAAAAATGCCAGTTTTAGTTCCACAGTTTGGAGGATATAGCAAGGCACTGCTGCAAATACAGTATATGCAACCACAACAGGGAGTGGTGTTTTCTTACCCTGAAAGATTGCAGACGGGTGGCAGTCTGGGTTGCCATTATGTTCACTCTTTGATTTATTCTTTTTTTTTTTTTAACCATTTAACGTATATTGATAGATAGAAGAACAGAAAAATATAGTTCAGATATACCCAGAAGACAAATAAAAAAGATTTATGCTCTTATAATTCCTACTTCCAAAAGCTGTAAATCAACCTTCTCATTCTGACTCTTAAATACATACATTGTGGATTCATATACTGATTCATAAAGATGGTCCCTTTTATTTACCCACAAAAGTAATGTAATGAATAAAGTTTGCTGGAGAATGAAGGAAATAATGAAGGTCATTGTGAATGAAAATGCTTCCAGGTCTTTACTGGTTTCCTTTCTGCCAAATATATCCTATGCTACAGGGATCTGGAGCAGTGTATTTTCCCTGAATCTTTTGGATGCTTGGTACATATCTGTTCATTCCGAAGACTTCTGGCACAAGTGGACCCGAGACAAAATTACTGACATAGGTGAGTTATTTTTATACCATAATTTTTTTTCTTTTTTCTTTTTCTTTCTTTTTCTCACACATTTTTTCAAAGCAATTTTGGAATTCCTTCTTCAGGACATTCTGTAATCAACATGGAAACTAGGAGAAAATTCATGCCAGGTATTACAGTATGACGATCATTGTAGTCATATGAGGAAAAGAATCCACAAGATTTGTCACAGAAAAAAAAAAAAAAAAGAGTATGGCCCTCATATTGGCCAGATTCAGAGCACAAGGGTAAAACTGGAGAAAAATGTTCCTGTATAGTAGGAGTGACTGGAGACCTCCCCTGTTATCCACACGCTTCCAATTCTTCTCTTGGAACATTGACTGTGGCATCAGCCTCCACTGAAAAAAAAGAAAGCATGATCTTTGCCTCTATGGATCCCACAAAACACAAACTCAAGTACTATTGCAGGTCCTTCCAAATTAATCATAAGGATGAGATTTGCAATATCCACCAACAAGTTAACACCCATGGGATGGGATTTCAAGAGGAAACATACAATGCAGACATACTACAAACTGAAAAATGAAGAGAAATGTAGCAAAAAGGATTTATTTTCTTGTATTTGTAGGGGGTTAGTTTCTGATTGTCTAAATAAGGAGTTTGCTAGTAAGGAACAATTTTGTATTCCCCCCCGCCCTTTTTTTTTTTTTTTCTCTTTTTTTGCATAGTGGTGAGATCGTAATGTGAAGTAGCAGAAGAAGACAGGACAGGTGCAGGACGTTGTAGTAGGTAAAATCAAAGAAAAACAATAGAATACTTAGTAAAAGAGATGGATTCATATATAGTGAAGTACAGTAGAAGCCAGGCTTTTACTACTATAAGCTGAGAAGAAACGAATTTTTCAAAGTTTCAACAAAAACTGAGATTTGTGGTAAGAAAAAGAGCAAGAAGTCAAAGCTTTCCCAAACATGTTAAAACAAATTATGACTGTGTGGATTGACCTCAACAGTGCTACCACATAAAAGAACTGTTAACCTTTCCTTTACAGATGATGAAACCCTGTTCCCTAAAAGACCGAATGAACTGGAAACTCGAGTGGTTTGTCCCACCGACAGCTTTTCAGACATCTTCCGAGATGTTGTCACGTTACGTCCAGCAGCTTCAGAAATCCCTAACTTCCTAAAAGGCCTCCAGATGAACAACAACTACCTAGAGAGTGAATTTTCTAAATGGAAAGGTATGGTAATAGCATCCCACTTTTATGTATATTTTAAACCATCCTTTTAAAAAGTGTGCAATGCTGAATGGGTTTTCAAGCTGGCTGCCTTTTAGTTCTGTTCCCACTCTCTGATAATATTTGAAACTGTTGCCGAGAGGTAAAATTACTCAGTAGGAGAAGCTTCAAAAGTAAGTTCCTAAGAAATTTCCAAAGCCTAGAAAGTAATCAATTGGTGTACACCTGCTGATGTGCCAGCCAGTCCACACTCTTGTGGTGGGGGATTCATGCCATTATATGGTCTCTTGCTTGGATAGTACTTAAGAGTTGTAGGTGTAGCCCTGTTTCATCTTACCTTCTGACTTGTTATAAAGATAGGACGTTCATAACAGTGTTCCTTCTTGCACCAACTGGGAGCTTGTACTCAGTCTGTATCAAATCTTCCATGTTCTGCAAGGAGCTATGGCTGTCTACCTTAATATCTTTGTGCCTGTTCTCACAGCATGCCCAGCACTAAGCACATTCAATCTTTATTCCATTGAGATAGTGAGGTGCAATTTTAATTTTTCCCCTATTAAAAAAAAAAATTGGCCTGATCAGAGTTGCAAACAAAACCAGGGGATGGAATTAACACTATTTTCCTGAACCTCAAGTTAACATCTCAGAGGAAAGGAAAGGAAACTGCAAAGTAAATAGTGGAAAGAGGAGCCCAGAAATGACTAAGCTGTAGCTATCAACTACACAGGTAGGCCTGAAACTACCCAAAAGGCTGAATTCTCTCTCTCTCTTTTTTTTTTTTTTAAATAATTGACTTTCCTCAAAATACCAGAGCATCTTTTGTACTGAGCACCTTCTCTGAAAAACAAATCCTTCTTTTCTAGACTGTGAGCTTGACTCGCAGCCCAACCACCTGACGGGAGCAGCAGACTACCTCATCTTGATCGACACTGCATTTGTCTTTGCTACCAGTTACCCACCACTCATGAGACCAGAAAGGAAAGTGGATGTCATTTTGCATTTCAACTACAGTTCGGGTTCCCAGACCAGGGTGAGTGTTATACATTCCTCTATAATGACCTCTCTGCTTCATCATTCACTTTCATCACACATTCAGAATGGCCTCATAGAACATCTTTTTTTCAACATTTAGGGAGCAATAAGAAGCTAACAGTTTACTGGGGTCACATGCATTCACTGAGCGTTATGTTGTTATCAGTAAAGTAAGCATTTAGTAAACTCATCCTGCCCATTTTATGTGTGAATGTGTTTCACTTGATCTGAAGGCAGTTAGATGTAGAACCCACACAGCTGAAAATGTTTAAAAATTTAATTGTGACTCCGTAATGCAAAGACTGAACAGCCATGTGTGATTCAGACCACCTGCTACCTGGCCTTCCAGAGCTGAGCTCCACTGGCTACCTACAACACCTTAATTGGGTACATGCCATAATCTGTCAGAACTTGGCCCTAACCCCACAAGCCTTCCTGGTAAAACTGGAGTTTGGTCAAATTTAAAATATCCCTGCTATGTTCTGATGTTTTATTTCATTTTCTTTTCATATGATGGCAAACTAGCCTCTGAAAGAAGCCTCTGAGTACTTTGCAAAACAAGGAATTCCTTTCCCTAAGGAGGTGCCAGATGATCAGGAAACACCACATCTGAAGGAATGTTACATTGTTGGTGAAAAGGAGAGCCCAGAAACCCCTATTGTGATATTCTTCCCTCTGGTAAATGACACTTTCAGGGAATATAAAGCACCTGGTAAGTTTATAGTCACCAACCACACCGTCAGAGGCAGCAGCCTTTTACTTTGTCTTTTCTACTGTACAATATCTGTTACTCAGACCACCCTATAAACACTTGTAGGCTCAAATTCCCTCTTCTTATATCTGAACCGTACCAAAGAAATGAAAATACACAAATTTTCCTCAAAAGTTAGAGCAGCAGCTGAGATCAGCCTTGAACAAAAATGCCTTTCTTCAAAATTTGTTTATTTATTTTGGCTTTTCATAGGTAGGTTCTGGAATTAAACAACGGAAAGTGTATTCTGTTTATCTGCAAAGGCAGAAATTAGCAGGGCTATTTCCTCTCATACCTCTCCTCCTTGCCTCTTCTGGAATACCCTTGGGAATCTGAAGGATTTCATTGTTTAAAATCATTTCCAGGCTTGCAGTTAACGCAGATAACCTTGAAAACAAAAGTGTGAACCAGTGAAGTGATGAAAATTATAGCTGAGGCACACAGTCAGTTTCTGTGCACTTCAGAAACTTTTAAAGAATTTAAATAGCAACATTGCCAGTCATTTCAAAACAGATGAATCTTGACAGAGCTCTATTCTACCCCTGATAGTGTCAAAAGTCTTGGTTACTGCTTCTGATTCTAACTAGAATCCCTACCTCATGCTATGAGATCCCTTTTTAATCACTTCAAAGCCCCACAGTGTATTGAAAACCAAAAGTCCTGAGGTGGTGTATGGTATATGAAATGTAATAACAAAACATCCAGTAACTACTGCCCCAATTGTATTCTTTTTTCCTTTTCATTATTTTTTAAGTAAGCCATAAAAAGTCTGCTGCCTTGCAGCTGGACCCAGCCTCCAAGGCAGCAGAACAGACCTGTGCAATCCTTGGGAGGCTGGGAATGCATGGACATTGAAATGCTCTCTGCTAGCAGTGGGCAGGCAGAAGCTTAAAATCATTGAATCACAGAATGGCCTGGGTTGAAAAGGACCATAATGATTATCTAGTTTCAACCCCCCTGCCATGGGCAGAGTCACCAACCATTAGACCAGGCTGCCCATCCAGCCTCACCTTGAATGCCCCTTGGGATGGGACATCCACAAGCTCTCTAGGCTTATAGTGCTTCAGTACTGTGCCCTTGCCCAAATCCAGACCATATAGCATCTGAGGTACCAATTCCATTACATAAACAGGTGGCTATTCTATATCGAGCTCATCCACCAACTTGTATAGCAAAGGGAATTTCAAGCCTGATCAGCACTAGTGCCCATTTCTGGGTTGTCACTGCTCTTTCCCTCATGGCAGCTATTTGTTAGAAAACTGGGGGATATGTGGGAATGACATGGAAGGAGGAAAACATGGGTGAGTCCCCATACCAGAATAGGAGGCTGGCATACAGCCAGGAGTGTCTCCCCTCCTTCAGGTCTCTTGCCCAGGGTGAGGACCCTCAGCAGTTCATTAGCAGTCAAAGGCATAAGCTGGAGCCCAGGAATTGAGCAGTGCTAAAACAGCAGCTAAATCAGAAACCCTCTTGGTGTGAGCATAGGGAATCAATGGTCAAGTCCAACTCAGATCAGCTCTTCGTCTGAGTCACAGGTGACATATGAAGGCAGAAAAAAAAATAAGTAATGTGCACTTTTGATACCCATGAATTTGTTGAGATTTGTGATTCCAGGATAAGCCTTGGGTGTTTTTTTCCAAGTACCAACAACACACTGTGGAGGTTCCTATAAATGTCTGCTCTCTGATAGCCTGCAAATCAAGTTCTAAATAGCTTTCTGTTGTTAAATGAATTAAATAAGTTAATAGAATTTGTCTTCAGATCATCATATATGATGAATCTAATATTTCCAGAGACTACACCTGTGGGACTACTTGCCTGATTATTTTCCTTGGGTCTGTGATGCTGATTATGCTGGGATGATGAATTGGGCTTGAAAGGTTGTCAGCATCTCAGCCAAATCTCAGGAAACATTAAGTCCAGCATAGCAACTGACATTACGTAAAGCTTGTAGTTTTTATAGCAGCAGGTAGCTTGAAGAAATTACAGAAAATATTTATGCCATTTACTGCTGGGCTGTGTTCCAATCGTGACTCTGTGAAGTCTCTGAGTTTAGACAAGAGAATGTCACTTTTGAGATCTGTTTTCTGTATCTTTTAAAAATTCTTCCCAGCATGCAAGAAGAGTTGCTGAGCAGATTACGCAGAGCCAAGGGAGAGCTGAGGTTGCTGAAAAGGCAGCTCTGCATCTGGAAAGCTCGAATCACTGAGATGTCTGGATTTTCAGCAGTCTATTCTGGAGATATAGCAGTATGATATAACATATGGAGGGTTAGAAGGAACAGGGACTGGCAATGGCATCAAAAGCTCACTGCCTGGAAAGAAACTGCTGTAGTGAAGCCCTGGCTGTGGTTACCTGCTTTGGGAGACAGGGAAGAAAGAGGGAAAGAGTAAACATGATTCAATTGCCGCCTTAGCTGGAAATAGAAGGTGATGCAATGTCCAGGACACAGCAGCAAAGTGAGGACTGGGGAGCATCAGCACCATGTGTGGCCTGGCAACCTGGCTGCCACCTTGCCCCAGCAGTAAAATATCCCAGCAATAAAACACCTCTGAAGGGAAATCTTTGGGTTGTAATCAACTATGTGTGCATGCCTGAGAGGTGCCTGACCCTAATGGCTGTTCTACTGATTAACCAAGTCACTGTTTGTCCCTTAGGGGTGAGACGTAGTCCCTCAGAGATGGCAGAGGGTGATGTTGATGTTACCAATAGCTGTGGTCCATACTACATAAACAACCTGAGTTATTCAGAGAAAGATTTTGATAAACTGGTGAACCTAAGCTACTACAACGTCCAGAATAATAAAGACCTGATTCTCCAGGCCTTGCGTGCAGCGGTGGAAAGGAAAAAGCAGCAAAAGAAACAGCAACCACTGCAAAAACCACCACCTCCAGCTGATGATGACATGGGTGTGCCCAACAGAGAGGTGTCCCAGCATCTGCCCACCTGCTCAACAGTAGAGAAAATGAAATAAAACATCCACAAGCACTGCTAATGAAAAAAAAAAGAAGAAAAAAACTTGCCTAGGTAGTGAAAAGCCAAAGAGTGCTGAAAACACTTTGTCATCGGAAGTGCTGCAGCCTGTCTGTCAGTGAAGGACATAAACACACAAAGCCGAGCTTTTCCTTAATGAATTAATGTCCTTCCCTCGCTGATGAGCCCCAGAGCAGGGCTGGGTGCAAGGTGCTGTGCTCCTGCTTGCAGAAGTGACCCTTCAGGCCAAGGCTGCATTCTATGGACATGAGGGCATGAGGAAGCTGACACTGGCTGCTGATTTTCTACCTGCACTGTAATAAGAGAGGAGCATAAGTCTGGAACTGCAACAGAGAACAAAATCCATTGTTTCTAAACCAAAACCTATTTGGGAGCTAAGGACTCTGTGTGTGAATGTAAATAAATATTAAACTTTATACAAGAAGACATTTTTTCAAGTCAGAGTAATAGGAAATAAATATTTTTTTGCAGCAAATACATGTTATAGATTTTTTTTCTAGGAGCCTCTTCCTCTTCTAGCAAGCCAACTTAAACATGAGATGCAGACTTACTTCATAGCTTCTGAGAATGTGCTGAGGAATCAATGCCACTTGCTCCAGGCCTGGGTGTGAAGTGCCCCAGGAGCCTGACACCATTTAAATTCCATTTAAGGCTCTGCTCTATGAGAACTGATTTACACCAGTTTATTTAGTTAAATCTCATTTAAGCGTTAGTGCTACGTGTTGAAGGCTTACAACTTTAAAGATTTTTGAGACTATTACATTTGAAAAGAAAGGAGAAACAGAGGTGCAGCAGCTCTAAAATTCTTAAGGTCACTCATTCGCATGTGACTTTTTAACTTGTTGCCAAGTAGTCCAGCAGTTAGCTTCTGCAGAAGTAGTCCATTTTCCTGATACAGATACAGCAGGTTTCATAGCACTTGGATAAAGTGCTTCGTGGGAGCCTCACTGCAACTCTGTAAAATGCTGGGCACCATGGTGGGAAGTAAGAATCAGGCTCTGCTGGAGTGTAGAGAAGGACATTCTTCTGTGTGGACAATCTGGGAGCTTAAAGTTATCTGCAGAAGAGAACACTAGCCCTTTGTAAGACTCATTTATAACATGCAGGAGTAGATTAGAGATGAATATATAGAAGACAGCAAGAGAGAGAAGAGCGGTTCATTTGACTGCTGAGTGAAACAGCTTAAAGCATCTCTGATGCTTAGTCTGGAGAAGAGGATGCTTAGAGAAGACTTTATTGCTCTCTACAACTGCCTGAAAGGAGGTTGTGGTAAGGAGGTGATTGGCCTTTTCTCCCAGGTAACAGTGACAGGATGAGAGAGAAAGGCCTTGAGTTGCACCAGGGGAGGTTTAGGTTGGATATTAGGAAGAATTTCTTCTCAGAAAGAGAAGTTGAGGCATTGGAACTGGCTGCCCAGGGAGGTGGTAGAGCCACTGTCCCTGGAGGTGTTCAAGAACAGTGTGGAAGTGGCTCTGAGAGACGTGGACATGGTGGGGATGGGCTGACAGCTGGACTAGATGACCTTAATGATTCTGATTCTATGATGGCTAGATGAGAGGTATGAGTTTCTAATTGCTGAAGCACTGTACTGCTGTACATTGAACTTAGTTTGACTGCTGTGGTTTGACAGGTGAAATCCCAGTCTTTGATTATTCTTTTTCTAAAGTAAGAGCAGTTTCTATCCATTGTCACATATTCACAGGCCTGGAGGCTCTCGGTATGTTTCTTACAGGCTTCCCTGCCCATCAGTTCTCCTGTAGTATGTTTCAGCAAGAGACTGTGGGCCAGAAATGGAAGCCTTACAAATGCCTTTGCTCTTAAGGTCAGAGGTCTCTTCCCAGCTGAAACACGGGGATGTAAAACTGTTTAGCACTGGGTCAGCACATGCTCACCTCCTGGAGCATGCTGCAGAGCCTGCACAGCTCTCGTGTGCTGACAGTTACATCCCATGGAAAGCAGAGAGTGTGTGCTGGTGTTCCTCGCAGTATGGGGCTGGATGCAGCCAGAGGGCACAGCCAGACCTGGGAATCTGGAAGTGCTCCCAGTTACCCACATATGGTCAGAGCTTTATTGTCTGAAGGGCAAACTGTCCTGCTGACAGCAGGAAGCGTGCAGGCAGGAAGTCTGAAGACAAGCAGAGCTAGGTGTTTGAGAGCAAGCACTGCCCTGCCCTTCCTGCTGCTTTCCAGCCGCCACAAAGGGGTCATGGAGAACAATGGGCACTTTACCCCACTTCACGAAGCACAGAGTGGGACTGAAATAATAACTCATAGCTCTGAATTCCCTATATTCAGCAAGAACATGGGAGAATGACAAGGATGCCCAAAGAGGTGGAACAGCTTCCACAAAAGGGGCAAAGAGATAAGGCATCTGCAACCTAAGGAAGGGATGACTGGAATGAAATGCAGGGAACAGCGTGCACTGCAAAATCTGCACTGAGCCACCAACATCAGAGACAGCAGACAGCCCAAGGAAGCACCACAACTCCCTTGCTCTCTTTGATGCTCTCTTGCCTCAGTGCTGGTTGCTATCAAGGACCAGAAGGAAAGAGGCCTGACCCCACACTCATATATTTTTGCAGATGATAAATAATCAGGAGCATTTAGAATTTGTAAGAGCATTTCACAGAATGAGGAAGCCAGGCAACATGGCCCTTCATGAAGCAGCATAAAATGTTTAGACTCAGCATGGAAATTGCAACAAAAGGGTTGCAAAACACGTGTGCAGCCCTAAATAAAATGTGAAGCAAGGAAGCAAGGCTGAACACTGGCTCTGAGCACTGGTACAGCTGGAAGCTGTTCTTTTAGGGAACAGCACAAAGAGGGTGGCAGGGAAAGGACGCAACTCAACCTGATGATATGCTTGGGAAGGAGAGGGAGTACAGAGAGAGTGTAACAGTCACGGGGGAAGTGAGAAGGAAAGAAGGTAAATAGCTAAAACTGTAGGTCAGTGGGCTCAGTAAGGTGCTGGGCCTGCCATAAGGGATTTAGATTATAGGGATATCACAGAACAGACAATGATGTCAGATTGCAACACAAAGGAAGCACTTCCAACGTTATGTTTAATCACAGATTCAGAAGAAAATCCCCACTTTTCTTTTCTTTTTCTTTTTTTTAACTGGGAGAATGAGCATTTATTTATTTATTTATTTATTTATAAGTGGAGAGAGAGAAGAAAGTATTCATTTCATAGATGTCCTCCATATGCCTCCTATGGAGGCATATTTATTGTATTCTGTTAAAATCTATTCTAAAATGTGTGGAAAAAGTGATCCTCCCGGATGGCTGAACGTGCTACCGAGACCTACGGTTGAACAGGACGACAAAACACGAATGCCATCGGGAGAATTTCCTCCGCGTTTAGGGCAGCTCCTAATGCGGCAGCGGAGCGGCGGCGCTCGGCGACACACGGAGCCGTCAGCAGGGAAACACGAAAGGCATCCGGGCGGCTGAGCTGCCAGAGGAACCTCCGGGTTTCATTGCGAGGGGCCCCAGCATCAGCTCCGCAGCCGAGAAAATCTTTAATTTGCTGGGGGCGGGTTTGTTGGGGCGGCTCGGTTAGGGCCACATTGTAGGCTACAGCCACCTCCCCCCCCGGGCGCTCCCGGCCCTGGCACCGCCTCCCCGTTGGGCAGGGCCGTGCCGTGCCGGGGGAGGGACGAGCGGAGCGGCGCTGCGGGCAGAGCGGTGCGGTGCGGGCAAGGAGGCGACGGGATGTTCAGCTGGTTGGGGAAGCAGGGCGGCGGGCGGGAGCGAGGAGTCGGCGGCAGCGACGTGGTGCAGACGGTGACGGGAGGGTTGCGGGACCTCTACCTCCGCAAGCTGCTGCCGCTGGAGGAGCACTACCGCTTCCATGAGTTCCACTCGCCCGCCCTGGAGGAGGCTGACTTCGAGAACAAGCCCATGGTGCTGCTGGTGGGGCAGTACAGCACCGGCAAGACCACTTTCATCCGGTAGGTGGCGGACCCCGGCCCGTGCCCCGCAACTGGGAGCCGCCCCAGCCGGCAGCGGCGCTGCCTCGCCGAGCCCCGCTCGCCTCCTGCGGGCTTCGCCGCCCAAGCAGAGGTGCTGGCGAGGAGCTGGGCGGCGCGGGGTACCCCGTGCTGGGGATGAGGCTGCTGCTGCCAGGCGTGCTCGGTGTTCTGCGGTTCATTCTGCCAACTTCCTGGTTAAGGAGGTTCTCTTGATTTCACGTCGTGTTGGCAGTAACCTCGTTGGGTACTTCCTGTTAACTTTTCTCAGAACTGGTTACTTTGCGTTAAGAGGGCATCAGTCGTCAACGACCATGTAACCTTATCTCCACCTCTTCTTTCTCTTAAATTCAAGATAGAGTTGGTACTTTCGTAGTGTTTTTGTATCTTTTCTGTTCTCGTTGTGAAGTTTGCAGGGGTTTTAGGGAGCTGGAGAGTGCCTGCATTTGTCTTGGTGTTTGTCTCATGTTTCATTTTGGTATCTGAAGATGGGCTGTGAGAAATGAGGATACAGGCTCTTTAATGGGGTCTGTTGTGATATGACAAGGGGAAATGGTTTCAAAATAGGAGAAATTCAGCTGAAATATAAGGAGGAAGTTTTTTACAATAGGGGTGTTGAGGCACTGGAACAGATTGCCCAGAGAGGTAGTGGGTGCCCCATACTTGGAGACGCTCGAAGTCAGGATGGATGGGGCTCTGAGCACTCTGATCTAGTGTGGGTGTCCCTGTTCACTGCATGGGAGTTGGACTAAATGGCCCTTTAGGGTCCCTTCCAACTCAAACAATGCTGTGATTTTATAAAGATCATATGGAACTCTGCAGAAGATGCTGAGAGGTCTTTGGGTGAAGTTTTAACCTTCTGTAAATGATACAAATATGACCCTTTTAGTTCCAAAGTTTACTGCCTGTAACACTGTTTCTCTTTGCAATGTGCGGCTCCCTCCCTCCTGCTCTGCAGAGCAGAGTTTGCCTTTGCTCACCTGTGCTATCTCAGATGTTTAGATAGGCATTTGTGTTCCCTTCCTGCTTGGCAGCTGCATAGGAGCTCTGAACTGAGCAAGGCTCTCTGGTGGGTACTGAACTCCTGTGGACACACAGAGCAGGTTTGCTTGGAGCACCGCATTAAAAATAGAAGTGGGGCTGTCACTAAAAGAAGGGAAACTCAGTTTCAGGATCCCCAGTGCTAGCTGAAAGGAAGTCTGTGTTTGTGGGCTGGGTGACTTAGGTTTTCCTAGCATTTCTTTAGCCACCCTGATTCATTTTCATTGTTGCTTGTGCTCACATGATAGCTGTGTTGGTGGTCTGGGTGTTTCCGGGTAAGCATTTCCAGAACAGATTGCCCAGAGAGGTGGTGGATGCCCCATCCCTGGAGACGCTCAAGGTCAGGCTGGACTGGGCTCTGAGCACCTGACCTAGCTGTAGGTGTCCCTGTTCATTGCAGAGGACGTTGGCTAGATAGTCTTTAATGGTTCCTTCCAGTTCAGTGGTTCTGTGATAGATTGTAGAACACCCCAATTGTTCTTACGTGGGTGATGAGGGCATGGGTAACTTGGAGATAGAACAGGCCAGAATACTGTGCATCTGAACGTGTGTCACCTGCCAGCTGAATTGGTGGGTCATTTCATAGGATTTTTTTTCCCCTCCTGTAGCACTTTGCCTTGGATGAGAACTCACATTCTTCCTTTATGGGCGTTCAGAATTTCTGTCCTTTACAGGTGCCCATGTTAAGTACTGGGATTAAGTCAGTATGATGGTCCTCGAGGTGGTTCACAAGCACTTTTGGTGCTATTGCTTTGTAAGTAACATGTTACCACTTTAACTGTAAAATACTCAGCAGTAGGGCTAACCAGTATTAACACACTGTCTGGATGAAGAAGGAAATTTCATTTCCAAACATTTTACCCTAATTTCCCACAGCAGTGAGACTGTAGTCATCTCTGCTGGGGTAGGAGGTCTGGACAGACTTGAAACTTCTGGTAAATGTCAACTGAATTTGACTGACATAAAGGTTTCAAACCTGTTTTCTCATACGTCTTATTAAAATTTCTGACTGAATGGAGGAAGCAATTTCTTTTACTGTGTTGTGCCCTTCTTTTTCCCCACCTACCCTTTCATCCCATCCCTCTTCAGGTATATCACAGTGTAGTTTCTTCCTTCACTAAGTGCTGGAGACCTCAGGAATTGACCTCTGAGACCCTGTCAGTGACAAAGCTGACCTCAGCACCAGCACCTTCCCAGGCAGATAAGCATTCATTACATCAGAGTTTGCCATGGAATAGATAATACCTGTAGATAGCAGCTGGCTGCAGCAGGATAGGGAAACACTCTTCAACAGCAGCAGTTTATAATGATAGTATAGAGGTTATGTCACAGTGACTGATAATCAAAATCGAGCTCAGAGGGTGATTTTTCATGGAAAAATGCCGTAACCTTTCAAGATTGTTATAATTCAGGGTTAGTTTTCTTCAGAAGGAAGTTAGACCTTATCTCATTTTTCCTTTTATTTTTGCCAGTAGCCTTTTGGGAAGCAAACATTACTTTAAATCTTAACTAAAGCAGGTTTTGCTTCACCTTTCTTCATTTCATAATCAGAAGGACACACTTAGTCTATTTCAGTGTTTGCTATCACGTTCATATGTGAATCCACAAATCCATTCTGCTGGTGAATATTCATTTCAGCTTTACTCATTGTGATGTAGCACAGTGTAATCTGATTTGGAAATTATCATGAGAACTGTCCATTTTCATGGCTCAGACACATCCACCCAGTTCCTTCCACAAGTCTTCATGGAAAACACCGATCTAGCAATGACCACATGTCCCAGGAGACGGAGATGGGGAAACAATCACTGCCAGCCCCTCTTTTTTTTTATTCTTGATGCTGCTGATACACTTTGCACTTGGAACAATGCAGTGAAACCAGGAGGTTGCAACCTCCTGGTTTCACTGAGTAAGATGTATTATGATAATGCCATTTTAGTCAGGTATCTGACAGTGCTGACAACTCAAACAGCAATACCCAGGCCCAAGTGGTAATGCTTGTCTGATTGTTTTTTTAATAGGGTGGGAGGGTGTCTGAGTGCCAAGTGCTTATCTCTGTAAGCTACTTGGCACTGTACCTGTGTAGCTTCTGGAACGCTCTCAGCTTCCCATGGCTGCTTCAGAGTGGCAAAAGGAGGGACAGGAGAAGAGAATAGTGGTGTACCAGAGATAGGGGTCGTCACTGCAAGTCTGTAGTCACTGAGCTTTTACTTTCCTTCCCACCATGCATCGAACTTCCAGTGTGATACATTTAACTTATTAAGTCTTCTCTTTGAGAAGTGTGAGAGACTGAGTGCTGGGTTTTTCTTTCTCACTTGCTTTCTTGCTTTTTTTTTTCTATTGCTTTCTTTCTCTTGCATTCTTCCATGTACTTACTGTGATGAGGAAAACCAGAAGTGAATTCCTTAGCTTGCCAGCTGATGATCTTACTGTGCTCAGAGGTATTACGCAGAGATGAAGATGGTAAACTTCCTTCTATTTACTTCAGCCAGAGCTGAGTTCTGAGAAAGCTCCCTGTTGTAGCTGTAGTATCCGGTGTGCAGTTCAGTGTATGGCAAGAATGGGCTGCATCATTTTTTTGTTGGGGTTGACATGGAGAGGCCTTTATTTCTTTGTTATTCAAACAGAATGGAAGCACAAAGGAGAATGCTTCTAAAGCAGGGGAGATTTAGATTAGATGTTGGGGAAATTTTTCACTCAGAGAGCAGTGAGGTGCTGATACAGGGTGCCTGAAAAGCTGTAGGTGTCCCTACAGCTTGGGGTGTGGAAGTGCAGCTTGGCTGGGGCCCCGGGCAGCCTCATCTGATGGGTGGCAGCCCTGCCCACAGCAGGGGACCAGATGATCTTTAACTTCCAACTCATTCTATGATTCCATGATTGTATGAATTCTTGTACTGCAGCAAACATTTCCTGTTGGTTTTGTTATGTTTAAAAAAAAAAAAAAAAAAACTGCAGGGGATTTGTGGTCTCATGTAGAATGGAGCAGCCCTATGAAAAGAGGCTCAGTCAGTCTTTCCATACATCACACTGCATCCTTGCCCACTGCTCGTCTGTCCAACTAGCCTGTGTTTGTATGTTAGCATGGCTGAACTGAAGCGTGCAGACTTTAGATGATTATCAGCATCCGCCACTGTGAGTAATTGCTATCTCTGGAACCTTGTGAACTGGTTTCCCGGAGTTTGGCTATAGATCTGGCCAAGGGATGTAGACAAATGGTTATTAGTGCAGCAGAAAGGTTATAGCCCAGGTGAAAACAAAGAGAGAAGAGCAAGTTCCTTGAGCCAACAGGATGTCTGCTGTTTGATCCAGACTGTCTTTGGGGCGCTTGCTATTTTTAAGCATTCTTCCTGTGAATCTTTTTGAACTCCCTCTGGTGAAAATTCCTGAGGAGGGCAAGTGGTCACGGATACTAAAAATCCAGGTAGTTTCCTGTGCTAAAATCACATGCGATACAAAGACATTTGCAACTTTTTAGCTTATAGAAGGCTGCTCTTCCCTTTTGTGTGGTTGAGTGAAAGCGGTATTTTCATAACCAGAGGAAGTATGATATAGTTTGTACCGCCAGCACTCAAGATCTTGGAGTTTATTTTAGGCTGTCCTGATTCTGGATGTGCGTCTGTGAGCCAGTGCCTTAATGGAAAATACCTGCCCTGCAAAGTGCTTGCTGTCTGCTAAAGAGCTGCACCAGGCATAGCACTGGCTGCTGGGTGGGACCTGTATTTGGAAGTAGCTCGTGCCTTCCTGCATTGTCACCACTTCAAGAGTCTGGCTTCTAAAACAGCATCTTTGAAGTCAGCATGGAAGTATTGCAGCTCCATAGCACTTTGTTCATGTTTGTTCTATGTCTCAAATACACAGCTAGTTTGAATTTACACTATTTTTTTTAGTACTGAGCTGAAAAAATGCATGTTGAAAATCCTGAAAGGTGCATGATGCTGCCAACTCTTTGTAAAGTCTGCAGGTGTTGCATGTGCTGGCAGCCTCATAAGCAAGATATGAGATTATTTTTTAGTCATCTAAAAGAAGAGCACCACTGAAGGTTCATCATCAATGCCTACCAGTTTCATAAGCTTTTCTGATTGAGAGCAGTGATCCTATTACATGGAGGTGTCCTAGCCTGCATTCGGATCCCCTACACAGATGTAATAGAATCATCAAAACGTTAAAGTTTTCAAGGACTATTAAAGGCCATCTAGCCCAAATCCCTTGCAATCAACAGGGATACCTACATCTAGATCATGTTGCCCAGAGCCTGGTCCAACTTATGTTGAGTGTTTCCAGGGATGGGGCATCCACCACCTCCCTGGGCAACCTGTTTCAATGCCTCAGCACCCTTACTGTAAAAGACTTCTTCCTTGTATCTCATTTGAATCTCCCCTGTTTTAGTTTGAAACCATTTCCCCTTGTCCTATCACAACAGAACCTGCTAAAGAGTCTGTTCCCTTCAAGATGTGGTTCCTTGTGATCCTGTGGAATCTGGGACTTCTCTTGTGTGCATTTGATCCAGATGATGTTTTTCACTACTGCTGCTTCAGGAGCTTCTTGTCAAGCCTCGACTTGCTGTATCACGCTTGACCCAGTGTCTACGTGCAGTCTATGTCTGTGAACAGATTGCTCACAAGGGATGCAAGATGGTTTCTATCCAGCATTGCCTGACCTCCTGCCTCTAGGATGGTTGTTACCTTTTGCCCTGAAGTTCTGCGGGTCTAACTTATTTAACAACAGTTTTCTAATATACAGACCAGAATAGAAGCCCTTTCCTCACTCCCAAATAAAAGTAGGTATATTGTCTCCTAACTGTGTTGTCTCCACCTGTGGAAAGGTGAAGTTAGTAAAAATCCTGTGTTGCAACAGAGTTCATTGAACGGTTAGATCTGTCAGCAAGCTGATGCTACTCATGTGCTGTGTTTCAAACCACTCCCTTTCAGTATTAGAAACACTGTAAGGGTTGAAAACATGGGCAAAAGAAAATGATGTCTTTTAGTGTAAGCTAAAATCACAGTACTGTGATCTTTGGTAGAAATATCCATCTTAATGGCTCAGGTGCTGCAGCTGAGGGAATACTTTCCATTCTGTTTTTGTGAAGAGACTGACTTTATCTTTTTACCTACTTGTAAAAAAACTGGAATTTGATCTTTTTAACTTTTCCTAGCTAATACAAACATTGAAATGAAGATAAAAATGCGATTTTATGTTTCTGTTGTGTTTACTGAATTTATGATTCTATTGTGTATATCCTTCAGAATTTTCAAGAGCATTGTAGTTATTGACTTTTGTCTTATTTCTCAATCATTCATTCTGTTCCTTTATATATTCTCCATCACTAGATACCTGTTGGAACAAGACTTCCCAGGCATGCGGATTGGTCCAGAACCTACCACAGATTCTTTCATTGCTGTGATGTATGGAGAATCAGAAGGAAGCGTTCCAGGAAATGCCCTGGTTGTTGATCCGAAGAAGCCATTCCGTAAGCTCAGCCGATTTGGAAATGCTTTCCTAAACAGGTGAGATCTGATTGTTTGCTATCTTTTGATTTTAAGTCTCAATTTCTACTTAATTCTACTTTCAAGCATCAATATTGCTTGCCAAGTCTTTTCTGCTGTATTCATTTAGAGCAGTGTGAAATAAGTGTTCAAACAGGGGCACTAGCTTAGAGCTGGCTTGGTTTTAAGACATTGTGCCAGCTGGAACTCAAGATTAGTTTGCTCACAAATTCCTCTCCTCAATAAAACCAATAGACAAGTTATATTATTTAGTACTATAGTTATAGTACTTATAATAGGTGATAGACAAATGCTATTATTTAAAAACTGGCATCCAAAATACAGAAAGATCTACTTCCTTTGATGCTGTCTTGTTTTTTTAAACTGATCTCATACACTGGAGATTTTTCAGAAACTCTTCCAAGTTGTGAACAGTAGGGATATCTGTAAAAAGACCTGTCAGAAAGTGATTAATTTTGATGACTGGAACAGATGAAGCTGGTTATCAAGTATTGCAGTAGAGCAGGATAATAGCAATATCTTCTAGATGCTTGCTGTGTATTTACAAAAGTTGTTCAGGGGCTGTGAATGTTGCAATTAGCTTAACTCACCATCTAAATATTTCCATTTGGAAGTTATTAATAACTTTGTCCGTATTGTGTGAGTAATCACCTTGTTTTCTTCCTGTGTTTGATGGTGGTGTGACATGGAGGTCTACTTTTGTGAGCCAATTAATCTAAATTGGTTCTCTCTTAACAATAATCTTTCCTGTTTGGCTGATAAACACTGGCATATGTGTTAAAAGTTTATCATGTACAGTTTTATCTCTTGCTGTGCATATTCATAGAAGAAAATTTGTGGCTGCTTATGGTCAGCTTGGCTATCAGTTTTCTGAGAGATAATATCAGCCGTGGGAAGCTGCAGTCAGCTTCAATTTTAAGTATTGTCTTTGGGGTCCCTTTTTTGTGAGATGACTGGCTAAGTTCTGTCCTCACCATTGTGCACTAGGTTATCTATGAAAACAGCTGTCATAATCATACTGTGAATGGTATTTTTCACCACAAGTAAGTATTTGCACTGGACGTGTAATAGTGCTTTGTTTGAAGGAAAGGGTTTTGTTTTTGTTGGGTTTGTGGTTTTTTTTTTTTGCTAAACAATCAGTCTAGCTCATGGTGTCAGGTTCTGAATCATATGCAAGCATGGGTTATTTACTGGCTAAAGAGATATACATTCAAAGTATCTAGCTAAATTATTCAAGTACTTTTGGTGTCTGTGATATTGTTATACTGCAATGCTGTAAGCAACCTTATCTTCCTCGGCATTCACATTAGCTCCTTTGTCTTTGTTTTGCAGCTGAGATGTAGTTGCCTCTTTCCCCAGCACTGCCCTCAGTCTGCTGCTCTGATCGTATTGCTGACTATTCAAAACTGGCATCTCATTTCTCTTTCCTACTTAGTTGAAAATGCCCTAGATTTCATTATAGTATCTTCAGTAACTCCCACTGTTCTTACTTTGCTTTCTCATGGCAGCTTTTTATTTGACTGTCCAGTTTGTCTTCTGTGGTAGAATGCAAGCTTTGCAAAGGCTGGATTACACTGTGCACCTGTCAGTATAGTCTTCAACCACTGCCCCATAAGAAGATTAAACTCTTATGCAAATCTCTTAAAAGCAGTTCATGATGAAGGGAGGTAAAGTTTCTTGTTTTTTTTTTTTTAATCACGAGTTATTCCAGAAGCATCAGAATAATTTGAGTCTTAGATGTGAGATGTTCTGAACCTGTGGGAGATGTAACTCTCAGAGACTACGTGAGTTATTTTTCATAACACCACCACTGAATTTGTGTCCTGTCACATATATAGAGGTTATTACTCTAAGCACATTGTCTGTAATTTAAACTTTCAGTTCTGATAGTGTGGAAGCTTTTACTCTGTTTTTAAGAGAAATGCTATTTATTTACATTCCTCTGCAAAAGCCATCCCAGAAGGTTGGTAAGGTAGAAGCAGTCGCCATTCAACCACTGCCAGAGCAAGTGAGGGCTGACTTGGCAGTAATTTAAACACGTTGTCTGCGTGGCTTTCCATCTGCTTCCCTTCTCTTTTGACTATCTGAATTTGAGCAAAACTCAAAGAACATAAGCCATCATTTCTTATATATGCCCATCTGGATCCTAGCAAAATGTTTTATACAGTGTGATGATTTTTGGTTTTCTAAATGTTACATGAATGGTCTAAGTTTTCATTTCTTTGTTTTGTTTAGTTTTGAAAGTGTGGTGACAAACATAGGAGTAAAAGGGTTCACTGAGGACTTCAAAAACTTTTCCCCCCTTTTCTCCTTTTCTCTTTTCCTTTTCATTTTTGTTTAATATCACTTAAGTCTTTCCAAAAGCTAATACATAAAGGAGAGTTCTCAAGATACAATTTATATATAAGCTAGAGCTCTTTGGTAATATTTATTTCTCTCCACCTTGTTGGCAGGTTCCTGTGTTCTCAGTTGCCTAACCAGGTGTTGAAGAGTATCAGCATCATTGACAGCCCAGGCATCCTCTCTGGAGAGAAACAGCGCATAAGCAGGGGTGAGTTGCAGGAGCTGAAAATAACTGAGCACACTTGCTACCTAAGATGGTCTTTTAATATCCTGATTCTGCTTTGCTGCTTTGGAATCCAGTTTTCTTTATCCTTCTCCTTCTTCATTTTTTAATTTAAGAGGAAGTAATGCTTGGCAGTATTCAAGTATCTGCTGCCACTTCCGTAACAGTATGGAAGTGAATGTGAAATATCCAGAAAATGGAAGCGTTGTTATTGCCAGCCATTGAAAAAGTGAGCGAGTGAATGACAAAATTCAGTGCTGTCAGGGATTGCCAAGGAAGCACCAGGCTTGATGGGCGTGTGGGATAAGGTTGTGTTTCATTCCAGGGTCAATTTCTGAACAATATGATATGTACCTTATCAATTGTTTTAATGGCCTAATTGGCCTGCCCTTTGATGCAGTAGATTTTCACGTAGGCAGTGCTTGGTCATAAGTTTAAGCCCTTCTTGTCTATTAACAGGGTTTTAATTTGACTAGTTATATTTCATCAAAATGTTTTTCAGTGTGTTAAGGATTTTCTCGAATACATAACTTAGGATAATTCTTCAATCAAAAATGATTCTGCTGGATGCTATTTAACTTTAGCCAGCATGGTTGTACCATAAATGAGATTTGGCAGTCAGCATTCCTGGTGTATCTGCACCTTGCTATATGGAGCTATTATATGGACTTATTGCATGCTGTTTTGTTTAGGCAATGTTGTGCTTGCCCGTGTTTGAAATATTTTGTAGTCAGATACGTTTCCTTTATATGACTTCTAAATTGCTTATGCAGATCTGATACTAGTGGTTTTGTGGAGTGCAAATTTGAATTTGACTTATCCTGTGATGCTGCACTGCATGGCCTGTCTGAACTGCTTCTAGAATGACTTCAACATATGCTAAATAAGCCTAGTTTAGCACGTTTTGAAGTTTGAGTTGTTTGGATTTCCTTCTTAAATCAAGGAATACAAATGAAAGCAGATTCTACAGGATATTTTCTGTTGTCCTTAAATATGCCTCTATCAGACAAAATTCTGTTCCTAACTGAATAAGGTGACAGCTTGTGCTCTTTGCTGTTGGAGCTGCCATTTCCTTTCACTGAATTTGGTTACAAGACTTAAACATGGGTGCTCTTTTCTTTGCTTGCTCTAAACATACCTGGAGATTCTTTAGCAGAATTTCTTTTCTGATGGCTTCAGACTTTTGTATTTCAAAATTTTACAGGGTTTTAATTTTTGCTTGCTTGTTTTGTTTCTTTTTTTAGTCTTCATCATCTTTTTATTTCTTTTTAAGGTCAAGTTTTGCTAATGAAACTTGATGCTATTTTCTAAAGGATATACATAAAATGAGATCTTTCGTAATCCGAATATGACATGAAATAACACCTCAGAAGTATTATTATTAATTGCTTTTTATCCTGTACATGATTGGTGCTTATTCACGTCTGAGTTGTTCAGTTAGGTTTCTAGAGGAGGAATTATAGAATCATTTTAGTTGGAATGGACCTTTAAAGGCCATCTAGCCAACCTCCCCTGCAAGGACAATGACATCTACAGCTAGATCAGTGTGCTCAGAGCCCTCCAGCCTCACCTTGAGTGTCTCCAAGGAAGGGACACCCAGGAAGATTACCTTATTTTTTTTCTGGCTGTGTTTTAGCATGCTTGATGGAAGAGTAAAAATCATTCTTAGGTTGCAGGACCTCAACTTCATTCTTTTCATCAACAAGCACATATCAACTTTTAATTTCAAAATACAGGAAAAAAGTGAAGGGGCTGCAGAAATACGGGTGGTGCATTGCTTCCCAGCTTGTTATATTTATAGCTTTGGAAAGCTGACAAAGTGGCCAAGGATGAATTGCTTTTTGAAAAGCTGATTGCTTTCTGGAGGATCAAAAAATGTGCAGTGAGGACAATATTCAAAGCTATCTTTTTTTCTAATGCACCTTTCCTGCTCCTGTTGTCAGTAGGAACATTTGCCCGAAGCTTCCTGCCTGTCAGTTCACTGTCTGTGTAAGTGACTCGATGAGAAAGTGCAGATGTGTGCCGGCATTGTCCCATCAGACAATGGCTGTCCCTATGCTGCTGCCGCCCCGTGAGTGCGCGAGGAGGTTCTGCAGCATTGCTGGGGACAAAAGCTGATTTCAGACACAAATGTGGGTACAGTCTGCAATATTTGGAAGGAACAATGAGTGTAAGGAAAGGAGAAAGATGAAGCAACGGCTGCCAGGGTGTGGGGAGGAACTGCTTTGAGAAAGGGAGGAGAATTTGATTCATGGCTGTTAAAATGGTTGTCCTCAGCAGGATTAAAGTAATTACTCAGAAAATGTGGTGGCTTCTCCTCTTGTAGTGTTCAGGGACCACACCTCGATGATTTTACTGAAAATGCCATTGAATGCATGGTGATGGAAAAGGAAATGTACATTTTTCTGTCTGGGAAGCTAACTGGTACCAAAACCTAAGCCAAAAGTTTAAAGAAGCATGAGGAAAGAGCTCATCACAAAATGCAGGATGTTGCTTACCTTGCATTTTTTAGAATCAGAATTATTAGATACTCATAATTTTCTCAGTTCTGTGTTGTTTCTAAAAATGTAGTTGAATATTAGGAAAGGTGATGTATGTAGCAAAGCACTGTGTCAGGCTTTCCCTGCAGTGATGCACTGTAATCCTTGGGATCTGGCTGCCAACAGGAAGGCAGTTTTTTATTGGTATAACTGGAAATTCACTCCAGGACAGCAGAGTTAGCAAAAAAAAAAAAAAAAAGAAAAAAAATTGTATTTTTGTGTGGGACTGAGCTGCATTTGAACTAGTGGGCAAGTTTAGGTGCATGCCTGTCCCATAACAAGAAAAGAGCAGTCGACTTTTTTCTGACAACAGCTATTCCT
Source organism: Chrysolophus pictus (assembly GCA_037305975.1). Taxonomy (NCBI): domain Eukaryota; kingdom Metazoa; phylum Chordata; class Aves; order Galliformes; family Phasianidae; genus Chrysolophus; species Chrysolophus pictus. The sequence continues at coordinate 25,466,024 of CM074580.1, read as the reverse complement.
ATCCAGGTCCAGAATTTGTGTGTTTGCAGGCTTGTTTTTATGGCAATTGCTCCAACACTCTGTGTACCCCAGTTTCATGAAGTGAGTGGATATTTTCTCCATACATGGAGGCTCTTCACTGCAGCATTCATCCATGAGTTACCTGTGTGCTGCTGCTGCAGTAACACCAACCCCAGGGGTGGAAGAACTGGATGCTCTGCCTGTCCCTGTTGACAGAGGTTGGGTGCCACCCATCAGGTTCTCCCTGATTGTTTTCTGAGTTGGAGAAACTCTGGGAATGGTGTTAGGGCAATCTGGAAATCATTTACTTTGGTCTCGAAAGGAGAAGTCTATCATTTGTCTTAATCTTTGTTACTGACTGGCACAGAAAATTGACCTCACTTGTACTGCATGACTGCATAGCTGTGGGGCTCGTGATTGTTGTGCCAGGGCTGGTACTTTGCCCTGGGCCAGTGATACACAAGAATACACATTCATTGCTCTCATCAGTGTTTTGCAGACCTGGTCAGCTTGCACCATATCTCTCCCAACTTTTTCATCTCATCCACATCATTCTGTTTTGTTCTCTGTCTCCTTGCTGAGCATGTTATTGTCACCTGATCCTGGTGCCTCTGCTGGAGGCATTGGCTCCATCCCACCTGAAGCTCAGGATGAGCTGAAGTGTTCTGCAGTGCTGTTCATGGGTTGCTGCTCCCTTCCATCCCTTAGCTGGGTATGAGGGTGACTTGTGGCTTTTTAATATGCACTTGCAAGTAGATGTAACTTCTGAGACACCCTCAGTCTGGATATAGGAGTTGACAGTAGTCTTTGGAACAAACTTTTGAAGAAGTAGCAGCAGTAGAGCAGCAAAAGGCTGAGAAGCATCTACACTTCTTTCTGAGAGGAAGTGCTGGGCTGGAATATCAGTTCCTGGTCAGAGTTCGCTTACTTACAAGATGAGTCACATGCATACCCAGCCCAGTGCCATATCATTTGAGGTGAGAGCAGATAGAATGTGTCACTTCCAAATTAAAGAGTTCCTGAATGCTTTTTGATGTCTGGATTAAGCTTCCATCTGCATTCATAAAAGCATTCAGACAGGCGCTACAAGCTGTCTTTCCTTCAGAACATCAAAAAGTCAGTTTCAAATGGTCAAAAAGGTCACTGCTGATTTGTGTTCTGTAACCTGTCACATCCTCAAAGCCATCAGCACATCACTTGTAAGTTGGATTTCAGTTTGCTGTGGCAGAAATATCAGCAAGTGTTGCAATGCAAAGAGATAGGAGCTTGGAAATGGTTTTTAAATCCAAAAATTTTTGATTGGTGACTTAGGCTGAAGTGCTGCATTTGCACTTGTTAGTACAGATAGACGGTGCCTTCAGAGTGGCTGACATTAACAGTGAGAGGAGATGCTGTGATAAGAGCCCCACAAAGATGCTCAGCTCACTCTCCATGCTGAAATCAGAACCTCTGGAAAGAGGCAAACATAAGTGTAAGCTGGTAACTAACAGCAGCATGAAAGATTGTAGCGTGGGTGATGGATGGAAAGGCTGAGGAAAATCAGAAAGGTAGCAATATTAACAAAAGGTGGTAATAGTGAAACCTGTCTAAAGAAATGTAGGATACAGTTGTTTTGACCTCACTGTCCATTCTTTTCTAGTTGGTCCACCTCCTCTTTTTCTCCAGGGAGATGCTATCATCCCCTTATTCTACACCCTACCTTACATTCTCTGAGACTTTCTCCTCCGAGCAGGAAAACTGTAATAGTGTATTTTCTCCTCAGGCTATGACTTCTGCCAGGTCCTCCAGTGGTTTGCTGAGAGGGTCGACCGCATCATCCTCCTTTTTGATGCCCATAAGCTGGATATATCTGATGAGTTTTCAGAGGCCATAAAGGCATTCCGGGGCCAGGATGACAAGATTAGGGTCGTGCTTAATAAGGCCGACCAGGTGGACACACAGCAGCTGATGAGGGTCTACGGTGCACTCATGTGGTCCCTAGGAAAGGTGATCAATACTCCAGAGGTGCTGCGGGTCTATATTGGCTCCTTCTGGGCCCAACCTCTCCGAAACACAGAGAATCGAAGGCTCTTTGAAGCAGAGGCACAGGATCTTTTCCAGGATATCCAGAGTCTCCCTCAGAAGGCTGCCGTGCGGAAGCTCAACGATCTCATTAAGAGAGCAAGACTTGCGAAGGTAAAGATGTTAGCTAAATTAACTGAGGATTTTTTTTCTGTGTGCCCTTTCTCATCCTACCCAGTTTTTCTCTACCCAGTAGAGAATCAGTAAATTGATTGAATGGTCTGTTTTTCAAGAAAGAAGTTGCAGAGGTAAATAGGAGGAAATAAAGACTTGTATTGGGAAGCCTCCCTAACTTTAGAGCTGATCACTACAATCAGATCATTTTTAGGCATTTCTATGTAACATAAAATAAAAATGAATAAAGGTGAATACAAAACACAGTGCCTATGAGGCGTGTGTATCAGCTCAGGAAGGAGAATAAGTTATATATCTTTAGGATAGCAGTAGTGTAATTCTTCCGGTGTCATCTTTCTGCCTTCTGCTCTGAGCTTTGATTATTTAAATTATTTAATTATTGATTCAAACATCTTTACAGCATTGCATGTTATTTTTGGCTCTATTTCTATACGACTCTGTTCTTAATCCCTTCTTAAACACGTTCAGTAACCCAAAACAAGTGCAAACTCTTAACTTCCTGTCAAATTTGGGTATTAGACAACTTTTTTTTTTTTTTTTTAAGTCCTATGACTCACTTTCCCATTCTGATGAGAATTCTTCTTATCTTTAAGAAACATACATGCTTTTTGGCACACACCAGCGAAACTGTTAGGGTTTGTCAACTATAGACATAATACTTCTTTAAAAAAAAAAAAAATTCAGAAAAGTATTTTAAACATAAGAATTTAAGATATGCAAAGACAAACTGGTTACACTATTTTATTTTATAAGCAAATATATATTTTTTCCAGATTCTAGTAAGATTCTAAATGAATGTAGTAAAAGAATGGAACCATACTTTCCCTGCATAAGTTATGTGTAAGATTTATACAGAATACTGTAAGACACATTCTGCTGTGGTTTGGTGGTGTTAATTATACTCATTGCCATATAGGCGTCCTCATGTTTTAATACTGCTGCTTTTTTGTAGTAGTCTGTCTTCCCCCAGGATTGTCCTGGACCATATTGCTCACTGCCTGGCCACACAGATCCTTTTGTTGGTGAAAGGTGATGGGAGGGCACCTAGGGGAAGAAATGTATGGCTTGGCGAAGAGTGGATGGAGGATCAGTGTATGGGATGGATGCTGGTTTATCTTGGTCACAGCAGATCGGAAATTCAAAGAATTCTGAAGTATCCAAGTGGTTTAGGACTTGTTATCCTAAATTAATGCCTTTACTTATATGATAGAATGGCTTTACTTTTCTTCCTGATGCTTTGCATGGCAACCAAGGCATGCTGTTACTATAGCATACTGACTGCTCTGTCATCCTTTTGTGCCTACATAAATATAGACTATATGTGATTGCTTTTCTCTGAGTAAATAGGTAGGAATGCAGTGTCACTTCAGTTAGATAACCCGGCCACTTAACATGCTGGGATTACTCAAGCCATTACCAATTGCTTTTCACAATAATTGGCAAGACAAATAGTGTTACAGCTCTCCACTGATGACATGCATGGACCATCCAGCTGATGCTGTCTGTACAATCCGTGAATGTAGTGTCAGAATGACGTCTCTATACAGATAAAATGCTGTGCAACGCTCCTTAAACTGCACTCAATTTTCTTTTCCCCAAGTGTACATCTGTGTTTTTTTAAATGCAGTTGATTTCATTTTTCCCTTAAAAGGGCTGCTGACAGCAGCAAAATCTATTTGACAGCTCTTTCTCTATTTGTGAGATTCCACAAACAACTGTTGATAATGTTGCCCTTTGAGGTATCTTAGGGAGTATATTCTTTATGCTTACTTTTGTGACCTGGGTGAAGAACACTAATGTTGTTAAGCTTAGATAAGCACTAGTATTGACTTTAACTTTGCTTCTTCTTAGGTACATGCTTATATCATCAGCTATCTGAAAAAAGAAATGCCCTCTATGTTTGGAAAAGAGAACAAGAAGAAGGAGCTGATCAGCAGGTTACCTGAGATCTATAGCCAGCTGCAAAGAGAATATCATATCTCAGCAGGGGACTTCCCTGAAGTCAGGAAAATGCAGGTAAAATGATAGTTTGCACTTACTGAAATCATATTAATTTTCCAACAAGATTGCCAAATTAAAAAAGATAGGACAGAGTGTCTCAGCATGATAGTTTGGAGCCTTCAGGCAAACGGCAAAGGAGTAATAGAAATGACATCAGTTACACATGTTAGCATGACATGGAAGCAGCACAAAATGAAAATGACTGATAATTTCCTCATTGTGTCCATTCGCAGGTACAAGACCGTAGAAATTGCTTTAAGGAATGAGAACTGACCTTTTAGCCAATATTTGGTCTCTTGTGGCAGAAAATACTAAACATTTCTGAAGATGCTGCAGATAAAATTGGGGTGTCCTAAACATGGGTATTTGTACCGCTTTTGTATTGCTAACAGATATTTGGATAGGTGAAGATACCTGTAGTCACACATTACTCATGTTCACCTTCCTCTGTTCTTGCACTCATTGATACTGTTTGCCAATAACAAAGGCATTGTATTATGTGAAAAGTGTGCCTTAAAAGCTTTTCAGTTTTTTTTCCTGTCCTTTTGAGATTGTATTATGTGAAGAAGAAAGATAGAAGTTCTTAGTTTATACTTGTATTGTTAATTTTTAAGTATGTTGTCTTTTTTTTTTAACTCTGTATAGACTTCTGGCCACTTCCTTTAGAAAAGGACAGCTGTTGTGTTATCAATGCTTTTCCATTTATTATCCAAACTTCAGTTCACAATTCTTTGATCTCAGATCATTGGCATCTTATATGATGTTTGAATTAGAAGATAACTAATCTTCCAAGCTGATGAACTTGAGATGAGGAGCTAGTCACATCTGTGATGGAGAATGTTTTCCAGACATTCTGGAACTCCCAATTTATGTGGGATATTTAAACTACTAAACATATAGAGTGATGGCTGACTATTTTAATCTGCCTATAGGGATGCACAAGTTTCTTCTATGAATTAAAAGATTTAACTTAGGAATCAATTGTTTGCATGAGACAGTAACTTGTAGACTTAGCACAAGATTTTCACAGGCAAGATTGCTGAGAAAGGATTTCTTAATGTTAGGTTTTAGAGGGACAAGTTGAGCTTTTTAGAGGGTTTTGCAAGAGACGAGTTGAGCTTTTCTTTTCTTCCCTTTGCCACTTTTGTTCACAATAGGAAATAAGAAATATTACTTCTCAGTTGGGGTATTGAAACAATTTGCACACAACTTTATCGTATTAGTAGTGTATATCACTAAACTTCAGCAGCAGATGGCAGCAAATGTATACATGAAAGACCGCTTCTGTACTGAGGAAAAAACAGTGAGAAAATAGATAGCAGATTTGATCTTTGCTTTCTAAGATGTATTGTACGCAATAAATCTAAACTGCTCAGTTGCCACAAGTCAGGTGACTGTGAATAAATATTCACCTGATTATGCATAAAATTCTGATTATGATTGTGCATAAAATTCATCTGATTTCAACCTGATCTTTGTTGGTTGGAAATTTTTCCTTTGAGAAATCCCAACTCCTTTGTGCACAGGTGAAGTAACTTCTCTGTGCCTCAGGTTTCTATGTTTATTATAGTTCAGATGTGTAGAGAAGTAGCTTCAACAACATCTGTTTAAGCAGTTTAATGCTTAAACACTGTGCCTCTTTTTCCACTGTGCCTCTCTTTTTCTGGATAGTCTTTTGCATATAGAAAAACAAAAAATATATTTTTAAATATATCTATGGTCTGACATAGGACTTGCTTGGACTTGTGTTGAAATAGGGCATCTCACCTAGTTAAAAATCTCACTGGGGTTAGTAGGAGTTTATGTAGAAGATGGAAACTCAGCAGGGATTAAATGACTTCATGACGTATGGCAGCTCTTTAAAAAATCACTGCTGCTCTTAACCCGACTCAACCTAACTTTTCTTTATTGATAAAGGATATTGCTTCATGACCTACCCACAGAAAAGAAGCTTAATCTATAAAATCAGAGCAGTCTTGCAAACTCCTGGATTTATTTTTAACCTTAAGCACTTGCAGTAGGGCTAGCAGGACTAAGGCCCTACACACATACTTACAAGGGGGTATGCAAGTAGGGCTTTAGTCCTGCTAGTCATTCTGCATACTCCCTTGGAAGTATGCAAATAGAGAAGAAAATCATCAAATGAAAAGTTGTTAGGTAACATTGTCAAATGCTCTGTTCTTAAGCACTGCCATTTTGAAAATCAGGTTGTAAATGTAGTGTTCGCTTTGCTTCTCTTTCAAGGCAAATTCCAGTTTCAGTTATGGAAACTACTTCAAAAAGTTACAGGTTATTTTCATTTGAAATCCATTCCCTATCATTTTCATTGTACCAAAAGCTTTTCTAACTACTGTCACCAAAACCTTTTTTATGTCATTGACAGGAGCAATTGGAGATGTGTGACTTCACTAAATTTCACTCTTTGAAACCAAAGCTAATTGAAGCTGTGGATAACATGCTGGCCAACAAGATTGCCTCCCTGATGAGCCTGATCACCCAGGAAGAGAGCAATATGCCCACAGAGATGGTACATGGTGGGGCATTTGATGGCACCACGGCAGGACCTTTTGGCCAGGGATATGGAGAAGGTGCAAAGGAAGGAGCTGATGAAGATGAGTGGGTTGTTGCCAAAGATAAACCTGCTTATGATGAGATCTTCTACACTCTATCACCAATCAATGGCAAAATATCTGGGATCAATGCAAAGAAAGAGATGGTGACTTCCAAACTGCCCAACAGCGTTTTGGGTAAGATCTGGAAGCTTGCAGACTGTGATGGTGATGGAATGTTGGATGAGGAGGAGTTTGCATTAGCAAAACATCTCATCAAGATTAAACTGGATGGATATGAACTGCCTGGCACACTACCTCCCCACCTGGTGCCACCGTCTCACAGGAAACCATTGCAGACAGTGGAGTGAAAAATACTAGGGGAAGGATGAGGATTTTGGATATATTTCAACAAATGTTTTGAAACTACCAACATTTTAAATTAAGCTTAGATATTTAAACCCTCACAACACATTTCACGCATATTACTGAAGTCAGAAGCAGGGAAATGTTTGTGTATTAGTCCCTGCTGACCATCACTGAGAAACGCTTATCCACAAGTGCCTTGTAAAAATCTATCATAATGTGTGATGGTAAGGTGATGCTGCTTCCATATCTTGCTGCCTCTACAACCATAAAGCAGTGAAAAAAAATTCCCATTTATTGAATAGCTGACCTTCACCAAATGTAAACACTTAAGCAACCACAAGTTTCCCCAAACTATTTATTTTAGTTAATGCAAGGACGCTCTAAATGTTACATTCACCTGCCCAAACAAAGAACCTTTTCTACGCTAAAAGCATACTTAAAGTGAATGTTAGCATCTCTTTCATTATATCTTATTTTAATTGGGAGTACAGTAAAATAGGAGTTGTGGCAGGAGCCTTTAAGAAGTGCTCAGAATATGACCAGACTTGTTTATGACCAGACTGGTTTTAAAACTTCAGTACTTAGAGCTATAAAGTGCAAAATATATTTCTATTTGTCATCACTGTGTCTTATCTGAATATCTGCTGCTTCAGATTTGTACAGCACTATATACTCAGTATTATTGTTGAAAGAACAGAATCTCCTTTCTCCTTTGGCTGCAGAGTTTCTTTTGAGGTTTCAGTTTAGCTGCACTGCAGACAAATTCCTGAATGTTTCAAAGTGAGAGCAGAATGCTTTCATAAGTTTGAAAAAACATAAACTGGTTTTCATTGAAATAAAGCCTCAGCTTCTGTTCAGAAAGAAAAGGTGCTCCGTTCGAAGTCAGCATCTTCAAAGTACCTTGAATTGTCTCAGAAGATTTTCATGGTATTTAATTCCTATTTACAGGTAATTATACAGGTATCTGTATATATTATTTTATATACTTTTTTATTTTTTAGGGAAGTTTTTGTCTTTATCTTTTGCCAACACATAGCTGACACCACCAAAGAGAGACTGGATTGATATGGTGGCAGATTTGAGAGATGGAGCCACTAACAGGGATTTTTACATCGATTGAAATAAAGTTGTAGACTGGCCTCTCCAAATATTATTCCTTTATTGGAAACAATCCACAAAAGGAATAGATGCTTAGTAAACATTCATTTTTCTAACAATGCAATCAAAATGTTAAAGATACTAATTTTTATCAGTACCTTAAAAAAAGTTAAATTTTTGGCCCTGTGAACTTTAGTCTTTTGGGGAGGGCCAGTTCTTTTTTGAAGTCACACTTTGCAGTTAGGTTAGGTCTGTGACTGGGAGCAAGAACTGACTTGTACTCCACCATCTGTACTATGAAATGCCCTGCATATCAAAGGTACTGTAACTTCAAGCACTTTTTCTTTGAGTCTCAGTAAGGGGTAGCAATAGTGCCTTCTGAGACAAAACAAGCCAAAAAGTGTTTTAGTATCCTTGCAGCAGTACTGGGGAGGAAAATAGTTTGAGTGTTGTGTCCAAGTTAAGACTTCAGTCAGATTTGTAGTGATTTAAGAAGAGCCTCAGCTTTTTCTTTAAATCATACATTTATAAATTTTCAGTCAAGTTTCATACTTTAAATCTTTCCAAACCTCCTATCTTCCTGCATCTTTTCTGTTCTGATGTGAAACTACCATGAAATTTGTGACTGCATTAACATGTGAAAAAATAAAGCTATTTTAAGTAGTGACGGATAATCACCTTTACCTTGCCAGGCATCCAGGCCGTGTCAAAGATATTCTGGCGTAGTTGATCATTCATGTAGACTTGCTCTCTTTCATTTGTCTTAGTTTTGTTCTATTATCATTCAATTACACCATCTTTATTTCTATTAGACCTATGTTAGGAGCCAAAATAGCCTTTGTGCATCTCTATTCTCTTCCATAGAGCTGTGAAATTTAACTGTGAACCTACTGTATTTCTGCAGAGTAACCCATTTTCTTTGTAATTTATTTCTGATTGAACACAAGGTATCATATAGACATTGCAAGGGTGTTATAAGTCAGGCTGCCCCAGTAGTAATGTATGTAGTGTCTGCAGTCAGTGACAAATTTGTGCAATAATGACCAACTAGATCAGCATTGCAAGGACAATTACCAAGAAAAATAAAGCAAGCTTGCATATTGTGACCACTGTAGAGTGTGAAAAGCTGAAGAAAGTTGTTGATCTTTCAACTCTGTCTTACCTTGCTCTTCTGCTGAACAGGATTCCAGGGTGGACCTGTGTTTGAATTCCCACTACATGTAGCTAATCGGGGTGATACACCAAATGCATTGGAGCTGTGTGATCCCATGCCAGTAGAAATATCCTCCTGCAGCGAAGGGAGAGGGGCAAAATAGTTTCTCAGTGATTTATTTATTTTTTCTAGTTTTATTGGTAGTAAAATAGACAACACAGCCTCCATGAGAATGTGCTAATTTGGACTAGAGGAGACAAACTGAAATGTGTTATTTTGATAAGTTAAAATACTTTGCTTAGATACAGTTAAAATGATTGGCTCTTTTCCTGCAAGACTTGAAGGGGAAGGGAAATGCAAGAAGCATATATAGTAGAAGAGGTGGATTTGCTCTGTTGATCTGAAGGAGTAAAAGCATGCAGAGCTATGCACATAAATATATATGCAGATATGTGGCGCCTTGCACTGGCGTGTCTTAACAGAGGTCATACTTAGTTGATAGAAATTCAAGTACATTTCACTTGGACTTTAAACTGCAATTTCTTGCACAGCTAAACCAATCTAGTAGGGTGCTGTTGCTCAGGGGATGTAATCTGGATAGTGCTCTGCTGAGTTAGTGAGCCAGTGTGTGGAGTATGAGAAGAGGGGAAGGGAGCAGGATTGCCTTCTCATGAAATTGTGCTCTAGGTAGTTACTGGGAACATCAATATTAGATCACCTTTGGTTGTTTGGTTGATATTGTTATTAAGCTCTTCTCAAGAAAGAACAACGTCCTGGATTTGTGTCATCTTATGTTTAGGATTTTGATTACATTTTCTGTGAGATCATTCAAAACTGCCAAGAATTCATCCTGTGAAATCAGTGCTTGTTGGTGTAGCCTGCTGCTGTAAGCCCAAGTAGAGACTGCTGCTTTTTAGCTCTTCTCCAACTGCTCTGCTACAGCTGTAATTCCCAACCATAATTCTGTTCCCATAGAAATCAATTAGATTTTTGTTGCAGATTGGAAGAGAAAATGTGGGATAACTGTTCAAAGGTTACAGGACCTACACTACAGGACAGCAAAAGACTTCTAGAACTGTGAAAGTTTGAAAATGATGAGTTTGCAGAGATCTTCAGATAGGAATGAGGTCCCAGTTGTTAGTTCGGAGTGGCGTGGAACCCGGTATAAAAGCAGCAGTATCTATCTGGTCCCTGACTTGAAACATCATTCATCTACAGTACTTGAAATGTACCCTCTTTCTTCTCACTTCCTTCCATTCACAATATGCACTCAGTTTGGTGGAATTCAAGCAAAGAATTTGAAGTATATTAGTATGTATAACTTTAACATGGAGAAAATGAACATGAACTTTTTCTACTTCACATGCGTACCTTTTCTAATACATTTGTTAAATACTGTGTTTTCCCTTCAAAGGCACTCATTTATTTTTGAGGGAGTTTGACCTGTGCAGAGTGTTTCACTTTGTCTAGTTAGGCAAATTAAGTTCATTGTTATTGCACTTTTATTATACAATAAATTCCTTGCAGATATTGTAATATATTTTAATATGCTTTGTAATCATTTTTAGGAAGTGATGATAAAGAATGCTGATTCAATAAACTAATATTGAACTACCTGACATTTTTGTTTCTATTTTTCTTTCTGAAAGGTAACCTTTCAGTAGCCAGATTTTTTTGTATTCTTCTACTTAAGGCTCATAGGCATAGTAGCTATTTGGCAAGCTGTTTCTCACCTCAGTTTATGTTTCTACAACAGGTTGTGGTTGTTCCTCTTCTGCGTCCTTGAACTTGTTGCTGAAAATCAAGGCTTGATTCCTGAATCTAAATTTATATTTAAAAGGAAGAAGAAGAAAACAATGCTCCAGCACATATCACTAATTAGCTTTTTATAGAAGAATATAATTTTGAAGTTTCTCAGTCTAAGTATGGAATTTTCTTAAAGTCCAAGGTTGGAAGATTAATCAACACAGAGGTAACTTCCTGTGCAGAATGAAAGCTTGAAACTTGAGATGGGGGAGGTGTTTCGACTTAAGTGGGGTGCTCACCTTGAAAATAACAGTAGAATGAATTCTAGTGAAGCAAAAGTATTTGTTAATACATTCTTCAAAAAAAATTCAAGGACATCTTCCATGCTGTGCTACCTACTGCTTATAAATGGCTAATTATATCAATAGAACATTACTGTTGTGCTTAAATTCCACCTGCCTCTCTCCTTCCCCCTGTATACATATAATTCATTTGAAGCACCTCCGAAGATGAGATGTATGTCAGCAGGATACTGTGGTTCAGCTACTGCTCCTATTACTATCAAATCTAAGTTGCTGCAAAGTTAGAGTTTTGTGGGTGGCAATATTAGCATTGGCAAGCTGTGCTGTTATGCTTGGTGATCACACCATAAGTCATATGGAAGAATGTTTCATGTGCAAACAGTATGTTATGTATTCCTTGAGGTTACAGTGTTGTTCAATTGCAGTGGTTTGTTTTAGCTGCTCCTTTTTGAAAGTCAGAAATAGTTTGGAGAAGATAATCTTTAATGGGGTTTGGAGATGGTTTCTTTCAGTTTGTTTTTTGGGGGGGAAGAGGGTCAGTGTGGTGTTTTTCATAGTCCACATACAAAACATTTCAAACTGTAAAATACACAGCACACTTCAAGTTTAGATATTCTCCTCTAATCCACTCCATATTTGGACAGTAAGAAAAGTGGGCATCTATGCTATCACCAGTTCAATGGTAAGTTTTGCAGAAGATGATAGTTCTAATATTTGGCATCCTCTAGGTGTCAAATATTTCTTTCTGCCTACCATACTATTTAATTTCTCCAATTTTTTTTTTTCTAAGTTCCTACTTTTGGAGTATTTGTTAAGGGCTTTGGCACAGATGCTATTCTGAATTTCTCTCATCTAAGGCTAGAGCAGGGATGCTCTTATGCTGCAACAAATAACAACTGTAAGCCCAGGTAACCTTCCAGAAATCTTGACCTGTGAGCTAAGCTGCTTGATTTATGCAGTAAGTCCTTGTAAAAAAGAGTTGGGTGCTTTATCCTGCTTATACAGGTGGGCAAACATATTTGTTCTGGAAAAGGCTGTCTCCCTTTGTTCAGGATTATTGGCAGTGAGCATCTGGAAATAAGTGCCCAAACCCACCATACACCTGCAATGATAAAAACACATCCAGAGATGCATGTGTTTGTCAGTTTTATTTAGCTTTCTGAGGGAAAGATGCCATTTCCCATGGAAATCATGATATTCTGAGATGGGCTCATCTCTCTTTCCCCACAAGACTGCATATTACCCCAGATTTCTACCTGGTGATGGAATGTGGACACTCAGTTACTTTCGGTCTGGTCTCAAAAATACTAGAAACTGTGTAATGCCAGGTCTAACTAGTTATCCTGCCTATTCTTTTCTTTGAGGTGGAGCTTGTCTTATTCTTTCCAAGGTGCTGATAGCTCGACGTTCTATATGCCTCTTCAGTCTGGAGCTCTGAATGGTTCATTGTAGCAAAATCAGCTGATTTTGCAGTGCTGGAAATTAATTAACTAACTACACAAACTGTTATGATACAGAAGAACTGGATGGCATCTTTCTATCACCAGATAATATATTTCAGAGATTCAGCACTGAGATTCTATGATTATTATTTTAGTTAAATATTTTAACCAAGGAACTGTTGAAAGACGCTCCTCATGTTTATTGATTTCCTTGTTCAGACTATTTTTTATTTTTTTTTCAAAATGGGTTCATTTTGTGTCTACCCTGAAAAAAAAGGAAAAGAAAAAAAAAGGAAAACAAACAGCAATGTATCGATAACTGGTAAGTTCTGGACTTCACAATTTCAGCCTACAATGGACAGTAAATGCAATTTTTCTTTATTTTGCACTACTCTGTTTTATTTCTTGTCTGGTAAAATTTGCACAAATAAGAATGTGAACTGTTCATATAATTCTTTGCCAGTTACATTCATTTATTCAGCCTGACTGAGTGATCTTCAGGAACAGGTATGTGTAGGCTGGGAGGGAGCTGCAGTAGGCTGTCTGGGGCAATGGGGGATCGAAACCTGAGAGCCATCCCTGTGAGTAGGATGCAGTACTCTGGCACTAGGGTTGGTGAGCACCGATCTGCACAGAAATCTCACTGTTTTTTTCATTGATAAATAAGGTTAAATGCTTCATCACTTCAATGTATAAATAGTCCCCTAAAATAGAGCTGCCAAGGAGAAAAATTTTTGTCCTTCATCTGACAGTTGTCTTCCAGAGTAACAATGAGTAACAATCGAAAAACCTGAATCACAAGGATAAAAATGCACTACTCAGATCTGAGATTACCAACACAGAGATTTCTAAGACTATTTTCAGTATAATGTTCAAACTACAAAGGCTATTCTGTCACTTGAAGCCCTTTATCTACATTTCTATGAAATGAAAAGAGAATTAAAGTCATCTGTCACATGTGCTCATCCCGCAAACTCTTTGAAGCGCTTATGTTAACTGTTTGAGGTTCAGAAACAGAAGGAAATTTTCAAGATAACGTAAACAGCTGCAAGGAGAAAATGCTTTTATTTCATGACTAAACAAGCAAATGTATATTTTCTGTGTTTCAAAAAGATGAGTGAATTTCTTCATGCCAGGAAAAATAAATCCATCTGATTTTGCTTTAAACTGTCCTCTTTTTCAAATGCAGTGAGGAGTTCCCACTTCCTTTGCATGATGTAATTCAACTGTTCTGCTTGAATTCTGTTCCCCGTTGATGTCATGTAGCCTCTAGCCAACTATTCAAAGCAGAAAAGCCGCTTCTAGTTTAGACCAGAGTGTGACGAGGCTGAAGTTTTTAATAAGCCTGCATCCTAGGATGCTGGTTTAGAACCTTACAGGCAGAGCTTAGCTGTTGGAGGAGCTAGAGCTTCATTGGCGGGGGTCACTGCCTGCAGACAGATGTCATCCCAGGGTGGCTGGCAGCATTGAAGGAAAGCAGGTAAGTGGGGAATGGTGGAGAGTGCTCTGGGGAGTGGTGAGCTGAATGCCTGAGGGGGGGGAAGCCAGGAGCAACATTTGGCTGTTCAGTGACAAAGTTCAGCTGGGAGGCCTATAAAAACAGGGAGGCTGTATAGCTTGATGGCTGGAAGTCTCTACGCCTTTTCTAAGGTGCTTTTGACTATCTCCCTATCTGTTTCTCAGCCTTACTATTCCAAATGAGTAAGTAGCTCCTTGTAGTACTTACTTCCTCTGGTGTTCTTGGTGTTCAAAAAATGGTCTTTCTGTGTCACAGAGGTCTGAGAATAGCCATAATACTGGGACACAATGCATATCACCTGTGTCTACACTGCCTCATCATGGCCAGATTTCAGCTGTGGGCTGGAGCTTCTCTGGGATATCTCCAAGCCTCTTGGGTGGCCAAATGCCAAAGCCATGCTAGGCAGCTAGTGAGGCTCTGGTAGACATGAGAAGAGTGGGGACTGTGCTTCTGTTTCCACCTATGCTGCAAACACCTGCTCCTGATGATCCTTAAAAAGTAGAAATATATCATGGCTGTCCAACCTTTTGGCTTGCCTGGGTCATAATGAGTGAAGAGGAATTGTCTTTGGCCACATATAAAATATACAATATAGTTAAAGTAGATAATAAACAAAATCTGTATTTGTTATTAAAACAGTAAAAAGCAACAAAACCATAAAGCTAGTGGGATGCAATTCCTAGTGAGTTCTCAAGGTGTTTGTCAGAGATTTTTGATGAAATTTTACTCTTCCTTTGTTTCATTCTTGAAAACAGTTGTTTGTAAATATGTGTACTGCCAAAAAGTGATCACATGAATAATGTGTGATTATGAAGTAAGGGATATTTTTCTGTGGTCAGATAAGGCTTAAAGAAGTCTGGTAAAGAGACACGATCAAATTTCTTTGAGTACTTTATCTGATTGAAACTCTGTATGTTCCATTTGAAAATTCACAGGTACTACATTCATGCTGACTGAGAAGGGAGTCACAAATTGATGATATTTTCAACTATTGAAACCTATTTTCAAATTCCTTTATCAAAATGGAAAGCACAGCTGCATATTTTTCACAGTTCACAGGACTGTTTTTAGCCAATGTCATTGGCCATAACTTGAGTTAGCACTGCACTGCACCCTCCCTGTGACCTGGTTTCAGTTAAAATAGTGTTAATAGGACACTGATGTGATTGTTGCTGAATGCTGGGTGCAGGCCCAGGGCCGGGCTGGGCCATTCGATAGGGCGGAGTTGCTGCCATGATGGAACCGGGCAAGGGGCAGACACAGTGCCAGGCCACATGTGCGCTGTGTGTGGGCATGCTTGGATTACATGAAACTAGTGTAGAAAGATAAATCAATAGTGGTAACAGGGATAAGAAACTGTCCACCAACTGTGGACCCATCCCATGTGTGTGCCTTGGTGAAGGGAGGGCAGCCTGCAGGCTGCTGACTCCTGCTTGCACTTATTGGCATGCTTTGATCTGCCAGATTGGCCCACCTTCCTCTTCACAGTCAAGGCCCAGATGTTTGATGTGTGGAGATTTTTACATGTGGAAGCAACATTGCTTGAGACATGGTGGGGGGCAGAGGGCTGAGCTGTATTGCACGTGTTTGCATTTATTTTCTTTGAGATTTGGGGAACCTTCTCCTTAGTGGATCTCAAGTGTGTTGGTTTTTTTACATATACCCTCAGGGACACATACACAAAACATACCTGATGGTACAGAGGGTAACAAGCTGTGCCAAACCTTTCATTTCAGCCAATAGCACAAGCTCAGTCCTCTGTGGCACAAGTATGACCATTTGACTTTTAAATCCAAGCTGACTTTGCAGCTCAGAGCATGGTATTAGGGTCTTACTTAGTCACAGCAGTGAACAGTCATGTGTAGGAACACCTCGTATGATGGCATCTGCACTCATCTTTGCTAAGGTGTTTCCCACTGGCCCCAGTCGTGGCAAAATCCTTATCACGGTGGGTGAGGGCAGTGGTGATGGGAAGCCAGCACTGCTGCTTGGAGAAGAGGGCCAGAAAGGCTTCTGCAGTCCAGGGTGTCTGTTGTCCATCTGTCAGTCCTTATGGCAAACAGCCCTTGGGGCAGAGGTGGGAAGGGAAGTACTAAACTGCACCTCAGTACTCTGTGATTTTTTTTTTTTTTTTTTTATGCTCTTTGCAATGTGGATTTAAACATTTATCCGGTTTTGGGGAGAGTCTGGGAATTCACATAATGTTTGTAGGGTGAGAGGAAAACTATATTTTAAAAAGCAAATGAAAAATCAGATGGGTCAAAGCTTCACATCCCTCCTTGTTTTGCACAGTGGTGGCAAGAGGGGGAGAACACCAGGGTAGGGGTGAGAACAGAGGAGCCATGGAGCAGCAAGTCGGGATGTTTGGGTATGAGATCTGTTCTATCTCCAGTCTCTACTTCTGGCTTAAGCAGAACAAGATCATGGCAGATAAGAAAGGGTGCTGAAAAAAAAACAAACACATCTTATGTGGCTGCTGCTTTGCAGAAGGGAATCCCCCATCAGGGCATTTCCTTTTGAGAAACAAGAAAATGCTTCTACATACATGGAAAACTTCTCCAGATTGTAAGCAGGGCAAGGTAGAGGCTGTTGCTTCTTTCTAAGGTCATTCTTAAGGCTCCACACCTCTGCAAAGGCAACAAGAGAGGCTCTTAAGTAGCCTATAGGGGTGATTTTTATTTATTTTTCTTTTTGAAGGAACAACACCATTTGTGTAATTAAGAAAATATTGTATGCTTCCACACTGCCACCTCAAATGCAGCCTGTTCTGAGTTGCTCTTGGCCTCTCCCTCTTCTGCTGTCCCTCCAGGAAACTGCACAAAATATTGTTGTAACTTTTCTCTTACCTTGATAAGGTGTAAATAACTGAGGAAAAGTTATCACTGTATAAATGTCCACCACTTTGACATGTACCTATGTATACAATAAATGGAGATAGTTATTCAAGAGTTAGTGAAGTACCAAATCTCTGATTGTCTTCTCTTGTCATAAAAAGCAAAGCCACTGTTTCACACATTTTTTCATTAGATAATAATTAACTCACAACAGGGAGAAATACCTACATCCAGGCATTCATCTATGGATTCTCTACTCTCTTTATGATAAGAGAGAAGACCAGACACTTTTTCAGCATAGACAACCCAGCCAAACTGGGTACCAGGCTGAAGTCAGTAGCCTATGATTTACTTTTAGTAGAACACGGGTATAACTAAAAGCAAAATAGAAAAGAGAGGAGCAGAATTACAATATGGCAATGAGCTTACAGAAGAGATAAAAACAGCTGCTGAATTTCTATCCTCTTTATCCTGCGGCTCTGTTCCCATTTAATGATTATTAAGAATGGTATTTTAATAAATGGCTGCTAAAGACAAGTCCAAGATTTTGGAGGGAATATTTTGAGTAATACCTGCAATGTATGCATTTACTTTTAATTTTTATCTGACTTAAGTGAAACTATATATGACATTTCTCTAGGTTAAATATGAAGGTGAAGATTTTGTTGATCGAGTTTTATCTGTACTGAACAGGCAATAGACTGTTCATTTCTTCTTCCATATTTCCTCACCTCGTTTTGGATGCTAACAAAACTATACTTGTCAGAAGGCAAAAGGCTGATATCCTCTTATTACCTTATCTCTGGGGGGAACATTTTCACTTACAGCTTCTGATTTCATATGCCTGTCCATTTTCCAGTGTTGATTCCCAACAACAACCCTCCAGTTCCCAGCAGTGATGCCAGGTCAACGTATTCTGTGGTTGCGCAATCCTGTCAGTGACAACAGGGACTCTGCTGTATAAGTTACTGGAATCATTTTCCCTGTTGTCCTTAGTGGTAAAGTCCATCAATAGCAAACTTTATAGGTATGCCTTTACACTGACAACTTGATCCCAGTTTGCCCTTCCAGCAACTGTGCATATGAACTTCCTCGAAGAGGTGACTGTAAATTTCTAAATCTTCCTCATTTTTCATTCTCACTTGTTTTATCTCAGTTAAACTACTTGGGAATTACGCTGATCTTTGTACCCTCTTCTGTGCTTTCATTTTTAGACTCCATTGATAGATTTGATTTCCACTGAAAAAATCTCTGTAGAAAAGTAGTCTGTGATGAGTCAGATCCCTCAACGAATCTGTGAAGGACTCGCTGCTCTTTACCAAAGGGTCAGCATGGTGGATGGCAGTTTTCACTCTGTCATAGCAGTTTTGGCTCAGTACGTATCTCAAAAATAATTTAAGGCCCGTGACAGCTCATTGGTTCTCACAGGTTATTTCCTTTAGATCAGGTGAAAGGTTCATAGGCATATCATAAATACTTGGTCTCTGTTCCTGAATTCAAAGGTTGCTTTGTATGAAAACCATGAGCTGAACTTAGGAGTACAAGTGAATCTAGAACTGAAAGTCATTCTCCAGAATGATCAACTGCTGAACACGAGAAAGGAGCTGCTCCTAACCTCAGTAAGTCCAGACTTTTTGTGTTATTTGATCTATTTTAACTGTAATGTATCATTACAGCCAGATTTGACTTTTAGCACTGCTTCTACATCCAGCGAGTACAGATATTCTGTCATAGCTCTGTTTTCACATAAATGTCCATACTGAGAGCATTTGTAACAGAATTTCATAAAACAGATGAGCTATTTTATAAGGCAGTAGTTCAACAGCAGTCATTTTCTAGCGTGACTGCTATGCTTGGCTAAAAACTCTTTTATAAAAAGGAGGTTGCAGACATTCTGAGAACATTTGGCAAATTCAGAAATGGCTTTGTTATATAGGTTTATTAGACAGAAGTGGGTTAACATCACCTCTCTGGAAGGCAAAGGCAATTCTTTGAATATCTGCTCTTCAGATGGAGAAAGTAGACTATGCTGAACAAGCTCAGAGAATCAGAAAGTATTGCAGGTGTATTTCTAATAGTTCCACTTCAAAATCTGCAAAATTCTTCCTTTTATAAGGCTTTCCTCTGTGACCATGATCTTTCCTTATGTTGCTGCTGAACTGTTAATCTCCAGTGCTGTCCCTGTAAATCAATGAGTGTTAAGAAACAATTGGGAAAAGAAAAAAAAGAAAAAATACATGGTAACAAGTCACTGCTTCAGCAATTCCCATGCTTTTCTGTCTTATAAAACGGCAAAGTTTTTCATGTTTATGAGAGAACAGAAAAATATGAGGCAAGCAGCTTCTCATTTGTTGTGATGCTGCTCCTATATCCACTTTACAGACTACCCACAGTAGGGTCGACAATGTTTTTTAAGTGTTTCAGATTTTATGAGTTAAAAGAGCACTGAGCCGAGAGTAGCTCAGAGCTGGGCCTCTGCAAATCATATACAAATGATCTGGGAAGAATCACCCTCTGCAGGTTATCACAGTTTTTAATTCTTCATTCCCTTTTCTCTTTGCAGTGGGGTGATAGCAGCAGATACATCTCTTCCTCAATTACAGCAGATTTCTTGGTTTTGCAGATAGGCTGATATCCAGGTAATACTAACAATTACAGCATTACTTCAAGGAGATGACAGTTGGTCACTATATATGCCTGTAGCAATGGATTTTTAGACAGATCTTTTTCAGATGATACTCTTGCCTTCAAAACAGCAAGGCAACTCATTAGATATTCATACTATAAGCAAAATAACACCGAAAGAATTGTTTGGTTGAATTGAAATCTGGTTTATTTCATCAGAGATTGTTAAGGGGAGACTCTCCTACTTTCTGATGTTCCTGAGTATTCCGTTTGGGTGCTGTGATGAATTATAAGCCTGATTTTTCAATGGTATGCATGAGGTAAACAAGTACTAGCCTCAGGAAAAGCAATAACAGTCACTGACTCCTGACCTAGGGCACTGTTCGAGTGATAATGGAACTGTGTCACCATCCCACAAAGGTACACAGAAATTGAACTTGTCGGAGGAAAAAAACCCAAGTTATTTCTTTTCTAAAAAGGTCATTCAATTTCTGCTTGATATACCATGATCTGAAAGCCAACAACGTCCCAAACAGTCCTTGGACACACTTTCAAGCAGTGCTTTGGGTGATTTGCAGATCCCTCTCTTTCTGGCAGAGTCTAAAATCGGTTCTCAGTTATGTGATTTCAGCATATTCCATGAAGTTATTGATGAAGTTACTCATGATCATGGTTCTTATGGGATCAAGTGCCTGGGGAGAAACTGAAAGAAAGTAAAGGTGCATTAATATAACCATTTTTATCCTGACAGTAGAGATGCAATTTAAAAGGGAGAACACTTTTAAGTAAAAATAAAGTTGAGTGAACATAAAGTGCAAAGTACAAGCTAAAGGAAATTAGAGTATTATACTGGGTGTGGTATTGAATTTTGTACCTATAGGAGCTGGATTTCCAATATATATTGGGTACAGCATTTTTTGTAGCTGGCCAAGTACATCTCTTCAGTACTGACCTTCTCACTGGAATTTCTCACTTCCTAGATCACCATGAACAGTGAATTTGAAAAAGATCACATCAAAAGGCTGCAGGAGCAGCGTATGTTTATGCAAAAGAAAACCTTCACCAACTGGATGAATAATATCTTCTTCAGGAATAATGTAGGTACCTACTCCACCCATGACTTTTTTCCTGGTTTTGTCTTTGTTTTTGATTGTTTCACTTGCTATATTCTTGTGTATGTCAATTTTTGCGCATCTTTTTGAAGTGTCACAATTGCTTACATATGCAAACAAGAAAGACCTTGACTAACCAGAGTACTTCATCCTGTATCTTCTGCCTCATAATTATTTCCATTGTCTATGTTACGAGTTGCTGCTCAGTGGCTCTGAAAAAGTTGCCTTAGGTCTAGAAATTTCAGTGAGGTTTCAGTTAGTCTCAGATTTCCAGAAAGCGTCAGAGGTAGTATACAATTGACTTGTTTGTGCAAGGTAATCCACCATATTCCAAAAGTCACCAGATTTACTGCAGATATATAATTTGTGCCCAAAATGAGTTTATCTGTGACACAATATGGAATTATATTTTCTGACAACAATTCACTTTTCTACTGTACATAGTTGATATTAATGAAAATGGACCTTGGAAACACCAAACCAGACCAGACTTCTTGTTTCCGTTCTAGCTCATGAATACTGTAAAGTGTTTCAGTATTAGACAAATGCTTTTCATTTTAATGTTTATTTCAGGATTTTGTGTAAAGCCAGCCTCAGAGTACAACCAACTTTTAAATTAATTTTTCTTATTCTGAGTGAGGAGCTGCAAAACACAATCTCATTTTCCTACCTGCAAGAAAGTTAGGCTTTTATGATGTAGGAAAATATTTCTATGTAGCTACAAATCAATACATACTTTGACATTTTAAAAGCACACTGGAGTTCAAAGATTAAAATGTTAGTCTCTACTTCCTGCATAGTACTTGAGTGTGGATCATAAAAGCATGAGAAGAAAATCCTGTGAGAGCTTTCCAAACCATATACGGTAAGAAATGTTTCAGAGACCAAGAGCTTATCAAGGTCTTCTCAGCAACACAGTCAAGCTTGCCAACATGGACTTTTAACTTGATACTATCCTACTACAGGACACTGCAGTATTCTCAGTTGTACTATTGACTACTTCAAGTTTAGCATTAAGGAAATGCTTAATGCTTAAGGGAAATTGCATTGAATTTGTTAATCAATCTTTGATTTGTTTGCATGGAGACACATGTAACAAAGCTATTTCTGATGCTGAGTGGGGCATAAAGCATACATAGGGAGACAGTCTCTTTACAATTAAATTAAAATGGAACTATTCTTCATGAATAAAACTGCCACAGAACATAATAGCTTTAACTTTATTGTTATTATATATTGTAATATACTGTAGGTGGATTTTAGGATTACTTACATACAAAAAGTAGTAAAGATGGCAATAAAATAGATTTTTTTCATAGAAATAATCAGCCAGAGAAAGCTGCTAGTCCTTGTTCTTCACAAAGAACAGAACTGAAGTCTCTCTATGTAACTTGCCTTTAAATTCTCAGTGATTTACAAAATTAAAAAAAAAGCAAACAACCTGTCAAGAGTAAATATATATATATATATATATATTTACATATGCATTTATCCTTTATTTCACCTACATTTAACTATGCTCCAAACTGAAAAGCAAACAAAAAAAACACATAACTAACCAATTAAACATCAGGAATATTTTATTTCTTTTTTTGTTTTTTAAGGTGAAAAGGTAATTTACCATCATTTCCGAATCACAGCAAGTTATTGTTGGGCTTGTGATAATGGTTTCATTGTCACTTGATGGCTAGTGGCTTAAAGCCAAAAGGAAACACCTAAGGCAAGCTCTTGTTAGATCAGAGTACACGCTATGTCATGGTGTGTCACCTAAGCACTGAGTGACATTAATACTAGCAGCAGTGAGATACATTTTTGTAGATCCTAACGCTTTACATAGTAATTGCACTTAAGTGTGAGACCATCTGTAATTATAGAGATTTGAGGTGGCAGTGAATCTCTAGGAAGAAAGTAATAGAATTAAGATTTTGGAATGTAAAATGAGTCATGGAAATTGTTTTATGTCTTCTCATTTCCTTTATTTTGCTTCACTTAACTTTGGGATTATCAGTTTAAATTTTAAATGGAATGCATTCTCAGAGTAAAAAACTGAAAAGAGATTTTTCAATTGAAATAAAAAATATCAGCACTTCCAAAGTATTTGTTTTTGTGATTTTGTTATTTTTCAAGATCTGATTTTTTTTTTTTCCTGTATTTCCTAAGTTATGTTTTGTTAGGGTTTTTTAGTCCTGCCCATTCTCTGAAATAATGTCAGTCCCTCCATGAATCTATTTTTTGTGTTTTGACTTTCATCGCTTATGCATCACATTTATGCACTGACACACAGCAGACTCTGCGGAACAACAGCAAGTTGTTGTTTGTTTAGTACTAAAAGTCAAGGGATCTGTGGGCCATATGTTCAGCCAATGTTGATGTTGTGTGACTGGTCTTTACAGGTAAGGGCTGAAATAGAAAATATTTACACAGACCTGAAGGATGGCATCTATCTCATGCAACTCCTGGAGCTGCTCTCTGGAGAATCTTTGCCCAGACCGAACCGGGGAAAGATGAGAGTGCATTTTCTAGAAAACAACAGCAAAGCCATTACATTTCTGAAATCCAAGGTAAGCTGATAGTAATAATGATATTATAGATATAAATAGACTGTATATATGTTACTAACTGATTAGTCTGATGTTCATAATCATTTCCATCTCTAATACGTAGCAGAATGTTCTTTGAATACAGGTCAGGTTTTATCAAAAACAAAACAAAACAAAATCAGATTTTTGTTATTGTATGAGAAGTGTGGCCTACAAATATATAATATTCCTCCAAAAATGTCACATCTAAATGAAAATGAAATATATTTTGGAATGCTGATTTAAAATACTGATTTTAAACTTCCCATTAAAAAAAAAAAAGAGAGAGAGAGAGAGAAATGCATTCAAAACATTCACTTTCATAATCAAAAATATTTATTTCCTTAGATTTACATTTTCTGATGGACATATTAGCCAGGTGAAAAAATTGTTGACCAGTTTTGGTATAGGAAAGAGGAAAGCTGTAAAAAGAAGACAGACTGGCTAATAAGAATATGTGACTGCTAAAGAGAGAACAGCGCTACAGGGAAAAAAAAAATAGGAAACTCAAAGGCATAGGGAAAAGGGAGCAAGTTATTCACTAGTGAACTTTTTGTTTTACTCATGTAATTACCTCACTTTTTTTTTTTTTCATTTATTGGGATTTAAGAAATAGAAGCATATTTATCCTAGATGTCACAACCATATTAACTGATAGGTGAAGAAATATCATACACTGTAAGAGCAGGACAAGGCAAACAATGAACATTCTTGGTTCCTGTGGCAAAATGACTTAAATCAGATAAATTTTCTCTGAAGCTTGAGTGTTTCTTGAAACCTGTCTGAATTATTCAAAGATTTTTTGGCAGCAGTTTTCTTTCCTGACAGCTTAAAATTTTTAATTATTTGCTTTTTTAGATGCAACACTTTCCCAAATAATGGGGCAAAGTAAACAGCAATAAACACTGGTGAAGCCACCTGGTATAAAAATGGGGATTTTAGAGCTCTGATTCAAAGAGTTTCAAGCAAGCCATTGCAGCACTTTTATGTATTCAAGTTGTATCTCCTCACTTCTTAAGCTACAAGATGGCATGCCCTTTATTTCTCTTTTAAACAAACAATTTATCATATACTTCTCTGGAAAATCATCAAACAAAGCTCTGTGTTATGAATTCTGAAGGAGTAGAGGGGTTTCATAGCAGTAAACACAGGGAAGTATGTAATGCATACTTTTCCATTGATTACAAAACAAATGCAGTGCAGCATGGGCTTGGTGTGTTCCACCTAACACATCTGCTAAAAACACACT
The DNA here is from genome assembly GCA_037305975.1 of Chrysolophus pictus. NCBI lineage: Eukaryota > Metazoa > Chordata > Aves > Galliformes > Phasianidae > Chrysolophus > Chrysolophus pictus. Next base: position 25,441,250 of record CM074580.1, on the reverse strand, counting down.
CCGTGTAAGGCCCAGCAGCATGTGCACATCCAGACTTTTCCAGTTAGACTGTTATTTAACACACAAGTCTGGCCTGCAGGCAGGGGTTCACAGACATGTTGAGACTATAGAGCATGTTCAGACTTCTCGAAGAGCACTTCATTTGCGTATTACAGCCTATCTTGCTGTTCTAGAAATAATGGAGAAAAAAGTTGTGACTTATTTAGTAGGATATTTGGACTGTTTGATGAGCCTAAGAGCTATATGTAGACTAGTTTTCTGGAGATCACATCAAATGATCACTGAGTTTGCCCAGCTGCCACTCCTTTGGAGGACAGTGTCACTGAGCTGTGTTTCTTTACTTAACCACAATTTTCAAAACCAGTAAATGAACTTTAAATCTTTGAGACCGCCATCCCTTTGTCAGATAATTCCTGTATCTCATTTTTGGTGCATATGGGAGCTCGGGGATGAACATGGGAGTTCTCAGATATAAGAACAAATGAAGTAATTGTGTAAAATCTTTTTCCTTAAGAAAGCCTGAATGCCCTCTTCAACACAAGCCTGTTACACAGATGTCTCATTTGGAGAGCTTGATGTGAGTAATTCCATACTGAACAGATGTTTGTTTATTAGCAGGTACAAGTGAAAGTGATTGGTCCTGAGAATATTGTAGATGGTGACAGAACCTTGATCCTGGGACTCATCTGGATCATTATACTTCGATTTCAAATTTCATCTATCAAACTTGATAAGGTAAAACAAAGTGCTTTTTTCTGAATTCCTCAAGAAATTCAGAGGCTTTGCAGCGCTTCAGATCAGAAAGGACTGTTTTGATGACATTTCCTGTCCGTTTGGATCCTGCAGATCTTATTTTACTCAATTACTTGCCAGCAAGTTGTAAAAGCAATTGAATCAATTTCACAATATATCAAAGAGACAAAAAACAATAACTTAGAAATATTCGTGTTCATCACTCCCTTTTTACTGGCTTTAACTCCAGAAAGAATTTCTCTGATGTCACTTTTCTCTAGATAAGAAATACACGCTTTCTCTCAAGAAAATTATTCTTCTTTATTATTTTTAGAAAAAGGAGTTTTTCACCATATATTTCAAATACATGAGGGATAAGCTCCTACAAAGACATAGCAGAGTCAAAATTAGTAATCTCTAATGATAGATCTGAACGCTTTATTTTTTTCTGAATTCTTGATCAAAGCTAGGAAAGCAAACGAACCAAGTTTTACACCTTTCTTGCATTTATTTGACTTCTACAAACCTTGCAGAAAAGAAAAAATAAAAACTTATTATCTTCATTTCATACTATGATTTAGGAATTCATTCAATTAACTTTTACTTTGATAGAAAACTCCAAGTTTTATGTTAAGTCATTCTGTCTTCATGACAAATTCAGCCTGGAACTCATTACTGTTTGAGATGATTTACAAGTTAGACAGAAGCAGTACAAAGTTATCTTTATTGGGAATATAAAACACAGATGCTACTTCCGCATACTGCACACACCGATTTTTCTTTTCTCTGCTGTTTTCACAGGAAGAATTTGGAGGCAGAGCTGATCAGCTATTTGCCAATGAAGCCCTACTACTTTGGTGTCAGCATAAAACTGCCAGCTATCCCAACGTAAATGTGAAGGACTTCTCTAAGAGCTGGAGTGATGGACTGGCTTTCAATGCACTTATACATGCCCACAGGTAAGAGCTGAGCTCAGGACGATTTGCTTGTTGCTTTTTCTGGTTCTGGCACAAGCTGTTTGAAGGCACAACAGTCTGAATAACAGATATTTGCCAAGAAATTAAAAAATTCTCTCCTTACCCTTATTCACTGAAAACTCTCCTTTCTTAAATGGATATGCTGCCTCTGAGGAAGGAAGGAAGGACCAAAAGCTCCCGCTTCACTGTTCATTTTGTTGGAAATGAGATTTCTAAGAGATTATCACACATCTGAGCAACGCTGCCCAACGTTTGGTCTAAGCCTCTCATTCATATTTTCATTGCTCATTTTCAACAGTTTCTAGTGTAGTGATTGCTTTTATTGTGTAAGCTTTGTGAGCATTTACACCTTCTGATTCAATTTCAAGAGTAAAATTCTCAGCATTTTCCTTCTTCTCTGGCCATTTAAAAAGTTGTGAAGAAAACAGCCCAAGAAGAGAGAAACCGCGTGAGGTAGCTTTGGACAGTTCTCCCACTTAAAATTCTGCTCCATCTTCTAGTCAGGATACTCTGAAATTTACCCAGCTGGGAGTCATCTCCCTGTTCAGAATTGCCACTCTAGTGGGCACTGGTTTTCAATGGTGAGGATGAGAAATAACTGAAAGTCAGAGATTTCCTGGGAGTGGTATTTCAGTTTCATAAAGGAGAATCTTCTTCCAGCTACATAGCTCTGATGTTTCTGAATAAAGCAGGTCAGACGGAATAATTTCAGAGTTATTCCTTATCTGATAAACAATCTATGGTTTATCATCTGAAGGAACTTAAGACAAACATAAATGTCTGTTCCCCTTTTTCTCTCTGTTCTTCTCCTTGCCCAGGCCTGATCTTATCAATTATAGCTCACTGCGGCAGGACCAGCCCATCAAAAACTTGAACAATGCCTTTAATGTTGCTGAGAAAGAGCTAGGGATCAGCAAGCTGCTTGATGCTGAGGATGTGGCAGTACCCTCCCCAGATGAGAGATCCATCATGACTTACGTGTCACTCTACTACCACTACTTCTCCAGAATGAAACAAGGCCAGACAAATCAAAAGCGACTTGCCAAAGTAAGTGCATTGCTATCTTCAGAATTTAAAAGTTAAATATATAAAGTTAAATTGGTGTTGGAAATGTATTTAGTGCAAGGTCAGCTTCGGGATCATTTGAACTGAATCAAATGCCATGAAACTGAATCGAAAACTTTTTATTGTCACTTGAATGTTGAAAAGTGTCTCTAGGCTTTGATTTCTAGAGGGACTACATTTGTCTCTGGATATAGGTCCCTTTTTAACCTCCCATATTCAGTTTGAGAGCTGATGTGTTTCTAATGCAGCTTGAAGCCATGCAGATCTCATTAATCTTGGGAAGATTACAGCTAGGCAAAAACAGCTAGTCAACAATTTTCTAATTTAATAGGAAAGATTTAATAGGAAAGAGACTACTTTGAATTTCTATTTTCTTTGAAAATCCTCATCCTTTCTTTTTAACTCCTTAGTCAGGTACAAAAAGTGAATAAACAAATGAAAAATGAGCAAGTGCATCAGAAGGAGGAAATCTCCAAGAAAAAAAAATGAATGAAAGCATAAAATTATAAAATAAAATTGCTTTAATAAGATTTTTTTAAAAAACTTTCACTATACATTTAGTCTCATATATGATTGAGTCACATGTGAACTACTTGCAACATGCTAATGGAAAATGGAAGGAATTTTGAGTAGATCTTGGCCAAAATATTGTGATCCTTCCGCTGAGGACTACTTCTCTTAGAGAGAATTTATTTTCTACTGTCAGAATATTCCACACTATATTTTTTTCAAACAGTCTACAGAAAACCTATACACTCAGGATGACTCTATATTCCCCCCTCTGACTCTAGAGGGAATATATTGCTCAGTAGGAGACACAAAACTAGAACATCCCTGATGGTGACAAGGCAAAACCTTTATATGAAGCATATTTTGTTCAGCTAAGCGATCTGGGACAAGAACAAGATTATTTTGAGATGTTTCTCAGTGACAGTGATGTTCTCTGAAGAACTGTTGGATGACAGTCAGACTTTGAGTTCAGTTAAATAAAAGATTGGACATAAGTGTGGAGAGTGGCAGTAAGATTTGTCTGGACTCCAGCAGAGACTCTGCTTTTTGGGCAGATCAACAGGCTATATCTTTGTATTATGGGCAAACACAGAAAGAATATTTCTTACTCTGTATTTTTTACAGTTTTTATTGTGCTCCACCATTTTTTTCACTTTGTATAGATATATTCATGCATTCTTTTCTCTCTCTCTCTTTCCACTTACTGCTTCCCTTTTCTCTCTTTGTCTCCTTTGGTATTCTCTCCCATCTCTAGTATTGCTCCCCTGTCTTTCTGTGTTTCTTAACACACAAGCATAAAGAAGGATAACAAAACAGATGTTAATCTCCTCATGTCCTTAGTCCCCTCAAATAGGCAGTTCTGAACTTACTAATAGGATTGGGGAGGGAAGTCTGAGTGTGTCAAGGAAGCCTTTGAGTTGAGACTATGTGGGTGACCAGGATGGCAGAGCGATTCATCCTGGAGAGGTAAATCTGCTTTCCCCCACCCACGTGAGGTAGCCATGCACTTACTGGGATCTTTCAGCAAGAACTGGGTACGATGGCAGAAAATACAGAAAGGAGCCCTGGCAACATGGGCTGCTTTTCCTTCACTCAAGGTTGGTGCTGTTTTGCTACTCTTCAAGCACTGTGACATTTATTCATTGCCAAGTGCACTTCCTGCTAGGTAAAAGCAGATAACCACTTGCAAGGCATGGGCCTTTGCTCAGTGATATCTCCCTCACTAATCTGTCTGCCTGCTTCAGGAAAATGATAGAGGCAGACAACATAGTTCAGCATTAGCCCTGATGTCTACAGGGAGGCTACTGAGTAAAAGTAAGGAAAAAACTATAAAGACACAAAAATTGAAAAAATGTGTAAAACTGAAAGAAAGAATGACTTCATTCTAACATTTTCTTATTATTATTATTTCATTATGATTTCATGCTAAATGGATTTTTGAGATATATGGACAGTTGAGATAAATGCAGGCCAGATTGCAAATGAAACAGATAAATGTTATAGACTAGAGAAATTACTGTTGAATCAGAGTTAGCATCCTTACCAACCTGTATAGCTATAATGTGTTTTGTTTCTCTGATGATTTTTAAAAAGTGGAATGGCTCCTACAAAAGAGATTGAAAAGGATCAGTTTGTCAACAGTCTACTGTTGGTATGTAACTAAAATCTTGTCAGACAACTTCCCACACCCAAAGTGTTGAGATTAAGAGGAGTTGATTGCATATTAATGTATAGGATAAGACTCTCTTCTTTTTTTGAAAGAGAATGAAAAAAATCTCACTTTGGTTCCATTGTGAAACAAAATTTCTGAAGCCTCTATTTGGGACTTCTGCTTTCTTCTTCTCAGCTCTTAGAGGAACAGTTGTTGACAGTTGTCATATGCATGCTATTTAGTTCAAAATTTAACCTTTTTCTAAATTAAAAAAAAAGAAAGAAATCAAACATTAAGTAATATTTATTTGGTTGGGTTGGGGTTTTTTTGTTTTTTTTTGTTTGTTTGTTTGTTTTCTTAAAGGTCATCTGGCCCCACAGGTTAAATCTATACCTATATGTGATATACCCTATACCTAGTGGAACTAGAACAAGTTAGATTGTCTTTAAGGTCCCTTCCAACCCAAACCATTCTATGGTTGGTATAAAAATTAGATGACTGTGGCAATTTGCTTGTTAAATACTGTCCTCCTGACGTATACTGTTCTGTTTGGATCCTAAGTTTTGTTTACAGTGATGTTGCATTCTGTTCACCCATCTTGTTCATTCTGCTTCTTATGTGGCTTTTAACTTCATATTCCCATTTCAGATTGTGTTCCTCCTGAAGGAGATAGATGACTTGAAGCTTCTGTATGAGCAGATGGTCTCTGACCTCCTGAAATGGATTAAGCAGAAGGTGATTGAGCTGGATGACCGTAACTTCCCCAACTCTCTTCAGGAAATGTGGCTGCTCATGGCCAATTTCAAGACCTTCCGCACTGTGGAGAAACCCCCTAAATATCAAGATAAGGGAATGATTGAAGCTCATCTCTTCAACATCAGGACCAAGCAGAGAGCCAACAACCTACGACTATACGTGCCTCCAGAAGGGAGGACGCTGCAGGATGTGGAAAAGCACTGGATTATCCTGGAAAAGGCAGAACACAACCGGGGAAAAGCACTGCAGAAGGAGATGCTGAGGCTAGAGAAGCTGGAACAGCTAGCCAAGAGGTTCCTGAAAAAGGCAGCTCTGCGTGAGGCTTACTTGGAAGACATGAGGAAAGTGATTGGAAAGCAAGACTTCTGGCCAGAGAGCGTAGATAGGATGGAAGCTGCCAGTAAGAAGCTGGAAGCCATTGTGGCAGATGTACTCCCCAGGAGGGAACGTTTCGCAGCCTTGGCCGAAATGGCAACAGTCATCAGCCAGAATAACTATCACAGCAAAGATCAAATTGTGAAGAAGTGAGTGGTGGTCTTGAGACCATGTGGTGGTGGAGGTTGAAATTATTTTAATTTTTTTGACACAGACAAAAAAAATGAATTGTGGCTATGAATCAAAGCTCTTCTCCTCATTAGTAGAACTGGCAGGAATTTCTTCTACCCATGAACTGTTTCAGCAGATAAGAGAAATGTTTTGTGTTATGTTTGTTTTGTTTGATTTTGCTTCCATGATCAAAACTCAGACTGATTTCAAGTGAAAAATAGTTCTGAGGTATTTTGATCTGTATATGAAAATATTTGTTCTGCTAAAAATCCTATATTCCATCAAAAATACTTAGAAAATGTATACTACTTTTTCCTCAAAATCAACACAGTCTGCAGTTTGGGAGATACAGATTTCTTAATTCACAAAGTCTTCCCAAGTTGACTCCAGTTCTCAAGTTTTGAGAAATTATGACTTCTCTAATTATCTGTACATCCTGACTTAGGACTTGCTAAAAATACTTCACCTGTTTTTCAGTTGTCACCTGTCCTCCTCCACAAGTAACTTGCCTTGTGTGTGTTCATTTATCTCCTCTAAAGCTGTGAGAACTGGGAGTTTTTAACTCATGAGGCCTGAAGTCTTTGATCCAAACTGATCATCTCTCTCCTCCTTTGTAGGGAAAACAGCATTTCAAAGCAATGGCAAGATCTTCTGGATCAGCTGCAGAAACGACAACACTCCCTGAGTACAATGCAGGAGATTCTAGCCCTCCTGAGGGACATTGATGCCATTATGGAGGAGCTGAAAGAGCTACAGGTACTGAGCCCCCTCCAACAGCACACAGCTCACACTGTTAACAATGTGTGTCCCTAAACAAACCCTCATATTCAAGGACTAGTGCACTCACTCTCTGGTACCAATAAAAAGTAAGTCTATTAGTTATAGAGAAAAAAACACTAGTTTTACTTATATGTCTAACTTTGGGTTTCAGCTCATCATTGCTGGTATCTATATGGAAAAAAAAAAAAGAACCACAGTCCTTGTTATAAGGACACTCTCTAATCAGAAGATGAAATATGGTATTACTGCTACAGGTTCAAATTATGTCGTAAAATAAAGATGGTACATCTCTCACCTAAATTTAGAAATCTGAAGGCAAAAGTTGGAAAAAAAAAAAAACCCAAACAAAACAGTCTTCTTTTCCCATTCCAGGTAACTACATTGAATCACCTTCTGGAAGTAACTATTTATTTGTTTGTATATTTATGAGAAAGTAGTTCAGGCAAGCACCTGAGTTTCAGCTACCGAAACCTATAGAAGACAAAAGTTCCACAGCAAAATGCACAGTGCTCACTTTTAAGAAGAGTTTTCAAGTATTACCAGATTGTCAGAACTCAAAGTCTTCTCTTTATCATAGGAAATAACTGCTTTCATATTAATTTTGTAATGGCAGGCAACATTCATCCTTTGATCTTGCCTTGTCTTACTTAAAGACAGAAAAATCCTTACAACTGCAGGCTGCATTGTATCTAAGTTGAAAGAGTAAACAGGTTATATGAAGGTGTGAATTTCAAATTAAAGATAAGAGATATCTGATAGTTATGAATCTATTTGTCCAAGTGTTAGTCAGCAAAAACTTCTAATGATAGTGATGTTGTTGGAACCATGATAGCCTGAGAATATGAGAAGAAAGATCAATAAGAAAAGATAACACTCTCTGTTAGAATAATTGATACAATTAGGAAGAGGGCAGACAGTAAAGCATGCAGTGCTTTCATTGGGACCAATAGTAAGTACTAAGTACTAACTTACTAAGTAAGTACTTATTAAGTACTTACTAAGTACTAAGTACTTACTATTATATTCGACATCATTATCTAAATAACAAAAATAGTAAGTACTTCACACTTAGTATGGCCATACTAGTATGAAGTACTTAATAAGTAATGAAAATTATTAATTATTTACCTGGCAAAGTCAAGTAACTTTATCAAATAAAAAAAACATACCGTTTGGTGGGATACTGTAGAATTCTCCAAATACAGACTGAATCCATCTGCCTGCAGATGGGTGTATATAGAAAAGGGCTGTTCTTGTGCCCACAAATCCTGAAACCTTAAGTGCTTACCTAACAGACATAACTTAGTTGTGAAAACAGATAGTTATTTGAAGAGAACATTTCTTGCTCTGCAAGATGATAGAAACTCTGGATTGTTGCTGTTACCTTGTGAAACTGAAAGAAACGCATTTTTAGCTTTACATAGCTGACATAATTCTTCTACAAGTTATCAGAGTCAACAGGAAGCTTTCAACCAATTTCTTTGAACCAATCCCTTGGATGCACTCTCTGCAAATGCCTTTTTTTTCTCACTTTGTTTGCAGGCACTAGTGAATTCCCAGGACTGTGGGAAGCAGCTCCTAGAAGTAGTAGATTTGCTTCAAAAGCACAACTTGATTGACTTGCAGATCTCTTCCTATGATGATAGACTGACACACATAACTCAAAGGACAGCAGAAATCAGCAAGGACAGCACAGTTAAAGCAGAAGTGCTTTATGCAAAAGTTCCGATGCTTCGTCAGCTATATCAGAACCTTATAGCTCAGAGCAGAACACGGTATGACTGTTTATGGCTCCTTGTTTCTGATTAAGGTGGTCCCTCTGATTAAGTTAATCCCTCAGTCAGAAGACTCAACTTCCTCACATTTGGAAATTTCCATTTCTTCATTTATAAAGACATAAAATGAGCAATTTGAGTGATTTTATTACAGCTGTCTGAAATAGATTACTCACCTCCACAGCTAAAAAATAACTTCATTTTTAGCATTTCTTATGGTTTGCTTTATGTGTAGTATGAATAGCATATTGTTATCTCCTCATCTCCTAGAGGACAAAGAATATTTAATTTTGTTTCCCTTGCTCTCTTGCATAAATATATTAAATTATGACAAAGAAGAATTAGATGCATTCAAATTTTGGATTTTCAAAGTTCTGAAGTTTATGCTATTCTGTAGCATTATCTCCTTTGGATCCTGATTCTGAGTTGGATATATTATTTTCTTTGTTTCAGAAAATCCCAGCTAGAAGAGGCTTTAAAGCTCTTTGAATTCTTCCGTGACTGCAAAGAAGAAGAATCATGGATCTCTGAGAAATGGAAAATAGCAAGAACAACAACATTAGGAAAAGATGTCAGCCAGATTACAGCTTCCATTCAGAAGCACAAGGTATATTACTTTGCTGGTAGTGTCTGTTCTCTGCGTTATAGCACAATTTTAGAACATCTATGTCCTTCAGACCGCGCAGCAGTTATAAGAAAACTATCAAACCAGCCATTAGCTCAATTACCATCACCATTATCTGGAACTTTTTTTAAGACAATGTGCAGGATGGGTATTTTTCCCCGGACGAGACAGAAAGTGGAGAGAAGGAGTATATCTTATACCGGGGCCTCTCCTGGGCTACGTGAAGGTACTGGACTACTTACTATCTCATGTTAGTGAATAGGAAGGAAAAATAAATTGTTAGGTTTTGTTTTTCCCAATACCTCTCCTGATGGTGGGGAAAGAGAAGAGCTGGTGGAAAAAAAAAAACAACGATAACAGCAATCATGATGAGAGCGCTATGGATAGCATTGTGTGAGTTGTATAGAAATTACCACTCCTGAGAGCTTGCTATGAGCTAATGCCACAAGTCTGGCTACTGCCTTTTTCTGACGTGGAATCATTATAAACAAGTGTAGAGATCTGTGGACATGAGTGACAAAACTGAAGCAGAAGCCTCTTGGGCAGATTTACTATGCAGGTGTATTTGGTTTTGTATTTGCTACTTCTGGAAAGCATAAGAGTACTGAATAGGTGAGCCACAAAAAAATATCTCCCTCAGAGAAGATGGCATGGCAAATTTGCCTTTGCACAAAGGTTAAAAAAAGAAAAAAAAAAAAGGCAATTAGGGCAATTAGTTATGTGTGGGGAGCAAAGATCAGTCATCCCAGAACTTAGGGAAAAGTTTTGGGCATGGATAAGACACAGGCCTCTTTCAAACGCATGTATTGTAGTAGCTGAGAATATGAATCCCCCTTTTTGCTCTTAGCTGGCAGTGAATGAGTTGTGGCCATGTTTCTCCCATTCTTCTGCTAGGCTCTTGAAGCAGAATGCAACTCACACAGGGCCATTTGCGCAGATGTTATGAGGAGAGGCTGGGATCTGAGCCAGAAGAACCCCACACATGAGGAGGACATCCAGAAACAGAGAGATAAACTCCAAACGTTGTGGCAGCAGCTCCAGGATGAGGTGGCAAATCGCAAAAACCGCCTGCAGGCAGCAGCTCTCATCAAACAGGTAAGCAGGTCTTGCTGTGACACGTGGAATGGGGGACACAGATGTGGTTTACTTCTGTCTCCTGTCCCTGCATACAGGGCAACAGCAAAATGAAGCTTTCAGGTGCCAGTCTTCAAAAAGAGATCTCCATGATTCAGTCTGATCTCTTCTGCAAGCCTGCCAGACAGGAGATTTGAGTGGTTTGTGCCTAACAGAAAACTGTGGCTAGGGGTTGCTCTCCATTAAAAACTCTTACGGAAATATTTCACCTGACCTTGCTGATGCACAGTAAATTTTGAAGGTGGGATCTGGGCAGCTGTGTGACATTTTTCTAACAGCAAAACATCACTAATCTCACATTCAGAGAATTCCAACAACAAAACAAACACACCAGAAGACTTGGATCTACTGCAAACTTTTTCAAAATCTGGGAAATATCTGACTGTTCTATTCTGATCTCTGCAGATCTTTTACATAAACAAATACTAACATATCTGCAGATAGGGAGTTCTTATAAAATCGGCATTCAAAAATCACATTGCAGTGGCTCAAGTATTATTACTACTGTCCCTTTCTTACATCTATCCTCAGTCTGTTTCCCCACGAGCTCCTTGAGCAAAACTTAACAGCTTTGTTCTTGACGAAGTCTAAATTCTCTTCTCCACCTATAAGTTTACCATCATTATGGTGATTTACTTCTTTCTCTTCACTACTATGTTTTTTTTTTCTTTTTTCTGTTGTGCCTTTATTTTTTATCTCAAAATGTTGTGGAGTTTTTTTTTGTTTGATTGTTCTACTACTATAACAAGGCAATTTATAGGGCAAAAAAGATTTTGCTGTAGATTCTGAGTTTATTAATGCTAGTTATTCTTTATATCCACTGCTATTAATCAGCAGAAACCTTTTTTTAGGTGTTCTTTGAAGGGTAATGGCAAGGCAATACTTGAATCTATTTATTCAGTGTTATAATATGAATTATCTGTTCTTGATATGATTATGAAATACATCAATGATTCATAGCTGTATAGCCACTTTATTTATAGCTGTCACAACACCTGGAAGTAACCTTATATCTACAGACCTAATGACATTTCTGCCCTGTTTATTGTTATTAAAAAAAAAAAAAAGAGTTGTGTGTGATATTTTCAGGATGAGACCCAGCATTTTCTTCTCCTCTGTTCCCTTCAGTACTTTGCTGACATTGATGAAGCAAACTCATGGTTGCAAGAAAGGCAACCCCTTCTGGCCAGCAAGGACTATGGAAAAGATGAATCAAGTGCTGAAGCGCTGTTGCATCGTCATTTGCGCCTGGAAAAGGAGATTGCAGCCTACTCCACAGAGATGAGGCGCCTGAAAGAGCAAGCTGTCATTGCAGCAGAGCAAGCTCCAGCTGCAGTAAGTAGGTTAGGGATTGTGTTAGTCTTTGTTCCTTTGTTCTGTAACTATTGCAGCTGGCTAGAAATTTCACATGGAATATTTTCCAATGGGAAAACAATGTTCTAATGTTATCTAAACTTCTTTTCAGTAGGGCACCAGTTTCAATAGAATTTTAATTTGTAAGCAAAGTGAACAAAATCTTTTGCTAAGTTTGAATCCGTGCACTTCAGAATAGAGTAGGCTATGCTTTAAAATTATATCTTCTGTCATAGTTTTGTAGCATTATACTATGGAAATTATATGAAAATGAAATGTTTTTGAATGATATATTTTTATTTTACCCAAACACAATATTCCAAGTTGTCTAAAGAAGAGCTTTTTTTTTTTCAATTACAACTATTCAGGAAGAATACTGAATTAGGATGGAATCAAATTTTTAGATAGCACAGTGCAATGGACATTTTTAGCCTATCTCAGGATTCTGTGAAATGCTAGAAATATGCTTACATGTATTATTTTCTTCTGCTGATCTTCATAAATTTTTGTCACTCTTGATTCTCATAACAGTATTCATTTCAACTGGCTTCTGAAATGATACAAAAAAATCTGCATTCAGTTGCATATTCTATGCTTTGCTAGCAGTTTTAGAAGTTAAGAAAACTGGACATTGATGTTGGCACAAAATGAGAACTTTTAGTGAATCAAAGTATTTTAAACTGAGCTAAATAAAACCACTTCATTCAATGTAAATGAAATGTTTTTCAGTTAGTTTGTTAACTATTTCAATATAAGTTCAAAAGGAAAAAAATAAAAAAAATCCTGGAAACATTTTGTTAGAAGGTCAGATTGTAGTGATTTGAACTGGTAAGTCCAAATTTTCAGTATATGTGAAATTTTTATCCAAATTAGAAATATTAATCCCCTGATTCTGTTAAATTTTGCACAACAGATGGTGAAGACAGAAGCCCCAAGTGACTTAAATCAAAAGACAGCTAAGCTACCGTTCAGTCGAACCTGGACTACCTCTGAATCTGCTCTTCCTGGAAGCTCCGGTGTAGATGTTCATTTTGTTCCAGAGAACATTTGGAAGACCCAAGATGAAATCGACTCACTTTATGAAAACCTACAGAGCATGGCTGAGGTACAATACCTCCATTAATGTTTTGTGCTTCTCTTATGCTTTTAAATCACTGTTGCTCTGGGGAGAAATATTTTGAGCTCAAAGTGTACTATATTCTGTTCTCTGTCAGCAGCACCTGGCAAAATTACCAAGTTACCATCCGTGTATTTTAGTTAATTTAAATGAAAGGATGTTTTTTCCCTCAAAAAGCAAGGTAGTTATTACAGCACCAAAATTCTTCATCTGTTTTACAGGACAGAAAAAAGGCTTTGGAGGAGATGATTGGATATTACCGTTTCTGTAGCTCCTGTGAAGCATTTCAGTCATGGATGAGAGAAAAGGAGAACATTTTTCGGACTCTTCAGCCTCAAGCAGACAACGTGGAAGTCATGCAACAAAAATATCAGGTATCCTCTTTCCCTACTTACAAATGACACATTTTAAATCACACTGACCTGGGGAGAATAGAAAAAGCTGAGAAACTAAGTTTTGAATGTTTTTCATTCATTGCAATGTACGGTGCTGTGCATAAGTCAGATACTTCTTTGGTATAAACTATGCCAACCTTACTGAAGCTGATGTCCATTTAACTTCTGTGGATGTGATATTATGGTACAAATATTGTGGTATAAAAGGATTCTTTTTTTTTGTTTGTTTATGTTATGGCACTTGAAAACCGGCACGTGAAGAAAATAATCCTATAGTGCACTTGCATCCCTATGGAATGGGGCATATGTGTAAACATAGTTTGTATACCAGGAGAGATTATAGGGGACTGCAGGTGCAGGTCTGTATTGTGTCAGTGGGCAGAAAGATGAACAGCAAGGTGCACAAGTCACCTGACGGAGTGGAAAACGAATGTATATGAAAAATATCAAGAACAGCATCCATAGAACTGGAAAAATCTCAAGTTCTGCATTCTTGTATCTTTTCTATTTTAGAGTTTTTTAACAGAACTGGCTGCAGGGAAAGGCCAGCTGGGAGAAATTGAAAGCTTAGCTACTAAATTTGGAAAGAAGAGTCCTGGCAAATACACTGAGATTCAGATTTGGCTGGAAGAAATCAAGGCCAGGTAAAGGCACTACTGGTAAAATAGAGAATATTTTTTGTGATGGCCATTGGAGAGTTGACCTTTGCATGCCTGATCTAAACTACACTGAGAGAATTTAAGCCTGATAAATTATTAAATCCCGGAATTTGGATAAGGGGAGGATTTTAAATGTACTTGAAGTTTGCTCTTTCGACTTGCAGCAGTCACGACAGAATGGTACAGAGTGGCAGGGGCTGCTCCCTGGGGTCAGCAGGGGTACAGAACTCATTCAGCAAGGACCGTGGCTGGGCTGAGGCAGGACTGTGATGCAGCAGGACTGCACTTTTGGCCAACCTCTAGCACAGTCTCTCATAAGAGAAGCTCCCAAGGGCTGAGGTCAGACCTGGCAACTCCCAGAGCTTGGGGTTTCCACAGAGATGTTGGAGGGGGACAGGTCATGGTTCAGACAGCCTGAGTTGACTGCCATGGTGCAGCAAGAGCTTGCTGTCCTGTATGGAATGGGGAACTGGGAGCTAAGGTGAGAGGCCTTGGCAGACAAGGCTAGTCCCATAGAGAATTGAACAGGAGAGACCTGGGATGGTAACTAGCATTAGACATGAGTCCCAACAGTCCCTACTGTCATTAGCAGGAATGGGGTAGCCCTGGGCTGCACTAGCTGCCTTGAGCCTGATATCTTGCTTCCAGGACTTTGAAATGCCCTTGCAGTGAGATATTGCTTAGGGTGAGGATGCCCTTCATTATCACTGAAAGGAACACAAAATCCTATTTGACTTCACCACGTAGCTTGGTACCTGTTGTATACGTGTTCCTGTAAGCTACCCAGCTGGAACTGTGAGGCACTGCTGGGTCTCAGTTTGACCAGTGTTGTTTATTTACATTGTGTTTAGGGTTTTTGATCACCTGAGCTAGACTCACTTGTTTGAGATGTCACTGAGATTAATTTGGAGGTTGAAGTACTGGCTTTCTCCTCAGTCCACTGAAATCTTGATTAAATCCTTTACACAAAATTTTACTTAATAGAAAGAGAATGTATATCATATGCTTCCCTCCATGCTTTCTGAATCCAAACCAGAAACAAATGTCACGCTTGCTAAAACTCTGTATAACAAAGGCTATAAATTGAATTATTTTTTAGGTGAAGGCAAGTTCTGGGGTAGTGACTGAGGCAACGTGCAAGTAATTGTGTTCTCTCTCCTTCCAAGGTGGGAACATATGGAATTTCTGAAGGAGGAGAAGGGCTCAGAACTGATTGGAGTGGCTGATGTGAGGACATTTCTTGAGGACTGTCAGAGCATAGAAGTGCTACTGCAAGACAAGATGGGCCAACTCAGGGATCTGGAACCAGGGAGCTTACCTGCTGGTCTGGAGTCAGACAAGCGCAAACTATCTGCAGTTGAAAGAGAAGTCCTAGTGATCGAGAGGAAAATTGAATACTTGAGGAGTGTTGCAAAATCGTAAGGAACCTGCTCTTTGTTTTCACATTCTATACTAATTGTCTAAGATGACATTGTAAAGAGAATGAGCAGCCTTTGAAATTTCCCTTGAAGTATCTTTTTAGCTGCATGAGGAACCAACTTGTCCATTGGATTGAGGTCCTCTCTCTTGAGTATGGCTGGTGAAGTGGCTGTTTCCAGGCTTTGCTGTTGTGGGAAGAATCTGTAAATACAGCAAGACTGTGACTTTATCAAGTTACCTGTACTAATGGGAGTTACTCGCACATTTTGAAATAGGTATAATTGAGGAACTGAAAGAGGATCATCAGGGGAAACAAAGATGAAGGAAGAATAGCTGGCAATTGTGCACTACAGTTTGAATTTGAAATAGTGAAGCTTTTTACTTCTTTGAGTCTTCTATACTTTCACAATGTATAGATACAATTGAACCACAAGAATGTTATCAGTCTTTAAAGAGTCTCTAAAGTGCATTTTCTGTGGTACAATGTTTTCACACAGATGTTTTTTGCCAGTTTGGAGTATTTGGTGCCTTAGCTGACTTTCTTTTTAACAAAAGTGTAAATATCCAAATTTATTACTTTTAAACGGCATTGGTTCAAGCTTCAAATTTCTGAAGCCGTTCTTCCAATTTTTTGTATTCTACTTCTTGCTGTAGTATTAAGGACACTAACCCTGCAGAGAGCAAGGCCATCACGGAGCAGGTGGAGTACATGGAGAGGCTTCTGGTAAACCTCAAGTTGGAGACCCAAAGGAAGCGTGACCTTCTGCAGCAGGCCCAAAATCAACAGTCCTTCCTGCAAGACAGCCGCAGGCTTCTGCTGTGGGCAGAAGGCATCAGGGAGAAGATGAGAAGTGAAGAAATGGGTGTGGACGTTGCTTCTGCAGAGCAACTGCTGAGGGAACATCAGGATCTTCTGAAAGAAATAAGGTCTCAGAAGGAAAGGTAGGCTGGGCTGAGCAGAATGGGGTGATATTTTAGCAACACCATGAAGATGAAACATCTATTGTGTATATAAATTATGCATGAAAGTTATGCTGTTTATTTAAATGCTTGTGAAATTTTGAAAGAAAACTGCTGAACACAAAATCCAGTTAGCTGCTGCATTCTTTCACTGATGTCAAGGATAAAGAGATGTCTGTTGGAGTAAAGTTTCACAAGCTCTCTTGACACTTGAATAATGCCACCTGCACTTTCACTTCCCTCAGTTCTTCCCTTCCTATGCTTCATGTTTCTAGATGCCATGGTTTTCAGTCCTATTGTTCTGCAGCATTATATAGTGTTGGCCCTTCTTGCTCATTTAATGGGGAAGTCTACTTACATGGGGACTTATACAGAAATCTTACCTATCACCTCCAGCCTGTATCTCTGAGCAAACAACTACATGCACTGTGTAGTGTACAACAATGGCTAGCAGGGAAAGAGCAAGAGGGAGGGGGTACAGCTTAGCATTTACTGCTGTGTGCTATATAAGAGAATTATATTCACATATACTAAGGTCTTGATTTTCATTCTCTGGGAAGATTTGTGCAGCTAGAGGAATTTGGGCGTAAAGTAATCCAAAACCAACCCAGTAACAGTAGGACCAGAGATGTTCACCTGTCTGTGGAGAGGCTTGCCCAGGAGAACAAAGAGCTGGAAAATATGTGGGAACAGCGAAGGAAAAAGCTGCAGGATGGCTTGGAATTACAGAAGTTCAACAGGGAGGGAGACCGTATCAATGCTGCCCTTTCTAGCCATGAGGCTTTTCTCCGGGGTGATGACCTTGGGGTACGTACAGCAGCTGATCTTGTTTCTTTTTACTTCACATCCAGGGAGTCACACATTTTTCTTAATTAGATCAGCTTCCTCATTCTTATGGTCACGGCATTTTCATACTTTGAAACTAGACTGTCAGTTTTTTATTTGTGTTCTTATGTCCTTACTCATCATAATGAAAATTAGGCTTGTCTCAAAAGCATTTTAAAAAGCAACTAGAGTTGTGATTTGTTGCTGTGTTTGCATGACAGATGATTTAGATACAACTGATTCACAATCTGGGTGTCTAACGCAAAATAAATAAATAAATAAGGTTTTGAGGCTTAAGCATAATTAATATTTTTTCATTGAAATAGAAACCTGAGTTTAAATAAATTCTTTTTTTTTTTTCATTGAGTATTTTTAAAATGTTAAAGCAATGAAGGGAAAAAAAAAAACAACAATAAATGAAGACAATATTCACAAGATCACTGAAGGACGAAGATACCTTTTATATTTTCAGTTGAAAAAGTTTGTTATTTTAGGACTAAGTAAATGGAATAAAGATGTGCTTAATTAAGGGTATACTAGCCCAGATGCAGAACACAGATTTTCCTAAAAAGTGGAAATGGTACCATCATGTAGGAACAAACATATGACAGGTTAAACAGATGTGTCACAAGCCTAAGCATATCTATTGCTTATTTATAGGCTGTATATACACACAGTGTATTATACATAATTTTATTGCTAAATGTATGGTGTGTCTATCTCTGAAAGAGAAGAGGGAAAGTAAGGACAGGCAGTTTTTTCATTGCTACAGGAAAAGCATACAGCCAATAAAAAACTTGATCAAATTTTCTTTCTTAAATGCAGGATCATGTAGATGCTGTTCGAAGCCTGCAGAAACAACATCAGGAATTTGAACAACTGCTAATGGTGCTAAAGAGACGAATTGAAGCATTTAATGAAAATGGGGGAGACCTAATAGAAAGTGGGCACTTTGCATCACACATGTAAGTCCAGACTCTCTCCCTCCCTCCTTTTTGTTCAAAGGAGGAGGTAGAAAAAACAGTAATTCCACTGGAAGCATGTAGAGTTAATAAACAATCAGATCAGCATTAAAATCTTTTCTCTGAGACAGGTTTCAGTTGATCTCTAAGGATAAGGGGCAACAGATTAAAAGTAGAAAAGAGGGTAGATTTAGATTACATATCAGGAAGCAATTCTTTACAATGAAGGTGGTGAAGCACTGGTACAGGTTGCCTAGAAAAGTCATCAATGCTCCACCCTCGGAGGTGTTCAAGGTCAGGATAGAAGGGTCTTTAAGCAACCTGGTCTAGTGGGACATGTCTCTGGGAGGGAGTTGGAAACAGATGATCTTCCAGCCCAAAACGTGATATGATTCCAGGTTGTGATCTGCTGAATAAGGGCAGGGAAAAGGGTATTTTTCAGAAAGATACAAACATCCTATGCTCTCAGGACAAGTGAGTCTAATGAGTTAGGTTAAAAGAGGCATTTTACAGAACACTAGAATAATCACTCTTTTATAATAAAACTAGTAGTATTAAAACCTTTTTAACATAAATACATCAATAAATACGTTAAATGTCTGCATAATTAAAATTTTCTCTCACTTACCAGTATCATGTATTAGAACTAATATGTTTGCTGTTAAAAAGTTATTTAAAACTTTGTTAGGAAATAATAACACATCAGGAGCAGCTTCATATTGTAGTGGAAGCTGAAGTGGGTCAAATGGTCCATGATTTGTCATTACAAATGCTAACATCTCGAAAATTTCCTCCATGAATTCATAAAACTACTCTTAAAACCAGGTATCTTGCCAGCTCTACTATCATTACAGGGCTATTCCAGAGCCTCACTGCACTTGTATCACAGAAAAAATAACTATTCATGGTGGAATATTTGGGTAGAATAAAAGCCTAGGTGTTTTAGTCAAACATACATGACTGCAATTCAATAATGGAACATAGCTATAGAAAAGGAAAATCTAAGGTAGCTGGAAAGCAGTATCTGGTTTTCAGATTAGCCACACGAGGTCATAGGACAGGGCTGTATATTCCTTCCATCAACAAACGTGTGAACTAAATTGCAGTCATATGATGCTAATGTATACAAAAGAATTATGGACACATGATCATTACAACATTGAACTTACTCTTTTTATTGGTAGTATTAAAGAGAGAATGGCTACACTCCGGCGAAGATGGGAACGGCTGATAGAAAGCAATTCCAAGAGAAAACAGAGATTATTGGATTCTCTGCAGCTGCAGGTAAAATGACAGAATGTGCAGATTCAGTCAAGCATGTGTGAAGTAAGCTTACTGTTTGTCTTTGTATGGGACACATCTCAAACATTTTTACCACAGCTCACTTTCCACTTTCCCTTTGGCTATGAGACAGAAAATGTCACTTTCCAAGGAGAAGGTGATGTAGGGGTTATATCTTACTAAACTATAACTGTAGCAAAATTAAAAGCCAAAAATTGAGAGATCAAATGAAAAATGTCAACAGAAAGTTTTGTCTACCAGATAAGTTTATTTTGCTCATTACTATTTTTCTGAGTGTTAATCATTTGGCACAAATTAACCTTTCACTCTAGATTAATATAATTAGGGAGAATACCTTATACATTCTAACTTTTATATTAACACTTTTTAAAAATGTTTTAGAAGCTACAGTGCATTTAGCTTAATTTGTAATGGGCTGCCAATATAATGAAACAACTAGCTTAGATCTTCTTGCACAAGTTTTAATGAAAATTCATTTCATAAACCTGGAAGGGACAATACTAGTATTTGAAGGGACTCTTCAGAAGTTAGATTACCCTTGCAGATGGAATGAAGCTCATTCATCTTAGGGAAAGATATTTCTAGACCAAGCAACTTGCAGAAACAGGCTTTTTTCTTACTTCATAATAAAATTTGGAGTTGGACTCGATGATCCCTATGGATTCCTTCCAACTTGTGATACTCTATGATTCTGTACTATTTAAAAATAGTGATGCTTCATAACCATTAATAGATAACATCTTACCCACTTTCCAAATTCCCACTGACAGTTTTTCTTCAGAGAGATGAAGCCAGCTTCTGCTACTGCAGTATTACCTATGCTTGTTCTCTTGTGCTTAATGCAGTCAATCAATCATTCTGTGTTATATTTGGAATTCTGTGTTATAGTAGCATCAGTCAGGAGAAGATTTTTTTTTTTTCATTTTATTTTTGCCACGTTTAATACTGTTATTTGCTATTTATACAAAGGAGTTTGCCTAAGGAATTTGATTTTTCAAGACACTTCATTCCATCTTTCTGTTGTAGAAGCAATTTTTGCAACTTCACTCTACATCCCTTGGATTCCATTTGCTATGTTTTTTCACTGAGAATGTTTTTGAATAAATGTACAGATATTAAGTATAATTATTATTCTGTCTGTAAGGTTCCCTGCATGGAAACATCTACCAAAAGCATACATACGTAACTGGGACATACCACCTTATGCTGACTGTATATAATAACTATCATTAGTTATACTTTTGGCAAGAATTTAGTTTCAAGTGCTGAGACACAAAGTTACACTGGAGGGTTGGACCACATATGGTTAAAATAGTCTGTCAAAAATGCAAACCCTTGCTGACAGTAGCATTCAATAGATGAGTAACTGTGGTAAAAAAGAGACTGAAAGATACTACTCTCACAACTGAAGAACTATGATTCACCATCATAACTTCTTAATTAAGTGTTGATTGTACAGAACAACTTTCATATGAGAATATAATACTTCTCCTAACTCTTGCAAAAAAATCAGGACTTCATACTAGTGGCAAGGATGCACTGAAAATCCATGCCAAACCAGAATTTAAATCTATTTAATCCTCTCTGTTTCTGTAAGGAGTTCAACCGTGATGCTGCTGAGCTTTTGATATGGATGGAAGAGAAGTACAAGATTGCATCTGATGAATCCTATCGTGATCCAACAAATGTTTTACGCAAACTGAAGTGGCATGAGGCCGCTGAGAAGGAAATGATGGCTAATGAGAAGCACTTTGCAACACTGATAAAGGTGAAGACATTTTTGAAACAATGTGTTTCACCTGGTCCCAAACTTCATGACCTTTATCCAATACAAAAATGTGTTGTACTTTGTTTTTCCAGAAAGGAAATCAGCTGATTCAAGATGACCATTATGCTGCGGCTTCTATCCAAAAGAAGATGTCAGAGCTAGAGAAGAAGTGGAAGGAACTGTATGGGAAGATGATAGAGCGAGGTGACAAGCTAAGACAAGCTGGGCAGCAAGAACAGCTCATGGAACTGCTGCAGGTCAGGAGGTGGTGGGGTGTAGAAGGGAGGGCTAGCACAGGAACCTGTTGATAAAATGTTGATTAAAAAAAATGTTCCTTGAAAAAAAGAGCAGAATACTCTGCACATAAAAGCATGTTTAAGGTGTTTGGACACAAGGAAGGTCGCTTTCTACAGTCTCAGGAGAGAAAAGCCAGTGTAAGGCTAACCAAGCTCACTCTAAAGCTATAAGGAGGATAAAAGTGCCAGCACCAAGATGCAATGCTACTGAACTCAAGCTCAGCACTGCATCTGGTTATCCCAGATGAAGAAACCAATCAAGTCTCTTTGCAGGGCTCAAGACTGTACAAAAAACATGCCAGCTTGGAGTCAGTATGGAGGTTTGAGGCACAGCATTATATTCAAAAAGTAATTCACACAAACTTTGTGAGAGGAAAAATATGCTCTGAAGCTGTTTCCAGGTATTAATGTTTAGTTAAACTGCTGTTGCATTGAATTTAAATGCTAAACTTTGAAGCCACTGGAGATTTATTTGTATCTGAAGATAGTTTAAAGAGATGATTTTGTAGTCATGCTTTAGTAGCTCAGAAGGAAAAGTACACCAAAATGGAGAGCAAAGTAAAATATTCCCAGGAAATACCTCTTAAAGGCACCTGGCCATGGTGTTACCAAGAAATAAGGTAGGCATTTAAATATTGTATCCAAGAAGCTGTCCTGGGAGGAGCTGAGTGAAAGAAAATGTTTCAAGGTCAGTAGACGCATGCAGTAACCTTTTCCCTATAGGATGCCAAAAAGAAGATAGAGAAAATTGAGAAGGTTCTTCAGGAAGCAGAGACAGGCCATGATTTGCGCTCCAGTCGCGATCTACTCAAGCAGCACAGACAGCTGGAAAATGAGACACAGGAGCTGGCAGAGAAAATGAACTCTATTGTGTCTCATGCAATGAAAATGGCCGCCAATCACTTTGACTCCCAGAGAATTCTGGATGAAACACAAAAATACCTAAAAAGGTGAAGTATCACTCTCTTTTTATTCCCACTCCTTATGTCATATCACATTTTTTGTTCCACCTTGGACCCATATTCAGGAATGATTTATCCTGTTAGTTCTTCTACAGCCATGCTTTGGTCTATACCTGCACAGCTGCTGGGCGATAGACTTCAACATCTATTACTGGAATTTGCTCCTTGTCTGCTGCACACCTGCTCTGGTCCTTTGGTTACCCATAGGTCATCCAGTTGCTTGCTAAAATGTGCAGTGATCAATATTCAGTAGCGACTAACTTCCTTAAAACATCATAGGACAAGCCTTTGGTTTCAAAAGTGAAAAACTGTTTTTTTCTCCTCTTCTTGCATTTATTGTTTTTAGTCTAAATTAAAAGTTGACTGAAATTCTCTTTCTTCCAAGCAGCATTACTTAAATGGCTGGAAAGTGAGGCATGAATAGTGTAACACTGTATTCTCCTTTTGATGTAGGTTTACATCAGAGTTATTAACTGAGCAGTGGCACTATCTATTGCAGCAGGCATGACCTGTGCCAGGCTATATTATGACCAAGGCTCGTCTGAGAATCACAGCTTCATAAAGCTCTATTCCCATTTCCCATGGCCTGCTCAAATCCCTTCCATACTTGCCTTCAGTAACCTTCTGGAGTTCTTGTATATACAGCAAAACTAACCTTTGAATTTTAGTTGCACAGAAGTATCCAGTGTTCTGTAATCATGATTGTGATATCATAGACTAATTCCCTTGGCAGGATAAATGCTTTGTTTAACATATATGTTTCAATGGATGGTCCCTAGGTTTGAGTCTTTGCAAGCACCTCTTGGCGAGAGGCGTAAGCTGCTGGAAGCAGCAGTGGATCTTTATGAGTTCTACCATTACCATGACATGGAGCTGAACTGGATTAATGAGCGATTGCCTATTGCCAATTCCACCAACTGTGGGAAGTCCTTGGATGTAGCTCAAAGTTTGTTGCAAAAGCACAAGGTATCTCCTTTCATCAAGTCTATGATAGCTTGTTGGCACACTGCACATCACCACAGCCTGTAGACCAGCACCTGCATAGTTCTCCTTTACCTCCAGGGAGGCTGTTACAAGCAAAATATAGTGCAGCACTAATTGAAGTATCATTTCAGCACACTGAGACAAGTAAGCAGAATAGTGTGATTTCCCGGGCAAACAAGGAATTCCTGTAGGAGCTGCAAAATTTTCATGTTTTACAATATTCTTATTCTGAGAAAGACTATAGCTCTTCCAATTAAAAGTGGATAAAAGCTAGTGTACTTCATATTAAATAGAAAAATTAAGTTTTTGCTTTGTGCAGTGGTCTGGGTAAAATATTTTGACTCTCATATTCTCATACTATCTTAGTTCTATACTTACTGCACTTCTTTGTCTTTACATATCCTTCCTTTCTTCCTCATTTTTCTTTTTTCTCATCCACAGGAATTTCAGGCAGAGGTGAATGCCCACAAACAGCAAGTCCAGCGGGTCCTGGATAAAGGAAGGACAATGATTGAAAATCAGCACCCATCAGCACAGAAAATAAATGACAAATGCCAGGAGCTTGTGACTGCCTGGCAGGGCCTGGAGAAAGCCTGTGAAGAAAGGATGAAGCAGCTGCAGCACTCAGTTGGTTTCCAAGAGGTACAAATTTCTCCCATAGTAGCTTTTTCAGGCAAACAAGAGGATCAAATATTCACTTAAAAGTGAACAACAAAACAGCTTAAATCTCTCCCTTTGATAATCTTGGAATTCACTTCAGCTCAGACTCATGGAGCCAGACTCAACAAAATAATACTGAGAGACTGATCAGGCCGTTCCACTTAAAGCAAGTTAGGACTTTTGACCCTATTACTTCAACAAGATAATGGAACATAATTTTAGTCTCCTTAGAAAAAAATTACAGGCAAATATGTATCTGAATAATCCAGGTGTATTGTCTTTAGTGGGTCATTTAGAGTGCAGTCACTCAAATGACATAGGTAGATTTTTAGACATAACAATATTTGCACAACACTCAGATCCACCTAAAGTATGTTCTGTGGAAAATTTAATCATGTGGATCTTGTTTCCTCCACATGTGTAAACAGCTGTCCATACTGTAGGCTTTATGAAGCCTAATCTTTATAGGTGGTTTGAATTCCACAGAAATCTATCACCAGAGCTTTGGTGCTTAAATAAGACTTCAGTTATTTTGCACTGATGTCTTAAATCTGTGGCCTCTTTCATATGATTTGAAAAAGCAACAGTATGTGTAAAATTCTCATAGTATGTTCAAATTTATATAAGGATTCTATAAATTAAACGCATTTAGAAAGCATTTTTTTCAGGGATTTGGCAAAGCTAATGAAGTCTCCCTTGGGTTCATTTCTTATCAGGAAACACACCCAGCTTCTTCTAAGATTCCTGCAACTTAGTCCAGTCATGTGGAGTAGTAGTCCTTAGGATTAAATCGTCTTTATTAGTTTTTCAGTGTGATATTACAGTAGACCTTATAATGCAGCCTTTGCTTCAAATTTATTAGGTCAAAAGAATTACATGAGTATTATGGAAGTTGACACAGACGCTATTTTGCTTTTTCTTTAAATGATAGTTTCTAATGAATACTTCAGACCTGGAGGCTTGGATAGCAGAAAAGCGTCCACTTGTGATGAGCAAGGACTATGGTAAGGATGAAGATGGAACACTGAAACTCCTCAAGAAACATAAGGTATTTGAGAAACTTCTTAGTAATTCTTAAAAAATTAAATAAAAGATATTCTGAGTTTGCATCTGTGATTAAGGAATTGAGTTGCTACGTTGCTTCAGGAAGGAATGACTGCCATAATATTTGAATTTATGAATCCATCAGCAATTTTTTTTTAACAAAGCTAGAATCTTCTTTGTTTGCATGTCATGCTCTGAGTCTGAGAATAATGGGTGTAATATACCAGGCTGCAAGAAGTATACCTTAGTGACTAACACCATGCACTCTAACATCTGGAATGGTCTTGATTGCCTTCTACAAATATTCCTAGCATGAAAACATGTTTGAGAGGCAAGATTTTGAAACTATAAAAAGTTGTGAAAAAATCAGAGGTTTTCTGTTCATCATTGGGAGTGCTTTTAACCCCTTAAGAAAGCTTAAGCCTCATTGAATCTGTAGCTCCCATGACAGCAGTCTTGAGTTTGATGCTGTTTACAAACCAGCATCTTTGAGATTATTTTTCAGATTTGTAGGTAGAAAAAATTTTTTTTCTCTCTTGCTCTTAAGTCACTCAATTCTTTTTTCTAGTTCATCTATCTGAGAGTAGCAGAGGAGGTCAAGGAATCTCTCCTCAAATTCTGTGGGCTGGCAGAATCTTTTGATCTGCCCTTCTTTTTAAAAATGTTCTGTTTCCTTGATACTTAAGAGTCCAATCATCTAAAAGATAGCTCAAATTAACATATGTCCACATATGACTAGACAGACAGAAGAGGTGGATGTAGTTTGCTTCTCTGGTTGAAAAAAATTTAGTTCGACAAAATAGTAGAATGAGGTAAGTTCTCATCTTATTTTTTGAGACCAAAACTATGATCTGATATCTGCTTTTCAGTCTCAATAGATGCATGAAAAAGTTTTATGTTTTTCCTAGAATTAAATGATAAATATTGTGTATTATTCGAGGAATACTTATCTCTGATTAACTGTATCAGAAATTTCTAATTCATCTAACTAACTTGTATTATATTATATATATAGGGGGTTTTTTTGTTTGTTTTTGTTTTTAAAAAGAGAGAGAGAAAATAGCCTGAAACTGATCAAGTCCTGGAAATATCACATGCTTCCAGAAACTTTTCTCCTCTTTTAATGTCTCCATTGATTCCAGTATAGTCTGGTGCAAAAGTTGAAATAGTGAAAGTCTTGGAAAATCTGCTCTCATTCTGCTCTTTTCTTTAACAGGTGCTGGAGCATGAGATTGCTGTTTACCAAGATCTGATTAAAGAACTAAATGAAAGTGTCCAAAATCTTCCAGCCACGGGTTCCATCCAATATGTTGAGGTTGATGCACCAAGGGAACAAGTTCACTCAAGACTCCGTGAGTTGCAGGAACTAGCAGCAAAAAGGTATGAACTAGAAAATATATATCTTAGCTGACTCTAGTCTAAATTGCCATGTGGATACTATGTTTGATCCAAAGTCTAGCTGACTATGCTTTGACTCAAATAAGTCAATCAAAGGCATCTCCAGTTACCTCACTACAATTTTTATCATGTCCACCATGTCCCCTATTTTTAATAGTATTTTGGAAATTGCTTGTTTCTGTACTTGAATTCTGTGCACCTATGGGCATTTTATTATTGCTACATGAAGCCTCTACATTTTGCTGAAAGAATTCAAAGCCACCAAATTTCCTCTTCACCCTTCATCATCCTCCTGTAAAACAATTTGAGATCCAAGATTCTGACTTTTCTTCCTGTTACCTGGACTATGATATTAGAAGGGTAAGGGAGGGGTAAGCCTTGTTTTAGAAAGTTTTCCTTACTGAAAACTACTAGAAAATGACTTTATTTATTACATAGAAGAAGGAAAGCAATTGATATTATGCTTATCTTTATGGCCAGTGCCATTGCTACTATAAGAGGTCTTTCGTCCTTGAATAAGATGTATACTTTTTATTTCACTTCCTTTCTCCTATTAAAATTGTAGCAAGTTACAACAGGACACTTTGATTTTACCCAGGATTTTTAAATACTTCTAGCTTGTTGTTGGGAAAGAACAAATGCCCATTTGAACAGTTTAGGTTTTATCTCCTCAAAAAATTCACACAGAAAAGGTCATTTAAAAACAAACAAATGAAAGAAAAGAGGAAGAAAGCTCAGCTAGGTATTGTGCTATTCTGAAAACTTCAATCAGTGAGTCTGAGTTGGTTGACAGCTGTCATCTTATAAACATTATTTCCAGTCCTGAGAAATAAAGTCAGCTCTTTTATTAAGGACAATGAATCTTGATGAGGAAAGTCTGGGGGGGAGTAGTAAGAAGAAAGATAATAATTACCCTTCTCTTGAACTCCCTTATTCTAATTGTATTTTCTTATCTCCTCACTGCAACAGAGGAAAGAAGCTGGATGAGACTCTTGTTTTGCATGAGTTCCTACGAGAATACGAAGATCTGCAGGACTGGATGGCTCAGCAGAAACAAGCAGCTAGCTCTGAAGACTATGGAAATGATTATGAGCATGTGTTGGTGAGTTTTTTGAGTAACCAGTCACCCAAATCAACCAAATTGTATGCTGTCAGACTGTAAAAAGATTCCAAGATTGTTCCTGAAAACTTGGAAGAAGAAGATGAAAAGCGTAACATTGAAAGCATGAATTACTGGGAAACAGGAATAGAAAAGGATCAAGGGTGGGCAGAAATGATTGACTAGTGATGTCAGGCAGGCAGCATTGCTGAACTTTTGCATCATGCTACCATGGAGTCTGAGCTGCATGAAGCAGCTGCATGCTAAAATACTTAAGCTTTCAGATACTCAAAGAGAATCTCCAATCTATTTTTTATAGCCAGATATTTAAATCTGGTTTACCTTCAGCATTTGTGAAGAAAATTCCTTACGTAGGGACATTACAGCCATATCTTTTCACATGGCATAGAAATTATTATAAAGTCAGCACATTAGAAATCAATACCCATTCAAACTCTTTATTTTTAACATTTATTTCAAAATATGTTGTGTCCTAAATTTTAAACTCAGATTACATTATTGAGTTACAATACTCAATAAAGGTTTGTATTCCTAAAGTAAAAACGTAATGTTTTAATAATTGCAATTCACTGTACATTGAAAATATGTTTGTTTCTATCCTCGGAAATCATGCTTCTGCCTTGTATCTGCATTGCAGACCTCATATTTTGCTAACAATCTGTAGTTCCTCACTGCCTTTGGAAGTAAAATCCAGTCATTGATATCCTCCTCTTCAGTTTCTCCATTTCCATTTGTAGTCAGCTTGTTACTTATCACTCTGACACCTAGAAGGTACGACAATTGTCAACAACTTTTTTTTGTTGTTGTTGTTTTCTTTTCAAAAGCAACTTTGTGCTAAGTATGATACTTTCCGACACCAATTGGAAGCAACTGGGAAAAGAGTTATGACTTGCCAACAGCTGGCAGAGAACTTGCTAAACTCTGGTCATTCCGAGTCCCGTGAAATCCGGCAGAAGCAGAAAGAGCTAAGGTAGGACACCTGTGTAGACTCTGTAATGCTTTGTCCTTTCAGTTCACTCTTGAGGAGGAAGCAAGAAGAAATTAGAAAATGGCAAGGCATGTCCCCCAAATCTCTAATTGCAAAATGTGTGTTTTTCTCATTGATAGAGAACTATTGCCATGCCTCATTTAAAAATAGACTACTATAATATAGACATTATCTATTTGCTGATTTGCTTTTTTGCAAATTGCATCAGAGATTCTTTGCAAGCAAGAGGTAATTGAACTTCCTTTTGTCCTTTGGAGAATCGTTATCTAGCTACAGAGCTGGGAGTTTAGTTGAATCATTATTGCTTCTAATTTTTTTTTTGCTTGAATCCCATGACTGCTCTGCAGCTATTAAGATGTTGAGCCTCTTTTATCTAGCTCTGGTCCAAGCTGGCCTGAAAGAGAAGGGTCAGTGACTAGTAAAGTCTGATTCAATCCCCCAAATCCTGCTGTGCCAGTCATAGTGCTGGACAGAGTACAGAGTCCTGGCAGTGGAAATCAGGGGAGAACTCAATTTAGTCATTAATCTAGTGTCCAGATAAGTGTGGCACTTCTAGGGAGGCAAATTAATGTAGATGAAGAGTTATACTCATCTTAAAATTTGAGCTTCATGTATATACTTCCTCCAGGAGTCTTTTTTCCCAGTATTTTTCCCCTTCTAGTTGTAAATTCTGAAGGATATAAAGGCTGAAAGACTTATTGGAGAGGCATACCCGTGTCTGGGCAACAATTTAAGTGCCTGAAGCAGACAGAAGAGTATGGGCAGAGTAGGGTGACAGGTGTCCTACCCCTCAGAGAATCACTTCAACAGGATTTAATGGCAGGACTGAAAAAGTACACGGAGGTTTTGTTCTTAGCCTTTCTTCAGACTGTTAATCTCCTTTACTCCTAGTTTGCATGTCTTACATGTTGTGTGTTGGTTATTTTTTTTACTATTTCTTCCTAGAAACTCTTGGGAGGAGCTGTTAGAAATTACCAGATTACGCGGTGAGCGGCTGAAAGATGCAGAGGTGATTCACAAATGTTACCAAGATCTGACAGATGCTCTGGCACACATTGAGGTAAAAAACACTGGAAATATTTTATATAAAGAAAACTTCCATTTCAGCTTAATTTGTGGAGTATTCTTATGATTCTTTGTATGCTTACTGCTGTCTTCTAAAATATCTCAGTAAGAAACTCACACGATTACTCTGAGTAAAAACAAAAAATTCTGGGTAATTTTTGAACTCTTGACTGCTCACCTTATGAGAACCATTGGTGAAATTGAGTACAGCTAGGGATAAGACAAGTAGACTAGGGCCTGAACTAAGTTGTCTCATATTGTAATGCGTGTAGTAATGTTTTATTCAGCCTTCAAGACTAAGAAACTGTATACTGTCTCACTGTTTTCTTCTTTCTACACCACTGTAGCCTTCTGTGCTGAAGAGAGAAATCTCCAGTGGTTTACAGTGACAGTTAAGCCTGGGTCAGGTAGTTATGTAACCTGGTGCAAAAGCTGGGCCAAAAATGAGTTCTTTTCTTCATTTCTAGTGATACATAGTGGCAATACTTTCAAGCTCCCAGTATGAAAATGGGAGAGGCAAAATCTCAATGAAATTCTTCAGGTTTCTGTTTTAACTAAAAATTCCAAAGGATTTTTGGAAAGAAACCACATCGTTACTATACTGAGAGGTGTGGTGTTCTGAATGCAGATATGTATGGAAAGCAAAGCAACAGATCCTCCACTGGTTTGCAAGGCAACAGAGCTTTGCTGGGTTAAGTGTAGTAGATTTTTCCATTTGCTTGTAATGAAAAGGCTGCCCTATTCAACTATGTTATTCCTGTTTTCTTTCCCTGATGTAGATGGAAAATCAAATGTCATGTATTCTATTGTATATCAGTTGAGATTTTCAGAACCTGGCACATATTTTAACTTTAAGAATGAAGTAGTTAATTCTGTAGCTATGACAAGTGACAGTTTAAAAACATTCCACGGACAACTCTTGATTAATTCCTATGCTGGGTTTGCCCCAGCTAAACAGTACACACTTCTTGCATTGTCTCCTGTTAATAAACTGAGTGGGAGAGCAATTTGCTGTGCCCATCCCTTCATTTATCTCCTGCACAGATGTCTAGGGGAGAATGTCTTTTTCTCAGAGGAACACAGTAATGGAAAGTCTCTCTTAGGTGACCAACACCAGTGCAGTCATATCATAGGCTACTACAGCATACAACTCCTTACTAAGATGTATTGTTTGCATCCCAAATGAGCCTGTAAATCTATTACAGAAATGTATTTCTATGATTAGAAACATTTAGAAACATTTCTATGATTTTTTGCTGAGCTGGACTATGGACAGTTTTCTATTTTGTGACAGAATTGTTCAGTGTGTCTCATCTTTACAGTAATTCTTCCTTCCATTCTTAACTTATCTTTCCTGGACATGCGTAACTAAAGCTTTGTGTAAAGATGATTCACAGACCACCTGCATTCCAAAAAATGGCCTGAAACTAGTGGTTGTTAATTCTACTTCAATAATTCACTATATGTCACTGCAGTGGCTATTCAAGATTAATTCACAGTGCCATGCCTGTAAGATGTTCTCTTTATTGTCTGATCAAGGAAAGACTTAAACCTTCATCTCTCACAGTCTGATTCAGTAGCTTAATCACTGTGATGCTTACCTAGGACAGATGTGCTAGGACAGAATTTTCTGGCTTCCTATTACTTGTCATGGTTGAGTGACTAAGAATAGTTGTACACACTTGTGCAGTATGCATGCGCAGCTTGACTAAAGTAGGCTGCTGGTGTATTTTGCTTATAAGTTGTGCATAACAAAGCTTGCTCTGATTTTTCTCCTTGCTAGGAGAAGTCTAAAAGTATTCCAGATGATGTTGCAAAGGACATGAGAGGCGTGCAAACCCAGCTCCGGAACCATGTGGCCCTGGAACATGAGCTCCTTGGAAATGAGCAGCAGGTAACAAAAGTAATTTGTGGTCTTTAATATATAATCACAATGTAAGCTTCCAAGATGGTAATAATAATGTAGTATTATGAATATGTTCTATGAAAGCCTGGAATATTCTAAGGCTCTTCCTCCATGTTTCCTGCTTTTTTAATATGTTCAAGATCTGCAGGTGATTATAAAAGCAGATCATTTACAATCTTGCAGAGAAGGCGCATATTATAAGGAGTACTGACAATTGAAGTGATTCACAGAGATATTTTTGATCACTATTTGAAATGTATGATTACACCAAGCTTTATGATGTGTCTACCACATAGTCCAAAGCATGCCAGATGATTATGATGAAAAATCCAGAATCTCTTTAATGATTAGAAAGGCTGAATTGAACACAAAACATATTAATTGACTATAGAGGATTATAGAAGGAAAGATGGGGCAGTAGCCTGGAGATTTCAGTATGTTTAGAGGATTTGAATTTGGACTATGAGAAAGAAGAGAAGGGCTTGTTATACAAACTTACAGAAAGTGTCAGTTCATGAGCTATTGCTTAGAAAACTTCCTAATACATGATAGATTAGCATAGCTTTAACCTAAGAAACCAGTATAAGTTTTATCTTCATCCCTTTGTTTTGTCAGTTTAACAGTATTGCTAACACAATACGTGTTATACTGAGATTACTAAACTTGCTATCTCAGAATCACTTTTCAGTGTCCTCACATCTTAGCCTTACATCAGAAAATGCTGGAATTTATGCCATCAGCTCCTTGTTTGTTTTAAAGGTAGAAGAGCATGAGATGTGCGTGAATAGAATGCAATCACAGTTAAGCTGTATAGTCACTGGGGAAAACAAAGTATAATACCTACTGTTTGCATTGTTCATGTAGTAAGAATGGTAAAAATGAGAAACAAAATCTAGTTGAAAAAAATAGGTTGTGATGAGCCTTAGCAAACACTGGATGTCACTGTTATTCCATCTGAAATTAGGGATACTTTTGTTTAGCACAAGAAAATTTGGATCAGAAAATTTTACTTGAATTGTAACTTGATTTAGAATTAACATAGTTTTTGTCATAATTTTCTTGATATTAGCTGAATTTCTATGACACTCTTTCTTACCTTCTTGTTTCTTCCCTGCCTACAGCTGCAGGATCTGATCCGCTCTGCTGATCATGTGCTGACTCGTTGCACAAACGAGCAGGCATCAGACCTGAAAGCAAAGCAACAGGCAATAGCAACCAACTGGAAGGCCCTGAAGTCTAAAGTGCAACTGCGTAAGGAGCTTCTGGAACAAGCACACAAGCTTTACCAGTTTCAGGCACAAGTAAGCACTTCCATCTTCTGTCCCCCTACTGCAAAGGGATACGTTTGACAGTCATAGGTATACTTCTGAGCTGCAAAGGTTGATATGAATTGCTGCAGGTGCTATCTGTGTTATTAACTGATTAAGTGCTTGTAGCTATTTAGAAAGGTATTAGAGGATAAGGATATTTTTACCTTCTGTAGGAAGGGAAGCTCAGAAATGGTCATCACTTTGAAGCAGTAGTGATAGATTTATTTTCTAAGATTCTTCCACTCATAAAAGTAAATGCAGGCTCCTATTTATAGTGGTCAGAAGTTGGATCTCTCTCTCTCTCTGGGCATGCAATAATGATCCATTAATTTATTTCATGAAATGTATTAAATACAATTCATGGGTCTTTGCTGGATCATGGCAACAACCTCATGAGTTGCTTAAACACAGTGATTCCATCATTAATATCATTACCTGCAACAGAATTCAGGAGGGAATACAACTTGCTATGGAATACTGTGCTAATGTTAATACTTTCAGTGAAATAATTTGTGATACATTTCTGCAAATTAGTAGATTACTGGTACAAGTACTAGAGTGGCAGGTAGAAAACAGTGAAGATGCTTTCTTCTACCAAATACTATGCATAATAAAGGAAAAATAAACAATCCTTTTTTTTATATGGATGCTGACTACATTGTTCCTGTCCTTCCAGTGGGGATGAAGAAGTTGCCAATGTAAATTTCTAGGATATCTTACATGGAGCTTTTTCTTAATGACATTTTGCATTGGCTAAAAAGCAAATAATGAACAAATTGATAAGTCTTTCTGTGAAAAGAAAATTCTGTATAATCATCCTGTGTATTTCTCTGCATTCCTCCAAGTATGATTTTCCGTAATTGAAGAGCAGGGTTCTCCCCAGCCTATAGCACGCAGTAACAGCAGGGAGTTCCGTATCTTCCAGTGAACTATATCAAGGAATCAGAATTTAGATATAGACATATTCAGTTTTCTGAATTGTTTAAGACCCCTCTTCTGAACTTTGTGCATACTGATGCCTGGTCTATCCTTAAATATTGATGGCATTGCCAGTCCAAAAACAATACCTTGTTGGCTTTTGACTTGTTCCTTTGCATTAAGTATTCTGAGATGTACAGGTTTCTTTTCAAAATGTGTAGCTTAAATCTTAAGGAGTCTTAGACATTTGCACTATACCAAGTGCAATGTCAGTATCCTCAGTGACATGCAACTGTGCATGAATTATGGTTCTGTAAACAAAAATTACATCAACAAATGTATTCCATGTGCCCCTTTAAAAGGATTGTGATCAATAGGAAATCATTAAATATGTATGTTCACTGGTTTTATGATAAAAGTATCTTGGCTTTAGAGTTTAAACTCTCAGAACCCTGAACAGACCAATTTCAACTGGATGGTTCTTTTCTGAAACTATTTTTACTGTACTCAATTTTAATGAAAGAGATAAAAATTCATGGATAAGATGGAACAGGCAAGAATCTATTTCCGCTGGCTATCTTCCTTCATTGGAAAAGTAGGCAACCATTCACAAGATTATTTTCTGGCTTTCTGCAGGAACAGAGCATTTTTCTTCAGCACTTACTGTCTGTAACAGTTTTCTAAAATACACCAAGAAACCAGAAGGCCTTCTACCACCTCAGAACTGAATGAGATTATCCAAACACTGCTGTAACAAAACTGAATTAAATTTTGAATTTTTTGTACAGTTCTTTGTGTTCCTGTTTTTCACCATGTAACTCATTAGAGCACAACACCTGTTAAAGATTCAAATGAGATGCCCAAAGTAAAGGTGCTATAAATCAAGTGCAGAAAGATGGACAAAAAAAGTTAAATTATTTTTTACTTGCAAAAGTTCTGTCAGCTTCAATCAAAAAATAACTCTCAGGGGTTTGTTCAAGAATTTTCTTGCTCATAATTCCTACAACTGAATGTTCAGACATCTTAAGATATTGTAAGTGTGTTCATTGGTCATCAGGTTTTGAAAGTTAACTAGTGCTACACACTTGTTCCTTCCAGAATTCTATTTCCTTGGCAGTCTCAGAACCAAATCTGCATACCTAACGCATGTAAACAATTTATTTCTGAATTGTAACGTGCCTCTTTTCCACCTTGGTAA
The DNA here is from genome assembly GCA_037305975.1 of Chrysolophus pictus. NCBI lineage: Eukaryota > Metazoa > Chordata > Aves > Galliformes > Phasianidae > Chrysolophus > Chrysolophus pictus. The sequence goes on along the minus strand of CM074580.1, from coordinate 25,406,090 downwards.
AAGTGAGCACCTTTTGTTTTTCACCTGAAAATTCTGATTCTCTCTTTCACTTTATAATATGTATATTATATGAGTTTTGAATGGATTTTCTATTAGCCAAAGCTAAGGCATAGAAAAGTAGAATGATATATATTGTTTAACCCAGAATGCAGAAAACACTTAAGAAATAATGGGCTAAAGAGTAATAAACAGTATCATATTGTCACTGCTGAGGTATGGCCCAGTTTGATTAAGATAATGATATTACAAATCATGTATGATTTAATATAGTACATAAAAAATTCTGTAGTCATGTTACATTCCCTGGTTGAAATTCATAAAAATGCTGTAAGTCTTAATTAAATATTTTCTTTCTTCTCTATGATTTTATTACCTGTTGAATGATCAGGATATGATTTTCCTGCCTGATAATCCAAGCTTGAGATGTAACCCTACCTTTCACATTTTCTTGGGTTTCAGGTGTGGGACTATTTCTCATGGACATCAGAAATGATTAGGGAAATGAGAGCCAAGGAGACTATCCGGGACATATCTACTAGCAGCCTGAGACTTACTCAGCATCAACAGCTACTGACTGAGATTGAAGCACAAGAAGAGAAGTATAATAAAGTTGTACAGCTTGGACAGTCACTCCTGCAAGATGAGGAAATAAGATCAAAAGAGGTAATTGAAACACATTTAAGTTCAAAGTTGAACACATTCAGCTACTCAACATTAGTATAACTATCATTCTGAACTACACAGTATTGTAATCATACAGATACATAGATACACTCACACATAGTCATAACCATGACCAACATTTGCCTCAGCGTGTTATCTAGGTTGGGCACAGAAACATTTCCTACCTTAGCAGTAGATGAGTGCTGGCATGTCCTGAGGGCCCATTGCAGCACAGCTGGGCTTATTGAAGAAGCCTGGTATATTTAGAGCAGTGGAGATAATTCTACACAGGTTGAACAAAAGACCTGTCAACCAAAATGAAAAGAAGTATATCAGAGAGTTTAAAATCAGTTGGGGCATTTTCTGTAGCAGGAAATTATGCCAATGTATTAAATACCTAGACGTGAAAGATGAAAATCAAAAATGCTAGTTTACTCAGGACAAATAGCTCTTAAAATTCTTATAGCATTTTTTCTCTTCCAGTAACTACTAGTTTACTTCTCCCCAACAATTTAATAACATCTGTTGAGTATATTCAGAAAACAGGAATTCTATTCTCCCAACTGACCAAGCTATTTCCTGAAAATTCATTTAATGTTGTAATATATAACTGCACTAACATGGAGTCTTCCTGACTTAAAAGTCCTTTGCCTGTAGAAGAATGCAGAGAAGACCAGTAATAGAAGATCTGTAGGTATGCAGTGTTTGGAAACTGAAAATACATGAAATCTAAGATTGAGACATATTCTGCTATATTCTGCCAATAAGTTATGACATTAACTTATGTATCTCTCCTATCCCAATTTTAAATGCTATTAATTGCACTGTTATTAATAAAGATAACATAAGTAGGAATTGATTTCAGAAGGTACACTTGAGAAACAGTTACCTTTATTTGCTCTTGGCCTGGACTGCTATATATGCTATATCAATCATTCCTCTGTACCCGAGACGAGGCACCACTCTAATTATCTCTCCACCCAAATATAAGTGCTGAAACTTGTCCTGCTTTGTTTGATAATTTTGGTGCTATTTATGGTGTTTATCCAAGACTCCACATTGTCTTTCTCCTCTCACCTTGTCCTTGTCCATGTTGCATAATGACCAACATGAATTTTTGGAAATTGTGTTCAGATTCAGCAGAAGCTACAAGCTCTGTTGGAAGAGAAGGACAAAGTATACAGTGAATGGAAACGGAAGAAGAAGTGGCTGGACAAAATACATCAAGAACAAATGTTCTACAAGGATTGGAATCACCTGGACAAGCTCCTGAACTCACAGGAGGTATGTGAATTGTATGCTTGAAATAAGCAGTTAGACTTTTTCAGCATTTTAACTCTTCAAGCTAAAACGGACATTACTATGCACCTACAACTTAAAATCCTTAAGTCTGTGTATAGACAACACACTTTTATTGTTATTTGTGTCACTTGGAGACTAGCAATTTACCAAGACGCTCACACTTTCTTATGGGAAGAAAACAGAAACTAAAAGTTACACCTTGCTACAAAGCTATGTAATTGCAAATAGATATAAGAGAGAACATATTAGAACCTTGACAGAAGAGGGAGACAGCAGTCCAGTATCAGTTAGCTTTAGTTAGATCTCAGCATACTGACTGCTTAACCACTGACAAGCTATTTTGCAAGCTGCAGAAAAATGGGGGATAATAAAGAGGGCTTGAAGGAAGACAAATAGATTTGCAGGTGCTGCTGGAAACCTCTCCTCAGGCTGAAGTTTAGTGCTGGGGAAATGCTACTAGTTGAAAATTGATGTTGACAGTGTGAATTAGTCCAGGTCCAGTCCAGGAGCTGCCTTGTCTTTTTTGCAAGGGAGTTGATAACAGTGTGCAGATCTATGAAAGAATCTGACCAGGAGGAATAATCATTTATCTTCCATTTAGCAGAGAAAGATGAGTTTGTGTCATGAAAATAAAGGGTCGATGTAGTAAATGCAAAGCCAGGATATTCTTTATACTATCATTTGCAGCTCTTGAAGTATGTTTCTCACCAATATCAAAGTGTCTTTCATCTTTCTTGCCCTTTCCTGAATTTGTGGGAACTATCTAAAACAGTTCCAGCCTGAGGTCTGACATTCACTGTTGCAAAACTGGGAGTGAAGAATTCAAATGTCCTTCCCAGTCGCAATGTGCAAAATCATGAAATAATAGATTGCTGTAACTGTTCTGAGGCTTAGCATGCAAACCACATTGATGGGCTGAAGTTTGCCAAACTGAAGGGTTGAAACAAAGCTGAAGAAGGTTGCATTTCAGCATCATTTCCTATTAAGGAAAAATCATTCTTCATTCTCCAAGACCACTGGCAGCACAAAACAATAGTACTTGTTTTGTGCTGAACTCTGTTTTCCCCCTGTGTTTTGCCACAGGCACTAAACCTTTTGGAAAAGTGACACTGAGCTGTGCCATGCACTAATACTCAACTCTTTGAGGCCTATGGGCTTGAATCCTTCTCTAATTCATTGCTTGTGAGAAATGCAAATCTTCATTATTCCCTACAAGTGGCATAATTGGCAAATAAAACCTATGTTCTTAGTTTTGCTGAGACATGATATCAGGAGAGTTTTATCTAGTTTCAGGTTTCTGGAATAAAATAATGCATGATTCTGCCAAGTAAAAATGTTTAGTTGTTACAAATTTTGCCATTTTGTAATTAAATATTACATCTCTTTCAATTGCCTTCCAAGCCATGATACACCAATGCTAAGCTCCTACATGGATAGCATTATCAGGGAAATGCAAACTCCAAAAAATTTTGGAAACTGTATTTTTTCTTTTATCATGAAATATGATCAGCCAGCATATAGAGCAACTGTGACTATGGCATCTGCTTTGCTGTACATACCTCAGGGGTAAATATTAAGGTAGCTACTATGGGCTAGTGTTTTTTCTTGCCCTGAGTTGTGAATCCCAGTTTCAAAAGGCTATATTACTTTTACATGAAAGCAGTTGCACCTGATAATTTCATTATGCCCCTAGTGCGTTCTATTCAGGTAAACTGCAGTTCATATTAATTCTTTATTAGATGAATTTATCATTGCCATATGCTGTGAGGTGGACTGCAATAAAAAAGGGTTTTCATCATACGCTTGCTAAATTTTCTGGGTAGGATCAGACACAGTGCCTACATCTACCACAGTTTTCTCCAGCTCAAGCAAAGTCTGAGAATGAAGATTGTGACCTCAAGGGACATAAAGGGCAGTTCTGTTCTCAGAATCTTTCTCTAACAGTATTTTTTAGTATTTTTTGTAAGAACTTTCAAGGATCTGGGTTCCTGAGTTGTTCTCACTGTGTTCAAAAGCGTTCAAAAGGTGGAGTAATAAGATGTAGATGGGCCATTTCTTCCAGCATCCCTTTGCACAGATGTTATTTGACGGTCATGGAGAACAGCAACAAAATAAACACAGAAGCGTGATGACAAACTGTTCTTATACATGCAGGTATAGAGAGTATACTACAGGTATAGAAGGAACTATCATCACTGCATGCTCTATATATTTCCTCCACCACCTTCTCCAACTGATTTTAAAAGAAAGAAAGAAAGAAATAATGCTGAGATTGAAAAGAACACACTAACTATGAAAAGGAAGAATCATGATCATTTTTCTCATTTCAGCTTTAATTTATGTATGTAATTGTAATGTATTTAATTCTCAGAAGATTGCAACTGATTGAAGAACTATTGCTTTTGTGTTAGGTTTATGCATGAAAAGAGTTGCAGTTGTGCTCTCACAGTTATTGTTTTAAGATAGAAAAATAGGTTACAATTTCTCAGATATCACAATCAGTAACAAAGTATCTACCTGCAGCTTACTGGGGAAGTTTCAAAACACCAATGGATTTCTATATTGATAATCTGAATATCACAGTCAGCCATATGTCCCCTCCTTCACTGACACTGTCCCTGCTATCACCAATCTATTGTGATAGAAAAGACTGTTACAGCTTGGCTCTCAAATTTAACCTAGGAAATGTGTAAAAGTGCTATTACCTGGGAAGAGGAGATAATGAATTTGTTCATATCCAAGGATGCAAACAATCAGATGCATTCAGGATGAGTTTCAATATACACCACTCCTGAATGCACCAATTAGGCCTTTCTTATTAGGAATTATTCATTTTCTTCCATGCTCTTGTTGTGTCCATTCTTTTCATCTTGGTTTTAACCCACAGCTGACACTGAACAAAAGTACAATTAAGAAAAGAGCTGCCCAGGAGCATCAGCTTTCCTCAGAGTCAGAGATTATTAATAAAAGCACGTCTCAGCCATACTTCACAAGTCCCACTGCACTTTGCTCATTTTAAATCACATTTTACTGACTTTAAGTCAGTTTTACTGCTTTGAGACCAGGAAATGTTGGTGTTCACCTCAGTGTCCAAAGCAGTGTCAGTCTACAGTGAGTATATCTACTAGGGATGCAAGTTTAGCCTATTACGCTGCTGAAAAGCCAGAGTCTATGTACACATGAATTAAACTCTATCTTAAAGGAATTAGTGGAATGGGATATGAAGATAATCATTGCAAGAAGAGGATCATTTGCTGCTATTCATGAAGTAACAGGAAGAAATGACTTCTGAATTCTACTTCTTCCTTAATAAGCAATGCATTGACCTGGGCCTGAGTGAAATCCCACCACAGCTGGAATTCCTGTATTTCCAGAATATCCCCTATTCCTTTCATTCTCTCATCTCCCCGAGTGAAAATTCTTTGAACAGATTATTCCTGTGCTGCCAAACTCTGGTCTGAATGAGGGAGGAATACTGAGAACTGCTGTTTTTTTGCGGCTGTGAACATCTGCCCTTTGGATCAATCAGTAACTACTCAGTGTACTGAGGTTTCTTAACCACTGTTTGTATTTTACTTCTCTGCATTTAAGAACAATTGGAAGAGGAATCTGTTACGTTTGGATGGAGCTCTGTTACTACTATCTGGAGTTAAAGTATAGCTGCATAGTGACTCAGATTTTCTCCCTAGGGAGATAGGCAGGAGGATCCCTTTCAAAAGTGCTTTCAAAAATTATTCAGCTAAGACATCTATTGAAGGCTCCCAAACCACTTCCCCAATGGGAATTTTCTCATTTACTACTTTTGGAATGGACAGAATCAAACATGCATTCAAAAAGAATTCCTCTCAAGCAAACAAATGTAAGCAGTGACTCCACCCCTTGTTTTTTTCTGACTTTTGTGTTCAAGGAAATACTTAAGTCAAATCACACGCATTTCACTGTTTTACATCTGTAAGAAAGCAGCTCCTGTCATCCCGTAATTATTGGATCCTATTTTCCCAGAACTTCATATGCTTTAGACTAAGTCTCTCTCAGCAGCAAGGAACGGAGGAAGAAAGAAGGCAACACATGAGTGTTTTAAACTAAGAACTGCTACTGAGAATTGCTCTCTCATTCGCTGTCTGTGCCAGTGTGACTGGTTTGACTTCATGCCAGCATCTTATATTACATCCAAGTTACTTAAACCTTCGAAGGATTTTTGCAGAATTTAGTCTAGGATTGTTCTATGCTAAAGAAAATAGAGCACATGTGGAGGAAATTATGCAAACATCTATCTTTTATATTTTTTTTTAATTATGAATTCAGTTGTGCCATTGCTTGGAACTGTTGTAGGAAACTCTCCGAAGACCTGCAAACTGAGATCTTGCCATTCAGAGTGCAGACAAGCAACAGCTGAAACAGAGAAGAAAGAAAAAATCATTTTTGCTTTGAGCAGAAGCAGTGTCCTGCACATTCTGCTCTTTTCTAACCTTTTTACAGCAGCAGATGCATTGCTCAGGTTAGCTGCTTTCCTTTTTTTTTCCACAAATGAAATAGCAGCAAGTACACAGACTGTCTCTGGCAAGCATTTTTGGCTCCCTCCTACTCCGTCTGCAGTCTCACTGTCAGAACACTCAGGGAGCAGAGCCTCATGCTCTGTAATTTATCTTTCTGCCCATCCTGCTCTCGTATCACTTTGCAGACGTGATAGGTGGTGGTAGCAGTACTAGAAGAGCTGTGTTATTTTATTTTGAATGTGGATTTTTTTAGTTTGCCATTTTTTTTCCCTGGAGAATGCATATTAACCTCTCATTCCTTTGCTTCGGAAGAAGAATGGAAATTTCCAGTACCAAAGGAAAAAGGAGTAGGAGTTGGTTTTAAAAAGAGGGAGAAAGGCAAGTTTCTGTGGCTTTGGTTTTGCATCGTTTAGGACTAAGCTGCAGAATGTCATGCAGGAACCATCGCTGCAATCTTTCATCTGTACCTGTCTATGTCTCTACTGCGGAAGTGATGCTATCTCCCAGCAGAATGACCCCACCTCCTCCTTTTGAATCTATAGTGCAAGACAGGCCTTTCCAAAAGATGCCACCAGCAGCAAGGCATCCTCCCACTGGTCAATCAGTTGCAGAGATCACTCAAGGAAATGCCAGCTCATCACCAAGCAGTGTGCCTTCTGGAGCTTACTGTTCAAGGCTAGATGTCGTCCTGGAACACACAGACCGGAGGAAAGGTTTGGGGAACACTAGTCACTGTGCAGCTCTTTCAGATAAGATATCCAGGTGGTCCAGTTCTCCCAGAGACCCCCAGAGACGTGGATGTGGAGATTCTGGAACTTGGTCAACACCTTCGTCTTACAAGCAATATTCGGAAAGAGATAAAAGTGTTCATTTTTCTTCTGAAAAAAACAATCCCCTGAAGTTTGCTGTATCTTTGCCCTCTGATGTTCTTTCATGCAAAGCTCCACCAAGCTGGACATCACGTCTGAATGTTGACCTATCTGCTATTCCGGATGTTTCAACACTCTGCAGCAAAAATCGGCATGCATCTCTGGAACCCTGTGATTCTTTCCCACTCCAGCAAGGCTGTAGCCAGTGCAATGTCCAAATGCAAGATCTCCACGCTTCAATGAAGCTTTACATTTCAACGTGCAGCTTGACAGTAAAGCCTTTTCGAGCAGATTCCCATGCAAGCAATCATGTTCATTCAAGTCTTGTCATGCCACAATTAGAAAAGCTGCCTGAAACTCCAGCTGGTCTGTCAACAGGATCCCAGAAACCAAAAACAGGCTTCCCTTCAGGTGAGTCTCCAGCTCTTCAAATCACAAGATTTCATGTGACTTCCTCTAAGTACCCTAGCTTTCCCCAGGAAACTGTCTCCAGAGATATCTGGCTGTCCCCAGCTGCACTGACTGGAAGAGAAAATACTGCTCTTGGGAATGAAGTCACAAGCAGGGATTTAAGTCCAGAGCTGATTGTCTTTCAGAACCATTCTTCATCAAAGCCAGAGTTCGGGAAGACTCAGTGCGATGGGCTAACACCTGCTCACCACAAGGTTTCCAAAATCACCTTGATTCTTGCCACTCCTTGGACTGCAATGCCTATCCAAGTGGTAAGAGAATTTAGAAGGAGCCCAAGTCCAACAATCTTTATCAAAACACATGATGCAGGTATAGCTGGTCCATCTCTTCATGCAATGGGGATTGGGGCTGACCTCTCTTTATCAGTGAATCCAGTTTGCTGCTCAAGATTGCTTTCTACCCAACAGCCATGGGCAAGATCTGGTTTGAGACCTTCTCAGGAAACATGCAGCCTTGAAAGTGTATGCCCTGAAGACCTTTTGCCAAACATACCAACTCATACAATGTCTTCAGCTCGCAGACATGCAGAAGGCTCCTGGTGTCCGTCTATCGCTGTCGACATTGGTTCTGGGAGGAAAGTGGTGAAGATTTCCATTCCATTCTAGGAACATTTGCAAACACAGGTTTTAAGTTGCATTAATTGAACCATGTGGATTCCTTCTTGTATGCTTCCTGCCATGTTCCTGTTACCTCATGTGAGGATGACTTTTGGGGCAGCCAGAAAGCAACTTTTGTTCTCTGTCATCAAGGCTGCAGATGCCTCTTGATCCTTCCTAAATGAAGCTGAAACTCTGATCTGATCCAGCTCTTGACAAATGTTTCATTTGAACCATTTGAGGTCTACTGTTAACTTGACATGCACAGTTCTGTGCATCTACTTACAGGTTTTGCATAATTGGGCTCCAGTGCTCAGCACTTCTAAGGTTCAAGACATTGAAGCCAAAAACTGGTCTTCCTCTCTTAGTCAGTCTGGGACTGGGACAAATTCACAATGTAGCTTTTCTTACATTTTTCTTTCTTTTTTTTTTTTTTTTTTCTATTGCTTTCATTTTCTCATTTGTCAAATTGTGTTGTATTTCTAAATGGTTAGTACTTGAGTTTGTAAACTTTTTAAAGTAATCCTTGTTTTCAAAAAATAGTTGCAATTTAACTAGGGAAGAAAATAATTTTTCCCTTAGAAAAAGGGAGATATCACCTCTTCCTGGGGGAAAAAAAGGGAATTAGTCTCCACTGCTTGTCAGATTTAGATATTCCAGAAACTGTGCAGCAGTGAAACTAAGGGGAATTTAAGAGGAATTTAATCTGCCTTCAGACAAATGTTTTGTAAGTAAAAGTTGTAAGAGCATATGATTCTTGTCTAACACCTTGGGAATATTGATAGATGGGATGGTAGCACTTACAGGAAAACAAACACTGATTGGTTTCTGTATTTCTCCCATCTACCTTTCCAATATCAGATAATTTTACTCTTATGCAAAATGGACAGCATGCAGTGGATGGGAGGGAAGAAAACTTTTAAATACATTTAACATTAGAATTCCAGACCTGTTCTGTGAGATAAATGGCCAACAATACAGTGATGTCAGTATGATAGAAAAGGTGTATGCACGTATTTTTTAGAAACAACTTAGTGTGTTTTATTCCACTTGTGACAAAGTGTTGTATTACTTAGTTGTGAACAATATGTAATCATGGTATTAAGCATATGTATTTACTTTGCTAACACTTTTACTCCATTATTTCTTTTTTATTATTATTTATTTACTTTTATCAGAAGAAGATGAAATCAAATTTTGTTGTTATCATTTGTCTGGGCAGAGTTTGGACTGAGTTACACTCTTCAAGTGAAAGCATTTAAGTCTGGAAGTAATACTAGCCTTTAGTACATGCTTAGAGCTGAAAGATTTTCAGTGGAGTTGCTGCCGTCCCAGCAGCAAGCCCCAAGCAAGCAGTGGGGGGCAAAATATGGTAAGCTTGCTGTACTGTGAAGAGAAGAGCAGAAGCAAGAGAAGGGAGTGGATTCACAGAAATACTTAAAATACTTTTTCTTCTAGAGAAATGAAAATGACATTTATTGGAAGCCAAATTTCTTACAGGGCTGTCTCAGCTTCCAACATGTCTGTATGACTGTTTCATTTAGTATTTTTCCAAAAAGCAGAGCTGGCCTGTGCTGCCACATAACTGTGTATATAGTGCTATTTTACTTCAAATGAACATATTTTTTTGAGATGGACTTTGCATTTAATTCTGTGTTAGCTCATACATAAGAGTTTCTATCACGACAATATGCCTGAATCAATGTAATGAGCTCAGAAATAGTGAAAAACTCCACTTGAAGTGGAGATAAAACCTCATTTATGTTCTTTGCATTGTTAATAATTTGGCTATTTGCTACATGTTCTGTTTCAAATATCAGAAAGGGCCAAGTCTACTTTGTGGTTTTAAGCATCTTTGCAAAGTCTCCAGTTAAAAATGAGTCAACTGTATAGTGATTGGTCAGGTCTCCAATGCTTTTTGCGGCTGAGAATTAGATTCCTGATGATGGACCGTGATTCATAATGGAAACAAACTTGAAAGAAAGTTTATACCTGCTGTGTGCTGTGGGAGGCCCTGGTAGGTTACCTGAGGAGAGCTATGCAATGTTTTTGTATTTGAAATTAGCACGTCACTTTCAGAGTAGGAGTTTGGGGACCTGTCTGAAGCCATTCCCTATGCCAGAAAATGATGTAATTGGCCAAGGGTCAACATCATATTGTGGAAGCTAGTTTCTGTTCTGCTTTAAGATTGATATAACAAATGCTTAAATGAAAAACTGTTGCTGTTCTGATTCTAGCAATTTCTGTAATAAGATTTCTGTTTACAAGATAAATGGAAAGTTTTTCTCTCATCAGCTCTCCAAGTAGCATTGCTAGTGCTGCTGACACTGGCTTCTTATAAGCACATTGCAATTGCCTCTCCTGCAATGTGTGCAGTCACTTTTCTAACAGTTTTCTTTTTCAGATATGGGTTCTCAAGCGCATTTGTGTAAGCTTCTACTTTGGGGGCCTGCTCAAAAGTCAGAAGCACTTTTTCCATTGCTCTAAGAGCTCAGGGAATGGGGCTTGAACGTATTACCCATGCATAGTGATTTTCATTAGGAGCAAGACACCGAGCAGTCAGAGGCAGCTGATTATGACTCACTGTCCCACACCCCTGCTCTCAAATGTCTCTCTTTTCCAAGGAAAGTAACCGTCCTTACCAGCAGATGTCCCTTTGCTTTTTCTTCCACCATAGATTATAAGAGCAGGAAAACTACTGGCAATTTCTTCATGTAGAGCGTTGTAGTTTCACTGCTAACAGTTGGTAAATAAAGGAGCAATATGTGGAAAATTGTAATGATTTTCTTTTTCCTTGGTAAATATATATTTTTTTTTAACAGAAATGATAATAATAATCCACAAAATAAGGTAGAGAAACTACATTGTCTTTAAAGCAGCTGTTAAAACATGAATGTAGAGGTACAATATGTGGCTCTGTGTTCATATACAGCAAACAGAAGTGAGAAGCATCAGTTGATAACTTTATTTCTGTTTCAGCTAACAGCAAAGTAGAAATGGAAGCCAATTTTAAGTGGCTTAATGCAGCATTAGAGCAAACAGATGTGCATGGAGTTTTTCTTCCACAAGAGCAAACCAAACACAAAAACACTCTAAAAAAACAATCTTTCATAAGTTTATACACTTGATGATTAGATAGATCAAAGGATTAAAGTTTCAATGACAAAATACCTGCATTCTGGTTGGAATTGTATTTAATATCTATGGACCAGACTTCTTAAAAATGTAGAGCTATTGTACATAGCCTTCCCCTCTTCCTGACAGTGATTACTGTGTTGGGATTTACTCATGTCTCTTCTGACACTCTGCGTGGATTAGTACAGAGCAGTTTGAGCATTTGCTCTGGGCGTAATATTCTTCTGTACATTTTTCTCTATGTGCAAAATATTTCATTCATTAACTCCCAGAAATGAACAAGAAAGTCAGACTAAGTCTAGCTGTAAGTCCTCTAAGCCACAGAGGCCAAGCAGAGTGGCATTGTCAAGCTCCATCCACCAGCTGGAGGTGAAGGTGACAAAGCAAGTGCCATCTGTGTCCATCCAGGAGAGCCAGGCTCAGGCCTCCATTCAGCATAGCTCTGACAGGGCAGAGGCCAGGGCAGAGCCTCAGCGGGGCCCTCAGATGGGGCTGGAGGGCATTCAGAAAATGGCCAGGGCTGCCTGGGCCTGTTGGTGCTGTGGGTGTGGATTCCATTGCATGTAGAATGTGCCTAGGAAACATCTTCAGAAAATTCCCCAGAGACAGAATGCATGGAAGAAGTAATTGTGCAACCAATTTTCTTAACATCAGGAAGGAGTCAACAAGCCCAGCGGTGCATTAGGGATGTACAAGGTTTCGTTAGAAAATGTCATAAGAGTATTAAAAGTGACTAGTGAAATAGTTTCCTTAAAACTGATTTTTTTTTTTTTACTTTAGACTACAGTCTTACTACCTCAGAGGCTGACATGATGGTAAATAAAATTAATGCCAGACAGTTGGAAACACTGCATGAAAAAATAGCAGATCTAATATGCTTGTTTCAGCTACAACATTATCAAAAGATCATAGATAGAATCATATGATATTTTTCATAAATAATCAGCTGAACAAATTCAGGATAGAAACAAACTGGTCTGATAGCTGTTCTTCTAAGAAGATTCTGGAAACTTAATGCAGTTTACAAGGTGAATTTGAGTTCAAGGTATTGCATAAAAGATAAGTACCATACACAAATGCATGATTTTTTTCAAAAGGCACCAGAAACAAGCTCTCTGCTACCTTCACTCTGGCAGATTCAGCCAAGTACTGTATCAAATCGTAGGAAGACCATTTCAAAATAAGTGGAAATGGAGAAAACCCAGGAGAGAGCAATGAGAATAATTAGAAGTCAAGAAGACACAGCATCTGTGGAATGATTGATCTGCTCCAGTGTAGTTTTAGTGAGAGATGATAGAAATACCTATTAAGCCTACGTGAGCCTACAAAAATGTACAAAGCTGAAGCAAATGTAAAAGAAATTATTTTCTTTCTGTGGTAAGAGGGCAGAATGTAATGAGATGAAATATTAGCAATGCATTTTCACGTTATGTATTTGGAAAATCTTGTTAATAGTGATGGTAATAAAGCAGTGCAATAAATTGCCAAGACTATAAAGTCTGTGTTATGGGATGTATTCTAAGAAGAAACTATAAGGCACGTCAGACATGGCAGTGTTGATCTGGTTTTGGATTACAAGAATGGCTGTTGAATTTACCAGCTTTGTGATTTAGAGAAAGCAGAGATGGGTCAGTTTACATAGTAGGACCTGCTATTGTATCTCTTTCTTACTCAAGACCATAAAGCTCTGCTATTTCATTTCCAGTTTGAATTGCCTTCTACTCCTTTTATTTCCTCTCAAGTGTGCTGTAGAGCTAATATCCCTTCTCATATTTATGAATTGGGATTATGTGATGTTTAATCAAGTGAGAGAAATATTGAATGTTTTTTGTAGGTTTATTTGAGAAGCAGTGACCTTGGAAGCTCTGTAGATGAAGTAGAGCAACTGATTAAGAAACATGAGGCTTTTGAGAAGCTACTGGCATCACAGGATGAGAAGGTACAGTAAAAATAAGGAATATTCTACTAATACAGGAGCTGGAATAATTCTATTTGTTTTTTTTAATGTGGCAACAGATGAAATTGCTGAACAGATGTGATGTGCCTGATATGCTTGAATCAGAGAAAAATGGGGAAGCTTAGTGAAATAACAGACAGAGTAGTGGAGAAAAGTGTTAAACAATCCATGTCCAAGTCTTGTCTGCATTGTCTTGGAGTAGATGAAAAAACACTCAGAAAATCAAATACTGGGACTTAAGAGGAAAAAAGATATTTAAAGCAGACCATACTATGTTATGGATACTAGAAGTTTTCACCTTTTTTTCTTAAAAAGAATGTGGGTTTTGAAGCATGTAAAATACAGTATGTCAGAGTTGATGTTTTGCTAATTATTTAAATATATGTTTATTATATAATGTCTTACTAAATTGTCTAGTCTCTTTGCATCTGTGGAATTGAAGCTGGATTGCTCACCCACACCTAAAAGAATCTGGTTGGCTGATTGCCAGCTGCTGTAATTCACCCATGCTAGGGCTAAGCTCTGAAACCTGGGCCTGTGCCTGTTTCTGCAGATGGAATGAGGTCCCAGCCCTGTGCCTGCTCCCTGGCAGATTTATTGTTGGGTTGAGAACTACCTCCCAACACCTGATTTCCACAAAACAATAAAATCCAGGCAGTCATAAATGCCAGGCTTGCTCCATGACTCCTTGCACCAGCTGATCAGAGGGAAGAGGACTCCTGTAGCTTATTTCATCTAAATAATCACAGTGTGCTAAAGTAACAAATGATAAGGAGATAGTGGATATGTTGTAGTACTGGACAGAGGGCATTGTGGGGGAAATGCTGGTTAACCTGTCCTAATATTTTTATTGCTCCTTCCAGCAAAAATGGTATGGAAATTAGCCTGAAGTTTTATTTATTTAACACCACTTGAAAGCAATTAATTGACTTTAGATTTGTTACCTTCTCAGGTGATGTCTCTTCAAGAACAAGCGAACAAGCTAGAAAAGGATGGTGGATTGGATGGGATACAGATTCAGCACAAACTGAACACCATTCTTCAGAGGAAGCAGCAGATCAAGAATCTCTCCCAAAGCAGGAGAGAAAAGCTGCAGACCGCCCTTCTTCTGGCACTTTTCTATCAGAACTTGGCAGAGGTAAGAGAAATTTAGATGAGGGTGGGAGTAGAAGAATGGGGAACTGCTTACATCTGTTGGATAAAGTTCTTGTTCTTGCCAGAGATTAGCTGAATTGATAATTTACTCTGAGATTGCAACTGCTGTACTGCTACATTCATGTGGTAGGTGAGCCAATACCATTGCTTTTACTATACGTACCATTGTTGTGGGATTGTGACCATTCGAGCTTCTTTACGCATCAGGAGTCCTGATAAAATAAAACTAATCAAAAAGTAACTGCCAGCCACTACTTTGTGCTTCCTTTAGGGGGATAGAAAGAGTTTTAAGGCAGAGTGAACACAGTGTGGAAAGCAATATGGCGAGGGCACCAAGCTCTACCAGTGGATGCTTACTGATGGCCTTCAAAACAGTTCTGTAAGCAAGCATAGTTCTTCAGCTACAATAAGTGTGTCTCTACAGATTAGGTTAGCCTGTATCCAGTTTTGGCCATAGTCCTGTAACCAAGCAGCTCTGTTCCTGGCACAATGGTTGGGAAGATATAACAGGTTGGTTTTTCAAAGGATAGCACAGTGTTGTGACTGAAAAATGTCCTAACATCCAGTGTGCTGACATAGGCAACAGCACATAGACAAGAAGGGACATTTGCAAACACTCTTGCTGGTCTGATAAGCCCTTCTGTTGCTACATCCCTTAGAACATTCTCCATGTTTTAAAGAAAAACTGCAGGTACTTGTCACCTCCCATTCCACAAAAAGGGCACTTGTCCTGACGCAGTTCAAATTAGGGTTGTCAGCAAAGACCTATCTTACACTTCTTCAACCAACTTCTAACAACCAAATTTTAAAATAAATAAATAAATAGCTAGTAAATTCCATTTATAACAAAATATATTTAGAGCTCCCCCAGTAATGATCAAATAATTTAAATATCCTCTTTTTTGGCTACACTGATGAGCCAGAGGTACACTCTGCTTTTTAAAATAAACTTTATTAGGAATTATTTACGCAGTCAAATATTAACCTGTATTGTTTAGCCATACCTTTCCTACCACATGAATGAATTCACCAATCACAGTCGGTCCATCTTGTGGCCTAAAAGTGGATGGAATGGACAGTGCATTGCACAATGCTAACATTTTCACAAGAACGCTTGTGCCTCTGATGAAAAGGTCACATACCTGCTAACATCCACTCTAGTGGAGAAACCGTCATGTGCTCCTAGAGATATAGTCAACCTCTTCACTAAGAATACTTCTTAATTGCTTCCCATCTGTCTATAATGTCAAATCAGTGCTTGGACTGGGGTCCTCCTTCGTTCCATCATCGTGAATAACACACAACACAGCATATGGCCCGTATAGTGAGGAATTTCTCTGCATTGATTCAGCCAGGAGTTCTGCAGAGAGTTTTTGCTCTCAAAGTAACTACTCATTTAGTCTGTCAATCTAAAGTCATTGCCTACTGCTACAGAATGTGAATGCCACCAAGGAATTAAAAAAAAATCTTACAGTAATATTTCTTTTCCTCTTTGGTTGAATGGAATGCTTAACTTAAATTTAGCGATGTTCTGGGTGTGTGTGAGTTCATTTATGAGGACAGTCCCCAGAGGAGAGTTAAACTGCAGAGATGAGTTTTGAATTTAGTTGTGCAATCTGTGAGGTCATTGTTTATTCTTATTTATTGGGAGTCTCCTTCTCTAGAGGTATTCAGAACTTGCCTGAATGCTTTCCTGTGTAACTTACTCTTGAGAACCTTCTTTATCAGGGTGGTTTGACACAATGATCTCCAGGGGTTCCTTCTAACCCCTTCAATTCTGTGATTCTGTGATAGTACAGGTTCCACCCCCCTGAAAATCCTTACTCCATAATTAGTTTTAATTAATTTCCACTGGTCAAACAGTTTTTTGTGTGTATGCTTGAAATACTTCTGTTAATAAAAAATCATATACATTTTGAAAGTAAGATTTCTAAACTGATAGAGCCCACTTTTTTTTACGAGTCCCACTGAAATAAGACTGTTCTCATGTACCTGCAGTGAGTATAGCACTAGGCTCGCTGTCCTTGTCTTCAGTAAAGTGAGAATAAATTAAGTTAATAAGAGTGCAGGTGTGTTTTTTTTAATAGTTTTATTCAGTTTGCCATAAAGCCCTTGCCTATTATTAGAAAATAGGAGAGAAATCACCCTTTGAGAGGCAGTGTGCAGGGAATACGTTATTTTCCCAACCTAACTGCGCAGATGAGCCTCTCTCATTCAAATGAGAAGTCAGTTTAAGTGACCTCAAAGCGTTAATATGTGGCTGGGTAATGGGAGAAGGCCCTAGCTTGTGAGGAGGGTGTCAGAAATGAAAACAGCAGATGACTGCTGTCCTGGGCAACCTTGACATAAGGTTGAATCTCTAGCTGTACTTTTGAGGGAGATGGTTTCAGGAGAGTGTGCTGCTAGTGAAAACAATTTTTATTGTCTGTAAAATTTCAGCAGCTGAAATCATACTTAAAATTTTTAACTAACTGAGAAAATCTTCCAGTTGTCAGCTCTTCTATGTAGTGCAGTACCACAAGGACAGCCAAGATGCTTTGAAACTGATAAGGCTGGCTTCAATTTGCTGTTCTGCAGTCACTGAAGTGGTCTGAGGACAACAGAATCAATTACAGTGTATGTCAAGTGTTCAGTTGTTGCTTTGATGCACAGAAGATATTTGTGTCAGTGCAAAGTGATTAAGTTTAGCAAACTTTAAAAAAAATGTGGAAAAGTCACTATCCTATTGTCCATTTCCTTCTACATAAGTGTAAACCTCCTAAGAAAGAATTTCTTAGGAGAAATGTGTAACACTTACATTGTTAGTCTTCATGGTTCAGCTGGTGGTCCGAATGTGATGTTCCTGATTAGAATATTTCAAATGTTATGAAGTATAACAGCAAAGTGTTTGCTTTCAAGAAATTTTTTTATTATTCCTATTGTCAGACAAAAATTATTTTCATTTCTACCTGCTTTTATTTCAAGTAGAATAGTTCAGAAACTGAAGAGCCCAGGGTTAGGAAACTTCATAGAACAATGTACTGAGAAGAGACCCCAGGATGGCATGTAGTTGTCATGCTAACTTGAGTGCTTCATGCTGCTACAGGCAGAAGACTGGATCAGTGAGCGCATGCAGAAGCTAGAGGATCCTTCCATACAAGATCCCAGCAATCTGCAGGACAAAATGAAGCTGCTGCAGAAGCATCAGGTCTTTGAGGCAGAGATTCTAGCAAATGAAGAAATCATCACAGCTGTTAATAAGGTAACACTAACACTCTGCTAGTGTTTTTACAGATCACTGCAGGTTATCTAAGATGGAATGAGAAGGATGGATAGCTTCCTCACCATCTCTTTACCATTTTTTTCTACTCATATGACAAGAACCCAGTTACTATGCCATGAAAATGGAATCCCATTAATTTAAAACAGAGAGATTTCTCAATTTATCTCTCCAGGAGACTTCCATCTTTCCTTATTGTCCAAAGAGAAAGATATTACCAACTTCTCCCTGTGAATCACCCCTGTGGAAGTGATTGCTTCTGCAAAAAGTAAATAGGATTTCGTGCTTAGTTGCCAAACAAACTCACTGAACATAAGCAAATCATATAGTTGAAGGGTACAATCATCTGTAATGTCTCTCTTATGCTCTCACTCTGTGAATGTCATCCTTGGCAGGTGAATGTTCAAATCTGGTGTGTTTGATTAGCTTCCAGATGTAAGAACATTACAACTGAGCTGTATTACTTGGGAGCTGAGAAATTAGTGAGTCATTGTGCAGTGCCAGTTAGGAAAGTAGCAGTTCTTCTGGAAAACTCTTGTAACATAGTAATGACATTAGAAGTAGTAACCTTCATATCTAATTCCCTCTCCTGGATGTAAAGAAAGGAGAAGCCCTGATTTCAATGGGCCACCCAAAATCAGGGGAGATCCGCCGTCAGGTCCGCATGCTTCAGGAGAATTGGGAGAAGCTGAAGAGAGCTGTTGCTGCCCGTGGAAAGATGCTGGAGGATAGTCGGGATTTCCTGGAATTTCTCCAGAAAGTTGACCAGGTGGAAGCCTGGATCAGAGAAAAGGTAAATTAATTCTAATATTTAAACCAAGCAGCACATTAGAGACTTGCTATATCACAACAAATGTGTGATACGTGTCAACCTCCAGGCTATTTTCTTAGGGCCTTCTTCATGAGAGAATCATGATGTGCTCTACAAACAACATGGAAGGAATAATTCAACAGATTCTAAAATTTTTCTAGAGAGTTTCTGTGCCAAATTTGGTTGAACAGTACTAACACATCACATGTGAAGTGTGCACATAAAGAAGTTGTGATTATTATTCTCGTGTGTCTCTGTCAAACAGACCTAAAAGTACACTAAAATAGAAGGGACTTCAAGCATGTGGCAACTGGCATTCAGTTTCATTGTCTGTCAAATCTGCAAGTTTCTCTTTGAAAGAAGAGTCATTAATCCACTAAGTTTTCATTTGGAGGCTGTTTCATAATCAGTAATAGATTGGAAAAGGAATTGGGGCTAAGTCTCATCATTATCTAAAGATCGGAAGTGACTACTTCAGAAGTTGTAGTTCAGTGATTCACAGAGAAAATCACAGAGCTTTTTGCAGCACCATAAGCATTGGAATGTGTTGTATTCTTGTATTCTTCACCTGACTGTTTGCCTATCCGCTGCTTCTTTCCTCAGGAAGTCATGATTAACATAGGTGATGTGGGAAATGACTATGAACACTGTCTGCAGCTCATGAAAAAGCTGAATGAGTTCCGTGGAGCAACATCAGGGGTAAGAGATGTTTTCCTTGCCTGTTTGTGCTAGAAGCAGCAGTTAACTTTTTAGCTTATTCAGATAGTAAACACAATTCCGTTACTCTAAGAAGATGAAAGATAAGGGAAGTAGGAAGCATTATCACCTCCTAAGCTATTGAAATGATCTTCAGCTCCCTCTGGGAAAGCTGTGAGACTATCTATCAAGACAATATATTTGTAGTAGCCTCTCTTTCTGTCTTATGAACTACACAGATGTGGACAAACATATCTCCGTGTCACACAAGAAAGATCTCTGTGCATACTTGCTAGTCTGGACTATTAGGCCTGTTAGAACTTCATGATTGAGGTTTACATCTATGTGCATTCGTAATATTCTCTTTATGCTGTTTACCTTTTATACTATTTGCTGGTTACGGTATTGCCAGCTCCCATCTTCTCTTTATGTTACCTATTAGCAGAAGAAAACAATCATCTTTTATGCAAAATAAAATCATAGATGTGCATGACACCTGGGGGAAAACTCTGAGCTCCCATTTCCAGAAACCAGCAAGATTTTCTACAACAGTATATTAGATCCGGTCAGAAAGCCAAAACGCTTGAATTTTAGCACCATGGAATCAGGGAAGTGAAGCGACCTTCATTCACCCTTCAGTCCACACCAGCTGAACTGTGAACTAAGAGTTCTGCTATGAATTGTACCAGCAAAAAAGGATAGAGATAGGAACTGTATAAGACTGAAAAAGGAAGTATTTAGACTGACTAAGGTAGATCTTATATGCCCTTGGTCTTCAATACTGCCTGCTTCTCTAGGCACTGCTTCTTTACCGCTTTAAACGTGACTCCTACAGGAAACTGCTGAGACTGATACCTTCATAGCTGGTGCTCGAATATACAGTGCTTTATAGGGTGATCCAAACAGAAGCAGGCTGGTCTTGGCACTAAATGTGCATCCATTTAGTCTAGGTTTCCCCACTAGACAAATCTGAGAGCAGAGTGGGGATCAACTATCCCACATTGATGGCTGCCAAGTTTTCTACTCAGACTCTGTTATATTGTGTTGCTAGCTCCCAGGAGAGGAGACTGAGGTTTCTGAAAAAGCAATATGTGGCTGTCTACTGGTTTATCTTGTTTACTTTGTGGCTGTTCGTAATACTGAAGTACATATGGAAATAGACATCTTGGTATGAATGTACCATAAATAAAATTCAGATTGAATAAATACTTCTATTAAAAAATTGCTGGCATCTGGCAACTGTGCTTCTACTACTCCAGTGATTAATGTCTCCCCTTTAAGCCTATGATTTACTGGTCTTGCAAAAATATAGAATGTTTTTGAATCCTGTAGCAGTATTCTGTATTGACTATCCATCATGCTTCAAAAGAATTATCCATTATAGTCCAGAAGATATATTTGCAATGTACAACTATTATCCTTCCTGTAGTATATATGTTACACAGGAAGAAAATTGAAAGGCTTAGCATACCTTTCATTATGCAGTGATGTTTCTTCTAAAGGAAAAGCAATGACACATCTTACTATCCAATTTATGAATTGTCTCGGTTTCTTTAGACTGTATAGATTTTAAGGCTGTTGTCCATGATATGGAACGAACTTCTGGACAGATGCCAATGTAAAGTTAAGAGCCACAAGTCTTTTATCTGTTTTGATGAAGGAACAGTCTGCCACATCTCATCTGTTTCACAGCAGTCACCTATGTAACCAGCAGCTGCAGTTGTATTTCCTCAGCATATGCGCCCCTGCTGGAATGCTTGGCTTAGAAGAGAAGCTCTAAGAGTCTTTATGTAGTCCTAAATCACTGTTGAATCTGTGTGTCATCATTACACAGTGTATCATCATTAACGTCCTTTCTTGCTCGAACTGTCAGCTCATCTGGGACTGATAATAAGTGTGATAATAGAGCTGACTGAAATTTCTGGTAGTGAAATATAAATCTTGCTTGTCGCTGCTATTGTTGTTTTGCATGTGTCAGACTTGGTCACAAGCATTTTGAACATATTCCTGAGCTCCTTTCTTCATTTTACAGGAGACAACAGTGGATGATGCTCACATCAAGGCTATCAATGCCCTGGCCATGAAACTGGAGAGACAAAACAAGGAAGAGACAAAGACAATATATCAGCGCCGGAAGCAGCTCAATGAGAAGTGAGTATGTTTTTAAATCTTTTACATAAAATGAAAACAGAAAGGTACGATGAGGTATTTTAGGTGGGCTGGGCTAAGCGGAGTAATGTATGTTTTCTTTAACATCATGACTAGCAGACTTCATGCACTAGAGCTGCCTTTCAAGATTTCGGAGCAGTTAGCCAACAGGATTTGTTGTCCTGCAGGGCTGAAGTCGTGTCTGTCCTTGGAGGCAAACAGGCTTTTTCACTGCATTTTACAGACCATTTTCATGAAGCTAATACACTTCTATCTGCTCAAAAAGTTGCCCTGGTGAAGTGCATATTCTTTCTGCTACTTCACAGTCCACTAGTTAAGGTAATTTAAGGAAACTTGTAGCTTTTACTTTCTATGCCGTCCTGAAAAACTTGGAACGAATATAGCCAGGTAGTTTCATCAGGCTGATGTTTCATGCTGCATCTGGTTGGGGATCAGTACACAATGTAGCTCAGAAATCTAGACTTTCTTCCATAGAACTGAGATTATGAAACTCAGTTGTGGAAGTTTTCACCTCTGAAATACACTCCTAAAATATTATTTTCCAATAAAAGGTGGAACAGTTTCCATGGTAACCTGAATGCGTACAGGAGGAAATTAGAAGGAGCCCTGGAGATTCATGCCTTGATAAGAGAAATTGATGACATCACAGAGAGAATTACTGAGAAGGTGAGTTCCCAGATTTGGATTAATTGACATGGGAAAATGTTCTACTTTCTGAGTGATAAACTCAGGTATCTGTATTACTGAAGATATACTGACTATCTAGCAGTAGCCCTTGACAGTTGTCTATGTATCAAGTCTGCAGGAAGATGTTAAACACATTGCAGATTACCAGTCCTTAAGCCACTCAAGGCTAAAAAGGTAAATTTCAAAGTAAATTTTGAATTCCAGAAGTTAGATGAACTACTATAAAACTTGACCTGAATTATCATAGAATCATAGAATCACAAGGTTGGAAACAACCTGCAAGATCATCTAGTCCAACCGTCCTCATTACCACTGCTACCACAAGCTACTAAACCATATCTCGCAGCTCCTCATCCAGACGCCTCTTGAACACTGCCAGAGATGGCGACTCCACCACCTCCCTGGGCAGCCATTCCAGAGTCTGACCACTCTCTGAGAGAAAAAGTTTTTCCTCATGTCTAACCTAAACCTCCTCTGGTACAACTTGCGGCCATTTCCCCGGGTCCTGTTTGTTACCTGGGAGAAGAGGCCGAACCCCTCTTCACCACAACCTCTCTTCAGGGAGTTGTAGAGTGCAATGAGGTCTCCCCTGAGCCTCCTCTTCTCCAGACTAAACAATCCCAGCTCCCTCAGCCGCTCCTCACAGGACTTGTGCTCCAGACCCCTCACCAGTTTCGTTGCCCTTCTCTGGACACGCTCCAGGGCCTCAATGTCTTTCTTGCAGCAAGGGGCCCAAAACTGGACACAGTACTGGAGGTGCAACCTCACCAGTTCTGAGTACACGGGGACAATTACTTCCCTGTTCCTGCTGGTCACACTATTTCTGATAGAAGCCAGGATGCCGTTGGCCCTCTTGGCCACCTGGGCACACTGTCGGCTCATGTTCAGCCGAGCATCAACCAACACCCCCAGGTCACTTTCCTCTTCACAATCATCCAGCCACTCGTCCCCAGGCCTATAACGCTGCATGGGGCTGCTGTGGCCAAAGTGCAGACCCGGCACTTGGCCTTAATTAATTATCCACTTAGTTTGAATGTAGAAACTTCCAGTGTTTCAAATTCAAAGCTAGTTTGTTTAGGACTAACTTGCTTATCTTTCCCTGCTGTGCAATGTAGACAAATATGCTACTTTTATAAGTTCTATAAAAATCTCATTTATTTTTTTCTTCATATGGAGGTACAAATGCCTATTCTGGTTTACAATTTTGAGATTAATAGAAGAAGACTTATGTAAGAACTAATGACTTCATGGATATAACAAATACTGCTTATTGAACTGTAAGCCAGTAGTCAAATACATGATGGGACTACTTCAGGTTACAAGACCATTGGTTTGAAATTTTTGTAACAACTTTTTGTGAATCTTTATTGTCTGTGATTTCACTTCTGATAGAGTTTTGAAGATTAACTTTTTCTCCATATTTTTGTGAAACACAGCTTTTGCAAGCTTCTGCAACACAACTGCATGGGAAATATTTGGCTATTCTGGGATATGTGGCGAAAAAAAAAAAGAAAGAAAAAGGAGAGAGAGAGAGAGAGAGAAAATAAAGGTTGAGAAGTGTAGGGAAGTATTCCTGCCTTTCTGTTTAATATGTGAATGCCCAGATCTTATGTAGATCTGTGAATATTTGAAGTTCTTGTTCCATTTCTGTTGACATAAAGAGCTCTACAGATACTTAAAAAGACGATAAAAGCATTCCAATGGCAATAAAAAGAAGGGAATAAGGAAGCAATTTGATAGAAGTAAAATATTACCCTTCTTCTCTGTGTCATCACCATTTGCACTTCCTGTACTCCTCCAGAGTGTCCTGATACAAGCACTGGATTATGGGAAAGATGTCGAAAGTGTGGAAAACCTTATTCGAAGACATGAAGAGATGGAGAGAGAAATCAATGTTATTAAGTCCAAAATAGAGGTAAGAAGTGAAAAAGTACAAAGGATACTATAAAAATTCTTACTTTTTGGAAATTTGATGCAAGCTCTGACATGTCTCTTCAGATCCACGAGTTGTACTGCAATGCAGTTCAGAAATAAAACACAAAATCACAGTTCACATAGTTTTCTGATATAGCTGTCAAACCCCAGAATCTTAGGTCATAGTTCCCTGACTAGCTCTTGCTGTTGTAAATTGCCCAGTTTGCATGGCTTAGGACTAATCTGAGCATTAATTACAGTTTTGAGTTCCTATATAACTACATATTAAAAATATGTATATATATTTTCTGATGAGCAGCAGTAGAAGAAATCCCATACCAATGCCTCACCATTTGCACTGTTGGCTGAAATAGTTTCATACGGAACATATTTTTGCAAACTTTCTCTAAATCTTTCCTCCACAATAGTATGCAAATTGTGACAATATATGTGATACCTTAACAGGCTGTGACTTTCTCAGTAATTCGTATCTGAAATGTGGATGATTACTGTAAGCATTGTTCAGATAACGCAAGCAAGGCTGTTGTAGGGGAATACTGCATGGAAACTCAGAAAGATGAGCAAGGTTTTTAATGCTGCCACAAATACTGTGTACACAGCATAGTATCTGTACTTTTCTTGCGGATTAAAACCAGTCTGGCATGTTCTCCTTTCTGCCTAACTAAAGTTCTTCATTTTTATCAAGTTGATGTAGCTGTAGAAAAAAGATAACACATATAAATCTGGGTTGGTGAGTATTTGTGACTGTTCAGGCTGTTAGTGAAAACAGTATCAACCAAAAGCCCACACTGAAAGTAGTGTTTTGATGCTGCTATTTGCTGAACAATATATAAAGGGCTTTTGAGTCCTCTGCTAAATGGCAAATTCTGTTGCTTCTGTTAACTGTCCATGGCTCCATGGCTCCTGCTACCTATCGCAGTCAGATTAGGATAATAGAGGTTATGACTACCCCTTCATATTCTTCTCTGTTTGTCCCCATTCTGCAAAATTGCTTTCTTAATTGTAAATTAGCATCTGTGTGTGTGAAACAAAACTAATGTATCTTTCTCCACTTAGATGATTGCTCAGAAATCATATGTATTTTTTGTGCATATAATAACGTATATATTTTAGTATTATAATCTAGGTATCCACTTTTGAAAACTAGAATCTTAAAATGAACTAGTTCTGAAAGGCAAATTCAGGAATGAACATAAGCTTTTTTTGGCATAAATTCACCCCATATAAATCTCTTTCAAGCCATTGGAATTGGAATCTTTCCGCCTTTCCACAAGGAATCCATCCATAAATGACAAGCTGACTATGAAGCAACAGGAGATGAAAAACAACTGGCTACGACTCCAGGGACAGGCCAAACAAAGGTAAAGGCTTCTTGTGGTCTGACTATCTCTCATCCAGAGCAAAGCTATTCCCTGGGGAAGCAGATCGTCTACTTGTCAGGGGGTTTCCAAAAGTTTTTGAGGGTCCATTCAAAGCTTATACAGGTAGCTAGGACATCTCCATTTGGAACAAGAGTGACTTAGTGCAACAAAAGTTCCACAGATGTGACTTCAGGAAAGTTAGTCCAATGACTTCCTAGCTTAAAATGACTTCCTTACTAAAATGCCTCAAGACTAACAGATAACATTTGTCATGAACATTTTGTGAAATACTTTTTTTTCATGTTTCTAGAATATTTCTTTTCTTAAATACTTTCAAAACAAGAAAGACTCAGGCCTGAGCAGAAATTGTTTCTAGAAACAACAACTGTAAAGATCTTTACCTTTCGTATTCTAATGAACTGTCATAAAAAAGAAGGCAAGCCTGTAGTCTCCAAGGCAGTGTGCATCTGTGTAATTTTGGTTTAATGTGAAAATGGTTAGGATCAGCAAGGGAAAGCAAGGAGGCTTGAATCCACTTCAGTTGCCTTCTCATAGGATACCTTCCTCTGCAAATGGGGAGGGAATGGGAACTAGACAACTCTGTGTTGGATAATGCTAAACTGTACATTTTGTTGCAGGAAGGAGAAGCTGGCAGCCTCATATCAGTTGCAGAAGTTTAACTTTGAGATGAAGGAAATTATAGATTGGATTCAAAACATCAGAGGCTTAATGGAAGCAGGGGGGCTTCCTAAAAGCCTAAATGAAGCAGAAAGCATGATTGAGGAGCATCAGCAGAGAAAGGCAAGTATCATTATTGCTTCCAATTGAATATACTCATCTAGAGGGTGGCAACTCTGCCCATGGCAATACAGTTGAAACTTGATGAACTTTCAGGTTCGTTCCAACCCAAGCCATTCTATGGTATTGTCAGTCAGTCCTATGGGAATTAAATGCTGCCGACACAGCAGAATTTCTGCTGCATGAATTGACAGTAACATGGTGAGAGTCTGTTTCCAGTAACAGGCTAGTGACAGAGATCACCTAAGAACTGACAGAACTCTATCCCACAGGCTATTTAGGAGCTCATTTCCCAGGAAGCCACATTCTTTTGCTATCCAACTCTGTAGGTGAAAAGCTGATTCAGTCTCAAAACATGCTCAGCTCTGATCTCTTACTCAGATTGCCAAGAAGTTAATGTCAGTCTAGCTTTGAGCTAGATTTTGTGATGCAAACTCCATTTTCCTAAGAAGAAAATAAAACCAGCAGTTTGTCTCATACAGAGCAGTAAATTACCATTGCATTGTACTGGAACGCTTCATATATATCTCAGTACAAATCACAGAATCACAGAATGGCAAGGGTTGGAAGGGACCTCAAGGATCATGAATCTCCAACCCCCCTGCTACATGCAGGGCCACCAACCTCCCCATTTAATACTAGACCAGGCTGCCCAGGGCCCCATCCAATCTGGCTTGAACACCTCTAGGGATGGGGCATCCACAACCTCTCTGGGCAGCCTGTTCCAGCACCTCACCACTTTCATAGTAAAGAACTTAAAATTACCACATAATCTTTTGATGGCTGATTTGGTTCGTATTTTTGATGGTTTTCTAAAAGGAGTGCTATTATTAGCCTTAAAAAGAAACATTGATATTTTAATTTTTCCCACACGTAGTAGCTATCTTTCAGTTCCTGTATTACCTCTTCTTTGTAGTTGTATTTCCTTTTCTAAAAAAGCATATTCTCAGAATCATGACTAATACTAACAATGAAAATCCTGTGCTTTGCACTTCCTATTACTAGCATGAATAATTTTAGATTCTAATTCATTTTCCAGACCTGAATTTAGTGTCAAATACCTGATGCCCCCTCTTCTTTTAGTCTTCTGTCTGTTAACTGTCCTCCCTCAAGTCAAATATTTAGCTTTCTTTTTTTTTTTTCTTTTTTTTTGCCATTAATAATAGAAACAGTAGAAAACAATATAAAAAGCTCAACACACTGTTATGGTGTATTTTGAATTTAGATAGTAACAAGATCTAGATCTAGATCTTGATCATGCTAGTAAAGGAACCCAAGAATTCTAATGAGATGATCACACAGAAAAGGTGGAATTCAGGGAATGCTTCCTTTTGCAGCAGGTTGACTAAACTAAATTGTAAGTCACAATAGAAAATGGATTTATTATTTTTTTTTAATCGAGTTAGTGGCTCAAACTATAGTCCTTAGGGGAGACTGTAGTTGACTGCAAAGCAGTAATCTGAATTAAAAAATAGAATTGTATCTTACAGCTGTTTTGTCAAACTCTAGGCACCATCATCCCTCTTAAAAAAAATCTCTAAGAGCAGCTGTAATTTCAGACACTTAGTAGTCCATGACATCATTTTTAAAGTGGTTTGCAAGTTATTGCACAGTATTATTTCAGTATATGGTTATTTTTATTTTCAAATGGTTTATATTAGGAATTCCACACTCAATTTGCAGAGCTCACTCTTGCTTTTAATCTGATAACCTTGAGGATTCAGTATAAAGGCATAATTCATTCCTCAGACCAGGATAAAAAGTTAAATATTTCATCTTAACACCATGGAATAAAGTAGAACAGTGTTTTTAATGTAATAATCTGATGCCAACTTACTTGGCAGGAGAGGAAAAACATCTAGGTGCTGTTTGTCTCACAAGAACCACCTTCATATAGGAAAACTCAGTGGGGGATATAGTAGTATGGGTGTTCAAAACTATGTTCATTTATATCTGAGCATTTTCCAATCTGTTTCTAATTGAATTCCAATTTGATTTGTAGGAGACCAGTTATTCCTAGAGCAATAAAGTCATATATTTTCCTCATTTATTTTCTCTTAGGCAATTCTGTGCTTTTTCAGTAACATAGCTCAAAGACGAATGATTTTCCACACAAATATTAGTGTTGGAAAGTTACAGTCTATATTCTCCCCCTTAAGGCTTGTATTCTGAATAGTTGGCATACCATAAACCCTTGACATCAACTTTAGTAATATATTTTAGGAGGAGATTGAAGCACGAGTGGAAAGATTCAACTCTCTCAGTAACTATGGTCAACAACTTGCCAATTCTGGTCACTACGCAACCCCTGAGATTCATCAGTCTCTCTCCAGACTACAGAAAGCCTGGTCTGAATTGATCCAAGCATGGCAGGAGCAATATATAAAATTGTTTCAAGCACAAGATTTACAGGTAAGTAAAAAGACATTCAAAATGAAATACACACACAGCTTTTCTCAGTATAAGCAGTGTATTTATAACAGGGGTTACCGTTAGTTGAGGATGATGTAATAACATCCAGTGCTTAACACTGGTTTTTGGAAGACGACTGAGGGCAGAACACATTCAATAATAGCAGGGCTTTTACTGTATCTTTAAATTCTGTTTTTACAAATTAAATACATTTTTCTTAAATGTATGACCATCTGCTTTTCAGAGGCCATGAAACTTGACAAAATTCAAACATTCATGTAATTGGCAAAAGGAATATACTTGAAATAGAAAGTCCTACTAAATTCTAAACTCTGTCCCCAAGAAAAACAGTATGGATGGAGGCATATTTTTAAACAATTGGAAAAAGAAAACGGAAGAAAAATTTAGCATGGACAAAATCTAGTTTTCTCCCTCTGGCATTTTTTTCCTAACGTAAGAACTGTTTTGGCTGCAGTTTTCCAGAAACATAGCCTTGTAACCATCATCTCACTTTACAAAATTTCTGCTCAAAGTCAGAAATAGCTGAAAGAGAGATTTTACAATGTGGAATGTCAAGCACCTTAAATAACAGCTTGTCCTACTAGACCCATCTAAAAAGCTTCATGTATATAAGAACTTAAACCATAAGGTAAGGACTGCTTTCACTTCTGCTTCTTATGGATTACATTATACTTATTTCAGGCCAGTTGCTTTACACAACACCCTCTATACATCATTAGGAAACACGCTGCAAGTACTTGTATTGTATCCAGTGTCTTAGACAAAAAGAAACAGTCATCTTATTAAAGAGAAAGCTACAATAATAATTGTTACATGCATGGTTTTGGCAGCATCCAATGCTTATTGCCATCCAATGCTCTTGTGGTTAAATTTTGCAACAGCCCAAGCAATTTAGGTTTTTTTTCAGCATATTCTGCCAAAGTCAGGTGTGTTTATTTTACACTATGTTTATGATTGTTTCTTCTCCCTGTGCAGAAATTCTATGGCTATGTGGAACAAACTGAGAGCTGGCTCAGCAGCAAAGAGGCTTTCCTAGCCAATGAAGACTTAGGGGTAGGTGCTCCAAGAAATGATAATTTTCTCAGCTATTGGTTTGGAGTACAGGGAGATGTGAAGTATGATGACATGCTCCTTCTTTCTTTCTCCATCTTTCTCCTTCCAGTACTTTAAATAAGATGGGTTTCTCAGCCACTAGAGTAATGAAACAGTCCAACTGCTCTTATTATAGCAGGAAAAAAAGACTATATTTCTCTACCTGATCTTACCTGACTCAAACAAATTTACTAGCAATGTACAAGTTGTCACTGTGGTCATTTCTGATATAAACAGTGTAGTTCTACTTTAGCTACTTCAGGTATCAGTAACACTGCAATAACTGAAACTGCAGACTAATGCATGGGTTACAAAAGTCATGCAGGATGCTGGATATAAACTCTGATGCTTAGTTTACCTTTGGTACCTTGCATTAAATTAGCTGTCTCTGCAGGAACAGCAATTACATCTCAGAGTTCAGTGTAGGCATAATTGGTACAAATCTTATGAAAGACATCTAATGCTAGTGGCTCGTGTCTGCTGTGTAATTTTAATTCTGGAGATATGTACTTACAGTCCCTCCACTGAAGTATAAAAGACTTAGAAGGATCTATTTTCCAGCCGTATTTAGCTCAGCAATGCACAGAGAACACCATGTGAGTACGTGCTTTTCCAGTGACTCATGTAAACACCCGGTACTTTAGATGTTTTTCTGGCTCATTTGGTGTGAACTTTTGAGAAGACAAGTTTCTCCAGGAGCTTTATAAAGTCCTCCAGAAAAGTGAGAAAGCAGAGTTTATTAAAGTAACATTTTGATGCTGATAATTCTAAAATTATAAGTGCAGAGGGGTGCTGAAAAGAGAGTTCTAAGTCTTTAAGCTTTGGACTCATAAATGTTACATGAAGTCAGGTTCTGTGTTTCTCCCCAGATTAACTGTAAGGGCAGGCTCCAGTCCTCAGATTCAAATCTGGATCAGAACACTTCCAAAACCCATGGATTGAAACTGAGGCTCTAATTTCAATCTCTTTCTGTGGCATATTTGTTCATTTAACTCTGATCTCTCAGCATCCCAAATTTGCTTCCAAAATAGGATCTGTCACAAGATTGATTTACGAGTATGAGGAGATCAGCTTTTTCTCCTGAGAAGTGTGAGATGCTCTTTGTAAATCAACAACCAGCAGAAGCAGCTAAGCATCCAGGAGTTTGTTCAGTTTTAACCCTGAACCAATGTTCTCAGGCCATGCATAAAACAGTATTTTAGACCCCAATTCTCAGATTCAATGCCAGTAAATTTCAAAGGCCAATAACTTTTCTTGACAGCTTGAAAACGTGGGGTAAATGCATTTAGCTTCTGTATTATCAGTGTGGTGGATGGAATGACTCTGATTGAAATCAGCTTCCCTTTGTTGAATTCCATCCAGGACTCAGTGTCTAGTGTGGAGAGCCTGCAGCGGAAACACATGCAATTTGAAAAATCCCTGGAAGCTCAGATGGAGAAAATTGATGAGATGGCTTCATTTGCCCAGCAGCTAATTCAGAACAAACATTATGATTCGGACAACATCACCAACAGATGCCAGGCTGTTCTGAGGAGGTGAAGTCAAAACTTCACTGTTTGCTACCCATCTCTCTTGCATTGAAACTCTGCCTCCATAACTCTAAAATCTTTAAATGTTTTAAGAGAACTGTAAACTCGTTTGCATTTACTTGACTTTGCACTGCTATCTGTGGTCTTGCACAGCTTGCTTGAGTCTAGTTAATCAGGAGGTTTTCAAAACTGCAATTAAGGGGAGAGGTGAAGTTCAGAAAAAGGCAGCGTTCCTGTAATTCTATACCCTGGTATGGCCCTAGAGACAGTGTTACAAACAATGCACAGAGTTCTGCTGTGCCATTAAATAATACTGTCATTAAATGCCATTAAGAAAAGGCATTTGCTACACAATTGCTTTTTCTCTGCTCTAATGGATTGATCTTAAAGCTCTGCTCAAATTATCCATAAGGGAATTTTACAGTTCTTTCTAATATGAATTACTTTATTTTTCCTAGCACGTTGTATATTGTCCATCTTAACTAACATTAGAAATGATTATATTCAGTGCTATGGTAGATGGAAAGATGTGTGTAAAATCTACTAAAGAGATCAGAAATTGCTTACGATGAAAGTGAATGTACAAATTTATTAATACAATCAAAATATTTCATGCCTGAATCAACATGAATAAAGTGATGCTTGGCCATATTTGGAAGAAATATGAAAGGACGATGTAGTTTTGGCCTGTTACATGTTATTAGTGACAAATATCATAAAATCATAGAATCATAGAATCACTAAGGTTGGAAAAGACCCACAGGATCATCCAGTCCAACCATTCACCCATCACCAATGGTTCTCGCTAAACCATGTCCCTCAACACAACATCCAAACGTTCCTTGAACACCTCCAGGGTGGTGACTCCACCACCTCTCTGGGCAGCCCATTCCAGCGCCCGACCACCCTTTCAGAGAAGTAGAATTTCCTAACGTCCAGCCTGAACCTTCCCTGGTGCAGCTTGAAGCCATTCCCTCTAGTCCTATCACTAGTCACACGAGAGAAGAAGGCTGACCCCCAGCTCACTACAACCTCCCTTCAGGTAGTTATAGAGAGCAATAAGGTCTCCCCTGAGCCTCCTCTTCTCCAGACTAAACAATCCCAGTTCCCTCAGCCGCTCCTTGTAAGACCTGTGTTCCAGACCCCTCACCAGTTTCATTGCCCTTCTCTGAACATGCTCCAGGGCCTCAATGTCTTTCTTACAGCAAGGGGCCCAAAACTGGACACAGTACTGGAGGTGCAGCCTCACCAGTTCTGAGTACATGGGGACAATTACTTCCCTGTTCCTGCTGGTCACACTATTTCTGATAGAAGCCAGGATGCCATTGGCCTTCTTGGCCACCTGGGCACACTGCTGGCTCATGTCCAGTCTAGCATCAATCAACACCCCCAGGTCCATTTCCTCTACAGAGTCTTCCAGTGACTCTGCCCCAAGCCTGAGCATTGTGGCCAAAGTGCAGGACCTGGTATTTGATCTTGTTGAATCTCATTCCATTGGCTTCAGCCCAGCTATCCAGTCTATCCAGATCCCTCTGTAGGGCCTTGCTACCCTCAGGCAGATCGACACTTCCAGCCAGCTTGGTGTCATCTGCAAACTTACTGAGGGTGCACTCAATGCCCTCATCCAGGTCATCAAAAAAGATATTAAACAGGACAGGCCCCAGCACCGACCCCTGGGGAACTCCACTCATAACCCGCTGCCAGCTGGATTTAACTCCATCCACCACCACTCTCTGGGCCCGGCCCTCCAGCCAGTTCCTTACCCAGCCAAGCGTGTACCTGTCCAAGCCACAGACTGCCAGCTTCTGCAGGAGAATGCTGTGGGAGACAGTGTCAAAAGCTTTACTGAAGGCTAGGTAGACTACATCAACAGCCTTTCACTCATCCACCAGACGGGTGACTAGGTTATAGAAGGAGATCAGATTATCATATCATTATACCCGCAGGCTTTCCATAATGTTCAGTTGTCCTCAGAAACTCACTAATGGCGATTCCTAGATGCAGGCATCATACATACAGAATTTGTGCATGTTTTAAACATATCTGCTAGTAGTTCTTCCCACAGTATCCTAAGTGTCTTCTCTGACAATCAGAATAATGGAAGGCTGAATATTGTGGACAGTTTTCTCCTAGAGATCAAGGGTTAGATCATATGTTTTTTAGACATGAAAACTAAAAACTCTTTATGTATCTAATTCACTCTGTGTTTTATTCCTCTGCATCTGTCTTTCTTTCAGAAAGGAGAAATTACTAGAGAATGCTGCTGCTCGCAGACATCTACTAGAGGAATCAAGGCTTCTGCAGAAGTTGTTGAAGAATTCCTATGAGGTACAATTACACAGCATTCACTGCATTCTTGTTCTTAAAACACTCTGTGCTGCATAGGTCTGGAACCCTGAAAGGGATTTAATGAGAGAAAAGCTGAGTCTATAATGAGATAATATTGGAAAATATGAGGATAAGTGTTAATGGGTATTTTTCAGTTTTCAATTAACAAATTCCCTTCATTTGGGCCATGAAAATCAGTAAGAAATAGGTGCATTAAAAGGAAATGTGCCACCAAGTCATAATTCATGGGAAGAGACAAAGTAGTCTTCTTCTTGTGAGATATAGTAAGGTTAGAAATAGGGAGGTAACTGTCCTTTCTTCCACATGCACACATGTGCACATGCACACACTTTCTTAATGCAGAAGAACTATTCCATGGAGGCAGACATCTTTCCAGATGACAGTGCTGGTAGCGAGGTGTGGGGGTGACCTCAAGGCATGAGGAGCTTAGGGAAGCAGAATCTCGAAATAACAGCTTGTTTATGTCCCCTCTTACTAGTCCAGTGTTTTATACATACAAGAGAACAGCCTGGCAGATTGCAGCTGAAGAAACACTGAAGTTCTTGTCTGCTTCTGTTCTTTCCTCCCTAAAGGTGGCTGCCTGGATCAATGAGAAGAACAGTATTGCTCAGGATGATAGCTGGAGGGATCCAAGCAATCTGCAGACCAAGCTGCAGAAACATCAAACTTTCCAAGCCGAGATCATGGCTAATAGAAATCGCCTGGACTCCATCAAATCTGTGAGAGAAGCTGGGTTGTTGGCAACACTGGGCAACTTGCATGAAAAACTATTAACAAACTGTCTTACACAGACCTCAAACAAGCAAGGGGAAATCACTGTTCCCTCAGTGACATTGTTTATTCTCTCTGTGAGGGGGGTGGAAAGCTTGCTCTTTTGGTGTAAGAACTTTCTGTGCCCACAGGGTTCTTTCAACTTATCTGTTAGTGCTTAGTGTTAGCTTGTTATCTGTATTCACTGTGATGCAGTAGTAGGAGATGTGCGCTACCAGTGATTCATTCCACTGACTTCTGACACTTCTCTCTGGCCTGAATCACACTTTAGAGGTATATCTGTTTCTTTCAAAAATGGAGCCTAGGTAATTGAATGCACAACTTCAATAATTCAGATAAGTTTTATCCAATGAAAAGAACCAAGATGAATTTTCAAGTATTGCCATTACAGAGAAATGCTAGTAGGAGAGAGATGAGGGAAATCTGACAAGCTTTGTCAGATACTTGGCAGAAGTTGTGATCAGATGACTGGTTTGGAAGGACAGACTGTTACATGCTCATTAACCTTATTCTCAGCACAGTACTTACTAGCTGTATTTTGCAAGAGATAACTTGCATTAAGGCATTAAAGGTAGAGTTCCTCCTCTGATTCACCTGCATCTAGTACTGTAGAGCTCAGTTTGTTTAGACACAACACGAACATGACGGGGGACTAAAGGGTGTAACTA
Source organism: Chrysolophus pictus (assembly GCA_037305975.1). NCBI lineage: Eukaryota > Metazoa > Chordata > Aves > Galliformes > Phasianidae > Chrysolophus > Chrysolophus pictus. The sequence continues at coordinate 25,370,888 of CM074580.1, read as the reverse complement.
CAACTCTCTATCCCTGTCTCTCATTACTTCTGTCTGAGAATGATCTTGGGAATTGCTTTTTATAAGAAAATAGATATCTGCTGCCCTTGTGTATTGTCTCTCTTTCTGTGTCTCTTCTTCCTCATTGTAAAATATAAAGTAACTCAGCTTAGCTGTCTCAAGCAAACTTGGTCCTAGCTTAAAGACATAAGTACTGAATCTTCTATCTGATGGAGATCTTACTGTATCCACTCTAGCTCTTCTTCTACCATCCTGTTAAACATCTGCAGCTCAGAAATTAGAAATTCAGATATACTTTTATTATATGATACACAGTTTAAAAAAAGGTTTTATTATCTCATGCAGTAGTTCACTTATATGAGAAAAATAGTTCACTTTTTTAACATGCAAGGAAGGGAAAAGAGTGGGCTAGGTGGCTGGGCTATCTCAAGCAATGATCATGGAATGCAGAGAAAACTTTGTGGTTGCAAAGTAGGCTCCCTGCCCAGCTTTTGCATAATGAAGATTCTCTTTGCCCTTAAATGTCCTCTAATATTGTTCCAACATTTCAGATAATTTTAGAGGCCAGAAAGACAGGAAAATCTGTCCATCAGTTTGATCATTCTCTCTGCTGCAGGAAGGTGAGAAGATGCTCCGTGAGAGACACTATGCCCCTGAGGCCATTCAGTCCAGGCTACAAGAAATGGAAGAGCTATGGGAGGAACTGCTAGCAAGCTGCCAAGATAAACGGGCCAAGCTGCAGGATGCTTACAAGGTAATACCAATGCACCAGTGGCTGGGTTTTTGTGTTATTTCCAGAGGCAGCATGAATGCCCTGCTGCAGTCTTATATATGAATGTGCCATTTAAAACAATCAGACCTCAAGACCACCAGAGCAAAAAAACTGCAACAACAAAAAAAAAAAGTGGGGAGTGATTGAATGGAATTAGAGATCCCTAGTGAGAGGAAAGGACTTGTGGGCTGCATGCCTTTCTGCTTTCTACTGCTAAGTTAGGTCAGGATTTCAGAAGATACTGAGGGAAAATGTGTACTCTTCTAACTTCCAGTTCTCTGGACCTGTCTCACTGGCATCTTTTCACCATCTTATGAGAAAGATGCCCACAGCTGCATTCCATTCTCCTAGCTCTTCTCAGGCATATCACTTCTCATGACTCTGAGTTTTGCACGGGCTACTCTGTGGGCATAAAATAAAGCTCTGCCTTTAAACGGCTGCCTTTTAAGGTACTGTGTCCATCATTGATATCTGTGCAACATGACACAAATAAAATTAACTCCTTATGTTCTCTGCATTTGTTCTTGAATTCACTCTGACTGAGTCATTTTCTTCATTTGGACCACCATCAGGTCTGGAAAGAAGTTGCTGAGCCTTTGGAAGTTTCTCTGCATTTGTATGCAGTTTTTCTGGAAATTTCTGGGGCTGCCATTTTATATTGTAATTTATATCCTGAAGATTTAACTGACTTTTGTATCCTGCTTGTCACCAGGCCCTCCATTTTCAGCGGAGTATAGAGGATACAGAAAAATGGTTGGAAGATGTGGAAAATGAGTTGAAAGCACCATATAGCAGCAATGATCTAGTGGTTCTGAACAGTCATTTGAAGAAACAAGAGGAACTGGAGCAAGATATTGCTAGCCATAGGGACAGGTTGCAAGAGCTTGTGAACACAGCTCAGGAATTCCAGCAGGAAAAGCATTTCCTTGCTGATGAGCTAGAAGAGAGAGTTGATCAGCTGGTGCAAAGGTGAGTTAGTGCCTGGTCAGTCTCATGCAAAATTTTGCCTATTTTCTCAGCCTTTTACTTCTCCGCGTCTTTTTTATTTTTCATTGTCTACTTTATTCTGAATATAGACTTTTGTGTTCATTCTGTACTGTTTTGCAGTTCTCATTGTGTTCCCTTTAAAATCTGCAGATACAAAAGTCTACGCGATCCTCTGCAGGAAAGACGTGGGAGTTTGGAGGCAAGCAGACTTCAATACCAGTTCTTCCGAGATGTTGATGAGGAGTTGGCCTGGGTTCATGAGAAACTTCCCATGGCATCCTCCAGGGATTACGGCCAATCCCTGGCAACTGTTCAGAGTCTGCAGGAAAAGCACCAGGTAATGTCATTTTCATTCTTCAGAATCAAAGAGAGAATATGCAATTCAGTTTGCCTCAAGAAAACGGCAGTGCATTAGCTAGCAGGATTCATGATGCCAGGCATAACTCTTATGCTTGTCTGATAATTGCATTTTTTTCAAAGGATATGTCTGTGGTTTAACATGTGGGATTTCACGCTTATCATTGCAATGCTCTAGGTACCACACTGTATGCTTTTCTGTGGACACATAGGCTCTTTCTGCAAACTGAGTTCAAAACCTGGCTTTTACAATATGAAATAGATTTTGCAACTGTTGTGCATGCTGTTTCTTTGGGCAAAAAAGAATGTCTTAATACACTATTAAACTTGTTAAGTACATCCAAGAAAGCTTACTGCTCAGATGTCTCAGGATGAGCTCCCAGAAAAACATCTTCCCCCAAAACCTTTCTGCTCTGGAGGGAGGGAGTTAACAAGCTTCTATGATCCTTAGCTGACCTTCATTCTAGTGGTAGCTTTCAAAATAGCTGCTGAATTATTTCACAATGTCTAGATGGGCCATCAGACACAGCAGTGACTGGAACACTGTCATCCTGAATACCAGTAAAACAGCAGCTGCTTTTCTAATTGTTTTTGAGTAAAGATCATTCTCTCTCTACAAACATGTGATGGAGGAAAGAAAATGCTGCTAAAAATTTCCAGCAGCTATTGGTATTTAATGTTAGCAAATGTCAGCAAATTTAAATGCCAGGTCAAGTGCCTCTGGGAAAATCTGTGTAATCTGCAATAGGACTGGGAAAGATGGAAGATGTTATGAGGAGGAGAATATGCATATATATATATAAATACATATTGGAGGCATAGGCATTTGGTGCAATCTGCATGCCTAAAAATAAAACTGAACTTGCAAAAGGTTTTTGAATGTTCTAGGGGTAAAAAAAAAGTTTAGGCTGGTACAGGTGACATGTCAGGACTTGGATGAATTCTCTTAAAAAGTAGATTTATCCTAAAAGTGCGCTCACAGTTTAATAAAGAACTGTAAAATGTTTTAAATGCATCTTCCAGAATACGTAAGACCCGTGGATATATTATATCCATATTATGTATAAGTAAAAATTGAATATGCTGTTAGTTCTACCCTCTATTGTTTGTCCTATTGAGCCAGATTTGCAAATTTAGTACTTTGATCACCACCACAGAGGTGCTAGTGCATGGAATGTATCAACATAACAAAATTGAACATCATGCAGAAGTGCATTTACACTCAAATATAGCATGCATAAGTATAGCTACTTAGTTTGGAATAACAGTTTTCACTCACTCCCCCACCACCCTTTTCTGTTGGTATAAATGAAGTACTGTGAATACGTATTCCTAAATGTTCAACTGCAAAGTTTTTCTTCTCACTACTAGCTTATTATTAATACGGAGTACAAGATGTTTTAAAATCTTTGCTACTGGATTCTGTTCTGCTGGGGTCAAATATGGTGTCACTTTTCAATAACACAGAGGCTGTCTTGAAATTAATAGGGGAAAGTTAAAGGCAAGGTTAGAGTCACAGCTGTTTTGCAGCCGAGTCTGATATTTAAGTTGAAAGAGCAGTTTCTCTCCCCAGAGGGCATCTCATCTACATTAACAAAACACCACAGTCTAACTCTAAAACCACCTGTTTTATAGCTTTGAAAATAAATAGAACAACTATGAAATGCTGGAGTTTGCTTTCTTTTCAATGTGCTTAGGCTTAGTTAACCATAGAATGAACATCCCTTCACAAACGAATTGAAAGTGTGATCCTTGCCTACCAAAGATGAGGAAAGCAGAGGTATGCATCTGCTTTTTCAAAATCTAGTTTTCAAACATTCATTTCAAATAAAGCCAGGTTTTAATTCAAGAAACATGGTGCAATATGAGTGGAAGTAGATATATTTGAGTGGAATCTGCAGGCAAGAGGTTTGTGGTTAGAATCTCATCCCTCCATATTCTGAGGTGGGTACACAACAAGGTACAAATCATGTGATTAAATTTTATTTCTGCTATTGTTCCTTCACCCAAAAAAGCTCTTGCATTCCACTCTAAGTATTCACTCAGATGTTGCACCTGTGACCCATCTGTGTGTATGGAAAACAGATTTATAATGGAACTACAATGGAATTACACAACTAAATAATTGTAGAATGTTATCTGGTAGAAGAAGCTCCATGGCTTTTGTTTTTGGTCTGTCATTTTACTCTTTCCAGAATTTGGAGAATGAGATAAGCAGTCGGGATGCTTTGACCAAAGCAGTGCTGAGTACTGGGCAAAAATTGGTAAGGGGAGGCCACTCAGCCTCTCGCAAGATTATGGAGCAGATGAAGGAGCTGGAAACATCTGTAGAAAACTTGAAGACAGAGGCTCAAGTGAGGAGACAGCGTCTCATGCAGTCATATGAGGCCCATCAATTCCTGACTGAGGTAGGAATGGTTCACGAGGATTTCATTTTGGCCTTTATTTGCTTTAAGAGATACCTGTCTTGCTGATATATGAGCAGAATTCATACTATTCTGATTTTTCCTGTCTGGTAAGTACAGTTATAGTAGAGATGTAACAGTTGTTTTTCCAAGTAACTGTAGTGAAGGATAAACAAGTAATTAAAAGTATTGGGATTTGGGTGCACTTTTTTTTTTTTTTTTTTTTTTGAATAACATCTGCTATACTGGAAGGCATCTAAGCTGCTTTCCATTTTGACTGATGCATCTCTTTGGGCACTGATTACAGTTTCCTTTGCCTTGACCTAAAATAAGCTGTGTATAAGCTCATCCCTGTATTTTGTATAGCTACTGGATGTGGAGACCTGGCTGGCAGAGAGGAGCTTCATTCTAGAGACTTCTGATTATGGGAAGAATGAAGAATCCACTCAAGCTTTACTACGTAAACTTGAAGCCACCAAGCTGGACATGGAAGGTTTTAGGCCCCGGATTGAGAAAGTACAGGAGACGGGTGCCAGCTTAATAAACAAGGACAACCCAGAGAGGTAGGAAAGTAAAAGTAGGCTTCTGTTTTGAAACAAAAATTTCCCCAAAGACAAATATGGAAAAAGTTCAATCTTCATTAGCTGTTCAATGGCTTTTTCAGAAATATGATTTTAAGGGATATCAGTCCCTTCTTTACCACCATCATATACTCTCAAGCTCTCAGAAAGCTTGATGATTTGTTTTAATGTTTTCATAACTGTTGTTTTATCAACAGCAGGCCAATTAGATCAGCTTCTTTGTCCACTGTCTATTCTGAGGAACTGTCACCTACTTCTCAGTTGAACTCTCAATATGTTGAATCATAATAGTTCAACAAGCACCATGTTTGGGAAAGGAAATAGATATTCTTGACAGTTCACTGTTTTTCACTGCTAATTTGCTTTTATTACTGAGAAGAAGGAAGTGGAAAAGAGCAGCAGTGTGAGATAATTTAATCTCCTTAACTAGTTGGTTCTCACATCTTCTTATAACTTGCTCCATGACAATAACTGGACTCTTCTGTATTTCAAAGGTGTTACAAATCCAACCTGTTAGAAAAGATGGTGTCCAAAAAGAGCAGTAAAATAAAAACATACCTTCTGATTCTTGTTTGTTTTATGCTGTTTGGGTTTTTTTGTTTGTTTGTTTGTTTGTTTGCAGTCCAGCCATACTTTCAAAGCTCCAGGGGATCTTAGCAGACTATCAGTCTCTCCTACAAAAGGCTGAGACCCAGAGAAAACGCCTGCAAGAACAATTCCAACTGTTTCAGTTTGAAAGAGAATTCCAGCTGGTGGACACCTGGCTTTCCAGTAAACAGTCTATTGCAGAGTCCGAAGACTATGGGCAGGACTTAGATGGTGTTGAGGTAAAAGAAAATAAAAGGTGTTGTGTGGTAAAGCAGGAAAATATTTGCCAAAATTTTTGTGCAGCTGTTGAAAGTGAAATATTACAGTGGCAAAAACTAAGCAAGCCAGTTCTCACTGCAGCGAAGACTCAGACTGGTTACTGTCTCCTAGGGAAGGCTTTCAGTGGTAGCATTCTCCAATGGAGAATGGAAGTGCAACAGAAAGTTGGCTTTTTCCTGGAATAAGGTGAGGTCAGTAAACTTGACTTCTGACAATGTTTATAAATTTGAAAAAGCATAACCATTTGGTCACAGTCTTGCAACAATTTCAGTAGGAAATCCTGAAATAAAGCACATTCTCACCTCTAGCTGCTTGTTTCAAGGATGAATTTCTCCTCAAGTCATGTGGTGCAGAGGGGTATACTTTATAGTGTCCTTTCCATGATTTAGTGAATTACTATTTTCAGCAACTCTTACATATTCTGACAAGCTAAAGAGATTAGTTTCTTAGTTTTGGACAGCATTTGTCATTTCTCACTGTCTTGAAAGGTTAAATGATCAAGACAATGGGTACTTTCTTCTGATTCCAGATCTTCTGTGCTTCTCACGTGATTAACACTCTACAGCGAATAACTTTTGTGTTGTACGCTACAGAGGAAGTGTTTCTTTTTGTTTCTTTAACAGAGGTAGGCAGAAAAATTTATATCTAAGTCTGTGTCTCTGTTTATCCTATAGGTGCTGGAGAAAAAGTTTAAAGATTTTGTAAATGAGATTAAACCTCTGGGACATTCCAAAGTTCTCTCCTTAAACGAATTGGCATCTAAACTAGAGAAGGATGGCCACAGCAAGACAGATATTATCCAGAAAAGAACAAAGCAAATTAACGAGATGTGGGAGAAACTGTGCCATGCCATCCAGACAAGGACAGAGGTAGGAAATACATTGAAACTGGAGCACTTAATACCCTGCATTTTCATATACCCTTCTTCCTTTCCCAAACCAGTGCATTGCCAATGTAGAAACACAAAGATAAGAGTAATAGGTGTATTCTGTTCTCTTTCTTCTTGAACCATTTTCCTTTATAGCCATTACTTTCCCTGCTGTTGCTGGCAAGATTATACATGAAAGATACCTAACATCCTGCTGGCATATTGTTTACCTAAATTCACTACTAGATCCAATTTCCTTAAAAACTAAGCTGATGTATTGGTTTATCACCACTTACAAGAGGCCAGCTCTGGCACTCATTGGAACTCTTTTTTTCTTTTTTTTTTTTTTAATTAATTCAGCTCATTAAATGAGGGGGGAACCTATGTATTTTTTTGTATTTTTTTGCTGGATCAATGAGTTGAAGTCAAAAAAGGAAAATGAGAGAAAGTGTGATAGAGAATGCAGGGACAAAACCTTTACCTTTTGGCAGCAGTTAGCTGTAAAATCAACTTATAACATCCTGTGAGACAGCAGTCTCAGATGTATTTAGAAAAGCAGAAAGGACAATTAAATTCAACTTTTTAAGTTGGCTTAAGGAAAACATAAAATGTCAGATATCCTCAGCTCTTTTTACTACTCTTACATACACATTTTGAACATGGAGTAGTTCAAGCTCACTATGCCATGAAGTTAATGCATGACAATTGTTAAGATAAACAGTGAAACAGCTTTAGACTACTTTAAATTCTAATTTCAGAAAACTTAAAACTCACTTTATTTTCACTGCAATATATGTCTTTATTCCAAGCAAGTTTTCTGGGACAATTTCCCAGAGAACTTGGGAAATTAGAGGACTTAATTGTGAAGGTGTTTCACTTCTGCTCTTGTTCTGCATTAGGACATGATATTAGGGTCACTTGTTTTTGCACTGCAGACATGATATATTATATTACCATTAAATTTTTTTTTTATTTTAGAATCTGAGAGCAGCCCAGCAAGTTCATCAGTATGACCATGATGTGGATGAAGTAAAGGGCTGGATGCAGGAGAAGGAGGCTGTGGTGGACATAGATGATTATGGATATGATCTTCCAGGTGTACAAACTCTTCTGAGCCAGCTTGAAGGAGTGGAGGTAAGCAGTAGCAGAAAAGCACAAATAAATAAATAAATAAATGGACATCAGTGCTTGATTTGAAATATTCTCAACTGCCTTGTTCGCAGAACAAAATATCCTTTGCGCCTCGTGTAAGGGGTCTTTTCCTCCAAGTTGTACCTTTTGATATCAAATTATTACTACTTTTGTTGCTCAGGATAAACTTCTTTCCTAAAGCTTATTCCAAACTATTGTTATAATTGCAAAGTTGTTATTTGAACTGCAAGAAGAGACTTCAGCTCTGTAGTTACCAAAATAAGCAGCACGTCACATTCAAAGAAGATTTTTTGATTCTTTGAATGTTACAAATCACTAGAGGAAAACCCTGTACAGAGTTATGTTCCCAGCCTCTTCACATCCAGTGTATAGAAAAGATATGGACCATTTTTTAAATTTGCTTTTGACAGATGTAAGTAGGGACTTAGTCTTACAATCCATTCTGTCTTTATTCCAGAGAGATCTAGGAGCCATTATGAAAGAGCTGGAACGGATTCGAGGAGAAGCCTGGCACCTCAGCCGCACATACCCACAACTCAAGGAAAACATCATGGACAGACTCACAGATGTGGATGAGTGCTGGAGAAACCTGGATAAGAAGTTTCTGGAGAGAAAGGCGAGACTAAGCCAGGCAGAACAAGTCCAGCTCTACTTCAATGACTGCAGGGAGCTAATGTATGTGTTGGCTCCTTGAGTTTGTCTGCAGGCCTTATTTCTGGTCTCCCCCATATGGGATTTTCTAAATTATGCCTTTGGTTATTTGACCCCCGTTCCAGGTGTTCTACAACTTGCTTGCAAATTTCTTTGAAATTTCTTGCATCTTCTCAACAGCACTTCACGGAACTGACCACACATCAGAGGAGACCATGTCACTCTACTTCAGAGCAGTGTTCATGATAAGCCCATACTTTTAGCCCATTTCCTAGATATCTTGAGAATCAAGTCACTCTGAACAGTTTTAATTTCAATAAAATACACCTTTGATTTGGCAGGAAGGTGGGAGAGTCTCTGCTACATATTCAACTAATTTATATACAGACATCAGAGCTTGCTTTTCTTAGAATAAAAGCATCCATATTAAAGATAATCTTCTAGAATTGGTTAGCACCTTTTCAAGTATTGAAAGGGTTTTACCCGCTTTTAAATTTTAATAGGATTAAATTTTGTTTAATCCTACTGCCCATATGCACATACTGTTCTGTCCATTTTCATGAGGTGTCAGTTTTTTGCAAGAACTTGGTTACTTTTTTTTTCTTTTTACATCTGAATTAGAATGAAACTGAATGTTAGAAGCACCTACAAAACATACCTTTAAATGTTGACTTAAATTGTTTAATTTGAACTTTGTAAGTATGTGTAAGTACAGGTCTAGTGTAAAAACTGAAATAACTAATGGAATGCCACTTGAAGTGGCAGTTGAATATTAAAATACTACATTTTATCATTTTAGTGTAATTTTCATCAGAAATGATACATATTTATCAGAATATTTTTAAGTAGCATTTCTCAAAGAAGAAATATGGGAAATTTTAATTGATTAAAGAAAGAGTTAAGTCATGACAGGAGTAGAAATCCAAAGACAGTGAAGTGGTTACCATTTCTATTGGGCATTTACTATGATAAGGAATAGATCCAGAGGTTAGGTAAGTCAAGAAGCATGTGTTTATGTTAGTTGAAGCAAATGAGACTCATATTCCTTCAATTTTTACCCTTTTTACTCTTTTTTTTTTTTTTTTTTGTAGGGCATGGGCCAATGAGATGCATGCACTAGTGATATCTGAGGAACTAGCAAATGATGTCCTGGGAGCTGAACTGCTTATCAAACGTCATGAGGAATACAAGCGTGAGATAGAGAAGCAGTGGCTAAAATATGAAGAAATACAGCGGGCAGGAGATGACCTAATGAGGAATGGACATTTCATGTCTGTGGAGGTATGCTGATAAGTTAAATATTTTACAAACGAGACCGATCAAAGAAGTCATATTAAATAGGCAGGGTTTGCAGCTTAGTCTGCAAAAAAACAAAAATACTAAAAAACAAAATAGTAAAAGGGACAACAGCAAGCATTTCTCTATTATTAAAAGCTGCAGACTTTATGTGACATGTGGCAAAGAAAATAAACCCTTTTAAAATTCTTCTTCCTTTCCTGAAAAACTGATTTTGAGGCTAACCATAAAAGAATAGTCACTGGCTATTTGGGGGAGTAGGTAATGCTATTCCACAGAAAAGATAAGCCACATCAGATTTTGGCATCTAGCTACACAAAAACTAGAATAAGATTCATCACATAGCAATCAGCCATAGGGTGAGGTCTCTGAAAATATGTAATTCTCCAGAAATTTTATAAGGCCAGAAGGGCAAGAACATTAAAATTTCTGTGATCTGGTTCTCTATGTATCTTTGAACTTTGACACTGGTGGTAATTTCAAGCTAGTCTTGATACTATCTGTAGATCGGGAAATCACAGTAAAACATCTTGGGTTGTATGTAACATTTCGTTACTTCAGCTGTAGAATTGAAGGCTCTCAATTGTTATGTCATAAATTGATGGATTTGTTGAGTCATCAAGGTTCTCACTAGTTCTAGAATACAAATTCTCTGGCATAAAGTTTCATCATGGGAAAATGTAGTGCAGAATATTGGTCATACAGGAAAATGCATACAATTACAATACATAATTATGCAGCATGTAAGCTAAATGATCTCAATTAAAAAAAAAAAAAAAAAGTCCAATTAGATCTTTTACCTCATGTCATTGCAAATGTTCTTTTTTTTAGATTGAAGAAAAACTGCTAGAGCTGTCAGAGCTGATGAAGAAAGTAAAGGAGAGCTGGAACATGAGGAAAGAGTTGTATGAAGAAAACTGGGAGATTCAATTGCTTCGCAGAGAGCTAGAACAAGCAGAGGCATGGCTGGCTGCCAAGGAGAGCTTTCTTTCAGATCCCAGCTATGGGGTGAGCAAGGACAGTGTTACAGTGTCAAAACACCTCCTAGAACATACTGACTGCTAGGAGCATATGCTACCTCAATTCTGAAATTAAACCAATCTAAAGAGCAATGCAGCCTTGAGATTACAGGGGGCAGGATTTTGGTGCTGTTACAGAAGGGAACCTGAGTCAGGCGCTGCAGTTTACATGATGGTGAGCTTCAGGAGGTGGTGGCTTCCAGGGGTTGGTAGAAGGCTGGGAAGAATTGCATCCTGTTTCTTCTTGACATAGTAAGAAATCTTACAGATGGTATCACCTTCCCTGTCATGGGGAGAACCTGCTTTGAAAAGAAAAAAAATTTCCCACCTCCTGTTGGGGCAGTAGAATATTTTGCATGGATGGCTGATAGTTAGTGTGCAAGTTTTTATTTGAAGACCAGCATCCGTATTTTTTTTTTTCTATTTGTTGACTATCTTGCGATCATTCTGAAGATGGAAAAAAACACCATCATAAACTGAGATATTCCACTACAAGGAGAAACCAAGGCAGAGGTTTAAGATGCATATTGTTACTAGGGAGAAACAAAGTGTGTCTAGCTCAAACTAAAATCCAAGTACTTGATCTGTATGTAAATGGTTACAGCTGAAAGCCATGATACCACTTGGCTTCAGTGGAAAAAAGAAGGTTGTTTCTTGAGTTCTTTTTCTCACATACAGCTGCCAGACTGCAAGCTGTTTAAAAATTTAAAAAAAAAAAAAAAAAAAGAAATTCCATTAGACTTGAGTTTCAACTTCTGTATCTGTTCATTTTTTCCACTCAGGATTCTGTGTCTGAAGTAGAGGAACTACTGAAGAAACATCGTGACTTTGAGAACATGCTTGCAGCTCAGGAGGAGAAATTTGCTCAGCTCAGCAGGAAAACTAAGGTGAGATGTAGGAGGCTGATTAGCTGTATCTGAGAAAGGATGATCTAGAATTTTAGATATCTGGAGTTGGTCATTCCATGTAAGAATACTCAATGCTTCTACAGCAAACTTAGAGAAGCAGTGGCACAGTTTCTCTAGAGGTTATTAAAGTCTCTAGATAAGGTCTCAAGGTTATTAAAGTCTCTAGCTCAGGGTATAGCAAATAAATTTAGTTCTAATGGTTAGAATGCCAGTGAAGGTATAGTCCTTAAAATTTAGTGCCAGAAGAGAGTGCATTTGAAACACATTCGTGCTTAAAATAAAAGCTTCTCTGGAAAGTACCCATGAGTGCACTTACACAGGTACTTTAAAAAATGTAATATTTATGTCCTACAGAGGGAAATGAATCTTCTGAAACAGACAGATGCAGAAGAAAGTGAGCAGAAAGATAAAGGCAAAATTGTACGGGTTCCTTCTCTGAAAAGAAAAACATCTGACAAACGGAATCCACCACCAAAAGTGATAGAGATAAGGAACACAAAGCCAGCGCAATCTGTGCAACCACCACTCCTGTCCTGGACTCCACTTGAAACAATTTTCTCCCCAGTTGAAAAGCCTGCAGTAGCATTCCAACAATTTGCTTCTGGGAAAGTTCCTGAGGTGCTGAGCAGCAAAAAAACAGAAATGAAACCTGAGAGGAGACTCAGTGAGATTATCACTCCACCTACACCAAAGACAGTGGACCCACAAGCTACATCTCTGGCGCATCACAGTTCTTTAAGCTCTCCTTTATCTCCTACACCCATAAGCCTGAAACACAGCAGCAATTTCTCAGAATCATATGCCACGGGCCTTTTATCACCTCAAGAAAAAAGTGCTGAAAGCTCCTCCTTCTCCAACCTGCAAACAAAATTAGCGGCAACATCACCCAAGCCTGACCAGAATTCATTAGGTAAATCACCAGATTTACTGCTGTCTAGGTCCTCACGGGAGACATTGGAGACTGCATCCTTGGTAAGTCCCAGGGATTCTTGACTCTCCTCACAAAACTGCTAACCTGTGCTGGTTCAAATAATGAAATACAGAAAATTCTGCAAGAAAGTCCTTTGCAATCAATATGCTTTCCAAAAACATTAAGCAGATACGTACAGCTTAAAAGCATTTTTAATTTGTTCAGTTTTATAGCTTAGGGCTTGACACCTGCATGGGTTTCTGGTTTTTATTCCCAAATTAGAGGCTATTCATACTGCTGGACATTCAGCAGAACACTTAACCTCAGAAAGAGACAAAGCTGCTGATTTATTAGTGACATCTTGCCTTTCCATAAGCATCCCCATGCTTAGTGCCCACCGAGTTTAGAAGTTACAGAGAAGCAGGGCTAGGTAGCACCTTAGCCCAAAGCTGAGCAGCTGGTGCAAGTCTAGAACCAGAAGCTCCTAGTTGCTTGCCCAGGCAGGAAATTCACTGTTAACTCATCGATGGGTAAAAGTTGTTCCCTTCCTCTTTGCACTTTAAAAAAGGAATGCGTTTCTCACATACCCAAGTATACCAGTGCAACACTATACTATTGGTGTAACTCAGCATTATTGCAGGGGTGTAATTAATTCTTTGGCAATTTAAGTTATAAATTTTATTTAGTAATATCAAAATAATATTCAAAGGTAATAAAATTTACTTTTCTGTAATTGATTTTTTATTAATCATGCTATCACAGTCAAAACACTGAATGGTTTTTGTATGGTCACGTAATATTTGGATGTCAAATAGAGCACTTGTACTGTAAGGATGCCATCTCTGTCCCTTGTAAACAGTATGACAATACCCTTTATTTTGAATAATAATGCTAACTGACCTCCAAACTTGGTTGACCAAGTAAGAGAGGTCCAGAACCTCCTGTAATAATCCAGGTTGAAAGCCAGCTTGCCTTTCCAGGTAAGCAAATGATAGGATTTCAAAAGGAAATATTAATTTCATAATACACTGTAATAAATTCCCTGAGCATATTGTTCTAGGGGCATATGGATTCTCTTCATGTAAGCAGCAAATCAGAGGTGTGATTACAAACTAGAAAGGATTTTTGGTGAACAAAAAGGCTAGAGGCAGCAAAGACCAATTTCTCTGCATGGAATTTACATAGAAATAGCTTCAAAATTTGCAACATCTTCAAGGGCTTTTAAAAAGTTTAACAGCAGTGTTCTTGTCTCAGGTTTCTGCAAGTCTCCAGCATATGGAGGGGTTCCTGGAAAAGAGAGACCAGCTTCTTCCAGGACGACAACAGGTAGAAAAAAATGCCTCTACTCTGGTTTAATTCACCTTTCCTTGAGTACAGTCCAGATCAGGTCAGACTTCTTCAGGATAAAACTATGCTGAAGAGGAGAGCAGGACTGTAGGTTTAAATCAGTTACTGCTAAAGAAGTGTCCACTGATTTCATTAGTACCTGATCCTGTCCTTAACAGAGATAGTGACATTGTGCCTGTCATAGGAATCATGCAGAACAGGTCTGTATATCCATAATAAATCAGATATCCATGATAAACCAGAAACTTGAATGAAGCTCCCCTTCAACAAGCTTCATGATCCTGTATCAGCACGTGATTGTTTGTTGGCAGAGAAAGTTCCCACTCCCAGGCATTCAGTGATTGTAGCTTCTAACTTACTAGAAGAGAAAAAAGATTTCAGTTCATTTTTGGAAATTGTGCTTTGTTTAATCTAGAGTTGAATGAGACTGAAATCAGAATTCTTATCCTGGGAAGGAATAATAAATCAGTAAGATAATGATCATAACAGGACAGGAAGTTTCCTAATATTTACCACCAGTCTGTAGACAGCTGAGTGTTTACTGAGGTATTGCATGTAAGCAGGTAGCCTTGGATTGTTTGTCCCATAGAATATTTCCTCTGACACTTCTTAACTTGAAATCTCTCTCTTAAAAATTGAAGCTGGTATGGATTTCATCATCTGGAAATGAAATCTAGTTCACTCTAGTTCCACTCCTTTGGACACATCAAATTTAGTCTGCTCTGATACTGAGCTTCCATCTTATGAAAAACTATGATGTATCTTCCTCAACATGTTTTCCTTCCTTTTCTCTGAATCACCAAATTAGTCTACTTGATTTACTGTGATTAACTGATACAACAAAATAGGAATACATACATGTAATAGGAGCTTTGGAATTTGGAAGATTCTCAGGACATTAGGCTGACCTTTCACTGGTGCACAGTTGGGGTAGGAAATAGCAGTTGTTTTTGCATAGTGTTCAATAGCATTCTGCAAGTGATAGTCTAGGAAATGAACTAAAATTTGACTACCGTGTTAGAGTGAAACAAAATATTTCAAACTAAACTGTGACCAGCAGGCATGGCCTGGTTCCAGTTAGGAAAATGAAGTGAGCCTGTTAGTGTCCAAAAGTAGACCAAGAATTAATAACACATCTCTCAAAGTTATTGCTGACTACAACATGGTGTAGAAGTTCCTTGAGCTGTACTGTATCATTTGTTGGGTGCTGATTCACAGAACCCTTTACTGAATCATTTTAACAGTAACTACAACAGGCTCTGTTTTTTTTGGAGGTAATCATGACAAAGAGAACTTCTGTGATCATAATCTGGCTCACCTCCTGGCTTACTGTGGAAGCTGCCCAAAGAAGATTTCACTACTGAAATTAAATACATTGCTAATTATTGTATTTTATTATTTTTTTTCTTATAGCCAGGTTCAAGGTCTTGGAAATCCTTCTATGTAAAACTTGACGGACTAAAGCTCGATTTCTACAGTGATGAACAAGAAGCATCTAAGGTAATTTCTTTTTTGAATCTTTCTAGTAATCTGTGTGTTACATTTGCTTCATTTGGGGGCTAGGAGTAATCGGTTCTCTTACAAATGTTGGTTTTGTCAAATCCTGCAGTTGTTCAGTGGTTACCAACTACAAGACTGAATAATAAGATTTCGTAAGTTTTCAAACAGTCTTTAAATGAGGTATATGATTCAAATGTCTGCCTTCAAGATATAATATGTCCATTGTTCCTCTGTGGTTCTTCCTATTCATTGAGCTTGATCATAAAATTAGAAGCAGAAAAAGATACTATGGGTGTGTAGTCAGCCTACATGTTGGTATAGAATTGAATCCCAGGAGAAAAGATACAACAGATATTTTGTTACAATTCTGTCCTCCTTCAGAATATATCCACACTCCCATCCCTCAGCATTGTTGGTGCCAAATGTGAGAGACTGACAAACTACATCAGGAAAGAGAACACCTTCATGTTACGGTAAGTCTTACAGAGAGGTATGCTAATAAAAAACTACACAGCTATCCTGACTTGTTGCATTTGCCTACAGTCACCGAAGACGGTAGTGACTGTAGGCAAACTAACTGCAGTGTCTTATGTTGCTTATCTCAGTCAAAAGTAAGACTAACTAGAATGTTCCCTCTCCTATCCCTTTTCACAGACTGAGAGATGGGGCAGAGTATTTCTTTTCAGCACCTTCTCCGATGCTGATGGAGAACTGGTTGCAGTCACTACAGAATAATATAGGTACATTCTCATTTTATTCAAGAATTAATTGTGTTTTAGCAAGTGATGGTGAGAGAAAGAGAAAGAGAGACTGTCCTTAGAATGGGGCATTTGGAGCCTTCCTTTTTGCATCCTTCAGACAGCAATACACAAGTTACCTGCACCTTTCAATGTAGTAACCTGGCAGGAGAGTGCCCTGGGATGACTTGCAAAGCAGCCTTTCAATTGTAATGCAGCCAGCATCAGGTTGATCCCAAAGAAGGGTATTACCCAACAGCCATAGACATCATTTCAGTAAAGGGTTGCTTTGGATATTGATCAACATTTTTTCCTCTAAATCCACTAGGCAATGGCATACTGAAAAGGAAGCCAGGGGCAACAATTATAACGAGTTTCAGGGAAAACTGGTATAGACCCAGGATTGGCTACACACTCCAAATTCTTCTTGTAATAATACTTACTACCATGTTTTTATCTGTGTTCTTTGACTCTGTAGGACATAGAAACAGACCAGATTCCACAGTGATGGTGAGATCTTTCACTCCAAGCACTGAAACCTCCCAGACAAGTCTGTGGGACAGAGACTCTGCTGAAAGACTAACCAGCAAAAGTACACTCCTGAGGTAGGGGGTTCTGTGCTGCAATGCTGAACAGACACCACCACTGTTTGTGCTTAGTTAGCAGCCACCTATAGAGGTAGATTGTCCTGAGATCCAAAAATCCTGCTTCTCTGTTGTTTATCTGGTAGAATACAGTATTCTTGAGTAGGATGATGCCTCATTTCACTTTGTCATTTATGATGTGCTACAGCCAATTTTCAAAACTGAGTTTCAATGAAGTCAGCTATATCCTGTCTGTGGTTAACAATTTAAAACTTGGAATTCTTTCATCACTTATTTTAGTCACTAACGTTATTGAAATGAAGTGTGTGACCTGAAAATTGGATTACCTTTATGCTCAGTAGAGACAAACGTGTTCCAATAACTGAGAAAACCAGAACAAGAATCTAAACTAGAAGCCTACTATTTTTCCTCTGAATATTCTCTCCAGCAGGGTCTGAAAGGAATCCAGACTCTTATAGTAAGGAACAAAATCAGTTGTCTGAAATTGCACTGTTGGAACACTTCAATCACGGCCCATTTTGAGAACCCAAACACAGACACTGAAGACTCAGCTGGAGCCAAATTAAGAAATTTGGCCTGTAGAGTAAATTAGTTTATTATTAATAGAGTATATTAGTTTATTGCATTTAGAGGCTGTAAAAATCTTCCGGGCTGTGATATGAAACTCTAATCCCTCTGCAAGATTGATTTTTTTTGCTGCTGAGGTAGATGCCTAAGAGGTGCTTTGAATATACACAATGACTTAAACTCATCCAGATTGCCCCTAATTTTCTGGTGATGCCTGTTGTTCATAGGAGAACACCATCTTTTAGAATCAAACCAGAGAAGGAATCTGCATCATTTTTCAGAAATTTAAAGGAAGATGGGACTGCAGTGACCCAAGCCTCCATCACCACTCTGAACCGAGAACAAAGTGGTAATAACACAAAACTGCCCCCATCTCTACTAGAAGCAGGAAGAGGAAAATAACATTTGCTTCAATGAAAAACAGACCCTTCACCACTTTATCTAACCTCTGCAAATGTATTCATAAGTTTTAATTTAATCACTACCTTTGGAACTTATTTTAATTAGGCATTAAATCTGGTAAAGTCATTAAATATAATTAAAAGAACATCTGGGATACTTCTGTGGATATGACTTTGTCATTCACCCTATCACCTAAGTAATACATATTCCAAGTCACTTAATGGAAAAGGAGAGGGAACTTTAATCCAGACAGCTCACATGAGGTGACTGCAAGATGGAAATTTGCCCATCCACCCTCTCACTGGGACAAGCAGCAAAGCTGTATTTATCAGCCTTTGTTCAGTGGCTAAGACTGAAGACCAGAGGTATAAAGACAAGGACCCACACTAGTCCTCTGATGCTGGCTAAACAAGATGTAGAGCCTGATGTAAAGGTGGAGAATCAAAAGAAAAAAAAAAAAAAAAAAAAAAAGCATGGTCTGAAGCAATTTTCTGCATAAAATACCCTCTTTCACAGTACCTTGTGTTGGAAAAAAGATGATAAGTGTATACTGAAAGAAATGATCGTGCATCCACAACGGAGCATTTTTCAGAAGACCTGTCACTGTTTTCAGGTATCATACAGCAACGATTCAGGTGTCCGTTGCTGCAGGCCTATAATAGATTCCTGTTTTAAATTGCTGGAGCTTGGTTTTGACAAATGAGAGAAACTAGATGCTGTCAGCTCTGTGCTTCCCTCCCAGGGCTCATCAGTCACACCGAATTGTATTACTGTGGTTCTGGATGAGATCTGACTTACAACCTGCAACCTGATCGCCAATCTCCATAGATAAAAGATAATTGCGCTTAAAGATTTGTCTCATCTTAAAATGTTGTAATGCCCTAAATTTTGTCTTGAGGTGTTGATGTAAGGAACCCATTGAAAGGCAGTGCACAGTTAGCACAGCTTTAGTTGTCTGGTGCTCTGAGTGGAACTCTTCAAAGTCATGGCAACTGAACATAAACATTAGTCTCGCTCTATGATAGAAGAAAATCCCTTGGCAGTCACCTATGTGTCTCTCCCAGGAAAAGGGCAAATGAAAGAGCACTTATTTCATAATGAAATGAACTTTTCAGGGTTTGTCAGACTCTTCTAGGGAAGACATTCAACCTTCACACATTAGAAATTCAAATTGGAATCAAATGGGATTAAATTATTGCACATAAACCTCTCTTTCTGCACCTGCAAGCATTCCTGTGCACTTCATACTCTTCTAGTATAAATTGTTTTGAACAGCTGAAAATGGAAATGATCATCAGATCCAGGTGGGCTGTAATGTTGTTGGTTAGCAAGCATGATTTTTTACTAAGAAAAAGGCACATTTGCAAAATTATTCTTCTATGCTATAAATAGTCAATATTTTCAACATTCATTTCTGCAATTGTTTCAGTGTTGCATTTACCACTATAATGATCAAATAGAGAGGCAATAATATATTTTGTCATTTGCCAGAGGCATGGGTGGCCTTGAAAAAAAGTAGATTGTGTTATGGAAGCCTGCCATTATTGTATGTTAATTGAAGAATAAGTGGCATCCACACCCACAGGTAAGCTGGGACTCATTAGTAATTACAGGGCATAGTATGGTGTAGTGTTTTTCCTCATAGGATAGATACAGTAGCCTGCTGATTTCATCAGCTGGATCGCCCAGTCCTTGTGCTTTTACCAACTCTTCCCAAAGCAGAAGCCTCAGATGCATGTGATATCAAAGGAGGACTCCATCCACCTCTGCACATCTCATTTCCTCATCCCTATAAAAACTACATTTCAAGTCCCGTGCCCTTACCTGCTCACTTAAGTCCTGGCACTTCAAAGTGCAGTGAGGAGGCAGCTTAGGAGACACAAACCATCACTCTCCACAAGGCATAGACTGCTGTTGCTCAATAAGCTGCTAGTAACTGGCAACAATAGCTGTGGCTCTTATACTGAGATGCATGTGAAATATTTCAACATTCTTTATCCCAGAGAAGCTTTCCCTCCAGAAGCCCCAAGGAGGGTTAGAAGAGATACATACCGTGATGTATGTCAGCAGTAGGAGGTCCTTCCTACAGATGCGCTGGGTGGAAGGGAACGCTGAAGACAAAATCACCAGTCTTGTTTTGTCTGTATGTTTTCTGTCAGCATTGACTACAACTACAAGGAACCAGATAGGAACAAACTGAAAAAAAATGTCACGTAGTTATCCGAGGCACAAAGATTGGTATGGCTTTTCAATCTTAACCTGATTTTGCTCCGTTCTTTATACTTCTCTCCTTTCTTCCTGCAAATAACTCCTTTACTTTCAGGAACTGGTTTATATCCCATGAATGTGCTTTATATGTATATTTTTTGTTGACAATGTCATTGACGTTACTAAACCTGCTGCTTTCAGTATTCCCCTGGCACATTCAAAGTTCTCCATGGATTTGTCATTCCACAGCATGCACTGGTTAGTAGTTTATCACTGCAAGGAGTTACAGTTTTATGCTACTTTTATTACGTGTACCAATTAATTAATAGTGAATGCTTGAAGCAGAAAGCTAAACCCATTGTCCAAAGCACCTTGCAGCTTTGAACAGAATATATGGGCATTAAGATTAAGAAAATGGGTCAGTAGGATGGTGCCTTAGGAAAGCTGAGAGCTGCTGGCTCAATGAACATGATCAACTGCTTACACACTATGGTATACAGGTTTGGTTGTTCCGGGAATGGGAGATTTTGGACCTGAAAAGAATGTTAGCTTTTCCTTCCACCACCAATAAACCAACGTGCAGATACATCAAGACTGCTTAGAGTCCCAGACCCTTTTTTACTGAATGGTGCACTAGTAGTGTGCTGTACCTGGAAATACTCAGCAGCTGTGGGCAGCAAATTCCTCCTTTCTCAAGATAGAACACAATCAGTATGCTTTTAAAAATGTACTCTTGCTTGGAGCAGAGATGTGACTGCCAGTGCTCTTCCAGAAGTCCAAGCTTGGAAGAAAGGCCTCTGGCACGGGACTGCTGGTGGCTCTTAGTTTTCTTCCTCTGTGCCTCTACCTGGATATGCAATAAGGTGATTCAGCTGCAAGTTTCATCTTCATGTACTTATGGCTAAGAGGTATATAAATAACATAGGGAAGTGGCAGGCCTGCAATAGAAGCAGGGCATGAGTTTTTGTCTGGAGACCAAGTGTTCTCTTGTCCACAGATTCACCCCTGCAATGGGCTTGTGGAGAGTTAAGTTTTAGCTTTCTTGTTCTGAAACAGCTTTTTAAACAGTCAGTCAGCAGATCCAGAGGGGAAGAGTACCTCGGCACACTCAGTCTGCAGATGAGCTGTGTCATCTGAGGTACCAACACCAGCCTTGCTGTGCTGTGCTGAGCCAGGCACCATTGGATGCACCCCACCGAACCCTGCAGCGCCAGGTGGGGCTGCCGGAGCTTGGGGCCCCACTTGTTAAGGTATGGTGCAATCATGAGGAGTAACACTTTGTTGGGGCCTTATTTTCCCCCTTCTTATCTCTGTTTCTGAGCCCTGACCTAGCACAAGCAGGGGAGAAATGTGTTATTTTTCACCCAGGACAGTAAAATGGCTAAGGCTTTTCCTTGTGAAGTGAAAGCTAAAGCTTCAGGTCCTTAGCTCCTCAGGTAAGAGTCCTCTTTTAGCTATTCTGAAGCATGGTTCTTGCTCTCTGTTGTCTCAACTAACTTTTCAGTGGGAGGGATAGAGAATGCACAGTCTGATTTATGTAAATGCTTTTGGTGTGCATGCAGCACAGAGTTTAAATTCATGCTGTGACTGATTCCAATAGCAGCCAGTAAAGTGAGCAAACCATCATGCTTCTTGGCTAGTTTGGCCCTCTCTGTTGCTGTGGCACTCTTCTCAGGAGCGTTTATTTGCCACAGCAGTTCATATTTCCACTCTTTTCCAGCCTCAGTGCCTCTGTAAGACAGAACATCTCTGTGATTTTTCCACCCCATCTTGAAAGTAGTCAATGCCCACAAAGCACTTAGCAGCAGCAGTGCTGGTGCTACCACAAGGAGTCTAGTCTTGTGCTTAAGAAGTGCATAAAAACTGAGACAGGGGTCTGGTGCTCTTTTGCAACATTATGTTTTAATGGTTGTATTATTAAGCAGTTAATAGATATAAGCAATTTCTATACAGCTATAGCTAAGAGTTGTAAGAACAAACATTTTTTCCTCTGTGTTCAGCAGCAGATAGCAAGCTCTGTGTTTCTGGGGGTTTTCCAGCTGAATGTTCATCTGAGAGCTGTGACCTGGGGTGCATTTCGAATGGGCGTGTTGCAGGCATGAATTCATTTTCAGCAGTTAAACAAACATAACTCCACAACAGCAGGCACAGACCTGTCTATAAGCAAGACACGTGCCTGGGGATGAGGAAGAAGCACACAACGTTTCAGTGGTCCTTTCCTTTAGACTTGTGTCCACCAGAAAGAAGAGCAGGCCTGAGCACAGAACACTAACCAGCTGCACATCACTCACTGTAAGTACACTTTCTGGTTTTGTGGGTTCAGGCTGTTTGACTGAGCATGTCTTAAAACACAACCCAGCTGTGGTGAGGGGACAGCACATGCCAGCCACCATTCCCCCAGCAAGCTGTGGGTGAGCCCACCAGCTCCCTGTCCCGCCGCACTTCACCCTCACAAACACCCTCCAGGGCCTTTTGCCACACTGTCAGACCAACAACAAGCTCCCTCGGCTTCACAAACAACAACAAAAAAGAAATTAACCCCACCTTCTCATAGGCAGTGGTGCAGCCCTCATTTAATTACAGGCTTTGAAATGCAACAGAAAGCATTTAAAACTTAGGTATTGTCTTCTAAAGCTACAGGGGTACCACATGGGACCTCAAGGAGACTCTGGGGCACACAGCACAGTGTTGGCTGAGATTAACCAGCAGCCCTGGCCCAGTGTGCAGTGCAGGATCATGGGTGACAGTTCTATGGCAAAGGGACCATCAATACATCTTCACACCCCTCCTCCCCACCTTGACCTCCTTCATCCTACCATAGAGTTAACAGTCCCTCAGAGAACCTATTCCCCACTGACCTCACTGACTTGGTTGTCTGGACACCCTGGGTTTGTTGTTTTTTTTCCCATTTCTTTCATGTTTTAGTGGACATTTCTGTGTGCATTAGCAGCACTGTGCAGGCACAAACCATGCCCCAGTTATTAGGTGGAGCACACAGAGCCCGTTTTCTTAGTGCATTCAAAATGTGTCACTGCTGTCTACATGCTGTCAAGATCCCAGGTGTTAGGGGCCACTCATGTAGCCATGAACAAAATGGTTTTTTTAGCAGCGTGTAAAAATTAGGTAGATGAGGTAAAACAGCATACAGCCATCTCTGCTCCTGTGTGCATGTGCCTGCACCATGGCACACTGCACCAGGACATGTTCTCCTACATGAAGCTCACAAATCCTGCTGGTAAGACTTTGTTTGTTTTCTGAGATATCCCCTGCTGTCATCTTACTTTTCAACTCAACTCAAAACAGCTCTGTCTTTCTTGCAGCCATATCTGATTAATTCTTTCTTCTCATGGTGCTCCTCAGCTCAATAAGTAAGCACCATACAAGGAGTATTATTTACTGCCTTTACTTGCAGCATTTTATAGGAGCAGGGCTCAGGCAATGAAACTTTTTGTGGGTGTTCTCCTCTGAGCTCAGATACTGCCTGCATACACCAAATAGGCAGACCTGTTTCTCTTTCTTTAATTTTAAGTATAACTCCTTTAGATATCAAGTACATTTCCAACACAGAAGAAATGTGCAAGAGTTTCCTGGGCCTCTGTGAACGTCCTATGTTTGGATTAAATATGCCAAAAGCAGGCCCAACTCCTTCAGTGCTATGAAACCTAGAAACTTTTCTGATTTATGTTTTGTGCACTCCACATCCTTCTTTACCATCTTTTTAATGCTGTGGAGAGCCATAACAATATTCCAAGCTCGTAGATCAAGGCAATATCTTTCACTATAATCCCAAGCAAATGAAAACCAGGCATCGTTCTTTTCTGACTATTTTCCTCCAGCAAAGAGGTGTGAAAAAGAATTTCCTTTTTTTTTATTTGTGTTCCATTTTAGTGTAGCACCTATTAAAAATACCTTGCCTGTGATGTTAGGGATAAAGATTGTAAAGGCAAAAAAAAATCTTCTAGTTGTGAAAATACAGTAACTATGCACTCTGTTACATTAATTATTTTATCCTGCATTCAGCTTGCACCCATAAGAAGCACTAGCTTAGGTCTTGGTCATCGTTCTTGAATTAAATGTAGTTACTTGTGTCTATGGTAACTATTCACCCTGAGTTTTTTATTTCAAAAGCTCTTGACATTTTAATTCATACAGGCACTGCCCATATAAATGAAAATAATCACTCATGCCTTAAGTGGAATTTTTCCTCCAGCCAAAACTCAAAAGAAAGAACCATACTCTCATGTCTTCTCTTCTTGAAATGTAACTGCCCCCTTCGTGGCAGTCTGGAGCAGCATTTCTGTGCCAAACATTTGCAGGGGAATGGAATAAAGAAATAATTTCTACATCAGCCAAACAGAATGTAACAGTCCACACTGCAGATTGGCTATTGTTCACAGGTATGTATGACTCTTTGGCCTGACTTCAGAGCTGAGCCCACCAATTCAGTGCAAATTCTTGCTGCTCAGCCTAGCTGAAAATCTGGACATTTCTGAATGCAAATGGCCAGGACTTGGTTTGTAATTGTATCATTCAAAAAGCACTGATAATGGGCTCAGGATTGAGGGAACAGGCACATGTAAAGAACTATTGCTATAACCACCACCATTTTTTACAGCATTGGGAAATTCTTGAAAGTCCTCTGCTAACCAGGACTCTCATTTCTTGTCAAGTAAAACTACACTGTGAGGCTCTTGTGGTCTGAAAACTTGGGTGAGGAAGATCACATAAATCCTTTTGAAAGCTAGGAACTTGAACAAGGCAAGATGAGAAATGTACAGGTTTCCTCAGTCTCCTGCAAATAATGAACACTGTGATGCATTGTGATGTGACTGTGATTGTTATGAGTTCGTTGTAATGTGACTGTTGTAGCCTTCAGTGAGGAAAAGAATGAAAACCCAGCCTAGGCATATCCAGCTCCAGAGTGGCTGGGGAGATTCCAAGTCGTGCAACTTATTTTCCGTTCTACAGCATTCTGAAGTGCCTGAAAGAGCAGGTCTCTGTTGTTGAGGATGTTGTACTTGCTCAGGTTCACAAGTTTGTCAAAATTTTCAGGAGAGTAGATTAGCCTAATGAGGTAATAGGGTGAACAGTTGTTTTCCAGATTTACTTTGCCTTCTTCCATCTCTGAGAGACTGCGCTTTACCCCTGTGGAAGAAGAGAAAAGCCGCCATTGTGAGCTTTGCTTGATACACATCAGCTTTTTTTGTAACTGAGTGTTTTCACTGCAATGAGACTTCAGGATGTGGGGCCCAGCCTGTCAATAGAAGTGACTGTATTAAAAATGTCCAAGCTTTGCTTTGCAAAACTTCCTGATATCTGGAGAGCCTTATTATCTGTGCTATCCTCATCCAGTTACAGCTGCATCCGCCTCAAGCACAGAAAAGTGCAGCCTATAAGGGCATCGTAAATGGGAAATTCACAAGCCAATTCTTCCCCTTTTCTAGAATTTAAATAGTTAAAAGCAGGAATAATAAATACCCACATTCCACAAGGTGTCTCTCAGCCATCTGGAAATGAAAAGCTCCACTGTTAAACTTGAAATCCACACAAACAGGTTGCCAAGGTCCCTTCATCCCCAACCACCCATATCAGCTGCTCTCAGCTTGACTGATGAATCAGTGTCTGCTCAGAGACATGCAGGTGAGCATCATATCTCACACATTTAGGCCTGGAGCACTGAGAAGCTGCAGCAGCTGTGTTGCCCTGCATAATCTCATCCATGTTTCATATAAAATGCCCCTAAGACACTCACTTGTTTTATCAGCTAGCCTCTGTTCAACAGCCTCACCTGATGGCGCAGTGCCATTTGGACCATCTCCAGCCTCCACCTAACAAGCCCAGTTCCCTCTTCTGGGCACCTCCTCTTTGTCTGCAGTTTCTACATATGGTTTTGTTGGAGTATCTGTTAACACATATACTCTCTAAGCGTTAAGTGGTGAATCTCATATCAGAAAATGAGCTTTACTTAACCTCTGTTGCCGCTCAAAATTTTCCCCAAATGCATCCTCATTCATATCCCAGTGATAGAGGCAAATATGCACGTATGACCCTGATGGGTAGAAGATGGGATAGTCTCACTCACACAAAAGGCTCTGCCCTCTCATAAAATTGTTAGGAAGAACAAAGAAGATCAATACTGTAGAAAGACAAATAACCAAAATTCAAGTAAAAAGACTAAACTTACCAGGTGCCTTGAATTCCTTAAATGTGTCATTCACAAGGGGGAAATGAATTACTATGGGTGCTCTCGGGTCCTCTGCATCTTCAAACACGTAACATTCCTTTGGGTTCTTTGCTTCTTCTTCACTTATCTCCACTTTGGGGAATGGGATTTTTTGTATCTTGCAATATTTGTATGTCATCTCTAATTGCTGTGGATACAGAACATCATTGACTTAAAGGAAGTACTAAGACAAGGTTTACTGATATATCACAGAAATAATGTGGCAAATTAATTCAGTTCCTAGAATTACACTGCAATCCAGGTGTAGACCAAAGTAGCCACAGAATAACCGTACTTTCTGCCACCACATGCCACAAGTCAGAAGACACTTACCACCCTGTTGAGTTTTTTTTATAATTATTGAAAGGAATGACAAAAGCCACTTTCAGAATTTGTCATGAGGACAGGACATGGGAGATCACAATCTTGTCTTCAGCAACCACTTGTTACTACAATACCCAGAGTATCCTAGAAAGTGAATGCCATGATCCAATACAGAGAAAGGAGCCTGAGATCTTTAGGCCTATCAGCCTATATTGTTGTGGTTTTGAAGGAAGCTTCCATCCTCCTCCAAGATACTGTGACTGGTTTGCTCTTACGAATATCATCAAGATTTGGACAACTATTTACTTGAAAGTTTTAATAAACCAAGTATCCACATACTCTGTCCCACTGATCAGTTCCCATGCCCCCTCACACTACAGGCACATAAAGGGAAATAATTTTCCTGATGACCCAAGTGGCCCTGCAGAAGCTCTGAAATATGTAGTTGAAAGAACATAAGCATGTTACCTACTTACCTACATGTACAGCAATTGAGCTTCATTCAGTCTTTTCCATCAAAACTCCATTACTCACCTCAGGAGCTAACCTTTGTACTGTAAAGATCACTTCTATATCTTTACCAATTAGTCACTTTAGCTGGTCACTATATAATTTGAGTATCAGATATAAATTCGGCTATGAACTCTTACAGCTTTAGAATAAGAATTTGACCAGGGCTGCAAGGAGCAGATGATATTGATTTTCTTACCTTGAATGCATTCCCCAAACCATAATCAAGTGAGATAATGACATCTACGTTCCTCTCTGGCTTGAAAAGTGCTGCACCACTGGTGTTAATGAAATAGCCAACATCTATCAGGCAAAGATATTTCTGCAGTGGTGTCAGATTGTTAGGGAATGAGTCCAGCACGGTGTCTGAAAAACATTATAAATATAGTTAGCAGTGCATTGGTCAAAAGAGCTGTGATACACAGTAAAGGCAGCCCCTTGTCATCAAGACCAAGCTCACCTCCCTCCATAATGCGACCCCACAAACGTGGCCTCACAAAGGCAGGCTGTGAGGCAGCCAGGCAGAGGACAGGTGAGACACAGACTCCGCTGGCTCACAGCTGCTCTGGGGATTGTTTTTTCACAGAATACAGACTTTAGCCGATTTTTTTTCCCCTGCTAAGAACTGGGAAAAAATGCAAACAACAAGAACAATTTCACAGTGTAGCAACAAATCTAACAAACGCAGTACAGTGCTGCTCTTTTGCATTGCTCCTTCTCCTGCATTTTCTAGTTTAGACTTTTCTCTCAAGATGAAAACTCTGACTTCAGCTTGCTTTCAGTGTCTTCTCATATAAATTATCTTAGCCATGTTGAAAAAAATATCAGATTGTGCATACAGCGTTTTCTCCCAATAGCTTAAAGTATTCAAGTATTGCCTCAATTAATTAAATTTCACACTCACTCTGAAAGTAGCAAAAAGTAGATTATGGAAACTGACATATTGAAATCTAGAGCCAGTATCTGATAGCTAGATTCTCTTTTCTCTGTCCGAAACCCACCAGCCACCCTGTAGACAGCAAGCCCACTACCATTTCTAGTCTCATGGAACAAGAAAACTTTTGCTGTGACTATTAATATCAAAATAGTGCTTTAAGAGACTCCTTCAAGTTGATAAAATGAGGTAGCAAAGCCTAGAGCAGACCGCTCATTCCTTGAAACATCTGTGCTTAGGCGTTTTTAAAAAATGTTGATTTGCAGAAATACTGCACATCTTTCTGCCTTCTTGGCCTCATTCTGAAGTGTTGATTTAAACTGTGCAGAATAATTCCAGCTCATTCCATAGCCTGGAACATTTGACAGCATCTTGAAGTAATAACTCATATTTTTTTCATTCCCTTAGAGTCAGATCTTTACAAAATTATTTGCTTCTTTTAGCATTTATGGATGATGGGAATTTACATATTCTGGTGCATTGAGAGTTATTTGCTTGCCTCCTCAAAGTAAAAACAGAATGTACTTTTTAGTTCTATTTGGCCTGGTAAATATTTTAAGTTGAAATTTCACTACATCCAATATGTTATCATGGACACAAAACTCTGCATCATTTATTCACAGCTTCATAAATGAATTAGAGATCAGACTTTTCCTTGGGAGAGTTTCTACGTCCATTTTATACTCAAAAAGGGACTTTGAAGAAGTCCTTCCTCAGAAATTCCCTCAGAAGCACCAACTACCATAAATGTATTACTATGAATGCCTGCTATGAGTTCTCAAATTTATCACCACCAAAACTAAGCTTTGCACTTGCCATTTAATGAATCTTTTTAATGTTTCGGTTAATCTGAGCTCTGGGGAAGTATTTAAGACAGAGCTGTATTCCTGAGACTTCACCTACCGTTAGACTATCATTTCTGAAAAGCATACTCTGCAAGCCCTAAAAGCTCCACAACTCTTGCCACTGTCAGCAAACTTCAGGTAGCAATGGCAGCCAGACGTAAAAGGTGTTGTAACTTACGTGGAACAGAGGAGACAAAACACAAATTGCAAAAGGGAAAGACTCAGAGGAGCACACATTTCCTTGCTAAAATCAGATTAATAATGTAAGATCTTCCCACACTGCTACCTGCTCAAGGCATAAATGAAGACTGGATTACAGGAAGATCTATGGTGCACAAAAGCTCAGTTCCATTATCTGCATATCATTTCATAGACTGTTTCATGGTTTTTGAGGTAAAACAAACATGACTTCACTTTGTTCACCTGCAGAACACGGGCTGTAGAAAATTAATGTTTAATTTATACATCAAATCTACACTTTTTTGTTGCTGTTGTTTAATGTAGATCTAAACCTATGTGGCTCTAACTTTCTACGGTTAAATTTTATTATTTCTGCTTCTGAAGGGTTAAGGAGAGGTGAATAAATCATCTAATACTATACACATAGCAACTACGCTTTTGCAGCCAATCCTTTCCTTCATCTGACCAACACAATAACCTTTTGCCTTATGTTTCCAGTGTTACCTCTGCTTATTGACCTCAAAAAGAATTCACATTTCTCCGAATCTTCTGACTACTATACTATGCAGAATGACAGACTTCCTGTAGAAAAGCATGCTGTGACTCGTCAAATCTTGTCAAAAAGTGAAAGAGCATCTCATGGACTAGTTCATTTTAACCTGTCACTCTGAGGAGACACACACAATGAAATAGTTCCACACAATGAAATCTCAGCAGATTTCCAAACCCCGAGCAAATATCTCTAAAAGTGAGATTTCCAAAGTCTAAAAAAAACAATCTGAGATGTTACCTGCACACTGCAGCTAACTCTTTGTTGCAGTTACCTTTCCATTCAATAAATTTTCTCTGGTGGACATAATCCTTATGAAATTCTAAGCCTCTCAGGAAGTTATGAGACTTTCCCAGTAGTGGACGCTTCGTTATAATGTCCTGAAACATTTCATACAAC
This sequence comes from Chrysolophus pictus, assembly GCA_037305975.1. Lineage (NCBI taxonomy): Eukaryota > Metazoa > Chordata > Aves > Galliformes > Phasianidae > Chrysolophus > Chrysolophus pictus. The sequence continues at coordinate 25,340,784 of CM074580.1, read as the reverse complement.
TTCCCCGACAAACAAGATGGAGGCTCAATGATAGTGGTATCCTCCTCAGGAGAATGTTTTTCTGAAATAAAGAAGGAATCATGAGAAAAAAACATGTGTAATCTGTTCTGCTAGACACTTCTGCTGGCTAGCTGTTCTTCCCTCCGCATTTCCTGCGATCTGTTGAAAAATGCATGTACACGATCATTTGAACACAGAGATATTTGGTTTTGTTTAAAACAAGCACACCTTTTGCCTTCTACGTACTTTCTTTGTACTTCTATTTAAAAGCAAGAGCCACCCTTCTCATTTGTAGTCACAGGAGTCATTTAAAGATCATGAATAAGTTCTAAATGAAAAACATTTGCAACTAGCATGAAGTGTGCCTCTGGGAATTAAAAATAAAAAGAACTGTAAGAGGAAAACATCACAAGGCGATCATTCTGATACAGGTGAAAATCATACTGGAAAATCTAGAATGATGCAATACAACACATACCAGTTTAGGGAGAACATGTGAGAGACTATTCACAAACAGTTGCAATGGCGTATTTTCTTTACTCGTGTCCTTAACAGAAGGCATGGTCTGGTCAAAAATGAATACTAATTTTGAAACTCTTACCTATATCTACCATATCTTTGGCCCACCGCTCCCAGAATTCATTTGAATTTGAGGACCAGTACAAGCCATCCAGCAAATTTCTAGTAAAGATGTTTGTCCAAAGACCTGCAAGTCAAATCACATGGGAAAAATACTGAACCAACACATTAACTGCTGACTATTTCAACTAATTATTTTTTTTAATTACAAGTATCAATGCTTTGGATTGTTGGCCTTGTATGAATATGTATAAATTGACCTTGTTATGTCATAGTTTAAGTAGAAGAGTTGAAGCTTAATAATGAAAACAATTCAGGGTTTTTCCTCAAGGGCTAACTACTCTCAGACCATTCACCCCGCAGTGCAAAGTAACAAAATAAGAGGTATCACTCTAGGTCACCTTCTAGATAGCAGATCCGAGATTCTGGCAGCTTCTTCACTCGTCTTCCCATGAAGAACTCACTATCGAAATATTCTGAACGAATGGAGGCTCCGTACTTTGGTATGGCCACTTCATAAGGAGAAAACTCAGCCCACTCTTCAAAAGAATTGGCATATGCTATGTTTAATGTCATACAGAATAAGGAAACAAAGCCTACCCCTTGGATACAGCTATCTGAAGGATTCATGAACTTTGCTGGTCTCAGCAGCTCAGTGCTATCACTAGTTTATACTGCAAACTACACTGTCTTGTTCCATAAGAACTGAGAGACTCACTAGCTTTTTCCACCTCGGAAAGAGTCTAACATTAGCATTAAAAATGTAGACTCATATTCCTACATAAAGATTCTGGGAACCCACCTGTCTCTCTAACTCAAGATCATCAAATGTACAATAAACAACTGTGATACAACCCGCAAGGAATGACCAGTTTGAAAACTCTACTAAACCAAACATGTCAGTCTACATGATACAACAAAGAAGTTTGAAGACACATCAGTTCAGAATTAGAAAGCATCACAGTGTGGACATGGCCATGCAGTTTCCTGATTCAAGCTGCCCTGCATAGGTGTTACTGTGGAACAGCAGTACCTAACCTAAGTATTACATGTTTTTTTCTTTTCAGTATCTGATCACTTCAATATTTCTTGCTGAATATAGTCTATTTAAAGGGTGTCATATCACACCCCTATAGCAATCATACTCCACTCTAGAGATTTTTTTTAGATAATTGACAGTTATACTACACAGAACCTCTACAAACAAAGGAACGATCACAGCCATTTCATAGATGTGGAACTGAAGCAGAAAAAAATCATATGATTTGCCTTCACTCACTCACAATGTCTTTGGCAAAACTAGAACTTCATCCCACTAGAACCTTCAGAAATGCCTTTTTTATGCCAGAGAGTGTTTTTCAGCAGATCTGCCTTTTCTAATCAACACCCAGCAGTTTGCAAGAAAGACAAATATTTTATTAAAAGATAAAATCTTGAAAAATCTTGACTCAGGGCAAGCAACAGAGGCAATCCTCCTGTATTCCCCTGAGATATACACATTGCCACCCTACAAATTCTCTTTAGTTCCTTCTGAGTCAGAAGAAACACTTGGAATACTTACCTCTAAATTTGAAAGTACTGAACTTTTCCTCTTTGACATTGAGGACTGCATAGAAAGGCAATGGGTTTTGCCCATGCTCCAATGCCCTGCGCTGGTCTGTGAGTTTGTACTTTCTTGGCTAATCAATGGGATAAAAAAAAATCACAGTGAACATAAACTAAAACCACTGACACAATCTACATGAGCACTGATAGACAACAGATATTTTATTACTCAGATGAATCTGTGAGTCACATCTTTAAAAAACTGCTTCTTTCTCATTCTGAACTTTCCTTCATGGTTGTCTTTTGGATATCTACTAACCTGTACATTGATATCTAAGTATGTTGGCTGTCTCTATCTCACAGATACTTTAGACTCAGACTAATGATCATAAGAAGGCAGTTTATTCTAATTCTGAAGTGCCCCAAAAGAAACAGACATTAAAGGATTTAATTTTTCAGGGGTAGATTGTTCAGTTCTTTCTGAATATTTGCCACTTAAATTATTATCAGTTGGGCGCCTTAGTTCAAAGGCATTGACAAACCACCAGCTACTCCAGAAAGTCCTGGCTAGAGAATCCTTTGCCATTATTTACAAGTCATACAGGGATGCACCAGTCACTCTGGATTTGTTCCACACGTAACATGCAATCAAAGTGGGAGATGCTAAAGCAAATGAGTGGATATTTCCTAAATGTGTGGCAGGACCACATACCTGGTGGTGTGGTACATACCCGTCCATGTAAGAACATTTCCTGAACAAGTGACCACAGCGTTGTAAAAGATGAGACGTGTCCTGCTTTTGCCCTTTCAGCAAGTTCCTTGTGATAATATTTCAGATGCTCCATAGACATAAGGTTTAGCTTGCATTTTGTCACCTGTGTTTTTACTGCTCTGAGTGGTCCTTCCAGACTCTTTTGTGACCAATCTGCATGTTCATACAGGTCTGCTAGGGTCCTACAGAACAAAAATGTGAGAAAATCATCCATTTCTTAGTAAGAAATACTGTATTTACCCATGCGCTCTCATCAAAGCAGAGAAATTATGTTAGAGAGCCAATAGTAATAGCTTTACCAGGGAATTATGTTCACTTATTAACAATGTGAGACTTTGAAAGAAATGCATATCTCTCACTGTGTAGAAATGTGGTGTCACAGACATTCCAAGAGTAAATCACATCTTCTGTTACTCACCATGTTGAGCCAGAAGCCCCAGTGAGATAGGTAACACAGTCCAACAGATCTAGCTTCTGAAGAGCTAAGAGGTGGCCAAACATAGCTGACATTGCTCTGAGGCCTCCACCTGTTGCCATAACAGCTATTACTGGGACCTGCTCAAAACATAAATATCATCTTCAAAAACTTACTCACTTGCCTACTTGGAAAAGTCTAATTACAGCTCTTATAATTTCCTCCTCAGACTTCATTGGAGGACAATGAAACTAAATCAGTGTTTAGACAGCCTTTACCAGTACCTTATTTTAATTCATCTCCAGATACTCAGAGAGTTCCCACAATCTCCAAGCTTGGATGAGTTTGAATATGCAGTGATTCTAAATCTTGCTCTCTTTGCTCTTTATTGCAGTTATTTACAACAGATAATGATACAACTATAAATAATAAAACTGCAGTAAATGTAATTAAGAATGGATTCAGGGAAGTCATGAATAGGATTTAGAAAAAATATATATATTAATTTTAAAAATGATTCTTTGGACAGCATCCATTCAACAAATACAATTACATCAAGAATATAAATGTTCACTTTAAATTTCACCCTGGATCTTGGCAACAAAATGTACTTCAGCTGGAATTTGTTAGAAAGGGCTCTTTCTCCATCCTGAAGAATTTCCACTTTAGAATTTCATCCTAAAGAAGGAACATTACAATGATTTCATAAATTTCCACTTGAGGTTATTTTGGGTTTGCCTGGTTGTCTGTCATCTCACAAAATGTACCAATCTCTCATTTTGTGTCAACACACTGCACCACATTGTTGGAAACTCTGGCCTTGAAGAAAGATATATTATAACCTTGGGAATTTGACCTATTGAAGAATATGAAAGTCTGAATAGCTAAGCTGAAATTTTAGATGAGTTTGGGATATGCCACTCTGAGAACTTCAGTAATGTTGCCATTCAAATCAATGGGTTTGTCATCAACATGCAAAAACTACTAGAAGGTTTGTGGGGAGTTGCATCAATCCTAATTCAATAGGCCCACACCCCATGCTTGGATTCCATCTCACAGACCTCATGTCCATGTAGATCTCTTTCCAGATGAAAAACCCTTTTCAGGGCACTGGCAACCACTCTCTTCCTTTTTTGCAAGAATTCCTGCTCTTCTTGGCACAGATCGTATCCTAAGCGCACATCAAGTTTTTCTGTGCTGTAACATAAATAAATCCAGAAGCATTGGATTAGGACTGAAAATGCATATGAGTCTGTTTTCAGCAACTGTAGTCTATTAAACACCATAAAGGATCATGATACACTGTTGTACTCAGGCAGAAACACAGATTCCAGTTGCAAAGAAATCAATTGTTTTCCTTCTACATGGTCTCATTATTTTCTGATGGTTCAGTCTAAGTTTTACTGCCAGCTTAGGACTGCAAATAAGAAAGAGGAAGGCTTCTATGTATCCCTCAGTGGCATTGTTGGCTTAATTCTTTCTGTGTTCCTTTCATAGAATTTCTAAGCAAAGGTTCATCTGAACCTAACAAGTTCTTTCAAGGGGATTTTACCATGGATCTCTATGGAAATGGTACGATGAAAGACGTATTCAAATAATTTTGTTTGCATTTGTTGTCTGTCTCATTATTTTACAGGATAATGTTACATCTTCCTAGATGATGCTTATTTTTATTCATATCACTGGTTCCACAAATATATTTTCTCAGGAATACTTATGCACTTTGAATAACATACAGAATCTGGATGTTTTGCTCAAGTCAAATTCCCTTCTCCCTCTGCCTTCTTCCTGCTTATCCCTTTGGAAGAAGTCTCCAATCTCAGACTTTGGTTCTTTGAAGCAAAAGACATCTATCTAAGTTCCTTGCTATTTAAAATTCTCTTTTTTTTTTTTTTTTCCAAGGTGGGGGGAGGAGGCATCTTAGCATGACTCTTTTGCCCCAGAGGCATCTAACTTTGCTATGTTGTGGTGACTGTTTTATGATGACTTAACTGTTGACATATTTTGCCCCAAGTCTTTTGCATTCCTTGTATCTAAATGAAGGATTCTCTGCTCCAGAATACACTGTTCAAAGAGCAATAAAACTTTCAAAGAAAAAAACAGTCTCCTTACCAATCATTCAGTTGGAGGTACAATTGCAGTGGCACATTCTGTAAACAAAGAAATGTGAGCAGGAATGAAAATGATAGTGTGAAAAGAAAGTTTGGAAATCTAGATTTTCAGTGATTCCTTGAATGCCCCAACACTATCACCATTCTGCACAATTTTGGAAAAATTTGTCAGGAAAGGGATGGTAAGCAAAAAAACACCAAACATTTTCTAAAGAGGCAGAAGGCACTGAAGGGACTATTTGAACAGGCTGTAAACAGGTCTCCCACCTCACTCCAGGAACCAGCAGTATCACACAGCCACCCTCTCATTCCTGAGTATGAAGAACAGTATCCAGATACAGATAGTGTTACGAAGAGGAAATACAAGTCACCATATCCTTTCAAAAAGCTAAGGAGGTACAGGAATCACCTGCTGTGAAACAGACATTCATTCTCCCTTCTCTATAGGAGCAATGCTACCAAGAAATTTTCCTCCTGCTTTTGCCTCTCATTTCCTGCAAGGTGTGAGAAAAGATGTCTAGCTATTGTTAAGAGATTCACCTGTCCATACAGCAGCGTTATTTCTGCTTTTAAACAATTTAAGAGTTGTACTTGTCCGCCAGTTATGATCAATATTGTACACATAGAGGAATGTGACAGAATTGTTCTTTGAGAGTAAGATTCAAGTTATCTAACTTTTCCACCTAAAGCTTAGGTATATAGACTGAGCTAGCCACCCAGATTTCATACAGACAGTAGAGACAGATTGGGGCATCTCAAACTCTTGCTGTTGAACATTCTCCTTTTACTGTGTAACAGTACTAGAAGTTGGTCTTTAAATTTAGACATATGCAACTAAAACTGGCCAGGTGAAACCCCAATTATTGATTTTACTGACAGAAAATTAATACTTCTGAGAAAACCAACCCTTTCTCATAGAAAACTTGTATTCACCCAGACTAAAGGAATTCTTTTTCAAATGGCATCGTGTTAAATACTGAGGGTTACTTTACCCATGTATCCAAAAGGTCTCATAAATGGTGAGGCACTTACATGTCTTACAGGGAGGGTTACTTTCACTTTATGCCCAACAGGGAGAAATTTCAGTGGTACTGTTAAGGTGTCACTTAAATTGTTTGTGCCATCTTCCTTATCAGAAATTTTCTGCAGAAAACAAAAAAGGATGTATTTTACATCCAAAATGAAAACAATCCAGTTCCCCATTGTTTTGATGAGAGTGAAAATAAGCAGGTAGTATGAGAATTGGTATAGTACAGTACATGTTACCTGTAGCCTGGCTTTTAGAATTGGCTCCCAAGCCTTCACACAATGGAAGTAGAAGGTATTTGTGTCTTCTGTAGCTTTCTGTGTTCCTTCATGAGATGCAGGCACCGTAAGCACAAGATTCTTACCCTCTAGTGAAAACAGATTTGTTTAGAGAATGTTAGAGCTGTCCAGGCAAAACAGCTACCAAAGTTGGCGTTTATTTCTTGTGGTAAATCCTCTGTAAATTCACACACTGGCAAGTCTCCTTGGTATGAGAATTGATATTCCTGCATTTACCCAATAGCTTGAAGTGCTCCCAGTGTCAGCACTCTCTCATGTTTCCACCAGCAAAATTTGCTGTGTCCAAACTTGATAGCTTCAAGGGAGAGACACTAGAGATGCAGAGTTAAACTCGAGCAAGTTCAGGAACTTTCACTGTACTAAATTATATTGCCTTTAGGAGGTTATTAGTTGTCTCTGTATACTGAAGTGCCTCTACTTGGAGCTGAATGCTTATGATCTGGTTGCATCCTCACTTCAGAGAAATCTGCATACCTCGCAAATATTTCCTGCTTTCACTATGGTCCACTTGTACTTCCAAACACCAAACTTCACGGGACTGTAAAAGACAAAAGTGGAAATGTGTGAAAATAGTAAATGCTATGACTGCAGCAAATAATGAACCATCATGTAGGCAGTCATTAGTTATAATACAGAGTCAAGCTAAACTGGGCTCAGTGCTAGAAGCAACCTAGCTGCAGATTAAATTCATTATCCCAGGACAGTAGACAGTAATGCTTTACAACTAGCTTGTCCATACAATGGTGCATTGCCAGAGGTGATTATATCTGCCCAAGTTATCCCCAAATCAAGAATCTCTGAACTACACACTGCTGTCCAAACACAGCTACACACATATCTGGTAATTACTTAGGATAGCTGGAAGGAAACCACTTGATGATGAATTTCTGTGTATTGTGGTCATGATTAGTCTACAAGGTATCTACTTGCTAGTCCAGATGCAGGGAGATCATGGATTTATTCCATCCTACTCTCCACCTGAGTCATTCCAGTTCACGTTTAATAACTCATGCCAGGACAGTTTTCCAACAATGCATGCCAATCATTACAGCTCTCATACCTCACACAGAAAATGAGGGGCAAAGAACAGAATAGGTGTTATTTTGCCGCAGGGGTATTAAAGGCTAGCATCTGGAAATCACATGCAGGCTTGGAGTCGTTGGCATGAGATATTTTGTCTCCTTAGCTGCTTGGCCAGCCCAAGGAGATAGGCAATGGACCACATGCTGACTTATATCACAAGAGGACTCTGTTTCAACAACTTAAATAGCTCTTTATTAAAAAGCACATGTCCCGAAAAGCTGTTAGATCAAATAATCTCTGAGTTATTGGAGTCTTCTATAGACTCATACCTGTCAAAATCTTTGGTTTTCCTGCCAAATGCCATACTGCATTATACAAAACAGAATATTTCACTTTGCCAAAATGTGATTCTGTAACATCAGCAAATTATGACTGGTCAAAATACTGATACTTGAGGACTTCAAGAAACAGTTTCTATTCCATGAGGAAGGCAACATGTAACAAAGGAAACTGTCCCATATTTGTATATAATGTACACCATGCTCTATTTAATTCTGTTTTCCCTATAAAATATCAGATGGCTGAGGGAAAAGGAAAGAAAGGGAAAAGATTAAGAGGAGATAAAGGAAAAATAACTCCAAGCTAAATTCATACATGAATCTTACCACTAGGACATCATTGGTAATGACATACTCTGGAGGGCCAGGACTAAAAAGAAGCAAAAAAGAAACAATTTGTGAGAATCCAGTATTTTTAATAGCAGTTTCATTACTTCCTGTGTAAAACTGAATATAGTTACATTAGTGCCATCCTTTACTTTCTGAAAGGTATACTATGTGATCATCTGCTAAACACATGAACCAAAATGCAGTACCTAAAAGAAGAGCCCATAAAAATATCAGTTCTTAAAACTACAAGAAAAAAGATGTATTTGTCTATTTGGAATCATGTACTGCCCTTACCAAATGGCCACGTGGCTTGGGGAAAAGCAAAGATGACTAATAATGTACTCTCTAAATACTTTTTAGGAAAGACATTTTTGACTGATCTAGATAATAATTTACAACTGGTCCAAAGAAAGGCAAATTAGAATTGGCTCCCATTGGGCTATATGTATGACTGGAAAAACACAAAGGTAAGTAACAAAGACTTTGTCCCTGACATCTCACCTTGCAAGACCCAGATCTGTCACTGAATGGTTGGAGTTACTCATGGAATTGAATAACTATAGAGTCTGCTAACAGAACCTCTCATTACAGCTAATATTCCAATGGCACCTTGTTGCACACATTCCTAAGCGCTTTCATAGATCTGAAAGGACCACTGCAGTTATGTACTATGTGATCTTTGACCATCTGCAAAGTCAAGGATATTTTACAAAGCAGCACATCCAGCTCTCTAACTTCTGCAGAATGCATTCATCTTCAAATAACTTGGTTTCACTTCCAAAAATGGAGAATCCCCTACACCTCCAGTAACTGGAGCTGTGAAAAATCTTCCGTTTATTTCTAGTTTGAATTTGCTCAGTCCAGCTTCTTAGAATTGCTTCTTATTCTGAACTTCAATCTGAGACTGACTCCACATTTGCAGGACATGCTTATACTATCTCCTAAGGTGTCTTTCATAAAAGAATGGATTTTCTAAGTGTTTTCCCATTCACAGCTGCCTGTACTAATCATGCATTTAGTCAGTTTTAAATGGACTATATTACTTCCAAGAGCATTTAAGAGAGAGAAGTTTATCTTATTGAATTTGTTCTCCTACAGTGTTGATCATCACTTTGAAGAGGGGGGGATCATAACTGTATTATTTGTAGATTGCATGTTTTTCCACTTTAACTAAGCTATCACCTAATGATTTATCTAATGCTGACTACATCACTTCACGTACATTTTGTTTTCTGGTCTTCTAGAAACATCATGGTGTTCATGGCATTATTAAATTAGTGATAATAGCTGTTATAGTGTTATGTCTTGTATGCATCTCGTGCAAGTTATTGAATCCTGCCAATGTTACTGCATTACAATAATCAGGATATAAGCACCAAACATAAGATTTGTATAAGATTTGTATACAATACACTAAATGACAGAATTTGCTGGTGAAGTTAAGGTAAAACACAACAAAAAAATTGAAACAGTAACTCACTGCTGGAAAGAAGAGCTGCAAGAATTTCTGCTTTCTTATTACACTGCCTGGCAGATATATGCCTTTCAGCTTTGGAATTTTACTCACATTTTTTCCATCCAGAATTCCACTTCCAAACTTTCCCATTTCTTAATGCACCTCTCTTTCTAAAAAGAAAAGAGTAAAATAAATACAGATTATTGGAGACCGCAAGAGTTTATCGGTAGAGACACCCAAAATCATAGAAGGATTTGGGTGGGAAGGGTCTTTAAAGCCACCCTGTTCCAATGCCATGCTGTGGGCAGGACTGTCACCCCCAGATCGAGTTGCTCAGGGCCCCATCCAACCTGGCCTTCAGATCACCTCCAGAGATGAGGCATTCACAAGAAACTTGAAAAGCAGTTCAGCACCATGTCTGATGTCTCTTCTGTTAACATTACCAAATAATCTGTATGTCACTTCTTTCCAAAGCTGAGATTGCAGGAAATGCATGTAAGATTAATATTCTACCACTGTGGGATATGTAGAACTATACAATTTACAAAGACCTAGAGTGGAAAAGCTTGGATAAAACAGAAATAAAATGAACTTCTGCAAAGATGGTCTGCCCAGCAAAAAGGCGTTGACACTTAGTAACAAATGTGACAAATTCTGCTGTCATTTCCATTTAAATTACATTCATGTTGAATCCAGCAGAGATGAAGGGGAGAAGAACACTCCCAGCCAAGGAGGTTATTGAATCATTAACATTTCCCAGTGATTCAGTGAGTGGCTGAGAAGTGCATTCCACCACCCTGCAGAGTCATGATGGGGAATCCCTGTTAAGAGCTCTCAGCATTCAGGAAGTAGCTGAAGCTCTGCTATGGACAGTCTCTTTAATATTGGAAGTGCACAGCAGTACCTCAGCCACAACTCAGAGAAGCCCAGGAACTGTCACAGAACTATCCCAGTTTTGTTCACTGGACAACTGTCTTTCCTTATTAAAAAATACTGGTTGGACAGGCATCCCTTACCTATTGGCTATGAAAACCTCAATAAACTAGAAGAAATCCAATGTGAACATTAACAGGAAAAGCCTGAAAGAATCATTAATTCAAGTGGTTAGTTGATTATCTTCAAGTTTTTAATAAGAAGTCATCAAGGGGAAATGTTCTCTAGGCATAGGAAAAGTGGAATAAAGCCAAAGAGTAAGAAAGTTGTTTGGGGAGTTATAAATGATGAAAATGACCCTATTTACAGATGCTAGCTATTAACATTTATTTTGCCTGCACAGAGATGGTTGCACAGTATAGAACACGCTTCATTTTCTGAATCTGTGAAAACAGATTTAAAAAGTCATAAAAATCTACCACAATGATAACTTACTTGATGAGATATTGATGATGCAGACCCAAATTCTATCTAACACAGAAGCCAACATGAAAAGTAAATAATTCCATATATTTTCAGACCTTACCTCTGATTTCAAAGCAAACTTCTCACGGACTCTCTCTCCGGGTCTGACTCTACCAATATTAAAAAGAACTGTGAACTGCATGTCATCTTTGCTGAGTGGATCTTCATCACACACCGCCAATTCTAAAATGTTCTGGTAGTAGAAGAAAATAAATATGAACTCTTATTGAACTGCTGTTTTCAGGAAAAAATATAAATAAAATGATTACAGACTTTTGTAGCTGATTGACTAGCACAGTGGTATGAATAATGGAACCTGTGCTTTCAGGAGTCTGGTAATGTGGAACTGAATCATTAAAATCCAGCCCTGGGAAATGTATCATGGAGTAGAAGACAACAGCCATCAGCAATCTCACTGTTCCAAGACAGAGAAGATGTTCGGTGCTCTGCACCACTTCTGATAACCTACCCAAAGAATGCACTTATTCAATTTTTTCATCCTCAAAGTTCTATTAACTATGCAGCAACCCCTCTATCCTTCCCTTAGAACCAGCAGATGAAATACTCGTTCCGCACTAACCATTCAAAATAGCCCAGAGATGAGGCGTGCTACAGCAGTACTTATATCTCTCAGGTGACAACAAAGAGAATCCAGACTAGCTCAGATGTAGGAATTTATATCACAGATGTCTACCACTTGTTGAGGGGAACGCTACTCTGTGTATCTGCTGTTTTGTGCTAACACATCAGCTGGAAATTCCATCTCATAAACAATGTCTTAAGTTATTTACCACATTTGATCAACAGGGAGTCAACTGTGGACTCCCAGCAATTCAAAATTGTAAAATTTTCATTTTTTTTAATACCTCAACTTCTCTCTGAATCCTAAAGTAGAAAATCTCATTCCAGACAGGGTTGTCAGAATTCTTGATAGTTTTGGTCTGAAGCTTTTCATTTGAAGCAGATGGCAGCCACAAGCGCACATAGCAGTCTGATGCAGTCACTGCAGCAGAAAAATAAAATAAAATCCAGACGCCAATATTATAGATGGGCAAGGCCATGATTCTGGGGAATAATAAATACTTTAAAGAAATAATAAAATAATAAGTAAAGAGATCACTGGTTGGAAGCAACCAAGGAAAACCATTGGTATACAAACTAATTTCTGGGTAGCTACAAATTGCAAATACCACATGCACGCATGCACACACAAGATACACTGAGAGCAGTGTTTCCCATGTGAAGAGAAAGAAGTAGAAAAGAGCCCACTGACCATTCATCAGGCATATTCCCTACCATTCCAGTCAATTGTGTTTAAAAGAAGTTTAACTGAAACTAGTGCTAGTTCCAAAAAGGACAATTAGATGGTTACAGGAAAGGAGAACACATATTACAGACAAGATGACATGAGACTGGCTTGCTCAGTCTCACAACACAAACATGGGGGGACATGACTGCTGTCTAGAAGGGTTAGCTACTGGGGAAGATCTGTTGCAGTTACAGGCCACTGTGGACCGAAAAACAGGTTGGAAATCATCTCAATTCCAGCCTAAACCCATTTTTTATGGTTAGTGTGGTCAGTGTCTGGAGCAGCTGTCCTTTGGGAAAAGCAAGGCTGGAAAGAACATTTACTTTGTGAAGCTTGACAACGGTGTGAAAAGAAATCTCCAAGTTGATGTCTTTCAGAGCTGGAGTCTGGACTTGACTGAAGACGTCTACTGCAGCCCGAGAGGCCTAAATACTTCAGACTGGTATCAAGCAGTGAATAACAATGCCCCGCAAGGTTTTGGCAGGAAAGTGGAACTGTCCCTTCAATAGAGTAGACAGAACAGGTCATTGAGACTCAAATACAGGCCTCGTCACACTATGGCCATTCTGGTGTCCACCTCTGGACATAATACCTGAAGTACAGTGAGAGTATAAGAAAAGGCAGCTTGAGGTCTTTCTGCTGGCTGAGGAGCACATAGAACACTGCAAAAAATGACAGCTGAATGGCTGATCCATCAGACACCCTGAGAATGAGCCATAGGAGGCTGTGAGAGTGAGATAAGAAGTTAAAGAAAGTGGAATAAAAAAGTAGACAGAAAAGTCTGTTTTGCCTGCACATTCAGAATGTGGTTAGGGCAGGATCTACAGAGGTTCTCCTTAGTCAAAAACTTAGGAACATTATTTAACATGAAACACCCCAGATGACCCTCTTTAGAAGATCTGAAATTCCCTAATTGACCTTTGACTCCAAGAAAATGTATAGACTGCAGTTCCCTCACATGGTCTACTTTCCCTTACTGGTTCAGAAAGTTCAGCTGGGAGTCTTGGATTTTACAGTTTTTCTAAAATGCCAATAGATCTGGCCTCTAAACTAATGATACCTCAGGCATTTGATCTAATTACAGCCCTGATGTTAGCACTTCTATTGCTCTGCTTTATGTGTATATGTTATTTGTATAACTTCAGAACTTAGGAACATTGCTCACTGTGTAAACTCTAGAGGTGACTAAAAACACAAGCAAACCACAACTCACATAGGTCTCTTGACTTGATGTTCCTGGCTTGTATGATTCTTACAGAAAGCATGTAGATGGGACAAATCTTCATCTGCAGAGAAAACAAATGCAATGAGTTTTGTCAGCTCATCCTACAGAAATCATATGTATTTTGAACTGTACAGAGGACTGTCTGTCCTTGCTGTTTGCCTGTTTGAAGTGAGGAGGTCACCTTTCAGTGGAAGTACGCTGTGCTAAGATGAAAGCATGATTACCCACTATTTGCTGAGTATTTGCAGACTATTTGCTGAGTAGCTTGAATAAGTGAAGACAGAGAAAGAAAGAAGACAGCAGCTCATATAATGCTATAGGAAGCTCCTGTAGTCACCCAAAAATGTCCCTTTACAAACAATCTGGTATACACATGGTTGTGGTGATGATTGTTCTGCCAACCCGCAGAGGAACTTACACCACAGCTGGGTCAAAACTGGGCCTTTGGAAGGCAGCACTAGGAACTCGCAGCTGCCTGCCTGGGTCTGGGCTCTGTACTGATACTGGCTCTAGATCTGGCAGTTACCAACAGTTTAAAAGCTTCCAATCTCATATCCCAAGTAGGACTAGATTTTCATTATGTTATAAGTAGGCCAAGTTCAGCAATAGGCATCTACTGGATTGCACTACAGGCTCTAAGTGGACTATATGCCCAGCAGAAGCCCTTCAGATAAAGGAAGAATAGTGCCCTGATTTATAGGTGTAGTATCACAGAATCCTACATCATTAGATATCTTGAATTCATCTAATGGAAATGTGACCAATTCTCTTTCAGATATGAGATTTATTCCTATCAGAAACAAGGTAACAGTGCAGTGTTTATTTCAAGTTACTTGCTCCAAACTCTCACGAGAGTTAAGCTTACCAGCCTAAAATACTCAAAAAATACTCAGTGCTTTCAAAAAACGTTCCAATAAGCCTGAATGAACACACATATGCAGATGCAATAAACTTAATTAAAGGAAAATATTTCCCTTTTTTCTTGCTCTCCAAACTGGAACATTTAAAATTTATTTTCAAGCAAAAATAACAAACAGTCTCTCTATCACTAACAAATTAGAACAGGGACAAATCGTGCTAAAAATACTCCATTAGCTTTCACAGTACTTTACACTACACACTGACTGAAACATGACATCTGTTTGTCTAAACCAGAGTATTCCACTACACTGCAACAACATATATATATATTTTGAAAAGTAGTACCACGATTAATTTTCTTGACACCGAAAGAATTAAATGGGGTGGAGAATACTGGACTTTTTCTTTTTTTTTAATTAGAAATGAGAATTGCCTTCATTCAGTTTCATTCAACTTTTTTTAGAGGTAAATAGCATTATATCAAATGGACACAGTTTTAACTGTAAATTAGCACACTCAAATAAGGCTTTATATTAAATTTTACAAAGTCTATGTTAAAGTTTTTGGTTTTTTTGGTTTTTTTTTTTTAAATTCAGGTTGATATTCAAGAGTCATCTAAGCAGAAAATTGCTGTTGGTAAACCTACAAAATCACAAATTACTGCCTCTTGGACCTTAATAGTTGATTGAAACACCTTCTGTATAGAAATGCAAGGCACTTGTTTTTGTGAAACAAGAACCATTCCTATTACGTTTTCTTCCAGTTTGAAACTGAAATATTTAGAACCTTACGAGTTAAACACATTATGGACATTTCAAGTTCCAGTGAGGACAATTCCAAACTATTCCAATAGACCACTGAAAGAATTTGACTTCAATTTTCCCATGCAAATAGCTATTAAACATAGAAGTACCAACTGGAACACTCAGCATTCCTAGTAGGTTTCATTAACATGAAATATTGGATTACGTAGCCAATTACAGGGCTGACTGTTTTTAATTAATATGCTAATTCTGTTTTGTAATCAACTTCCCCTTGCTCAATGGAAGCCCACATCATTCTCAGATTTCTCCTTCACTGGAAAAATAGATGTTGGTATATAATTTGCTCTGAACCTTACATGATAAAAATTTCCTAATTTCTTACAAAAAGGTGCATCTGTAGTTCACTGTCAGGCTACTCTTAGTTGTGATAGGTGTCATGCTTTTGCATCTTCTCCCACTACAGCCAGAAAGCCTCATACCTCCTCTCTTCCCCTTTCAGCAGCAAGCGCTTCATTTAATGAAAAATCATCTAAGATGACTAAATTACTTCAGATTTGGTGCAGCATAGTCCTTGTGTTGTTGCAGGGAAGAGATAAACAAATTCAGATGGGTAAAGGCGGCTGTAACAAATCCTACAGACTGCAAATTCCCATGGGAAGCAAGAAGACATCCTGCTCCCAAGGCTGCAGTTACTCCAGATTGTGGTAGCCATTGAGAACTGGGCTAATTCTCTTTTTCATCAGAAAAAGACTGAGCTCATTTCCCTTTACAACAGTCCAGGCTAGCCCAGCAGGGGCCTGATTTAGACGGTCCAAAATAACACCTTTGTTCAAAAGTGCTAGTGCTCTAAAACACTTTTCATTTGCTGTTTTCATAACATGAAAAGCAAAGTGCAATATTGCTAATAATAAAAATTGCTAAGCATGAGTGTTATATCCAGATAGCTCTTCTGGAGCTATTTACTTGCAGTTCTACTGATCTTGTTCCTTACTTCCTTGTGAGAACCAGAGTTTCTTGTACAGGCTCACAGAGACCAATATAAAGCTTCTGGAAACATCCAGAGTCAACTATAGTCTTCACTGAAGCACATCATTCTATTTTTGCCTAGAAATACAACCGTCCTTATTTGCTGAAAAATTAATAGTGCCACATTGAGGCTAACAATAGAGTGCAGGACTCAGCTACCTGTGTATGTCTGCATCCTAGACAATAACACTCCAGACCAACAAATAGTGGCATGTCCAAACTCCCAAAGAGTATTTCAAAAAAATGCATTAAAAAATCTTCTTTTCATTCGATAGCACTTAGCATTAAACTACATTTCTGTACTGTTAGAGCAAGTTTTGAAGGGGCCATTTCAAGTCTAAAATAGAGAAAATCCAAGGAGATAAAACTAGCTACAATTGTGTAAAACCCTAAGCAAACTGAAAATTCACATCTGTTTCCAGCTCTGCAGTGATGATTGTAATAACACATTGGCTGGCCTACTGTCTGGCTTCCAGGGAATAGTCATATGCCTGTCAGCTTCAGGAGGACACATAATTAGCCTTCTCTACTGTTTACAGGCAGTTAGTCACTTCAGGGTTTCATCCCAAAAAAAGAACTTTGAGAATATATGAGCTTCTCAAAGCTCATTAATAATGAAAAGCCTACTGAGACAGTCTTCAGATGGCAATGAAAGAAGCAAAACCTACCAACAACTCACATCCTTGATTTCATTCCTTATTGCCCCACCATGCTGCTCGCCAAACAAGGCCTCATTCACTAGTAAATTATTCTTCTAGGAGAATAGTTTCTGCAGAACTTGACAACCTGGGAAATTCCTCCCATCACCATTGGTTTGTACATGTTGGAAGTCTGACTGGAATCTCAGTGTTGCACTTCCCCAACTCCAAATCTAAGCAGTTAACAAAGTAGAATTACCACCACGGGATAACAACAGGTTATATGAAGAATTTTATAAGAAAAGTTTGCACCCTGTATTTTGGCATTCTCTGAATAGTTTTAAGGTTTTTCTCTCAGTTCTGTCAGTATTTTTAGGCATAAATCATTACTTCTTTCCATGCATTATTTTTTCTCTCTCCAGTGGCATACTACAAGCAGTGCAGTATCTTATGTAGCGGATTTCACACCATATATGATCATTTGGCATATTCTGATCATTTCTTTTATCTTAGATACCAACGGTTTACTTCAACTACAGTTTGGAGGTAGTTTATTAAATTAAGGGTAAAGCGAAAAACTTAAAAAAAAACCCACAACACTTTATGACCTTCTTGATTGGCCTGATTCCAAAACACTCTCCCACATAGATTCTTTAATAGATAATGTGGCTGAGGGCATTGGAAGTTGAACTTTTAGAAAGAAAATCTAATTTTGTTTATGAATACTTATTGTAATTTCATGTTTTCAGTGATAGATTGTTTCAAGAATCACAGTAGGTTTGGGATGTACCCTACTCTACCAGTCTTCTCTTTACCTGTATGGGTGATTGCCTCAGGGATTTGTACTTATTTGTACTGAGTATCTTATTGCAGGAAAAAAATATTCCATGGTTCAAAAAAACTGCTAAAGTGATAACTCTTGTCTGAGCAGAAAATATGCCCTTGTGAAAACCAAGAGTTTTCTTAGAAAGCTGCAAATAAATACTGTCCACTACTTCTGTGCAAACTCTGTAGTATTTTTAAACAGTAAAAAATTAACTTGGAGATTTTCAGTAGGCCTTTCTAGATAATATGAAGTATCCATGCTTTCCAGACAGCTTATAATCTAAAAGAAAAAGAAGAAAATAAAAAGAACACAAAACCTGATTTCTGTCTCTATTTATCCAATTCAACATACTGAAAAAAATGCATTTTTGACAGAATGTCACAGCTCCTGCAGTACCGAATGAATATTCTTCTGCGGAAGCAAAAACCTTCTGACCTGAAGCTATGCTTGAACTCTACATTTTGTCCATATTGCCCATAAAGTGGGAGAATATCTAAACTCAAAGAATAGCAGCTGTAGCATTAGGTTCAAATGCAAGAACTTTCTTTGTAATAGAGACTTTTCAGATAAAATTTAATCTATTCTATTACCCATCTATCAAATTCAGTGTTACCTTAATAGATAGAAGAGATACTTTAAATGGATGGATGATGCTTAGTTATAAGATGGATAGATAGCTCTGGATCTAACAGGTAGGTAAACAGATAATGTACAGATTTTATCAAAATAGTACTTTACATGTATAATTCATATTCTTTGTCCTAAGCACCCAGCATATGATTATTTTTAACCCTTCATTAAGTCTATCAATTTAAGCTACCAACAGTTGAATCTTTTAACTTCACCTGCAAATATGTCTGTGGCAAAGTACAGTAAATATTCTTAGATGCTAAAGATTAAGGATTCTCAGTAAGCCATAACACATAACACATAATAAAGTTTCCCACTATATTCAAACTCTGGGAATGGCCATATTTCTTTTAGTTACTATAAATTTTGACAGAGACTTTGATACATAAAGAATGTTTGATTTGTACATAATTCAGACACGGCATCAATTATTTTTTAAAGATACACATGAGAATATGGCCCACAGCCAATAATTGTGTTGATTTATACTAAAAGCTATCAGCTAAAACCTCTGAATGGAACTCACATTGGAAAACTCAAGTCAAAACAAGAAATATTTCCCCTCGAATCACAGACACTGTAAACATTACATTAACGACAGCTAACTCGGCCAAATGGCTCATTAGAACTCCCCCCTGCAGCTAAAGTAATACAAATCGTGCTTTGTTGCTAGAAAAAGCTGTTGTTTTTTTTAGTTTGGGCAAGCAATGAACATGTGCGATCCTGAGAAAAGCATGCAGTAGGACTAAGGCACTTTCGTTTTGCATGAAGTAAGCTCAAGGCCAGCCCTCCTCCACCCTGGTGTTCATTCCCGCATGGACACTTTACGACAAAAAGGCCACATTTTACTGCATTTTCATCAAACGTAGCTCACGCATCAGTTAGGACAAGGGAAAAGGGAAAACAGGAAACTTGCAAAGTTCAAGAGGACCCTGCTATATCAAACCAGCAGCATCTCAACAGACACAGACAAGAGCGAGTTTACTTGCGAGAGCAAGAGCCAGTTGTTCCCAGAAGCAAGCCGTCAGGCCGCAGCAAAGACAGGAGCTGCAATTCGCTTACCTTGGCTGGTGGGCTCCCCATAATACACAAGATGGCGACAGCAACAGAAAACCCAATTTGGATAACAGATCTGTCAGCTGACAAACACACTCAGGCTTGTTGTTGCTGCTGAAATAACCTGAAGGACACATATAATTTATACAGGCGCTGAGCTCCACCCTCTGCCTCCTCTGTATGGGGAAGAGAGTCTGCCTACGTCTGAGGGAGACATCTACAATGTCAGAGGTGAGAGGAAAGCTGCAGTTATCACAGCTCTGCCTGTCACTTTACGCCTCTTACCTTTTGTTATTATCTCAAGGCAGTCCTTTCTGGCTTATGGGTGAATTCTGCCATGTTCAGAAAGTCTCCCTTCACTTTCTATCTCTTCCTTCTAGTCAGTAGATGAATTGTCAGTATCTTTTAAGTTCTTCCACAGAATAATTGAATAATCTAGGAAAAAAAAATATATATATATATATATATACACGTATGTATATATAAACATTGGGAGGGAAAGGGAAAGCTGTATACATCTTCTGGGCTTTTTCCCTTTACACACTTCCTCTAAGAAGAGCGTGTAAAGTTTATACCTCCCAGTTTCACCTTGCCAGTGGTGGATCTTGAGGCATCCTTTGGAGAGGCCATGGATACAGTTTCCTCCCCTCTCCTGTGCCATCTGTGGGCTGCTGGTAGACAACTGTGGGCTGCCTGTCAGAACACTGCTCCAGGCAATCAGTTCTGCCTGTGCTTTAATCCACATTTACAATTTCATGGTGGCTGTTATTCAGAGCCGAGCTTGGAAAGGGCCTGGGGGCCATCATAAACTTGCAATAAATATGTGCTCACCTAAGCACAGTAATATCAGTCACAGGAAGAAATAGGATCAAGTTTCAGCAGACACCTAATATTGATGGAAGGCGAGAGAGTCAAAAGCTAATTTTCAAAAATTGTAGGTAGTTTGGCAAAACCAAAAAGAAAAAAGAAGTGTAACCAAAAGAACTGTTTAGGAAAAATAGGTTTACCAGAAATCTTTGGCTTTATTTTTTTTCTGACATGCTGTCAATCGTGTTTAAACCACTTTATAGGGCAATTCCCACAAAAACAAACAAACAAACAAACAATAAAACACAAAATAATTGAACATCTGTTTTATTCAGGTGATCCAGGGTTTATGCAAGTGGTAATTTACAGTTCAGATTTACATTTCAAGGAGATTCTGCTGTGACTGACAACGCAGCCATGGATGCAGGATTAGCCAGGCAGCAGGACAGAGCTTAAGGACTTAGGCTGTCATCTCTAAAATACTAAAAAGAAAGATATCTGAAATAAAGATCTGCTGTAAAATACAGGAAATCAAAGGGCATCTACAAAGGCCCTAGAAAGATAAAACAAATTCATCAGAAAGCAAACTGGGGTTCAAATCAATTAACTATGGAAATTTTACATTCCTGCAGTAAAATGGTTCAGACAGTTTCGCTTGGAAGTGTATAGCATCCCTTTTCCAGTGATAATAAAAAAGCAAAGATAAAGAAGAAAAATCTGTTACCCAAAATGGAGTTTTGGTTTTCCTCCTCCATAGTGCTGTTGCAGCTTTGATCACAGTTTCTGCTGCTGTAGTTGAATTGAGAGACCAAAATAGTAAGCTGACAAATTCACCTCCTAAAGAGAAGGCAAATGGAAAAACAGCCAGAGAAAAGTGAACTCCACTCAAAGAGGGGTATGTCTGCCTGGAAACGGAGCAACACATTCAAAACAGAACAGCTGCAGCAGGGAGACCCAGGCCTTAATGGAACAAGAAAGAAGAAAAAAAGCTCTTAAATGTCTTCAAGTCAAGGTGTAGAAGTTATTTTGGAGAGCTATGGAATTAATTTTTCCAATAGCCCCTCCAAGAAATTAATGTTTCCAGTAAATCAAAATGGCCAAAATACATAAAACATCTTGTGTTGCTTGTCAACAAGCACACTGACAAGCACCACATCCATTTCCTCCTGGTGATGGGGGAGATGGGATATGTGATGTCAGGCCTTACTACAGACACAAAAAATGTACAGGATGGGGAAAGTAAGACAAAGAAATTCAAGTGCATAAAGAAGGAGAAATAAATCTAAAAGCTTAAATCCAAAATAAAGAGGGCATATAGCAGAATGCATGAAGTGAATTAACTGAATAGTAGGCAGTATCTTGAGAGGGGTGCAGAAAGCTCTCCCCCTCCCTTTTTTCTATAAGTGGGAACAGCCATGGCAGGATTATATCAGTGGAGTTGATAGATGTAGAGAATATAATGTTTTATCTGTGGTTATAATTTGTAAAATGCTGCTCTGGACACAAAGAGAAGAGAGATTCTAGAAAGACTTTACACGTTAATTAAGTAGATATCATCCTACTTTTACAACTGAATCTCAATTCTTTTCTGAATTAATATTAAGAGAGTACTTGGAAATAAGCTAAGAGAATTAAAAACAGAAACAGCCATACCAAATCACACTTGAGTTGAAATGCTTCATACAGAAACTGCTGGCAATCTCAAGCAAGAGACCCTAAGAAATAGAATCCAAGGAATGCAAACCTAAGCTGTTCCCAATATGCAAGAAACATCCCTTTGTACAGGCACAGCTAAGCTGTCAGAAACCAAGCTGCAGAATGACAGCCATTGAAAATGGCCATGATTTGGATCATCCTTTTGGCATAAACTTAAAAAGTGAAGCAGAGCTTATAAACGGTACTGAAGGGCCCATGGAGCCAGTTCCAATGATTTATCCCAGCAATGGCATCAGCATAGCAAAATTTCATATGAGAACGTCTCTAGAACTGATGGACAAAAAGTACCTCCAGTAAAGCACTCGGTCCTTTGATGCTCCATCTTAACAGCTTATCAAGGAAGTATAGCAATTACCAAGAACTCCTCATAAAAATAAATCATGATTTTGCTTGAAAACGTTTTTTCATTCATTTAATGAAATCTGTTAAGCAGAGAGAAGTGATGGATCTTCTTAGGGCTAGACGCTGCCACATCGCTGAGAAGATGGAGGTAGAAGATGGGGTAGCTTGGTAGAGACTTCTTGTTGCACATGACAGTGGCATGTGAGATGGCAGCCACTTTCTCCATGTCTCATAAATCAGTTCCTGCCTTGCTCAGCTCAGAGGCTGGGTTGGGAAAATTACAGTAATTTGAGGAAATAATAGTCTATATTCAAATAAATTTTTTTCAAAGTGTTTTCTCTATTATAATAAATGATTTGTACCAAAAAAAAAAAAATTGTATTAAACTCTATCATCTCCATTTTTCAATTAAACAATGCCATGTGAAATTAGAGCATATAACAAAGCTTCAGAAATGTCAGACTGTCGGACCTTTCAAGACTGAAATATTTCATTTTGAAATAAAAGCCTTCTAAGTTTCACTGCTCCCTCCCTCCACACACAATTCTGTTTGAGCAAAATCCACACCTAATTTGAAATTATTTCACACCTCTGAATACACTGCAAACATCCATTTACATCACACCTAATGTTAATTAAAACAAAACACCACATTATCTCTCTCTGAGCAGCAATCAGGTGATAGCAGCATTACTAAGTTAATAGTCTTCTTGGCTATCAAGATCCAAACCCATTTCAGAAAAGTAAAAGGTGCCATATTCTCTTGCCCATCTCACCAACCACTGCAATCTTTAAGATATCATACAGTAAAATCAGCATCTCTGGCTCTTTATCTATGTCTTTATCCTGACCAGGGTAAGAAAGCTAATAATTTCCTCAGATACTTTGCAGGTGTGGGTGTAAATATGGTGAGATGGTGATCTCTGTAGCTTCAAGATGGGAGGAAATTGCTTATTATTTATCTGGGGCCATCTGAGGTCTGGAGTGCTGTCTTTCCAAGATGCGTCAATGTAAAACCACACATTGAAATCCACTGTGTTTAAGTTCAGAAATTGTTCTTTTGTTCTAAACCAAGTGATTGCAGAGTATCTAATTGAAATAATTGAGTAAGATACCTCAATGTAATTCCACTCAAGCCAGCTTCTGAGACCTTTATCTTCAGATCTTATTCAAATAGTCTGACACTGATGTCAGTACAAAATTGCTTGAGTAAAGACCTCTGAAGAGTTAGGTAAGCATTACACTTCACCACTTGGCTGACAGGAAGAATTGACTTATGTTTAAGGCATTTAATTTCAAATTATCAAAGGAAGAGTATCTTTCTTAGCTGCCACCAACCCCTTGTATTTTTTGAATAATCATCTTTTCAGAACCATGAAATTAACATTTGTTGTATCCTATTGTTTTTCGGTTTAGGTGACTACAAATTCTTTGGGGCAAGATCTACTAAAGCAGTGTTTGCTACTTGATGTTATTATACAGACCAAGAGTAATTAAAAACCAAAGTTTACTGTCATATTATGACACACATAGCCCTATATCCTCTCGAACCCTTCTGCTGTGTCAAATCCTCATTAAGCCCTGTAAGCAATTTTTTTTCAAGGATCTACCTTTACCCAAGTACAACCCTTAGATGTTGGCTCAGAAGAGCCAGAAGAAATAGGGAAGAACTGTACAAGGTTCTCCTCAGAAGAGCCATAAGAGGAACTGATTGCAGATAATATACAAAACATGAAAGGTTCAGTTCACTCCTGGCAGTAACTACCCTCCAAACAGTCCAGAATTAACAAAATTAAGGACAGTAGCACTCCTTGGGCCAAATGCTAAGCTCACTTAAGGAGATGAAGCAATAGAATCACTTTTTTTTCTGAGGAATTATCTGGCCTCTCTGTCTCTAGTGGCATGCAGGCAATAACTCAGATTAGCTGGCACATAAAAACTTACCTGGAGATCATGGACAACTAACACAGTCCATGAGATCTGCCTAAAGCATGAAGATTCACAGAAAAATGAGTATGAGAGGTGGAAAAGATGTCAGACAATTCAGCGCACACCCCCGCCAGCAGATTATTACAACTCATTATCCTCCATATCAGAAAATCATGGGGCTTCTCACTATCTTTTCAGAAGTTCTTCTGAAGTTACTACAATGTTGTCAAAATCACCAAGCGACCTTTTCCCTTTCTTACGCTCATCATTGTATCTTAATTTCTTTTTTCACTAAAATTTCTATATATCGACAAACTTTGGGAACAATTTAAAACAGAATAACCAGAGTTTGACTGAAACTATTAGAGCTGTTAGAGTTTATGAACCTTGCGAGTTTATTCACAGCAATAAAAATCACCATGACTTGCTTCTGGTGATGAAGACTACTTCATGGGCTCTAAAATCATGGGGATTTTAATACAGAAGCTCCTTCTGCATTGATACTTATTCCTAGAGAAAATATTTCAAAGAGAAAAGTTAGATCTATGGCTGATCTTCCAGTCTACTTATGCCATTCTTGTGACTAAAAGATACCAGAAAGTTTTCCTAATAGTGCAACTGGGGATTCAGCTTGAGAACACCCTCGCCTTTATTCGCTCAGTATGAAAGTTGCTTTCTGTCACCAGCTCCCCTCAGCCCAGCATAAAACGCAGATCACTGTGAGCATAGAGCCTGGCACTTTAAATACACTGAGCTTCTCTGTTCATATCAGCAAAGCTAATCTAATGTGTGCAGAGTCATCCATGGAGCCTGATACTATCTCTGAATGCCTCTATGCATGCAAATCATATCTGCTCTATTAATTTTTTTTCAGCAGCACATAAAACAAAACACTTGATTGCAATTTTAAATGCTCTTATTCTAGTAGAAAACTGATTTTTCTTAGGCCCAGCAATTTTTTAACTTCTTCATTCATGTCAAACTGTGGAACATCCGAAGCTCCCAAGATTTTTATACACTGCTTCTTGAAATCTGAGTGTCTATTATGGTCCTCATCTCCTACCAAAGTCAACAGAAACATATAGCATTCAGCATAACAGAGAACTAAGGTGCTTTTAATCTTAGGCCTCCAACGTGGTTTACGTGGCAGGAGAGACATGAGATGGCCAACAAGCCTGAAAAATTGTGTGTATATCACGAACTACTGAGTCTGTTCAGAGCAGAAAATTAAAATAAGCTTTCTACACTGCCTCCTTTCCCAGAGGATCCAGAACTATGGGCCAAAGGTCTAAAATTGAGACCTAGTTTTAGAGGTCTAAATGGTCTAAAATTAGGTCTCCTTGGCTTAGCCAGGAGGAGTCCACATTTGAAGACACAGACTCACTCAGAGACTCTAGCTTCCAGGGGTAGAGATCTGATGAAGACTAGATTTCAGATGTTGAGCTCTCCCAAACATACCTCCAGGAATCAAGCCTCACCCACAACCTACCAATGCAACGGAGCACTAACAGTAATGCTGCCTATTCTGCAACACAAGCAATTTGTACTCTGCAACCTCTCCTCATGCAATAGATATGTTGCAAAATGGCAAAGACCCTCGCCTTATATGATTCAAACCCACTAATTGCTGGTGTTCCCCACAGTGTACTTAGAGACATACTGAATGCATTTGTCAGACAGGTACTAGCAAGCAAGCTGTGAACCGCAAAACTCCAAAATGTCCTGTGACTTACCTGCATCAGTACCGGGAACTGGAACACTCATCTCAAAGGAAATCTTCTTGGCACATCTCTCCTCACCCTCCCCAAGTAGGTTTCACTTACATATACAAAAATTAATAATAAATAAAATAAATAGAAGATTCTGAAATATTCCTGGGCTGATGCCTCATTTCTCATGCCAGGACTTTGCCTACATAGCTGTTTCACTATGGGTGGCCAAGCAGTCACTTGGGTAGGCAAGAATTTTTGATGCTATGGGATCTAACAAGCTGGAAGCAAAGGAATTGACCAATAGTTGAAATACATCAAATGGGCAGCTCATTCAACTGCTGACCAGCCTAGGGGGTAGCTCCCGGTAATTGGGAGAAGCTAGCAGTGTCATGGCATCACAGAATGGTGGGTAGCCAGTGGAACAGGCCAGGTGGGTTCACAATATTTACGAAAGCATGGCAATTTTCCAAGCAGGTTTCCGTGAAGCTGGAGAACCAGACAACCAAGCAACGCAAAACCCAATCAACATTTTCAAAAGAGTAAGTGTTGCATCAGAAAACTTACGATCGGGTCTATTAATCAAACATCACTTCCTCACGCATGCTAAGACTGTGAATGGGAAGCACCTGGCTGTTGTTAGCAAATCCTATTTCTTCCTCCTCCTCAGACTTGATACACAAACAGCTGACAGCTTGGACAGATATGTGGAGCACTGAATGGATTGTGCAACAGCTTTGTGCTCTGCTTACAGGAAAAAGAGGAGAGAGGAAGTGAGAATTTAAATGGTAATGCTCCCTTTTTCTCCATTTAAATACTCTTTGACTCTGTCATAAATTCTCCACACATCCTAGGCAAGTTAACAAGCAATCCGTACTGTTAAATGAAAGTAGCAACAATCAGTTCACCTGGTATCTGGGAAACTGGAGCAATGTGGAAGAAAGATGAAGAGAAATTACCATTACAGAATATGAAGAATCCAAAGTTAACATTTGAAAACACCCTTTTCAGACACCTTCAGTTTATGAATGCAGACATTGCATACTGGTGCTGGTTACGTTCTGAGAAACTCAGTGTATTCCCTACTAAGCCTCCGTATCACAGGAGACATCATTTTACAGATGGTCTGGAAAGCACCAAATAGAACATTGTCCAGACTTATGTAGCTCTGAATCAAATTAAATTAACACTTGTATTACATTATTACAGATGCAGCTAAATGTTGTTCACTTGTCCTCAGCCAAACAACCTTCAAGTCTGTGGGGAATAACCCAGGAGTCACAAACTTAATTAGTAGTTTCACTCAGGCACCAGGTAAAGTCTGTAAGAAGTAGTGATCAAGGCAGTTTAATTTTCCTTCAATATGCTCCTGTATTATAAAGTCTATATTAATAAACTAAACAGAACACATTACAGCATCCACTGCAAAACCAAGAAACAAAGCTGTAAAGCTATTTGATGCTTTTCTAAATATGAGCCGAATTTTATAGCTGTCTATTAACTACTCCTTTTATACCTAACATTTTGGAAGAAGAACTATACAGAGGAACCCATGCCATCCCACTTCGGTTTCTAGAGACACGAACATGCATTTGATTTCTTAATTTTAGTTCTGGCTGTGATCGTTCTAGGATTCACTTCCTTCCTCCTCACATATGTAATCATCACCATTATGTGGCCAGTCTGTGTCAAGACAGTATTTAACATAAACCATACTGATGACAGAGCATCTCTGCATTTTTACTGCTACCTGCGTGATGCCGAGCACGAGTACAATTCCTATCACTTACAACAGTCCCTCACCACTCCAGACTATTCAGGGGAGCAGAGGAACTCCGTGAGTCAAAAAACAACCTACAGCAAAATACAGAAAGCTCAAAGTCATCTGCAGCTGGAACAAGAAGTGCTGAAAAGATTCAGAGACATCTTCCTGATCTGCTGCTACCAGAAGTTCATCAGTAGTTTCTCAGGTTATACAGTACCAGCTTTTCTACTGTCCATTCAGTAGTTACCTCATGAATTTAAAAAGTCAAAAGCTTTGACCTTCTTAGATATTTGCACATGTTCTTCTCAGGAACGCTATAACTGATATGAACAGGGCAACTCACAGTTACAATTCACTTGCCAGTTCAGGTACTGAAGTGTTTGATGAAGCAGAGCACAACAAAGAAATATATTCAAATACATTCATTACTTCAGCCTCCCGTTTGTTTCCCCCACCAAAAACCCAACACAATGTATTTTATTTGTAGGCTTAATTGCTGTTTAATTCCTGTCCTTTCCCCTCTACTTTCTCATGTGTGTTGGAGTTTGCGTTGGTGTTCCTGTAATCTATTTAGATTGCAGGGCTCTTTTCTGAGCAACAGCTCATCTGGGAGTTTTGTTGCTTTTAACAAATGGGGCTCATTTTTCTTTTGACATTTCTCTGTACCACAGTATCAAAAGTGACAATAAATTCTATTTCTGATCCTTCAAATCTGTCTTATAGCTAAACTATGTATTTTCCCTCCTACACCTTCCTTTCATATTGTGACCCCTGGCTCGCCTCAGCCTCCACACCACATTTCCCTCCCACATGATCTCTAATTTTAAACCAAGCGTGGATGACTGGCTTTTATGTATAGCTCAATCAGACAGTTGGAATTCAGGAGGTACAGAGAGAAATGTATACATGGTATAGGTCACATTAAATAATGATATATGGCCACAGCTTTAAAAATCCCTCCTTCTTCCATGCATGAAACCTTCCTTTACATCTTAGCATATATTAGGAGTGTAATGTTGACTGATATCCACAGGCAGTGAAAGTCTATGTGCTTTATAAAAAAGGCTCACAGAAAGAGACAAGCTTTTCCATTATTTCAAGGAGTCTATCTCTTAGTCTAACAACGTCAAAATCTGAATGCCTTCCTACAGAATGTAACTCTTCAACAAATATGGAGTAACAGAGCTGCCCAAGAAATACATGGCATGTGACAAGACACGAAAGCTATCTCAGAAGAAGCCTTGCTTCCAGAGAGTTGGGTTAATAATACCATGAGGGTAGGAAACACATTCCCTTCCCCTTCCTCACACCTTTCTTCCCCCAGCAAACATTGTAAAGGGAGTTCCTGAGCCAATGTCTATTTCTTTATTCATATCTCTACTATACAGACACTAGCCCTTCACTTACATTTCATCTGTGTCACTAGGTTTCAGCTTTTCCTGTTTACAGTTGGTGTACCAGTATGGTAGCAGTGCCATTAGGATAATTACAGTAGTTAAGATAGGACTCCCTCACATACTATCAAGAGTCCTTTTGTGTCTCAATAATGAGGTCAGCAGTTTCCAAGATTCACAGAACAAGGACAAATTGTTTTGACAGTGTGCCAGATTTACTCCCAAGATGGCCTGTACACCTCCTGCTTCTCTGCATTACCATTCCATGCTACTGTGTGCTGCAGGCTTTTCTTCCACAAGAGGAACCGCATCAAGCAGAAGCTCCTATCCTAAGGACTACCACCAGCACAGAGGCCACGGAGGCCATTATTTCTGTTCAGATAATTAGAAAAGCAGTGGAGAGGGGGGAAGGAGAGGAATCACAGGCCAAAACACTGCGTACTACTAAGCTGTTGTTACAGCGCGAGTGAGAAGAGGAAACACAACCTCTCTCTGCTCAGCTCTAGCCTGTGAGATCTGACCATCCAGATTTTGTTTAGCATTTAGTCTCATGTCCCAGTCAAGTCTCAGTTAACTCAGTTATCTCCAATAATACATAAATAGCATACTATTTCCCTTCACAGGATTCCACTAAGACAAATGTAAGCTTTTAATTAAATGGTATTTTTGTTAGATTTGTCTTTTATTACATTAAAAATTTATGAATCTTCTCTATAGCCATTTCCTCAATTCATACCAATGCATTACAATTCATACTGAGGCACCAGAATTACTCATAGAACCACACTTCACAGACCTAATGACTTTAAGTAGGCTTGACTGTGTATTTAAATTGAAGATAAGATAACAACAGATAAACCAGCCTCAAAACAGGTTACAGCTGAACTCCAGGACCCTAGTACAAAATTGGTACTGAAACTATCACTGTGGTACATACACAATTCTCAGCAGGTACGCAGAGAGTAAGTTTCATAGAAGGCACAACAGCTGACTTTGGAAAAGCAGTGTCTACCTATTGTTCAAGCAATATAAAAGCACCCTGCATTCAACGTAAGTGGTGAGTCACTGCCAGAATTGCTTATTTCTCCTCTCCATGGAGTGTTAACCTTGGCTACACAAATTGTGAGGCTCTTAGTGTAAGGTCTGCTGTTCTATGCTTCCTCACCATTTTACAGAAGAAGCAGTACACACCAACAATTGTGTTACACAAGATTTTGTGGTCTTTCAATACACCTTGAGCCATGTACCATCTTCTCAGCTAAAGCTCATACTGTATCTGTGCAGCAAGCATTTCACTCAGCTGTTGCTATAGCTGTATGTTATGAAACTTCCTAAACATGCAATGTATCAGCTTTTGGCACAGCTTTCTTGAGTAGGTGTGCTGTGCAAAGCATTTGTC
Source organism: Chrysolophus pictus (assembly GCA_037305975.1). Classification (NCBI taxonomy): domain Eukaryota; kingdom Metazoa; phylum Chordata; class Aves; order Galliformes; family Phasianidae; genus Chrysolophus; species Chrysolophus pictus. The sequence continues at coordinate 25,310,095 of CM074580.1, read as the reverse complement.
AGGACTAGTGTGCACTAAATAGCATTCTGTGGGCCTCCGGATCTACAGTTTCTATTGCTTTGAGTACCATAGGGCCAAGTTTCCTCTGGTCAGAAGAGCCAAAGGATGTTCTGCATTCACATACACATAGACAGAAGGAGAAGAGGACCATGACTAAAATGCAGGATGAGTCCAGCACCAATGAATTTTTAAATCTCATACTTGCATCAGTTTAAGAAAAAGTTTTCCATTTAGACGTGCTCCAAAATGCAGACTTACACAAAACAAAAGCCTCTGGGCAAAAACATTTCTGATACCTTCCAGGAAGATAGAAGGAGCCAGGAAACAGACACTTGGTATAAAATATTTTCCTGAAGTATGTCTATAGAAAAGCTCTGGGATTTTGTCGATTTTATGAAGCATCTCCTTTAGATAACATGACATAGTTGGGATACTTTGAAATTACTAAAGGCTTTACTCCGAGGGGTTTTGCTGCCTTAGGACACAGTGACACCATGTGGTCAACTGCTTAGCCCAGAAACCTACACTAAGGAAAGAGCAGACTTTCTTTATTTTTCTTTCTCTTAATTAGATTTAGATTTAGGGATGCTCAGATGCAACTGCATATTGACTGGTAAGAGTAAACTCAGATAGAACAACCTGCAGCTGAACAAATACACAAAACAAAGCCATTCTGGATTTCAGCATGTATTCAAAAGCTTACAAAAATGTCATCAGAAAATGCACCAGTAAGTTCAGAAAGTAAATATTATCCATTAGCACAGTTTGCACACGTGCCAAAATTTCATATTCATTTGATAGATACAAACTAATGATAGAACTATAATTCTGTGTTCCATAAAAGTGCACCTGGAAGGTGTGCCTACCCTATGGTTTAATTTTGCAGTAACACCATCAAAAAAATGAAATTAATTTGAAAAGTTTTGAAAAGATTCCTGCCTTGCTCTCATGGTTTGTTTGTGTTCCAAGTAATTACAAGTACCTCATTTAGTTTTACAGAGAGACCTCAGGAGAACATTTAAATTCACAAGTGGGAACACTGCTGCTAGAAATGTTCTCAGTGGAAGAGTGCATTATATAATATGGTGATTGATGTGATGAATCATCCCTCCCTAGTACAGCTCATATTTTCCAGATCAAGTACTGCACATTCAAAAGGTACAACTCATGAAGAATGGTAAGAATGAGCAGATATCTTCTTTGAAAGAGAGAGACAAAGGCAGACAGTAAGAGAGATGAAAATTCAGTACTTATATATACTATAAACAGAGGAATACATAAAATCAACTCTTCACTCATTGCTGTCAAAAATACATATAATGTTCACTAAAAAGTGTGTATTTGGGGCAGGGTTCAGAATGCATTGCTCTCAAGAGCAGGAAGGAAGAAAAAGCCTAAGAAACATAACTCTTGATTGCAGAGGCTTTGAAAAGTTATTTTCCATAAACGTTGCTTTTTGTATTCGTTAGATAGACAACATGCTGATATAGTTTTTTGTTCAGTACTGAATGCCAGGTGGACAGTTTACTTAAACACTATCAAAGTGCAACTGAATTTAAATTCAATATGTTGGTTTAAAAAGTGACGTAACAAGATTTCCACCTACACAGATGATAATTTAGACCTTGGGAAGAAACAGCTAGGCACTGGACTTCCAGTTTCTTCAAATAGGAGGCTGAGCAGGGGAATGAATGACCTGAGCCCTCGAATTCTGTGACCCTGACTAGTGAGATTATGCTGCCATCTTGTGACTTACGTGTTTTACTTCTCCACAGTGGCACCAATACGACCCCTACACCAGGAGGACAGTACGTCTTCCTGGTATGAAAGTGCAACATGTTCTGAGCAACTGAGCTCTTCTTTGTATATGGACCTCTATCTTCCTTCCTTAGCTCTCTTATCTATGACTACCGGGCCACACGCTTCGGTGACACTTCCACTGCTAATGGCTTAGATATCCATGGACAGGACCAGGTAAAGACCGGAGGAAGACCTGCAGAAGTGATGACACCCACAGTTTAAAGGAGGAGGGTTTTGCAGTAAAGGCTACAGAACGTCCCCCTGCTGCCAAGAGAATCACCCACATTGGAAAGCAAAACACAACTTAGCCAGCATTTAGATATGACAGCATGTAGTGAAAAAAGACATATTCTTTACATCTGGGAAGGAGAATTATTATAATTGATTACACAGTTTTGCACAGTGATGATGAATTTTTCCTCTCTAGGTTCCCGAGTGTAGAGCTTGTATATTTACAGCGGAATTTTTCATGTTTAAAAAAAGTGTATTATGATTGACTATACTCTGAATCTACAGGAGGTTGTTCCATCTGGCCAAATGAAACACAACAGCTGTATGTCACAGTGGGTATGATGTTCCCTTGAAACAAAACACTTCAGTTGCAGTGACTGCCCTTTGGAGTGCCTGGAAAAAGCTTAGCACAGCTGCAATCATATTGAAAAGCAAGCTGGGTAACTCTGCTAGTAATCTTCTGATTCTTATTCATAGCTCAACTGTCTGTGCTTCCAACAACATTCATTCCCAGGATACTTCAGAAGTGACAGACCTAGAATAAAACCTTGAAATGCGCATGCAAGGAAAGAATTCCAGGTGCAAGCAGGCTTGAAAAGCCTGAGATATGTAGGTGGTAGTTCTGAGCTAGGATACACATCCTAAAAAGCCCACAGAAGGAAGCACAACAGAAAGGTCCCCTCAATAAATGACTGGAGACAAATCACCAGTCTTTCTTTATCACTATCAAAGCCTCAAACACAATTTTACACCTAAATTACTGAAATATTTCCCTTCTAATCCTTGTATGCTGAAGTAAATCAATGCATTTAGACTTTGTCTACAGTTTACAAGATGTTATATTTTCTTCAGGGCTTGGCATAACAGAACGAGGGTTCCCACCTACCATCTGAAGTTTGTATTTGTCTGCTCCTGTATTTGAGGAGGCCAATTGGATTGCATTGACTGTATGAATGGAAGCTCTAAACTTGTGACAGTGAGGACTGTATACTTCCTTAAAACTAAGGAACATAAAACTAAAATACTAAAACATTCAGGCAAATACACAGCCAGCTGAACCATCTCTGTGAGACAGTCATAATAATAATTACTGCTGTAGTGGTGCAAAGCATTGGGCAAATTTACAGCCAATGCATTTACAATCAATACATTTACAAAGTTTAGTCAAGAAATAAAATGAAGTCATGTGGTTACAGTCCCTCTCAGTAAGTCAGATGACAGATAACAAAGACCTTCCTTAATGATCATTTGTTCCTTCAGAACATAAGGAAGGTGTCACAAATTTCTTTCTTTCCAACATTCCTGACAGTGCAATTTGTCAGGAGAGACATTTGCTATGGTCATGTGAGGAGCAGTCACTTACACTCTGCTGCACGTTAGCAAAGACCCATCTGACATGGAACATCACAATGCAGGAGAGATGCTGCAGCTGCACAGTGCATGGGCCTGAGATCTAGGAGAACAATTGTTTCTGCAACTGAAAATGCTTTCTACTCTTGAGAGCCACTTTCTGATCCCCCTCTTAAAAGCCTAAAGTGAGTTTCAGTTCTAATGGCTAACTGCTACACCTGCTTTGTAAAAACACAATATGCTACTTAAATAAGGAATAGAAGAATTAAATCATCTCACATCAAATCTTATCTTTAATATGATGTATCCATCTCATAGAATGGAGTTCATTATTTTCCCTTCCTTTCTAGTCAGCACTAACTGATACTGATGAAGCATGCAGCATCAATGAGACATCATTTCCAGAGTGCTGGAGCTGTAGACAGATCTTGATGACTATGCAGGGAAGAAAAACTCCTGTCATCAGCACATACATGAAACTGGTATACTCCTATATATATAAATTCAGGACAACACCTGGTGAGCTGAAATAAGAACCCTATACAGCAGACTGATACTGCCTCTTTTCCTCAGAAAGGGAAGGAAAACTTTTCTACAAGAGCAGGAGATATTCTACTGTCAGAAAACCTGTACAAATCCAGACTAATGTTCAAGATTTGCTGATGCTTTTTGCAGGATGGCAGTAAACCAAGGATACACTGGACATTCATAGCTGGCAAGAACACAATCTCTCTCTCAATCAAGCAAACTTCATCCACATATGTAAAAAAGACACTTGCTAATGATAAAGGTAAGAAAGTAGTTCTATTTCCCTGCAGAAATTATTGCTATGGCAGCATTTGCATCTCTCTGTTTTGAAAGCCCACCTCCAGACACACATTTTATTTGGGGACAAAATCCACCTCTGCAACAACAGTTTGCCTGTGCCTGCCATTTCTCCCTTGTTTCACAAAGAGGGATTAAGGAATACCACAAGATCAGGGTGAACCCCTCAGCCTTGGAGCAAATAACGTCTTTATATCTCCCTCATATGTAGTCTTCCCTCTATAAGAGTAATATAGAAAGTTTAAAATGGCTTCCACTACTCCTCTTCCTTCTCTGGTGCAATCCATTCCCAGAACAGATTCAGATTGCAGTAGCAATTTGGACAGCCAATGGACTCACAAAGACCTCAGTCCATTCCAGTATTAACTGAAGTATGTTGTATTGCCCTTCCTTTCAAACCTACTTCATCACAATAATCTGTAATACAGATATTTTCAAGATACAGAACTCCCTTTTATTATCTTTATCCACAATGAGAGCTCAAAAGTTGGCATTTTTATAATGAAAGAAATGAGGGAAGAAAGAAATGCAGGTTCAGAAAACCTAACAGAGTGAAATAGGCTAAAATGGAAGAGAACAGAACAAAAGAGAAACGGACAAGGAAGAAATAAACATTAAACCCCGGAGGCTCTTCCCTGAAGCGAACAAGGTAGTAGTACCCCCTGTGCCTGCTGGTCTGCAGAAGTCAGAGTTCTCTGAGGGTGCTGCAGAACTGCCGGGCAAGCAAATTGTGCTGATCAAAACATCTCTTTCTTCAGTGAAATATTTTTTTTTAATACTAAATGGCTTGTGAGATACCAGAGATTTTTCTTTTTCTTTTCTTTTTTTCTCTCTCTTTTTCAACTGAGGTCTATTTGGAGACACTTGACCTGACGCTGTCACTTTCAGAGAGATGAAAACAATAAAAACATATTAGAAAGAGAAGCTTTTCGTTTTCAGACTTCTTTAATGAAAACCTAAAATACAGAAAGAAAAATCATACAGAGAAAAAAGCATTCCTGACTATTTCTACACAGAACTTTGCACAGCCAGAAGGGCAGAGATACTCTTCTGCTTCCCAGGATAACTGCATTTCTGCCCATAGCATCCTAAGACACCTTCCATCTAGAACCTCCTTGACTCTGCACTAAATGCATGCATTGAACAACAGAGAAATCATCCCTTACTTTTTACGTGTAGCAGGAGGGGGGCTCTTGTCTTCCAAGAATGCCACATCATAAGGAGAACTTTATTCTACAGAGTAACAGGAAAGCAGTTGAGACATGCACAGGCATTACTCAATTCAGGGCTCTATGTACAGTGATTTAGCCTGAACAGATGGCTAGGAGGTTATAAAAGAAATGTGTTTTACTATATGAGTGTGAAATGAAATGACTCTTTTGCCAAAGTTGGCTAAGAGTCAGAACAGCCGCAGAGAATACATAGAATTTATGAGACTAACCTCTGGATTCCTTCCTGAGCCCAGGAAATTGCATTCCTTTGAGATCTGCACTGACGTTCATTAGCAATGAAAAATTATGCTCTTTTGCAAGGAGCAAGATAGGAAGGTAGAAGCACTGAAAAGTCAAATTGTCTTACATGAGAAAGGAATAAAAAGAATAGGAAGTCAGTCCTCAAAATTTCTACTCTCCTCTCACTCCAGAGAAAGGGAAAAGTTGCACTTGCAAAGGATAGAGAGCAAATGTTCTCAGAAATTCAAGATAAGAATTTTTCTTAAATTTGTAAATTGGCAAGTAGAGAGGTATTACCTGCTTCAGTCCATTACTGTCCTGTGTATGGTGTTTTCTATACGGCTAGTCGGGCACACAAAAATGATGAAGAAAAAATGCCTAGAAAACAAATAACACAGAAAATTAAGGAGAGAAAGGAGACAGCTCTGGCCCAAGTATAACTAAACTCTCTCTACTTAGGAACTCCTAGGTGCTCTTTATGATCAAAGCTTTCTTTCAGGTGTCAAAAGATGAAAAGCCCACTTATGGTGGCTTTTTTGAAGCAGTTCTTTTACTAATGGGCAGTGATTCTTTAGGCTATGCAAAATATACATCAAAGCCAGAGACAATTGAACAAAAGAAAAAAAGATAATGTTTGTCTCCAGTCCTCTCACCCCTCTTCTGGGCATGGGCACAATATTCCAGATGCAGTAAGGGAAACACAGGACACAAGTACCCTAAATAAGAGTCAAGTATCCTGAGGAAACTAAATTAGTAAAAGACTAACTTCACATTGTATGATGTGTCAGGCATTGGCCGATAAAATAAAGCTTTCACCTCATGAAACAAATACCAAAATTTCAAAACTTGCTGTTCTAATGTAGAATAAAATTCAAGATTTTTTTCTGAACCCATCATAACAAATCACAGGGACAATAAACAACTTGCTGATCAGAATACTAGTTTGGAGAGTGTGACCAGGCAGAGCAGAGGTACGTGTCTCAGCCTCCTTATCTTTCAAAACTCTACTAATTTCTCTCATATTGGAATCTGTTTCTTCCCACAAAAATATTTCAGTTTCATATTTACTTTCTTCTAACAGAGGATGCATGGAACTGTCATTAACTGCCTGGTCAAATTCATCCTTCGGTTTCCACAGAAGACAACATCTAAGACATGTAGACATCCCAGAAAACAGTAGGTGATACCACATCCTCTCCTGAGGTATTCATGCATTTGCTGCAGAAAGTCACAGGTTCCTGTACCCGTTCTTCTGATTGTGAATATAAGGTGTGAGTAGTGCACACCATTTTAAAGGATAAACAAGCACATATTTAACCTGTTGTGAACTGGGATATTTCAGACAAATACAGAGAAACTGAATATACCATCTCGCAAGCAGGATTTTCAAATTGATCCTGATCTTACAGGGATATTGTCTTCTTGAATTGTAATTCAACCTATAGAAAATAGGAAGGTTAGGAGGCTGGTTATAAGTCATGGAAGGCTTCAGATGACTTTACAGCATTTTACCTGCCTCATACTATGCACAGGAACGTACATATTCTTCATAAAGTTGTAGCTACATACAGTTTGATAACCACAAAGATTTCTTTTTATGTTATCTGCACCAATTGTCATGCAGTTGAGAGAAGAATCCCCCTATACATAAACTGCCACTTGCAAACTTATCCTGAAAGGTGAAAAAACATGCTTATCAGTACATAAGGACCTTACAAACATACCTTTCACTGGAAAGCAACATGATCGTGTTCCACTTTCCATCAGACAGTGCACATTCTGCTAGAACAACCATGAAGACAAAATAATGTGTCTTCTCTGCAGCCCTTGGCAGCAGTCCAGAGCTGCGTGCTGGGGATTTGAGGGAGCATTGAGAGTTGGTATCTATTCGTTGCAACAATCAACTCTGTCAAGAAAGACATAGAAAATATTTAATTTTTCCTCAAACAAACAAAAACAAAAGCAAACAAACAAACAAACAAAAAGCATAGTAAACATGCAAGCAAAAACGGTTTTCTCTGCTTCAGACCATTTAGCCCAGCATGCTGGTTCTGTCAATGGTCAAAACAGATGTTCACAGAAAAGTCTAAGAACAGGACAAGTCCATAGTGGTAATTCTCCAAAATACTCTTATGATTACATATAATTTGCAGTTCTGAGATTCTGAGCAGAAGAGATAGAGTCTTTACATTTAGTCAGTCTTGATGGATAACTCTCACATAAATTTGTCCACTGCACTAATCAGTAGCTTGTGTACTGGTAAGTCATGTGTGTGGGTTTGTTTGTGCAGCATCTAATATAGAGGGGGTCTACTCTCAACAGATCCAGAGTCCTTACAAAAAGAAAATGCTTGAGGACCAATGGAAAACATAATTGATACAGTAGAAGTGAAGGACAAATATATTTTATTTACTTTAGGATTTATACCTAGTACTAGCAATATTCTGTCATTACCACAAAGGAGCACAGTAAATCAGTATTCATCTCACACCATGTCTGGCAAGAATCAATGACTGGTCAGCAGGCCAAATGCATCGAGTCCAGCTCATACCATCATTCTCAAATTCTGCACAGTGTCATGCACTGACCTCTGTGTCACTGCCAAGTGCTTGAATTCTTGATCTTAGCATCCAGAATTCGTAAACAGCATATATATTCAAAGTAACATCAACCCAACCTGCAAAGTAGATTCTCAGAGCATCAGAGATAGCAGATTGAAAGATCAGCCCTTCCATCTCAAAGACAAGATGTATCACTTATATAAATGTATCACTTATATACACCACTATGTACAAATTGCACTGCTACCAATGTACTTCTCTGATGTCACACAAAGAGGTAATCTGGTCTTCCTGGAGCTGCAATTTCTAGCAACAAAAACTGAAAACCAAACAGGCTGGGTATGAAGAAGAATGCTCTACAGATAGCTATTTTCTGCTAGTGCGACACTAATGGCTTCTCCAGCATTTTGTTCTTGCCCAGTCCTAACAGTATGTCTTTTGAGCCAACACTTGGTCCTGCACCCAGTCTTGGCACTTTTGAGACCTACCACCTCCCTTACACAGTGATATGCTCAAACTAGCTGATTACTGCAGCAGAATTCAGAATCAGCCAGACTAGTTATAACTGAAAGCTCTGCTATTGTTACCTCGGATTAATATAAGGTCACAGGAACTCTAAAAGGCATGGTTTCACTCCCCAGTGCAAGGTATTCTTAGCAGAGCTAGCCTGGAGCACACATTCACAATTTTAACTGAAGTTACTTTAATGTAGACTTCATTCAAGATGTTAGATGTTCAGTGGTTTGAGTCACAGATATAAGCCTAAATTAATAGAATGCAACTCATTAATTATTTTCCCCACACGGTATCTAGAGTCAGGGCACATCTTTATCTTTCACAAACAATTTTTTTTTACTCTGAAAAACACTGAGTTTTAGCTTTCCTATATTTTGGCCTGGACAATGATAAATTATGGTGATGTTTTGCAGGAAATGCCGTGAGGGGTGTTAGTTCATTGGAAACATTAATATTCCTTCTAGCCAAGCTTCACTCAAAATATCACTTTCTGTGCACTACATTTGGCTCAGATTCCTTTTCCAAATTACATATATAGAGCATTAAAAAGTGCAGAATGGGGATTTTTTTTCTGAAATGGCATTACAAAATTCTTAGCAAAATATTACTATAGTCAAAGTTTTGAATGTTTTTTGTCATTAAAAAGTTGTTTTATCTTAGAGCTTGAAAACAAACGATATGATAATGTATTACAAAGCACTGAGTAAGCTTTGAATTTAAAAAAGAAAAAAAAGTGATCTTCCCTGATCATCTTTAGACTTCCAGACACACACACGAAACTGAAAGGGCAGATGGGGAAAGGCCACTTCTAATTACACCTCACAATGCATATTCTCATCTTTCATTTCATTCCTTCCGCCCTTTGGCTGAGAAACAGCCCTGCTTGCAGAAGCCATGCAGACATGCTCCTTCTCCTTGGTAAAAAACTACTACTGTTACAGGAGCACATTTACACTGAAGTCTCCTTGTTCAGAGCAGCTCCTAGTAAAATTCCACCAAAATCTCCAAGATTCAGTACTTTTGCAGAGGCCCCAATGTACAGGTACTTTCTCAAAGATGTTTTATCTCTCTTGTAATTGTGGTTCCCTTTATTCTAATAAAGATAATTGGACTCCTTTCATTCTGAAGTTTCCTCTAAGTTATACCTTACATACATCAAAAATGCTTCAGGATCAGCTTTAGCTTATGTACCTGGTACTTTTAGGTATCCGCTGAAGAGTTTCAAGGGTTTTCTTTCTTTGTCAACTACACAGAGCCTAAGAACATATTTGGCAAAGTATGGGGAACAAACCCATGAAAGAAAGGTCAGTCTCATAAGCTTTTCCAAGGAGCCTTGAAAAGTACAGGGTTCATTGCCCCATGCAGTGCTCAAATTATTTCAACCTGGTGCTCCTGACCAGAAGTCCCTGCAGCTTTTTCTGAAGGGCTGTTAAGAGTCAGATGGAGCTACGCAAATAAAAATTGCATTGTGACATAGAAAACCCACAATGAAAAAGCAAAGCTGTATCCAAAGGTCTCACAGTGTGCAAACAGCCTGTGGCCTGCTTCACTACCAACAACTCTAAAATAATAAGCTATATGTGTGTCACATAGCTCAGATCACATTCACCTAGATTACATCAGATTCAGGGGTGCTGGGCAGTAAGGCTACAGTGGAGATCAAAGAGATTCAAATCACAGATGGGATTTTTTCACAGCAATTACATTCCCTTTGGGGTAGTTGCCTTTCCATGCTGAGAGACCACAAGTTCAAACAGAGCAAAGAAGGAAAACTTTTAGAATGCAGTGACAAGTCAGCAGTCTGTTGTTGCCCAATTACAAATGAGCTATGGAAATGATATTGCCCAAAAAGAGCATTGCAAGATGCATCATTCCCTTTTAACAAATTTATTTGTAGCTGCTTATGTGTGAGACTGCTTCTCAGTTTCTTAGAAAACTCTTCTCATTCTCTTAATAAACACGTAGTGCACAGCGCTGAACAAAAGCAGGACTGATGCAAGCATCAAGCTGAGATCTTTTTGTTCAAGTGAATCTTCTGATGTGCTGTTTCATCTGAAGCACTTTTCAGTTACAAGCAAATTACAAGAAAATATTTCTGCTCTCTTACTGATCTTCTGATCTCCATTTTATTAGTTTTATCAGTTGTGCCTAGCATGGGCTCTCTTTTGCAGCTAAAGATCAATAATCTATAATTAAATAATACCTTTCCCATCGTCCTTGAATAATGTTGCCCATACTCTGCAAGCCTGGAGAAACTACACAAAGCAGCCTGACTCTACAGCCTGCCATTGGTAGAATCTTCATCTCCAAATCAGAAAAATGTCATCTTAGCCCCACTTGTCTAAACTACCTCTTCAGCAGAAGAAATGCTAAGAATTCAAAGCATTGTGCAAAACACTGCAGAATATGATCAAGAGCAAACATAAGCATTTTATTGAAAATAAACCACTTCCAATAACTTGATATTAGTCTCCCTTTGGTTTCCAGTTTCTATTTCCTGAAGATAACTTTAAAACCTGAATTTCAGTGAAGGCCAGCTGAGTCGGCTGACATATTTTCTTGTTTGAATATGGCACAGATTCAGCTAAATCAGCCTTTTCAGTCTTTTTACTGCTTAATCAGTCTTTCAGTTGTTTTTGCCAGTCACCACCCATGGGGTAAATAAAGAGCTTTCAATTGGCTGGCAAAGCTTTAATTTCAGAGTGACAAAACAAAAAGGTCCTGTGTGCTACCATCATCGATGGAGTCACGTTGCAGCTCTCTCCCACCTCGTTTCAACACTGTTTTCCTTGAATGTGACTGCTGAATGTGCCAACAAAACAGACTGTATGAAAGCACCACCGAAAACGTTGTACACGTACTGATGAAAAGTATTTTTCCTTTAGTAGTAGTTTCCTATAGTGAAAGCAAATGTATCTTCTCAGCAGCTCACAATATTGTGATTCAAAATGTACGTCTGTAAACTGCCCACTGAAGACTGAGAAAGTATGTCTTCACCTCAGGAGGGATTAAAACAGATGTGAGTTACATCACAGAACACATTGTACTGCATAAGCCTCACTGTATTCAGTAAAAACAAAAGAACAAAACCATTCATCTCCCAGAAAACCTCATAGCACAGCATGCTGAGCCTGAGACAAATCTAGACGAACGACCCAGATTTTTTTTTACTACTTCAATAAAATAGAAAAATGATGGAGAAAGGAATGTCCGAATATCCAATCTGAACTGCTTAAATGTGTTTGCATTCCCTTGTTGCCACACTTTGTTCTTCTGTCAGGTCCTACCCATTCACCAGCTACCATTTGTGCAGGACGCAGACACACAGAGGACAAACAGAAATGAAGTTGTAATAACAGAAATTCTTACAGATCACCTGGATGGGTGACCAGGAGAGAGAGATCTCTGCTGAGCAATATCCAGCCACCTTCTGAGGAAGGGGCAAGAAATTGGAAGTATGTGAGGGAGCACAGTCTGCATCAGATATATTGCATTAGAGTCCACAGCCGTTTAAGGCCCAAGCATTGCTCCCCTAGGTGAGAAAACTGAGGCTACAATCCTACCTTCAGCAGGATCCAGGCTCCCTGGGGGCAGGAATTCCTCTCAGCAGGAATTTGTGCTCTCTCCAAGGTGAGGTTTTGCTGCCTCAAAGACAGACACCCATCTCCTACTTCCTTCTGTGGTCAGAATGGGATTACAGGAATAAACTGAGCTTCAACATTCAAAAGCAGGTACTTAACACACCTCCATCACTCCCATCTTGAGCAGAGTGCAAAGTACTTCACAAATTTTCCCCCTCCTCTTAGTAGTAAGAGGTTAACAACTGCATAGGAACTCTTCAGCCAAGCAAACAGACAGCTTGTGACTACACTAGGATCACTGCCTGTGTATTTACAGGCATTAAGACAGGCAAAGCCTTCATTCAGGTAATTTCAAGTAAACTGTGCATACACACAGACATATTTTATTTATTGAGTAGTGCAGTGCAAACTTCAGTCTGACATGTAGCATATCTGGAATCAGCAGAAGATACCACCAGTGTAACCTCAATCAGATTTATTTCTTCTGGTTTTTGAAGTATCAGAAACAAATGTTACTGCTGCACTTCAGAATAAATCAGAAGAGTGCCTCTTCACTCAGCTGGGATCTGAAATGTAGCCCCATTTTTCTAGAAAAATGTGAGCAAATAATATACCAAGAGGAAAGGTAAGTGCATGTACTGATATATTATTCCAAAAAGCCACTGTTTGTATCTAGGTTAGTTAAAGGTGTAATACAATTCAATGGAGATCTCTCCTTTGAGATTATTTTCTGCTGCAAGGGGAGAGGGACAGAAACTGAAGGCAAAGCCAGCTCAGTACAAATGCAACCTGCACGTCACCATGCAGGGTCTTCTCCAGCACAAAGGCACATCAGATGGTGTCAGTCTACACTGCACCTGGGGGCAAGATAGTACTCAAAAAACTCAAAAATGGGAAATTACTCAGGAAGACTTTGGCCCTAATACAGTAAGAAATGAAATACTAATCCTGCTGCCACTGCTGATGGCAATATCTCTACTATAGATTGCTCTTAGGAATGTCTGAGTTCATCAGGTGTTTCCAGAAAAAGGCTTGTATCCTTTGCCAGGCATCTTCTTGTGCTCTGGCATGCTCCCTCCACTGCCCTCCCCACTGCACAAACACCCCAAGCACTTTGTGGATTGAAGACTGGCACAGAGGCAGGTATGGTGGCTCCAAAAGGTGTCCTGCTCCAGAATAGGAGCAAAACTCCACCTTCTGTCCACACTGATGAAGACGCTGAACAGCATCCCGGCAGTAAAGGTCACTTTTCCAGTTCTTGTCATCCAGCCCTGACAGGAAGAGGAACTTGGCCAAGGACTTCTCCACGGGAATGCGACTATCCCAAGTCGCTGGGTCTCTGTGATCATCTAGGATATCTGAAAAATCTACAAGACCAGACTCCTCACTAGTCTTCATTCTCCCCAAGTCATATGGGTGGGCAGGAATAGTGAAGCCATCTCCCCTTAGAGGAATGAAAGAATTAAAGCCACTTCCAGATATGCTGACAGCTGCCTTGATGCCAGGTAGAAACGTGGCCATGGAAAGGGCTAGATCAGCTCCTTTAGACAAGCCCAAAACACCAATCCCAGCATCTTTCACCTGAAAGACAGTTATGAAACAGCCATTATCAACTATTCATATCCTGGGCTGGCATAACATCTCTCCTTTTGCTTCTTTACTCTTCATTAAAAACTCCCATTTTTTTTTTTACCCATTCCTTTTCTCTGTTTGGGTACTATCAATCCCTTATTGATTCCCTCATAAGAGCAACTGTGAATTCTACAGCTCCTCAACATTTCCTCTCCTGTAACACATTTTCTTCCTGGTTAACTCCATAGACAAAGCCTCTTTGCTTCTTCAGCATCCTGGCTTGATACTTCCTCTCAGTGCTGTAATTTTACTGCTCTTGCCTCCAAAAACTCATCGTAGTCTTCTCTCTTTGGGCCCCCTGTGGAAAAACACTCTTCCATTGGTTTACTTGTTTTGATTGTCTTTCTTGACATTGGTTTTTAAAACTCTGCTACAGCTGACCTATTAACTTCTGTTACATCTTGGAACACATAAAGTTCATTATGCTTGAGGCTGAGTAAATTCAACAACTGTTTAAATGAATTTTTAATTATAGTGAAGGCTCTTCACCACAGATTCACCTTGTAATGTGCCCTGGTCCTGTAAGATACTCTGGAAGTTTCACAGCTCTATGAGGAACAACACAAACAGCAAGGCTGAATTTTGCTCTCAAAACTGACTAAATCCCTGGTATCCAAGTGGTAGCAAACAACAATTTTGTTAAATGAACACCACATTAATTAGCATTCCATTCAAAGCTTAAATTATACTTCTCTTAGTTTCTTTTACTTTAAGTATAATGATATATTGCTATGAAAGTATTTTTCTCATTCCAGGTACTTACTCAAATATAACCCCAGCATTTAAAAACAAGGCATACTCTCTCATGCTGCAACTTCAAGAGATTCTGTTGTTACAGTGTTCTATTACTGCCCTGTGAAACTTTGTCAGAATCAAAAATCTGTATGTCAGATTGTCTGGAAAAAGTCAATGGATTTTTTTCTCTTCTAAAATCTTGTAAAAAAATAAGATCATCTGCCTAAGCAGCACTAGTCCAGGAACTGTTTTGATGTAAATCTTATACAAATACTGGTTTGCATAACAACATTCCACAGATGGCCATAAGGTGCTCTGCAAAGCAGTTATCCAACTATTTGCAAAACTGAGGCACATTCTTTTCCATTTAAGATCATACTGCCTTTCAGACATGCTGTCTCCCTCTTCACCTCAGAAACTCAGCTACATTCAGTGATGTACAGCATTTCACACTAAGAAATTAGGAAACAGTTTACAGTAGGAAGAGTACCATAATTTGTCTCCTACCTGCTGCTGCTTTTGCAAAAAGTCTATAGCCTCCTGAAAATAATCCAGTTCAAGAACCTCTGGCATAGCAGGCAGATCTTCAAAGGCCATGTAAGCCAGAGCTAGAGTCACAAAGCCTCTGCTAGCCAGAAGACTTGCTCTGTATTCAACAAGTCCTCCTCCAGATCCATACAGATCGATAAGACCAGGGAATGGTCCAGGTCCTGCAATGAAAGCAATATATATATAGGTGTGTATATATATATATATATACAGATTCAAAGAGAAAAGTTTCTAGAGCTGTCCTTCCAGTAGCAACCACTCAAAATCAGAACATCAGATATCAAAAGGAAATCATCCTCTGAAGCTTTACATATCAGTTCTCAGGCACACACACAATCAGTGTCACTGACAAGCACTATTTCCTTAAGGATATATCATTGCAAGTCTCCTCTATGGATTATCTCAAACATTTCTATGAGCAGCACAGAGTATGGAATCTGACTTCCAGATTCTCTCTCCACTGATCAGTTCTCTGCTATTTATGAAGCTGAATTCACCCTAGTGCCTAGTTCCCTAACTGAGGGAACCATTAACAGGGGCCATACTCCGGCTTGCTGAGTGTATCCAGGGGCCATAGGGAACACATGGAAAACCAGAACGGGATTAAAACTCACCAGGAGGGAGGAAGAGAGTTGCTTTAAGCCGGCCTTCTCTGACTGGAATCCTCTTCACTCCCTCTCCTAAAAAGCACCGTTCATGGGTGCATTTTCCCAGCAACCGGCTCATGTCCCCGTGGCCCTCATATACTTCCAAGTGTACACAGAAAGGAGTCAGGACGTTCCTCTTTGCCAGCCGCTTATATGGTGTTTTGGACCGCAGACACCACAACAATCCCATGGGCTCCACTCCAGAATAGCTGCCCCCCAGCGCTGGGCAGTGGGTCAGATCAAGCTCCCCACTGCCGTCAGCCCTGTAGTGAGCGTGGGCTTGGAAGAGCTCCCCACCCTCATCCAGAAGGCAGGCTCTGAGCGTGACCCTCTGCTGCGGCAGGAGTCCCGTCACACGGATCTGAACGGGGTCATCGAACAGACACCTGGGAGAAGGCAGAACGGTCACCTGCACCGCCATCGGGCTCCGTGGGAGGGGAGAGGAGCCTGTTGCTTTTTGGCAAGACTCAGGCTGCGTGAAATGAGACTGTCGGGAGCCTGTGGCTCCCCAGGCTTAAAATCTTTGCCAAAGTCCAGAAGGAAGCACAGCGACAGCTTCCTCCAGTCAGCAAGCAAGGACTGCTGGGAGATGTAGTTCAGAGTATGCTCAGCTCCAAACACATCGTCCCAGATGTCCTGCATAAACTGACCTGCAGGGACAGAAGTTGTCACTTCCTCCTGGCACGCATTTGAGTTCAGGACATATAAAGATTAAACTAGTAACCCTGAATCTCAAATGGCAAAAAAAGACAATCACATTGTGTTGTGTCAGCTGCCTTTGTAAATTGTTTTTTTTCTTCACAGTAGTCAATCTTCTCTAAAGGGTATCTGTATTTTGCTGACTAACACATGTAAAATACATTTCCTATGTTTTTAATGAATCTTTGAAGACTGGCTGATAAATACCAACCTCCATCAATCCTAAACAACATTATTACATTTTTGCAATACCCGTCTATTTAATAGCCTTGCATTCCTGCCCTGCAGGTCTCAGACATGTAGTGAGCATGTTGTTCAGTGGACATACAGAGCAGAATTAAGGCTATAGGAACAAGTTCCTGGCTAACACAGCTTGACTGACTGTGTTAGGCTGGTGATAAAGAACGTCCCAGTCAGCTCCCCACAAACTGCTAAACCATGTCCAATCACAAGCCCACAGGTGATATCCAGATTTACTGCAGACATGGCAAAAGGAACTCTAAAACCACCGAGGGTATAAGAGAATGAAGCTACATTTAAATATGAAGGTAAAACAAAATCAAAATAGGTAACAAAAACATGGATTAACAGGGACAGCTGCCACCACTGTCCTTTCCCTATCCTTCTGGATGATCATATGCATCACACTGCTTGAAAGATGTCAGAATTAGTACCAATGTAAGCTTTTAAACTGACCTTTTATTGCAGGAGTTGTAATTTCTCACCATCAGAACACCACAGCCACTGAACTTAATGAAACACAATGAGACAGTCCTTTAGCCTTAAGCTGAATAGATGTGTTTGGACGATGCAGAGGGGCAGAGCAGATCCTTTCTTGTCCATTTGGCTTGTTAGGAAAATAATCTGTAGATCTGAATGAATGTCATGGTTTCTGTTCAGGGATTTCCAAAACCCAGATTCCTTCCCTTCAAATTTTATTTTGCTCGCCATCACCAATGCAATATGCAAAGATCTAAAAATTCTGATGCCAAAGAAAACCTGGCCAAATGACCCAAGACTCTGAAATCAAGCAAAATAGCCATGATTTGTCCAACAGATGTTGTTGAGGATAATTCAGTGCTTAGCTCTTTTCACTTGTATCATGCTCCAACTCCAGTCACAGACGCTGATGACTGCATCACACAAGAGAGAAAGACTGCAAGTTCCAGTGTTCCACCTCTGTTATAACACTTTCACAGCTTTTGTAAGACAATCTAGCAGTTGATAATAGCTGTACTTTAGGTCATATTCCATGTCATACCAATAATTCACTGAGGGGAAGAAAAAAAAAAGGCATTCCTAAAGCTGTAATGTAATGATTTGCAAGCATGTTTACAGACAGTCTTAGACAGCTCAGCTAGTAGAGGTTTTCCATTCTTAGTGACCAAACTTTGAAATGAGCAGAACTGTGACTACAGCCAAACATAAGGTAAGCAAACATTTGAGTTCTTCAGCAGCGCTGCCAATGCAACTCTGTCTTAACCAAACTAACTCCTCTTCAGACTCTATACTGGGAATTCCTTGGAGCAAAATTAGGCAAACTCTACATGAACACAACACGTCTGCTTCTATTTAGACCAAAACCAGCAAACACACTGCAAAGTTGAATATCTAGTAGAAACTTTTCCTTTTCTGAGTGTGTAACAGATGGCAAACTCACCATTACTTTAGAATGGTCATTAATGAGACAGTGCTATAATTCTGTGTCTCATTTTAAATTTGGTATAATGTCTGCTAAAAAAAAAATTAAACAATAAACCAAGCAGTATAATACTGTACCAATGGTTCTTGGAGAAGAATATACACTAGTTTCAGACACTCACTGGACCAAATCCAGACAGCATTGATTTTCAAAGCATATACAGACTGCAGTGCAGTTAAATGTCAACAGGCCAAATAAACACGGCAACCCTTTATTATTTGTTAGACAGGAAAAAAAAGAGTGGCCAGAGGCTTTCAGCTGGAAACAACTCTACTTTTTCTACGCAGTCTTCAAGGATTAATTCAGCAGTACTGGGGAAAACAAATGGAAATACTACTTTACAGCTAGCTTGTCTTTTTATCACGGTACCATTGATGCTAAAAAAAAAAATGGCTTCTAATATTTGCACTGTAGCACAAATACTAATGTTGTTATTCACAACATTTTATTTACTTTGTCTGAGCAGGCAGAATTACTCTAAACAAAGGATAGTAAAAAAGCTTCTTCAAACCTGGCAAAATTTATAGGACATAATGATAATGCTTCATACTAGCTCCCACCCATTCCCACTCCTCCACTCGCAATGCTTGAAATTCTCAAACATTCTTGGGAAAGGAGGAAAAAGAAAAAAACAGAAAGATGAAGATACATCCTATAAAGAAAGAGAAGGCAGGACTTTTGATAAGCACAGGGGAACAGTAAAACAAGTATGAACTCATTAGCAAGGTAGAGACAGAGTCAGAGCAATTCTAGTTCACATAACCATGGAGCAGCTTTCATGTTGTGTCTACACCCACGCCTAAAACTCATACACTTTCTGATTTCCTTTTCTTCCTCCAAAGCATTTTTGTTGATGTGCTGATGTCACTTATTACATGCAGGTTCTTTCTGTGAATGTAAATTTGCACTTAGCAGACTGGGCAACTCTGCTCTATATCATAAACAAAAACTGAGTGAGCTTTCATACTTATGATATAACAAAGACTTTTTTTTCTGCCATATCCCTAACAGTTGTTGACAATTCTAAAGATTATAACCTAAACAGACTGCAAGAAGATAAGTCACAAGGCAGAGAACAGAATCAGCTTCTTTTGAGTTGTTATTTCTTCCTGAAGGGAGGCAGATGATTTTGTAGGGACCTTTGGTACCGGTTACATTTTGCTATGCTATATCCACCTGCACACCCAGCACAGTTCAAAAATATATCTGGAAATGCTATTTATTTTACCTGCTATACAGCCATGTGATTGCTGAACATGGTGGAACCAGAGAGAAGGGAGGTATAACATCTCACCAGCTTTCACTGTACACTGCAAAGGTTTTGCCTGAGCATACTCTGGATATTGTTCCAGATTTGGATTCAACGGGTCCAGAGGGATCCAAGGCACCTAAAAACAAGAGTATGTATATGGCAATAACCCCTGCAAGCATTTCCAGCAAGATTCCAGAAAAACAACTGACAGCTAAACTTGCTAGTTATGCAACAGGTATTTTGCCTAGAAAAACATGACGCGTTGCTCGCTTTCCACATTCAACTGGGAATAGGTCAAGGATGCAAAAATCTGCCTCTTTCAGTGAAGTATTTCTCATTATGGAAAAGCTGCTAAATGTCAGATATCAAATTTAAACCTTGTGGCATAACTTTCAAAATGCCTTAGAAATTTTAGGAATTCCTTCTCTTCTTAAAGCTTCTCATCTACTTTGATTCGTGACAGCTAAACACCCCCCTTCCTGCTTGCACATCCCTGTTGCCTGCATTAATTTCTTCTATGCCCAATGGTTACAAACCTAAGCACCTCACCTCACTGAATTACAAGAAAGCTTCTGTGAGTTTCTAGGAGCACAACTCTGGAAACAGACAGAACATCCCAGCTCGAGTTCAGCTGTAGCATTAGCACATAGCACAAGCAAAAAGAGAGAGGATGCTGACTATTTGTAAAGTGCCTCCAGATCTGAACATTCTAATCAAACACATATTGCTACAAACTAAGAAACCACAATCTATTCACTGCGACATATATGTATTATTGCACTGAGTGATGATGCTTTAAAGCAAAACCAATTTCTTTGTTGTTGACTCATTAAAAAGTCCTTTACTGGAACTATTTCAGTTTGGGGTAAGGCAGACAAAATGTGACATCAATGGTTTCAGGAGTGCGTGTGTATTTTTGGAGGAGTGTGTGTGTGTATTCTTCCCCCTGGAAACCAGATATCCTTTGCAAATAATAAAACACAAGTGAAAAATCTGGTTACTCCTTTAAACAATGAAGAATTTCTAAATACCTATCAAAAACCTCAGTTAGCTCAGCGGTGTCCAAACCTAGCTTTACTTTACAAACTGACTGTGTTCTTTGTATCATTTTTACCTTATCTGCAGTCTTCTCATCCACAATTTCAAATGAGCCATCTTCTGATACTTTGTAAGTTGCTGCCTGATAGAGCTCTGGAATCACAGAAAGAATTAAATGGCACAACAAAGAGTTGTACTCAGAGATACTAATAGAAGGGCACATCACACACTCAATTAAGATAAAAGACAGCATTCTACTTTCCGTTTTCTTCTTAGATCAGTCTAGCAAGATAGCCATCACCAGAGTTGTTCACATCTTGTGGTTAGTCTCTCACTTTTCATTTTATCCTAAAGGAGTTCTTACCTGCTTCAGACAGTGCAAACTGCTTTGCTTCCACTGCTTATGGCTTTTCCAACTCCTCAGGGAGTTAGAAGAAGACTGTTCAAAAAGAGAGTCACTCTTTTCCTATACACTACCAAATGTAAGCATCACCTCTCCTCAGTTTTTTAACAGCAACTTTTTTTACAAGGTATGAATCATATGACAACGTTGTAAACAAAATAAAAGCAGTATAATCACAATGGCAGAGCCACTCTAGTACCTAAGCAGAACCGTATTAATGCTATATGGCATTATACATTCAGCTAATCTGGATATTTGAAAAATCAAGCAGTGGAGGAAAAAAAATCTCAATAGGCACAGAGTGAAGCTGCCTGCAGACTTTTGCAACAAAACAAATTACTGTGTACTCAAGAAAACAAGTAAAGAGAGAAAACAGGGGAAGCAAAGTAACTTTGCTTTAAGAGTCTCTTTTTTCATTTCCCTAGTTTTCACGGATTCTGTTCGTAACTTAAATATTTCACTAAACTACAACTTGCTTTTCAGTTTCCTGGCTTTTTCCTAGAGACAAAAAAAGATCAGGCAGAATTCAAAGCTGTTAAACACAAAAGATGATGGCGTGCTAAATACTGACAAGATATAGGACACAAATATTTTGAAGCAGAAGAGACTGCCTTGACTCTCATAGAATCACAGAACCATAGAGTGGCTTGGGTTGGAAGAGACCTCAAGGATCATCAAGCTCCAACCCCCCTGTTGCATGCGGGGCCTCCAATCTCTGTATCTAAAGAAGACCAGGCTGCCCAGGGCCCCATCCAACCTGACCTTGAACACCTCCACAGATGAGGCATCCACAACCTCTCTGAGCAGTGTCAATGAACCCTATAGGATGCAGAAACCTGACCTCAGAGTAATGTTTGTCTTACAAAACCACATGCTGCACGCAATAGGAGATTTCTGTACACACTGGAAAGAACAACACTGCATAAGCAGGTTCTCTCTGCTTTCATTTTTATGCCTTTCACTATTTAAATCTCCCCTTCCAGACTTTAGACATATATACATAGCAAATTTAGTACCATATGGAATGAAGGGACGGTCACTTGGTGGATGCAGTAGAAACCGTTTCTCTCCAGATATCACACAGTACAAGTTCTCATAATGATCTTTATGTACTAAGATTGAGGAGAAAAAAAAGAGATGTGGAGAGAGAGAAAAAAAATCAGTGCTCTTTCCTTCTCTACATAAGAAACAATAGTAAAATGACAGTGCAAGTTTCTCATTATCAGGTTGCTTCCTCTTTTATGTGGCAATTGGGAGTGGAAATCAACAATATAATGTTGTAGCAAATGCACTCAACCAAGAACATTCCAAACTCCTTTATCAGTAAAGCACAACATAGGTCACAAAAACCTATGTGGGATAATATTACATGAACTGGTGCAGAAAGATCTGACTGGATTTATATCTAAATCTCATCACTGACAGGACAGAAATCATCAGTGCTTTGCCTGATGCAAGATCAGAAGATGCACCCAGAAACATAGCAGCAAAAGACTGCAGAAGAAAGAATGCAAAAATATGTGTTAAAGTAGAACTGCCCTCTCAAACATGTTGTTCTATTGTGTCGCTAGCTCAAACCAAGCCCACTTAACCCTGTGCTGAAAGCACAAAAAAGACTGACAGTACCATACAATACCTACAAGATGTCACAGCAGCTGATTCCCCGAGCCAGAAATTCACAGCATCAGGCTTCTTCCCTGTATGGTTAGGGAACAAAGAAATATTCTCAACAAGAAAGCAAGTTGAAGTGTCATGCTGACAAGTATTTTACGTTATTTTCTGCCAACTTGATTTATTTCTGTCCTTCAGCTTCCTTCCTAAATACAACAGTTTCCATTCCATACAGCATTCTGCAAACACAGAATCATAGACTCATAGAATGGTTTGTGTTGGAAGGGACCTCAAGGATCATCAAGCTCCAACCCCCCAGCTGCACCAACCTTTCTACACAAGAAGCTACTGTAGTGCCCATCAAACTTCATAATGCATTACCTTGCACTAAACTCATGGTTACAGCCCTTCATTTTCCCATCCTGAAGCCCTGAGATTTAGTTCATGATAAACTGCAATAACAGGAAAAGAGGAAAAGACACGTGCAATTGTGAAGAAGGGGGGTTGTGTGTTCACTCATTTGTTAGGCGCGAATTTGCGTCCAAACGTACTCTAAATCAGAAAAAACGCCACAATATTGAAAAAAGTGCTGCACAGCACCCTCACTGCATTTTTTCACTGTGATGGTGCCAATACAGGGAGATGTTGATTTTGGAGTAATCCAAACCCAAAACTAGGATTACACTAAGATTATTTCACCACTTCAACTTTCGGAGGGAACGAACTCAGGATGTTCTGTGGCAACCAGCAACAGAACAATCGTTCCACATGTATGCAGCATGATTGTTTTAAAGCTTAATACAGCATATGTTAATCAGCGTAGGAGAAACAGAAAGTTTACCAAGTGCCTCACTCATCCATGGTATATCAGGCTGCACATCGCAGATCAGTTCAGGGAACTCCTCAGTAAGGTTTGAACACTGCTTCTGCACATAGAATACATTGGGAGAGGTCACTTTCTTCTCCACAATGTCCAAAAAGTCCATGAAAGGCATTTGGCGCTCCTCTGGCATGACAAAACGGTTGTGGAACACTGCATCTGCATAACCATTTGGTGTTACTGCCACACTCACTACCTTGCGGCCCACTACCTCCCTGTAAAATAAATCAGAAGTTTATAGCCAGACCTTAATTCACTCCTATGGATACTATTTACTCGAACAACACATTCCACGAACAGCAGAAGAAACCTGACCTTTCACGGATGGGTCTCTGGACAAGATTTTCTACTGCCTAATGAGGACACTGACAGCCTGTTCTAACCGCTCTCTGCAGTCAGGGCACGAGGAATATCTCCTGCCTCTCTGAATTCTCCCATCTGTAACAGGTGAGCCCAACAAAGAGGCTCCTTGGTCCTCAGCAGAGGCAGAAGGAGGCCCCCTTCGGTTATTCTGTTCATGAGTCATGCCAAGACACAGCTGGTCACATGCAGTCGCTCTGCCTCGGTTTTGATAACGCAGCGCAGTTACAATCCCGCCCTTCCTACTCAATCTGAGCTGATGGGGGCACTGTGTTTGTACCATGAAAATTACTGAGTTTCAAATGTCGTGGCGAGACGAAGAGTGAATGCTGCTTTCATACAGACCCGCAGAGGACACTGGGATAACCGATCAACAGAAGCAAGTGCACAAAAGGCCTTTCACGGAGGCAAACTCCCGCTGGGTCACGCCCAGAAGCCCTCCCATACCTGAGGTACGCCAAGGTCCATTTGTGCAGCGCCGGCCAGTGGCCAATGGCATTCCGGATGATGCAGGGTTTATTTGGGCTCACCCACTCTCGATAGAACTCCAGGGGGGACGGAGGCCTATCGAGATACGGAACAGACTCCATCCACCCCAGCTCTGTCCAAGCAAAAGAGAAGCGGTTTTAGTCTGTCAGAACGCTAACTAGCTTCCAACTCCCAGCCACCAAAAGCGAGCAGCACAGCCGTTCTGTTTAAAGGCACGGATTTGGATGCAGTGCCGGGCGGCTCCCGCACACAGGGGCTGCGGCCCACGAGGGCTGCACCGCGTGGCGAGCCGAAGCGTGCTACAGCAGCCAGCACTGCAGATACCGCAAAAAAAAAAAAAAAAAAACCAAAAAAATAGGTTTTCAGAAGACAGATCAGTGCTTTGTTACTTTGTGCAAAGGAAAGTCACCTAGAAAGGGCCCCCCTCAGCCATTTCAGGCCGTCCCGCCCGCCCCGCGGCCACCCGCCCCCTTCCCTCAGGATTCCCCGCGGCCACTCTGCCGGCCCGGCCGCGCGCTCACCGCGGGCCTCACGCGGGAAGGCGGCCAGGCAGCCCCGCACCGCCCGCAGCGCCGCGCCCTCCGCCATGCCGCGCCGCCTCACGATACGGCGCCGCCTGCCAGGCCCCGCCCCCGGCCCGGGCGGAGGGGAGAAGCAGCCCCCCCCCCCAGCGCCACCCCGGCAGGGCGGTGCTGCCCCCCAGCAGGCACGGCTGTACCAAATGACCACGTTTTTATTGAAACAGTTCTAAGACACGGAGTACAAATGAATACAGAGTTAAAAACAGCTGCCGCACAGGGCGCTTCACAGTGGGGGGAAAATTTAAAAAAAAAAAAAAAAAAAAAAAAAAGCAAATGGTTTTTATTACTACAAATTCAGAAAAACGACATTTAAACGGATTATTTCACTTAGAGGGAGAAGTATAAAAACATTTATAAATAAAACAAGAGAATATAATTTATTTTATTTTTTCCCCCCTATTTTAAACAGGTGAAGGAGAAGGGCAGTGTTGACCTGACCCACAGAGAGTTGTCAGGTGCCCACACGACATGCAGAGAGGACATGGCTTATTCCTAGAGTTGCTGCCCAGTGCCTGTCCATCCTTACAGCAGGGCCCCACCTGAGCACACAGCCCACGACCTACACTGTATGGAACAGCTCAGCCACAGAAAGCAGCACCTGCTCACCCACGGGCAGCGCAAGACCTGTCGCTTATTTCAATGAGGTTTCTGTCATTTAGCGTTCCGGATGCTGCACATCCAGGGGAAGGGGAGGCAGGGAGGAAGGGGAACACCATATACATGCATGAATTTACCAATAGTGTTTAAATAACTGTATTTTTTTTTCTTATAGATAATTATATACATATTCCTTCTTTAAAAAAATTAAAAGTTTGTACGTTTCTGCTCCAGAGAATGAGGGTGTTTCTTTACAAGGGTGCGATGGATTCTGCAAAAAGGGGGGTTTTGGTGAAGGAGCTCTAAGACCTGCCCTAACTGTCACCTGGGAGAGCCAAGAGAAAGGAGACACCTGAGAAAAGAGGCAGGAGAAACAACGGACCCATGTAAACACACGGTCTGGGCACGCTGAAGGAGGCTGCAGCCACTGCCCAGGAAGAACACTGAGCCTGCTGCCCTCCCCCTGCATCACCTCAGAGGCCTACAAGCAAAGCAAGGGTCCTACAGCAATGCTATTTATAAGCAAGATGCGGAAAAATAGACAGTTCTCATTTTGACCAGAAATGCTGGGTATGAGAGGGCAAAAAGCATGATAAGTCTAAATTCTTAATACAGACTATGCTAAACAACCAGCTCGTTTTAGTACAGGTGTCTGGTTGTGTCTGTTCTAACACCCACACAAACATGAATGAGGGATCACAAACCAGTAGGAGGGATAGGCTCAAGCTCACTACACCTCCTCCCAAAGACCTTTTCACGTTCTAAGCAATGATCATTTTGTTTTTCTGTCTGGCCTCACCGATAGCCTGTAGCAAATTGTATTCACAGCGTGCAACAGAATCTATCCCATTTGTGCTTTGCACTGTAAACTAGAACTTCTAGGATTATTTCCCACTGCTAGCAATAGGAACTTAGCAGGAAAGAGATGGTTGCATTCATCTCAAATACTAAGCATCAACACACTTGTGGCACTAGCATCTCTTATTCTCAGTTAACTTTCAAACCTTGGGCAAACAGCTGACACTTTTGCCTTTTACTAAACATTTGCTTAGAGGACAGCAAGCAAAGAAACAAGAGGCCTGATAGGTTATTTTTAAAAACACCTTCCGATTCATTCAGCAATTACAGATCACCACCTCAGTCCTAAATCTACTTTTCTGAAGCTTTTCCATACTTTATCTTAAATGGTTACTGGCCAAACAATGTTCTTTGGACCAAGACCATCTCTACCTCTACTCTGTTCTCCTGAATGTCCTACATATACTATTCTACTTTAAACTACACAACCACCCTCCTTCAGCTCATCCACTTGCCTGATGCCTCTTTTACCATCATTCCAGGCAGAATTCACCTCTGGTTTCCTGCATGCAGCCATAATGCCCAAGCGAAATCCAATCCAGGAAGCAAAACCTACTCTGATCAGCTTAAAAATCCTATTTGCTTCACACGTCTTCTTTCCAAGGAGCGTTGAATTGTATCACTATGCCAGTTTCACTGGTTGCTGCTGCCCTACAGTTTGATGTGAACTTTGCTCTGACCACTGGCTCTCTTTGACCGTTTTTGCCACTACCTCATAAACGAAATAATGAAATGGATAATAAAACTGCACAAGGAAGTAGAATAAAGCTCCCTCAAACCATAATCTTCAGTACCAAAAGATACCTGGGTTGAAGGGGCTGCTATTTTACCTGAGTGTCTTGAGGTCCCAGTACAGCAAGAAGTTACTAGGACATATGTTCACAGTCTGAAAGAGGAGGAACTAATCATTCCAAAAGCAAGCTTGACTCACACTAACTCCATCACAGCCCAGCACAACTGCCACCAGACACTCCACTTGTAGCATCTCCAGCACACCTTTTTACTCAAGGAAACTGACAGAATGTTTCTATACTTTTCAATTTGTCTTCACAAAAACCTCTCTGCCTATGGGACCCAGCACACCAATCAGTTCAGCATAGCACAATGATGAGACAGGACTAGCAGATACCGCTTCTGAAGTTTCAGTACAAGTCCATGGAAAGAAAGGTTAGCAAGGACAACTGTAACACTCAATGAGGCAGATTTACATTAGAGACAGAAGCAGTTGGAAAGTTCTGGAAGTGCTCCGTGTACTGCCGCATTGCAAAGCACTGAGCAGTAGTGATCAGGCAAGGGAATAGTGACAACTGCAGATTATTCAGCCCTAGAGTATACAGAAGAAATAAGCCATCCTACACCAGTCTGGATGGCCCAGTAGTAAAAAAAAAAGGCTGCACTGCAAATCCCCAGTCACAGAAAGAGAAAGCAAAGCAAACTAACAGACAGCATTTCCAAGTGCCATAGAGCTTCAGAGAGATGACAGCCAGGACAGCAAAATGAAAGAAGACTGCTTCAAACTTTCAGCCCACAGAACAAACTGATGCAGTCTAGCTTTAAGAGATTGCCACAGATACTAGCATTCTCTCATTCACATGAAAGCTTGTTACTTGCATTAGTTTTATAAAGTGGGAGTGTAAATGGGAAGTACACTGCTCTGCCTTAAAATAAATGCAAGTAAATCAGGAGATTGTGGAGTGAGAATTATGAGGGAAGGTACCGAAGAGTTTTACTGCTGGTTCATTGTGGGTTTTTGTTTGTTTGTTTTATAGCTTATTGTTGATTAATAAAATATCACTGGATAGTTTTAAGTCTTAACAAATAAAAGTTAGCATGGTCTTAGAGAACGTGAGAAGAGTATTGTACATACAAATGCAAGAGGAGATGATTTAAGAAATTAATTAAACTAATTAAGAGAGGCTGGGGGTGGGAATGGCAATAATCACATTCAAAAATGTTTTGGTATGTTCCTGGTAAACCATTTTTTATGGGTAGTTGGAACAGAATTACAAAATGGACAAGAATCCCAGCTTTCTTGAGATGTAAGTATTCTGTTTTCCTGGAACAAGAAAAAAAAATCTTCTATCAAGACAGTGAAATCAACAAATCATATGGATGAGTAGTTGTACTGACAATCTCTCAACTCCAGAGTTATGCTGTTGGAAACCAGGCTTTCAGTGTGATTTCTCCACAAATAAATCATATCCCCAAATTTCCCAGTAATGATAACATCAAAGTTGATATCCAATTCCTAACTGTGAAAGGTGGCTGAAATGAACTTTCCTCTTTGTGTATAGCTTCCTTTTTAAAATGTCTGCAGAAAAACCTAGTCTAGAGAATATCAACATAACATCAAATTCCAGATTAAAAAATACCACTGATTTTGTTAGACAAACTCCAAAGCTTGGCCCAAGGGTTGTGGAGTCCTTCCCCTGGAGGCGAATGCAGATAAAATACAGGTATGAGGACTGTCTTGTGAAACAAAGAGAAAAGCAGACAAGAGTAGTCAAAACAACAGCAGGATTACTCCAAGTAGTAAACTATGGAAGGAAAAGAAAGAACAGCAAGACAAAATTTAAGCAGAAACAGGTTCATTAATTGCACAGACACTCCAGCCTGTCTCCGTCTTGGAGATTTATAATACAGAGATTGTTTCTCGCTGGGATATGGCAAGAGATTGACAATTTTTTTGTTAAAGGATAGATACTAGTCACAAACGTGACATAGAGCAACAGTCAGAAAAAATAAATTAATAAATAAACCCATAAAAAGTCTGCTTCTTGATTCTCCTGAAGCTTTGGAGAAGAAGGGACTGGCTTCACTTGGACTCCTTTGTTTTCAGTCTGCAGTTCAGAATTTCTTGGATAAATGAGATTTTCTTTGTTTCTTTAGATGCCAAACATCCTGATCTCCTGGCTATGAAGAAATTTCAAGGCAATTTCTCCAAACTCCTCTTTCAAAATTTTGTCTAGAGACGATCTAGAGACAGGAAGTTGAAGACAATTGGGAAAAAAATGTTAAAACTGTGCCCAGCACATTCCTAAGAATTAGAGCAAGTCAACTGTAGGGGCCTGAGGAAATCAGTTTATAAAGGTCACCCCACCAGCTCTAGACCAGTGTGATGATGGCATTGGTCTGAAGAACTCTCTGTGGTCCGCCTCTTCAGATTATTTCTGTATATTCACAAACACCTGAAAGACACCACTTTTAGAGTTTTTTGTCCATGCGTCGTTCCACAGCTTGTAACAATAACTCCGAGTACTGTTCCAGCAAAGCTAGTGTCTGCTCATCTCCTAAACTCTTGGGACTTGGTAGATTGGCACCACATTTGTCATTTAGTGACCTAGCAGTATCTTGTGGCTTCGTCAGTACCTCCTTAACCTTTGGCAATTCTTCCTCATCCTTCAGGGAGTCCAACTCTTTCTTCATTAAGGAAAATGTTTCTGTCAGGAGGCCTGCTATTTTATCTTTGTCAGTAGATGACTCTGTATCATTTAGCACCTGAAAACAGAGAAGCAAAAGAAAAGAAAAAAGAATACATTGGGTGTCAGGTAGTGCACAAAGAAGCAGTTTCAGCTCTTTTGAAAAGTGAAGCCATGAAAAAGAAATACAAACCAATCAGTGTCCTTTTCTTCAACATGCCTAAATTGGCATGACTACCAATTTAATCATATAACAGAGTATGTATCTGATACAGCTAGTCACACAAGAAACAGAGGCATTATTCTAAAAGAATAGAGGTGAGAAGCATATTTTCTGAATTTTGATGCTATTATACCAGGCCTAAGAGGTGCTGTTGCCCAGCTGTAGCAAAGGGCCAGTGTTTTCTTCTTTCTGTCTGCCAAATGCAACAGGTCACAGGAATGCAAAGAGGTCACAGAGCTCATGCAAGCACTGAGACTGAAGCTGCAGAAGAACTCATGGCAGAAGTTCACTGTGGAAGCTCCTCAATCAGTGTAACTTCACAGATCAGTGCCAAGCAAAGAAAACAAGAGCTGTTACACAACTCTGCATGTAACGATAGTCTAGCAGTAAGGGGGAGAGGAGAATGGTTGCATGCTGAATTCCCATGATAATTTACTAATCCGTTTCTTGGGCATCAAAGACGAGGAAACAGAAGGACATAATAAAATTTAAAGTTCCTATAATATTCTGTATCTCTGAAGCATAGTATAAATACTAATTTCCTAATACTCCTTTGAAAAAGAACATGCTGTTATCTTCAGCTTACAGATAGACAAAATAGTTTGGGAAGTTAATTGATTTGCTCAGAATGCCATAACAAGCCACTGGAAAATGCAGAAGTTAGAAATCAAGAATCCCTGCCTGCCCAATTCAAGCTTAGGTGCAGAAAAATAGACAGCCAGGCAGCTTCTGTCACTGAACTCGCAGTCAAGAGAATACTTACAGTGTGTAAGCATGCATATTTAGTGTTCGTAGGCTGTAAAGCCAATCTGCTAAAATTGATCCTGTGTCAAAGGTCACTCACCGCACGGTAAAGATGAATAGCTTTGCGCATGCTGTCCTGGAGCTCAGATACTACATGCTCACATTGCTCCACACTGATGCTCAATTCTGAATGAGAGGAAAAAATAAAAATTTAAAGTAAGGTATAGATAGTTCAATATCTGAGATCTCACAGCTGGGTAAAAAAGATTCCTTAACACATATTCAAAAGATCACATGCGCACAGTTCTCATTCAATTTTTTGGCTGGTTTGAATCAATCCTTAAATGGGAAAGTTCTACATGAACTTTCCTTCATATTACTGACAAATGCTTCTTGTTTCAAACATTCTTGTTTTTCCATTGCTTAGTTTCTTCAAAGTCAGTAATGGTCTCTATTAGATTACACAACACTGTTTGCAGTCAACAACAGTCAGAGATCACATATGCCACTTTCATTTATAGTTAAATTCAACTTCAAATCAAGTCTTCCAATAGCGAAGGGGTGTGATCTGAGGAGCCTCTACTTTGGCAGCCACCTAGTCTGAAACCTACATACTCCCCTTTATATACTGTTCTGCACAGTATGCAACAATGAGCTATAGGAACGAAGGAGTATGTTGACTTATTATAGTGTTCTCTAGTAAGGCTAAGCTCTAGAGGGCTGCTGACTAACAAACACAATCATAAAGGAATCACACTTCTGAACAGTCCAGGGTACTGTGACACCATAATTCAAGAACTGAAAATAAAAGCAAGGAGCTGAAAAACACCACTTTCTTCCAGCCCTCACTGGACAATACTTCCAAAGCATCAGAGCTGAAGGCCTGCAAGGCTTTAATAAAATAAACACTTCCATGAATTAAGACATAAATCATGAATGAGGACGCTGAGACACACACACAATCTGCAGTTATGTTCCATTTACAATGGCCTGGACAAAGGGCATTCAACTTCCTTCAGTTACCTAAAAAACAGAACTTAGTCACATTACTGATATTATTTCTGCACTTCACAAAGATTATTGTTGAACAGGTGGAAGGGGACCTCATCTCATTCCATGAATAGATGCAGAAGATGTATAAACACTGCTAAAATATCCACTCATATGTACATATTGAAAAAGAGACATGAACAAATCCATCTGTATTCTTTTTCTTGAATCACTCAGCCTTGTAGAGTTTGAGCACAGTGGGCTTCAGTTCCATCCAAGATTTTTGCCCTGCTACCTTTATTTGTTTTTTTTTTGCCCTACCTCCTCCCACCTTTTTTTGCCCAGCTCCCCCAAGCCAGTTCTTTCTTCTCATTATTGTTCCTGGATTTCTCCTCTGATCATGCCTTTATGCTGGTCTCAGCCTGTGAGATGCCAGTCTGGAGACAGGTTCAAAAATAAAACACAAATGCTGGAATAACAGGCATTTTCTGCCTGCAGAGCTCTTCAGAAACCAGCAGGGAATATTAAACACAGCAATAGCATTCAGTACATCTTCAGCATTTTAACTGTAGTTGTCAAAATGCTTTCACAAAAACAGTTAAGTCTCCTTAAGAGCAAATGTTATGCAAGCAGGAAAACTGAAGGATAGAAAAATTAAGCAGAATCCAGAAGTCACAGAGCAAGTCAGAAGCAGAAAGATCTCTGACTGTCAGCCTGCAGTACTGGTCTAAATTCCACATTATGATCCACAGAAATCACAGCAGATTGTTCACAGCAAAAGTCAGCTTTTCCAGCATTTACCACTAAAAATATGGAAAAAGTGATTTCCAAGAAGGTGAAGGCTGACTGCTGTCAATGAGGAAAAAAAAAATTGTGGATGCACTGTACTGACTAAAGGATGCTTCTGAAATACCCTGACAGGGCATGCTGTGCACTGCACTGGGAGCTGACTTAAAAAGCAAATAAAAAAAACCCCCTTTTCTCTGAACCATCTGTGCTAACTCTGCAAGCAGATTTCTAGCAACTCAACAAAAATCGTGTGATACATTCCATCACTTGGTTTCCAAGTCTAGAAGAGAAAACTCAGTATGAAGTGTACAAACAATTGGACTATTATTTTCCCACTGTAGAAATGATTCTACAGCTCTACTGTTGCATTTCTGTTGGAGGAAACCTCATTTCAGTAAGGGTTAGAGAGTTTGAAAATTTCAGACACTCAATGTTCAACAGAGCAACTGCTCTATAGCACAACAGTAAGTCTATCACACAAAACACATTTCCTATTTTGCATACCAGTGTTTCAATGTTTTGGTGTTTGATCCTTCTGGAAATGCAAAAAGAAAAATTTTAAACAAAACCAGATTTTCTCTCTATAATGCTTAGGTGCAGAAATACTGCATTTAAACATTGCAATGAATGGTAGAGCAGCTTGGGACCACAAAAAGTAATTGATTAAAGTATTCTAGAAATACTCCTCAAATGTGAATAAGAACATAGCAAAAGGGCTTATAAAACTGTGCACTGTATAGTCCCCCTAATGTGCAAGGTATCTGTGTGTTGGCTGATATCCAGCTTCACACTGTACAACTCAGACAAGTAATTCAGGAAAGCATTTCAGGTTTTAACACAAAAGAAAAATCACTGGACAATTCAGCCTTGGCAGGTAGAACTTTTGATTCAGTTTGAAGCTACCAGCTAGTTTTCATTTGATTAAAGTACCTTAAATCAGAGTTTGTAACAGATTCAAGAGCTCTTTCAGCATGTAAAATAGTTCCCCAGCCAGTACCTTTTTCTTCAAATCAGAGGTAATTTAAAAATTAATCCATGCAGCTTGCAGACATGATGGCAGCACTCACTTCCTTGCTCTTACACATAGCTACAACAAGGAACTCACTTCTGCCAAGCTTTCACTCATATAACAAAACTGCAGGTAAACAACTCTGGATTCTGCACACCTGCACTTATCAACAAGTGCTGAGTGGTGTAACTTCATTGTCACTATTATGTGTAGTATGTGCCCAACTAACACATATTGGCCTGCACTTTCATTTACTGGTCAGATATACTTGAAAAGAGCAAAATTGGTGTAACCTACATGTACTACCAGGGATTCCTAGCATGTCACTTTTCAGGACTGACCAAATAAATGTTGCACAAGGAGCTGCTGAGGTCTACCAACCATTCAGATATAAGACTCGGAGGAAATGGAAATTAAAGACTCAGAAAAAGATGTCAGGCAGAAGAAGAGTCTCACCATTGAGGGGATGACTTATGGAACGAGACAGGTGCAGACAGGACGAGACAGGCCAGAAGCTGGACGTAAAGAAATGTGATGGGATCGTGAAGCGGTTCACAAAGACAGGAGACAGAAGGGGGAAGATAAGAGATGGGTATCCATGCACACCTGAGACCTGTGCCAAGGCAGTTACAGATGTAGGAGACCTCGGCCTGATGGGGTCTAGTGGGCAAAGTCCAGGTTGGTTGTCTAGCACACAGGCGATGCCGGTGGTCCTCTCCTTACACCTGGGCAGTGTGCTTTCAGGAGACTTCAGTTGCCGGACCTCTGAAAACTCCCTCAGGTTTAGATTTGTGACCCCTGGCTCAAACTGGCAACCTGTCCTTGAAACTGGACTCTCTACTGGGCTCTCCTTAGCAAGTCCTGTTGAATTCTCTCTACCAGGAACCAGAGACCCAGCAGCTTGATTCTCCTTCTTGGAGGTTCGGACCTCAGGGAATGAGGGTTTCTTTTTACAGGCCCCAGCAGGTGACTGTGGAGACTGTGGCTCAAGCAGGGTTTTGGTTTTGGTAGTGGGTGAGAAGGAGGCCAGTGTGGGTCTATCAGGCAATGGCTTAGGAATGTCGAGAATCAGGTGTGCTCGGTTTGATGATGCCAACTTGCTGTGAAAGGACTTGGGAGACAAGCAGTTTACAACTGGCTGAAGTGCTGGCTTCACTGGATAATTTTCTTTTACTGTTAACTTCATCTTCTCAGCGTCTGCTGTGGGACTGAACTGTGTCTTCTCTGCCGCTGGAGGGCTAGTCCTCCCATCAGTCAACATATCGGTGGAGTAACCAAGGTACAGATTTTCCCCTACAGATATGCTCCTTGACATCTTAGCCCGGAAGCTGGTTGTAGGGTTCATGTAGGACTTTGGTTTTGCAGCCCTGACATCTTTGGCCAGCAGAGCACCAGATCCATCCATCTTCAACAGACTGGATGATAACGCCCTGCAATTATTAGGTCTGGGATCCTTCTCAACCACCATAAGAGTATGAGGACGCTGCTTGGCAGAAGATACCACTCCAGGACCCTTATCTGTGAAAATTAAACAGACAAACATGCCAAAAACAGACAAGAGCCTGCAGTGAATTCCCAAACTGGAAAGCAACAGGGCTGCTTCAGTCTATGTGCCTCGGCTCAGCCCCCGGAGGAAGTGTACAAAATCACTACTTCAGGTTAATATTATCAAGCCTCAACACTTTCTTTTTTCCCCATCCCTCATCTTGCTCACACACTATTGCTTACCTCAGGGGAGACCTGTTCTTAAAGCATATAGCCAGAACACCTCAGACCACCATGACTGTTAACTGAGAAGGCAGAGGAAGCAGGCAAAAACTGTCAGTTCTCTAATCCACTCACATATGCATGGAGTTGTGGTGATAAGTTTTGTTTTTTAAAAACAAACTTAGTGCTTACCGATGGCTCCATTGAGTTGACTGTTTCAAAACTGAGGTTCTTTCACTTCTTTCACACAGAGTGCATATATACAATAAGCCCCCCTCTTACTGCACTCTTTTTCCCTTTTTCCTCCCCTCCTCATCCTAGGGAGCTTCACTTTTTGTCTGGAGCAACCACTCATGGCAGAAGGAGATTTCTTTGCAAATAGCCAGTTTCACCCTTGGCATTTCTCCTCTTAAAGCTGCCAGACAAATATCAGAAACTACTAATTAGGAGACCAGTATCTGTGCTACAAAGCAAAAATATTTTCCCTCGATGGGCTAAGAATAAAAAGACATGCAAAGTCTGTAGCTCAGAAGACAGAAGACAGAAATTTAATCTCCACTCAAACCTCCCCATTTCATTTTTGAATTTATACCATCATTCCAGTTGGAGTCCTTACCCTCATGAACAAGGTCGTGAACTGACTGTGCCTTTCTCATCACTGCATTCATAGGGCCTTCTGGAAAGGATGCAATAACTCGTCCAGGAGCCATACCAACTCTGCTGGTCTCCAAGGCCGACTTGCGTTTTTTCTGGGCATAAACAGCCCGATGCAAATTTACATTATCCAAGAGGTGGCTGTTTTCCAAAGAATCAGCAGGATGGCTGCTGTCATTTTTCAACAGGTCTTGAGTAAACCGACTGGTTGGAGCTGGAGACTCAATGGACTTCGAATCCAGTATCAGATTCGATGAGGAAAGTGACAAGCGCCTAGAGAAAGCAATGAAGAAATCCTAACTAAAACAAGTACGTACGTAGCCCTGGACAATCAAGCACATGCACTAAACCAGTTTAAAAGCCTTTCCTTTCCCTACCTAGACTTTTTAAAAGGCAGAATTGCCCTAAGCTCTTAACAGTTCTATTAATCCCTGGGTGTACTGATCTTAAAGCATTCTACATCAGGTTACTCAATCACAAGAAGCACTGAGTCAATTTTTCAGGGAGGGGCTTCGTAAAAGGTGAAGGCAAGATAGAAGGAAAAGTTCCAGGCAGAGGGAAGAATGGGTAAAGTCAGGTCATGTCTCTTCTCTCAGCTCACCTTACTAACAATAAATTCTTTTACATTCCAAGATACTCCAAGACAAAGTAATTATACTTTTGTAGACTTATCAAACTATTATTACTATGAAAGTTTGTCAGTATCTTCAAGAGAAAAGTCTTGTTTCCTCACCATTTCAAACAAGTACAGAGGGCTTACCTCAGAAAGGAGGCAACTTTTAGTTTGGCATGTTTGACAGACAGATTAAAAGTATGGAAGTCTTCATAACTTAGAACTACTTCACTTACTACACTTCTAAAGTGCCAGTAACTTCCTTCATTCACCACTGCAAGTTTCCAGAAGCTTACACAATAACTAACCACTGACTTTCTTCTTAAACACGAGGTTCCAATGCAAGATAGACTAAGAAGCACTCCTGACAGCAGCAACAGCTGCATCTGAATAAAGCAATGATAAAAAAAATTCCATAACGTGGTGAATCTAGACGTAGTTGGTAAAACACAGATGTACTTAAACCTAGTTCCATTCTATACAATTAAATTAAATTAAGCCAAGATTCCATGTTGTTATTTTGGAGGAATAAAAAGGAGGTTTTTGTTTAAAATATTTATTTACTTGAATCAACAGAAGTATTTATACCACCACTATCTTTTGTTCCTCTCTTTTCTTTTTTTTTTTTTTTTTAACTAAAGTAAAAAAGCTCAGAGAGGCCTTCTGAGATGCTTTAGAGTTGAAGACTTTTTGGAAGTAGTATAATATTTCCACAGGGCTTTGTATGAGACTGGAGTACCCTATGAAGACATGGGACTGAGAAATGAGGCTGAGTCAAGAAAGGACTGTAAAAACAAAGGAAAAGTTGACAAGCCTACTTTCATTGTCCAAGCTGAATGAAATGCAAAAGAATAAACAGAGCATAAATGGTCAAGAGTATATTAGATGATAGTGATTCCTGCAGCTTAATCAATTAAGCTATTAATCATAAAACACTTAATCAGATTTTCAAAAGAGGAAAAAGAACAAAATAACAGTAATGCTTTGGGAAGAAACCAAACAGCTATAGTGACAAAGGACAGCGTGTCCAAAATACAACCAACCTGCTGGATGCAAAAGTCTGCTTTCAAATTTGGCCCAGGGCCTAGTACAAGACCTCACCACACCAGTAAAAACAGACAGACAAACACTCAAAACAAGCAGAATCATACCTGAGAGCTGGAGACTGGGAAAGAAAGCGAGATGAAATGCTGAGGTTTTCAGTTCTTTCCAGACTCCTACATGAACCACCTAGGCATTTTGGTTAAATGAGAGGAGGAAGAAAAAAAAAAAAAAAAAGGAAAAAAGGAGCAATTTAGTTATATAAATAAACATTCTGATATATGCATTTTCTCCTCACAGAGACTGTTGAATGCATTCCCCTCTCCCCCCATATTCAAGAGAATTTTTTGAGCTAAAACAACAGAATTAAATAATTTCATTGCCTTTGCCTTTTCTGTTGTACTTAGATTACTCTGCCTGAAACTGCTAATCTCCCTAAGGGGTATGCCTCCTCCTTTTTGTCTTCCCTTTGTGTTCTATCCTGCCTGTAGGACTGTGAGGTACTGGCATCAAGCAGGAAACAAACCAATCAACTGGAAAAAAAATAGTACTAGTAAAACAGATAGCTCACACAGATAATGCTACATGCAACCATTCTCAATTCTAGAAAGATACGCTTTGTTCTGGAGTTGGTCAACAGAGATTAACCAGCTCCTTTGCCACCCTGATGTCTCCTCTTATTCTCTCCCTCCACCCAGTATTTCAGCCTTTTCTTTTGTGACATTTGTTATGTCTTAACATACCACTAGAGGCCACTACACGCCACCTATGGGGACACACATACAATTAATACAGTCATGTAAACTATGAAAAACTAGTGCTAGAACAAGAGAACTGCTCTTCAGGATTCCGGGGACAGTACTTAACCCAAATTAACACAGACTTCAATGTGACCCACAGAGACTTAAACACACACAACAACAGACTTGCCAGATGCCTCTCATCTTCAGGCATCTCTTCACTAAATCCCTGTTTCCCCCTCCTTAGCCGTTTCTACACAGCAGAATGTCCTCACAGAGAAAGTGCTCAGACTAAGCAGAGAGCTGTACCTTTTCCATCAGTGCTGCCCAGGGTCCCAAAATGCTGCTTGAGGAACTTCTCTTGATCAGGTGTCTGAGGAATTTCTCCCACTGGCATGTTGGTACCCACATCCTCCTCTCCTTCCTCTCCCTCCAGATCTGAGATGCCGTCCACGCTCAGGGGCTCAGTGCTTTCAGAATCTGGGAAAAGGCACAAATCAAGAAGAAAATATAAGCTGCAACAGCATAATCACAGTAATGTCAGATTAAAAAAGATATTCAGCAAATATGCTAAATTAAGCAACTTAAATCCAAAGTGTTACAGTTGCCAAGTCAATCAGCATTAAGTGCAAATTTTCTAACACCCAAGCAGCACAGCCTATGGGATAATCAATACAAGGCCTGCCTCCCCTAGCTAGTGAGAGAAAAAGTCAAAGGTTCACAAGGCAAGAGCACTTCAATCAAATGCTTCTACAGTGGCTTCACTGAAGTGCCTGCTCAGATGAGCCTGAATCTTTACAGCACTGCTAGCACAAGTAACAAGGATGTGACCTCAGCTTCAGTTCATGAAGAGGATCGAGTACTTAGAAATCAGGATCACAGTTGATAAACATAGCACACGACAGTTCAACCAAGTTCCTGCAGTGTTTCACATCAGGTACAAATTATAATACCTTTACATCTTACCTTCATTTGGATGATCTGGGCTGGAAAGACGACTGCTGCTGTAATCTACAGAGCAGGCACTGTCTGGACTGTGTTTGTCTGGACATCCATTGCTCTGGTAACTTCTATTTAGCTTCCCATGGGGCAGTGCTTTTACCTGGTACTCGCTACAAGAGAGACAGGAAAGATACAGCACTAGAAGAGACTTGTTTTAGATGTAAAAAAGAGTGCAGTCTAACTTTAAGGCCTTACCTGTGTTAATAACAACCTTGATTACAAAATTAAGGCTTTAAAGAGAAAAAGTTTACTTCTTTAATGATTATACATTTTTTGCATTTCATTAAGCTTGGACAGTGAAGTCTCAAGGGGATTGTCTGACTTTCTGGGCGTTTTCAGTTTCCCATGATTACAAGGTATCAGGACTGCATTGCCCTGGCTTGATTTCCAGTACAGTTGAAAAACAAGCAGTGGCCTACTTGATGAAAACAAGACTAAGATCAGGCACATGATACAAACTCCAGTTTGTCAGAGATTTTAGCCCTAATACATGATTTTTTTCATGTTTACAACCCATTTCTTTGAGTCACTTTAGGTTACAGAACAGAGAAGATTTGAGCAAGACTAATTTACTGAAGAATATCATATAAAAATACAGTACTGTATGACAGAGTTCCTCATTTCTTTTGTGACTTTATGAGTCATACTCTGTTGAGTGACACAGATGCTGTTCTTTTTGCCTGATGCCTGAGGGCAATACAAGGTAGATTGCAGAAGTCACTCAATGGAACTGAATGGCAAGTAGAGTGTGCAGAATGTTGCATACTTCGAGATACGTCCAGCCGAAATCCAACATCAACAGAATGCCTCCATTTCTTACATGCTCAGGAGCATGTAAGAACAGCGTGTGGGTTTGTCCATACTGTTATCATACTAGAGTTTAAGAAGTAAATCAAGAGAAACTGAGAAAAAAACTAGCAGCTTCAACTGCAAAATCTTGGCGTGTACTCTCTTGTATAAAAGTCTATCTAAAGCTATCAGCTCATTCTTTGTAACAGAGGAGGAAGAGACATAGGAAATTAAACAGTTATTAGCATCAGGTTAAGAAGGGAAGAATAATATTAGGGAAGGAAAAATGGCACACGAAATAATACAGAAAATTCAGTAAAGTAAAATTCAAACAGAAGAAACAGCAGAGGAAGGATAAAGGTTCTCCACTGTCTTCAGCATCCCTGCAAATTCTAACTCATGTAGCCTATTACATTTTCCACAACAGTGTCATCACATACTACATGTGTTAGATTCTAGCCCAATTAGGTCTGAAATTATCACAAAAGATAGTATTGCATCATTTCTCCTGGGCAGATGCTTCACTATCGTGTATACATCACTGTTGGATGGTTTTCCAGCTTTCAAATTTTCTCTTGCTTATTTCAATCCAGATAAGGGAGAAAGCAAAATAGTGGAAGAGGCTGCTAACGCACAGCCTCAGATGACAGATTATTTTAATGGTCCCCTCTTCGTTTCAGCCTCCTTTATCATCAGGATGTCATAAAACCCTCAACTAAATGCACCTGACTTCAATTAGACAGTAAGTCAACTCATCCAAGTTACCATACAAGCTGCAAGCAACCTAAAACAAGAAAGGTGTAAGCCATACACAGCAGAAGGCTTATTTTTGTTTTTAACCTGCTAGGGTCTGTGGGATGGATTTCATCTTGCTCAGGGTAGATTACACACTCCTCACTCTCAGATGGTTCCAGTTCCTGAGAGAAGATCCCCTCTTCACAAGACAGGAGCCGAATCACTTGAGGTCGTACACAAGATCGGTTGTCTTGGGGAGCTATTGAGCTTCCAACCTATTAAAAAATACAGAATATTAGATATTACCGGTGTTTTTACTTCAAGTCAGTAGCTGTTGTGCAGAGCTTGAAAGTACACATTACAGCATAAAATATAATTAAAAAATCTGAGATTAGAAGGTAACACTCCCATGTCTCTCCTCCTCCCCATCTAGGAAGCTTGATTGTTATAGTTTCCTATTCTAATTTTGATTTCTAATCCCCTAAAATTCTACAGTGAATGCTAGACTCCTCACACCTCACTGTCCTCACAAGCGAAGCATAAGTTACCTGGAAGCAGGTGCTTCTACTACCTTTTCCAGACTGATCAGGCATAGTTCAGAAGAGTCTGGGCAAAGCTAAAAATCACTGGCTGATTTGCACACAGTGAGTCCAAAACTCTCCTCAAGTCACAAAGTTACATAAGAAGGAAAAGCTAATGACGGTAGGCACCAGGACAGGTTGTTACTGGAAAACAAGTATTAATGTTCTGAAGTATTGAACACGTTATGTGTTATGAAATATTGAAGTATGAACACGTTGCTTGCTGTGGCCAAGAGACAGAGATCATGGCTATGTTTCAAGGATGACAATACTCTAGCACAACCCACAGCTAAGGGTCTCATTTGAGCCACATTTCAATTGCTACTGGAGTTAGTTTTCCTAGCAGGAAATTGGACACACATGCATGTAATTCCATGCTTAGCTTGTTTTAACCACAAGTAATCAAGGAACTAAGAAAATACAAGGTATTCCCTGTGTCTTTGGAAGGAAACCTTGATCCCATATGTGCTCTGCTCTGAGTACTAACAACTACAGAGCTGAGCAGTTTTCTCAGAATGTATTTTTAGTTCCATTTCAAGATATAAAGAATAGCATCATACAATAATCAATACAGAACAGAGGCAGGACAGATGTACTTGGGGTAGATCCACCTCCAGCAAGAAGCACCACGCTTACTTTGTTGATGTGCACGGGGACATCTGCCTGTTCTTCTCTATCATCCCCATTGCTGTTTTGAGACAGTGAATCTCGACTTGGAGAACGGGAAACAGAGAAAGACTCCAACTGACGCAAGTCAAGCATGGATTTCACAGTCATTTCTATATTGTTGGTTGGCTGGGACCAGCGCCCACGTTGTCGAGGCACTTTGCTCATTGGTGCCTCCGAACGCTGGATTGCTGCTATCTCTTTGGCCTGAAGGAAATTGAAAGAAAGAATCTTAAGGATTCAGCTCTGCTGACAGAAAAACAGGACGGAAGACATGCAGCCCATAGCAAAACACAATTATATCAGTTTTCATAAAAGCCCCAAAGCTCTCCAACAGTTTAAATTTCCTCCCTTATTCTTAAAGGTATTAAGGTCAAGATTACAGTTTTGTTGCAGTTTTTTGCATGACTCAGCATTTAAGTGCCTCACTCACATCTAAGGATATGATGAGCTTCAATTCTACATGACATTCAGGCCAGAAATGAAGGGGACCCAAAGCATAACATCTGATGGAAAGATACAGATGTAGAGATTTGAAGTGAAATAGTCTCTTAACTAGGCATGATTTCACCATCCCCAAATCATTCTTCACCGAGGAACTTCTCAGTGGTTTCCCACTGCAGCTGTACCTTTTCCAGTAGTGTAAATGAAGAATTTTTAATCTATATATGAATTTCTTTTCCACCTTCCCTGTCATCAGAACTACAATTTGGAGGTTTAGCAACTCACCCTCCTCATTTCCCAGTGGGAAAGGCTTCTTGAGAGGGTAAGATCTGGATCTGGAATGGGAAAAAGATATATACCGGGTTGACATCCTTGGCCAGCAGTTTGCCTTCTTAAAAGACCTCTTACCTCATCTTTTCTCCACTGCAGCATTCCTATACTACCTGAAACCATGCACCACTGTGAAAACGTTTTCTTGTGCACTACCTAATTGTTATATCAAATTTGTAACAGATGATTTGACATATGGTTTTCTCTGACTCAGCAGAACATTTGTCACTGTGTAGTGGTCCATCACAGGCTTGGGGAGAAAAAAAAAAGTTCTAGTACACTGGATTTCTGTGGACAGTAGAACCAAGCCCTAGGGCACTAATTCAAAAACTGCCTGTGCAGCTGGAACTAGCAGGAAACTTGGCAATTTAACAACTGAGCTCTGAAATACACCCCTCTTTAGACGCTGGAATTGGCAACATTACCTAGTGTTGCTGAACCATTCATTTGTGTTTTGGACTTTCTCTTTCTGCCCATACCTTACTGTCCCTAACTCAGCGTCTTGTCTCTTCCCCACTTCACACACGACATTTTTTCTCAATCTCTGCCCATGTCCCTCTTTCATTATTACCTGAGTCTCTCTCAGTGTTGCAGTTGGACTGAACATGGAAAGACTGCAGCCCATTTAATTCATCTTCATCGTTCCCTTCATCTTCACCATCCTTGTCACTGTCTGATGAAAGTGCTGGCACAGAGGATAGGGCAGAGATGGATTCATGCCTGGGAGGCAGGAATTTGAAGCA
The DNA here is from genome assembly GCA_037305975.1 of Chrysolophus pictus. Lineage (NCBI taxonomy): Eukaryota > Metazoa > Chordata > Aves > Galliformes > Phasianidae > Chrysolophus > Chrysolophus pictus. Next base: position 25,266,528 of record CM074580.1, on the reverse strand, counting down.
GTATTACAGTCTGTCTCAAGAACTGCTCACCATTTAAAATCCTACAGTTTTCCATCTTATCCCCACCACAGATAACACTCAGAAGGTGTCTCAACTCTAACAAACAACCCCAGTTCTAGCAAAATTCATTCCTTGAGAAATAAGGTGAGTTAAACCCTGCAAAACGGTGTGTAGAACCTTCTACGGAAATTCTCTCTTATGTGTGGAAGGATCACAGAAATTAGAGAAAAAGTAAATGAGCCAGAGCAGTTCAAGTGGAATGAAACCTGGCCTTCCTTTTCAGAGCCAGGACAGTACAACATATTGGAAAGTCAAGTGTTTTTCCTACCCTTAAGCATTTCTCTCCGGAATTATTTTACACATCAAAAATGTCATAGACATATTTCCTGTTTGACAGCAACTAGATATATGGCAAATTATCACATAGGAGTCAGTTCACATCAAGGACTGCACCATGCAGAACCTGCATGAACAGCCCACACACTGTAAAGAGTGCCATGCTGCATTTTTTAACCTTAAGGCACAAGGTATAATGTAAAACATACTTTGGGAAGATCCTTAATCAAAGTAGATCAAACAAGCATTTCCACACAGACCTCAGAGACACAAGCACAGAATTTCCCAACAAGTAAGGACACTTACCCACACCGATCTATTATCTCTCTCTCTCTTTTTTTTTTCTTCCCTTTTTCCTGTCCCTCCCCTCACCTCTTCATTCAAAAGGAACCAAATGATTTAATCCACTTTGGACAGTAATTTAACACATGAAAATCTCCAAAATAAATTTGAGTAGCATCCACTCTATGGCCTTAAGCTGCAGTGCCAAACTCATCATTAGTGACTTTTATAGGATATTGCTGCTGGGTGTTGAGTACCAAGCATTATTCACGAGCTAAATATAGTTCATCTACCAGATACAGAGTAGCCTGGCCAGGAACCAAGTTCCCCTGCAGCTGACAGATAGCAGACAATATTATAACATAGTTTAGCACTAGTTAAGGTATTATAATTTTTTTCTCTTCCCACATAGTGGCATGACTTTAATTTGCATTTTATTAGGAGTGGCTGAGCAATAATTACCCAGTCTTTTCAGATGAGCTTTAAGGTGTGCTGGCAAAAGAAGAATGAACTGACAGCATAGTCTGTTGAGTCCTCGAGTAAAATAGTTTCATGTTGGCTGTACCATCTATTTTTGACATTTGAGTTTGTCAGTCTCTTCATCTTTTCCATGGTCTTCTTAAGTGTTCATGTTCTTGTGTCTGAGCAGGGGAATCCCAATGAAGTGCAAGCTATGAGGTGATTTATCTTGCAAGGCATATTATATTTATATATGGCAGGCAATATTAATTTTGTATCAGTGACTCTGACAGCATCTTTCTGCTTGTGCTTATCAGGCTTCTATGAGCGGTTTATCATAGAATCACAGAATTACGGAATTGTAGGGGTTGGAAGAGACCTCCAGAGATCGAGTCCAACCCCCATGCCAAAGCAGGTTCCCTACACCAGGTAATGAAGAAAGAAGGGTTGAATTATTAGACCTCTTAACATCTAACTGGTTGGATGTTTCACTCCTTTGCTGAGGAGCTGCTCCCTTCTAGCACCATGCCTGAGTCTTGCACTCTGTGGTTTCTGCAGAGTCTGACAGCAAAGGGTCAATGGCAGGGCTGGACCTTCAGTTAGAAAGTCATTAGGACACTTATATAATACAGACTTATAAGCGCCACATGGAGCTCTAGTTTTAACACATATAACGCTAGGATACTCTGTATTATTTTACATGTCCTGAATTTAACCCTCCTTTCTTTTTTTAAAATAACACACGAACAAAACACAAGAATGTCAACTATCCATTTAAATAGATGTATTATCAGTATTGCCCCTCTATCTTGTCCTACTTAAATTGTCAGCTTTAGATGCCTATTTATCAAACTTTAACATCTTATGTGGTACAGCACACCAGCAGATTCTACCCTCTGTCAAATGCCTAAGAGTTTTAAAATGAAAGTAACCCAACTTTTCCTGACAGAAGGATCACAGGGCTGCTGCCTTGAGAGCTTCCCTGGTGTTAAAACCAAGGCAGCTCAACTCAGGCACCACTTTTGATCTGGCATCAAAACCTAAACTATTCTGAGACATGGAAACTACACAGCTTTCCTGGACTGGACTAAAACCCCACTGAAAATTTGATAAGGAGCAGCTCTTTCCAAGTAGATCCAAAGGCACACTGTACTTCTTTGGAAAGCATATGTTAATTTTAGACAATTTAATTTGGATACCATTTCTATCTCCCGCTATTTATACTAGTGCTTCAACCAGCCACAGAAAAAGTGACTTTTAAAATCAAGATGTATAAACAAGGCTATAATCCCTCTAAACATTCTGCAATCAATTTAAAACTTCCCTTCCAAAAATTTTAGACAAGTTTTTCTAAACAATAAATGCATACTTGGATCAAAATCAAAACTGTATTAAAAGGATTCTATATGACTCCTTTGCTGAAAATACAGATGTCTCAAAACCAAAATGTATCAGCAACATCAGCTGAGTACAAGTTCTTCATCCTGAACAATGAAAGCTGCTTGTGTTCAGTAGATAAGAGAAAAGCATACATCAGCAATTCTTCAACCAGAGACAGAACTGGAAGGTATGTGGAAAACTGTGGGTCATACAGGTCAGATTAGTTCCAAAATAAACCAATGTCCCATCAAAGGAGACAGAGAAACCATTCAGAGCAGCAGCTTTAGTCTCTCTAGAAGTTCTTGGAGGCATCAGAAAAAGCTAGGACTTGGTTTGGAAAGGTTGGATGGGGAGAGGTTATGAGAGAGGATTACAAAACCTTGGAGATGACAGATAGCTGGATGCAGAACTATAGTTTAAAGCTCACAAAGCCAAGGAACTTTCAACAAAACTAGCAGAAGTGTAGTTTAAAACAGAAAAAAATGTTTCTTTCCATAGAGAGAAGTGAACTCCTGTACCTTATCACAATGTGGGGGTGCAGAGGCAGAGAATATTAGAAGTTCCGAAGGGATTTATACAGATTCAGTGAACAATGACCAAATACTAAAGGGAACACACAGATACACCTCCTCACACCCCAGATGCAACAACTGAGCATAAGGTGAGCACACTGCAAAGGTCCATATAACAAGGCTCTCAAGTGTTTCACTAAATAGACACGGAATACTGAATTTTATGAACCAGCGGTTTGATCCAGAAAGGCATGTTCTATGTTTACATTCCAGAGGTTATTCACCTGGGTTAATCCCTGCCCTGTCAGCTGAGCTGGACAGAGTGCTTTTGCTCCAGCTCCCCACTGCCTCCTCAGCTCCATTCTTCCCCAGTATTATTTTGGTTATTCATCGTACCATACTCTCACATTATGGAACTAGTAGAATGCATTACTACCCCCATCAAATTCTAGCAATACCATTCTAGACAAAACCTAGTCAAACAAACAACATACTATCAGGTACAGAGCCTTCTTATGCTTCTCTGAGTCTTTTTGAGACAACAGTTTTTATATCAATAAGTGTAACACCACTGCAACCAACACATATAGACTCGAAACACAATTAATACATTAACCGGAACAGATACAAAGCATCTACAAAACCAGATTCATTTGTTTCTCTTCTCCCACCTCAGTAATGCTGGTCCAATAGGCTCTTCCTCCATATTCAGTCCCAATTCAAAATGTTCTGGAGTTACGTTTTTGTTGATCTCCCTAGACCACAGCAGTCGATCAAGACTGAAAACAAGCTTTCAGAGCTGACCAAACAAGAAGATTCCAAGCTTGCAAAGAGGTTACCAAACAAGTTTAATAAAGTGCTGAAGTTGGCGTGGCACTAACACCGCCCTTTAGCAAGCATGTGTGACGGAAGCAAGTATCACCTAATGCAAAAGAGGACTGGGATTATCTGTCACAGGCTGAGCCTCAGTAGGGTAAGGCTGCAGCTGCTGGAATAATGGAGGCTGCTATAAAAAGCACATAGCTTGACAGTTCCAGAATTTTGGCTAGAAAAAAGGCTTCACGAGTTCTCTCATATCATTACTGAAAACACTTCCTAGGCAAGAGCTGTTTCAAGAATGAGCAGATCAAGACCTTCCCAAAGGAAACTATGCAGACAAACTTGTTTAAATGCTACTTGCTCCTTAAGGGAGTGGGAAGTTCCTTGCGATACTCTAACAACCAGTATGGTAAGTCCTCCAGTGCTTCGGCACCTTTATAACCAAAACTCAAATTGTAGATTTGAGGGACATAGCATCAAAAAGCTCTGTTTATCCTTTTTTTCCCCCCACTTTGACCCCTCATCAGCTTGTTCAGCACTTCTTCCTGCATTGTTTTTGGTCAAATGAGTCGCAACTACAGAGAAACTAAACACATTACACTAGTAATTCATAGTTCTCTGCCACTCATGTTCTATATAAAAACAGGGTCTGTTTTTAAGCACGACTTTTTAAAGAAAGGTCACCAGATAAACTTAGATCTATTCAGTTTGTAGGCTGTGGTAGTTTGCTTTTAGATATGTTGTTTACTGAGCAAAAGTAATAGTATGATTCAGCTGGCAAGAACTTCTCATGGAAATTATTTTTATGTTTATTATTTATAATTAAAGGTAACCTTCTCCAAAGCCTCTTGAAAATAGTTAAAGAAACAGCACAACTGTAAGAACTCTTTCAGAATTATACTCAACACGGCTAACTCATACAGCTCACAGGCATATTTCAGTACTAGCACTGCAGAAAATGGTCTCTAAATTGCATTTCAGCCCAGACCCACAGAACTTTATCCATGAAGCAGCAATTCTTCCTTGGTGGGACGCCCTGTACTAATCTCAGTACTGCTAGATAAACTGCTTATTAAAAGTTTCTGACCACATCAGTAAACTAAATTAAGATGCCAGTGACATTATATGCATACTGCAAGCAGTGAAGCAACACTAGGTAAGTCCATCTGGAAGACCACAGTCAGGTTTCTATATCCAAAGGAAAGGCACAAATACCACAAGAGAACAGTCAGAACTTTTCAAATACTATTAGTGGAAACAGAAGAAACTTTTCAGTTGAACCCCAGTGCCATACTTTTCACTTTAAGCCCTACAAAGCCAGCAAGCTCCTTTCAGTCTATTCTGCTCACCTCATAAGTCCAGCTGTCTTGTGTGGAGGAGACTTTTCTGCCTGCTTTCCTCTCTGCTTCATGTCAGATAGTCGCTGCCGCATGTTGATGGTCATCTCTGAGCTCAGACGCCAGATGAAGATACAACTGAAAGAAGGAAAGGTGAAGCTGGGTTTAAGTCTCAGTTCAGTTTATTGAAATTATCAATTCCCTTTGCAAAGGCAAACAAGACTTTTGAGTTGTGGTAGGGAGAAACACAGAGTAGTAGCATCATGGAAACTCAATCCCACCACATGACAAAAAGGTAAAACCCGCCTGGCAAAGGTTCCCTCTGAACCTCTGTTTTGTGCAGTCTCATGTCTGATCTTGTACCTTTATTCCTCTATCTGACCAGCTTTTCAAAAATGTTTAAGAAAAGGAAGCAAACAGTGTCATCTCATTGATCTCCTTTTCTTCAGAAATCTGGCTTTAAAAAAATTCCACATCATATTAGAGAATATAGTATTTCATCTTCAGGTAATAGAAAATAAAGCAACCAGTATTTTCTTTGAAATATAATCTCATTGCTAACTAATTCTTTTCATCTCACCCATCTTTCCTGTGTAGCTGGATGTACTTATACTGATGTAGAAACAGAGGTGGTGTTACTGCTATCACTTATAATATCCTGCATGCTACTTTGGAATCCAAAGAGAATTTAAACAAGTTCTTCAAGAAGTGGCAGTGTCACCATATTCATTGGTACTCCGATTCACCAAGGAACTTTCAAAAAGAACCTTTCCCTTTTTCCTTGCTTGCTTGCAAAAATTCATCTGCTCTGCCATTTTGAACAACGATCATGAATTTTTGGTCTCCTGGACCGGATAAAAAATGCCAAAGGCAACAGTATCTTCTCTGCTTTGTCTCATAGAAAGATGTTTTAAAAGGTTTCATTTTCATGACACACCAAAAGGAGACAAACAAGAAAACAGTCTGTGGATACATTCCCAAAAAGCTGACAATTCTCACCCCTCAGTCCTACTTGTTTGTGTGACAAAGTTCAGGAACATCACTCCCAGCTATTCAAGTCATGTACACACACAGAAGCTTCTCATCAACAGCTGTCATTCCCCTCCTCAGATTTTTAGCAAAGAGAAAGTTGTGAGGCACTGCATCTGGGCACTATGGCAACCCTAGGCAGCCAGCTGCTTCTCCTTAAACAGCAGCTCTCTTGAACATAACAGCAACTATAATTGGCTTCCAAGACAACACCAAAAAGCAATAAACAAATTCAGAAAGCAAATACGGCTTGTTCATTTATCCCACCCCCACAGCAATCAAACCTAGCAGCAAACAGCATGAACTTGTAAATACATTGCGATTTGACACGAAGCTCTGCATAAGTATGTTCTACTATCTCCTTTACTTTTTTTTTTCCCTCCCTTGCAGTAATTTTCTCTCAAGTCTCTCAGTCCTTGTGCTCTTCTTCATCTCCATTTTCCTTTCTATTCTGTTTCATTCTTTACACATGCTATAGTGTGTGAACAAACTATTTTCCTCTGTTTTCTTTTGAAAAAACATAATTTCTCTTCTCCTTACAGCTAAGTTCTTCATGAATCCCTTTCTCACTTCTCATCCACCTCCTCCACACTTCTAGTGAAGAAAATGATACTCACGACAACGAGGGAACATTGCACTAAAATCACAAGGATAACTGAGTATCTTAAACCTTCCACATTTTTGGAATTTATCAGATATCTACAACAAAATAAGTCCTTATTCTGCAGCTAGGCTCAGTCTAGTGATTACTTACAGTTTTCATGAGCTGCTTTAGCTCAATAAATCGGTAGAAACTATAGCTGGGGGGAGGTGGAGGACTGCTTTAGTGATCCACATCACCTTACCGAGGAGTCAACTGCAAGACAACTGACTCAGGGAAGCAGGGAAGAGGACCACATCAACAGGAACAGAAAGACTGGGGAAAGTCAAATCCTTTTTCTGCTAGACAGGCCCGTTCACCTGATGAAAACTCTAGCCTAAGAGACAAAGTTTCAGCACCACTGTTTGTAATATCACAAAATCCATTATACTGCATTATGTTGTAGACCTGGGGGTAGTAAGGCAACAGGCCACATCCTTTGTCTCCTTTCTAGCAGGGAACAGTACCTATACTCAGAAAAGCACAAAACCGAAACACTTCACATGGATGTCTTGTTTTATGGAAGGATAACCTTTGCCAAGAGCACTCATTTTGGCTTCAGAAAGCTCTGATGTTTCTTTGGACTTCATAAAACATTACTCATAAAATAAATCAATGTTCCTTCAGGACAAACTAATTCTAGTGTAAGATGACAAAGTTTGTATCACAAATAAGCAATCCCCTCTTACCTGTCACCAGAAACAGAGATTAGATGTTTGCAGTCATTACTGAATTTCATCCCAGTCACAATTTCTGTTTGAAATAAAAATCAATAAACCTTTCTTTAATTATTCCAATAGGTGGAACAGATAATTAGCCAAATAGAATTTGAATTGCCAAGCTGAAGACAGGTAGACAGATTAAAGCCAACACCTGACCTATCAATATGTCCCAATTACCATAACCATCTAACAAAGAATAGAAAGGGTATCATAAGGTGAAGTAAGCATGAAGACTGAAGTTTCTTCTTGTCTATAATGGAATAGCCTCTGCATAGCAAGAGCTGATGGTATACACTGAAAAAACAAAGAGTACCTTATACAGGCTACTATTTGTGCAAATAAATACATAGTCTAAGAGGCATGCATGTGTACAAAATTCATTCTAAAAGTGTTTAAATTGGAGTGAAATAAACTACAACTATAACTCAACTACAACCTAGTCCAAAATACCCTCTAAGTAAACTTTGGTAGGGAAAAACCTTCTGAAAGCTTTGACTAGTATTAGACAGTAATATAGTCCCCAGGAGAAAAATGCATTTTCAGAAATTTACATGCCCTACCTGAATGCCCATACATGGTTGCAACACACTCGCCCGAATAGAAATCGAAGATGGAGAGGTTCTTGTCAGAACAACTGGTTGCAATATAAAGCCCAGAGGGATCCGTTTGTACCTGTTAAGGAAGTAAGAGAAGTGCGAAGACTTGTTGATAAAGTTCTTTCAAACTGCATGAAAATGGTCCAGAACTCCAAAAACAGTCACAGTTGTTGACAGAATAAAATGCAAATTTTTTCCACTGGACTTCAATTGAGTACCAGGCTGCCCAGCATCACAGGACAAATTTCCAGCCTCAGTAAACCGCTAAAACAAACTGACTAACTAGAAAACTATTTCCAACCCAATCAGAGACTAAAGGTAATTACATTAAATGCCTTCATGACTCTGAAGGCACCATTACCAATACAAGGCCCACACTTCTCTTTCCTACCTCCTTCAAAGTACTGGAGGGTCTTATTTTCTTTTACCATAAAGTCAAAACAAAAAAGAAAATTTTAAAAAACATCAGAGCTGCCAGAGTTAAGTGATAACAAGGAAAAACTATCTTTAATGATGATGTGATCCAGTACCAGATCTGGAGGTTGGTGGCCCTGCATCAAATGCTTCAACAGGGCTAAACTCTACACCACATAGTAAACACAGCTATTCTCAGCAAATGTTCTGCTTTATACTTTGCAGAACTTAGAGGAATTGAGAGCAAAAGTTTGTTTTTTTGAAGGAGTCATTATATTTAAATAATGATAGGTTTCTTTGGCTAGGCAGCATCTTTAGCTTCACATATCACTGTTTGGGTTCTACTTGCTAAATTGCAATGTATGTTAGGATCTCAGAACAACATGCCAAATAAGTTTAAATTCCAGAGACAATTATGATCCCTTTGTTATATAACTGTCCTAAAAATGAACAAAGCAACATTAAAAACAATTGAGATTCCCCACTTGTGCTACACATGAAAAAAACAAATATTAAAAACAAAGAATCCAGCTTCAAGCAACAAGAAGATCTGAGAACAAAAAAACATAAGCATCTGAGTTTATAAAAACTTCTTAGGAATTTAATAGACACAGAGAAAGAGAATTTATCTTCCCCTATAAAACAGAAGAGATGACACTGAACAAAGCTGTTTGCTTTCCCCTCCATTTTTTGACCCTGTTATTTATACCAATCAATGATATCGATAGCCTGTGAAGCTGAACAGAAAAAGATGTTTTAAAAACTATAAAAATTAATAGTGAAAATAAATACAAAGAAGAAGCTTGTTTGGTAACTTGAGAAATATTTTGATTCTGTCAACTGGTCTTTCCCCTGTGAAGATAAGGGTACAACTCTTCCATACCTCAATGTACCAGCATCACTATTAGCACTAACCCTATAACAACACTTGTTTTACCAGGGGAAGGACAGAGTGATAGATGCATGCGTGCATGCTGCTCCAAAACCTAGACATACTCAGCAGTTGTGAAACATGAAGAGACTGTCTAAACAGTACTGGAGTTGTCCAGCACTCTAAGGCCCAAAGAACATGAGATTTTTAAGGCAGATGCCTTAAATTAATTTCATCAACATTCAAAACCACTTGTATTTGCCCTCTGGCAACAACAACAGTTTTTAAACTCCAGTCAACAGGTGACTCCACCTTCAAAAACTGACAGCAACAACCAAGAAAGTCAGAATGAGATATCTGAAGCAGAAATACAAGGACTAAAGTAAACAGACTGAATTATCTCCTGATGAATATTGTTGCAATTCTGCTTGCTTTTACAGCATGACCTGTGTCTCGCTTCAGATAGAGGACAGGGAAGTTAAGATCATCCACTGATTCATCCTATTTTAGCCTGATGAAATCCAACACTTTAACAGTCCTTAAGGACAGAGGTAGAAGGAAGAAGAAGCAGGATAAGGAAAAGCAAAATAGAGAGCAAGCAAGAAGGGTAAAAACAAACAAACAAAAAAAAAACCCCAGCATTATGTCCAGATTCATATATCATTTTTTGAGCTCTAAGGTGCACTCAGAAGAGCAGGAAAAATAAAAAGGGAAGAAGAAAGAAAACAGCTTACTTTGATGAGGGTGCCATCTTCACCTTGGGATCCCTTGTACAGCTTCTTCTGCTTCCCACTGCTTATGTTGAAAACCCTGAGGGAAAAAGTAAGACAACATCACACATGTTAACCATGTACTGCTCTGTGGCTTTTGTCACCGGGAACTTTCTCTCTTTCCACTCCTCATGACAGGTCTCACCCCTGGGAGCTGCAGCCTCTACAAACTATAATCACCATTTAAATGTTTAAGAAACAATCAGTAAAGTAATGTAGAGGCCCAAGACTGGATGATTCAGTATCAAGGAGATTTAGAATTCAGGTTTGATTCTCAAGCTTTTGATCAAGAGTAAGTACAGTATCAGGGCACTGCAGAGGAGTCAAGTAGGAGGGAATAAACCTTGTGATACCTTGTAACAGATAACCATTACATATCAGGAATGGCTGGTAACAAGCTCCATCCAGTTCCACCTCCTATAAAAATACCTGTGGTTTCTTCATACTAAAAGTCTAAGAGAGCAAAACTCTTTATTTACATGAGAATTCAAAAACAAATGACATTTAGCAATGGCACTGAATTATGTCCAGAACTCTCAGCATCTCACCCAGATATAATGGGAGACACACAACTACAAGGAGTCTCCTTTGCTTTGAAGGTAGAAGGAGACAGATTGACAAATGGATTAAAAGGGAACAGAGCATGGACTCCACCTGCAAAAAGACAGTCACATCTAGCTCAGTTTTAGGTTCCTTCAGTCCCAGCTACTTCACAGGAGCTCACAGCTTCTTACTGGACATACCTTTAAAAGCAAAAATGACCATAATACAGAAGTTCTTGTTCCACAGCTCAATGGTGTGCTTGGCACACTTTCTCTCCCCAGTAGAAAGACTTTGCTCTGCAGAGCAATGTGGTGAGAAGCCAAGAGCCCAACGGACATTTCTGCATATCTACGCTTTAACCTCTGCCTTTCCCCTTGCTGATAAAAGAAACAACCTCACTGAGTTTGAGGTGAGACCTCAGATCAAAGTGCTGCACCAAAGAACCAAGGAAAAATGATGATGCTGGAACAGCCCTGATCATTCATGACAGCAAGAATATTTTCAAGACAAGAACTGAACCAACCTGATGTTACGATCCTGACAGCCAATAGCTGCGTATTTCCAGCTGGGGTCCACATCCATGTCATATAGAGTGGTCTTCCTAACAATGTGATGTGTTCGGGTAAACTGAACTCCTTCCCCTGTCTAAGCATATGGGTAAAATGCTATGTCAAAATCAAGTAGTTAACTAATTATTAAAAACTTCTAAATACAGATGAACCTTATAACACAGACAGCCTTAAACCAACCCTTCCCACTAACGAGATCTGCTGGGAGCAGTGTAGCAAACTCCTCCCTCCAGCCCATACTCTTTCACCACTCTTCACAGTAGCTGGGACAGCAGAAAAAAAACAGATATCCTAACAGCTCTCTACTTTGCACATTGCTGAGAGAGGTCAGGCTTGTGGCAGCTTCATGCTTCACAGAAATAGTTCTCTGAATGTAATCTCTTGTATTGAGACAGAGTGGGAGACAGTGAGGCTGAAACAGCAACAAGCTCTTATATAATAAAACTTATATAATAATAAATTAGTTCCTCTGTGGTGAGATTATTCAAAAAAACAAACAAAAAAAAAAAAAAAAAAAAAACCAACAACACACAAAGCTGCAATAATGTTACCTTCTGCGCAGTGCGGAAATAGATGCTCTTGTCTGCCCCACAGCTTATCATTCGCACTTTCCCATCATTGGCTAGAACAAAAATGAAGGAGACGACCAAAACATAAATACAAATACAAGGTGAAAGAAATGCTTCAATTTATACCACTGCTCTTTTATTCCAGTCCTATTTAACTAAAACTGGCTCCTACCTTAGGAGTAATGATGCTGCAGCAATACTGAAGCCCCTTTTAAGGGACTGAATTTGTTAATACTCCAAGTGCATGAGTCCTCAATACAGAGATCTTACATAACAGATTAGGATGTAATTCTGTCTTCTCTCCCAATAACATGCTTATTCTATAGCATTCTTATTCTTTATGTGCCATAACACTTTGTGGCAAAACGACAAGAAAAAAGTAGGTTACACTCAGTATAAGCTGAAAATGGACAACAGGCACATTTCAGTCATCAAACTCAGTCACATATTTCTTGCTGCCTTTTCTTATTTAAAGGTCAAGATTTTTTCTTCCCTTAGCACACCAATCTATTCCTTCATCAAAGCAACATCTCAGTGCAATGAAAATGTACCCAATATCACACAAGACCACTTGAACAGCAAGTTAGAGCAAGGATGCATTTAGCTTATAGAACTGCGCAATGGCCTTAGCCACCACGTCTGAGTGTGCTTCTCCCATCTCCTGAGAGTCCAGCTCGCTGCATTCAAAGCCAACTCACCAAAAAGACAGAGCTATCAGATGACTTTGGCGGACTTCAGAGTTATTCAAGAAAAAGCTTGAAAGATCCTCAGCAGAAGTTCCCTGAAGGTATTCTATAAAGCTTCAGCAAGGTCCCCGGTCTTCACACAGAAGCTACTTCTAAGCTCAGGCTCTCATCCTCGAGCCCCACCTAAACATCACTGCAACAGCACTGCAGCCACACCTATGCCTGGCCACAACCCTACTGATCCAAATCCTGACCCTTACATTCAGTTTCCTGATTTGTACTCAAACCTGCCTTGTACCTATAGCCTTGCTTGGAAGTCACTTTACTGTGATCAGCCTTGCTGTCTCCTCCAGAATGACTCTGACTTGCTGACTTGTCTTCCTGACTTGATCTTGGATTTGCCTTATCACTATAGATTTGTCTGGTGATATGAATTGCTGGCTTAATCTAGTTACTGTCACTGAACTCTGCCTGCTTCACCTTGCTTAGGTTCTGCGGGACTTTCCCATTGCCACTAATGTCACTACCCCTGCCTGCCTTCCAGTCACTCCTGGCTACCAGCCCCTCTGGTAGCAACTCTAGCTGCTCTTTGACAACAGCACACCAAAACACACTAACGTCTTTGAGCAACCAGCAGTAAGGGTGCTGGGGATACAGCATGCTCCATTCCATAAATGCAAAGTCTTAACGCTGGTTTGCAATGACAGATCCATTCATGACCAATTAATTTCAAAATATTTTTTATGACTTTTAAAGTTTTCTCAGAGGATGCCTGTTCCACAGTTCTTCTCTCTAAGGACAGGATGTAACCATCTGACACTAGTCATCGGGAATAAATCACTATAGAAAATAGATTTCTAAAGAAATGCTTGAGGCTTCAATCAGGAGAGGCTTCAATGCTTGAGGCTTCAATCACTTTTTTATGAAGGAGGAAAAAAGGAGGAGAAAGTAAAAGAGAAAAGGAGGCACTTCTGTTAGGACTAAAGCTACAGGAGATGACAAAAAAGTAGCTGTATCTTTAGCCTGGTCTAACCTAGTATTTAAGTAGATAAAATGACTTCACAGCCATAGTGACAACAGCAGTACTCAAGTCCAGCTTTGGAAAGAGACAGTGAGTATCTACCTGCAAACTTCACAGAAGTGATGGAAGAAGAATGTTCATCCAGGGTCTGCTGCAGGCTGTAATCCTTTCCAGCATCCAAGACATGAATCAATCTATCCCGACTGGCTGAGGCTAAGAGTTTTAACCCTTTAAGAAAGCCAAAAAGAGGGTAAGACCATTACTGAAAACCCATTTTCTCTTCCAGTCATCAACAGCTTCTTCTTAAGTCATCTAAGGGACATGACATTATACTACAGTGAATTGCATGGATGGACACAAAGAAATGCCCTCAGATTTCACACAACAGAAAGAACAAGTTTAAATCTCAGCCTAAAGTATTCTAAGGAAGAGTAGAAGGAAGATGTATTTTTCAAAGTCTGGTTCTGCTGGTCCAGTAGAGGGAAATAATTGCATTTACCTGTGTCAGGTTTGGAGTACTCCAGGCAAAGAATCTCAGAGTCATGAGCTTCTACCTTCAGCATTTCCTGCAGAGACTGCAATTCATATATCCTAAGACATAATATGACTGATTTCAGTATGTTAATAAAACCAGCAAGATCTGGGTTTGAGTCTCATGCCTATCCAGCTCTCATCCTGTGCAAGAAGTTCCATGAGATTACCTGAGAGTGCCTATCCTGTCCCCCGAGGCCAGGTGCTCCCCACTGGGACTCACACAGACAGTGCGTATCCCCACCTTTGTGTCCATCACTTGTGTATCAGCTTTGTCTGCACTTCCCCCTGAGTTGTAATCTGTGTCCAGAAGTACCTGAGTGTTGTCATCTACATAGATGATTTTCATCAAGTCCTGGGTAAACAACAAACCAGAAAAATATTAATTAGTTACAAAATATATTAAAATGAAGTATCCTTACAAACAGACAACATAAAAACTTCACTGGCAGTAATTCTGTAATTGGTGACATCTTTCAGCTAAAACCAACAGTCCCCCAGGGCCATTTCAGACAAACTGTCTTTACATATGCTTTATTCTTCTTCAGTTCCATATATTTTATTAAACATTTGCTCTACTTACAGAGAAGCCTTCATTGAGTTAGATGTCTAAAGAAGTTTGAGTCTTAACTTGGGAATACTTGTATATTAAAAAAGAACAAACCCGAGGGCAATGAGGAGATCAAACCCTGGATCTTACATTGCTCAGGATGTTGCGGTGCAAGGCGGTACCATGAATGTTGGAGCTCTCAGTGTTCCACAGACGAATGGTGTTGTCAGAGGAGCAGGTGATGAAAGAACCAGGGGGGAGGCATGACTGATTGCTGTCCTTCACCTCAGGATACATCTAAGGGCAGGTAAAATCAACCTCTGAATGTGATTGCCCTGCACTGGCATCACCAGCAGCAAATTTCATAACAAAATTAAATCAAAGAGCTGTCCTCTCTGCATTCTGGAACAGCAAGAGACAGACAGAAATCCTCCTAAGGAAAATGCGATCCCAAACTAGAGTTTCCCATTCAAATGTTATTAAGATTATAAACATGCTTCCCTGAATGTAGAAGCCTGAAATAAGTCAGCACCTTTTGTTTCTAATGATTCAAAAGCTATGCAAAAATGTTACACTGTTGTTCGAGAATTTCAAGTACTATTATGGATTTATAAACCAGGAAAAAAGAAGAGATATAATTAGCCAATATACAAGAAGAGTTCTCAACCTCTTCCCACTTTCTTTCCACTTTTCTCTTTCCTGATCACTGTCAGGATATATATACCATCATATCAATTGCACTGTTTCCTGTATCTCCTAGCCTTTCCTATGTCCATTCAAGGGAAGTCAACCAGATAAAATGGAAGGCAATAACCACCTGAGAGACTAATGCAGGAAGTACTGGTAAATGGGTTAATGAGGATCAGAGCTGAGACCTTATTACTTGTTTAATTCCTCTGACTTTGGAGCACTTGCTCACCACAGACCTCAAGCAGCTTTTTTGAGGTCAGCAGTAAACTCTTGGGCATTTGTGAAAAAGGCCCTTCCATCCAGCTCTGTATAGTTCAGTCCCTTCTCTGACTTCTCATCTTTTAGTAGCAAGATTTAGTAGCAAGATGCAGTAACACACTGCATCTAAAGCATTTGATCCACAACGGCAGTGCAGCCAAAGAACTGCCTCCAACTCCAACACAAGCCCCATAACAACCACAGTAATCACAGAAAGAAAGCTGAACCAATTCTTTCTGCATTCAGTGTTTACATTTAAGTTTGGCAGCTCTTCAGATTACTTCCCCAGCCACAACTTGCAACCCAAGACTTGTACATGCAGACAACATTCCCCATCTATCTTTACCTCAACATTCCACACACAGGATGAGTGATACAAAGCAGAGTAGACCTTGCCCACTTTCTTCGGATCTTTGACATCCCATACATACAGGCTGTGGTCATTGTACACACAGGAAAGCCACTGGTTGGTGGGGTCAAAGGTCAAGGCAATTGTGTCTGGATACTTCGCATCAGCCGTACCGGAGAAAAGACGACTGTGCAAAGAGAGAAGAGCCTGGTTAATTTGTACTCTCCTGGAGTTCAAGCAAGGAGGTCAAGCAGAGGAGTGCAGATTCACTGCAGGGATCTGGTAAGTACATTGTTGCTCATATATGTAGAAAGAGTAGTTGGCTGGGAAGACCTGTCTGCTGAACAAGTGAAGTCCCAAGGAAAGCCAGGAAGTCCCATAGCAAAAGTCATTCTCTTTACTACACAACCCAGAGTTCCACACAAACAGGCATTTCACTCTCCCTGAAGGATCACCAAAGATACTTAATCATCACTGGAAGTTATCATCATTTACCAGTACATAATCAAGTGGCAAATCCAAGTCAAGCAACCTCAAAAGAAAGGGAGGGAGGATCATGTTTTTGTGGGTGCTATTTTTTGTTTATTGACTGCAGAAACTGCTCCTGTACAGCAATGAAGGGGAAGAATGCCACATTCAAAAGATAGCGTATCAGCACAGCGGACAAAGAATGATTCATTTCAGTTGCCATGTATCTGTTATGCTTCCCTTTCACCCCTGCCCCACACAAAAGCTACTTGGGGCTGCTTGGAACACTCATGACATGGGAAACTGAAGACAGCAACCCCTTCTAGGCAGGCAAGCAAACTCAAATACAGAGGAATTCTGCAGAATAAGGAAATGCACCCTTTACCATGTCACAAGAAGATCATGCCACATGAAACCTCTATCTCCTCAACAGGAGTCTCCTATTAACTCTTGCTGCCATGCATATAGAGAAGAAGCTATCTTCCCAGTCCCTCAACGATGCTAACAATATTGAGTAAGGTAAGTATAGCCAGATTGATGGGGTGTTGACAACAGGTAATTGAAAAGGACTGATGAAGATGCAAGAATGAGGGCCAAAATGCATCTAGTACAATAGACAATTGGAGCCCTGCTTCTGCAAGTAGCTTTGAGGTCTGGAGGAGCGTAACCCAAATCCTATCAAAAAATCAAGTCATGAATACAGCTGTGGGCAGCTGCAGTCAACTAAAAGGTGGAATATGAAGAATCCTGTGTTTTCAAGCCTCTTTGGAAGTAATAAAAAAAATTAAGATTGCAGTCTACTCTAAGAATGCATGCTTAAGAATCACATGAACGTTTCAGCTTGACTGATGATGAGAGCAGCAGATAGCACTTTTTAAAGGCCTGTGTATGCAACTGCTTGGTTTAGCACTACCAAAAGATGACAAACTTTAAAATGAGATAGATCTCTTTCTAGCTCAATTACTGGACCTACCTCCACATCTCCCCGATCCCTAAAGGAGAGCTACACAGTGTACTATTTGAACTTTTTCCTCAAGTTACCTCAAGACACTCAAGAAAAAAAATTGTTTCTCTCTCCAAATATCCAGTAGAATGATGGCTGGATTCATATACCCTCAGATCTCCTTCCCTACTAGTGGAAATGATAACAGAAAAAGACTGGGAAATTATCTATCTATCTCAGAAGGTCAGAAACTGAGAACGGCAGAAGATACTTATGCAAGGGGAAAAAAAAAACAAGACAACTATGTACAAGATAGAGAGAAGAAAGACCGAGAGCAACAGTAGGAGATCTTATTCCATAAAAGACTGCAGGGAAGCCTTTGAAATAATATTTCATGAGAGCCTGAGCTCTCTGTTAATATAAGGAAGCTGCTACAGAGGAGAATCTTCAACCTCTAATAAGCAAAGTGGTAAGCAAAGGATGTGCCATGGCACAGAACAACTGAAGCAAGGTACAGCATCCCATATCCTCTCTGCCTGCCTGCTCGCAGCAATCAACGCCAAAAGGCTGCCAGATAAATCCAAGCAATCGCAGGGAGATGAGGAGTAAGACATGCTGTGTGAACCAGCAAACTGCTTTGGGCTGCAGCCCAGCCATGCCAGGCAAGGCTGTTACAGTACTGGGGGGATCTGCCACATACTGCCTATTTTAGTCCATAAAAAGAGCACTCAGCAGATGGCAAAAGTCTGGGGAACAGTTTTAACCCATACAAGCCTTTCTTCCTCCCTCCACCCTCTCCACAGTACCTGGCTTCAGTCACACTCGCGATGTCTGTTCCTAAAAAATGCGGCTTCGGCAGTGTGGTGACAAAGTGAAGGTTCAGAGGGTTAAAAATCCGTACGGTGCCATCAGCGCAGCCACAGAAGATGTAATCATGATTCACAGAGATGCAGTTTGCCACAGTAGTCTGTGGAGGACATAGCACACAAGGCTCATGAGCATTGCGCTCTTACTTCTAAGGTCACCAAACACACAACAGAATGAACAGCAACTTGACAGACAAAGGAATTATGGTTAGAGAAGTGAAATGAACTTGAACTCTGGGAGTAAGGAAAATCCTAAAAATCCAAGTTTCTTTTCTGAAGAGCTTCCACTTCAGCCTTGCTCTGAACACTGCTTTTTTTCCTCTGTGACACTCACCACTGCTGGCAGGCAAGCAGCACCTCACCCTGTACTACTGCACCGATACATTACCTGTCCAAGAGGTCAAGAAAGAAAAATAAAGTCATTCTCCCCCCTTTCAATGGGATCTGTACAAATGGCAGAAAATGGTAAAAATGGACCGTGGTGATAAGGGGATGAGTTCAATGCAAAATTGTTCGCCAACTTACTGTGAAGCTGTCTGTATTCTGAGCAAGAGTGAAAGGCAGAGTATAGAGAAGAAAAAGGAAAGAAAAGAAGAGGCATTTCACTTGAGAGAAAGTATGGAAAGATTTTTGTCTTGGTTTTAATACACTGGATCCTTTTGAGGTGAACATCTTACAATCAACATGAATGAAAATACACCCTCTAAAATTTTTAACTGTGGGCTTGCTGGTTTAGAATAGCCAAATCCACTACCTACTATCTAGGAAACCAAGAATTGAGATGCACAAGCCAGGTTAGACACTGCAGAGAAAGCAGAAATTAGAATCCTACTAAGACTACTTCTTACACAGGAAAACCCAGAAGGGACAACACAAGGGTTGCCAAAGCTACTTCAGGACATTGCTTTTCCAGAAGGCAGTAGCTGTAAGACAGACTTGAGAATGAAAGATCTTAATGATTAATAAAATCTCTTTGCCAAGAAGCAATGCCATTTTCGTCTGGCTTACCAACCAGCGTAAGTCACAAAGTGGCAGAGGCCCAGTGACTTACTGCTGGTGGCCAGCTTGTGCTCTCTGACTGCTCTTACTGTCATTCCTGCTCTGCTTCAGCCAACATGAATATTACACAACAGGCAAACACAAAACTCACTCTTAGCTCCACCCATTTGTCTAACAGCCTTTTTTCATTGAATTCACACAGCAGGCCTGAAGATGTGATACAGAAGGTGCTGTCAGCTTTTCTGCCTCTTCCACATGCCACGTCTGCAAAGAAGTTGTTTCTCAGTTCTCCAAGCAATCCTGAGCGACCTAGTAAAGGGACTGTGGCATTGACCTATCAATAAAAATACAGTTTGTTAGAAACAGTGAGGCACTCTAGGAAGACAGACTTTTTTTTTTTTTTTTTAAGAAAAGAAAAAGAAAATCAAGCCTATAAGTACTGAAAGGCCTCAAAGAAAGAGAACTGCAAACAGCCTACAAGGATATGCAGTGACATGCTTTACCTGCTGTGGACCCACTGGCTGCATACTATGAGAATCACCAGTATTAACAATTCAGTGGGACAGAATATGATTAAGGCCACCAAAAATGGGCTTCCAAACATATGACCCCAGAGACAGCAGATCAACAACAGGAAGAACCACCTTTTCATGGTCAATCTACAATTTATACCAAATGTCAACAGGTAGTCCAAGCATGAAAAAGGAATGTCTGTTTATGAGCACTCAGAAGAATGAGCATACGTTGATTCCTGTTCCCTCGGTTAAACACTTTAGTTGACAGTTCACAAAATACATTCGCAAGATGCTTGGGACCAACATCAAACAGCTTTCCCTACTTCCGTGCTGCAAGGATATCAATAGCTGCAGCTCTTTTCTAGCCTTTTTTTCTCCTTTCATACATTTGACTATATAGAACAAGCAAAATGCTGTACAGCTCCAACAGCCATGCCCCTACCTCAGCACAGGGTAAAACAAGCTACCTTTGCAACATACATTTGCTACCAGTCTACAGAAAGATAAAAACATGACAGTCAGGGATGTGGAGCTGTTCTTGGAGGTCTTTTTCAACCTTTTCCATGATTCTAGCAATATCAAAGAATTTCCAGTTACCACAGCTCACTGAGACAAAATCCACCCTACCATAAGATGAAAGTACTTGCTCACAGCTTGGCCCTTAATGGCCATTTTCTTACCTTGGAGGTCTTGCTGTCATCCAAGTACCAGAACTTGATGTGCCGATTTCCAGCAGTGACAAAGTAACTGCAGTCCTCTGAGAATGACACAGCTGTCACTTTACTTGAGACTTTGTTGGCTGCCACTACAATGTTTTTCTAGAAACACAATCATTTAGATAGCTTAATATTTTTTTGCTCAGAAGCAAAGGAAACTCATTCCAATTACAGGTACATATTCACAACAAGTGCTGTAGCAGCACTATTCAACACTATTCACTTCTGAATACAACTTCCCCAGAGGAAGCTGAGAGCATTGATTTGGCAGATAGAACAATTCACATTTACATTCAATTCCCTCTTTCACATCGACTGGGACTGAGAACAAGTCAGCAGTCCTGCACAACTGCCTGCAGGAACTTGCTGTTTGAGTCTTGATATGCTAATTGCACAATCACAGAGAGCTCAGAGCAAATCCATTTCCCTTTATAAACAGGAAGACAGGCCATAAACCAGCACAAGGAGTTCTCCCAGCCTACAGGCAGAAATGTGGGCAAACCACTGAAGCTGGGGAACAGGTATTTTCCATAAGGAAAACAGCGCTCGTTTCTTCATGAATTCTCTCTTCTCCTTCAAGACAGGAAGCTTTATGGAAAGATCCAAAATACAAAAAAAATCATGTCTGTACTGCAAAATACAAATCAAAACCTGCTGCATCTGTGCTGCACTTCTCTATGCACCTCAAAAGGTCAAAGAACTTGGGAAAGTAGAAACATACAAAGGGAACAGACACTGTCCAAGTAGAACAGTCAGATGACAGGAGTTCCTTGTCCTCAAAGACTAGCCCTTCGTTTACCTCCTCCTCACCTTGCCCCAACGATAAGAAGAGTGAATTAAAAAGTTTTCTCCTTTGTTTGTGGTGTGTTTTCACAGCTGACAGAAGTGTACCATTTATGACTGCTGCTTTTAGGAAGAGGTTGTTTTGTTTTTTATATACAAGCAGCACACACAAACATTTTCTAAAGAATAAGACACGGTTTTTCTTTCCACAGATTGTTGCCCCAACATAATGGCAGACATTTGGCCTACATCAGCTTTCACCCACTGTGCTTTCTCTAAGCTCTCGTTCCAAATCATCAACAAATGAATTAAAGTATTAAAAACCCCAAAACAGCAAAAACAAAACGAGCCAAGTGCATCCACTACACCAAGGAGGAATCACTGGCTGAAGAAAGTTTCTTTCCTGAATCTCATGAACTGTTTTTTTTAACAAGCCTTTAGGAAAGCACAAGGCTTTGTCAAGGCTTCAAAGTTCAGGCTCTTCTGACAGGACAGCAAGATGTCACACGTCTCCAAGTATAGAGAATACTCCTTCAATGAAGTGTTTTAGACCACCCCTAAGGGATTGGAGCTCTGTCATGTCCAAACTTGTCTGCATCTATGAATGTCAAAAACATAATAATAATAAAATAGAGGCTGGAAGCAAGATGGAACAGAAATACATTACTGTCCACTCCTTTTAATTTAACAACGTTGTTGTCTACCCAACCTCCTGGAGAGCTTACCTTCCATGACCACACGTTGACTATCATGTCATGTTGGTACCCCACGGACACAATGTACTTGGAGCTGGGAGAGAATGCCACACAGGCCACCCCATACTTGTGCTCCTGGAGCTCCGCCACCTGGGTTCGTTCAGCCACATCCCACACCCGAACAGCTGGCATGTGCCCGCTCTGGAGGGGACAACAACAGAGAACAGTAAATGTAACTTCTGAGGTGGGTTCTGACAGATTCAAGAACACATATGGGGAGGGAGGCTTAGAAAAAGATGTCCATATCCTGAAATTGCAGGAGGGTGAGATGTGAGAATAGACTTGAGTTCCTGCAAATCATTAAAGCCCATATTGAGACTGTCAACCAAATAAAAATATACATTTGAACAGGTGTCTGAAGCATCTTAGAAGTAAGACTACGTCTCCTGCTTTAGTCTTTTTCTTACTCTCCTCATAAAACGGACAAAGACTGTAACACTACTTTTCATGCGCATCCCTGATGTTTGCTATGGGAATTCACAGCCAGTCTCTAAAGAGGATTACGTGACACTGCATCTCTGGACTCAGTGAACTGCCTAACGCAATGCGGACATCGGAGATCTCAAACCAGGTCATCCCACACAAAAACACGACGTGAATGTTCGTATTAATTATCATACATCATTTTAGGAAGGCAAATGGGAGACTAACACTACCATTTCTGTCTCAAAGGTAACAAACACACATGAATGCAAGCTGGCAGAATGTACATTAGGTAGTGATAAAGAAAAAGACACTGAGGTAACAGACCCTCTTTGCTTCTTATACTTGTTCTCAAGAGAAAGAAAAACCCACAGACTTCAGAAATGCCAATTCAGCAACAATTCAATTTTTTTCTTTATCTGTTATTAAACCATAATAAAATAAGAAGGAGCAGATGAGCTGAAACATTGGCCAAGAATATGTCTGATGAGCAAATCCTACTACAGAACCCATTCGTTATTTCACATTGCAATCTGCCAAACCAGTAGCTTGCAAGATAATATTTCCATGGCAACGAGGCAAAATGATACCTTTTCTGATCATGGCTAAGTCATCTGATTGTGTGGGAGAGGCAACTTTTATGACAAGAAGGAGAAATGAAGGCTTTAATAACTCAGAACTGTGAGTGTTTAATTGCCTTGTCCAAAAGCTTTGCCAAGTGACTTTGTGCAGCCTGGAAAAGTGCTATGGTTGGATTTTGTTGTATTTGTTACAGTTCTTTCTCCTACAAGGCAGAGCTCAGGTCTCAAGGTGGCTGTCAAGATGTTACAGTGAGATAAATCAGTTGCTATTCCAAGCAATTGCTGCACTTAAACAGATATATACATGTGTGTATATATATATATACACATGTATATACTTCTCAGCATCTTAGAATATACTTAGAAACTTCAACAAATTGAATTAATATTCAATCACATAACAAAAGCTCTCCAAAAGCAAGCTCTGTATGGCTCCCATACATGAGGAATTTATGCCCCCATGGGAAAAAAGTTAAAAATACATGAAATATATATATATAAGTATTCAAAAGACATTTGATGCATATGGCAGGCCAAGGACCTTCCTGAAAAGCCAGTCATGCAGGAAGTTGAACTGTAACAAGGCAGTATTAACATGAGGCTGCTAAAAGCCAGTTTGACAAAGTTAATTCAGTAAGCATTTCCCAGTGGGACCGCCCATAGGACAAAGTAAGAAGAGACTGCTGACACCAGCAGGGGACACTACTCCACCAAATAATAACTCAAATGGGAGGCATGTGGGAGGATACCAAAAAGAGAAATGGTCTTACAACAGGGTGAGACATGTTTTGCAGCGGGGGGGGGGGGAAGACAAAACTTTCAAGTATAACTGCAAAATAAATAAATAAATAAATATAAAAACTTGTCATTTTCCCTAGTAAAGTGTCAAGCTGAAAAGCTTAGGTTGTCAGTAAGAAAAATATTCAATTCATTTTTCATTTCTTTTCCTACCACACATAAAAAAATAGAGCAGCAGAGAGGTACAAAAAACAAGGATTTTTTTTTAATTCCTTTATGCATACAAAGAAGAAAATTTCATATAAACATACAATGCTTTTATATGTTTACCTTAAGTCTTCAAGAGTATAAGGAGGCACCAAGAACATACTACAGTATAGAAGCTCTGATGGAAAATCTTGAGGGGGGAGGGGTCGGGGGAGGTGTCAAGGCAGCTTCTGTCCTGAAATACTACAGGTTCCATCCTTAGCCCAGCTGTGGAGCCACCCAGTGACATGATAGCTGCCACTGCAATGACTGCTCTAGGGACCTCTGGAGTGCACAGCCACCTTCTTGACAGCTTGAACACAGAGCTGTGATACATTTCTCTCTGTAGCTGAGACTCAGGAGGGGACCTGTTTCACACATGCTTGCTCCCCATGTCTTAAAGAGGCACAGACTAGTGGTAAACTACCATTAATCTCAAAAAAGAGCAAACTGAGCCCAACCCTAAGAGAGAAAGTCAACATGTCTGTAGATTTCTAACATCCAGAAGTTCCAAATTCATGACACAGTCCATGTCTTCAGCTTCTAATGCACAACAGACATGCAGTGCAGTTATCCGTATTACCCCCTTTAGGCATGTTTGAAAAGAAGAAGCAATCGTCACCTCCAGTCAAACATACAACGCCAAACCACAGGCACTCAGATCTTCTGTCACTATTCCAAAAGCTCCAATCCATACGTACTTTTTACTTTTTGCACAGCACAGTTCAGCTTATCCTTGTCATAAACTCTGTTTGATATTAAGGGCCATCCAAGTACTCTTCACTGTGCTAGAGTATAGCCACACTGTGTGTCTCCTCTCACTTATTTTCAGTTTACCTTCAGCCCACACATGCCAGTGCAAAAGATGCATTCCCTAAGCTAATGAAAAAAAGCACACTAAAAAGCTGCCAGCAAGACCATCCAGAGCTGCCCATAATCTGATCAGTCCTTCAAAGGATGCAACGTTAGGATAAGTTTCTCTTGGCTGTTGTTCACTGGCTTGTTTTTTCTAACACTCTGCCATGCTTCAAAATGGGTAGACAAGGTGTGCCTCTCCTCTCTCACACTTACCTCTCCTGTAACCAAATATTTTCCATCTGGAGAGAAAGCGAGTGCTGTAATTGTTTTCCTAAAACAGAGAAAATGACACTGAGAAACATTTCCAACAAATGATTTCATTTCAATACATCATGATTGGGGAGTAGGCTGGGACAAACTGGAAAGAGGCTCAAATCACACGTACTAGCCTGACACAATAGTTCTGCTTTACCAGAAGTCTTAACACTTGCCCTGGGAATTCCCTGGTGCCCAAATCTCTAGCAGTATACCTACAACACTGGACACGCTCCAAATGTTGAGGTTCACCCTCATATTCACACCTTTATTGCAGACACACGACTGGTCTGAGTCCTGACTCCATTACGGAGGCCATAGTTTCACATGAAGAAAAAAAAAACAAAACACACAGATATCAAGGAGTTCTTGCAAGTCTAACAGTTCCTCATGGGGCCACAGAATGTATGAGCTGTTGCTTCATCAATAACAGCACCCCACATGAGAAGGAGGTAGAGTTAAGCCAGCAGGCAGGCTCTCCCCAAGGCAACTCTCACGGAGGGGATTAGCTGGGAGCAATAGAAGTTCTTTTTCTATGCTCAAGCTTTAAAAACCTTGAAATCTACCACCCACAGAGAGCCAAGTTATCTTGAAACTTTACTCACCTGGAACTGTTTAGAATATGGTGTTGCTTATTTTTTCTAGGGTTGAACAGCACAACTACACACCTAGATGGAAGAAATGGGAAAAAGAAAAGTTTGCGTAAGTATAAAGAAAAACAAAGAGCTGTCCTTACTGGCAGAGCAGCAGTGTACAAAGCCTCAAAAAGATGTTCCATCCCCTAACTTTACAGGCTGAGATTTGGCTATTCAGGAAATGCAAAAGAAGAATTGCAAATTTCTCCCATACAGAGGTGTACTGATACTGCTAGTATCATAAAAATCACCTTTCTTGCATCTGAAAGCCATAAGTCTCTGACTGCTCGTGCTGGACAGAAAGGTTAATGATGAGTCTATGTGATGGTTCTAATAGATTAAGTCCCCTGCCATAAAAACAACCGTCTCTACCAACCACCAAACTAGCATGTCTAGAGCAGAACAAAAATATTAGGATGAAGAAAATAGGTAATTTCTAGAAAATCTCAGAGTTGAGAAGTTAAATTCTTGCACCTCGCCCATGTCACAGGACAAAAGTTGTTGAGCACACCATGAGAGGTAGTTGGAAGTTAAGAAATGAAAAACCACAATGCCAAAACCTATTAACCCAAAAGGCATATCTGAATAAACAATTTGCTTAGGAGCTGTATAAAAATCTCTCACAAATATGAGCTGCAGAAGTAAGTAGCAAATTCTGCTAAGCAATGTAATTGTCACCATCAGGAGCAAAACAGTCACAGACTGGGAGGAGAGTGACAGAAAAGGCCCCAATTCCCCATGAATCTGTCCAGCAGACACCACAAGCAGCCTGCAACATTTCCAGGTCCTACATCTTCTCCACTCCACATGAACACTGACAAAGTTTCAAAAATCCTCATGTAACAGCATTTGTTTAAGAGATTTTTTTAAGGTAAAAGAGAGCAGTATCCACTGGTTACATTAAAAAACAATAACAACAACAACAAAAGAAACCCCTTCCCCCCCCCCCCCCCCAAAAAAAAAAAAACAACCACCACCACCACAGGGCCCTTTCTGCTTGCTCCTGAAAGCATAAAAGGAAAGAAAAATTGGCCTCAGGCAGAACAGCAATTGCTCTAATGACTTTGTGTCCTCTCACTTCATCTCTAAAATAGAAATCGAGGGTTTTGTCTCTCACTGTTAACATAGACTGCCAGTGCTCAGACTCCTGGCTCCTCCTTTGCAGCTCTGCTAGCAGAGCACTGCCGGATGTCCTCGTTACCAGGCACTGCACTTATATACCATCACGCTGGGGCTCACCCACAACATGTACCAGGCCACAAGCACCAGTCACAGGAGAAATGCGCAGGATAGAGAAGTAGCACAGTTGGTCCAAAGTAGACAAGGAAGACGACAAAAGCACAAGAACAATATCCCAATGTAGGCAACAAACAAGCAGCACAGCTTGACACCATACTGTCCAGGGCCCTCTCTGTGCTCCCAGCAGCACTTGGTGCTCACTGTGCTGTCGGCCCAGGTTTGGCAGGGTCTCACCTCTGCCATCTCTGCAGAGGCTTGCATTTCCTTCCCTGGACCAGGCAGCTCCCCCTCTACATGGACTGGCAGGGCTACTTGCCAGAAGCTATGTACATTTTGAAATGGCAAAGAGAATAGAAAGGAGTACTGACACACCAAGGCTTTGAACTCAAAGTCCCTGGTGGAAGCAGTCATGCTCCATGAACTTCACTAGTTCAAAGCAGACCCAGTCAGATGTTACCAAAGCTTTAACCTGCAAGTCACCAGCCATTCACAAGAAATGTCCCAGAGTGGACTGCTCTACACTTCCTCCCATCATTCTCCACTCATGTCCCATGCAGAAGGTCAAGGCAATAAAGGCATCAAGCTTTCTTAATAGTGAAGGCTAACAGCCACGACTGGAAATATGATCTTGTGCAAGAATGTGGAAGAGGAAATAAGGAATCTGTTCAGACTGAGATTGATCCTTCCACACTTCTTATCCTGAGGAACCAATCTGGAGTTTCAAGTCAAAGCTATGCTATTAATTTCTGAAGGATTACTGTAAAGAAGCAGGTGGTTTGTGATTCATTAACAAGCCCAGTGAGGTTAAACCTTGTAAATAATGAGATATGGAATAGGAAGTTAGCAGATGTGAATATCTGTCTAATCTCAAATCTCCAACTAATCAGAAAAGCAAAGTAAAACTCAACTACGTAAAGCTTGATAGGTCTAATGGACTAAAATACTGTTGAATTATCGACAATGATGAATTTTGCTAAAAATAAGCTTCAAAGACAACATTAGAAAGAATAAAGGAAAGACTCAACATCCTGGAAAAGAGTTTCCTATATATTCTGAAGAAGAAAATGACTTCAGAGAACTGAAGCCAGACTAAAAACATAGGAAAGATGCGGAAAACAAACCATGGTCTTCAAATCAGGCAAGTAAACAAATGACTTCCTAGTATAGTGAGCCACTAAGGTCCAGTTCTTTGCTGTTAGTAACTTCCAGAACAGAGCCTTTGGCCACTCACAGTTACGAATTTTAGCTCAGCTGAGCTCCAGAGTTGGTAGTCTCCCTGTGAGCCTGCCTTCCTTTCTTCTTCTTGGCTCCCAGTGATGTCCAGATCTCCAGTGGGAAGGTAAGGGCCACCCACCTCAACACCAGGGAGAATTGACAAACTACTACAAGAGTCTCACAGGTTAGAGTCCCACAGCAGCAGTCACAGACATGGATATTTTAACTCTGTCTTAAGAAACACTTGTGCTCACTGAGTTGGACTCATAATGAATAAACTCTAGCAAGAAGAGGAAAAAAGAATTTTAGAAATAAGAGTATCTCTGTACTAGTCTGCAAATATTGACTAGTGCCACAAAAAGGTATCTTTAACCCACAGACTTAGTGAAAAAAAGATTGCACATGGTTATGCTGAGCTGTAAACTAGACTTGCTAATCAGTTATGGACTCATATGCCAATTAAGTCATCTGGGTAGGCTAAAGTGGCCTTTTCAACTTGCTTTCTTGCATGAGCTGCTATCCAACAAAAACCACCCCACTGCTATGCTTTCCACCATCACCCTCCTGTCTGCCACACACGAGAGCTCCAGCTAATGCTAAAGATACCTTATGTACCAGGATGGGAGGCCACAAGCCACAGATCTCACAGCAAGACACAAGTACTGTCTAGGGAGTAAGGAGCATGTACCTTTGACAAATTGCCCCCTCCCAAAATGCCTGGAAAGGTGTGTAGTTCTCTCCACTCCTGAGGGCACATCATCTCAAAGAGCAGATGTTAACCGCTTTCACCACTTTAACCTCTTGCGAGTACTCAGGGCAGCCTCAGCGCCTGTTCAGATACTTGGCAATTCGCAGCCCCAGAGCAGTTCCTCCACCTCACATAGCTGACAAGTCATTCTTCAGCAGAACCGCAGCAGTTCCCAAACAATGCAGCTGAGAGTTCATGAGTACTCTGGGTGTAATTTGTTCCAGTAAAGTAACTTGATGTAGCAAAATAAAAGGAATGAAGACAAGGAATGGTCAAGACCATTGACCCATCTATTCTGTGCTTCCTCCAATTTCATTATGGCTGCCAAGTCCTCAGGAGACTCAAAGTACCTACTCCTTTCTATTCAGGTCAGCTTTAATCTTAGTTAAAATAATAAAAATTACTATCATGGAAAATTAACTGCATACAAGAGCATACAGTCATCTATCCATCCTACCCCCCTTTTTCTGCAGTTTTATAAGACTTCATTCAGCATCTCAGAGAGAAGAGAGATGCAAAGGACACAAGGGAAGAGAGTACTGATCTTTTTGTTCCTAGCTTCCAACTGCGGATGCAGACTGAGTAAAGTGCTTCAAACATTCACTTCCATAATGGTCACATCACCACTTCCCAAATTGAACCTGTCAAAACAAATTCAAGTTCAATGCCTCTTTGTCTGAAGAGAACTTTTTAAATGCTAGTGCCAACATGAAAACTGACACCAGCTCTAAAAGCGCTTGATCTGGGACCTAATCAAATACCCACCATGATGCACACTAGCTGTTCAGAAGATCAATGCTGCTAGCAACCTTGTTTCAGCACAAACTCCACTACCTTCTCCACAGCTGCACACATAGCTTGATGACAACCTCACCTTTTTATGCACTAGTACAGTCTGATTTCCCAGACATTTATAGAAGCTGCTCATTGCCGTATGGATTACTGTTGTACAAACCATCTATCCAGCCAGCTAAGATCAAGTGTCCTGCTTGTTTGTACACTGGCTCCTGAAGAGGCCGTTGACAATTGCGTACATATCTAAAGGTTTATTCCTAGACCTATGACGTTACTCACAACCTTCAAGAAACACCTTCCTGATGCAAGCAGCTTTTAAAGACAAAATGGCTGCAGAATCTCTCCTAGGTCTCCTGGAGCACGCACTCGGGTAACCTCAGCAATTACAAAGGCCAGAATTGGCTATCACAGCTATGTTATAGGTTTTTGCAGCATCAGGAAGGCCGCTTGGATCAGTCAATAAGAAAGCAGGGAAAGGTTCCTGGAAAAGGTTTATAAACCTCCTTGAAGGCACAAACCCTATCTTACATATGCACAACCATGCACCACATACGCAGATAAAAACCTGGTGTTGCTTCAAAGGAGGAAAGGAGGAGCGAAATGTCTGAACAGTTCCCACTGGCTCCAGTGAACAAATACACACACACACACATATATATATAAATAAAAGAAGCAATTTCCATAAGCTAAATAAAGAAGCAGGGATGAAGAGAAATTGGACATCAGTATCACATTTACATGAAGTATCTGACTCACTAAGCAGCAGTGGATCACTCCATGCCCTTTCCTCCCCATTACTTCTGTCTCTCCTCCTCACAGTTCCACTCCTATTCTTCCCCAAATCCTAGTTTGTCAACATTTTACTCTTTTCTTATTGTCCCCTTGTTTCCCTGCACATCCTGCTAGTCACAGCTGCCTTCCCCATTCTTCTTCAGCAAGCCAGTGTCAAAAAGATGTCTGCAGAAGTCAGTTTTCTTCCTTCCTTTGTCTGTAGAATACCCACCTCTCCAAGGGGATCAGGAAAATCAGAAGTATATGATAGAATGATAGTATTGTGATAGTGATATGATAATATTCCTTTCCCAAGTTATTCATCAACCCACTGTTGCCATATCTTGCATGACACAGAAATGAGCTTAAGTTCAAGGGTCAAATCGTTCTCTTCCAAAAGTATGTAGTCTATGATGTAAAGAGAATGCTGTGTGGAGGAAAAACTCCATGAAGCTGACCAAACAAATTCTGGCCTTCCTCACAAGCAGCCTCTTTCCGCGATGCTGCAAGAATAAAAGAAAAGAGCAAACAATCCCATTCCTTCAAAACTGGATTTCTCAATTTCTGGCTCAGCCTCTGTCCTCTTCCCTAAAGTTATTCAAATGAGACTGCAACAGCTTCCTACGCACAAAATGCATGAAAAAGAAAACAGGCATTGATAAGAACAAAATCTTTTTTCTTTTTTCTTTTTTTTTTTTAAAAAAAAAAAACCACTGCACTGGTTGCCAAGGGAAGCTTGATCACAGTGAAGCAGTATCTATAAAAGCTGGTGTTAATTTTCTATGTGGCAACTCTTTCTGCCAAAAAGCTGCTTTAATTCACAGCCAGTACTGGGTGCGGGTTAACGGTGATGAGAGAGGATGTGCATACTGGCTATGTAACTGAATAGGTATTTTCATTCAGGCTATATTAATTAAACGCGTTCTGAGAAGAAAGGCGTATCTGTTGAAAGGTTAAGATCTGGGTATCGCCTAAGAATAAAAGCCCTCAGAACTCCCTGCACCAAACCACAACCAAGAAGACTGAAAGGGTGGGAATCAGATGCAGAGAAATTCATACTTCAGGAACAAACACATTAATGGAAAGACGAACAAGAAATCTACTGTAAAAAAGAAATGATCAATATATTTAAGTGTCTCTACGCTAACAGAGTAGGAATTTCTGGTTGCCAACCAGGAACACGCTTGTTCTGCTTAAAAGGTTGGGTGACACCCCAAACCTGCAGGACTGAGAGCAAAAATACAGGGCAAAACAGGCTCTGCTCCAAAAAACACACAAATGGCAGTACCAGATCAAACTTAAGTCCAGTATCTTGCCTCTAAGAGTGGAGGAATGCATAGGCCTAGGGAAGAACATAGCAGATTGTAAAGACGCTTTCGAGACTACTCTTTCAGCCTCCAGAAAATTAACTTTCAGAGCTAGCTTAAGGCAGTGGGAGAAAGATTTCTGTTTTTCACCTGTCTACCAGCATCAGCAGAGCCTCATCCAAACTGAGCTTTAGCCAGCTAGCTCTCACCTGCACAGTAGTCTCTTATGCATTTAATATGAAAAAATTTAGAGTTTCACACCTTTAGACTTCTCCTTTTCAGAATTCCTGAGAGAAACTGTAGAAGTTACTGGGGGGGCTTCAAAACAGTAATGGATCCAAAAAAGCAGTGGGCTCACCGTGTCTTCCCCTGCCACAGAGCCACCATAGAGCATTTCCCTCCACAGTTCTTCCATGCCTAAAAGCAGAAGGAAATCTGAGGGAAATCTGGTTGCACCAACCCACACGAAGAGGAAAAGCCACACAGTAAATTTGGTCTGCAAGGCAAAGCAGAACTGTCAAGAAGGATTTGTAAGGATAACCCTTAAAGGGACAAGGGCAGCCTCTGCTTCTCCACCACTCAGCCTGTGCTGAACTCAGATTGTTCATTTCTAATAGGCCACACAAGCCTGGTATGAGGGAACACAAGATGAAGGAGCCTAATAGCCTCTCTTTGTCCAGCATCATTTGCTCTGCATAACCACAGGATAGCGCTCTGATTACTGTCCTCAGCTGAGGCAGGGTAATACTAGAGACAGCTCACTTCCCAGTCATCCTTCAGTGCACGAAGATAAAAGAACAAAGAATACAAGAGAACAACTTCTGCAACATCAAATTCAGCAGCCTCAAAATGCTCGCCCACAAAAATCAGGGCCTGTATGATCTGATGGCTTGCACAGAAATAGGCAACTACTTCATTCACCACCTGGCAAGGATGCTGTCACCTCACTTCAACAGGGATCTGGTCAGCCCACGTGCACAGGCTGTGCGGCAGGGAAGGGGACAGAGCTTAGTGCTCCTGCCTCTCACAGTGCCAGTGCTAATTCGTGCTGTACTTGGCTAGCAGCTAAGGCTATCTCAAGGTTTGTTTTTAAAGTACAGAGCAGAAGGAAGAAGAGTTTTAAGACTGGCACCCTTTAATTGTTCAAGCCTAAGTGCAGGATGATGGTTTAGGAAAACAAAGTCATATCTGTCATCCCACAAGATGGGAGCAGAACAAGAAATATGCCAGGCCTGCAGCGAAGCAACATACACCAGCAGCTGTGCTGGGGACAGAGGATGTCCACAGAGCAGGAAGCACCCTCCATAGGGGGCAGAGCTGGGCCAGGTCACTGTTGTGAAAGACGTGGACAAGAAATGCATGTGTAGAAAACAGGAGAAACAGGCTCAAAAGGAAAACCACGAAGTATAAAGCAGCTTACTAACTGGGAATCATTGCAGCTGCAAGAAAGTTGAAAATGACTCCAATTGTTATGGCTCATGGCTGCCTAGTCATCAATGATTCAACAGGAACTTACCTTCAGAACATGCCGATTTCTTTCAATGCTCCGCAAACAGGAGAGGAAGAAAAACCCCATAAATGAGATCCATGCTGCTTAGGAAACTGGATAAAATCCTCTCCTAGAGTGACTGAGGAGAGGCCATCTCTGCCTTGTGGAACAGCCCCTCTCTGGTGCGTGGCAAAGAATGCAGCCAAGCATACCAGCAGCACACACACATGTGATTGTACATCAGTCTACATGTCTGACATGGCTTCACAGGACATAACACACAGATGACAAATGCACACACACCAATACACATACCCACACACACATACATACACACACAAGACTCATGACTAATACACGCAGAATCTCCATTGCTCTCTCCTAGACCACTCACTTCCCTCCAGGCAGGCAGGCAAGCAATGCCTACATTAAGTTCTAAATCAACTGG
This sequence comes from Chrysolophus pictus, assembly GCA_037305975.1. NCBI lineage: Eukaryota > Metazoa > Chordata > Aves > Galliformes > Phasianidae > Chrysolophus > Chrysolophus pictus. The sequence continues at coordinate 25,232,802 of CM074580.1, read as the reverse complement.
GCTAGGCGTAGGAGTTGCAGAACTGTGTTTTATTTCAGCACTCTTGACAAACACCCACTGAACACTACAAATCAGCAGCAGCCTCGAGGGCTAGAGCAATGAGCAGCTGACGACAGAAAGGCTGGGGAATAAAAAGGCTCACTAAGACAGTTCATGACACAAAACCATGCTGATCATCAGTTAGACAGGAGAGACTAAGAAGCAGTAGAAAATGAAGCCTTGACCAGAACCTGATCAGTGCTACTAAGATGACTGAAATAAAGAACCAGAACATGGCTGCATAGCTGAAGAGTTCTGTGACAAGGCAGGGAACGTAACTTTTTCCAGGATGGATGCTACAGAATTGCAGCATATTGCACTGTCAATTCTTGAGAAAAGGCTCATCTCCATACACTGAGGGCTTCACCCAAAGTTACAGCTGCCACAGACATCAACAAGCAGAAGAGAGCAACTATCAGTCCTTACAGAACAGCCAAGGCACCTGCCTCAGGGATCTCCTGCTCCCCAGTTGTGCTCCACCCTGCCGCTTGCTTGCAAGAGCCAGTCTCTCTTCTATCAGCATCTGGCTGACAGATTTGTCCTCCACAACACAAATGAAAAATCAGCGGAGCCAAAACCCCTGTGTTTGGGGGAGGAGGATGAAGAGCAAGCAGTTGCTAATGATGTATGCTCTGTAATACAGTATTGCCTCAGCAGTACAGCCTCAGCATCAGCGTTCAGGCTGTGAGCTATACACAGAGTCTGAAAGGCCTCAGCTTGTCAGATCTGCTCTGTCCAAACTCTTCTTGACCTGCCCATAGTTTTGTTTTACTTGGTTTAGCTGTGACAGGAATTTCTCTAACTAGCCTGGTGTCCATGGCTAATTTGTTCTATCTCTGTTTTTGGGGTTGGTTTTGTTTGTTTGTTTTTCATGATATAAGCACAGTTTATATAAATAACAGTAAGAAGCAGTTATTTTATGTAGAATAAAATATTTAAACCAATACAGTGATGTAGTGGAAAGAAATGTAGGTGCATCACGACCGCAGAGGCCTTGATAAGTGGACAGATAACGCACTGCACAGAGGAGCAGAGGCACAGACTGATAAGAGGTGAGGCACATGCTTGGCAGCAGGAACCCCCCCAACTGTCTGTGACCAAATCACAGACAGTTAAAGAAACGGAGACATGGGAACTGCACAAAACTGGAATAACAAAGAAATCAAGGAAGTAACATCTAACATGCATAAAAGAAACGATAAAAAATGAATTCAGAAGTAACATGAAGCCGCAGACAAACTAAGAGTGAGAAAAGTGTAAAAGCGTGTTAACAAATACATTAAAAAAACCACTCCGAGTGACACTGGAGTGAGGAAGAAGCCATCAGCAACATCCACATCAAAATCTTTTCAGTGAAGAGCTACAAAGGCTGGAGATTTATGGTCTTACCCTCTAGCTACTGACTTTGAAGATCCAAAGAAGCCACACAAGGGTGAGCATAACACCATGAAAGAAGGATAGAAATGAAGAAACACATTACACTTTTAGTTGTTCTCACCATTACTGACACTTTCTGTATGGAAGTATACTGATGCACTATTATTCTTTTTTCTATAATAATCTATAACAATTAGTAGTCGACTAATAATTCTTGAATTAGTGTTAAGATTTCAATTACATTAACAATACATTCCTGTTTTATTTGCACACACTTCTTACATATATAAGGGGTCCAACTTCTTTGCTCATAAACATTTAAAGCATAATTAAGTCCAAGGGGAGTGTCTAGGAGAAGAAAGAAATTCCTGATGTAGGGGAAAAGGAAACAATGAAAGACAAGTTATTAAAAAAAAAAAGGTGGTTTTTTTTTCGCTTGTTTAAAAAAAGAAATAAAAAAAAAAACATTCAGAGGAAAAGGCAAGAATGATACAGGTAAGGAAACTCAGCTCTCCAGACCAACTGTACATCAAGGAAGGATGGAAGCTCTCTTTGAAGGCATCCTCCCTCTTGGGAGGGAGCAGCTCCTGCACAGCCCTAGCTAGGCTGAAACAGGAACCTCTGGCTCCACGTCAGCTCTGCACTGACCTGTCAGCAAGAGTAGCTCCTGCCACACCACAAAGCCTTGAAAGCTGAAGAAGTTTCTTCCTTTGAACTCAAGCCCCAGAGGAAAGCCATACCCCACATGTAAGCAATAGGCCAACATCTGTTTCCAGCAGCAAATGCAGCCAGAAGATTCCCTCATCATGCCAGAGCAGCTCCCAAGCACCAGGGAGAAGACTGTATGCATCAAACTCATTATCTGAGGCAAATGAACACGACAGCTTATGGCAGGGGCCTCAGGGCTTCAATTCTCTTACCACTAGCAATCAACGCAGTCAGTATCAGTGGCATCAATCACAAGAGCAAACAAGCAATAATACAATTTAGCTATGCCCTGTTTCCATCTGATTAACCTCAGGAGGAAAAGACAGCAGCAGGGTTGCCCTGCAGACCCTCCCCAACCTTGGGGAGGTCGGTGGCCCTGCATGTGGCAGGGGGGTTGGAGATTCACGATCCTTGAGGTCCCTTCCAACCCTGGCTATTCTGTGATTCTGTGATGTTGGGGTGGGCCAGGGGTGCCCCACTGCCCTGTGCTGCCTGCACGCCTTCCTGATCAGACAGCAGGAACTCCAATGCAGCAGGGAAACTGGAGCAGCTTTTCCTCTTGAATGCTTCAGTAAACATAATTCCTTCAGTATCTACATAGAAGCACCAGAGACAAAGAGCATTCCTGCTGCTTCAAAAGCGTGGCGTTAAGGAATTGCCTGCTTCCAGGGGCCTGTTGGTTTCATCTTATCTCAGCACTGGCTGAGCTCAGAGCTGCCTCTGTTTTCAGCCTGCCAGGGACTGCAAAATGGCACCAAAGCCTCCTGCCAGCCCAGCTTGCCCCAAAGCTCAGCAACATAGCCAGCTCTACCCAGCATGGCTGCTGAGCAGGAACGGTTCTGATGTGCTTTGCTTGGCAACATTCAGTTCTATCCACATTGTCTTTTTGAGAGCCTTTGGGCAGCTGTAGCTTTAATGGAAGATGAACATTTACCTCCATTGTCTACAATGATATAAGGCAAAGCATTTTACCTGCACTCATTTTTTTTTTTTTTCCTACAGAATAGCTAACGAGCATCAGTTGACACAAGAACTGAAAGGACAGCTTTCCTGGAAGGAGAAGCAACCACAATAACACTGGTCTACTCTCTCATCCCTTTCTCGTCACACAGAAATGCAGTGAGGTTGGAGTCCAAGAAGCACTGGGTCAGCCCTGTCAGGACACAACACATGACACTGAGGACAGGCAGAGGCTGATGCCACTCTCCGGCTGCCAGCTGGAGGCACTAGGTATGTACCCAGAGCAGCATGGTGCCCACAGGCAAAGCTGCCAGTGCTGGCACGTCAAGTCCTACGTCCAAGCTTCAGCAACACTCACTGCACACTTGGGCATGCTTACAACAAACAGAATGCACTGTTTCTTGGCACTAACTTGGCACTTCTTAGCCTAACAGAATGCTGCTTCAACTTTAGCTTGCTGCCTCGCTGACACTGAGGGAAACCCGAGACCATCCCCAAGCGCCAGGTCTTCCAGGAAGAAGAAATCCAGCGTCTCCCCTCATTCTCACCTGGCACTGTATGTGCTCCTTTCAAGTTAAACTCTGGGGATTTGTGTAAAGGTTGCCAGGAGACACAGTGCTTGTTTTGAGATTCTTACAGAGGGTGGAGCCCAGCTGAGGCAGTTGGTATCTCATTTTCATCCCAGACTTTGCTTTCGATCCCCACTTCCCCCACCCCCCACTCTTACGCAAGCTCAGGACTTGGCTCCTGAGCAAGTCCCACTGCAGTACCAAGGTGCTGGTTGCTGGAGGCACGGCTGCTGCAGGGCCATGGCAGGACAGGAAGGAGGCAGGCTGCAACCTGCAGGCTCCCACCCTCTGCCAGCCCCCTCCTTTCTCAGGCAATGGGCAAGCCCTAGGGGGCTGCAGGGCATCAGGATGAGGAAGGCCTTGTACTCCACAACAACCAAGGCTTTGCAGCCATTCCTCCTCCCTGTTCCATAGACATGCAACACAGTTCCAAACCTGTCAAAGCTCCCCACTTGCAGAGCTCTACTAGAGCATTCATCGCTGTTATTAAATAAAACACACATGCTTGTTCTCTCACTTCAGTTTCTTTATGCACATACTGTGAATGACCCTCCCCGCAGGGCGTATTCTTCTTCTTTTTCCCTTTTTTTTTTTTTTTTATATATAATATAGTGATTTCCCTTTAGTTCACACACTGGTTAATGAGGTCAGAGCACAGAGTAACAAACCAGCCATCTAATTGGGATTACTTCCCAGCTTTCTTCACAGTTTAAGAATCAAATGTCACTGGCACATTTAGGTAGACAATGCAAGAGCGAGGACAATGAATGCTTCTGTCAATAAGGCAGGCTGAAGTCAGGTATAACCAATACAGTCCTTTCAACAGTCTCTGTTGTAGCTACTCTAACAGGCATGATAATGCTCTTGTTTTGAGGGAAATGGAATATTTACTCTGGACCTAAGATGGATGCAGAAACAAGTGCATATTACACAGTTTTCCTTAACATAGTATGTCAGCAACCCAAACAGCAGCAAACTCACAGGACTCCTCCAAGCCTCCCTACTTAGTCCTGGCTTGCAGCCTCTGGAATCCAGCACAGGAAAACTTCAAGGGCAATTAAGTGTTTTTCTTTGTCACAAGAATTTTCATTGCAATCTTGCACAGATAAAAGTGTTCCCATTTCCCTCCTCTTGCTTTCTTCATCACTAACATTTTTGGTAGCAGTAAGAATCCACATTCTAACACAAACTTTCTCCAGGGCTCAGCTAACAGTTGTGGTCCTCCTGATATGCACTGCTCGGGCCTGCCCCACCACACCTCCAACTTTGTTGTCAGTTAAGCTTTGTAATTGACATAGCTTTGGTACTGATGGGTCAAAGATACCTCCTTCTGCAAAAGTGCTTTGTGAACATTTCTTCCACTACAGCCCCATTGTGTTCTTCCCAAGAACCAGGCTTATGTAGCTCTGGGAACAGAGTGAAGACAAAGGGGAGCATCACCTGCTAACAGCATGCTTCCTCCCACTGAAGGTGTTAGAAGAGGAAGCACAGATTACTGCTCCACATTTAGGGGGTTCTAACACCACACTGGGATGTAAGCAGCATGGAACTACGCTGCGCTGAGCATAGGCACATGCTGTAACCCCTTGCTGGCACCTAGCAGAAAGGAGGAAGCAGGAAAGCATGGATGAGCACAGACTCACCCAGACACAATGGGAGCAGAGCTGACGTGCAAACGAAACACTCTGGGAGAAAAGGCTCATACTGCATGACTGCCACATGGCTGTGGAAAAACATGGGATAAGCAGGCATGTTGGTACTTGGCGGCTGAAGGGAGGATGCCACCAGAACTACTGCTGCTGCCAAAACCCTGAATAGTAACTATGGGACAGTGTCACATTTCACCTGTGTTTGTCCTGGGGTTGTAACAGCTGGCTTTCTGATGCACAGGACAGAATAATGATCCACCGCCTGGTGGTAAATTGAAGGCTGGATTAGCATATGGCACTCTGGAGAACTACCCTTTCCCTGCAGTGGGTAATTACAGTTGAGAAACCGTATTCATGTTTCACCATTCTGAGGGATCTGGTGTTAATGGGGGAGAGGGAAGGAAAGGGTTGGCTTCTTTTTGGACACTTTCAAAACACTGAAATCTTGTGTTAAGTTGTTCACTTTTGGCACAGAAAACAAAACATTCCACTGGGTTGTAATGGCCCAACTCAAACCCAACTGCAGTCACAGCTCTTCAATTGAAATTGTTTTTAATAACCTAAATGAAGGGGATTTTCTTATCTTTCCCTCTGGGTCCACAAGCACAATTGTGCCAACTGGAAAATCTCCCTAGATGGCATGTACAAGCACAGCATCCTCACAGAAAAAAAAAAAAAAATGCACTAACAACAGTCCAGATTCCTGAGAGGCAGGGAGAGGAAAGCAGCATAGCCCTTACAAGATGACTGTACCATCCTGAAAAGGACTAAAGCTGCCTCTGGAATGGCTAAAGAAGCTGAAATATGCTTGAAATCACAAATGCTCATCTTAGGATAGGCTTCTATAATCTTTACAGTATTGAAGACTCTCCTTTAGAGAGGAGGCTCGATTCTCCAAAAGTCTGGGTGAAATAAAATTGAAGGAGCCACCACCAGCAGAACTGCATTTATATACTTGTTACCCAGCAGTTCAAGTACTGTAGTGTCCCTCTACCTATTCAAGCTGCCCATGGGACAGGGTCCAACAGTATTATCATTTACTGCTAACAAAAATGAGTGAAGAACTGTACCTGCACAGAGCTGCAGAGCTTTGCACAAATCACACCTGTACGAAGAGGTAACAAAAGATCTATAAAGTGAATTCTGCAGCTGACCAGTACTGTGGCATCCAAGCAAAGTAATCAGTTAGTTAAGAAAAATATGCCCTGAAGTAAGGCAGTAATGCTTGTCACCTTAGGATTTCACTGTTCCATGTAACCTCCAACTCTAACCTGGCCACGATGTTCTTAAGTCTTGAATTTTATCGTGGTCATCAGTGGTCTACCAGATCTTCCTCTCACAATTAATTCCAGTACCACACTGTCCAAAACCTTTCACTTAACATAGGAAAGAAAGAAAGCAAGGCAGCATCTTCATCATGCCTTGCAACATTATGCAATGTCTATCTTAAATGTTATTCTTTCATTGTGGGTTTTATGCAGCTTAGGGTAAAGGGAAATTCTTCTCAGTTGATAGATTACCACACAACATAATAAATTATCTATTAGAACGATGGAAAATGATGACTAAAACATTCCAAGAGACTCCACATGTGCACGTCTGGAAACCACTTGTCTACCGGAATTGGAAAAAGGTGTTTGGGAGCAAACCAACAACCACTTCTGGAAAAATAAAACAAAGTCCTCGCTCTTCAGCTTCCAGTGGGAGTTACCGCTCAATTACGTGAGACAGCTCCACACGTGCTGAGCAGACTCCTGGAAGGATTAAAACTGATTCACTCATTTCCTGCTGTGCTCCTCCCCTTCCTCCCGCTGCTGTGACACAGACTGTTGTCACTGCCTACTGGTGCAAGACCTGGCATTTACTTCCCTGGATCCACATGGAGAGGGTGCCAGGAGAGTTATGACTTAGAAGGGCTGACTGAATTCAGAAGGTTTCCACTCAGTACTGTGAACGTGCTGGGGACGAGAGGAGAAACAGAGATGAAATGAGAACGAGTGACCGGGGCTCCATACTGCTGCAGCACAGGCTGGCACATGAGAGAGCTGCAGCAGCATCCAACATAAATGGGACAGTTGCAGTAAAATAAAATTTGAATTAGCCATGTAGTTTTCCCATTTTGAACCCATCATAACAACAGTCATTTCTGAATATTAGTTGTCTTGTTTCAAAAAACTCAAGGCAATAAGACTGAAGGAGACTGAAGGAGAAGATCTCGTGGCAAATACCAGCATGAGAAGAAACAAGGTCTTCATTTAAGTTTGGTCACATGACTCCTTTATCATCCTCCCTTCCCATGTGCAAACAAGGATGTTACAGTATTAAATGTTTGTAGTGTAAGGGAGAGTCCAACTCACTTGTTCAGCAGATGTACTGCACATGCACAGAGCTGGCCAGGGGCTGCGTCTGTACTGGCAACAGCCGATTCTGAGAGAAACCTGAAGGTACTCAGTTTACTGTCTCAGTGGAGTCTGTGGATTAAACCCACGCCTGATTTTAGATCTGTAGCATGCTAAAAGTCATCCCCAAGAGCGGAAGGCTGAGTCTCAACTCATTCCAGGTACTCTGTATCAAATACAGATTGCGCCAGTGAGGAAGACTAACAAGAAAAACCCCTGACTTTTTCAGAATAGCTGGGAATCAATAATCAGGGTTGGACAAAGGCCTAAGCTGATGAGAACATAAGAGCCTAAATGTTTAAAAGACACTGTACACAGAACAGTGCAAAGCACTAGTTTTCTGCATGAACAGAGGAAAAGTATGGGCTGTTCTCTGCAGCAGGCAGGTACTTCACATGAGGACAAGGTTCTCAACCAGCTCACACGATCACCTTCAGGCCAAGGAAAGACGAACAAAGAGAAGTGAAATAAATCAGCCCCACCAGCCTACAAGGCATAAAAAAATAACAAAAACCACACTTACATTCACCTCCCCTTCACCTAAAAAAACTAAAACACAGATAAGCTGATTCAAGCTATCTGAGCAGCCTGTGTGGAATTTAAATGGTAGACATTTTTCCTCTTCAAGAATTTCTCTCTTTTTTTTTTTTCTCTCCCCTTTTTTAATGTTAGTCATCAGCAACCTCAGAGGATTTTCTTAGCTTTGTTTCCATTCTTGTTTCTAGGAAACAGAACCTCAACTAGCTACTGGGAAGAGGAAAAAAAAAAAAAAGAAAGGTGAAATAAACCAAAATGAAAGAAGAACAAGGAAAAAGGAATTGGAAAAAAAAAACTGGATTAAAGAAAAAAAAGACAGACAAAGCATGCTGTAAGAAATAACAGATTTCTGCTTGTTCCTCCAAGAAGGACGACTTTGTCACTGCATAACACTAACAGAGATCGAATCAGGCAGTGCTGGGTTTATATTGCTTGTCAGCAGAACAGGCAAGCATGGATGGCAGATATAAGACTTTCGGAGAAGAAGGGGGGTAGTTTTCACTCCTATGTTGTCTTGTCTCCCAAGACAACAGCCTTATATGAAAGCAGTGGCCTAAAATATCTAGAGCACTCTGTGCTTTGGCCTTCTTGGCAGACATGAAGAAAAAAAAGCCTCCTTCAACACAAGCATCACTTTAAAACAATACCAGAGCAGCAAAGCAGCCACTGGAGAAGCGATAGCCTCATTAGAGTCAAAAAAGAAAAAGGATAAAAAGTTCAAAAGTCAGCGAGAAGGAAACAAAATAATGATGCAGCATTCAGCCCATAGGCACCATTATGGAGTTGGAATGAGCTTGTGTTGTATTGCTTCTTTCAGGAGAATCAGAATCACCAGAAAAGAGAAAATCCAGAAAAGCAATCATTTAATAAACAGTAATAGTAATACTTCAGACAAAAATAAGAGACCAGAGTAAGATTCTGCTCAAAGAAAGCCTAAACTTCTAAGGCACAAGTCCTCATTCAAACAAACATTCATGTGCCTGGTTTGGATGAAGTCAGGATGCCTGTGGCAACTGTTTTGATCTCAACCAAATTAATCTAGGTGTGTTGAAAGTGTTCTTAGGAAAACAGAGTTGTTACGTAAGTTAGCTTTCAGGGGTGCAACGAACTGGAGAAGCAAAACTTCTACATGTCAGGATTGCAAAACTTCAGTAGATGAGTAGAGAGCTGAGGAAATCACTGGAGTACCTTGAGCACCACTGAAGGATGACCAAGTTGCATGGACAGGTCGTGAACTTTACCCAGTCTGCAAAAATCAGCCGTATGTAAGAAGCTTCCCTGTCCAGTAAATTCAAATAGGAACAAAAATAAATACAGTCAATGAACAGTAATGCCAGGATTCTTGCAAATTATCCATGTGAGATAAATCCACTAGAAATAAGAATAGGAGGGAAAGACAAATACTGACAAACTGAATTTGCATCACCATATAATAAGATCTGCACCTATACCTCCCTCATGTTTTGAGTTCTTAACAAATGCTATATTAAACCAGCACAAAAGGATAGTTTTGTGTGCAGCAAATCACACTGGCATCACAAGACAGGATAGCTATGGCACATAAGCAGCAAGTCACCTCGGTCATTACATTGTTACAAAACATCTGGCATACTGCCTGGGCCATGAGATGATAACTACCACCAAATGCGAACAAGAATTCCTCTGCGAAATTCTAAGGAACCACTTAGGCTTTTAATTATCCAAAGGAATCCCCAGGTGCCCTCATACTTGATTACATTCATGTTTGGCATGTACCAGCTCATCAGAGGAGGTGACTGTTAATAAAATTCACCTATCTTTAGCTATCCAAGAGTCCTAAACATTTCAGCTTAGTGCACTTGTTTTCTTCTCTCCCTCTCCTCCTCCTCCTCAAGTGCAAATATATTCAGTGTCAGAAAAGATGCAGAAGAAGAGGTGACACTCTGTAATCTATCTGCCCGTGTCTGAAGAGTTCAAGCATAAAAGATGCTGTCGAGTGCACATGCAGATCACAAACTTTCATTTAACAAAAAATATAAAAGTTTTAAGATAAGAGGAAAAAAACTCACGCTCCATAAGAGAACGGGCTTGTAAGATTCAGCTAGAGTCTCAACACACTGCAGAAACCCAAGGAGTCAAACTGTTATTTGTTCACCTGTATTTACCTTTAGGACTCCCTCAGAAGTCCACGTGAGGCTCCCTTGGAAGCTCTTTTGCCTTAATATTGATACAGCTCAAATGATGACATGGCTCTGAACCACAGCTAATGAATGCTAACAAGGAATAGAAACATTGCTGCCAAATGTTCCTGACAGAAGTGGGAATATACTGGGGAGAAGAGAATAGAGCAGACAGGATGACCTGTGGGCACTGCAACTCAGAAGTTCCTCTGACCAAACGCAGCTTAGACTGCATTCTCACCTTCTTTGGATCTTGAAAGGCCTAGACATAGCAATCAAAATGGCCTCTCCATAGATAGGACTGATGTCACTGCAAGGGCACTTGTCTTTGAAAGGTCATGGGGACTGGGAGAAATTCCTGAATAATGCTAGAAGGAAGATGTCATTTCCATCTTCAAGAAGTGCAAATAAGATATCAGGAACTACAGGTTGGTCAGCCTCATCTCAATCTCTAAGAATGCAATAGAGCAACTAATCTTAGAAACAAATCCCAAGGAAACATGAGAAACTAGAAGATGATAAAGTAGTTAATATAGATTTATGAAGGGGAGATCATGCTTAACTAACATAACCTTCCACAATGAGGTGACTAACTTGGCATATAAGCGGGGAGCGGTGGATGTTGTTTACCTTGACTTTAGTAAGGCCTTTGGCATTGTCTCCCATAGCATTATTACAGACAAGCTGACAAAGTACAGGTTAGGTAAGTGCACAGCAAAGTAGGCTGAAAACTGGGTGAATGTTCAGGCCCAGAGGGTTGTGATCAGCAGCACCAAGTCTAGTTGGAGGCAAGTCAGTAGTGATACACCTCAGGAGTTGATAAAGAGGCCATTACTGTTTTATCTCCATATTAATAAGCTGGACAACAAGGAAGAGTGCACGCTCTGCAAGTTCACAGATGATACAAAACCCGGAGGAGTGGCTGACACAACAGAGTGCTGTTCTGTCATTCTAAGCAACCTGGACAAGCTGGAGAATTGGGCCAGTGGGAACCTAATGAAGTTCAACAAATGGAAATGTCAAGTCCTGCACCAAGAGAAGAATAATCCCACGGAACCAGTACATGATGGAGATTTATGGGCTGCAAAACAGTTCAAAGAAGATCAAGTACGGGGTCCTGGTGAACAATCAGACCAAAAGCCAGCATTTTACCCTTGCGATGAAAAAGGCCAACATTCTTCTGGGATGCACTAGGAATAACAATGCAAACAACTCAAGGGAGGAGATCCTTCCCCCCTGCTCAGCTCTGGTCAGTCCAAACCTCAGGAGTATGTCCAGTCCTGCACTCTCCCATGTAAGAAAAATACGGACTTACTGGAACAAGCCCAGTATAGATCCACAAAGGTAACTGAGAAGTTGGAGCATCTTTTATATGAGGAGAGACTGTTCAGAATGGAGAATACTCAAGAGAATTTTATCAATGTGTACGAACACTACATGGAAAGGAAGCAAGAAGAGGGAGCCAGACTCAGTAGTGCCCAGAGAAGGAACAATAGACAATGGACAGAAATGAAAACAGATTAAATTTTATTTGAACAAGAATAGAAAAAAAAATCCACTGCGTAAGTAACCAAACATTGGTAACATGCTGCCCAGAAAGGCTGTGGTGGAGATATTCAAAAGCTGCCTGGACATGGTGCTGGACAGTCTGCTCTAGCTGACCCTGCTTCAGGAAGTCACTTCACAATTATGCTGTGATTCTGTGAACCAGGATATTGGTGAGAAAGGGCAAAAATTTCTAGCTAGTTTTATTGATCCCATGTCTTATTTCAGCAAGAAATACAGTATCCTTAGATGTTGCTAGCCTGTTTCTTGGGTGCTTATAAACACCATACATAATTCTCATGTAAATTCTTTTCTTCTAATTCCACCTTCTACCATGTGGAGAGTATGCCTATGCAACGCCACCAGGAGATACCACCCTTCCAGTTCTCCTATAGCTTGCTGACCTGCAGAATAATCTAGCTTTGAAGAACAACCAAGCTCACGTGGTCTTCAGCAATCCAGTTTAGAGACAGATAAAGTATCTCCACGTAGCACTACATTGGGCAGTGAAGATTTTTCCTGAAGAGTCATTCTTCTGTCTTTACAGTTTATCTTGACTATTGTAGCTTTCCATCTAAGCCATAGTCATTCCCCATCTCAATGGCCATGTCTCCACTAGCAGGGTAAACATCCTACAGAAAATGCTTTTCCTCCCCTCTTTTACCATCTGTTATGAGATCTCAATCTGACTCTTTCACACTTTCCCTTTAAAGTTTTCAGGTGCTACTTTCCTTCACATGAGTCTCATCCCACAGTCCAGCAATTCTAACAGGATTTGCTCCTTTACAGACACGCTCTGAGTGAGCTCTACCTTCAGCAAGACCACGATCCAGTCCAGAACATCTACAATTTTGCTAAACACGCAACTCACAAAGCCACCTGTACTGCCCTCAGCGATCTCCCTCTAGATAGCTCTTTTGCTGTCCAATGTCTCCATCTAGATATCTCAATTTGCAAATTTAATGGGAAGCACTCCAAAAAACCCATAAGCAAAGGGCTGCCAACATGAAGCCTAGGTTCTTTTTCACATTGGATAAGGAGCAAGTCATAAACTGCAGGGCATGTACAACAAGGGTTTATCAACTCACTGAAAACAGCATTTGCTCCATTAGGTACTCACAGGCTTGAGCATCCATCCCATTGAGTTATTAAGCAAGGTCAGCAAGCTACAGAGCATAGTTAAAAAGCCCACAATGTATTTAACACCTAGCTTAGAGCAAGAGGAGGGAAAGGGATTCCATAAAAAGGATATCATTAAAACTTGGCAGGTAAGATGCAGTTCTTCTCCTTTGCTAATTACACTAGCAGTGCTCATGCTCATAATTGACCTCTACGTTAAGAGACTAAGGAATGGTGAATTCTATCTATAGAAGACAGCACTGGAAACACCCTGGACCTTATACTGTCATCCCAGTCTTTGTTAATCTCAGCTTTAAAGAACATGGTTAGTGACTCACCCAGCTGGATAAGCAACAAGGCCAGTTCTGGGGTCGCAGGCTAATCCTCTGCCTCCTGACACGGTTATCCCCAGCACCTTCTCCAAAGTCACCTACAGCATGTGAAAAAGAAAAGAAGTAGTATCGTGAGATATGAGTACAGTTCAAATGGACCCATATGCAGACACTAACAGACTGAAACTGAGAAGAATCATATGTCCTAGAAATTCACTGACAAGCACCCAGGCACAGAGTAAGGTTAAACAAGTTATATTTTCAACATAGGCACAGTAAAATACTGCTGGAGTATAGAGTTATTGATCTACTGATTATTTCTCTGTGCCAAAGCACTGCCACATACTGTAGAGGACAGCAAGCAATAACTAGTATGGAGCGAGAAGCTGGCATGCGCATTCACTGCCCTGTGATTTCCACCTTCCTACCACAAGCAGCAAAATACTTTCTCTACAGTTCTTTCCCTGGAAGTCTTTTCCAGGTTGACCCATTCTCTTTATCTTCTCCATCCACTGGTAGATGGTGCAGTGTGGCCCCCACTCCATATTCCCAGCTACTGAATAGCCATTTCTTCCACACAGTGCTTAAACTGGAAACCACATCCAGTGGACCAGCACATCCCTCCCCATCAATCTCAAGAGAGAACAGTTCATATTATTGGGTTAGAAAACTCACGTACCAATGACCTATTCAACAGACGATAATTCAAAATGCTTCCTTTGCCCCCACGCAAAGATCTCAACTATTTTAGGAAATAAAAGACAACTGGGTAGAGCTACTTAGAATATACAGAAATTCATAACCAGACCTCTGCAACAAGCAGCTGGGATAAGCAAATACAAGAGCTGCCTGGACAAAGGAGAATAAGACTTTTCAGGGAGCACACTCCAGGAGAGGAAGCATCAGAATTCAGCAGTTTCCCAAAACAAAAGATTCAAGTAGGATTTCACTGCACAAAATCTGGTATGTGGCATGAAAGGACTCAACGTCTGAACATAAACCAATTTTTTTTGTCTTGGGATTCTTCTGACAGACACAAAATTACTCTCTTTTGCATTTGCGCAGCTCAATTCTATTTATTATATATTTTATGCATACATTCCTCTGCAGGACTGCTGTCTCTGCCAAATTCATGGATTTTACTGGGTCACAGTCTTCTGTTTTCAATTATCATCATCTAAATTGTATTTGGTTAAAGCCTTAAGGCATGGACGCTGCATAAGAAGGCACCATTGTAAAATTACCACTATCACTAATGGCTGCCCTGAAGATTAACATCTTATATTTATATCAACGTGGAGTACAAAAGGTAAGGGCAGGGCAGGCTTCCCCACACTACCCTGGCAACACAGCTTATCAGACTAAGAATTCAGCTGTAGGGCGAAGAAATGAGTCTCATGTCTCAGGTCACTGGAGAAGGTAACAAAAGTAAGCCCACTTAGGGAGCTGGCTGCCTTGCTTCAACAGGTAAAGCAGGGCCACGGTGCCAGCAGCTCACTTAAAACAGGCCATCCATGCCTCAGTGATTTCCAGTTTGGACTGGCTTCAAACCCATGACACCAAAAATGGAAGACGTTATACCCCACTCTCTGGAGAACTCAGTGTATTTTTCCCTTAATAATAATATATCCCAGATACCTTGAGACAGAGTGAGAGAAAACCAATTGTTACCTTTCCTCATAAAATAAGTATCTCTGGAATCATGACTTTTGTAAAATTCATCAGGGTTTACGTTTAGTATAAGAACATACAATTAAAAATGCATTTATCAATTCACCACTATAGCAAGGAAATAATTTAATGTTCCTTAAAAAAGTGAGGGTGGACTAAAGGAAGTAGGAGGATGCCTGCTCTTCCAGGTTTGTTACAATACTTCAACACAGGTTTAGCTTCACAAATGCACAGAAAGAAGAATTTGCTGAGATTCAAGCTCATATCATCAGTCCCCAACCCATAACACAAAGAGAGGTTTAAATTCCCATAGAAACTGCATACCTGACAGCAAAAGAGGAAATGGAAGAGACATGTGCCATTCAAGTATTCCAATCTAGATACTTGATGCTGTCAGCAAACATCAAATTTAGCAATGCTGTGCTCATGCTGCTCAGCACAGGCTTTAGCTCAGGCTGGCTGTAATCACAACTGTCCTAAAAGGCACTGCTCGACCTTGGTTATGCAGCTAATAGCATTCAGCAACAGTTCAGCAACCTACTTTCACCACAGGTATGTTTTTCCCTCTGCAAGGACACATGTTATCCCTGCAGTGCCATATTACACTGCCACTGAGCTGATCCTGCACCCACCTGCTCCTGAGACTCCACCGTTCCTTCCTCCCTTATCCCAATCAACTCCCTCCCCTTGCACCAGCACTGACATGACAACTGCCTCCCCAGCAAGCCAAACAAGCAAAAAAAAAAAAAAGTTTTATGGGTTTTGGTTTTGTTCTCTGTTTGCCAGCCTGGGAAAGTCACAGGGAGCTCAAAGACAGGGAAAAGAAGAACTGGCCCCTTTTACTGGCTACTAGATCTGTCTAACTGTACCACCAAAATCCCTTCTGCACATGGCATTATGGAAAAAAATCCACTCCCTCCTAGTTTTGAGGAGTGGGAGAAACTGACCAAGAGCACTAACTCATTCATCTTGGCACTATCACCCCATCACGCTTTCTCCATCTTCCTCTCTTGCTCTAGAGCTGCAGGGGCCCCAGGCTGCTCAGCCAACAAACTGTATTTGTAGTTACAAGAGGTGGAAAGTCTACCTTTCTCACAAGGCCAGCACTCAGCTTAAAACAAAAGGTATAGCTCAGTCTTCAGCTCTTTCAACCACCAGTGAACATCATCTGGCCTCCAAAAGACCCTTAGTCCTATTAGAATAAGACAACCACCACCAAGATCGTACTGCAGATATTGCTAGATCTATTGCAACAGAAACGAATACCTGTATCAAGAGATTCATAATTAACTTTCTGAAAAAGATTCTCCCTCTTTTTCTCCTAGGCTTAGCTTTAAAACTTGCCTTGTGTAAAGAATTTGAAAGACAACTCTATAAGCCTCATTCAAATGGACATTTTTACAACACCTCAGCATGTGTAGTAATAATCCTTAGGTGTTAAAAACAACTTGTCTCTAAAAGGAGGATAAACACATTTAAAATTGGGCCTTGTGAAACTTGTGAGCCCATTCCCACCTCCCTGCCCAGAAGGCACCATAGCTTTATCTCCATGATCAACCTCCAGCCTAGGTGACATAAGGGCTCAAGAGAGTCAATCACTTGTCACAAAACGTGACAGAAGAATAAACAAACTTCAGAGGAGAAAAAAAAAAAGCAACAATGCAGTATAGATTGGATTCCTCTCAACTTGCCAGATAAAATGAATGATTAGTATAGTTAATTAGGGCAGAGCACACTATCATTTATTTCCAAATCTCACATAAAGATCTGCTATCAAAAGGCAAATACGTCAAGACAGGTCCAACATTATGCCACTTTTGAAGTTCTGGCAAAATGAGGTAGGAATTCACACAGCAAACTCAGTTTCCCAGTTCCAGACAGACACCGCCATTCATATAAGTCATCAGGTAGTACTTCAGCATATCCCAGTCACAAAAAAATTCCCTGATCTCTTTCCAACTCTGATCTGAGCTAACCACAGCACTAAAGAGTGCCATTGCAGACCTGGAAAACCGGTGGGTTTGTTACCAATAATAGCTCCCACACTGGCCCAAATTGCTTCCCACAGTCATCAGACGTGTCCTTACTTGCTCAGGTCATCACATCCAATAAATGGGCCACCTCACCTCCCTCACCCAAGCCAGGAAACAATTGCAAGACAAAACCTGTAATTCTGTGCCCCTAAATTAAAGGCTCAGAAAGGAGGCTGGCTATCCACATTTGTTACCTCATCCTGAGGCTTCTATTAATAGTATTTGGCATTTTCAGTCACAGTTCTCTATGCGATTTGCAAGTGCTATCAAATGGAATCACATGCAATATGCTTCTAGAGTTCATTTTGCATTGTAATTACCTGTAAACCACCTCATCTCCTTTTCTTTAACATCAAGTTTGGTTTTTTTTGTTTTTTTGTTTTTTTTTTTCTTTCCAAATTTGGAGGTTCAAGGCACACTTATAGACAACAAAAATAGAAAACAGAAAAATAGAAAAAAGTGTTCAGGTATGAACACTTGTCTTGCAACTCCTGATATCCATTCATTTTACACACAAATTTAAATTTAGCTGCTCGGAGTTGCACAGATGGGTAAAGAAATTTCACTGCCTAAGTAGGTCACCCTATTCCTTCCACTTCAGAACCCAAGATCATTAGGAAGCTCCCACAGCCCCTCTACCTGGTAAGATCAGATCAGCAGTCTTGAACTGCAACAACAAAAGGTATTCAATACAGCCAGGCCTTGCAGTAGAGGGGAAACCTTGCTGCAGTGCAATCCTCACTGGAACTTAAAGGGCAGGTCTGAGTTGCTTCCCTCAGGCATGGTTCCCCCAAAGTCAAGGGAGAGCCCACACCTGTGTGACAAAGCCATACCACCTTTGCTTTCCTGCTGGCATTTAGATAATCCTTTCTGAAAGGCTGGTCTAAATTAGCCCCTGACAGCTTCACCTGTCTTTTCAGGAAACAAGGCATTTGACCAGCAGCTCCTGGCTATCATGAATATGAGTTTCTTACTCACTCCAGCTCTTTCTGCTGTTTTGAGGAAGTTGAAAGACAAACCACGAGCAATTGTTTTCATGTGTCAAAAGGACAACACAGAAATCCTTTAAGGATCAGCTCAACATCCCCCATCCTGTTCTTTAGCTCATAGTAAACGCTCTCCTTTTCCCTACAGTTTGCATCCCTCTGGGACCATCTACATTGGTCACATCTGGTCAGTGCACCTAGGCCAGATGGTCCTAGAGACTAGTAGCAGGTCTCCAGTCATTCTTTGAAAAATGCTTACTGAGCACAGTAATAATTTCCACAAAAAAATGGATGCTGAAGTAGGCAAACCAGCCAGTGACACTGCTTCCTGATCTACAGCTCACAAGCTCTCTCCCTGATGCTGTTTTGCTCCTGATGATAGCTTGCCACCACTCTTTTTGCCTGCTTGCCCACCAGCAGAGTTCCACAGCCCTGAGTCACCTTAAAGGAAGGTATGAAAATTAACTTTTCAACAGAAAAAAAACATGTTTAACACCAGGTATCCCTCACAGTGTTTCACCTGTAGGCTGTATGATGCTGTTATCCCATCATTCTCCCAGGCCAGAAGCAAAAGACTGAGTAGCTCAGTAGTTTTTCAGCCCCTCTTCCATACAGTCATATGTTCTCAGTAACATATAAGGGTTTTTTTTGTTTGTTTGTTTGTTTTTACTCAGTCACTTTACTTCCTGCCTTCTAATACTACCCACATTCTCTTCTGGGCACAAAAAAAATTATCATTCTTTACAAATAGAATTTATTTAAATACACAAATAAAGAAAGCTTCTTTTAGAGGATACCTGCAACATTCCAATGCTCGAAAAAGTCACTGAGGAGGGAAAAGCAGTGGTATAGGGCTGCCTACACGTCCAAGTGTAAATGGCATCAGGCAACAGATTACAGCCTAGGAAAACCATATTCAGCAAGCAGATGCATCTGATCCAGACTTCACAGAGAAAGTTTTAGAGCAGGAAAAGCAAATCTGAGTCTCTCTCATCTGCCATCTTCCACTCAAAATTATTCTGTTTTAACCTATTTCAGCAAGTTCTCTACCATGAACTTACCGTGTCTTTAAAACCCCAGTACTCAGAACATCTTTTGGCAAGGAACTTCACCACTGTGTTACACGTTGCAAGATCATCTCTTATTGCCTGCTTTAAACTCCTATCAATGTCATTTGATGGCCCTTAACTCTTGTGCTCCATCTACCATCTTTAGGTCACGTGTGACTTTCAAGGAGTTATTCTATCACCCCAGAGTCATCTGTGTTCCAAGCAGAAGAATCTCCACTTACTCAGTGGTTCCCCTGAACACCACTTTGTATCTTTCATCACTTCTGACACACTTCTGTGAACCTCTTTTGAGACCCACTATATCCTTCCTAAGTTACAAGAGAAAACATCCAGACTACGCACAGCTTTCAAGTTGTGAGTGCAGTAACTGTTTACAGAGCAGAACAATAGGGTCTTCTGGTTTGTGCTCAGTTTTCTTCTCCCGTTAATACCTTATACTTGATCTGCCTTTTTGATATCTAAATCATTTACAGACAACAGCCAAGAGGTCATCCAGCAGCATAAAGTCATAGATAAGAACTCCAGCTGCTATGCACTTGGAAATATAACCCCCATTCTCTTTGCTCTCCTATGGAAAGGGAAATCCTATTCTTGAATCAGTGGTCTTGTTTCAACCCCACCTTTTCCATCCATTCCTCTGTGAGCAATTATTCATGAGCAAGAGCATCCTCAAAGGGAGTTCTTGCAGTACAATTATTCCATTACACTCCAAAATGGCTACTTCAATAAATGTCCACACACAGATAGAATCTATTTTAAAAGCCCTCCTGTGGGCCTGTGTGTAACACAGTTAACTTTGAATCCATTTAATTAACTAACAGCATCAACTCAGCATGAAAAGACAACATCCATCAGAGTTCATCTCTCATCCACTGCATATTGTGCCTGCCCTCATCCTTCTCCCAACTGAGTGTGGGTCTATTAATAATGTACGTGCAAAAAAATGGGTTTCTGAGGAAGTGCTGCACACAGAAATCCCTGAGATACAAACTACAAGGATTGCTTTAGAAAGCCTTCCCCAGCATAATACGGTGGCCATCAACTAATCACCTTGCTTGAGGAGCAGCTACATAACCATTTGCTCTTTTTACTTGAGAAAAAAAAATACTTTCACGGCCAGATTTGAAATCCTGTTATTCTTCAGCTATGGCAATACACCAACAGAGAAGTCCAAAATCAGGCCTAAATTTCACAGTGTGGTGGCTTTCACATCCGACTCCCCATAAGTGTTACCAAATTTTTTAACAATGCTGCACATGGATCAACGTATTTTCCATGCTCCAACACAGCAAAGTTCTATCTGTGCACTCCAGAATGTGATACATGAAATGCATTGTAGCTGTACATTGTTAGCATCTAAGAAATAGCTATCTATTTCTTACATAAGTGAAATTTGATACAGAATGCCAAATCTCACAGCTGGCCCTGTTCATACATCCCTCCTGCAGCCCCTGAGCCCCAGTACAAAAAAAAAGAAATAAGCACATTTAACTTCCAGGGACCAGCACATACGTTGTGGGCTCTAATCTACTGTCTGAACACACTGTCTGATCTCCTGTTACTGCTGTACAAAAACAAAGGCTTGAAGTTTTACATTTAGCTCTGCTGTGTTTCATTTGACACATTAAACACAGAACACTAATTACAGTATACTGTTCTACTTAAGGGGCTGTCAGCATTTTCAACGTAAAGCCTTCATTTCAGGGCTTTGTAACACAGCTGTGAAATATTCATTTTGTATTTGAGCTTGACACGCAAAGGTCTGGCTTGGGCCCAGGTTCTTCTGTTTGTTTTCTGGGAGCTGGAATTTTTGGGTTTGATCTGGCAAAGAGAGGGTTGAGAAGGGGGGGATGGAATTAACTGTAGGGGTTGTCTTACAAGAGCAAGCAAACAATAAAAATACCCAGCTCCACTGTTGGTTTCTGCCCCGCACCTACCCAAGACCTTCTTCCCTTATTTGTCTGAATACGCACAAATTCTTTAAAGAATAAATAAATAAATAAAAAATTCTGTCCTCTCCAGCCTGAACCTTCTCTTCCTCAGTACCCTTGCTGGCACTGGGTGCTGCCTTAACAAGCCTGGAAATTTATAATATTCTACCCGCAAAAGCAATAGTAAGGCAAACTCCAAGACAGGGCCAGTTCAAGATGCCTCTGCCATAAAAGACCAATCTACATTTCTCCTACAGTAAGTCCCACAAGCCTTGCTTATAGCTACCATTGCAGGCTTACATGAGCAGCCTCCAGGAACTATCCCAATACCATCAGACACAATCCTCACAGCACAAACCTGATGCAACATTTCAAGGTGCTTCTACCTATGCTCAATTTGAATCCAGTAAAGGATTCAGAGCGACATCGGGTCACTGAATGAGCCTTCATATTTTAACGAATTAAAAAAACCAAAAACCTGACAAGAATATCATTATCTTCAACAAGCAGTAGCCATTTTTAAATAATTTTGATATTCCAAATAGTCATTTAAAGAACAGGGAATGATTTTCCACAACACAAATCACAACCGACACACCTTAGCCCAAGGAGTAGTTGGTACAAACTGACTTGCCCAAAGGATTTGAATCACTGAATTACATGAAATATTACATTTGTGAACTTGTGTAAAAGCACAGGTGGTATGGGGTGGGTTTCTCACGAAAATGCTGAGCCTCAGTTCTAATGGCTCTGCCTGGTGTCACTACAGTGGTTGTGAATGCATATTTATTAAAAAAGATCCAGACAGCTGAGAGAACAGGGAACAAAACGTGGCCAGAGGTAGAAAAAAGGGAACATGAGCAACACAGGATCCCTGTCTCCTTACACATGCCTGAACACTATGTGCGTGCGTGTGTGTCCATCTCACCGCACCCCCTCTCTTGCCTGTTCTCCCCTTCTGGCCTCCCCCCCATGCTTGCTGCTTTCAGTCCAATTCCAGCTGTCAAGACTGCATTCCTGACCCGTCAGCCCCAGCTGTCAGGGGCTACGTGCTGAATCTGCACTCTGCCTTCTACTTCATGCACCTGGAATAAGGCAGGCCCAGGGAGACCAAAATGCCGATGCACGGCCCTGGGGAAGTGGGAGGAACACTATTAAAAGCACCTCGAGAAGCAGCCATAGCAAAAGAGCTCATGTGCAAATGGCCCTGTGGCCTGCAAAAGAGGATACACAGACGGTTGATTTCCTACCAGTTTCTACAGCATGACCTAGTTATCATAGAATGGTTTAGGTTGGAAGGGACCCCAAGGATCATCAACCTCCAACTCCCTGTTACAGGCAGGGCACCAACTGCCATATCTAATACTAAACCAGGCTGCCCAGGTCCCCATCCAACCTGCTCTTGAACATCTCCAGATAGGGCATCTACAGCCTCTCTGGGCAGCCTGTTCCAGCACTTCACCACTCTCTCTGTGAAATTATCCTTAAGGGCAGTTTCTTCCTACTGCCATGTCCACACCAAGGTCCAACTTGTTCCAAAAATATTGCAGGGTGAGGAAAGGTCCATGTAACATAGCCAACCCTGGCTACAGCCATAGCAAAGCAGCATCTTCTCCCATTCAGCCATCATCTTAACCATAAAAGCTGCCCAACTCAAACTTCCATGGCATTACACAAAAGGTTCAGAATATCCAGGCTCCAGATAAAAGTGTGAAGAGACAAGGGGTGGAACGTGTGTGCAAATTGTCCACCTTTGTCAATGTTATGATTACACTATTTTGATTTTTGTGTGGGGAATTTTTTGTTGGCACAAGAAAAGATAGTGTGATGAATATTTATTTTAAAATAAAGAAAAAAATATCAAAGAGGCTGCAGGTTTGCTGGCACATCAAGAGTCCATCCTGATTTATTTCGGACTAAAGTGTATACACATGGAGTCAATCTGACCTTCTCCAACAGGCAGGCAAACCCTCTGGGAAACAGAAACGCGCCCTGTGTGGGCAGCCTGCAAAGAAGTCATACTCCAAGTTCTCAGGTCTAGGACTTGTGCAGGATCACTTCTTCACAAGAAACAGATTATTTAAATTTGTAAACATGCATTAAGTTTTCACACAGCAAAGAGAGCAAGTGACATACCAGACTTTATGTAGGGGGGACTTCTGCCTCCCACATAGTCGATTTGTCCAGTGATTTCTCATAGTAGAAAAAGGAACCAGTTCACCTTCCCTAGCAGGGAGAAATATCTGTAAAAGGATTAAGTACAGGCAAAGACTTGCCATGGTCCCCCATCAATCTGTCCCAAAAGTGAAGATCAAAGGAAGTAGGATGACTTTGAGACAGTGTTATATGTTAGCCTTCTCCAAATCCAGGCACAAAGCCTGAACACAGGCAAAGAAAGTGCTTCAGTAAGAGGAAAATGTGAAAAAATAAATAAAAAATAAAAAATAAATTACTACAGCTCCCTTGGGCAGCATTTCAGTTACTCATATAAGGGTTTGAAATCAAGCAGGAGCAAATGGTTCTCCAAGTGAAAGGGTCACTGTTTATCACCGTTAATCATCACTTCTCAGATGAGAAAGGCTCTCTCCACAGTCATTTTCCCCTCCGTTTTGCATAGGGTTTAGCACTGACAATAGGAGAGACAAGGGAAAGGAAAACAGCCAAACAGAGATTCAGGCAAGGGCTGGCAGGATTTCTCCCACCACAGCTCTACCACAGTCCCTCCCCAGAGCCCCAGCCCCAAGCTGGGCTGCTCCTAAACACAAATAGCCAGGAGTTAAAAGTCCACAGCTTCACTGCAGGACGGGCACCCGCTCCAAGGGAACTGTGGCAGCTTTGCATAGCTCCCGACTCCAGGGAAGTTAAACACATGAGCCGTAACACAGTGTTTCCAACACTGATATCGCCGTGGTGAGAAGCTCAGTCCTAAATCACTCCGTGCTGAACTCTATAAACAACACATACATTCAAACTAAACATGGACACGGGGCAGACACACTGAAAGGGAGGGCTCCCTTCGCAGTTAACCCTGCTGAGGGAAACCAGAACAGGAAAACTGCGTTAAAGTACCACACTGAAACTTCTGTCCATGGTTTCCTCCATTTCTTCTCACTGGCATTCATTTTTGGTTTAAAAGCATTTGTGTACTGTTTGTCCAAGTCTGCAGGGATGTGGGGAAAGACATTGTGGCAGAGCTTGTTCCTACAATAGTAAACTATATAGGGTGAAAGAAAGCATCTTCATCAGCTTGCCTGAGGTGACACTCATAATTCATTTGTGATTTCTTCATTCACTCATAATATGTCATGCCCAGTCAATTGATTTTTATCCTTCATCACTGATTTACACAGCAGTTCTACCTAAGAAGTCATCAACTGCCATTTCTGAACCTTTATTCTAAATCTTGTCCATACCCTGCCCTCACTGGCACAAGGAAAACTCATCAGGTCTTTCAGAGAAGGGGATAGCTCCAAGCAGCATACTTAAGTCTCTGGGAAAGAGTTAAAGAGATGCTCTGAAGACAAAAGCCTGAGCTTTCTATAGTCCAGTACCTTACCTCTCCTCCACGGGAGGTCAGGGCTCACCTTGAAGCACCTGGCAGCTCTTTCCTCAACACCAGAACTTGTGCAGGGCTGGGCACCTTGTCCTCCCACACATGCATTGCCCTAAGACTGCAGTGACTTTATAGGGGAAAGTAAATTCTTACATCCTTAGAAGATTAGAAAATGGTTTTGCTGTAAGCAAATTTAAATTACATTAAAAAAAAAAAAAGAAAGAAAAGGAAAACTCTCACATCAGCAATTTAGAAGATGCTAAGGTTGGAAAATAAATACAACAGGAGTACACAGCATTTATCATGCAGACAACATTCACATGGAAAGAGGCAGGTCATAAAGAGATTAGCATTCAATCTCTCCCTAAACATATCCTGGACTATTTATCGTTTGTTTCACATTACTTGTGAGAAGTCACAACAAACAGGAAGATGTTCTATGTTCACAGCAACACATACTCTCACACAGCTTGCAATCTATAACCAGATATAAGAGGACTAGATGAAAAAGAAAAAAAAAACACACACTGAGGAGAAATGTCTTGATAATCACTGTGTAACAAACAAGTGGCAGAGCTGGGAATAACTTTAACTCCCTCCCAGATTCCAGCAGCTCAGACCACGCTGAACTATTATTGTACCTCACTCCTGCTTGAAACTAGGGAAAAAATGTGAAAGAATGCTTAAAAATGAATCAAAGGAATATAAGAGATCATTTTTCTCCCACACCAATCAGGATATAAAGAAGCAGCCACCCAGCTCCCTCCCTACCACTCACTGTCCAGCTCTTTGCAATCCCTTCCTCCATTCCCTGCCCTCTGCCCTGAGAAATAAGCTTCTTACAGACAGCCTTTATCATCAACAGCCCTTTATGCACACTAGAATTAAGCAGCACTTCACATCTGCTAGCCAACATGCCTACCAAGCACCCAAGAGATTTCTCCGGTTGGCCAGAAAGGAGACAACATCCTCCAGGAGGAAGAATCCATTTGAACAAGGGCCAATGACTGAGAAAACAAAGAGCAGAGAACTGCTCAAGCACTGATTTTGACTGTTTCCTCAACAACCCTTGCATGCTCCTAGGTACCATGCCGAAGTGTCCCTGCCCCAACACTGAAGTCAGGGGAACCAAAAACGGCCCAAGAATAACTAAGAGAGACTGCTGATGTAAAAATGAGCAGGAAATACAGCAGGAACTTTGTTTTGCTGTTTGGGCCACTTGGTTCAGCATACATTTCACAAGCATTAGAAAGACAATTCACAAGCCCAATTCACAACCACTCTAAGAAGCTGCTCAGGCACAGCCACAGAGGAGCACTGCACTGATGGAACTCCAGGCTCCCAGCATACCCATCTTCCTCCTCCGAGCACCACCACAGGCCAGCTTTCTGCTCGCTGCTGCTACAAGAGAGACAATTGTCACTCTGCATATACCTACCTCAGATACAGAATATGGCTTAGTCTTTCCCAAAAAATAAGAATTTGTTACAGATTTCATGGACTAGACCCAACACCCTAAAGATCTGAGTAACTCCCCATGCAATTCAGCAGCAAGAAGCATTATCCTATTGTTTCTCCTCCCACGCCTACAGAGGAAAACATCACTAGACAAAAAACAGCACTGAGAGAAAAAAAGGTACTAAGACAGCTACAAAACATTCCTAAACAAACACATCAAATCATTTATTTAGTGCGCTTCACCTTCTCTACACTCTTTGCCCTTCAAACACTTCTGCCTGTGATTTTCCTCAAGCGCTTCTTCATCTTTCTGAATGAAACAGACTCTGTAAATGAGAGGCACAGCAGTCCACCACAAGTTCACTTATTTGAGCAGCCAAAGGTAACCCAACAAAAAGGAAAAGAGCACAGGCTGCTATCTCAGTGCAGAAAACCTGGAAACAAAAGACATAGCACTGGCAAAGCAGATCTCTCTTCTATACTTGAGGTTCAGAAGCATGAGTAACTGGTAGAATTGTCAAACGTGAGAACTGAGGAAGTAAAAACACATTCAGAGGAAGCAATTTTGTTCACAGGCTTAAAAGCCCTTTTTGTTCGTGTTGCCACCTAGAGCTCCTGCCATACATAGAGAAGACAGAACATAAAAAAATACCACAATTTCTTTACAGCACTTGTCAAGAAATTCAGAAAGCCACAGATCCAGGCACAAAACCAACTGCACTTTCTTCAACACTTCACAAAGTGCTTCTGGTTTTGTGTGTTTAACTCTTAGCAAAATTTTCTGTTGCCAAAAGCAGAACATGAAGGAAAAAAAAAAGATCATGGACCTTCACTCTTAGCAAAAAGAGTGGAGCTTTCTGGACTCTTTCTGGCTCTATCACAGCAGAAACACTCAGTACTTTCAATTCTCATCCTTCCAGTCAGAAGTTTTAGATGCATTCACCTACCCAGAAACATTTAGCAGTGTCTTTGCACATAGTACCTGAGTGACACATGTAGTTCAGAAATACTTGAACTACTGGCCTTAAGTATGTTTGTCCAAGGATAATAAGAAGCAGATGAGCACTTGCAGGGCAGGCAGTAAGACTGAACAGCAAAGTGATGCTTAGAGTCAAAACATCCCCACTCACTGCCATTTATACTGAAGCACTAAACAGTGCTCAAACTGTTTCATGTCCTCCGCCAAAATTAAAAAGATAGCCATAAAGTTTCTGCGCAGTTTCCACTTGTTTCTTGCTGCATGCACTGCAACTAGGTAGTAGGCTACAGCTGGAGCCCAGCTGTATTATGTGTGATGCCAGGCTGTAGTCCCATCACCAGCCAGATAAGAGAAGTAGGATGAAAGAAAGCTGATGATCATTTGATTAAAATCACCCTGCAATGCAGCAGAATGGATTGTAAACTTGTTCATGGAGCACTACCCTAAAAAGCTATCTACATCCACAATGTTGCTGCTTCTTCTGTAACAATTGTTTTAAGAAAAGACTTCACTTCTACCTCTAAATTTTGTGCCTCTTCTTAGATCATCTCAGACTTGATAACTGCAATGAAGCACTTAAAAAAAACTTTTTACACAGTCTGATAGTGGTAGGACAATGAAGAATGGCTTTAAACTGAAAGAGGGGAGATTTAAGTTAGATTTTAGGAAGAAATTTTTCACTCAGAGGGTGGTGAGGCACCGGCACATGCTGCCCAGAGAGCTGTGGATGTGTTCAAAACCAGGTTGGATGGGGCCCTGGGAAGCTTGAGATGGTGGGTAACAGCCCTGCCCACAGCAGGGGGTTGGAACTGGAAATTCTTTAAGGTCCCTCCCAACCTAAAAGCCATTCTGTGATTCTGGGAGGATCTGTTTACAAGTTAGCCAAGACAAACAAGCACTTACAGTTCAAAGATGGAAAATAACACCAGTCATGAGCAAAGACTAAAACCACATAATCAGCACATTTTGCTATTTCTACAGTGGTCACTTCCTACATTTCTTTTGAGCAAGATAAAAATCTATTAATAACAGAAAACACCACAGATATCAGCACATGCTAACCAAGCAAAGACTTTTACTAACCAGTTTTGTACAAGGAACCAGACAGGTACTTAGAAACTATAGGAGGCAGTTTGTTTTCAGACACCGCCTAGGGAAAGTGCCAAGCAGTGATACTTCATGGGGGTTGGAGATTCATGATCCTTGATGAACCTTCCAACACTGGCCATTCTGTGATTCACAAGATTCAGAAGCTGACAGCAACATCCCCATGCATCTGAGAATCCCAGCCACACATCAACATCACTTCAAAACATTGCCACAACATGATGACCAGACTTCCAGGAACAAGAGCAGGGAAATGCCAGCCAGAAAGAGTTAAAGAAAATGGAGCATTTGTTTTGGAGTCACAGAACAAATTTGTGGCTTAGGTCACTACAAACTGAACTCTATGGGATTTCTGACAGATGTTACACAAGAGAAAAGAACTGAGCAATCATCACAGAAGAACCCAGTGCTTCATACCCAAGTACTTTGTGTTTCATGCTCTTTCCTGAAACCTGGCCATACAACATCGTGTTACTGCTTTCAGCCACCTTCCCCCATTTTTTCAACTGATTATGGGGCACAGGGAATTCCTCCTGAGCTCTACAGAGGGGAAGCCCTGGTGCTACCCCTTTCTTATATTTATACCAACAACATTACTGCAGCAGTTCCAATATAATTTATATATAGCTCTAAGGCTTATTTCCAGGCAGAAGTAACTCAATGCTGGTGTACATGTGTTTAGACCACAGCAATTGGAAAGAATGTCCCATAAACACTGTCAACTTAGCTGTTCCACTGTGACCAAACAGGCTCTATCACGGCAGAAACACAAGCCGTGCCAGGAGCATAAAATTAAAAAATATATATTATCCAGCAAGAAGCTAATCGAGCCACTCGCCACCTGCACAGCACTGACAGACTTCTACTGTGGTCCCAACAGATTTATAGTTGTAAGTTAATAGCCAGCTCCTATCATATCAAGATATAGTGTCTGACTGACAAGAGACCATGCAGAAGTGACCAGGGCGTGCAACAGTGTAAGGGCAGACATGCAATACACACAGCATCTGCCAGGGTCCTCTTGCATTTCAAAGTAATCTTATGAACTTACGGTCTGGACAGTAGTCAGCTTCGTACAGTGCTATTTGCAAACCCTGCTTGTACTGAATATACTTGCAGTGCCAACATATATTAACAAGTCTGACTTGAGCCCAAGCACCACAAACTCAGAGCCTGAAACAAGAGCAGGGCACAGGAGTCACGGAGCCAGTTCCATGTAGGTGAAGGAGCTGCCTGGTACAAACCCACAGGATCCCACCAAAATATAACACAAATACAAAAATAAAAAATAGCAAAATCCTTTTGCCGCTCCTTAGGTCTGAATCCAATGTGACTGGACTCTAAAGAGGAAGAAAGCATAATCAGCACTGCAGAAATACCTAGAAAGGCTCTTCATTCCTATTTATGTGATGTGGAAAAGTCAGGGACCAACATCTCAGCCTCAGCAGAGACAGGACTACATCTATTCTGCCCTAGGCTAAGAACCATCCAGCCCTATTTTTCCATTATCCTGTGTGTAACTTCAAGGAAAAGCCTTCCTGAGCACATTAGGCCAGCATCTCACTTGGATCACAGGAGGTTCTATCTGGGAGCCTCTGACTGGAGAAAAAGGGGAAAACCATTTCCACATTCTGGGGACGATGGCAGGGGTACAGAGGGAAAATGGAACAGTGCAGAATTTCTCTGGTTGCCTGCTCACTCAGTGGATGGGATTCAACAAAAGAGTCTCTGTTCCAAACTCTGCAGAACTTGCTAGCAATGTGACCAGGAAATATGGATTAGCAGACAAAGTGCTGCTGAGATGGCGAAAACAACTGCATAAAGACGACCGCATAATATACATATAAGGCATGCAAACATCTCGTGTGCTTGAGATGAATCATCATACATGGACACTGATCTTGCCATCAGCCACAGAGGTACTTATCTCCTCATCCATTGGGTGAAGTGGAACCACTCATGCTGCCTCACACACAATTAAGCACATGCTTTTTGTTTTTGTTTTTTATAAACCTTCAAGGTCATCATCACTGTAAAAATATTACAGAGTTGTGCAAGACTCTATGCATATTACAGCTGTAACACAACACCCGTGTCTCTCCATAGAGCGAGGGGGTAAGTTACTGTACTAACAGGCACATTAAGTAGCATACACTCAAACAGGAGAGAGTACGCTCCTCCTATTAAACACACATGCATGTAGAAAAATAGAAACATACTATCATCCAGCCAGCTCCCAGCGTTAAATATCCTCTACTACACAAAATCCTGGTTGGCAGTTGTTTACAATACTTTCCTTTCTGGGGATACAAGGAAAGGCATCCAAATTAAATCACCCTGGATAGCAGGAGGGCAGGACTTGGGTCAGAATCCAGGCAGGCAGGCCTGGAAGTAAATCCCTCTGCCAGAGGGGTGGCCACATCCTACAGGCAGCAATCCCTTCGCTTCTCATAGGCAACACTCCTCCCTTGCAAGGAAAATCACCCGCTTTGACGTTTTATAATGGATTTTGCTTCTAAGCCCTTCTTTCTGCCTGAACCACTTCAACAGCTTATGTTGATTACTGATGAATTACAGCTCTGCCATTGCTTCCCACGAGAGCATCCCAGTTCCAGTAACCTCCCAGTCAAGCTGCAGACCCCCAGCTCCTTCCCCGCTATCCAGGGCAGAACCCCACTTCCTGCCTGCACCAAGTCCTGGCTCCACTGGCACAGTCCTTTCGTCTCCAAGGGCTGTGGCTAGGGCGGGCCGGCAGCTCCTCCCTGTACCGTAGGCCTCAAGTGCCAGAGAAAAACACCAAGAGAGTCAGCGTTGCTTGCCAACAAACCTCCAGGCAGTAGGTGATGAGTATCCCCAACTGTTTTAAACCTCTGTAAAGTACTGGCAGCAAAATTACATGCCTTCTTGCAACAAGTATTCTTCCCAGGACTCTCATTCAACAGTATTTCCCCACTCCTGGTTACCTCAGGAGCTCCTCAGGTTTTGGGTGCTCTGTAAAACCCTTCTGTTTCACAACAGAGGCAAGTTTTCCCAAAGTGACAAAAGCGATTCACTTCTCTTGGCAGAGATGCAGAGCTGGAAGCTGCCAGCTATACCTCATTCAACGTCATCTGCCAATGAGACCAGCACTATTACCCATTGCAAACCAGTGCTCTCCTCCAGCTTTGCTGGTCAGCTTGACAGCTAGGACACCAGAGCTGCTGCCACCCAGAATCACTGCCTGATGACGGAGACTCTCAGCACATTATGGAGGATTTGTCCGGACTGGTGGTTCGGCTTGCTGCTTTTTCCCAAACCTGAGTTCCAACTATCTGCCAGGTTCACCAAGAGCACGCACATACAGCACATACAGCACGCTCCCCACGCAAGCCCCAGATCCGCAGCACCGGGCACGTGGCGCGTCAAAATCCGAGTGGGGAGGGCGGAGCCATGGCGCGGTAGCCACGCCCCCTTCGCGCATTGGCCGGCTGCGTCTCCACGGCAACGGGAGGCTGCAAGCCCCGCCCCCGGCCGCTCTGCATGCGGTATCCTCGCAGCGAAACGTTGCGTGCCGGGAGCTCCCTGCTGAACCCTGCGGCAGGTGCGGGGCACGGCGGGGCGTTCCGGGCACCTCCGAGAGGCGCAAAACCGCACTTGGGACCACCGTATCTAGTGCAAAACTGGGAGGAGAGCCAAATACAAGGAGTCTGCACAGCTGTCATAAAACCCTGGGCGCTGAGACACTTTGCAGTAAGTGGATAAGTATCTTGTCTGTTTTACATTGAGGGAAAAACGACACAGAGGCAGTCTGAATTGCCGAGCACAGAGCTCAAAACCATGAGCTGCATCACAGAACTGCACAGCTCTGCTCCAAGGCTGAGCTGCCTGAACGCACTTCAGCAGCATGGAAACATCAGGTAGCAGCATGAAAAAAGTCGCTCTTAGCCCAGCCTTGCAGCAAAAAACACCAATACTGACGCAACTCAACTGGCAAAAAGCAGCCCCTTGGCTGGTATTGCCCATTTCTTTGAGAGACATCCTGCAACCTCTGCACCTAGATTGCATTATGGGCCATACAAGGAACTCAAGCTCCTTTGGAACAAAATCACGGGCTGACAATGGGGGTTTTTTTGGTTGTTTTTCTTCAAATGAAAGCACCTCTAGTACAAACAGACCTTCAAAGGCACAGGGCCCCTTCTGTTCTACTCAAAAGGTAAGTACCAAATTTCAGTGCCTGCAGGATTGCTCAAAGGCTAACACTTGAGCACAGGGGACTGCCAGCACTTCGCTGCACTTCACCCATCAGCTCCCTGTGCTGTGCCCACCCGGCAGCAGAGAAGGTTTCTGAGCAGGCAGAACTGTGTTTCACTGTGCTACTTGGAGGAGAAAGCAGGCTTTACAAACCTGTTCCACTGAATCCATTGACAGTGCCATAAAGTCATTCTCTGTCTTTCAAAACCTCCATCCGTCTGCTCTCGAGGCATTTGTTAATGCTGTGAGTCTCTGTTACAAATTCAACCCACAATAAGCTGCTTTCTTGTGGGGAAATGAGTCTCTCTGGATCCATGATGGGGGACGCTTCAGCCTAACTATGCAAAGTGTTTGGGAGGGGCAGAAATTAAAGGACCATCACTGTAAGAGTAGCACCTGTAATGAAGGAATGGCACTTTTCTAATTCCATCAGGTAAGAAATTTCATAATAGTTGTTAACTCATCTTACTCTTCTTGAACAATTGTGAATCTTAATAGTGCATTTTGCAGAGCAAGCAGGACTGGCTTTTATTGCCGCTGGCTTGGAAATACTAAATACACCAGCAGTTCATAGACTTTTCTATTGCACTATTTTCAATCCGCATTTCTCCACAGTAACTAACAACAGTCCTGGTCTCCTGGGATGTTAGCAAAATTACAAGGCTTACTTGGGTTTCCACAGCCCTAATTCACACAGCTCTTCATCTGCTTGTGCCTTGTTGGAAAGGAATCACTGCTAGAGCTACTGATATCATTAATGACAACAGAACCAAATCAGCATTTCCAGCAGCATCACTTGGGGATTTTTAAGCAAATAACCTTAAATGAACACACAGGCCTCCAGTGGGAGAAGTGAGAAACATTCCTAGTAATCTCCAAGAGGCTGGGGTTCATGGCTATGGCTAAGATTTGGCCTCAGAGGATCAAGATTCAATGTCTGGTTCTGCTTCAGACTTCCTGTGGAAGTTAGGAGCCTGTGTAGGAAAAGCACTGTTTCCTTCCCTACCCCCCTACCCCCCCCCAGAAAAATGGGGGGGGGGGGGGAAGGTTATCTTTTTAAAGCCTAAGACTGTTTTGGGCTGGGTCTACTTCATCACATCTGTTCAGTGCTCACTGAAGCAAAGTAAAGATGGGATGCTTGGGTAGCCTATGATCATTCAAACACAATGACTCACCTTTGTACTAATATTTTTGAAGACTGCTCACAAGTTACAGATCCACCACCGGTAACAAAAGCCACAGGCCTCAGCTGTATTTTATAGCACAACACACGGACACGCTCAGGGCGAGGCTAACCAGTACCATGAAAGGAAAGGAAACACTGGGAGGTTTTCTGAACTGCAGGAGTCACTCTTTAGTGGGCACAGCCTCAGCAGAGTTGCAAGGTTTTAGGCACAGGGAGCAGCCCACATATGGAGCTGGAATCCAAAGCAGGCATACCACAACCCTGCTGAACCTGCACAGGGGCCCTCAGAAGCATCAGCTGTGTGAGGAGAGGTACAGCAGACAGAAGCAGCCTGAAGTGACTGAGACTGGGCTTGGCACTAGTGAATTATTCAGACCTTAGCTAGGATCACTCAGCACTAATATCAGGGCCCATTCTGCTAAGCACCGTTTGAGGGCCATGTAAGCACCACTCCCTGCCCCAAACACCAAAACAAGAGACTACTATAAAACAAGTCAAATACTAGCTAACATGGTATTTGCTTTCAATCTCCAAGAGAAGTCTATTCCAAAGCTCACCAAACAACTTCTCCCTGAGATGAACAGGAGCAAGCTCTGCCAAGCCAAAAAAATGCCTAGTGCCAGTGCCTCAGCTGGAAATGGAGGTGAGGCTCTGCTTTTCGCTGAACAAATGTAATAAACATATATT
Source organism: Chrysolophus pictus (assembly GCA_037305975.1). Classification (NCBI taxonomy): domain Eukaryota; kingdom Metazoa; phylum Chordata; class Aves; order Galliformes; family Phasianidae; genus Chrysolophus; species Chrysolophus pictus. The sequence goes on along the minus strand of CM074580.1, from coordinate 25,198,518 downwards.
TTATCTCATTTGAGTCTATGCCATTTCCCAGGTGTCTGCAGACCCTTTATGCCACAAAAACAAACAGTGGTCCTGCCTGGCCTGACTCCCAACTGTTTTTGCAAACAAACCAGGTGATAAACCACACATGCATACACTCCAAGTGCAGATAACAAAATAGTCAGTGCACCATGGAAGAAGTCTCTTCCCACTGTGACCATGGATGATTTTCCCAACAGCCCCCAGCACACTGAGGTGAAGAACTGCTCTGATCAGCAAGCAGCAAATACACCACCTGCAGTACCACTGACCAGCCCTGAGTTCTGCCCTCCTACTGTTCCAGCCAGGCCTTTGGCAAAACACGTGTCAGCCTGCTGCAGAACAATGGTCCTCAAGCAGAAGGGGGTTGTCAATCTGTATGCACATGGCTTATCCAGCACAGCAGGGACAGAATAAAACCTGCTTATGGGTCTCTGCAGCCAGGTTAGATTTCTAAGTCCCACGTGCCTTCTCAGAATACCCAGCTCATCTGAGGGAGATGAAGAACGTGCAATTCAAGTGGCTTTGAGAGGCCAACCAGGCAAGCAGCACGTGACCACCCAGGGGATGCAATTACCATGTAAACCCACTCAGCAAGAGACCTGATTTGTGTTACTTGCGCTAGCTGCAACTCAACTGTTAGCAAATCCTCACTCCCACCCCTCTGTGTGGGTCTTTCTGCTGTCCTTCATGGTAAAGACAGCATGTTATGTAGGGGAGGACAGAAGGGTGGGATATTCCCAGCAATCCTGTCTCAGGTTTGACAGGAAGGATCACAGTGCTTCATGGATACAATCGCAGGGTACAAAGGCAAAGACAGTGAATCACTATACACTCCATTATCTAGCCACAAGAACAAGAGGCAAATTGGGGCTGCTGTCCAACAGCAGAAAAGCGTTGGCTTTGACAAGCCTCGTGGCTATAAACCGCATTCAACACTCACTGTAGGCTCCAATTCAGGCCAGGAAACTGAGTCCAGTGTCCCTGTAATCTCAAGACAGGGTGTAACATGAACAAATGTAGCCTAGAAAACCTATGCATGTAATTGTTAACAAACACAAGGTCATCTTGAGCATCATGTACTTGAGAAGGGACCAGAGCACTTCAGTTGGAAAGGATTTAGCCCTTGAGCTTCACCACTCTCGATTGCTCTACTGACACCATCCACAGACAGTGAAGAACAGGTCTGGCCATGGAGAGGCTAATCAGCCTTTGTCTTCTGCTTTAAGAGGCACTGTTATAAGCCTGACTAGAGACAGACACGAAATCCCTTCCATGTCCGGATGGCAGCCCCTAAGCTATTGAAGCAATTGAGTGCATTTAGGCAGAGCTGTGCAGAGATCCCCACCTATCAGCTGGGGTCAAGCAGCACTCATGGATATTGAAGTAGAGCAGGCACAGCAACAGCAGGTCAGATCTAGGCTAGAAACATCCTCTCCTCTGTGCTACTGGCTCCACTGGTTGCAAAGCTGGAAAACAATGCCCGTGAGAAAGTCAGCAGGCTTTGTAAAGGTGCAACCATGTTCTTCATAAAAAACTTACAAAGAACTGTACTTTGCAACAAGCCTCAGCTGCACCTTCAACAATTTAATAAGAGGCAATGATTTTTGAAACATACATACCACTTATGTGTACAAACTTATGCGTGCTTTGGTTCTGTTCCAGTTCAGGCTCAGCAATTCTCAGCTGATCCAGTTAAGACCAGTAGTAGCAGCCTGAACTGATTCATCTTGAAAGCTGTAACATTTCCACATAAAAAGGACTGGGCAGTGAAGGCAGGAAACTATAGGCAGGCCAGAAGTATTACTCTATTCCTTGTGTCAGGGATGGCTTGTGGTCCCAGCCAAACCCTGCAGCTTCTCAGGGGAACTAAGGAGCTGGAGAAGAACTATGTCAGGAATGGGCTGTCAAGATGCCACAGAGCTTGCTTTTCACATAAATCCCTATGCCCACTTCGCTCACAGGTAAGACAGAGACACACATTGGTGATTTTACCCTGCCATTACCAAGGAGGTGCCAACAAGTCAATGGGAAACCAAAGGCTGGCAGTAGGAACAGACATCTCCTCAGCAGAGGACAGAAAGCCCCATCGTACTAGGAGTAGCACAGGGCTCATCTTCAGAACACAATCTCTCAAAAAGGTTTTGCAGCCCCCCAGTCCAACCCAGCACCACACATCAGGAACAAGTCTTCCAGACGCACATGTTCACATGACATTTGTTGAAGGGGAAACCACAGTACAGCAGACCCTGTGCTGGAAACCTCCTGCTGGGAAATTTCAGGTTTCATTCAAAGCATTACTCTAAATTTACAACTTGAAACATTTCTAGCTTAGAAGAAAGCAGGAAAGATCAAAGACATAAGCTGCAAATTCGAAGCATGTCTCTTTGACTCTCTGACTTACTCGTAAGGAGAAATCTGTAAGCAGATTTTCTAACAATTTGTTTTCAAACTAACACTCATGATCTGGTTTGCTTAAGCACCCCCCTCCCCACATTAATTAAAAAAAAAAAAAAATGCAAGCAGAGCTTAGCAGTATGAATGTTCCCTGCAGGAACTGCACCCGCACCAGAACATTACTTCGGTAAGCAGAGATTTCTGTTGCCGAGTTGCAGGGTGCTCACAGCAACCAGGGCATTTTAGCAACAGGAGATGGCTCACGTCTGCCCTGCTTCCCTGCTGTCCTGCCACTGCTTCCCATGCAGCATGAGCAAAGGTGCTCAGTTTCCAGTTTTTAACTCTGTCTCTCTACTGGAATCACAAGCATGGTGATCAGATGCATAGTTGGGTTTCTGGTAGGGCTAGTATCCTCTAGAAATTGAACACAAGCCAACCAACTTCAGCAAAGTAAGTTTCAGCTTCTAGACGCCGTGCTAGTATGCCACAATCCCAACACTCAGCAGGCCTAGAGGTAAGCCACCATACTCTGAGCCTATATTGGTTCAACATAAAAAAAGGAGTTCTGGAGAGGACAGGAAAAATGGATTAACACATCCAAAGTCACAAAGAAAAGTCTAAACACAGAGCTAGTCACACGGCAACAGAAACTGAAATTCCCACAAAACAGAAGTTGTTTTCAAAAAGCAACAAGAAAACTAGACACTGTATCCAGTCTGTCAACAAGCTTTATTTAGAGAGCTCCTGTTTCTTTCCCTTATTTATTATATTTTTAAAATATCCATGATTATGTGCAAGTTCCTTAGTTTCACTTCCGTAGAGATCTCCTTTGGGGAGTATGGAAGAACCATGCATTAATTACAGGCAAGGAAAAAGTCCTAATAAAAGTCACAAAACAAGTACTCTCTTGCATAGTTCCCAAGTAACACATTGCATGTCCTGCACAGCGCTCATGCAAAATATCTGTACTTACCCACACTCCCCCATCCAAAGCAATGAACAAACAGATCCCTGCAGAGCCAGGCTCCCACAGCCTGCCCCTTCCAGACCAGCAGTACATGACTGCTTCGCTGAAAGGAGCCAAATTCCACAGAGCTTCTCTTCAGCAGGACCAACTGCCCAAGGGGTTCATCCCTAACCACAGAGACAGCCTGACAGCACTCACACAGCCCAAGGGTTATTTAGGAAAGAACAGGGACACTTACCACAAATTGAGGAATAAGAAAAGAAAAAGAAAGCAAAAAAAAAAATTACAGCTCATAGAAGTCAAGGCAGTGCTGCTGGGGATGTTTATCCAAGTTCAAGTGAGTGGCTAGTTGCAAAAAGAGCCTGAAAGACTCAGAAGAATCACAGAGGTGAAGAAAGCTTGTTCTTCGCCTACATCCCCACATGCAAAGTATCAGCTTTCATGCATTAATCTAAGACAATAGTCCTGCTCCATCCCATGTAACTAAAGGAGCATTAAGCAGAGATGACCAACCAAAGCTGCATATTTCATACACTTTTTCATACTGCCAGGTTCACTTCATTCATGTGACACACATCTCTCAGAGCAAGTCAAAGAGTTAAAGAACAAAAACAGCAGGAGAAGCTCTTCCTACAGGTCAGCAAAGATTCCTCAGGAGCAACGTGTGCAAGACCCAAATTTCTGTCCCAAGGATTTACTCTTGTTCTAAATTGCAGACCAACAGGATCTTCTACTGCTATATCAAAAATGGAGAACTGATTCTCACCTTGGAAGGCAGAGGAGCACATGCGTGGCAGAGAGACCATCACAGATTTCAAATAGGTGAAGGAAGCACCTCTGCTAAGGGCCCACTCTTATTTGCCTTGCCCATTTGAAGAAGACAGACAAAGTCACTGAGAGACATTCAGAGCAGACTGTGTTGGGAAACCAACACCAGCACCTAACACCTCATCATGAGGAATTGCTTTTACCAGCCAACTCCCTCACCAATTAACTGCTCTCACTAGTAAGACACAAAACCCAGCCCTTAAACCCTAATTTGATAATTGTGGAATTTATCCATCATGTCCCCAGGTAGTCAAGACAGCCTTGACTGCAGAATGGATACAACGGAGCTCTTCCAAAAGTTATGAGCAAGGCAGAACAACAACAGCAACAAAAACAAACAACAATCAGGTACCCGAGAAGGCCTGGACGTATAGCAGCAGTTCCAGTTCTGAAACTGAGCAGGCCAAACTCAGCTCCTTTTCACAGAGCTGGAGTTCAGAGCCCCTGTACATGGTAGTATGGCAGCTTTTGGCTGTTCCCACAGTACAGGTCAGCTACCTGTTCTTCAGCAACAGGCAGAAAGCAGGTTTCACTGGCAGCACCCAGGCTGCATTACATGCAGTGCATGCATGCACACGCACACACAAGCCAGACACCAGCACCAAGGACTCTCCTCTAGACAGGCTCTGAGGAAGCTAAGCAGGTTTTTCTCTTTTGTGGCAAGAGAGGAGCACTTCTTCAGTAAAAAAGAGCCATCTCCAGGAACCTCCAATCAGATGCAGAGCTTCAAGAGCAGAGTTTCATGCTGGGACAGGCCATTTAAACAGTTATTTCTTTCCCCTGCAGTTTTACATACGTTCCTTACTCCAGCGGCTAACTTCCCAAGCACTACTGTTCTCAGATAAATGAATACACTTTGCATTCATGTATTACAAGCATTTCTTATTTATTACTGGGCCTTCACAAGGGGGAGGGATTAACTTTTCTATTTATGGAGACAGAGCAATGCAAGCACTGGGTGATTTGCCCAGGGTTACAAGTGAATCAGTGGCAGAGACAAAACCAGGTGCCCTGACTCAGATGCGCCTGCTGTCAGCACAAGGAAATGCCACCCAGCTCCTCTTCTGTCCACAGCTGGAGAGAAGTCATCCTTCTCTCCTCATGACACCAGTCAGTTCCCAGAGAGTGACTGTCTGCCAGGCACCCTCTGCAACACCAAGAAGAGCCACAAATTTTTCAGATAGGATCAACTACACCTCAAACTAAGCATCCCCTAGAGAAGAGAGAGCTTAGTCTGAAGCATGCAGAGAAGGAAGATGGAAGAAAGCACATTCAGGATGGCAGAATGCAAACCCCATCTGAACAGTCACTTCAGAGACACAAATCACATTTTCCATCTTTCTAAGCATCTCACCCTTCCCCAGATGCTCACAGAACACTTCTTTGTGGGGCTAAGAGCCATTGCTCACATGGAAAAACAAGTCTCTGTGTATTGTTAGTTGCCTGTAACACCAGGTAGCAGTTCATGGAGCAGAACATGGAGGAAGGAACAGCATTACGTTCCTCCTGCCAGTCATCCATAATAACTCCATATGCTAGAATGAAGAAAACCCCCAAAGCTTTTCAATACAGCATGACCTCAGACTGGGTACTTACAGTCACATTCATCGTGAACAGACCCTTTCAGACCCTGCCTAAAGATCCCAACTAAAAGACATACTATAACCACATATCAAATGTTTTGTGTGATTCTCTGGTCACACCAAGTCTCCCACAGAGGTATTTTCAGTACAGACGGGACCACGTGCAACAAAGTTAAAGCAAGCATGGCAGCACCATGCAACACTCACCTTATTGCCTATATCTTCACGCTTGTTCCCAGGCTTGCTTCTTCTCAGCTTAATGGAGGGGGAGCGAAGGAGGTTCTTGATCCGACTTGTTATTGTAGACCCTTCAACCGACATCATCTCCAGGTATCAGGAGATATTACACCCCACGCAAACCGTGCCTGGGGAACAAGCCCAGGTCTGAGGCAGAAACACTTGACAGCTCAGCTGTGCTTATGCGTGTTCACACATCTCTCAGCGATCCTGCTCCAGAGCTCCACTCCTGTTACTCTGCTATTCGCAGCGGCTGGCTGACCTTCCTTCTGCAGATTCCAGAGGATCAAATCAGCAGTAACCTAAACTGAAAGATGCACTCACAGGTCAGTAAGATATCTGCAACAATATTTTTAAGCTTCATTATTTGCAAGAAATGCCAAAAGCAAGATTTAATAACGAGGGTGGCTGCAGAATTATTCCTTCGCAGAGGCTTTCACAAAAGATTATCCTTCTTTTACTGCCAATTAGCAGATTTAAACCAAACCAGCAGACCTAAGATGTTCCCATCCCTGCTCTTTGCCAACAGACCCATCGCTATGGGGTCTGTCCGTCAGCCCCTCGCTTTCGCTCGAGACACGCTGGCTCCACCTCGGGCTCTGCAGCCCAGCAGCACAATGCCGCACTCAGTTATTAAGAGCAGAGAATAAACGCGAGGGAGTTTTTAACTCCCACAAATTGAGCTCCGCTTTAGGTACGCACACGGATGGGCGATACCCGGTAATAAAGGTACGCGACAGCCCCCATCCCCGCCGCCGGAGGGGCTCGAGGAACCGCCGCTGCCAAGGAGCGCGGAGCTCCGGCCAAAGCCCTCCCCCCCGCACACCCCCGGAGCCGGCCGGAGAGACTGGGGCAAAGCCTGCGGCAAATCGCCCTCCCGGCTTCCGTGCGAAATGGGGGCGGGGGGGGCGACGAGAAGGAGCGAGCCGAGGAACGCGGAGCTTCCCGCCACCGCGACCCCGAGCCCCGCTCCGCGCCCACGGCCGCAGGCTCGCCTACCTGGTGCCCGGGAGCCGCTCTGCCGGCGAGGCCGGCGACCACGGTGCCCCGCAGCGCCTGCCCATGCAGCCGGCCTCCCCGAGGAGGGGCCGCCGTGCGAGCCGCCCCCGCGGGCGGGGCGGGGGCGGGGGCCGCTCCCTCAGCGGCGGCGGCGAAGGGGGCGGCTCCGCGCTTTCCGGCCTCGGCCAGAAGCGGGGGATCGCCCGCCCAGCCCCGCGGCCGTCCCGGGCCGAGCGTCCGCCCGCCCGCGCCGCCCAACCGCTGCCCCCAGCGGCCGCAGCGCCGTCCGCATCCCCGCCGCCCCCGGGCCGCCCGCCCGCGATCCCGGCCGCGCTACGGCGCCTCGCGCGGGTCAAGCGGGGAGAGACGGGGCGGCGCGCGCCCCTGGCGGAGGGATCGCGAGGCGCGAGCGCGGCCGTTAGCGGCGGCCGTTAGCGGGCGGGTGGAGCCGCCTCGGCGGTGCCGTGCGCGCGGCGGCGGGATGGGGTGCGCGGGGCGCGTGCACCGGGAGGCTGTGGTGCCGCCCGCAGCGGGGCTGGCGGCCGTGCCGTGCCTTGCCGTGAGAGACGCTAACAGCCGCTGAGGTGGCGGCCGCCAAGTCCGTAGTGCTGCCTCAGGGCGGGGATGTAGGGTGAAGCACGCTCTGGGGGTTCGAAAAGACTCTGCGTGCCCACTCTGGCCCAGAAACCAGCATTTCTTCATGTGGAAAAGTCCTCCCCCTTCCTTAACACACAGGGGGCTGTGAGAAAGGGTACAGACTGTTTAGCAGGGTCTGTTGTGATAAGACAAGGGGAAATGATTTCAAACTAAAAGAGGGAAGATTTGGATTGGATATGAGGAAGCAGCTTTTTAGAATAAGGGTGGTGGGGCACTAGCACAGGTTGCCCAGAGAGGTGGTGGGTGCCCCATCCCTGAAGACTTAGTGGTCAGGCTGGATGAGGCTCTGAGCACCTAATGGTGTCCCTGCTTATTGCAGGGGAGTTGGACTAGATAGCCTTCAAGGGTCTCTTCCAACTCAAACAATTCTATGGGTCCATGATTTTAACTTGCCCTCAGCAGTGACCACGATGGGCAATGTCATGGTGCGTGGCTCTGTCACCCTGCATGGCCTGTATTCCAGGAAAAGGTTGTTTGCATTCACAGCAGGATTCTGATGTGTAAAAAAGGGTGCTAAGTTTTATGCAGACAGGGATGAGTTCTGGTGAGTGGGACTGCTCATGCTGGACATGGAGTTAACAACACACACCAGTCTGTGTCCCTCTGGGACCTGACACTGCAGAGCTGTGGGGAAAGCAGCTAAAAGTTCTCGAATTTCTGCTGTTCAACAGGAAAAACACCAAAGTCACCACATTAGTGAGAAGCACACAAACATTAGGGAATGATATGGGAGATGTCTTTGCACCAAGTGTGAGAAACACTCTCAGTAAGTTTGACTCCAGCAAGAACCTTAGTGAAGCAGCATATTTGATTTGCAATAGCAGTGCTGGATGCACACTCTCTTATGACAAGAGAAAAAACACGCACCTTGCCAGTGAAATACACACCCTTATATACCCTTTCTCTCAACACAGTTATCATCTCTCCTCATTATTCATTGGTTGAGCATCCCAGGCTCGCAATCTTGATGCAGTTACTAAGGAATATTTCCCTATTAGGCCTGTTACCAACCTGTTGTTTTTAACTGTATCTTGTATTTCTTTATGGAGGTAGGAGGGAATATTTCATAAAATTATTGCATTTTTTTTTCTAGGGATTAAGGTTATCATGATTGTTTGGTTCTGTGCTAGGCCTACCCTGCAGATTCGCCTTATCTTGGATTAGTCAGAATGCTCCGGCTTCTGCTTTTAAGCAAAATATTTGCCCTATCTTGTGCTGGTATCCACCTCAGCAACTTATTGTGAGAAGCAGCCTGTGTAGCCATTTTATAAGAAGGTTATAAGTTTAGAAAGGGCTTATTCTTTAATATTAAAAGCTTCTACTGCAAAAAAAACAGAGTCTAACTCTCACACAAGGGATGGCAGAGATGTCTGCATGGGAGATGCTGTTTAACTGCAGCCAGCGTTGTTCAGGTGCTGGATGCTGAGTGCAGTGTAATAGGATGTGTGATTACAATTTTTTGCAACTGTGAGACTAACTGCCTCTGAAACATCACCACACTTCCAAAGTCATGGGAAAGGGACAGGGAACCGATGGTTCTAATTTTCCAAGTAATGCTTACTCTTCGTGCCGGACATGGAGTTAACATGGAGTTCATAATTCTATGAAATAGGATGAAATGTCCTTAGTTTTTTTCAGTTCATCCTGAAGAGAAGGATCTTACCAACAACTTTAAAGAAACTTTTTGTAGGGTTTTATTAGTATAAACACTTTCTATTTTAAAATTTGATCCTATTAATACCAAGGAAAAACAATCAGGAATCACCAGCTTCCTCTGGGCGTTGCAGTACAAGTCCTACTGCACACCTATTTCACCACTAGAAGAGCCTGGTTTTATAATTCTAATGGCAGATTTGTGAAGGATTAGTGTAAAACCCTTACGCTGACACGAGCTTGGCTGAAACTGGAGTATAATGCTAGCCTGTGTAGCTGCCGTTCTCCCTGTCACCCTGTCCTCCAGTAAATACCAAATAACTTGAAGAAAACTCCCATTTTTTCTGTCTGTTGTTTGTGTAGGGCCCACTCCAGCAGTCAGCACCCTGACTGAGATCAAGGAGTGGTATTTGGAGGCAGCAGGATTTTCGGCTTCACTCTGAGGTCACGAATTCTTCCCTTCCAGAAAAACCAATCTATCATAAATAAATGATATCATTTGTCTTTGGCATTTACTCTTCAGTGATGTGCTCTTAAAGTAGTCTTGTGGGAGGTGCCACAGATAATGAGAGCAGATGCCTCGTAAATGAAATGCCCTATTTTTAAGTGCTAGGTAATTAACTATCTGAAAACATTTTCCTTTGTTGCAGAAATCCTCTGTGCTTTGCTAGGAAATAGCATCTTGCTAATAATCCCATAAGCCTCCTGTATGGCTCAAAGCAAAAGGAACAGTTTCAAAGTGGCTTTAATCAGAATGATTTTCCTAATTAAAAAATGTCTCGGTAAAAAGGCATGTGAAAGAAGACATGAAGCAGCAGAATGCCCCTTGGTGTGATGTTAAAACATTTCCTTGAACTTGTTCCCCTCACAGACCAAGTTCTCTCCTGACCTATGGGCTGACAGGGAACGGAAGGTGACTGTAGCTGACCTCACTGTGTGGTGAGGATGTGCGTGGTTCTCTCAGTGGACCTGCAGAGAGCTGCACAAGTATGGTATAACAGGGTTAGTGAGGGGTTCCATGCCTCGGTGACCCCACCGCATTGGCACCATGCTGCAGTCACAATCCAGGTGTGACAGGATTTATATTTTGCAGACACCGGCAGATGCTTCTGTTAATAGAGTGAGCTCCTGACTGAAAGCCGTGGCAGCTGGTGCGAGGAACTGAGGCCAGTTTGGAGACCAGGTGTGCTAGTCAAGGGCTGGCACCACACCAGTGCAGAGTCACAGCTTCCAGACAGCACAGAGCATAGGTTGAGCTTGCTCATGCATGTCTGCAAAACTTGTGTGCAGATGTTTTGCTCCACTGCCACTTTCCTGAGCAGTTTTCAAGCTGGTTTAGCAAAAGCCAAAGGAAAAGCAGAGAACACATTTTTCCCACCAATTTTGAAACCCTGGGGACAAAGAGCACTCAGTCATCTGTAGGAGCTGTCTACTCTTCCAAGGGACCAAGGTACTGCTTTCCACTTGGGCTCTTGGCCATCAATTTAGCCGTGCAGGATGTCGATTCTGCTAGATCATGACATCTCTTTCAACCTGCTGACTTGTTAGAACAACAGGCACTTGGGTGGGGAGGGAGAGCAGAGGAGGAAAGGTGATCAGCTTTAGTCTACTCCAGAATCAAAGTAGGTATATAAAAACATAGGAAGGTAAGGAACAAAGGAGAAAAATGCTGTTTTTGCTGTATAGAAAATATTTTACATATGATTTTGCTCCAAGTAGGAGAATGGCTGAAAGCTTAATAATCATTTAATTATTAACCTTTTCCTCAGCTATGAGTTTGCTCTGGAAAAATGCACGAAGGATCCTTCACAAGACATCCAAAGGTCTCCTAAGCTCCTCGTACAGCATTTCAGGAACAAACCCCCACAGTTAGTTGTTTTTGTTGACTTGTTCTAACCCAAGTGATCTTTGTTCCTTTCTCGCCCTTATTGTCTACAAGGGATAAGCAAAAGGAGTTTCTGGAAGCTGTTTCCAGCCCAAGCTTGGGTCTTTTTATCAGGCTCCTGGTATCTGGCTTTAAATGTTTAGTTTCCAATCAGCAGGATCTTTTCTTTACACGTTGCTATAGAAAAGTCATGTAGACATCAGCAATTAATAATGACTCCAGACAGAATATGCTTCTATCACAGATCTCGGCTTAGTTTTAAGAAAATAAAAACATGCATGTGTGATTGGTAGAAACCTGGAGAAGTAAGAACAAAATGTGCAGTATGGGAAGCCCAAGTGAGGGTAGGAAGATGCTGCTAATAAAAGGCTTGTGACACTGAGGATTGGTAGTTACTGTAGTAAGATAAAAGATGCATAGGTGTATTTGCAAATCCCAAGCACAGTTACACCAACATTTATTTTCTAAGTTAGATGAATGTACCCTAAACTGAAGGAAAAATTACAAATCCATTTAAAATTCAACTCAGGCAAATAAATCCACTTATGTCTTATTCCTGTATTTCAAAGAATCAACAAAATCCATGCCCTCATTTTAAAATTCTTTTAATATAATTAGCAAAGCACGTATGTGTGTCTTCAGATCTCAAGCTGAGGCCGTGCATCTGCCCTGCACCAACTCACCCTGGTGCCTGAGGCATACATACATACATCTAGTATGCAGCCTACTTTGGAGCTCCCTGAGAGTTACTAAGTGTGATAGCAAAATACAGTCTGCGACAGCTGGTGGAAGATTGGAGGAATGGGGACAAAAACAGCCATGTGTGGATAGAAGAGGGCTATCTCTCACTGGACTGGGAGGCATGCAGTGGTCAGAGTTGGATAGAGGTCCGTACTTGCAAGGGCATCCAGAGCTGAAAACCACATTATAGGTAAACCACATTTGGCCAAACTGGTGCTTAAATAAGAGATGCCAAGTCCTTGTTCCCTTTCCTAGGAGTTATTTGTGTTTCATTGTTCTCCTTAATTACTGCTCTCTGGAAACGTGAAGCACAGGATGAACTTACCATTGAATTCAAGGGGAATGATAAAAGCTTCCCCTAGAGCAGTCGCTGTTCACCCTTCCCAGCTTGGGGCCCTCCAGTGTTTTTCCACAGAGACACGTACACCTCCACACCTCAGCCTGCTGGCAGTGGGGTGCCAGAGGGTTTGGGGAAGGTAGCCCAGAACAACCACACTCCACAAACTTAAAAGCACCCAGAAGGGCTGACTGAGCCACTGCCATTCTGATGTTACGTCACAGAAGAGCCCACTTCCCAGAAAAAGGTTGGGCTGGGTTAGGATATGTTGGGTCAGGTTGGGTGAGACAGAGCTTCTGACAGTTGCAAGCACGGAAGGATCATGAGATAGGTTTCTCTGCATGTGTCCAAACACAGGTCAGGACACAGTCATCCTTTATTTATCCTCCCTCTGGCAGGATAAGCAGAGCATACAACTATGCTGTTTTCACTCTTGGGCTGTTCTGCATGTGAAAAAAAGGGATGCTGCCATTTTCCAGCTCTACCCTGAGGCTTGGGGAAGAAGTCCTGAACATCACATGGGAACATGTTCCCTGCATCACACAGCCAGCAGCTTCCCAGAAGTTCTTATCCTGAGGGCCAGCTCTACAAGTGGCCTCTGCCATAGGGACCCAGAAGGAAGGAAGTGTGCAAACTCCTCTGGTGCCAACCTGCATGCTCCCCAGTGACTGGTATGTAGGTCACTGGTGAGCGTTTGCCTCTGAGCCTGTCTGCCCATCTTGTACTGCCCTCCTCACAATTAGCCTGCACTTCAGTAATTGACCTAAAAAAGCCTCTTTGTTTCATTCTAATTCATCCCATGCTTTAGATTTCCAGAGAACAGTAATTAAGGAGAATAATGTAGTGCAAATATCGTCTGCAAACTCAAAGGAGAGTGTGCCCTGGTTGGAGCTAGTCTTTCTCTTGCTGATTGTCAGCAAGATGGCAGAGAAGTACTTAGCCAGCATTGGATTTAGCTTTGGGAAGACAACAGCTCAACAGAGCTTTTGGCTTAAACATGCCATACAACCCTCACAGATACTTTTTATTGTTACCTACCATAAGCAAAATCAAGGAGCTATAGCAAAACAGCAAGGAAGCAAAAGAAAAAAAATTAAAAAAGCATTATATTGCAAGCTATAAAATGCACGTTTGTATTAGCTTTCCCCAGCTGTGCATTTTGTTTCCTGCAGCCATGCTTCACTCGTTGGTGATGTTCTGAATTTCCTCTGTCACAACCCTGTCCTCCCTGCTAAGGTTTGAGCATAGATGTTGGCCAATCAAACAGTAGAGCATGCAACTCACTTCTCTCACATTGTTGAACTGCACAGCACAGCTGGCTGAGTTTCAAGCACTGCTTTTTTGCCTCAGTTTCCCCATCTGTTTCCATTCAGTCCTTCCTACAGGGTGTCATCTTATGAATGCCACTTCTACTGGCTCTACTTTTTGCATTTCTCTTCCTTAAAAACAAAAGAGTATGCATTCCTACTAGGCAAACTGTGGCACCGCAGTGAAAGCAGGTCCTGGTTGCATTTGGTATCTGAGCAGGAATGCATTTGCAGTTTTTCAGACCCACTACCTGTACCCAGCCCAGCCCTACTCAGGAGTAGAAGCCTGTGGCAGCCTCTTTGTGGCAGGCTACCCAAGAGCCTCACTAGAAGAACCCTGCTGAGCATCAGGCAAAGAATGACTTTGTTGCAGAGATTGCATCCAGGAAGCAGTGTGCAGGCACAGAGATGGGCACAAAAAGAGCTGTGGCACTCGGCCACAAAGCCAGGGCTTCCCAATAAGCGTACGTGTGGTATTCAATTCCAGCTGCATTTTCTTGGGAAGCCAAGGCAACAATTTACAATAAACTCCTCTTAAAATCTCATTCCGTTCAATCTCAGGCTCCTTGACGCAGCCTCTCAGGCCCTCAGCCTGATTTCCTGAATAATGTACCTGAACTTGCAGAATTCACCATGCAGAATGAAATTTGACCTTCCCACTACCCATAGCAACAATAATTCAGTTGACCACCACAAAACTCGGACGGCAGTTTCCCTCAGGACATGGTATAGTAATACAAGTCAAGTAGAAGAGGAGTGAAACACAAAACTCGTGAAGCAATCCTGTCAGAGACAGTTGGCAAAGGAGTCCCCCCCCCCCCCCCCCCCCTCCCTCAGGACAAGGACACACACACATGCACTGTCCCCTTTCTTTAGGGCAGAACACTTTAAGGAGGTGACATCAAATAGGAAGGGGTTAGCAGCAGCATTTGCATGTGTAAGACTGCCTGGAGAGAATTCAAGTGTGCATCTAACTGGCATGTATGGATGTGCTCATTACCATGCTGACATGCAACACTGTTCTGATGAGGGATGCTTTCCTATAAGCAGTGCAGTGTGGTTCAAATGCCAGACACAAGAAAACGCGGCCAATTAGTCATCTGGCAAGATGAGTGACTGAAAGAGATGGGAATAGAGAAATAGACCCAGATCTTAAGCTCACGGACTTCAGGTGTCATGAGATAGCAGATACGAGAGAGCTCAGAGCAGCTGTGTGGCTGGAACCAGCACGTTTATGAGCAATGAGGTGCAACAACCCAGCAGAAAGAGAAAGAAACCCAAAATAGTATGGATAGAATCAAAGTGGGGAAACAGATGTTATGTCAAAGATGCAACAAACTCACAAGGCTACTCCCAGTGTGACAGGTAGGAAAGCAGGAAGGTGGTAGCAGCAGCAGTCTGGCAAAGTCCCCCAGGTATGTGGTGCAGCCCTCAAATCTTGGGATTGTCAGGTCATGGCTGGAGAAGGCATTGAACAACCTAGCTTGGTCTGATGGCTGCCCTGGGCCTGAGCAGAGACTGAGTGCACAGTGGTCGCTTCTCACTTGAGTTTTCTTTTCAGCCCACAAGTGCCTACGATTTGACACAGCAATAAGGCAGCTTATGAAATTGCCATGACAACAAACTGGGTTTATGCTGGCTGTTACAGCTTCCTGCAAAGAGAGTCTTGAGAGAGATGTTCACAAAACCCAATGAGATTAATAGAACTAGACTCATTCGAGCTCAGCTTTCAACCTGATGAAAAAATTAATGTGTTATCAGCTTGTTACACAGCTCATTTCTGCTTGTGTTATTTATTTATTTAAGATTAAGGGAAGGAAATTACATGCAAACTTGTGAAGAGAAGATAATTGCATCCACCCCCTTGGGTAGACAACCAAAATGGCTCCAGCTGGTACTCCCTGCATGGGGGAAGGCAGCCACACAACAACCAGAGCCAACAGCACACAGCTGATCACAGCCAGCCTTGCGCTGCAAAACCTATTCCTTAAATACTCACCCTGTCATCCTCCTAAGTGAAAACACATGAGGCAAAATGTCGCCAACACTCTGGGCCCTGAACACGAGTGGCTGCACCAATGCCTCCCCTGTCAGGCTGTGCTGTTGGCGCTGCTCATGGCAAACCCTGTGCCAGCCAGGGCCAGAGACCCAGCTCCAGGTTCCTGGGATCCCCCTGACCAGGAGCAGCTGCTGGCTCAAGGCCATCTTTGTAGGTCACTGATGCTGCTGGCTGGCTTTTCCCTTTGGCAGTGATGCCTCTCTTCCCCGCCCTATGAAAATCAAGTTTTCTTCCAAACATGAATGTGCCCCTTGTAAGCTGATCTGTAATATAATTATTTTCTCCCTTGCTCAGCAAAGTTTGCAAAACTGGACGTTTTCCCTGTCAAAGTCAGACAATGAGGCCTTGTCTGTGCTGGAGCATGGTAGTAAACAATTCCCACTGTGGCTGCCACCAGTTCGGCTCTCCTGATGGGAGCTGTTTATTGGAAACTCTTCCTGAAGACTGAGACTCACAGTGCAAGCAGACAGCCCCTATGTCAGAGCCACTAAACTTTTGTGGGGTGCGACTGCAGGAAGGAGATTTTTTTTATTTGATTGCCTCTGACATCCAAAAGCTGAGGAAGCAAATTTAAAGCAGTCCTGAGCTGAAAGTGTGCTTGCCTCACTTGTTAAAAGCAGAGTCATCGTAACCGAAAAGTGCCAGCTGAGGAATGGGAGTTAATCATCACCTGCTGCAAAAGTTCTGCAAGGACCTCCTTTTTCCTTCACATTTTTGTAGTCAGTCACCCAAACACAAGTTGTAACAAGATATCATCAGATCTACATCATTTTAAAAAGTGTCAAGCTAACTAGAGCAGGAAAAAAACCTATCTGCTATGTCATCCACCTTGCACCTCATGCCCACATGTGCTGGCCCTGCTGCTTTCACAAGGCAGAATTCACCTAACGTGGCTCCCAAAGGGATGTGAAAGGTTTGCTGGATCACGTTTTACCCTGACTCCATAGCTCTGTTTTACAGCAAAGCCCATCCCATCCCAGGAGCAAGGTATCATGTCAGCCAGGTCTTTTCTAAGCCCAGCACTGCCAGTGCCTGAGGCCTGGGCATGGACCAACAGAGCTTCCTGATGGAACTGTGCCCCATGTATAAGGCCCAGGGCCGTCCTGGCTAGGTGCTGCCCAGCTTCATTCGCATCCAGCAACAAGCGGCTCTTGAGGGAGAGCAGCTCTAACATTTATCCTAATTGGCTCTACACTTCATTTGACCAAACAAAATCAGACATCTTGTCACTGGCTTTTCATTTTTCCTTCAGTAGGAAAGCAATTGGGCCCAGGAATGCCATGATCCTTAAAATCATCCCTGCCATGGATGCCATGAGGAGATCCATGGCTGCAGATGTGAGCCCAACACAAGAGGTTCAACAGCCAGACAAGGGCAAGCACAACAGGGCAGAGGACAGAGGGTGAAGTTCTGGCTCTTGTGAAGTAAGTGTTGGGACTTGAGATGAAGGCTCCCTCAACCTGTGAGCTGGGCTACATGGAGGAATGCAATTCTTGTTTTGAGTGGTTTGTCTCAAAGCAAGGAGGAGCACCGGCCTCTGGGGCTGAGAAGAGTTCCTGCAAGAGGAAGCCATGCTATCTCCTCAAGCACAGACTCCCCCTTCTCTGGTTGCTACCATCCTAAAACAGCCATAGAGATGTCACAGTCCTGCTGATTGGCCAATGAGAGCAGTCAAATAGCTCCAACTGAAACAAGCCAGTCCAGTCCCCACCATTGCCTGCCTCTCCTGAACACCACTACCACAAATTGTTTCAAGGTCTTCTAGCACCTCAGCCTATGAAGTATTTTACATCCTTGCATCAGCCAGGAGCTCTAACACAAATTCGGCAGAGCCATGCTGCACACAGACCTTGCCCAAACCCTCTGCTCACTGAGACCTCTGTGCTGGTGTCACAGCTGCAGAGCCACACAGCAGCCCCGTGGTTTGCACCATGCCATAGCTGATCAGCAAGAATTTTGCCACAGGAGCTGCTCAGGAAAAGCAGAAGAGTTTCTTAGTCCAGCTGTTGAGTAAGGAGTTAATGGAAAAGGGAAACCTCTAAAAATGGTACACTGCTTATGTTTGTGTTGCATCTTTTTTTAGCTGCTATTTAATTGCCTGGCTTTAGCCCACAAGACACGTCAAGCTGCGATGCTTGCAAGGGGCACCCCTCTGTGTTGGACAAGGGAACTACATGGAGCCAGCAGGAACAAGCCCAGCAGTGCAGCACCCTCGGTCCTGCCGCTCACCAGCGTGAAGTCTAAACTCACCTAGGACGTTCCTGTCAGGCTTTTCTATGTTCTCCTCCTCAGAGCTGGTCCCATCAGGGTGACACTGCTGAGGAGCCCTAAATGCACTCAAATACCACAGCCCCCAGCACTGATCATCAGGGAACTTTCTTGCCAAGTTCTTTCAATTGCAAACCCAATGGGATAAACATTACATTTACATTCCTTTCCTTTCCAAAATACAACCCTATCCCTTAAAATAAAGATCATGGGATGAGGCCCTGAAGGGTTTCATCAGAAGCTGTCAAAAATATGCTACCTAACTATAACAACACATTTTCATTCATTTTCTCCTCCGAGATTTGTAATGTGTATGATCTCCTATTTAACAGATGATGGAATTGAGGTGACAACAGTGACAGATAGCACCTTGTAGCAGGCATTTTATCTACTTCCTCTAAGACGTATCTCTTCTGACACTTCACCTGGGGACAGATCTTCAGACTTGTTTTCGTAAAGACAGCCATGCTGTACAATGTCTGTAAAGCAAAGATAGAAAAGATTAATCTGAATTTAGGACTGGGGAGGGAGCATGAAGGGAGCACGGAGACTTAATCTTCAACAATTTGTGTGCGTGTGTGTGATAACCTGAACCAAGAAGCAATGCTTGTGTCACCAGGAATTCCTCCTCCTCAGAGTACACGTGCGTCACTGGCTTGGGTACAGCGCTCATGTCATCACAGCGTGCCACCACTGCTCCCTCCCACCCCCCTCTCCATTAACAAACTTTCAGAGCCACTTTCTAGTTCAGCTTGATTGGTTTATTTTAGTTTTACACTTTGTCCCTCACATACAGTTATTTCATAGTCCTGTACTGTTAGTTTTCTACAAAAATATCAATTTTTCAAAAGCAGAAAAGAGGGAAAGATATATTTTAATATATAAAAGGAAAAAAGCTAAATCTGACATTTCATTATATTCTTAAAAACATTCCAGTCTATTTACAGGTGTGTAAAAAACAAAATCTCCAGGTCTCTTGGTCTAGTGAGAATGTGCGCCTTGCAGGGGTTTCCTTCTCCTGACTCTAAAACCTTTTCATTTCATGTCACATTCTTGCATTATTGCCTCAAAAGACAGCATACATCATTTTAAAAAGATTTAATGCAAATAAATGGGAGTATGAGGAAAACAAAAAAAAAAAAAAAAGGGGGGGAGTGGAGAGGGTGTGAGGGGGAGCAGCATTTAAATTCATAGTAAATAATTAAGCTGCAGTCAAGAGATGGTGAAACAAGGAGAAGCAAGAACAGAGAGCATTTCAAACACGCTTTGTTGCCCAGCACTGTACCAATCACTGCCTTTTGCAGCTAAAGTTGGGGTATGTTCTTACCTAATGTACTACATGCAGGAACCAACATTTTTTCCAAGCATTTTCCATTACCTTGATACTGAACAAAACATCTACTAAAGCAGAACACTGATTTCAGATAACCTTTGCATGGCTTTAATGCTGCCGCTTCCTCTGTCTTACAGAAAGAAGTGTGCAATGCACAAACTTTTTAAAAGCAATTAAGCAACACAATTCTGTAGTTATACATCAGCCAGGTGAGACCATGAAGGGGCAGGGTGCAGAAAGAAGTCAGTGACTGGGGATTTGAAAGGAATCACCGCTGTTCTGGTTGCTGTTTCACGCACGGGGGGCATAAAAGCACTTGGCAAAGTAAACTGCCATAGATTATTAAATAAAAACAACTTCAGCCTATTAGAAATGCTCAGAACCAGATTCTCAGGTAAATAATTTTATGTCTGATGTAAAGCTACTGAACTGATAAAGTTACTCCAGACTTCCACTGACTTAAAACAAGGTTTAAAATCCTTAACATGAAGCAAAATACGTGTACTCACACATTAATTCCCTTTTCTAAGGCATTCAGTGAGAACTGTAAGACTCTGCATGACTCTCAGGCTGGCATATATTCTCTCTACCAAAGAATTAATATAACACTAGTATCAAGCATTTAAATAGTAAATAAGCAAATGGCAATGAGATACATGTAACTGCTTTAAAACGCATCGCTTAGAGTGGCAAGGTGAAGACACCTTATTCATACAGGCTCTGTAGTAACTTGCTTGCATACCTAGCTATAAGGGCTCCTCTCCTTCACAGCATAATAGATAAATCATAAAAAAGACCAGGAAACACCCAAGATATATGCATCCCCTAGGGGACCTAAGCAGACACAGATCCAGAAGTTGCAGCTTACCCCATATGGCTGCACAGCATGTAGAGCAAAAGCTGCTCTCTAACTGCGGAAGAACATCGCTCAGCACTGCACAACCTCAGTGCAGGAAGATGAGATTCCTCCTGTAGTGCCTCACCAAAGACTGGGAATATTGGAGAGAGGGGAAAATCCCAGCTGCTGCTGCCAGAACAGTAAGTCAGGGGATCACGTTCCTAAATGTAAAGCAAAATGCACCATCTATTTTCCAAATTCTGTATCGTTTTCACAGCCATGCTTTCTGCCTTCTAGGAGCAGTTCAGAAGCCCCTCAAGCGCACCAAAACTCCTGTTTACAAACTTGATAGGAAAAGACTGTGTATGCACTCATTAGCAAATCATCTCTCCTAGGCTGAAAATTTCATTCTTCAAGAAAACTATGAAAACAAAAATTGTGTACAAAAATATAAATATCTTTACAGTCTGCAGGCCCTTCACCTCCTACAGAGGGACAGCAAAGAGCACCTACAGGTTATTGAGTAAGCAGTGGCAGAGAAGAATAAAAATACATCTTGTGATTCAATACTGCCCTATTTCCCTGGTAATGAGCATTTTTGTTGGCTTTTTTTTTTTCCTATACACATCTTGTGCAAACGCAGTGAGAAACCTCTGAGTACCTTTCCTGAATTCATGAAGAAATGTAAGGTTTGAAAAGCTATACACACATATTTTCATATATACATTCAAATATACACCTCACTCATTTATTTTAGGCCCCAACAGCCCTGACAGTTCTGTACCAGTTCTGTTCCAGATACAGTTCTGTATTTCATGAAGAAACACTTCCTATTAACACACCTAGCCACCAAATGCATCTTGAAGAATGGCAGGAGGAATGAAGAAGAGAACTGGGAAAATGCTCCAGCTACTTCAGCATTGTATTTAGAGATGCAGCAAAGAGGTACCCAAATTCTTCTCTACTCTCTGGACTCTTCCCTTACGAATGCCCAAACCATCAAAGAGAGAGTTATTTGGATAGGGGCATGAGGTGAAAGTGGTGGGTTTTCAATTTTTTGTATTTTTATTTTTTTAAGAGTTTACATACTGTTCTAGTTCTAATTACAGTGGGAAATATCCTTCCCATGTACTAAGAGTTCTGTGCATAAGCTACTAAAAGGAGTCTCTGCCAGAGCACTAGCACCAAGGAACAGAAACGCTTCACTTCAGCCCTCCACACAATCTGCAGTTTCCATTCTGCTGTTCTAGGTAACAAATCTGAGAGTAATTGCAATCTCATTTCTGCACATGCATTGTATTCTGCAAAACACTGGGTACAACAAATGTGAACAATTCCATTTCTGCATAGATAGTTTGCCTGGTTCAAAACCAAATACACCTGATTTTTAACTCAACAACAAACAGCTGCCTGTCTACTGGGAAAAAAATCTCTGTCAACAGCCTAAGTTTCTCAGTCTTTTTATAAACTATTTCCTTGAAGATCCTATTTTGGAAGGATACCATGTGCCCAGCAATGGTTTACAGATCATCTTCCATATTTTTGTGAAAGGGAATGAGAACTCCCAGAATACAACAGTGAGGTAAAAATATGTCAACATGCTTTAGTTTCATAGCACTTATTTCTCAATTCGGGGCCTGCCCTCAGATTAATAGTGCTGATGCCATACAGAAAACAAAGTGTTGCAGACAAGGAAGGTTGCCAGACACAGCCATTGGTTCACACTGCTCCAGATCTCCATTCCACTCTCTGATAAAATATACGCACGCTTATTTGCCAACTGAATTTGAAGGTAGGGTCCCAGAATTACTAAATTTTGTACCCACAGGAGCTAATGCAGGCATTGCTTTGTTATCCTGTCCTTCTTGAGCGGTTACAGATGAAGTTTTTACCCCAGCGGGTGCCAGTTTTGCAACTATAGGTGCCAGCAAGGGCATCACTTTAGCACTCTGCCCTTCCGAGTCCACTGGCAGACTTGCTACCTTTAAGCCAAGCGGCGCCAGCTTGGGCATGGGCCTCCACAAAGTGTCAGCATTACTAGCTTCCGGGTTAGTTTTCATCTGCAAAATCGGTGGAGTCACACCAGTGGCCTCTGCCAAGTTTGCTACAGTTTTGCCATTCCCGCCACTGGTTACGGACAGGTTGGGAAGTGCGTCCTTCATTTCAGCACCTATTACTATTTTTAGAACATCTGCTTCAGATGAAGGATCCCCAGAGTTCTTGTCCCCCTCAGAAAGGTCATCATCTTCCAGGTGCAGCAAGAGAGGGCTTAAAGAGCCACCACCCTCTGGAACCTCAGAAAGGTCTTTAAAAGCGCCTCCCAGATGGCCGAACTGGAAGGAAGAACCATCTGCAGTGGTGAGATCACTGGCTGTTCCCCGGCGAGCCTCTGCGTCTCCATGGGAGAAATCTGAGCTTAGAGCGCTGGGTAGCTCTGACATACCTGAAGCATCATCATTCAGTTGCTGATTGAGAAAAGCAATCTCATTGAGCAGTGAAGTGAGGGTCTCATCAGTGTCATCACTCTCCTCAATGCTGCTCAGTAACTCACCTGCATCCAGCTCTGCTTCCTCCATTGCAGAAGCTACTTTCCTCAGTTCCATTTCTATCCTCGAATCTTTGATCTGCAGCTTGCGAAATGGCCGTTCTTTCGTTTTCAGTCTTTCCCCTCCATGATCACCATCCTTCTTCCTGGCTTGGCTTCCTACAAGCTCACCAATGCAGAGCTTTTTGCCAAAAGACTCTGGAGGTTCCTTTGCACATGACACATTCTGGAGCTGTGGAAAGCCATCTTTATTTTCAAAGAAACCTTTCACGGAACCTGTGTTACTTCTTCCCTCTCCATCACTGTCTCCAGGACACGGTTTGTTTTTTTCTTCTAAAAGGATGCTGTCACTCTTCCTACTTTCAAGAGGCGTCACCAAGGATTTCTCAGAAGCCTGAGTACTCGCAGCTGTCGTGTTAGAATTTTTGTTTCTGTTCGGGTTTAGATTCAAGCCTTCTTCAGCAGCCAGGGATGTTACATTAACAATCTTTGGCATCATAAATGAATCTTCACTTTCTGCAAAACCAAACAAAGCACAATCCATCCTGATCCATACCAACTGCAAGATAATTCCTATTTATATTTAATTTGCTTACTTTCTCGAGTAAGCTGCAATTCACAATTTAAACAACTTGCACAGTTTTGGTTAAGTGAAGACCCAAAATCTTAATAGTGTAGCTTTCAACTTGTAGAAAAAAAAACATTTGCCCAGTCCCTTCCTTCAGAAGGTTGGCACAGATGGAAGCAACTGTAACACTTACAGCTCTTACAGGGATGCATGAGGAAAACAAAATCTTCACCCTCACAAAGATTTTCAACAGCTCCCCTATCACTTTTTACTGAACTTCCCTAGTGGGATGCATTATGCCATG
Source organism: Chrysolophus pictus (assembly GCA_037305975.1). Lineage (NCBI taxonomy): Eukaryota > Metazoa > Chordata > Aves > Galliformes > Phasianidae > Chrysolophus > Chrysolophus pictus. The sequence goes on along the minus strand of CM074580.1, from coordinate 25,174,994 downwards.
GACACATCCTAGGCCTCAATTCTTCTTGGTTTGCTGAGGGCAGGAAGAATTATTTAATTCTTCTTAACTAAGACTTAGATTAAAAAAAAAAAAAAAGAGGAAAAAAGAAAGAAAGCTCTTGTAATTAGTCCTTTAAGGTCCTTCTAATCTGTTAAAAAGACTTAATGCTGATTTCACTTGAAAACCCAGACAACAGCATCTATTGTTACTTCCTAACAAGGAAAATAGTTCAGCCTCATTTTTGCAAGGGTAACCTTCCCTACATACATGCAGAAAGATCCATAGAAAATAAAGAGCCTACCTGAATGGGACTCTGGGGCTGGTACTACTGCTGAGGGTACTGGGTTTCCAGCAACAGTTGATAGTGTAATGGGAATGGCAGAGTTAGTAAGGATTCCTTTTACTTGGACAGGAACTGCTGATCCTGGCAGCTGAATCATCACAGAAGCAATACCTTACCCAAAAAAAGGGGAATGGGAGTTCAGTGGAAACAAGATGCTTTCAGATACTCAGTCAAGCCTGGAAAATAAAATCCTTACACTTCCATGCAAGACTTTACACGGTAATACCAACTGAAAGTGGTAAAAGATATAAATATAGATAGGTTAGGTGACGAAAGAGACCTCAGGTTTTTCCTTCTGCCTTTACTTTCTTGAGACTTCCTATCTCCCTAATTTGAGAACAGTGAAAATTTAACAGATTTTACTTACCTGCTGACAAACTGCTGACTGCTTATAGTCAGTTTGTCAAAATTTATCAAAGTCAGGTTCTACCTCACTAAGTTGTAAAGAATGAAAAGTAGAAGGAAAAATTGAATGTTACCATGTAAACAGACATGCACATCTCTGAATGCATGGTATCCCTGTTAACGTGTTCTCATATGACCGTACCTGGCTGTGCTGTCATGGTGTTGCTGACAGCTCGAGGCTTTAATTCAGCCTGCAAGAGCGTGGAGGGCACAGCTGCTACCTGCCCGGGTACCAGTGGGCTCTTCAGCGTGAGCACCTGCCCCTGGGGAGTCATCACTAGGCTTGCAGCAGTTAGTGTCAGAGAGGATGAAGTGTTCTCTGTAAAAAAGAAACGTGTAGATCAACAATTTATTTTGGCACAGTGCCTGTAATGGCAAAAGATACCCTGCAATCCAGCATCAAGCACAGGCATGCAAGAAGCTCCAGCTAGAAGGTTCATGAGCCTGAGATTAGAAAGCTGCTACAGAAGCGACACAGGCTCCAGGAACCTTCTCTATGCAGCAAGAAACAAATCCATACTTTCTCTTCATGAAATCTAATAGCCTTAACCCTCTAGAGTGACATTCTGAACAAACATCACTTCAGTCTTGATGAAATTAAAAGGTGACTTCGTTCAGTGACAAGTGCATTCTTTTTAACCCACCTGTGGCATGGCTTCCTTTTCTGGCAAGTATCAATGGCTTGCCTCTTCTATTTGTCATAGGCACTTTGCTCAGATCTCTGGGTAGAGCAGAAGATGCTTCTTGATGTGTGCTAGCAGGTGAGGTTACAACAGATTCTGCTGGTTGAACATTCTTCTTCTTTTTTTGTGCTTCTACGGCTTTTTGTTTGGCATACATATATTCTAGCTTCTTTAGGACAACCTCTTCTGTCTTTCCTATAGAAACATCATTGGAAAGTTAATCTATCTTTCCAAAGACTCTTTCCAAACCTAAACATGTGAGGATGGAACTTCAAATTTATCACTTTGATAATTGATAAATATCACTCTGATGATTTAACTACTTTCTAGTAGATAACCTCACCAAATAAATAACAGACTTAAAGCAAGAAAGTAATAATTACATATTTCATACAAGTTATTTTTTTCTTTCAGAAACATCCATACATTTTAGAACTTTCCTGCAACTTTGAAAAGAAGGAATAGCTTGGATGTGCAGTAGCTCCTGTTCAATAAGTATCATCGGCAGACATCCACATCGCTGGAGAAATACTTCACATCTTTTCTAATAAGCACGATTATCAGCGTTATTTGTATGCTGTATGAGATTTCTTGGATTGATACGTGCTGTTAAATAACATCTAAAAGAAAACTCACATACAGTTCAGCATTGTTTAATGTTACAATTTTCATATCAAAACAGGATTTTTACAAATCATGTTTTCTGTAGATGCTCACAATTTGTTGGTCCAAGGTGAAATAACTACACTGATCTCCTTACAATTTAGAGTTTAAGTTCTAACATGGACAAATCCTTGTGGGCCCCTTCCAGCTCAGAATATTCTGTGATTCCACGGGTCTCGAATCCCCTCAGTGAGCAACAGCTCAGAATACACTGCAATTCTGTTTTACAACAGAGCTGCCTCCTCCATCTAGACATTACAAGCGCTAATTTCCAAAAAAGCAAGAAATGGATAGTTATTTGCAAAATAGAGCAAAGAGTCAAAAGGTTTTGGTACTGATGTTATCAAGAACATAACTGTGCATACTTATGAAGCACTGAGCAGAAAAGCTGTTTGGGGAAGTGATCAGTGACAGAATTAATTTTTTTTCCCACTAAAACATACTCGGTAAACAGGAACTGAGGCCTATGGCTTGGAGCACAGAGATCATTCCAGATTTCCTTTAGGGACTAACGAAAATAAAAGCATTTCTTATCAGTGTGAGCGTATCACACAGAGGCTTGGCAAGCCTGGCATCAAAGGCCTATCTAAATTTTATGTGAACATTAATGACTTACCCAGATCCTCCCAAGATTACTCTACTCTGTACCACAATTGAAAGTCTTTTCTTTCATTATTCCATATGGTTTGTATCTAAAAAACATCCTCACCTGAAAGTATGGAAACTTTTCGGATCAAAGTATCCTGTTTGCGTGCCAGTAAGTTCTTTTGTCCAGTAAGCTTATCTGCCTGATCAGTCAATCCCTGGATTTCATCAAAGGCCTAGAAAAATGTCAGGAAAATGATTTATTAATGAAGAACACACAAAATTACAAAATATTTTTCCAGCTTTATGAAATTTATTTAGACATTCTGATCATCGTGAGAAAGTAGGACTCAGAATCAGGATGTGAAATGCATCACATAAAGCCAGCTTTCCCTAAATGCAAGCAAAAAAGTGATAAACATACTGGTCACCCCTCTTCCCAACTTCTTCCATTTTAAAGAAAACAGTCTTTTATCTCACTATGTCAGGGTACAACTGACAAACATAATTATTTACCTACAACTTAAGGTATGTTTCCTGACATTTACGTGATGGGGCAGTGCAAGTAAGTCAATGACACAAAGTTGAGAGAAATGGCAGACACACCAGAGGGTTCTGCTGTTATCCAGAGTGAAATTAACAGACTGGAGAAATAGGCCAACAAGAACTTCATGAAATTCACTGAGAAGTGCACCTGTAGTGGAACAGCTCTAGTTACCAGTATATACTGGGAGTCACCCAACTAAAAAGGAGCTTTGTAGAAGCTAAAAGAACCTGGAGGTCCAAATGAACACCAAGTTGAACATAAGTCAGCAACATGCACTTGCTACGAAACAGACTAACAATACACTGTGCTATATTAAGTAAATTATTGTCAACAGTGCAGGGGGTGGTAATGTTTTCCCTCTTCTCAGCACTGGTGAGCCTACATCTAGAGTAGTGTCCAGTTCTGGGCTCCCTAGTACAGGAGAGGCATGGGCATATTGAAAAGGGCCACAAGATGCTTAAGGGCATCTCTCCGATGAGAAAAGTCTGAGACTCTACAGCCTAGAGAAAGCTTGGCAGAGATCTTATGAACATATATAAATACTTGAAGGGAGGGTAGAAAGAAGATGGGAGTGATAGAGCACAGGCTTGTCTACAGAGGCTGAGGAGTCTCCCTCCTTTGAGCTCTTCAAAAGATGCCTGGACGCAGGTTTGAACAACCTCCTCCAAGAGGCCCTGCCTGAGCAAGGGCTGGACCAGATGGCCTCCAAAGCTCCCTTCCAAACTCAACTATTCCGTGACACTTCGTTCAGATTAAAGCTCCCTCACCTATGCTTCAAAATACTCACTTGCTTGAGAATGTAGCATTTGGACACCTTGGAAAGACTGTGCAACCCCAGAGCTCTCTTCAGTTTTTCAAAGAGATCTCTCATTTCATTACGTCGCCGGCGTTCATTTGCTGTGTGTGTCTGGCGGTAATGAGCAAAAGCTTCTTCCTCAGACTTCTGCCTTCTGCTCCAGATTGGAGGATTCTGCTGGAAAAGTAACCATATGGACCAGTTAAAAGAAAAAAAGGAAATGTAACAGCAAACTATTCAAAGGCATGCTTGATTTGCAATGTTTCAGACACCTGAAGATATCACATCATTTATTATGTCTTCATGAAAGCTCAGGGTCAAAAGCATGGAATGTCAACCAACAAAAAAATGACCAACATAATCACATCAATCCTAAAAGAAACAATTACAAGGAGCCCTTTCTATCTATGAGCTTTCCATTTTTGCAGTACAAGGCTACATAGGTAAGCCACAGCACTACAGCAAAATCACACATTTGAACCCAGTGTTTTTTCCCTGTTTGTCAAAACTCATACTAGTAAATGAAAATATCCCACCAATTTTTTTCCCTGACACTAAACTAGTTTCATTTGTATTTTGTTTGATGGGTAAATATAAATAGGAGCGAACAGACAAAAGACACTGCTGATACTGATCACCCCAGATATCTACCAATTAACCAACAATGTCAAGGTCAGACTCTGATTTTGACTAATTTTGTTTGTGTCCAGAAAGCTTGACAGGTAATGACTACCCTTACAGGTTTGAAGATTTGATTTTTTTCAGCATTATTCTTACAGTTTTTTTATTATTATATTTATTTCATGATGAAATAATACTCTAAAAGTCTTAATGTACTTTGACATCATTTTTGGATCTACTGCAAATCCCAGTGAATCAGCAGAAAGACTCCTCGGGTTCAGCAATAATATTTGAGTCCTGTGGCCTTAGGAAGAGTCTGAAGGCTGACTCTTGGTGCTGACTTTTGCTCTCAGAAGCAGAATGAGCACAACTAAGGCTGTAATTGCATCTGCTCTTCTGATGGGTGCAGAATTCCTTTAAAGGAGGGGCCTCTTGTCAGTTTCAAGGGCAGAGAGAATAATACACTGAGGAGGCAAGGTGCCCTATAACCCATCTTCATCTCAGGCAAAAACATATGTACCAGTCCGCTCTAATATACAAAACATTCACCAAATTCACGACACACCTCAAACCCCACCCTCCCAACAGGTAGCTTTAAACCTGACTTCAGGTGCATTGTTGACAGTTACCACAGTCAATTAGTGAAACGTGCTTTAAAGTGACCCTAATATATAGCGTAAGTTCAGAAGGACTGCAAAGAGTTTAGGTTTGAAAGGTTTCTGCACTGTCTTTAACTTGCCTAAGGACATATTATTTAAACTATTTTCAGAAATCTTTTGTCCTATGCTGCAGCCTATATAATACTACATATTATTGTCTTACATATTTTATGGGTGCCGTAGAAGTTGTTTACACCAAAATCACAGAACCTAAGAGAACATATTAGCAAGTAAGAGGCAGATATTTCTCCTGTACAAGAGGTTGAGTGAGAAATCACTGATGGCAGTTGCAGTCCTTTTTTCTTTAATGAGATTTGGACTGCTTCCCCCTTCCCCAACATATAATTGGTTTCTTGCATTTAATCATAAATAACACAGAAGGTAGATAAATTGCATTAGAGTTATACTCAAGATGAAAATTTATCTTTAAAATGGAGATGTGATACCAAAAGGAAAGAGGAGAGCATATACCTTCGTAGGACTTTCTGTTAATTTTTCATCCGAAGAATTACGAGCATGGTATCTGGAAGAAAGGTAGAAAGTTTTTCCCAACACTACTCATCTCATGCACTCTATCCTCGTTAAGTATATTCCAACAGCCTAGAATTGCTCATTTTTATCCCCTGAATTTAACTTTTCCTTTTAACTACATGAAAGCAGAATACTGTTGAGCTTTCTCAAGGAAGTCAACTATCTTCAATGCGATCGTCCTGAAAAATAAAGAATCGGCTGTTCCAAAAGCTGTGAAATTAGTCCACAGTACAACAGTAAATTAAGCCTGTGTCTGTTAACTTCAGGAAGTATTTCTATTTGATTTTAAATAGTATTTTGGCTGTTGTTTTCTTTTTGTAAACACAGATTAACACAGATGATGTAACCATCCCCCCAACCAAGACCAACCAATCAAAATCCTCACCTTCATTTCTATCCTAACATATAAAAACAGCTTCCTCATATTATTTCTCGGGCATTGAAGAAAACAAAGAACAACACATATGAAAGAATTATCTGTACAAAACATAACATCTAGTTTTCTCACTGAAGGATCTTGACAACTTATAGAGCAATAGCTCTGTTGCTCTCTAAGAATAAAAACTGAGCTGTATCTCTGGAAGGAAAAAAGAAGAATCATCTGGGAGGCACAGAATAATTCCCCATCAATTTTTTCTTAAATTTCTATAAAGTTCTTCAAACATTTCCCTTAGTTTGATACAGCTGAGGAATAGCCATGACCATCTTCACACACTTTAAGTAAACAACGTTTTTACTTTGCATTGTCATTATAAATGCAAATGTAGCAGCAGCAGCAGCAACAACAAATAAAAACAGAACAAAAAAAGAGTCAAGCTATCCAACCATGGCAGACTACATACGAATAAGAAAAGGCTTTCCTCATCAGGGGCAATGGTCCCAAAGTCAGAGCTTTCATTTACAGGATCATGGATGAAATCCATGACAGCTCCTGCCTAGAAATCTACCAGCAAGAATAAACAAAACAGAAGCTTGCAAAATCATATTTAAAAGCAAGGTGACCATGCTTATAATATTCAGTTTACAGGAAGGGAGGCTATTTATTAATAAATATTACACATTACAAGATACATATCCTCATGAATAAATCAATTACAGAGAAATTTAAAAAACAAAACAAAACAAAAGCTAAGATACCTCAAATCTACTCTTAGTTCTGACAGCCCCATCCTCACAGACACCAAGATGCACCAACGCTTAGGAAAACCTGACAAGCCTTGCTTTATCTTACCATTACGTGAAATCTCTTGTTTAATAGGCTTACTCAGTGTCAGCTCAGCAATAAAATACAGAACTGTAGTGCTCTCCAAGGATGCTTACTTCTCTTTGGAAGGTCGGATATTAGCAGCTGTGGCCTTCAGACGGGCAATGTTAATCTTCTCTGAAAGCTCCTCCACGGTCTCAATGTCCACCTGCTCGTCATCCTCACTGTATTCACACGCATCCTGGAACAGTTTTTGTTTTGTTTTTTAAAAATAAGTATCTACTTAGCAATAGAGCTCAGGCCAAAACAAGTTGCACTTCAGTCTCAAAACATTGTAACATTAAGAACCTTTAGAGAACAGCACTCTTCAGCTACACCAGCCAATAAACAGTGCTAAGCAGGCAGTTACTGCAACTGTCACCGGAGGAATACCTCACACAAGCAACTTCACAAAGTTTTTTTCAGCAAAATCCATCTCTCTCATTTATGCTTTTAATATTAGTCCGATAAAAAGCCTTCAGAGGGCAGATTTCCTGCCCACATTTCAAGTAAGGCCAAACTACCTTTACAACCACCTACTGTAGACTTGCTAATTAGCACTGCTTTGACTTGAGTTGAAATAGTTTGCACTTCGGTAATGGTGCTTTCACACCTAAGAGCAACAGGCAGAACATCATGAAACTGGGCTTCTTTGAGTCGTACAGAAAACTTCCTAGGTGATAAAGATTGTTGGTTTTGCTCTTTCTAAAAAACTGACCTATAATTATTTTAAATATTCAGAACTTCCTCAAAAGTTTCTCCACATTCTACTGACTCAAAAAACTTGATAATCATCTGTGAAGACAGAGCTAGAGTGCCACTACAGATCTGTAACTATTAAATACTAACCCTGTGGCCATTTTTAGCACCAAGTTATCCTCCCCACAAAGAAAACAAGCCTTATTCAAGCAATTTTTTTTTTCTATTGCAGCTTTCATTATTTCTTTTAATTATTATAAAACGTGTGTTTCTTACAGAATGCAGATCTTTCTTCTTCTACAGTAAGAAAATGCCATTAAAACTCATTCTCTGTTCCACTTGTCTCAGTTCCCTGAAGTACTCCATCTCACTCTCCTATTCTTCTCTCCTGCCTTTCTTTCCTTCTCTTTCCTTCTTTTTGGGGAGCTGTAATCTCCTCCTTCACTGAACCAAATACTTACCTGAAACTAATGTAAATAGTTAATCACAAAAACCACTAGAGAGAAGAATATGGAAAAGGCAATATGCAGTACCAGAAGAAGGCCTCTAATAATTGTCAATTCTATAGATTATCTACAACTCATTAGTGATAGAGCACACTAACACTGCTGTTCTAGGAAACTCTTATTAGAAAGGAGAAAGCACTGCATTTTCTCAGTTGGACATGGATTAGACTACAGCGATGTAAAAAAAAAAAAAAAAACAATAGTAAAAAGTAAGAGTGGCCTAAATTATCCCACAAGCATAACTAACGTGTTGTTAATGATGAATGAACTTACAATTATCACTCACAAAATTCATACCTGTGAAGGTCTTAGCTATGTTAATTGAAACATTCCCAATTTACAGCCAGGAGCAACTCTTTGCTGATAATTTCCTTTTTGACAGAAGGCTATGATTTCTGACAGCTTTCAGTATGTCACAATAAAGAGTACAGTGAATTGCCCTGTTAGTTCCCAACACCGCACTGGAGTGACCACTACATGCTGCCACAGAAAATCATCTGGTTTTTTTTCAGTCTTGTATAATAACATCTCCCATGGCTGTGTGATAGTGGCTACAGAAAACAGCAATTGTGAAAAATTATGTCTGCCCTCCTTTACTAATGCCTATGTTGGTAACGTAGCCTTTAGTAAAGTATATAGTGTGCACGTGCATATAGGAAGTGTAAATATGTTTATAATGTGTCTATATATATGTACTCTACGTGTATATATATATACTACATCTACATAAACACACACATTACTGCCTACAGAATCTTCTAGTCTTTTAAGTAGAATGAAACCACGTAAGGTCTGCTATGTAAAAAAAAAAAAAGAAAAAAAAGAAAAAAAAGACTCCTAACTACTCACGTATGCACAAGCTGACACTTCTTCCTGAACAGTGAATAATCAAGAAATTACTAATGAAATAAAGGAAGGTGAATGTCAGATTACCAGCTCCAGCTGGTCCAGACCCAAACAGAAAAGCATCCTTGCTTCAGCAAGCCGCTACGCACACTCCCTAGTAGTCAGTCCATGCTTTTAAAACATCACATCTTTTGAAATAGAAAAGAGCAAGGAGAGTGAACTCATGTGAGCAGTCACTATCCTTGGAGAACAACTGCACGCGTTCTCTCAAAAATGACACTTCCAGTACCAAGAGAGAAGCAGGGAATTAAACCAAATTCTCATCTGATTTTAGAAGTATGGTATTGGCATTGGCAGAAGAGTAACGAACTACTGTCACTCTCTGTGCATAAAAGCCCATAGAATCCTTACTGCTTGCATCTTGCAAATGTTCCCCCACAAAGCAAGACTTGTTAGCACTGGGATCAAGCAGAGCACTGAGAAAAAGCACCATCTTTACTAAGGAAGCAGTATATATATCACTTGGAACTTGAAGGGCTGCTGAGGAGTTTTTTGTTACCACCGCTCCCCAAGACAGACAGCACAAGAATGAAAGTCAAGACATACCATATGGCTGGGACCCAGAGAGTCCCAATCACACACTACCTGCAGTTGAGATCCAGAACATGGAGGCTATTGAAAATGAGACCCAGGTGAGACCCTCGATCACTTCTGCTTAAATATTTTAATAGCTTACTCATACTGCCTGTGATCAGAGCACAGCTTTGCTGCATGCCTGGAAAGTGGGTCTGTATGCTTCCAGAAACTTCAAGTCCTACCATATAAAAATCTAACTTGAAAAATATCACTTATCCATACAGACAGCAATTTTTCAGCAACTTCTCACATTTATATTTACTTGTTACAACCTTTGTCAATATTCAGCTTCAGTGAATGTCTTTCATTTTGATTTAAATCAAGTCACTTGGTTCTTAAGAAGACAGATGCTTCCAAATTGCCTTTCAGTCAAGTCAGAACTGCATTTCCATTTGCCCAACTGAAAAGCAAAGAATGATCCAATTGTATAAGGTCACAAAACTGAAGAATGTAAACTTGAGTCTGAAATTAAGGTCTACTGACTGGGAAGAGAGGAGGAAAGGATAAGCAAAACAAAACAAAACTAATTAGAAGTTGGAAGATACTAAAATTACACCATTTTCCTAGAAGTGGACCTTCTGTGGAGCTTCAACAGGAAACAAGAACACACAGCACAGCTGTTTCCACAACTTTTTTTTTTTTTTTTTTAAATTCTCTATGAGCACTTCTAATTCTTTGTTGCTCTCCTTGGTCATTCATAACACTTCCCTTGTTGGAACGCTTCTCTAGTGTTCCAATTTTATCCTGTGATTCTACATGCCAGAGATGCATGTAGAGTTTCTCTTAAAAGGGTGAAGCTGTGCAGGGAAGGGGTTTCTGTAGGGTCGCTCCAAAGATGCTAGGATTCAGAGTGAGAAAAAAAAAACAACCACCATGAAATTAACTTCTATTAGAACTGTTATCGTGGTAAAGCTGTTGAGTGCTGACAAATTGCCCTGGGCTAACCAAAGGGTTGAGAGAAATGATCCGGCTAGAGTTGTTTTCATGGTGAAACTTTTTACATGTTATCCAACTAGAAAAATAGCATTTCAAAACTTAAATACACCTGAGGCGTGGTGTATTTTTCAAAGAAGACAGAGTAACTCTCCACTGACCACTAAGAACATTACATCTTTAAATTTACAAGTCCTGCCTGTAAACACACGTAAAACAATCATCACTTTTTCTAAGTACTATTTCTAAGTACATCCTTCTTCATCTGTCTCCTGGCAGCCTACTTCCCTCTTGTTGGTTCCTGAACAGCAAATTGCCTAATGGCAGCGGGTCTTCTGTGACAGTGATAAGAAGGAAGGTAGCTAACAGATGTCCTTAGAAATTACCCAAGGAAATCCTTCATTTCTGGATCTGCCTTGTATTCTACGGTTCTCACACGCGATGACACGTCTGTATCAAAAGCTCTGGATACCTTAGAATTTGCTAAACCTCAGATCATCCAAAGGCATATCACTTCAGCTTATTAAACTTACAGCACTACAATCATTTGTAATGGTTTGTCAGTTTTAAAAACCACTAAGTTACTACAATATTCTGAGTAAAATACCTTGCCTGGCAATGAGAGGCTACTTTAATACTAGCAAAGACTATAGGAATCTATTATCCGTCGCATTAAACTATCAGAACAACTCCTGACAGTCTTTGCTTAAACCAACAACCACAATTCAGACATGATTTGTGACATTCAGGCCAAGCAGCCGTTTAGTGCAGACCACTGCACAGAAATTGTTAAAAAAAAAAAAAAAAAAAAAAAGGTCCTGATATCGATTAGTTTGCTAACAGTGATATACTTAAAAGGTTTTATTCATACCACCAAACCCCAGAGGATCATCACCCCTAGGCTTCTCTTGACGTAGTTCAAGGTAAGAAAAATTAAAAAGGGCAGAGGTATCAGCTTGAGGAGCTTATCTTTTTGTTGAGCAGAGAAGTCTACAGGAGTTTCTTAAGAGCAGAGAGCTAGCACAAGGCAACAAGCTGATGGGAATCAACATGCAAAATTAGGAGCAAGAAAGTCACTACTGCAGTGCAAACCTCACAGGGAAACCTACTAAAAAACAAAAATAAAACAAAACAAACAGTGACAGCTAAAATACAGGTAAGTAGCAATCATCCTGAATATCACTGGAGTTTTCTGGGATTTTTTTTTTAGCACTACTTCCTGAATTCCTAAAATCAGCCTAGATTCCAAACAGTAGAGACAGATTGGTCAGTATTTTCACTAAACAGAAGTATTAGTGGAGATGCATGCACATTTTGCTTCTGTATCTCTAACAGCTAAAACAGATAAAATTCATGTTACCTGTTCATATAAACTGACTTCAGCCAGTCTGACAGACAATAACAATGCAGCCTGTCTTGTAAGCACTATCCCAATAAGAATGCAAATGGTCTATGTGAAGCATATTCTTGCTGTCGTTTGAGGCACTGTCTGAAGCTCTGCAATATAACTAAGAATTCTCAACTACTCAAAAAGTTTGCTGAACAACCAGCTTCTGTTAAGAGTTTTTGTATTCTCTTTTTCATGACTGCATTCTCTCTTTTCCCCAGTGTCTCCCCAGTAAAACTTATTATGGGGAGGAGGCATAAGCTGAAACCAAAGAAGAAACATGTGCTACAACACAGCTGTCCAGAGTTTCCTGAAAAAGGATTGGTAAACTAAAATAAAGAGGTTCACTACAATGGTAAGAATGCTTTTGGATAAGTAACTTCTTGCTAGAGGAGTATTACAGCTATTTTTTTTTTTTCCTGAATGGGCTGAAGGTCTCCAATTTAAAAGCCTGGGTTTCTACCTTGGATAACTGTATTTTAAGTATACTTCTCTCTTGAAACAAAATTACTACCCTGTACATTCCTCCCTAAGGAGCAATAAAAATACCTTGAAAAACTTGTCTACTCATTAACAAGGACTGGACTCAGGTATCTGCAGTCCTTCACAAAGGACTACTGCTCCCAGTACGTGCTCAATACTAGGTCTTCCCAACCTTAAGAACTAGCATACTTAAACAACTCACTGTTATAGGAATGCCACTTTAACTAGCACCATTTTCTCTCGAGGAAGATGTTTGTTCGGATCTGTAAACCACTATCTAGAAATCTTCTCTAAGCTTCCCAATCTTTGAATCATATTAACCACAAAGCTTGAGCGTAACTCTTAAGAGTTGAGCAGCTCCAACTCTTCTAAGGTCTTTCAGGCAGAATAATCTTTGAAGCAACGCTACACAGAGAAATGCAAAAGGCTTAACACTAACCCACTCATACTCCTACTTTTATTCTGTGTTTTCAGGCCACCAGTGGTAAATATCAGCTCATTCTTAGCAAAGGAATTTGTTTCCTCATGAAATAAGAAACAACCATAACCAGCACATCTCAGGAGCACAGGCAAGGGAATGGTCAATCAAGAAGTACTTTCCTTATTCTGTTGATCTACTGAAGATCTCATTAGTAGTAATAAGTAAATAAATGAATAAAAATGCTTAACTGCAATTCTCCCAAACCGCTTTTCCTGGCTGCTTCAAGTCTTATTGAGAAAAATATATTCTTACCAACAAGCCCCCAGTGCAAAAGACTACAGACTTACTTATCTAGATTTAAACTGAATTCTTCAGTAGGCATTTGATATGTTAACTCAACCTGCAGGCAGCACACACTGACACACCAAGAATTCACCCAAATTCTGAACTGGTTTTAAAATTTCTCTTCAAGATCTCAATGTCCAGCCTTGCTGCTCTAGAACTAAAGCTAGTCTAATCAAGTTTGTATAAACTTATAGTAAATACTTAGAAAATACCTTATATGGTTCCCTGAACTGTACTGATCACTTCCAAAACATGCAAAATGCACTTCATCCAAAACAAATTCTTCTTAGGATCTCTGATAATTAATTTTATCATTCTTTCACAGAACAGAAGAAAACCAGATCTTTAAAACATCAATCCTGGCAGCAGGCTACTCTGCGACCAAGACACTGTATTTATTATCTGTTGGTAAACAAACAGATTTTTAAGACTACTTTGTCTGAAAGGTTTATTGGGCAACTGGTAGCTATGTAGTTCTCTAAACTTGATGATAACCCTGCTGAAGATACAGAACTGTCAAACTGTCACCACCCCACTCAACATAAGACAGCAACAGCCCAGTTTTGCAAATTAGAAGAGCTTCCAAGAATCACAGGTGCTTTCATTTTCATCATCTTCATGCAGCTGGGACGCTACTATCACGCCTGAAAATTGTGAGCTGGTATACCAATTGGTTTGTCTATTTTTTTGTTTAATAAAATACATTCTTCAAAAGCTGCGGTTGCTGGCTCAAGTGAGTTAGTCTGGGTATCATTACAAGAGGAAGAAGTCTAATTTGTTTTTCAATAGTAGACATGAATTAATAGAGAAGGGATAGAAGAATTTTACATAATTGGAATTACATACCTGGAGCTTCACATTCTGAAAACATTAATATAGTCTACCATATTTTCATTCATTTACTCTTCAATTCTTCTCCCCTTTTACCTCTTTCTGCTTTTACCTCATCCCCCAGAAAGGCAAATTTCTTAGGTCTGTTTACACCGATCAGAAAAACCCAGCTCTGTATTTTTTAACTAACAGTGCACTATTTCTGATATACCAAAAACACATGCAGTAGTTACATGTATGATTGTTTCAGCTTCTGAATGAAATCAGTCAGAAACTCTACTAGCATTAAAATATCATCCATATCTTAAGATATTAACCATATCACTTCCCTTATTCTGTGGCTTCTGTACCCAGTTTCTTTTCTATTGAACAGAGAATGACAGCTTTCAGTGCTACCTGAATTTATTACTAAACTTCAAGAGGAATTCAAGGAACAATTTGAGCATTCCTTCCAGAATCAAAAGTTAACTAAAAAGAACTATGAAAGCTGAGTAAAAGGAAACAGCTTAAAATATGAGGAACACCAGACTGGTTAATACATTTCAGAATCCTATGTCGTATTAGGCAGAACCAAATTGCTTGAGTCAATATAGTAGCAACATCACATGCAACAGTTCTACTATAGCTGTTTCAATGTAACTCAGACTGAGAAACAGAATCTAAAAGGCCACTTGCATGCTACCCATTAAAAAAAATTGAGAGGAAAGAAGTCAGAAACATTTTCACTTGGAAGTCATATCTAAGATTTCTAAAGAAACTGAAGCCTAGAACATAATTACACTGTTTCTTTCAAATTGATGGGTTCAGACATGATAGTTGGTCAATTAAAAAAAGTCCCTTCATAAACGGTTAAATACTTACCACTTTTTCAACATCTATTTCCTCTTCACTTGAGAAATCAGAAGCACCATCCAGCATCTCATCAGCAGAATCATCAGTTTTTTCATCTTCATCATCATCATCATCATCTTCCTCTTCCATATAATCAGTTGTATCAGTAGTAGGTGTAGAACTCTTTTTGTGATGCCTGTGTTCCTGTGCCTTCTGTTCAGGTATCATGAAGTCACCTATATCAGATCTGTCAGCTTTGTTAGCTCCTTCACTTTTGTTTTCTGAAACAGGCGCAATGCTGGATATTTTGCTCCAAGAACTGTTCGCAGGTATTACAGTATCTTCAACTGTTTTGATTTCCTCCTGAGAATCAACAGCACCTTGTTCTTTGTTTTTACTGCTTTCCCACGTGGCTATGTTGGTTTTGCCTTCCTCAGTACTTATTACCTGCTTACTTATTACCAAAGCATTACATTGCTCTTTTGGAGAACTTATTTCAGACTTGCTTGTTTTTTTCTCTCTTAAGCTTTCTGTTTCTGCAGAGGCTTTGCACTCCTTTTTTTCCACTGTCAGCTGCACAGGACCATCCTGGAACTCTTTTTTGTTCTGAGGCAATTCAGTTCCTGTCTGTTCCTTTTTGTTCTCCAGCTGCATATCTTGCTCTTGCTGTCTCCGTGACTGCCCTGAACTTGCTTTGTTATTCTCTTTCATATGTGCCTGCACTTCACCCTCTTGCTCTTTAACTGGTCTATCCTCCCATTCAGCATGTATTTGTTCTTTTCCATGGTTCTTCAACTGTACAGTCTCTTGATCCTTGAGACCCTGTGGATGTGCATCACTCAGAGGAGCAACTAGAGAATGTTCTAATGATTCACAGACTGTTTCAGAGTTAGTTGAAACAGCCCCTACATTTTCAGAACGGACAGAATCCTCTTTTTCATCCGTGACTGCTTCGTTTTCCTCATCATTTGGCTTTTCACTGATGTATGAATGGTCAGAAGATATAACATCTGTGGAAACATCGTTCTGAAGAGAGGGGCCATCATCACCAGAACCCTCAAGCACCTTTGAATCCTTCTCAAATGCCTGTAAAGCAGTGGAACTTTCAACAGGTGTGACTGTTCCAGACACTGATTCTTCAACATCATTTGACTGGTTTACTAACACCTCCTTTTCTTCTTGTTTGCCACCTGACACTGCGACCTCAGACTCTGCAATTTCACTCTCCTCTGAGTGCAAATCCTTCTCTGTTTCTGTTTGCTGAGCAGCACCTGAGTCATCTTTCTGGCTTATTTTCTTGGAGTCCTTCTTCATCTGAAGAGATGCAAAATGGTGAAGAATGGAATTTGGTACAGTCTTCTGTCCTGGGAGCTGAAGTAAAGCAAAACTACCAGATTGTAAAGGTAAGACATTAGCATTTGAAGATGGTAGAACACCTGAGTTGCCAGTTACTTTTGATTCAGTGGCGGTTTGATTTGTCACATTAGTAGCAGCAGGAGGTGAGATCTTCAGAGTCAGAGTGCCTGCTTGTGACACGTAACTCGTTACTGTAGGAGGAAGAGAAGATGCTTGAGTAGCTGGAGTGGATGTAGAGGATGACTTGGGTCCTGCAGTTTGTACAATTGAATTTGTGACAGGAGGAGTGGAAGACACAGAGGAAGCAGGAGATATAGGTGGCTCAGGAGGCTTAGCAGGTGTAGGCAACCGAATTCCTACAACAGATCCTGGGAAGAAAAGAAAATATCAGCTTATACTTGCCCATATGATTTTCTTTTAGCATTTGATGCTGTACCAGAAGCAGCCAGCATTCTCACGGATCACAATGCAACCAGCATCGTAACAATTTCTCAGTGAAAAAGTGGATGCTGCATAAAGTAAACTGTTCAATACACAACACCCCTTCAAAAAATAATGAAGTGGTCACTCTGGAATGAACAGACATAACGGTAAGCTCTAGCATCATTTTTTTTATTGAAGAAAGCACTGTATTTAGCTGAGATTCTTTCCATTTTATTCTTTCCCACTTACAGAAAACAGGGAAATGGAAATTTCTCTTAAGACAAATGTTTAATCTTTTTTTTTCTCTCTCAGTAAAAACTTCCACAGAGAAAAAATACGACAAAATCGCGTGATTGTATTACAATCTTTTCCAACTTAACAAACCCATCAGTGCATTTGATTAGGTACTCAAAACTCCTTTTAAAACAAGAAAAATAAGACCACTGGCAGCAAGTTTCTCCAGTAACAGGCCAAGTCCTCAGATCAGAAAGGAACTTCAGTCCAACCAGACACAGCTAACAACTTGTTCCCTTTAAAAGGATCTCCAGCAAGTATGATTTCTGAATTAGGAGATCATCAGCTCTTCAAGTGATAATACACTGGCTACAGCTCCTTTGTCACACACATGGACCCTTTTACCTACTGTGAAAAACTCCCAAATGTTGGTAATTTAACTGTTAATTGCACTTTCTGCATCTTAGATGGGCTGAAGTTGCATTACTTCTGGGTAACTACACTTAACAGTCTTTACTCACACCCTGCTATATTATTTTCAGTATGATAAATAAGTACCACAGATAGAAATACGGTGTGACAAACCTAAGTAACACACCAGTCAGCCAAGAAAGAAACCTTGGACTTTGTACCTGGATTGCGGAACATCACTGGCTGCTGCACATTAGGCTGGGCACTGGGCTGGGCACCTGGAGCTCGAAAATGTTGCAGTGGGACAAGCTGAATTATCTGTCCATTAGGATGCCTGAACAGGTTCACCCCACCTGGGCTCCTGAGAGGCTGAAGAATCATTCTCTGTTTCTGAGGAAGCTGCACATTGTTTAATGGTCGCAAAGCAGGGGATGTCTGAGGCACCGGAATCAATAACAGTCGCGGTCCTACACGTTTCTCTGTTCCAGGAGATACCTTTGGAGGAGTCTTATTTAGAGCTTGTGCTTGTGGAGTAGCATCTTCTAAAATATTTTCAAAAGTTACATAAAATCAGGTTAAGAAAACATCCTATAAATCAGGGATTACTGTTAAATCTAGCACAGATGTTTTAGAAATAACTGGATCTTTAGATGTGTGTCTAGTTCTCAACCACGACTTAGAAAACCCCCAAGTAACAGTGAAAAGGTAATTTCATACCTACTTCTTCAATTCCCAACCAATGGTGAAATCGTAGCAATCACAGCAGTAACTGTGCTACACATTTCTACAAGCCAAGAAGCAATGGGAGATTTCAAGCTCATTTCATAGCAGATACTGTCCAGATAACTAGTTTTTTTTTCCCCTTCTCTAGTAGTTTAGGCTAGGTTGGAATAAAACAAGCCATTTAAGAAACTACATTTCTTATTCCATTTTGGAAATAATGGTGAGACAAGTGAGTCTATACTTAAATTGGCTTCTGCAATTGCATACAGTGTCCCAACAATGAACGAGGAAAGAAAAAAGTGAGCATTTGCAACAATATGCTGAAGCAGACAAGTCTTACCTCTTTTCGGAGCTATTGAAGGAGCTGACTTCACTCCTGATAATATAATCGGAACAGAGCTGACAGAGGAAGCTGGTGTGGTCACCACAGATGTAGCCACTGCAGTTGTTAGTACAACTGTAGAAGGGGATGTTGTGATAACAGGACAAGTAATAGTTGGTGCTGTTACTACAGTAGGGAGTGACAGAGTTGGTACTGGAGCAGCAACCACAGTTGCTTTTGTTACGTTCGCGGTGGTGGTTGGAGTGGCAGATGAGGAAGTGGTGCAAGTGTTGGTACCAGGTGTTACAGAAGTACCTGTGACTGTAATTGCAGGAGGAGAGGAGGCAGGTTCATTAGCTCTTGTTTGGCTAGGAGCAGACAAAGTAGATGGCGCCACACTGGTACTTTCTACAGTAACAGGAAAAGTGGTGGTGGCTGTAGTGACCCCAGGAGAGATAGTGCAGTGAGCTGGAGACAGACTTGTGGGAACCACAGGGGTGACAACCATTATCGGTGTAGGATTGATACTGAACTTCTGTGGCCCTGACAGAGGCTGGCATGTGCTCACTGAAGGAATCTTCTGCTGCAGAGCTCCAACTTTGTTCATCACAAATTTTGTGAACACACCACCAGGTGAGGGTCGAGCAGCTGCAAATAAAAACTTGCAGGTCAAAATTTTAATAGACTTCTCTTTGCTGTTCTTCAGGCACAACAACTGTCATTTCATCATGAATTTGGGTCTCTATTCACTTAAAGAACACCCTGTAATTAACCTGAAACCTTCACGGCAGTCCTGAATATGATTTACATGTTAGAAATATGCATGCGTTCTACTGCATTTCCTCCTGGTCATACAAAAAAATTAGGTCTTGAGGTGTTATGTTCTTTATCATGAAACTATGAACATATAATCTTAATTTCAGTACAAGGAAACAAATGGCTAGGTGCAATAACAGGCTCAAACTACGTTCTAAATCTCAAATTCTTCCTGTAGTAGTTTTTTCCATCTTTCTCTTTTCACTGCTTCTTGATTTTCTGACTGTATATAAGTGTTAAACAGCCACAGAGGAAGGAGGAAGAGAGTTCTGTCCTGCCTCCTCCTTGTTGCAGTGACATCTGTGCAGCTGAGGATGGGACAAATTCGACCAACAGGAAGAAATCACTATTGGGAAGCTTCCCTTCATCCCCTGATCTCCAAGAATCAGAATACCATATCTCTATCACTCCAGATGCTTACGGAGGAGAAACAGAACCTAGATACATAGTACAACAATGCAGAGATCATTGCACAAGCCCAACTTAAGCATATATGCAATGATTGCTTCACCCATCAATGAAATGCAGCCACCTTTTTAATAGTGCATAAACACATGACACAAGTGGTTTTATCACAGGAAGAGAAAAACAACACAACCATTTACAATGCAAGGAAAATTTAGGCAGAAGGAAACAGAGCAATTCACCAAAGTTAATATTTCGCCAGGACACAGGTAACATCCTTTTCTCTTGCAAAACTTCTTCAGATATTTAGTGAAGATGGGGGAAATGTGTGGCTGGGAACTAGATTTCTTTTCGTTGTTTTTTGTTGTTGTTGCTTAAAATCATGCTAAACAGTATTTAAAAGCAAATTCATCTCTTGCCATGCTGGGTAAGCACTTCAGTACCAACTTAGATACAAGTACCAAATGCTTTTCCTGATATTCCCTCCTTTAAAAAAAAAAAAAAAAGGAAAAAGAAAAGAAAAAACTGACAAAATAAAGAAAAAAAACTTCAAGAGTGCTGACTAAGTCCAACCCTGTTTAGCTTGTGAAATCCAATGAGACTGCAGGCCACTGTAGTTATCGGCTGCACACCTGTTCTTTTGCTAATCCAGACGTCTTGTATTTCACTGCACTGCTTCATGCAGCTTTGCTGGTCACATGAGTTCCAATTCTAAGTGCAACATCATCAGAAAAACAAACTTTGAGGAACTACAGTTCGGAGCAATCCTTTCGCACTTTAAACCCTCATTTTAATTTCAATGCTTGATGAGAAGCAATCAAAAAATCATAGTAAGAAAACTCTCAAAACAAAAATTGAAGCTCGATGAGTATCTGTATCCCTTCTTCCTTGCTTCTTGAAAATATGCTCTAGTATTGTTAGTAAAATAACTAAAAGTCAACACCTCTAGTCTTATTCTGAAGTCAAAATAAAACTTTCTGCTTTAGAGAGGTTATTTATTGCAGAGGCAGCTTAGTTGGCAAGTCAGCCAAAGGCAGCAGGCACTGTTGCAAAGAAATCAACAGCAATGCTGTACACTTTGCTTTTTATTTTACCTTCACGCAATTTAAAATACAGTAATAAGTTCCAACCTACCTATCTGTCTCAGTGGTGGGATAAGAGCTTTCAGAGTCGTCACACTGGGGTTTGAAGTAGTGCTGATGGAAGATGTAGTTTTGGGAGCTGATGTTGTGGGCACCTGGACTGATGGTGTCCCAGAAGCATTGGATGCTACCTTGGAGATCACAGTACTGAGGGTTGAGATATCAAGTACTGTGGGTCGCAGCCTGCCTGTGACATAAGCAGCTAGCCGACTGGCAGGATGTAATGCCCCCATCTGTCCCAAAAGCAGTTTGGCCTGAGGATACCTTTTATCATTAACCTGAAAAAAGTGGAAAAGGGAAATTTTGTGAAAAGAATGCTAATTCACCACCTCTGGAGAGGTGTTTCATTCCACAGGACTTCGAAGCGTCCTTTTCAAAAAACAAAAACAAAGACCCACATTACAATTCAGACTGGGAACTCCTAATTTTCCTACTGCTCAGAGTAACTTCAGGCAACTCTGTTTTATCTTTGTAATACAGATATTAGATGCTACTCAAGACTCTCACACAGAACCACAGAGTCCAAAGGAACATGAGAAATCACTGAAATTAAGTAGAGGGAAGCCAGCACGCGTTTTTCCTCTCCTACGTACACTGCAGTCCTGAGTTAAGAGTGGTTTTCCAAATATGAGGACGATTTTTGATAAAATTCTCTACCCTATCGTCACCTAGCGTTACAGAAGAAAGAACACACACATATACATCGGGACAAAACCATAAGGAGTTTGCAAAAGCTTTGTCAGCTTTCTTTTCTTGTCTATACCGTATCACTAATTGACTAACTTCACATTCAGAGCTGCAGTTGTAACTGAGAGAAGAAACAAACTTTTCTGGGTATCAGGCTGTAAGCCTAGTGGTCAACAGGAAATTTCATACTAATTTGGTTGGTAGTACTGCACTCTACTTTCAGGCTGTTTGGTAATAACCTCTAAAAGCCACTTATTTTAACACACCGTAATGAAAAAGGCTTTCACTCTAAAACAGGAAGCCTGCCCCTAAGTTGCTCCTTCTGGGAGCTTCTCCTTGTGAGGGCAATGCATCTACAAAGCATTACGCAAATGAGCTCAACTCTTATTTTCTAATTCATATACCTCCAGTGCAAGTGGTGTTACTACAACCACAAAATATCCTTGGAAAAGAAGAGATCCTAGCCCTACAGCTCCTTCCAGCAATTCCTAACAAGTCGGCAGCACAAGACTGCAGAGAAATGACACGCTCTGAATTTTATGAAGTCTCTTCATCACTAACATACACGCAGAAGACAACAAGCTATTAGTCAAGACTAGAAACTAAATAAAAAGCAATTTAAAGTTTACAGTATCCTTTTAAAGTTTTGTCCCAGTGTACACACCTCCTCTGAAATTATTCTTTCTGTGGCTTCTGACAGCCACTTATTCAGAAGTGTTATCTGCCAAATGCATCTGCAGAGAGTTTTCAAAAGCTCCAAGATCTTGAGAAAGATTCTGCACTTGGGCCACCAAGACCTAAAAGGCCAAAAGACCAATCTAAATCACCAGACTTCAGACTTGGAATCAGATTTCCTGTCAAAAGGGACAAGGTTAGAGAGGCAGAAATGTCACTGGATATGAAGAAATCTTGTCTGGACAGTCAAAAGACTAGGTAGACAAATTAAAAGAGTGTTTGTTCTCCTCTTTAAGGGGTTCTAGGATACTGGATGAATCTAATCTCCACAGTAAAGGCAGAGGGACCCACCTGAATCAAGCCTGAGTGGCTCATATTAGCTTTGCGCTTGTAGACAACCAGCTTTCCTGCAGGAGAAATTCCTGCATAAAAAGGCAAGCCTTTGCCCCCATGCAACTTCTCCCGTAGCTTGTCCAATGTGTAAGCCTGAAAGAACTTTACATTTTCTGCTTTTTTGCATGACGGCACTCCACTATCGGGAGTCTCCAAGTCAGGTGACTCAGGCTTCTCATCACTGTCCTGGTAGGATGGCACTGAAATTTTCACTCTGGACGAGTAAACAGGAGGGCTGTTTGCATCCTGAGCCTTGTGTTCCGAAGCCAATTCAATAATGAGGCTACCCACTTTGAGGCACTGTGGCATGTTACTGTTGATGTGCTGTGATAGGATGGTCAATATCTTATTGCAATCTTCATTCCAGCTGCAGTCAGAGATAATCTCGATAAGTTTGGTTGGTGCACATGGAGTGGTGGGATGAACACAGGAGGCGGAGGAAGAGTCCCCCTCACTATGGGAAGACCACGAACTTTTCTCTGAGAAAGAATTGAAATAGGTTTCTGCAATACTATGGCATTTTAATCACCTGGATATTCAAACAGTTTTATTCTGCCCACCTCCACCCTTGTCTCAGCTGCAGGGCAAGTAAAAAGAACTGTTCAAAACATCACTTCCCCTTGCAGAGCTTCACAAGCAAGCAAAAATGCAAAACTAAGGTAACTGTTTCTCACAGTTAATTCTCTGTAGCCATACCATCTCAGGTTGTATCCCGTTGCATCTCACAAGCTAAACAAAGCTGGACTGTTTCAATGTGTGGATGTAACATCTCCATGCAACATCAATATGCAATGGAAAGCATCACTGATTATTCCAGAGATGGCACTTTTCTCTTGGAGTCAGAAAAGGACCAGCGTCCTATAACGCTATTTTTGACAAACAAGCCACTAGCAGAACTGTCTTTTGTGGAAGATGTTTAACAGAAGCACGACCTTTTGCTGTCATTGGAGATCCAACGTCACTTTTTGCAAAACTGTAAGGATGTTGAGCCCTGTGTCCTGGTCATTTTAATTTTGACCTACCAATTCATCAGTATTTTCAACTAGTTGTATTATTTTCCATTCCGATCCTTAAACACAGACTGCTGTTGTATACATTAAACAGTGGAAAAAAAAAAAATCAGCTCAAAAAAGGCAGCCGTATTTCATTAGTGGATGACACAATGCCTTGAGTACGTCTCATTTTAAGGACTGCAACATGATTTGGGCCATTTCAAACAGAAAGAGACAAAGATGCCTAACCTCCCTCTTTATAAGTTACAAACTCAAAGCCATATTCATACATAATGTACTGCAAAAACTCAATTCAACCTTTCAACTTGAACTAAAATAATTCAGCATCAAACAGCTCCATACAAAGTAGAGGCACTTCTTTGACCCATACAGTTCTAAGTGGAGAACACGAGGGTCTAGGATTCACAACACCACTTGTAAACTTATTAATTCTTCAGTAATTAAAAAGTAATGAGAGTAGGGAGGGAACCCTCTGATTTCCATTCCTTATTATGTAGCTAATTACCATACTTAAATACAAGTCTGCTGTATAATACAATCTTTTACTCTGAACGAGCTACTGTCACACCAATCATTTCAACCTTGGAACGATGGTAAGTACTTGGTAGTTAGCCTGCTGTATCTCCCACATGACACACAACTGATTAAGAAAACAGGAAACTGCAAGCACATCATAAGATTTTTATTGGCAATTGTAGAAACTCCCACAGCAAATGCACTTGTTTCATCAATAGTTCCTTTTTTTTAAGCCAAAAACTATCAACACACTCAATTACACTCAAGATTCAGTTCTTACCTCCACATTTTTCAGGGTCTTTGTTTATCTCACTGGTTTCTTTCTTACAAGATTCTTTCTTAGAAGACTCTTTTTTAGATAATTCTTTCTTAGAAGATTCCTTCTTTGAAGACGGAAGTCCTTGTTCATACATCTGTGGGAAGAAAAAAAACATGTACAAAATATTATCCTTGTGTATCCTCTTCCACAATAAAATCACATCACAAAATACACTAGTTCATCATGCTATCATCCATAACCATAGAAAGCATTTTAACTTTGACAGCAGTAAAACATTCATCTTCTAACAGCAATTTTAAGACTCATGCAATAATGAGTTTTGCAGCCAGGATTTTCCACAGACAAGACAATTCATATCACAGTAACAAGGAACGCTGACCATCACTGCATGCTGATTTGGGCTCTGTCGCTACATCACCATCAAATAAAAGCCAAGCCCCCATTGTATGTAGAAGTTCCTGAGGAAAAATTTTCTTCCCATTTCCACTATTTCTCCCTGTTGCAGGATACGTGCTGGACACAGAGTAAATTCTTACCTTTACAAAAGAGCTCTGTGAATCCTTTTGGTCTTTTTGTTGCTTTTTTTCCTCCTTCCCAGGCTCATATGCTCGAACCCTTGCACAAGTCATCATACTTTCAAAATACAAGTAGACAGGATCCTTGTCCTCCTCTCGAATCTACGCAAAAAAATACAACCTCTCCATTCTGGATGCGCACTACATTTATAAGATAGTTTTGCTTTCTAAAAGAATTTAATATTAATGCTATAGTAGAAAATATCAAAAGAAAGCTCTAGTACTTAAAGTTGAATCTTTCTTCTTGCCCCACCTATGGAGGTGTTCAAAGCTAGGTTGGATGGGGTCCTGGACAATCTGATCTAGCTGGTAGCAACCCCATTCATGGCAGAGGGGTTGGAAATGATCTACCAATCTCCTTTCCAATCCAAGCCACTCTGTAATATCATAGCTCAGTCTACAGATTGCTCCCAAATTAGACAGAGGAAGAAAAACAGGAAAAAAACCTACCTGTTTAAATTTTCTTCTCAACAGAGAAAGAAGACCTGAAGTGTCATTCATCATTTAATTATCTCATATATATTAAGTAGCAACTCTGACATATTTTCTTCTTTAAACCTAACTAGACTCAACCTCACTACTATTCTTCCTTTATGACTGCTATTGCTTGTGTTAGATAAAGGTGAGGTAATAGGAGAGGCCAAGACAGACTCCCACAACACTGGCAGTGAAGCCACAAACAAGAGCACAAAAGCTTCTACAACCACAGTGATCCTCTGTGTCACTATTCAGACTTTTTTCACAAGTAAGTTATTAACAAGGCTACATCCTTCAGATAGTAACTTCTACAAACACTACAGCACAAGTAATCATTTCACCCATAAACACCATATATTACTGCATTATTTAAGAGGTCATCAGCAAATCATTACTACCTTTCTCACTGCTAGAGTAAGTTCTCAACAGAAGACTAACATAGTTGAAGAGATACATGTATGTGTCAATTCATCCTAGCTTATCAACATGCCTATCATCACATTTTATCCAAAATATACAGAAGTTTTTGGCAGTGTTTGCTTTAATTTTCAGCTTAAAAAAAGAATTAACATATTCCATTTCTTACCACGGGGTTGGGTTTAGGAGTATATACTCTGCCTGTTTTTGCTCCACTGGAAGATCTATGTTTACTAGAAAGGACGACTTCGGGGTTAGGTAGGACTGTAGATTTAACTGGCTCAATAACAGATGGTGTTGGAATGTAAATAGGTTCTGGATCTATTTCACCTTCTACTTTTACCCACAATGGACAATTCCTAAGAGGCTTTTCTGGCTCTGAATCACAGATAGCTGGAAAAAAAAAAAAAAAAAACAGTAATAAATTTTAAAAGCCCAGTAATTTATACAAGTGAAAACTAATGTAGCATGGCAGTAATGGAAATTTTAGTTTGAGTCTAAAGTCTAGCCATATACCAGTAACTAATTCATACTGAATTAAGAAGATAATACTGGTATCTTTTCTTGTCTCAAATTCTAGTGAGAAGCCACCAGGGATTTGTCCACAAATGCAAGAAATGAAAATAAGAAAGATTCTATGCTAATCACTGTTTCCTAGCTGTGCTAAGATAGCAGATTAAAAAGCCACTACAGAGCTGGGGATCTTAAAAGACAGCAAACACAAATTTCAAACATCTAAAAAACATACTTAATAACACAACTACACATAAAGACTTATTTACTCCAGTGGAACACCAGATAGCATCATTTTTTACCGTAGATAAAATTACTATTAGAACAAAGCTAAAAGTTCATAGCCAATTTTTGTCATATTTCTGAACATACCTTAGGACAGGTCTAAAACTACTCTAAACTATTTCCACCAAAGTCAATGAAATATAGTCATATACAGGAACTGAAAATAAAGCTCCAGATGCTTACTTGGTAAGAGGGAAAGAGTAGTAGACAGTAAAGATTACCAACAGCAATAGCAGTAATTATCTCATATGCTTAGTCTCTGAAGATATTTAGAGGGTTCAGAGAGAATTAAAATTACCAAAAAGAAGCTAGTTATTTTAGCAAGATAAACGTCTGAATAATGCAAAAAAGCCTGTAATAGGTAAGAGTTACTAAAAGGGAGAAGGTGTGATTACCTGCCAGTCAGTTACACCAAGATAAGCGTTGCAGAGGTCTCTCACAGCTCATTCCCATTTCTGGATTTAGTAATGGGATCCCTACTAGAACCTAAAAAAATTTCCTGACAAGACAACTGATTTCAGAGAAGTTTAAGAAATTGCTTTTTACCCAGCAATACTCACTGTATTCCACCTTTTTTCTTTTCTTCTTGTCTTTATGCTTCATCTCATCTTCTTCTCCCACACCCTCTTCTTCCACATCTTCATCCTCTTGCTGTTCTTCTTGTGATCCATACAACACAAGATTTCCACGCACAGCCTTTTTCAGTATTTTCTTATGTTTTGATCCACCCTTCACCACCAGTACTTTTCTCTTCAGGCAAGTACACCCAAACATACAGTCTGGCCTGCGGCAATGGGTAGGCTGACGTTTTTCCAGTGCTAGACTGGCACATATACAACCCAGTCGACAGAAATCATTATTGCAAGGAGGTGCTCGTCGTCGTATTATTTTATGGATAGGTTTGTTTTTGAGAGAAGCCTGAAAAAGTTTTAGGTAGTAAGTAAACACTTAAAATTTTAGCAAAGTGAAATCAAGCAAATGTGAAATTGCTATTCCAAGTTCATTCAGAATTATAACTCCCTCCTACTACATCGTCTGGTTATCTACAAAAATTTGTCACATGTATGGAAAAAATACAATAGAGGAGAGTTTACATTTTAATATTCTGAGACACAATTTGAGACAGCTGAACAGCCTCTTTAAGAAGCGGGCTGTGAAGAAAGCAGAAGTTTATCATCTGACATCAAAGTTACATGACGGTTTTTGTTTTGTTCCTGGGTTTTTTTTTCAGAGTTAGCCCTACTGAAAAAAAAGAAGTGTCCAATAGTAAGGAAATGTAGTTACTGAACAGCAGCTGTATCAATTAGAACTTTTAAGGGAAATTGAGATAATTCATAATTAAATGATTCCTATCACCACGTTATTAATGCAATTAGTATTTCCACATGCTGTTAAGACAGCAGTTCTGAACTTCCAATATAAAGGCTACAACACAAAGGAAGAACATGTTTTGTGATGCTCATTAGCAGCTTCAGTCTTATTTTCTGCATCTACAGGCAGCTTCAGTAAGTATAGATAATTGAAGAAGCAACAGTACTGAAAGAAAAATATTGCTATCTACCTGAGCTGTAAGCAGGGTAGCCAGGGAGATATCTGCTCGTTCTTCTGTAATGTAGGTTCGTGGTTTGCCATCCCAGAGTGCACAGTCTTCCAAGTCCATTAGCTTTACTTGAGATTTAGACAAACCTGGTGGACGAGCTGCTTGTTGCTGTTGCGGTGTGTGGCGCAAACTTATTTGTTTTGGCAGTATGCTTTCATCCAGATTTGGCATCAGGAAACCATCTGCTTGGTTAGTCAAACAGCTACTTGAGAGAGACTTAGCAGCCTTTTCCACTGATGCTGAAAAGTTTTGTTTCTGCTTGGCAGGAAAAGGTGAAGGCAGTATAGGCTTGTAGGATGATCTTCCTCTACTGTTTGAAGATGTCTGTCTGTTTTGAGTCCTTGCCTTCCTAGAGGTAGATGACAGAGAAGCAGGCTTGAACGTGTAAGAGGTGGATGGAATTACGGTGGATTGCTTTTTCAAAACACTATCTAGTGTTCGCACATAGCTAGTGCTCTTGGTGGGAAGCTGATACACCACAGGGGAAGTGGGTGTGCTAGAAGAGAATCCCATACTCGTTTCCATCAGCTTTCCTTCATTTTCCAGGTACTCATCCAGCTTGTCACTACAGAATGCTGAGCGATTCTTCAAGGAACCTTCTGAACTGCCACCTAAATAAATGAAGAGCATTTTAACTGGCCCCTGGGAAAGCACACTGACAGGCTTTATCTTATATATAATATTTAAATCTTACTGCAATTAAAGAGTACATAGTACTTTTGAGGAAAATATAAGCATATTCATTCACAAAAAGAGAAAGTCTTCAACAGTCAGTGTTTCTGTGCAGCTTCCTTTTTTTGTCCTGAACACGTATCCTACCATGTACCTGGCAACAGCAGAATAAATCTCTAATACCCCAACACAATACAGTATTCAAGTGCAGAGAGTACAACAGAAATATTTTACCTAAATTCCAAAAAAGACCTGGCAAACTGCTGAATACTTATTTCTTTCTGAGGCAGGGCACAGTAGTTGAATATGTAGAAGTACTCACCTAACTGGAGTTAAAAATACATCCAATATAAAAGAAAATCACTTCAAAGTCTCTAGGGCAACAGAATTCTGGACTTACTATACTGCTCCCCAGCTTAAACTAAAACTGATGAACAAAAACAAAACTATTACAACTTTGATTTTCACCGAAACCTTATGTGTAAAACAGAATATGTTTTGTTGTTGATTCTGTTCATCTTATCATTTTCAGTTTTTTTTTTCCCCTCGTAAGCGCTCATTCTTGGCTGCTCATGGAAGTAGTAGCAATATTCAAGAGAGTCTCAAAACAAAAATAAATCATTAAAATACACACTATAACTGAATTGCAACATCTCTCCAAGGTTAAGACAAAGATCTTACAAATATCTGCACTCATCTCATTACTTTTGTTTTAATCTCGTTCTGTTTTTTCTACCTTCATTTCTAGAAGCACCATGAAGTTTCCCTCGCCAGCCTTTGATCTTTCTGAAATCATTTGTCTTTCCTGTTCTGGAAACAAAAGGAAATCCAGTATCTGGAAAAGAAGAAAGCTAGCCTCAGTTTATAAATCAAGATTGATTGTTACAAATGTCCTAGTGAACTGTTTATTTCTTTTCAAAGATGCATGTGACAGTTCTGTCATATAATCCATCACCTCCAAGTGATGAAGTGTAATGTAGATAAACTAACAGGGTCCTTTGTAGCTGTTTTATATATTGCTAGGCTAGGCTAGAAGCAATTGCCCTTGACACAGAGCTGGACTAGGGTGTTCTGAATTGGATCTGTCTCTTTTGTGGTGTAGACAGGTCTGAGACACAAGATCTGCCTCCTTACCAGTTCCAAAAACAGTACAGGGAGAAAACAGCAGTCAGAATACTAAAGCAAAAGAGAGACACCGGAATTAACCACCCTGTGCTTTGTTTAGCAAACATGTTCACTGTTAAAAACCAGTATTTGCCAGTAGTAGAATCAGTCACATTTTAATGAAAAATGCGTTTGTTTGGATACCAAATAAATTAATACAAGAAATAATAATTTACAATCACATTTCTTTGACAGCTTTGTAAAAAAAAAAAAATTAATAATAATACAATAAAATAGAAAACGAAATGCTCTTTAAAGTATTTTGATTACGGACTTTTCTGTTTTCAGTGCTTTCGGAAAGTTTAATATTCCTGTCCTAATGAAAAAGAACACTACCTCTGAACAGCATCAAGTCCCAAATCCCTCTGATCACTGACAATACAACGTAATACTTTCAGTCTCAGCAGAGTCATGTTCTACTCACCTGGAGAATTGGGGTTTGTTCCTGGATAGCTCCACAAAGAATAATTTGAGTAGGAGAGAGGAAGTTGCACACCCAAGTATTTCAAGTCAATGCTCATTGTTGGGTCCACAGAATTTAACTTCAATCCCACTGCAGGAAGCAATTACCAGTATCAATGCAGCAAGATGTTAAGAAGAAAAAAAAGTAAGGACGTTTATTAAAAAAAGTAAAGTTTCACATTAGATATGGACTTTTCTAGCATTCATCCATGTCTTAAGGGTTCTGAAAAAAACTTTAATAATTGTTACTTACAATGGATCTTCAACGGCTATGAATTAAAGAGTATTTTAGGGAGATGAAAATAGAAGGAAAGTAGAATGACTTGATTTTTTTTTTTTTTTTAACTGCTACTGAAGCTTCTGCAGAATTTTAGAAATCAGAATGTCAGTGTTCTATTCATTTCCACAATAAAGCCGTATTCAGTATTCAGCTCTCTCAGGATCTCTCCATGAGCTTTTTCCACCCCCCTGCCCCCTCACTGTCCTTACAGATAAGCTTAAAATTAGCTAGTCAGCCATCTTGTTGCTTTGCTATAAATCAACCCTCCTGCCTTTTTTCTATATATATATATATATATTTTTTTTTTTTTTTTAAGCAGGGAGAACATTGTATGTGATTCTATAATTCTATGGCTAAAATGAAACAAAACAGTCAGCTTTGTTGAATGTCACTGGCTTGGACACTTTACTGCTTGTTAACATCTTCCTTACCTTCCCCAAATGCTTAGTTGGAAAGGCTCACCTTAGTCACAAAAAGTGTCTTTATGAATTAGCAAATAAGGATACAGAAATAATAAGGAAAGCAAAAGCTAACAGAACTACTATTCAGCGAGTGAGAGAATATATGGCTATCCAACTCGGGTCAGTCTGGAGTAGAGAATAGTTACTTCATTAAGTTTTGGTTGGTTTTGGTTGTTGTTTTTTGTTTTTGTTTTTTTTTTTTTTCAAGAGAAACCTACAAATGCTGCTGCTGTTGCCAAAGTCTGAAAATTAGTATTAAGTATGCAAGATTTGAAATAAAAATGTATTGCTTGACAATGCTCAGAACAGCTGAAGTGGTATCTGCACATACAGCAAAAACCTTTAGTTGGTAGTAGACATTTATCTTTACAAGTAGCAAGCACAGTCACTTGATAACTGGCAGCCTAAAAACAACAGATGCAGAACAAATCTCAGATGTGGCTATTAAAAGAACACCTTTACCAAAGACAATCTAATGAGATACAATTCCCAAATCTACATGGCAAAGATGAGTACAACAAGTAAGGCAATGTAGCAGTTTGTATAAAAACACGTCAACTGCCAAATGTCAGGATGGCATCTATTTATTTTCAAAGTGATTTTAAAGGAAAGAGCACGCAGTTTACTCTTCATGACACTCTATTTGAATTATTCTGTTGCTTTCAGAACACAGCCTGAAGAGAACAAATATGTCTGTATGGACATCACTAAACATGACAGGTAAACTATCACTTCTATCAATTTCTCATCATCTCCAGCACACTGCTAAGTTCAGTTGCTGCAGTCAAATAGTAGCAAATTAAGAACTCCCTCCATAACAATTTTCTCTGAATCATGATGCCAGACAACAGTGCTTTGATTTTCAGGAATGTGACAAGGGATTCAAATTAGTTCAGGCAGAAGAGGGTCTCCTTAGCACAGCAGCACTCTAGTAGGAGCTTTCTTCCTAACATGCTGAAGCTGAATTCCCATCTTTCAGAAGCATCTTCTTCTTGCAGTCCCAATGCCTGTAAGATCTTCACAATCACCTCTTCAAATGCATTTTGCAACCCATCCTTTATCTGAATACTAGTCTCCACAGGAAGTACTGATGGCTTTCTAGCCAAGGAGAAGTACTTTTCTATATCTGATGACTAAGCACATTAACTTCACAATGCAAGCTGCGCTAGATATTCATTTTCTTAACTTCACAACTCAACAGCATTTGTAGGCTTCAGGTATCCATGAATATCAAGAGATACTTACGCTTCTCAACTACATTACACAAAACCAATCAACATTAATGCCAAAAATGCTATTTCCATTTACTATACTACACGGAGGACAAAAAAGCCTCAACCAGATGAAGTAAGCTTCAACCAGATGGCTGAACGAACATTCAAAAACATGCACTTTGCTTCTTCAAGAAAGGAAGGAGCCATGCCGCTTTACCTGTTTCGCAGCAGACTAAAGGAGATATTAGTTATGATCTCTGGCCAAGAAATTTTGAAAACAAGATCAAGAATGTTGATTAGGTTGCACCAAGCACCAGGACTTAAAGTTAAGAAAATACACAGACCTTAAACTGGCCAAGAGGCAAATCCTACAGCTTTATTCAGTACTGCCATACCATAACATTTGCTCAGTGCAACACGCAGCATTGCTAGTAGCTGACTACAAAAGATTTCATCACAATTTTTGAAATATGACAACACAGATGTGTGAGGTCATGAATGTTAGTGAGGTCTTTACAGAACAGGACAACTATTCCTGGAAAAATGTGAGAGGAAATCTGCATTTAGACATCCATGATACAACCATCAACACTGATCTTATATACCACACAGGTACTATCTAGCTGAGAGATGGGTTATCTCCTAAGATGACAGGCTGAGAAAGCTGTTTACTCACAGCCTATACAAAAGAAGGTTCCAGGAAGACCTCATCATGAGCTTCTAATACTTAATGAGGAGAGTAGGAACTGCAGAGAGGGACTTGATCGGGGAGCGCAGTGATAGCAGGTAACGGCTTTAAACTAAAAGAGGGTAGATTCAGATTAGATGTATGGAAGAAATTCCTTACTATGAGAGTGCTGAGAATTCACCACCACCAGAGAAGCTGTGGATTTGCAACACAAGCTGGGGGATGAAAGGACTGACTTTCAAAAAAGATCTCTCTCTAGTCCTCTCAAAAAAGATCTGGGGGTACCAGTGGATGGCAAGCTGGACATGAGCCAGCAACATGGAGTCCTTCATACAGAAGAGACAGACCTGTTGGAGCACACCCACAGGAGGGCCACAAAAATGATCCAAGGGATGGAGCACCTCTCCTATAAGGACAGGCTGAGAGGGCTGGGGCTGTTCAGCCTGGAGAAGAGAAGGCTGCGAGATGACCTGATAGCAGATTTTTGCTATCTAAAGGGGAGCTACAGAAAACAAGGGGACAGGGTCTTAAGCAGGGTCTGTGGTGATAGAAACAAGGAGAAACGATTTCAAGCTTATAGAGGGTAGATTTAGGTTGTATATAAGAAAAAATTATTTTACAGTGAAGGTGGTGAGGCACTGGAACATGCTGCTCAGGGAGGTGGTGGATGCCCCATCCCTGGAGATTTCCAAGGCAAAAGTGGATCAGGCCCTGGGCAATCTGATCTAGACCTGGATGTCCCTGTTCGTTGCAGGGCAGTTGGACTAGATGACCTTTTAAAGGTCCCTTCCAACTCTAGAGATTGTACTCTATTCTATACGCCATCCCTGAAAATGTACTAGGCTAGCCTGGATGGTGCTATGGACAACCTGTGCTACTGGAAGGAGTCTCTGCCAAAACAGAGGTACTGGACTAAACGACCTTTAAGGTCCCTGCCAACCCAAGCAATTCTACAACACTGAAATTGATTCTATGATTTGTGAAAATGAAAGACACAAACATCAGCTTAACACTGAAATGTAAAGGCAGCCCTTTAAATGGCTGTCAAAACTGACAGTTTTGATCTCACCACACATAGTGCACGAACCATTTGAGATAATCCATGGTTCTTCACAGCAGAAATCTGTCAGGACCAAACATAACTAGCAACAATATTTGGAGTCAAAATTCCTACAGCACTGCAGTTATACATATGAGAAATTCAGAGAACCTCAAGAACAAGAGGTATGATGTTTCAATTTTGATCAGTTCTTTCATCAGTTGCTCTGTAGCCTATGCCAAAGCCAGTCTCAGTACTGGCATCATCAAAGATTTTCAAAATCATCACTCTGTTGATAGCACTGATCTTTCTTCTACCTCATCACAAGCTAGAAGTAAAGACCCACAAGCTGGGTCTTCCTATGTGGCTAGTGAACCTGGACCTATGCCAACTCAGATAATCAGACATATGAAGAGTAGTCTAACATTTCTCCATTTCTAGATCCATCTGTCCTCTACAAGGATTAACTCATCACAAAACAGGCACAGCCTAAAGTCTCAGCATCTTCTACACAGACTACATAAAATAAAACACAAACCTTCCTATCTTGCTGTAAGAGATTCAGAAGTAACCTCTTACTTCCCTCCACCCCTTCTAGTTTGCAACATGCATGTGAAGAAACAAAAATATTGTTATTGGTTGGCTGAAACTACTTTGGAAGTCTGAAAAAAACAGAACAAAAAAAAACCAACTGAATAAAAGACCTTCGATTTTCTTGTTACTGCCACAAGTAGCAAGTAGTAAGAGGGAATCCAACCACAGTTAAAGTTTTCCATTCATATTCTCCTATTTGTACATGTAGACGTGTACATTTTTCAATAATACTTGTCTAAAAAAAGTAACCAAGAATCAGATGCCAACTGGTTTTAAACCCAGTAGGAATCTATCGATTCTGTATGATCAAGTATAATATACAACAATATAAATACTGCACACTTACCTTCCTGAAGACTAGGATGTATTACTTGTTTATGCCTCAATGTTTTCAGCTCTTCCATCAACTCCTTTTCCAGTACTTGTATTCTTGCCTGACAATCTTCTCAAAAATATAAAAAGTATAAAAGATATTTCATGCACCAAAAAATGACTTAAATATTTAATCTTCCAAGTGCCTTTTTAAATTCCCTTACCACGGGGAATATCCACTTAGAAAAAAAATCCCCAAAAATTACCTGGATCATTCGTAGTCAACAAGGGAGCCTGAAGATTCTGTGATTCTTCTCCTCCAGCTCTATCAACAGTGTGAATGTCAAGAGCTTCCTATGTACATAAAGAGCCTTGAGTAATATGCCTCAAAAAGCTGCCTTAGATGCAAACCAAGTCACATCAAATATCACTGAAATATTCAAAATACAAACTAACAAGCAAGAATGCTTTATCTTATACAGAACTCTAGATCCCATTATTTTTCCAGAAGTCATTAAGTAAGACAGTGCTATGGATTAATTTTGGGACAAGATAATGACAGAACCGAGGTGGTCACACACTTTAAAACTCAGTTTAAATGAAAATATACCTTCAGCATGTAAGTAAAAACCGGTTGAATTTAATTCAAAACAGTTTGGCTTTACCTTTGATGCAAAGGACACAAAGAGGACTCCATCAACATCTTCAAGGTCTGGCTTAACATCTGGAAGGATACTCCCAGGCCCCATAGGGCTGTTCTTGCTTGTTATCACAGGTTTCCCTATACCTTTAGCTGGCCGACCAGCCTTGGAGATTTTCAGTTTCCGTGGCCTTCCTCTTTTAGTGGTGCCTGATGACAGCGAGTTTTGACTGCTACCAGAGCCTTTCAGGGATGCAGAATTCTTCAGTACTCCAGTTTTTTTTCTTCCACAAATCTCTTTGTCTGAAACCTGACAACCTATGGAGCTCCTAAGATTGAAATTAGGTGATTTAGATAGAATCCATTGGGCCTCTTTGATTGAGGAATATTTCTGAGCCAGTTTATTTCCAGGAGACATTTTTTTCATAGGTATCTCCTCAGTTATAGCAGCTGTGTCTGAGTAAGAACCTTTGTGATTTTCAAAACAGACAGGCAAAGAATCCAGTACTGTATTCAATGCGGATTTGTCTTTCTTGCAAGAGGACAGCATGGTCTGTGGTAGCTCAGATATCTTCACTGTACTCTTTGTAACTGCACAAGGTTCTAAATAGACCACAGGCATCTTCCCACTTTCCAATTTTAACATTTTTGCCTTGGCAACACCTGAAGGACTGGAGAGCACACGCTTCCTAGGCTTGAAGTCTCCATCATTTCTATCTGCTTCACTGTATCTCCTCAGGCATTTTTGTAGGACAGGATCATCATCATCAGTGTTAGAATACTCATCAGTTTCTTCATCCGTGTCTTCCTGTTTCACACTTACTCCTTGTGTGCAAACATTTGTCTCATAGTCATAATCATCAACAGGTTCCTCTTTAATGACTACATTGAACTGTCCATTGGGGTCCAATGGGGATGCCACTCGGGAGCTGCTCTCGTAACTGCTAGCAATGGGACTGGGCAGGAAGAAAAAAAAACACAACAGATCTTTATAAAATCTCCAGCTTTGCCAAAGCATTATCATCTCCTATCATCCTTTGTTGCACATTGTAAAGAACTTCCAAAACGCTCCAAGACATGAGTTGGCTAAATAAGCTGTCGTTTACAAGCATACATTTTAAGTAGCTATCATTCAAAAACAACCAACCAAAAAACAAACAAACAAACAAACACTCCCACCATCTGCCATCATTGAAGACAATACAGCTTCTTTGTGAAAGTAGCAGCATCATTTCCTTCCCTAGTAATACTGGGATAACATTTGCAGTTTTCTTGTTTGAGGCATAACATGAACTGATGCTAAGTTTTTATGTTTTAAATGCTTAGAAGTGGACTCGGTTTACCAAATATTTAATTGTCACTTTAGTAAAAGCTACTTTGTTTGCAAACGAGAAGCTAAATAAGTGCTTAATATACTTCAGTTCAAAAGATTTAAGCAAAATTTTAATTAAATCATTCTGAAGCCACACATAAACCATTCCTTAATGAAACTGTTGTTCCAAAACAATTACAGAACGTTAATAATCTATTCAGCTGTGCACCATCTTCCACTCAGATGGAGTACTGACCTAATCAGAGTGTTACATACTACGAATTGGACATTATGGACAGTCAGTAACACTCTCAAATGATGGGCTTCTTCGAGGGACAGACATTTCAGTCAGAAAACTACAGTCAGCAGTTCTGTTAAGAACTTCAAAAACTGGCTTCTCATCATAAGAAAACACGTAAGATACAAAACAAGAACTTCAAATGTTGAATGAAACTCAGAAAGTAGCAGAAGGCCATTAGTAAGAATATTGAATGGTATTCTAATATACTCTTTGTAAGTATTATACAACATTATATATTAAAAGTATGTTAGAATATTAAAATTGTTAGCACCATGCAATTACTAAAATGTTTAAAATCAGTATTTGTGTTAATTTTTGTTAACGTTAACAATTTCAATAATGTAACAGCTTTTGTAACATCTTCATTGTATACTGATATTTTAATATGGTTTATATAGATGATATGTACAAACACAGAACTTCTTCTCTCTGTATATTTTCCCCCTGAAGAAATGGCTATTCTCAATTGAATCCCGGACTGTGATAAAGGGAGAGGAAGAAGAGGAGAAAGAGGTTGCTTCAGCCTTGTGTAGACTTAGGGCACAGTTAAAGGAGAAAGCCTGGAACACACACACCAGTCATGACTTGGAGCAGCTCATAAAGAAAGACTGTGCTGTAAAACAAGGATGCAGATTTATACACTTACAAATAAAATTCCTAGGAGGAAGACAGACACTTTCTAGAATATCTACAGGGACAGTGAGTCACCAGAATTAAGCTTGAAGAAAAAAGAGTGCCTGCTGAGGTAACAGTGGTGCTGCAGGAGAATCTTGTTTTGTCTACTGTCTTCTCCGGCCATTGAGTTTTCTATAAGCAAGTTCCTAACATTCATTTCAAGAAGAATGTCAAATGCAAGATTAAAAAGTCTTTCTTCTTCTTCAAGGAGCAAGAGAAATTCTAAGACAATATGCTTAGAGGTCCTGGGCAACTCTTAAAATTCTCTAAGATGAAGAGACAAATAAACGTCTCATTCAAATTCTACTATTTCCAATTGAAAGCCAAACAAAGTCTGGACTTTTCCAGACATCTTTCTTTACCATCTGCAAGATGCATTCCTCAAGCTAAGGAATATCATTCTGTGAGGGATTTGGACAGTACCTACCTAAATCAAAGAAGCCCTGCTGTAAAAATCAAATTCCTAGGCACAAACACCACTTTCCTCTTCCTATTACAACTATAAGCCAGATGGTGACAAGTGAGGTATCATCCACATGTGTACATAAAAAAGATCAAATATTTGTGCAAATATTTTAAATTCAAATGCAATTATCAACTTCATGGACAACAGTAACAAGTTTCTTCATAGCACTGTTCTCATTTCTTTTGCTTTTAGTTTGTGACGTGCACTACTTCCAACACAACCACAGCAACATCTTTTCCTGCATTCTCTGGGAAGGCAGATCACACAGTCTGTCCTCTCAGAATCTTCCCTCTAATCTGAGATCAGCAAGAAATGGTGAGATCACGTCTGAACTGCTTCTTTCCTTACCTGATGTGGGACAATGCCCCCCTTTTAGCAAGTTTTTTTTATTAATACTCCCATGTAACATACTACCTGGTAACTCAGATTAAACAGCAAACACAAGGAAGTAATTTTCCTGCATTTTGCCAAAATAAACCATGCAGCTGCTCACATACTGAATTTTTAGCTGCTCATTTGCCTGGATTTTTCTATGTAGATCATTTTAAAATACACTATGGAACACATGGACTCTTCTGGAATTGATCTAGAAATCTGTCGCTATCTACGATTTGAGGCTGGAGGATGATTACTACAGCACTCTTCCAAAAACCGGGGGGGGGGCGAGGGCGGAAAGAAAATCAAACTTTCAGACTAAACACAGCACTACTAAATTAGAAAAGCAGGCCTACGGGAGCATTCAAACATCTCACAGTATTTCTACTCTTGAACCAAAAAATTCAAAAGACCTTTAAAGGGAAAAGGGTACAGCAGTCTATAAGACTTAGGAACCACAATCTCTTGCTCGTGATTCCCTCCATGCTCCCAACTTTGACTGGTTGAAGGTATAAACCTCCACTTAGAAACTCCCATAATAAAATTAAAGATTTGCTTTTCTTACAATACACCTGATAAAAAGAAGCATATTTCCAAATCACTGAAGAAAAAAGACTACCTGGTATAATGAGAATATTTATTTCTGAAGTGCAGAAACAACTCAATATTCAAATTCTTCTCAGCTGCATGCACCCTCTTAGGAAATTCCATTTGCAGCAAAGGAAACCTTTCAGTCAGCAAATCTAAGCACAAGTGGGATAAATATTTCACACTATAGCAGTAGTAACTCCACCTCCCTTGGACACATTACCTGACAGCAGCAGCTCCCAGTTTCTAGCTCTTCCACAAACTTAAAGCCAGCCAAAAATCACTACCCTGTCTAGAGGCAAGCTAGTGTCCATCAGTTTATAGGTAATACTACATTCGGGGAAATAACAGTTATCAATGTGTAAATATAACACTTATTGTTTGATAAAGGAGGATACCACTCACTCAAATGCTGTCCTTGAAAGGCTGATGTGTGGCATGAAAACTCTGTAAACAGATTTGAAGGAACAACTCGGCTCATAAATAAAGAGTTCTGCCATTCCTTGGGTGAGATAATTTTTTTATTTCCAAGTACAGAATTTGGCTGTTTTGCACAGATTACAGAAGATAGAACAAAAAGCTGGACTAATTTTGAAGGTTGTTTTAGAACTGTGAGAAATATTTATTCATAAAATGATTAATATTTCCTAGCACAGAACAGAGAAAAATCCTTTAGGGACTCTCCCTATGAGCAGCTTTAAGCACACTTCAGAGGTGAATTGTCTTTGAGATGAAACTGGCATCTCATACACACTGAATCTGAAGAAACAAAGCCTGTTGACTCAAATGAGCTGCTCTTCAGTAAGGTTCTCGAGTCTCTAAAATTACTCAAAGGGGAAAAATAAAGAGTAATTCATTCTAAAACAGCCCAAAATTTACTGGGTCAGATACAATCTACACTTTCAGCACTACGGTTTTTATCCTTCGGGAAATAAAGGGAAACAGGAGAGAGGAAAAAAAAACAAAACCACAGAGAGATATTTGAACATCTCTCCAAATGATTTGCTTCAATGACACTCTTCAGGCAAAGCTAATGAACAATGTGACCACGAACAAAACTTCAAGCTTTTGCAACAGGAACTGACTCCAAAGAGAAAAAAAAAAAATCACTTTTAAGACAAAGTAAGTTTTCAAACTTCTCAGTAGCTACTTTCAGAGATGTAGTGTTTTACTTACAATCTGCAAAGTTACCTAAGCACTGATCTATAATCAGAAAAGAGTTTCTCTAGAATTTACATTTTTGGACAATCTAAGAAGTCTAGGAGACGTTCTCTCTAATACACTACTACTGGAAATTACTGCATAATCTAGGACACTCTAGATCCACAGCAACTGAAGTAGTCAGGACTAATCACAACCAGAATGTCCATTCTCAATGAATGGACAACTTTGTAATTCAAGCTTTTGCAGCTACTCAAAAGGCAAGAAGATCATTTCTCCAAGGAAAAAAAACAATCAAACAAATCTTTATCCTCTCTAAACACACCGAACATGCTACAGCCTTTGAAGCAAGCTATAATTACATTGTAAGCAACACACTTTCTTCCTTCTAGGAAGTGAGCTTGAATTTACACAGTTAACATCATCCTGATTTCCTAGTTACTTGACAAAGTAGTTACGTATAGTTAAATAATGTCTTGGCATACTCATCTACATAAGGTTGCTTTTGATACTGATTTTTTGGCAGATTAAGTACTGAAGTACTGAAAGTTGGGCTGCTTCAATCTCCCTTGACGAAGGAAAGAACTCACATAAGAAGTTACCGACAAAACAGCCACTTTTGAGTAACCACTACACATACCCAACCCAAACACACATCATCCTCACATACCCTCACTCATTCACTAATGAAAAATGAAGAAAAAGTGACAGCCTGTTGTGGTAAGAAACTCCTAAAAAAAAATGGCAACTTCTGCATGACTGAAGCATGCTCTCTTTAAAATCCTAAACAACTGAATTTAGACTTATAAATACCACAAGAGTTAAGAAGAATTCCTCAACATTTCTTTACAAACCAAGTTAAAGCAACATACAAAAACCACCACTTGTACTCCTCAGATACATTAGAAAGTTCAAACCAATAGATGACTGTCTAAAGGAAGGAAAAGTTTTCAGCAATTAGTATTCCACCATTTCAGGTCAAACAAACTTTATCCATCCATCTATCTACTAAGCATCTCATTATTTGATGCTTTACCAAATACCTCACTCAACAGGCATTTATTATAAAAACAGAATGCTAACCCACCTCTCAGTGACTTCTTGTTTTAGCTTTGGCATATCACCGGAAGGCAGGCCAGTGTCCAGGAAACCTACAAAGTCTTGTTCTGTATTAAAGGATTCTTTCTCCGGGTTCATGGCTGATGAGTTCTGACCAATGAATGAAGAATCTATTCTCCGATGTAATTCTAACACATCAACTTCAGCAGGGCAACTACGAATGCTGGCAGAGCTAAAAACATTACCTTCTTCCAGTTCAAAGTTATTGTTTTGTTTCACATCGCGCTGAGGCCGACTATTCAAGCCATCATCTCTGAATCCCTTAGCAAAAGGATTGTAATCTATTTTCAGCTGGGTAATCTGAATATTCTGGTAGGCTGTAACAGCAAAGAACTCTGTCTGTGGAAAGGTAAATGTATGGACATCTGGGCCATTGAGCTGAATGACTTCTGTGGCTTTGTCTGCAGGAACCAAGTGAAGCCGTGGTAGATAGCGGTGCATAGAATGTAAGATGATATGACCCTCCTGGTCCAGGGTATTGTTGGTAAGCTTGAGTTTGTAGAAAGATACCGGCTGGTGCATCCAGTACTGGCCAGTGGAAGGCGACTCTGGATGAATAAACACTCGTCCAAGAACGTGGGGCTCTGCCTTCCCACTGGGCTCCCACCAGCGGCCATTCCATTTGTATCGGTGATTGTCCACGGGGGAGATGTCCATGACCAGGATGTACTTCTGGCTGGCATCCAGACCTGTAATCCAGTATCGGCAGTATGGGAACATGCGCCTCCCCTGCTTCGTCAGAATCATCTCCGTGTTGCGATGGTAAAATTCATTCCACATACTGTTGTTGTCTAGGGTGACAGTGATGCCCCCTGAGACGCAGTCAGCTGGGAGGCAGGTCTTGATTTTGGGTTTTACTGGCATTAATACACCACTGGCCAGAGCGCAAGCGTCACGGTTGGCCACTAGGATTCCTTGGTCAGCTTTGCCATTTCCCTGCTGTTGTTTCAAGATAACAAAAAAGGCAGGTGCTGTACTAGACATTGTTCCACCGTCCCGGTTAGCCAGCACAATCTGCTGTTTCTCCATGATGAGCAGTTTTATAAACTCTCAAATAAAAAGCAAATTCTACACGATTCTGATAATCATCTGCATGTATTCACCATTCTGGAAAAAAAAAATAAAAATCAGTTAAAGTTCTTTAAATACATTCTCTCTCATAAGAAGGTTTTAATGTCTCTCAAGGTTGTTTTTTTTGTTTGTTTTTTATTTAAACAGTTCTCCTCTTGAAAAGTTTAAAGACAAACAGTACCATGTAAAATCAAGCACAATTAGCACATAACAAATCAAGGCTGATAGTGCACATATAACTCAGTTCTTACAGATGTGGGTTACAACACCCTTACAAATCATTTTCATTTAATGCCTTGCCATGACAGCACTTGTTGCTTTGCTTGATGCATCAAAGTCCTCTCTGTTCTGATACTGGTTTAACGCTTCAGGTCATCTACTGAAGAAACAGCATTTAGCAAAACGTGCAAAAGCTTTCAGAAGAGAGAATGGCACATTTCTCACACAAAGGAAAAAGCTGCTTCCCTCTTCTCAGAAAGAGGTCTCGGAGATCCAAAACTTCTCAAAAAATGAAAAGGAGGAGGAAAAAAACCCTCCACATTTCTGTCATGAAAAAGACTGTCCGTGCAGTTGGGATTTCTTTGGGATCTCTTCCCTCCCCATAAACCCAACTTTTTAGAAAAGTCTGTCCAAGACAGAGACAAAGAATGGAAGAAAGAAAAAGTAGTATGAATGAATAAGCTTGCCAACGAAGCAGACAATCTAGCCCTCCAAAAAGGGAAAGCAGCCAAGATAAAATGGTAGAATGGAAAGCACCAGAGCAACCTTAGCTATCTATTTTCTAAATTATCGGAATAATTAAATCTAAGCAAGGAAACATCAGTACGGTTATGATCATTGTTAAAGAAACTAAAAAAATTCCTCCACCTGCATGCACATAATTCCATTTTTGTGTGTCTACCCCACAGGTGAGTATGTAACCAACATCCTAAAAGGCAACAGTAAAAATGCCATTCTTTACACAGCTCACACATTTCTCATCGCAAAAGTTTAGAATAAGCTAAAGAGTAACTTACAAGAACACCATTCAGACATTTGTGCTTTAAATCTGATTATATATGAACATCACATTGAAAAAAAAAACTAAAACCATTTTTATAAGAAATGCATAGCTGGGGGGGAATATGAGATGAGGAATTGCCATCAGCGGGAGTTA
Organism: Chrysolophus pictus; assembly: GCA_037305975.1. Taxonomy (NCBI): domain Eukaryota; kingdom Metazoa; phylum Chordata; class Aves; order Galliformes; family Phasianidae; genus Chrysolophus; species Chrysolophus pictus. The sequence goes on along the minus strand of CM074580.1, from coordinate 25,130,987 downwards.
CCTGTGCAAAACAGCTACCACATGTCTGTGGGGCATAATTAAAAACTCAGAAGATGGGCAACACTCATCAAGCCCATGAGGAATGTTCTCAACACCAAAGGAATATAAGAGACCTACTTCGATCCTTCCAACTTCACTATTCAGAACTTCATACATAAGATAAATTGGAGAGAAAAAAATGTTCTGCACAGGTTTTGGAAACTGCAAAGTTAAAAGACCTGGATGTCACTTTTACTTGGAGAAAGAAATACTTCCCCATAGAGGACTACTTAAGAGAGTCTAAAACATAGAAGGAAGAGCCATCACAAGAAGAATGCAATCGCGTTCAAAGCTGCATGTGACTTCCCACATACTTACAGACTTCACATTACTGCAAAACTACACCAGCTTATTAAAGTGATTCTACATTTGGTAAAAGATTCACAGACATGCTTTAAGCTTGCTTCAAAAACATGCCAGCCACGTGTTCAGCCAAAATACAACATATACAAAAGACTCCTGAGTCACTGTTCCGTTTCACAGTATTTAACAACACTGCTATTTCGGTCAGTTCTGGGTGATGTAGTGCTCCCAGTATCAGGTGTGGCTGGGATGTCTGTGGTTGCGGTGCGATTATGGGCAATTACAGCAGGCAAAAGCGACGTAACTTCAATACCAGCACCATCTATTCCCAGCACAATTTCACACACACTCTTACACTCGGTCTGACACAGCAGCCACTTTCATTATAACAGGGAGCTCTGCGTACTTGTGGAAGCCCCAGTGATAACCGGCTTCAGCTATATTTCAGCCGTGCGCAGACCCGGTATTTAAAAGCAGACCTCTCATTGGTCAGCACACCGAGCAAAAACATCGAAAGCGGCTTTAAAACGTGCGGGAAGGCAAACGTGCAAAACGCAAAACCTCGCTTAGGAGACGACTCCTGTGCGAACCAGGCGAGGCCGCCGCACGCAGCGCTCCCGGGCAGGGCATTCCGCGCGCGCTTCTCGTGCCGCAGGCAGCAACGGGCGGCGAGCAGGCGGCGCGCGGCGGGACAAGGCACGGCACGGCGGGGCGCTCCAACGGCAGCGGGCACCGCACGCGCGGCGCTGCCGTTCAACGCCGCCCGCCCGCGCGTCCCGAGCGGAAGGCGGGCGCCCCGAGCGGGGCAGGTGCCGCGCGGCCGAGCACCCGTCGCCGCCGCCCCTCCTCCCCCGCGCCGGACGGCCCCCGCCGGAAGCCCCGGCACGGGAGAGGCGGCCGCCGCCGGGAGCCGCCCGCGCCTTTCCGGGAAGCGGCCGCCCGCGCGGCGGCGGCCCCGGCCGGGCACGGACCGCGGCGGGAGCGGGGCCCGCGAGGCGCCCGCGCCGCTCCTCAACGGCTCGGCGATGCGCGGACGAGGCCGGAGGGGGCGCGACGCGGCGGGCGCTCCCGAGGCGGCGACTCCCCCGCGGCGAGGCGGCCCCGAAGCGGCGCCTCGCGTCACCGCCGGGAGCGGCCCGCGCCGCACGGCTCGGCCCGGCCGGGGCGCCTCGTGGTGCGCCGGGTGTTAATTTTCGCAGTCGGGGCGGGAAGCGCGGGGGGAAGGCAGCGCGCGGAGCAGGGGCGCGGCGCGGCGAGCGCGGGGCCCGGCCGACGGCGGCGGACGGCCGCAGGGCGGTAGTTACCGTGCGGCGAGGCGCGGGCCCCCCGCTCCCTTTCTCTTCACGCGGACCGTGTGTCCGCCAGCTGGGAACAACGTGCGTGCGCACCGCGCTGACGTCATCGCGCCGCAACGCGCGCACGCGCGCCGCCCGCTCACGCCCCCCTCCCTCCCTCCCGCCTGCCCGTCACGTGCCCGCGCCGGGCCCGGCCCCGCACCGCGCTGCGCCCCGCCACGAAGCTTCTGGAACGGGCGCGGGGCCGACGTCGCCCCGCGCGCGTCTCGGCGGCGCCCGCGCTCCCCGGCGGCTTCGAAGCCCCGCTCCGTGCCGCGACCGCGGCCCCGCCCCCCGCCGCCTCCGCCCCGGGGTGCGGACGAAGCGCCCGCCCGCTCCGCTCCCCCCCGCGGGCCGCCCGGCCCCGCCTCCGGTCACGGGACCGGCCCGGGGCTCCGAGGCGGCGGGGACGCGGCCCGCGCTAGCACACGACGGCCGTGGGGCGGCGCCGGCGGGGTCCGCGCCCGGCGCGGGCAGAGGCGGCGGGGACGGCGCGCCCCGGCCTTCGGGCGGCCGCAGCCTCCCTCTCTCCTTCCTTCCCTCGGTGCTCCCCGGGAGGACGCGAGCCCCCATCCCATCCCGCAGGACGGCACACGCCCCGTCTCGCGGGAAGCTGCATGCAGGACGCATCCCTCCTCCTGCAACGGTTTAGCAGGGCAAGCCTCACGGCACCACGGGCACCTCCAGACTTCAGGCAGCCCCAGGAACCGCGGCAGGAGGGCCCGTGCGCTGCGGTACGTGGGGGAGCCTGGCAGAGTATGGAAGGTGGCTTAGCTCAGCCCTCATCTGGCACAGTTCTCTTCTCTGCGTGTGGGCAAGCGGGGCTCGACACCAACCCCAGGCTAGCAGTCCTCTGGATCGGTCAAGGAAAGTACATTTTTTAAAGCAGGTGCTTTGAGAATAAGATCGTTGAAACAATTCTAAACATTCAGAGATTACACATATAAACGGGGCATGGCTGAAGGCACACACCTGTGGGAACCCCACTAATCCTCCCCTGTCTGTCAGGATGTTTCCTTGTATATCCTCTATGGAGGGACAGATAACCAGAATGCCAGGGTGTCAGGCTCACATCAAGCTTCAGACTCCAGCAGCCCCAGCTGTGCTGTAGCTGCAGCTTCTGTAAGGACACCCTCAGTTACCCAACACAGCTGTGACACTGCTGTCAGGATGCAGAAAAATGGAAGGAATCAAGAAAGCAATCTAGTCTAAGGGCAGTCATTATAACTCAACTTGTAAACGTGTCTATTAACTGACTGGATTAGGAATCCCATCAGTATATTGAATCCCAGCTACTGTCACCAGTCCTAACGCTTTTCTCCTTCCTTTCTACAGTCTACCTACTATCCCATTTTCATCTCTCTGAATGTTTCTATCCTCCTGTCCTTCCTTCTCCACCTCAGTCTCACTCACCAGTCTTCGTGCACCCTTCTGACAGACGTGTGTAACCCTCAGCAGACTGCACACTGACACAAAGCAGCAGCAGCCTCACACACCAGAGACCACTTAGGTCGAATCACCTCAGGAGAGCAACACACAGAAGAGCCCTATTATAGGCATAACTTGGTGGTAAGCCCACCAAGCCACCTTCACATTGTTTTATCACTGTAAACCTCTCTGTTAAGCATGCCACAATTAGTTTGCTAGGTATGAAATGAGGAGTGCATCCAGCATTCCCAACACTGCAAATGAAGTTGCAGTTGTGCACCTCCCACCATGAGAGAAGATGGAATGCACAAATTGCACCTTCTGTGCAAGACCAAAGTGTGTCCAGCAAGTTGAATGGGATGGCTACCGTTGTGCAGATCTAGCTCCAAAGCAGAAGTTAACTCTCTACAGTTATCTTGATGAAACATTTGCATACCATATATTAGATCTAGCAGTTAGCAACCAAGCTGCTTATACCAATAAGAAAAGCTGCACTGAGCTGAGTAGCAGATAGGGCCACATGCATGGCCCAGCAGCACATGTTCCAGCAACAAGAAGACAAGTTGTAACAGATTGTTGATACTGCCAGGGATTTTGCTACCATTTGACCTGACTCGTGCAGTGATCCTTGCCAGGAACAGAAGTGGAATCTCTAGTTAATCAACAGAGCAAATTCACCTGTAAAAGCACAGCAGCTCTACTGCTTCCCACCAGGTTTTGAGCAGTTTATAGTTTGACCAATGAAAATGGCAGCTTTAAGGCCTCATTTGTGTTAGACACCAACTGGTAGCATAGAAATGAATTGGTCTTCACCACCTGAGTACCATCCTTCGCAATCAGCAGAGTCACTTATGGTAACTGGTAAGGTCACATTTGAAACTCTGAGGTTCACTACCAAGTAACGCCTTATATCCACCATATACCTCTTTCAGACTTATTTTCTGTTTTGCAGTCTTGAAAGCATGAATTACAGTCTTCAAAATTGTATTTCCCAACAGTATCAAGCAAACTGCACTCATTCTTCCAGTAACCCCTGCCAGCACAAAGTACCAATTCTAAGCCTACATGTTACAAGTAACAAAGATATAGAACTTTCACCAACCAGCAGACCAGAGACTGCCAGTAGAGCTGTAGTGAAAACCTGAGCTTTTCAGCCACTCCTATTGATAACCTATCTCAAAAAAGAGTACTGTAACAGACCACCAGAGAGAGGGTCCAGGCTTTGCTATGGATCCCTATCTGTGAGATCGACAATCTTAAGCAGAACGTGTAACAGCTGCAAAACTGCATAATATACAAAAGAAGTTCTGATTGCATTTATTTTTTTGTCAGCAATTATTTCTTCAGTTTGAAGATAAAGATCACATGCAATATGAGATTTCTGTCGTATGGCATACTTTCATATACAGTACATGAAAGGCACTGCTGCTGGAGCATTACTCAAGCATGAAGAAGGTTTTCGGCTCTCAAATTCACTATCTAGAAGTGACAGTAACTGAAACTGGCTAAAACAACAGCCACCCAAACCAACCGCCACGGTGTAATACACTCACAGTGGAAGGAAATAGCAGTCTTAGCCCACAAGTTTGTTAGCACTAAGACCAGGCAGCCCTGACAATTGCATGAAGTCCCAAGGTATGGCCATAAAAAAGATTTATAAAGACCTGAATATCTAGTCACGCTATAAGTAGTAAGAAGTGCCGTGCAATATGTATGCTAGAAGGGTTAAAATACAAAAAACCACTTCGTTTAGCCAATGTTCTGCCACTTGGGAGAATGATTAACACAGTATCACACCACAAGAAAGTCTGTTAATTCTCAAACTCCAAGTGGATTTAACTGCCTATACCAAGATATCTAGTCCCACTCTCCATACCATTACATGCCCTGCTGGCCTGGCAGAGTTTGGGCCTGCCAGAGCTGAATACTTGCTGTACACACTTTGCAGTACCTATAACGGCTTTGGACCCCCATGCTTAGGCAACAGATTCCAGTATTTTACACCATTTATATATAAAAGAAGTAGCATAAAATGCTCCTTTAGCTATAGTGAGAAAGTATAATTTAATGTCAAGAAGATTACTGGTATGATGGTAGAATTTAGCTTAAGTGTATGATTTAAAAAAGCAAACATTGAGAAACTGTTACATAGCACTAAAAAATAAATTTAAAAAAAAAAAAAAAAAAAAAACAGCAAGAAGTCTGCTTCTCCAGAGTCAGGTTTTCTTGATGAAAACACACCACACAGAACTCACAACTCCCAAAACAAATATGTATGACAGCTTTTAAGACATCAGATTTCAGATCAGAGCATTACTTTATACTAAAACCAACTGTACTTCTTAATATCCAGAGCCCTGAAGATTCAGCAATTGTTCAGTTGGCAACTGATGTCATCTACTCAGATTTCTGCAAGGCCTCTGACACGGTCCCACACCACATTCTTATCGCTAAAGTGGAGAGATGGGGATTTGAAGGGTGGACAATTCAGTGGATAAGGAATTGGTTGGAAGGTCTCAACCAGAGGGTTGTGGTCAACCTGTGTCCAGGTGGAGGTCCTGTGCTCTTTAATATCTTGATCAATGATACAGGTGATGGGATTGAGTGCACACTCAGCAAGTTCGCTGATGACACCAAGATGAGCAATGTGATTGATACATACAGAAGGAAGGGATGCAATTCAGAGGGACCTTGATAAACTTGAAAGGTAGGCCCTTATGAACCTCATGAGATTCAACAAAGCAAAGCGCATCCTTTTTGCACTTGGGTCAAGGTAATCTCAGACACACGTAAGAAGACTCCTTGAGTAGCACTGATGAGAAGGACTTAGGGTCCAGGCTGTTGAAAAACTCAATACAAGCCAGCAGTGTGCACCTGTGGTATGGAAGGCGTGAAGACAGGCTGAACGAACTGGGCTTGTTCAGCCTGGAAAAGGCTGTGGGGAGTCCTCATTGTGACCTTACAGTATTTAAAGGGAGCCTATAAACATGAGGGAAATCAGCTTTTTACATGGGTAGATTGTGACAGGACAAGGGGGAATGGTTGTAAACTAAAGGAAGAGAGATTTAGATTAGATGTCAGGGGGAAGTTTTTTACCAAGAGAGTGGTGAAGTGTTGGAATGGGCTGCCCAGAGTGGTGGTGGATGTCCTGACCCCAGAGGTTTTCAAGGCCAGGTTGGATGGGGCCCTGGGCAATCTGATCCTGTAGTACTTGATCTAGCAGCTGGCAACCCTGCCTAGGCAGGGAGGTTGGAACCTGCTGATTCGTGAGGTCAATTCCAACCCAAACCATTCTACAATTCCGTAGGTGCTTCATAAACCATCAGCCGTGTCCCTGCAGAAGCCCTAGTTCCTATTCTGCAGGCAAACATTCTGGAAAGGATGGAAATGCCCACTCCAACTCTCTTCCAGCAGTACTCTGCCACGCACATCACAACTTTCTGTCCCCCACTAACTCAGTGCTTTAACAGCATTAGTGATACAATGCAAAGTGCGCAATATTCACTCCTTCTCTTCTAAAGAATTATAACTTTTCAGTATATAAAGATATGTTCCCAAATACCGAAGGCAACAGAATGGAAACACACAACCCATTTATATGGGCTATGAACTACTGGTGAAGGAACTGGATGAAAAGTCAGTGTTCACTGCAAGCTACCATGGTGTTTTACCTGTACAGGTATTTATGGCATGTCATTATTTCAACATTTAAAATAATGCACTTTCATACTTAATCAAAAAGTCACTCATACGCCCTGTACTCATATATTCAATGATTGCTTTATTTTTTCCATATACTGTTACTTCAACTACTGAAATCCAAAGAAAAAAACAAGTTCTTGTGCTTTCTCCCATGTGACGATGGCCCTAAATAACACGCACAACACCATTTTGATGGACTTCAGTCCCTTTATGGACACATCATGAAGAATGTTTGTCACAAGCATAAATCTTCAGTTGAGGACGTTCTCAGCATCGTAGGAAAAAAGATGGCAAAAAAAGTCAGGAAAAGCTCTAACTTTCAGCACCGTCCTTCTCATTCAACTGTTGCTACAGCGATCCAGGGCTCTCATCCATCAAACTGTAACTGCCACAGAAATCCTGCTCCCTTTCAAAGTTACAATACGTGAGAATAACACCAATTGAAGTACCAAGCAGAAGTAATGGGTTCCAAGCTTTTCTTTAATACCTATCCTCACTTCTGCCTTGGAGACATAGCCTGGGGTCAGGCAGAACACACCACAGTAGCAGCAAGCAAGAGTCAATAGATCAGCACAACTGCACAACCACCGCTATTCGTGTAACAGCGACTGGGTCACAACCTCCGGATCTCCAGGGCTTTGGGTCGCAGTGCCGCGCAGGGCTGAGGGCAACGCACGATGCCGCGTGCTGCCAGCGGGACAGCCAGAGCGCACCAGCTTTGGAATCTTCAGAAACCAGGCGAAAAGCTCAAACTGCGTTACCGGAAGCCTCTCCGTTTGCCACACTGAAGAAACACCCGCTAATCCTCGCGCCTACCGTCCGCAAGCCGAGCTCGCTACCGTTTTCCAACCCTGTTTTAAACTTCCTATCAACAACGCCGGTAACCGCGGAGGACCGCAGAGCCCGCCCCCGCGCCCTCCAGGGAAAGCGCGCCGTTTGTTTACTCGGCGGCCCCGGGGGAAGGCCGGAAGCGCAGCGGGACGCGGAGCGGGAGGCGGAGCGCCGCCCCGCCCGGCACCAACGGCCGCCGCACGCGACGTGCCCGGGCGCACGCGCGCCGCCAACCGCTCCGCGCAGCCGTTACGCCCCGCCCCGGCGCGCGCCGCCAAGGGGCAGCGGGAGCGGCCGCGAAGCGCTACGGCCGCCGCCGCCCCCCCCGCTCCTCTCCTCCGCGATCCTCGGCGGCGCGCGGTCGGCAGATGGCAGGCGCGTCCCGCGGCCCGGCTCCGGGCGAAGGGTAGCGCCGGCCACGCCCCCACCGAGGGCCGGTCCCTGGGAGCGCGATAGCCCCGGGACGCGGCAGCCGCTCGCGGGGCCGGGCCTCCGCCGACCCCTTCCGGATGCGGAGCCGCGGGGGCCGCCCGGGGCGTATAACCCGCCCTCCCCTCGTCACGTGACCGGCGGCCGCCGTCGGCCCCCCCCCGCCGTCCGTCGGCTCCGGCCGCGACCCCGGAGGGGACGGGGCGGGAGAGGAGGGCCGGAGAGCGGCCCGAGCGCCGCCGCTCCCCTCCGCCGCCGCCCCGCGGCCCCTTCGCTTCAAACGCGGCCCTCACAGCCGAAGAGAAGCGAGCGCGCACGTGTGATTGGGCGGCCGCGCTCACGTGACGCGCGCACCTCACGCCACCTCCTCGAATAAAACTTCAAAACCGGCAGAGGGACGGAGGGGGGGAGAGCGCCCGGGCAGCGCCCCGCGGGCGGGCGGCTCCTACCTGCCTCCAGCCGCCGCTTCCAGGTGGCGCGGGGCGCCGACCGCCGGCCCGACCCGCGCGCCCCGCTCGCAGCTCCTGAGGCCTTCGCCTGCCACGCGCACCCTCCTGCCGTCTTCATTGGCCGCGGCGGCCCATCACGTGGGCCGCTCCCGTTTTTCCTTCCTCTCGCTTTCCTCCCCGCTTCCCGGCGGCGGGGCCGCCCCCGCCAGGCGGGCGGCGGCTCGGCGCGGCGCTGCCGTCCTCCGGGCGGGGGGAGAGCGCAGCCGGCGGCGACCGCGGCAAAGCAGCTTCGCGACGCCCGCCGGCAGCGCGCCGCTGATTGGTCGGCGCCGCCCGCCGACGCACTTCCGCTTTGCCCTCCGCCGGGACACGCCCTTCCCGCCCTTCCCCCGCCCTCGCGCGAGGGAAACACGCTGCTCCCGCGTGGGGAGCCGTTGGCGGGCGGCGCGCGAGGGGACGGCCGCGCAGGCGCGGGGGGGGAGGGGGCGCGGTCGCGCGGTGGGGGGAGCGCTGCCCCGCGGGCCCCCCCGCGCCTCACGCGGTCCGTCAAGGTGCTGAAGGATCGAGTGTGTAAAATGGCGGCCGAACGATCCCCTCGGGGCTCTCCTCGTCCCTCCCCTTGCGTGCCCGTTCTGAGCGGACGGCAGTCAGTCGGAGCAGAGGGAAAACGGGCGTATGCCTTCAGAAACTGGCCACGTAAAAACAGTTGCATTTCAACGGCAATAACTGCATTGAATGGCAGCCACCGCCCTCACGCTTCGATTATGCTGTTAAAATGCTTGAGTTGATCATTTAAAGTCTGCAAAATGTCAGCGTGGAGGATGCGGCTTCCTGTGCACCGAGTGAGTCAGGATCACACGGAGAATATAACGTGTGAATGCTTAATGAAATCAGCGTTATGCACACATGGGAGCCACGTTAAGATTGCTGAGACAATTGTGAAGCTGGCACTTCCTGGCTTAGCAGTGTTGATGCATCCCAAATAAAGGCTTCTTTGTCTAAGGGTGCGTTTGTGGTGGCTGCCTCCTAAGAGTGCCCCAATGTTACCTCTGTTGGGCCAAGTTACTTCTATTGGCAGGCATCGCCTCCATGTAAGCCTGCACGTTCCTAATGTATCAGAGAATCATAGAATGTACCTCTCACCAGAGCTGTGTGCTGTGAGGAATAAAGCTTTATTTCCAAAGCTCGAAGCCAGGGGTCCTCCGCTGGCTCTGAAAAGATAAGGTTGGCAGTAAGTGCTGCCCAGCTTTTATTAAATATTCCCACAAGGTTAAACAGCAGGTGATGAGGAAAGCCTGTTCCTATCTGTTGGGCTTCAGAGAGCTAGGAAAACCCCCCAGCTGCCCACTGGAGCCTCCAGCCCCTTTCCCCTGCAGCCTCCCCACATAGGTGGGTGCCTGAAGGCTGTGGAGTTCCACATGAAGCCCACGTGAGGCAAACTGTTGTCTACAGCATCTCCACACATTTTAGTCCTGGCATGGTGGTGCTCATTTGGGGCAGAACCTCTGAATGTGTCTGCAGTAGCCTTCTCCAGCTAGCTCTCTGCTGAGGCTGGTTCTCCAGGGACAGGGATCTCCCCCAGGGCCACACTGAAGGGCATCAGCCAGCATCTCATCTGCATTAACCACTGCAGCATAGGCCTCTCCAGCTGCAACAAGTCTTGCCAAGCCCGATATATTTCCAGTATATTTTCTGCAGCCTAACAAATCCTTCCCTGCCCAAATGGGGTTAAAAAAAAAAAGCATTCCCAGGAGTTGGTGTTGTTCCTTTGTTAGGCTCATGAGTGGCTTTGAGAGTAAGGGGTTAAACCTTCCTCCCACTGCCCAGACTGCAAAGGGGGGTGGTGGTGTGTGCTTTCAAGGCAGCTCCCTGAGGGCAGTTTGTTATCGCGATAGAATAAATCTAAGACCTTTTAATAAATGGGGGGTAGGAACACTTGGTGCTTGTTTCCCCAAATGCAGGTGGTTGCAGGTCCCTATATGTGGATGTGTGGGGGATCCAAGCTGGGTCTGTGTGCTGCTGCTGCCTGACGGACCGAAGAGCCAGGAGCTGCATGCAGAGCTGGCTGAAAACACTTGCTGAAAGCACTGGCCACAAAGCACTTTCCCTGCATGCATAAGCCCCAGCACCACAGTAGCTGCCGCTGCAGAGGCAACTTGCTGGGAGTCCTCCTGGCTACTGCTCTGCAAGCACCCTAGCTGCTGGCTGCTTCCAAGAATTATTCCCTTTCAAACTAGAAATGCTGATGATTCCTCAGATATGTGAAGCCTGTAGTCCTCATGCAGCTGCATCCTCACTTAAAGAAGCTCTAATCAATGTTAATCATCTAAATGGTGCTAAAAGACAAACTACATCCGTGCCCTGCAGCTTCCCCACCTGCCAGCGCTGGAGGACAGAGGCAGGCAGCAGGCAGGGCTTGGGCCAGCGCTCTGCCCCCATCCCAACCCTGAGGCACTCGCTCAAAGCCTCTGCTTGCATATGATGCATTTCACCAAGATGCACCCAGAGTAGCTGCCAGGGGCCTGGATGCCAGAGGCATCTCTGCTGCTGTTCCTGTCTCATGCTGTGGGCCTCACAGGACAACTCCCAACTGCACACCCAGAAATCTTTTCAGATTTTTCATTCCAAATGTCTGTGCAAAGCAAAATGACATCTTTGGGGTCAAATTCTCATTTTGGTTGCTTCCCGTAGAATTGCAAAACCAGTGTAACTGAGCAGAAGTTCACGGTATCCTCCCTGCAAACAGAAGTTTGGTTGGGAAGAAAACTGATGTTATCTGCGGGTTCATCCACATTGCTGTGCTTTGTCTAGTGGTTGGTGACCCACAAAGCAAGGGGGTTGAAACTAGATGATCATTATGGTTGTTTTCAACCTAGGCCATTCTATGATTCTATGATTCTATGAATTTCTGGTGAAAACAAGGCAGCTCTGTGCTTCCGCTGTGTTAGCAGCTCCAGGAGCAGAAAACCTGGGGGAAATCAGACTGTACCTTGCCCTGCTTTGCATGAGAATGAAACCTTGTCATCTTTGGGATTTTACCCACATTTTGCTAACGGTGAGCTAAGAACAACTTTTAATTTTCAGAGTTCATTCTCAGTGACAGTCTATTGTCTGCACCACTTGCAAGATATTTACCTAAAAAAGAAATCCGCTGTTTTTTTCCAATGAAATTTTAGAGCCTTCCTGGAATGAAGGCAAGCACAGATTTTCTACAGTCACAGATTTCTGATGCCAGTAAGAATTTGTCTAGAAACAGGCAAGCTGTAAAACACGATTTTGAGCTTTTGCCAGCCGTGGTCAGGCAAAATCCCATGGATGTCCACAGGGAGCTGCTCATCACCCCTGCTGAGGGACTGGCACAGAGGCTCAGTGATGCTCAGCAGCACTCCAGCACAAGCCAGCCACCCCAGAAAGCCATCTTCCTCCAGGGGCAGGCCAGGTGGGCTGGCAGGCGGCAGGCTAGGTGCTGTGTTACAGCCTGTGGTGGGTGAGCTCTGCTCTGCTGACACAGTGACTGCTAAATGCAAGAGCTAAATCCCCAAACAGGACTCCTGTGGGCCAGCCGTTGTGTGCAGTCCCAGTGCTGCAGCCCTGCAGTTATATGGGGCTCATCAGGCTGGGAATGTTTCCCTGAGTGTATGAAGGGAGAAAATGGAGAAAATCAAGCCAGGCTATTTCCTGCTATAAATAGGTCCAGCTCTTTCCGTTTGAATTTTTGCCTGATTATGCCTGCAGAAAAAAGTTGGCCCCTTGGCAGGGCAGCAATCCTGAGCAATGCAGGCGTTGGCCCACGAGACTCCATTTATAAGCAGAAAATGCAGACACCCTTTCAAGCAGTGAGGCAGGTCGCTGCCCCAGGTACGGCCCGGTGCAGCAGCCTCGATGAGATGGCACTGGCGCAGCTGTGAGCATTGGCAGACGGGCTGGCGTCAATCAGGGGGTGAGCAGTTACCGGCTGTTAGCTCCGCCAGAGATTTCCACCCCCGCAGCAGCGCCGGTGGAGACGCATGCCCGTGCTTCAGCTGCCTGCGTGTAGCCTCTGCAGTCTTACACCTCACCATCCGCAGCCCCGGGATCCCAAACTGCAGCGGGGGGAGCAAGCAAATACAAAGGGATGGTCTTAAGCTGCCCCAGCTGCTCGGTCAGTATAAATGCCGGTCTGAGCCGGGATGCCAGGATTTGACACTGTTGGTATTGGCAGCACGGCACTCGCATCACATCCTGTCCCGTCCCTTTTGTAGTAGCCCCCAGGTCTGCACCTTCCATTACCTGTGTGCTCTGCAGTCCGGGTACAGGGTGACGGGCACTGAAAGGCTGTTACGGCTCAGCCCGCATGCCTGCAAAACCCTCCTGCTTCTCCTTAGGTACCTTCGTGCAAGAGGAGGAATAAGGCAGACAGATAAACCTGGGAAACATATTGATTAGGCCTGATGTTGATGGCGGCATGCTGGCATACTTTGTTTAGCAATTTGAACCTTTGTGGGTTTTATAGCTCGTTTCAATGCAATTTATTAAGGGGAAAGCAGCAGAAGCAGCAGCAAATGACCAGGGCCCCCTGCTCCAGGCTGGCAGCACACAGGCAGCAGTGGCTGCAGCAGCGGCACACACCAGCTGCTGGCAGTGCGCTCCCACGCAGCTCGGTTAACGACAGGGTAGCGGCCAGGATCGCTGTCATACGGATTAGCTGGGAGAGCAGCAAGCTCCCCAATTTGCCGTGCTAATGGCCGTGGGCAGAGCACTGCTCTCACCTGCTCTGCAGTTTCTCTCTGCTCCCACTCTTTGTCACCTTCACTGACGTGTGTTCTCCATCGGGTCGTGCAGTATCTTATATTCACAACCAGATCGCGTCTGCATGCAAACCCTCCTTCCTCTCCACAAAGTCCTATCCCCTCACGTAGCACGCTGCCAAAACACAGCTCCTAGAAAGACTTTCTAGAAGCTCATCTAGTCCCATTAAATCCCTACTGAACACATCAGAGCTTAAAGCAACAAGTGCAACCCACTGCCCCGGGTCAGATGAATCTTCCAGCTCGATTTTAGCCCTGAAAAGAAACTGGAGGAAACTGGATCTGGGCAGCCTGGGCCAAGGAGCTGGCACTACCCAGCCCCTTGTTTCAGCTCTGTTGTTGATTTGGCATGCCTGAAGCCAGAGGGCCCCCAGGGCAATCAGTAAGCAGGGCTCCATTGTCCTGGCTTTGCCACAAGACTTCAGGACAGTGACTGGAGTCTGATTCACTATGACGCCGAGTTCCTCATCTGTGACGGAGCCCACGCGACCAAAGCCCACGTCTGTCGGTGTTCCTGGACCAAGTGATCGATTTCGACTTGGTTTCCCATGGTAACAGGGCTTCCTGATCACCGCCTGCACCTGCTGTCCCTCACAGCTTTTGTATCCTGGGTTGGGAAGGACCTGTAAAGATGACTGAGTCCAGCTCCTGGCTGCACGTAGGAGTACCTGAAATTCAAACCAAATTCAGAGCTGAGCTTTCTCAGCTCCAAAATAACCTCTACAGAAATTTCTGCTTGAGAAGAGTGGGAATTGGCAAAAGCTGGCAGCTAAGCATTAGAGAATGAATAATGCCAGCAAAATGCAATGTAAATTGGGAACAAATGCACATGCAAGTGTGTATTTTCTCTGTCCTGCAAGGCACAGTCTTTTACTCAAAATTAAATATATTTGACTCCAGTGAGTGTCTTAACTGAGTAAAGCCCGCAAAGCCTCGTTCCCCACACAGGCCAAGAAGGAAGTCCAGACATGAGGGCAGTCGTGCATCTCTCTTTGTACATTAATACAGCCAAAAAGAAGGTTACCATGAGGAAATGAGGAGGGCTTTTTAAGAAACCAGTATGGCATGACAGTGCCTGCAATCAGAACTCCTGGCACAGAGCAGCGCTGCATCCTCCAATGCCATCTTACTATTTCCTCTCCTCCTCTTCCCACAGTGACTCACCCTCTGCTGCTGCTTGTGTACCTGATCTGACCGGGCTTGTGTGCAAAAGGATTCAATCATCCTTTGAACCAGATCCAAGGGATGGCGCTGAGCACTGGAACCTCACAATACTAACCAAGTCAGCCACTCCGTGCTTCGGAAGTCACTCTCCCTGCATAGCAGATGGGGGTGAGCACTCCCTCCCACTGCTCGCCATCGCTCATCCTCCTGGTGTGAGTGTATAGGCAGAGGCCGTGCACTGTGCTGCTGGCTGATGAAAAATGAACGTGTGATGTGCATCTCTTCTTCTTAGCGAGCTGGAAACCCAAGGGCTCTTCTATGTTGCACTGGGAACATTTGACTCAGCAGCAGAGTTCCAACCACCTCCTCCAAGGCTGTCCTCCCCAGGGAGTGCAGTCAGTGGGGGGCAGGGAGAAGGAATGAGTGCAGAGGCTGCCGGCACCTAGGTGGGATGTGGCACTGCCTGCCTCCACGAAGGTCGCTGAAGGTTTTTGGCTCGGGCTGAGGCTCCCTGGGAGACAAGCCCACGTTAGCAATATACCCACCAAACAAGGAAGATCCATTCAGAGCATCCCCACAAACTCTGCCACAGATAACAGGCTGGGACTCAGACACAGTACATGTTTTATTATTTAAAAAAATGCATAAAAACTATGACATGCTTCCCAAAGTTAGAGTCTCTATGTACATCTGCGCTTCCCAGGCAGCTGCAGGGAGCATAGCCTTCTGCCCTCACTGCCAATATGTGCACTGCACAGGTTTCTGCTAACTTTTGTTAGCTATTATTTTCTCCCCTGCATTGACAGCGATCCAGCTAAATGATGAAAAAAACCCGTACTGCCCAGGGTGTAAAGTTTTGCAGTTTGTGACCAAGAAACCGTACTGGGCTTCCAGCTGTTGGGCAGCGCTGGGTAGTAGGAAATCTTACAGAAAGGACCCCTTCCCAAGCCCCAGATTGAACTTTCCCTTCCCTAGGAAGGTGCTCTCAGCAAGGGATGAAACTGGACCCAAATTTTGTAATTAGCCCCTCCCCTGGCAACAGCCAAGAATAGGGCATTGAATGATAGGGTGTCCTGATACCGAGCCTGCAGTCTATCTTGGCTCATTGGTCCCACCTTCACCAACCTGGCAAGCGACGACATTGGTGGTATTTGTGTCTGAGGAAAAGCAGTGTGGAATCCTAAGTCCTGTGATACTGCTGAGTTTTCAGCACACTGAAAATAAAACAAATGAAGATCTAGCAAATATTGAGGATAACTAGAGTAAGATGTAGCTGCACTTCCTTGTTGGGAAACACTACACAAAACAAATGCTGATTTTACATTAAAATATTAAATTATTAAAAACCACAAAAGCGCTTGCAGTTACAGTGAGTCAGACATGCTGATTGGAAAACAGAACCCAAAGAGCAAAACCATCAATTTTGCCCTGTGTGGAAGGCTGCAGTGATACGGCTCTACAATCTGATGTGGCTTTTACAGTGTGCCAGAAGACCTCCTAAATAAGACAGCCAGTGGTTCTCAAGCTTTTTCATGATAAGGACTCTCTCTTTAGAAAGAGGCTTCCCTGTTGGTTCCTTCCCCCCATCTCACACATACCTTCCCCAAAGTGACTTCAGACCTTCACCACAGCAGCTACAGCACTGGATTGTTTGAAAAAGTCAGAGGATGGTTAAAAAGAGAAAGATTAAAGAAATCCTACTTTCAAGCAAATGCTGAATCCTGCTCCTGCTGAAAGTGATGCGTGTCTGCCATTCTCTATCTAAGCAGTCTCCTTCCTCTCCTGGAGGGCAGCATTTTGCATTAATTAGCACTGCTTCCCCACACTACTGGCAAGTCCTCTCTACACAGTTTCCTCTCAATTCCTTTGAAGTTGGATTCTGTCCTCACCCATGCCAGCTGCTCTCCCTCCCTTCCCATTTGAAGGCCAGCTGCAAGGCTGGTCAGGCTGAAACCGGCACCAAACAGGAAAAAAAAAAACAAAAACAGAAAAGAGGTATGCGGGGTGGAGGGGGATGTTCCACTTTTTTTCTAATTTCATTGCTCCCTGCAAGTCTGAGTACCTTTAAAGAGCCCTGGGCAGAGGGAGCAGCGAGCGTTACTGCATGAAATGTGCCAGATATTCAATGTTGGATGAATGCATATCTGCAAATCGCAGTTTGAGAACCACTGAGGTAGGCAAGACGTCTAGGCAGCACTGTTGAGCGAACACAAGAGGAACTTCCCCCAGTGTCCTGATGACAGTGTAAATACCCACTAGTGTTTTCAGAGGTCCCGAAGTCACGCAGCCAGAATCAAAGACAACATCTACACGAGAGCGAGCACTGACTGAACAGAAGGTGCGTTCAGCTCTGCTCCAGCTGCCAGTGAGAAAGACCAGAGCAGAGGCTCTGACTGCCCACCTTGGCTTTGACCTTCTTTCTGCGGGATGTGAACAGCCTGCCACCCTACCACCTCCCTCCCCAAATCCAAGGGCATGTGAGGGCCGTGGTCCATACAAGCTGTCCGCAGCTGCAGCCCACACAGAAATGAAAGCTGCCAAAGCTGCCCAAGAGCTCCGGCCTGTGCTATTCAAAGCCATTCCAGATCCGGCATCAGAGACCCAGGTGACGCGGCACTGTGGCTGCACACATCCCGTCCCCAAGAAGCAGAGTGTCACTGCTATGTACAGACTAACAACTTTTCTCTCCTTCTGTCTCCAGCTCATACAGAAGGCTTTTGTTCTCCCCTTCCTGCCCATCTGGATGCCTTTCACCCTCGACATCATCTCCAAGGCACAAGGGGCTCATGATGTAGCGATAGTCACTTGTGACAGCAGCAGCTGCTGCCCCAGCAATGGTCTCATCACCATCCGTGTTTCCAAAAGAGGTGTGCACGGCAGGGTCACTGACAGATGACTCTTTGTCCTTCCCAATGTTGACATAGAGAGGGTCTTGGCTTAAAGAGAGTGTGGACATCCTCCCCCTAATCATTTCCAGTTGGGACCGAAGCACTCCAAAGCTTGGGCGTAGCTTGGGCTCAGGATGCCAACATCTGCACATGAGATCATAGCTGCAACACAGAAGAAGAGCATTGAGACACAACACATCTAGCCCTGCACAACCCAGCAGCAAATGCTGTGCAGTGCAGCACAGGCATCAAATGAGGGGACCTTTGCAGAGGTGAACAGAGCCAGCTCTTCACGAGCTGTCAGAAGGCTCCATCTCACCTCTGTAACGCTGAAGCTCATGCAGTTCTTCACCACTTCAAGGGTGCCTTGGGAAAGAACTGCTACCTTAAGGCCTCCAAAATCCCTAACGTAGGACATGAGTGAGTAGGTTCTGACCTTCACCAAGGCACTGGCTTCACTCAACAGAGAAAACAGAGAATGACAAAAATTCTAGCTTTGGTGTGTGATTTTTTGCATAAGATTTGCACAACTTTTTTTTAATAATGAGATTGGGTATGTCCCTGGGGGGTATTGTAAACATTTAGGGAGGCATTTATTTTTGCAATCACAATTAACAAACACCATGGGCCCTGTGTAGCTGATGGGACTTAGACAGGTTTTATGGATTTAAAATCCTTGTTTCTTCCTATTTTCAAAAGCACTTTAATCAAAATAATTAGAGAGTACCAAAAAAAAAACCCAAAACCCTGAACTTCAAGGCCTGCCTAGTGCTGGCCACAGGCCCCATCCTGCCTCGCAGGCGGTGTTTATCCTGTGGTCAAACACCAGCTGAGAGTTCTGGTTGCCTGAGGGCTGATGCAAGATGTCATCAGTACCAGCATCCACACAGAACACAGGGTGATGCCTCCAGCATGGCTGGAGAATGGCCAGAACCATCGTTCTCCTTCCTGAACATCACCCACCAAAGCCACAGCTGTGCTCCTATTTCTTCATTGTCACCAGTTCTGTGGGGAGCAGGGACAAAACACAGTGCTGGCACTGGAAAACACCATGGACAAACAACCTCAGTTAAACTTCTAAGTGGAAAAAATCTGAAGATGGCCCTCACTGGGAAATGAAGCATTTCATGATGGCCTTTACTTTGCTTTTACCTCCCTTGCTCTCTGTCAGCTTTATGAGCCTCTTGGATTTCACACTAGTTTTATAGAAAGCTTCAATGCCTCTTTTATCTCAATCCTGAATTGTGCCCCTTGCGAGTGGTTGAAATAACTATAAGTGCTCCATATAAAACAGAAACTCCCTACTCTGCAGCAACAAATTAAATACGTTCTTTTACCCCACCCTGTGAACAGCAGAAATTCATTTGAAAGAAAGGGAAAGAGCTACCAGCTGTATTGGATCAGCCCAATAGCCCACCAGGACCTTGCCGCTGCCAGCGGCCATTAGCACAAGCCGAGGATGAGCATGTAGGGAAGTGTTTTGAGCGTATCCCCATGGATCTCAATCAAAAGAGGCTCAATGGCCTCTCAAAATGAAGTTGTATATTTTTTGGTAGTTTTCTTATGCATTTTTCTTCAGTGTCTAGCAGTTCATTACATCCCTTCTCTATTTTTGGCCCTTATAGCATCTTAAAAGTTCCACAACTGGGAACCAAAGCTACTCACAGCAGTCAAGAGGCAGACATACAATGATTTTAAGAAATGGCATAACTATGTTTTCATTTAAGCTTGGGAACAGTCAAAATGAATTGCTGAGAAACAAAAGTGCACAGCTTCAGTAACAAGACACAGATTACTCCCTTACATCGAAAAAAAGGGAAAAAAAAAAGCAGGGGAAAAGGAAGGCACATGAAATATATTCCACTGTCATAGCAGGAAGAAAAGGGGAAGAAAGGGGACTTCTTGTTGTCCCTTTTACACAAAATGTACAAATTTAAAAGCCACCAAAGCCAGTGTTTGTAGATATGCCACAGGAATAAGGCAGGAGCATGGGCTGCAACACACCAACAAACTACCTGAGTGCTTCCTTTAAGTCTGGAAATGTCTGAAACCCATATCCACAACACTGTTCTGGTTTTGTTTCCACCTGCAATTTAAGGTGGGACCTTGATCTACAGAACATTATATATATTCCTGTCTCCTATCTCTCTGTCATCCTAATATTTCTATGTGAATTTTAGGTGCAATTTTGATAACTGGACCTAGGTTTGAAAGGCTCACATAGCCTCTGCAATCTTGTTTCCTTGTAATCTTGCTTCAGGCTGTACGATGAAATTCATCTCTTTTCTTAGATGCTGGCCTGAGAAGGCAGGGAGCAGTGAGCTTCTGGAGACATAGTTACAGTTTCCATACAGCCAAGAGCTTCTAGCATTGACACTGTTCAAACTCTTGAGCCAAGCTGGCTGCTTGCGGAGCTACCACAGGTTCCAGGGAGTTCTGCCAGCAGAGAGAATTTGATAGCTAACCCAGAGACTCTATAGTGAATGCTTTTGTGTGATGGAAAGTGGATGGATTCAGGTTGCAGGGTCAGCCAGCTGCCCCTGTAAGCCAAACGTTTCGTTCCTGTAAGCCAAACTTCTCAAGGAACCATGTGTCTGCAGGGAGAGGAAGTACTCACACATCTTCCAGGCACTCCGGCGGCTGCTTCAGCCTGTTCCCACTGATGAGGTAGTTGTAGATTTCTGCATTCTCAATGCCAGCGTAAGGGGTTTGTCCTCGGGTCACAATCTCCCACATGGTCACCCCGAACGCCCACTGAAAGGGAACAGCACAGAGAACCGATGAACAAAGTTCCCTGCTTATTGAGGTTACATCATGTGAGCAGCAGTGATGCTGGCCCAACTCTAGTTAGAAAACAAAATAAAATCAGATGCTGCTGATGCCAACATGTCGTCTGTTGACCTGTCCCATCCTGCAGTGGAGCAGAAGGCTCTTGGAGCTATCGCTGTCTCCCACCTACAAACTTCTCCCAGGCACCTTCTACTCATGGTTTTGAGATGTAGCATCAGCTTTGTGGTCCCCAGCTACATAAAGAGTTTGGTTTGGAGCTCACAAATTAATACATGGAGATAGATTCTCTATTATTGGAAATGTACGGGCACAAATGAAAGAGTTTAGCCACTAAGCAGGGCAATGAACAAACTGCTTATGGCTCACACTGATTTGTGCTGTACTCTGTACTGTCATACTTCTAACTTTAAATCAAAACTGGACTGTTAGGTGGAAAAAAAAAAATCTTCATAAGCAAACCCTGCCCAGTGTCTGTTGTAAACTGGCTGAACTGTGATCAGCAATCACTGAACACTGCCTGCAGTGGTTATAGCAATCACCAGGCAACACAGTAGCCAAGCTACAAGGCACTCTTGGTGTCCCATCAGAGACACGTGGGTAAATTCAAAGGCAAGTCCACAGGTTTGAAGGAGAAAACTAATGCAAAACCAGATCTGCAAAACCAGATCAGAAGGCAGAAAGGAAGAATGGATAAGGCATCAGAGCAGAAAAAAAATAACAACCACCCTACCCTGCTTTCCATCCCCAAACAAATAATAACAGAAAAAAAAAAGGAAAAAAAAAACCAAAAACCTCCCATCAAAAATTACCCCATGCCAAAGAGAAGGGAAGCAAAAATCTCAGACAAATGGGAGAAGTTATGGGGAGGAGTGTGTAAGCACTGATGTATTCATTCCATGGTTCCACCAATGTCTTCTGTATGATGGAGTGCCATTCCTGCATATGTACACGAGTGTATGCAATAGAGATTTAGATCACCTTCAGATTGCAACACAGAATAGCAAGGAAAAAGAGTGAAAGACTGTCCAAAGAATAGAAAATGAGAAGGATAGGGAGACAAGTAAAGGAAAAGATAGGGGGAAGAAGTGAAAAATGAAGGCTCAAAGGACAAGAGGAAAATGAGTAAAGGGTTCATCACTTCTGCCATAAATCACTCATAATTTACATCTTGGGTTCTGAAAGCACTCAGGGCAGAGGTGACACTGCCCCTCAAACACAGACTACCAGGTAAACTCCCTTTCCCGCCACCAGGGCCTTTCTCCACCCTCCACAATTACAGAAGGATTCCTCCACTTCTGCAGAAATACAAGCAGTCCCCAAATGCATCAGAGCAAAACTTACCACGTCGCTGTGTGTTGTGTACAGATTATCCGCCAGACTTTCCAGAGCAAGCCACTTCACTGGCAGCTTGGAAGCACAGCCCTGACGGTAGTAGTCTCCACTGTAGATTTTCTTAGAAAGCCCGAAGTCTGCAACACTCACATTCATGTTCTCATCCAGCCTATGGGAAAGTTTTAATGACTAAGAAAAGCATTCACTGGCCACCTCAGGCAATAAAAGAGGTACAACCAGGACTACTTGGGCAGGGAAGTGAGCTGTTTAGTCATCAAGTATTACCCAGAAGGATAATGACTTAATCTACTTGACAACTGATGTGAAATAATTCAGTGGTCTCTAATCACTTCCTTGAGACTAACAGAGAGATAATTAGGAATAAGGAAATAAACAAATGGCCATGCTCAGGTGCCCTGCACTGTCATCCAAAGTGAACTCAGCTACTTTATAGAGGTTCAAAGGTCAACAGTGTTTACCTGCATTGCTCACTGCTATCTCTAAGGCCCATGCCTTGTATAAGCAATCAAAAAACACAAGGTACTTGCCTAGATGCATATCACAGCTGCCGAAACTACATCTGTAAGCCATTCTCTTCAGGCCAAGTTAACGGCCTGAATTGCTCTGTCACACACTTACTTAAAGCTAGACACTTCAGTAGGTAGTACGAGTAAAGCCCATAAAGACATCATGCCTCCAGGCTGCATAAAGGATGGTGTTATGACACAGGCAGTTGGCTTCTTCTAAAGGAAGACTGTTTTTTTTTAAAATATTATAAAATAGGAAAACAATAGGAGTTCCTCAGTAGTGTCAATGCAGGCTAATTCATCATTTTTCATTATTAATTATCAGCCTCCTGTCTGTACAGCTGGACATTTAAGATGCCTTTGGAAATCTGTGTCTCACTGCAGATTTCATTGGTTGTTGTCATTTTGTTCAGAGGCAGAGTTCTGCCTGCCAGAATGGGTTGTTCCTTTCCACTCCCAGGAAAGAAACAGAGAGGAAAGAACAAAAAGGGATTTATCTTCACTTCAAAGCAGGCAAGGCAGTTTGGGGACATAACGGCAATGTGGGATCATGCAGAGTGTTCACCAGGCAATTATTTTTAAAGACATTCTCCACATTAGCCATTCTCCACCTGCTTTCCAGGAAATTCTACATTTTTTGTACTACAATAATCAAGTCTTCAAAAGAGATACAAGAAATAGAGATTTCAGACTATATTTAAAGCTTCTTTCTTTCTGACCCAGACAAACCCTTTCTCTTCTGTTAATTACATTATTATAAAGTGGAACAAATAGCCCATGCTGACACACAACATTGTAATCAACCCTCTGAAAATATATGTATGTCCAAACCAATGATGGAATAGTTTCTTCTAAATATGGTCAGTTTGAAGTTCAGCTGAAGGCTAACAGTTGCCCCCCACAGTACCACCACCACCACATACATGTACATTCATGGACAAGACTCTCCCATGCCTCCTGTCAGTTAGATGCAAGGGCCAACATCCCCCAAGAGGATCCCTCCTCACTTCTGTTGTGCAAAAGGCTTCTCATTCCTCCCTCATCCACTCCGATCTTTCTTTTCTCTAAAAGTTCATGGTTCATGGTTCACTTACATGCAGTTCCGAGCTGCAAGGTCTCTGTGTATGAAATTTTTTGAGCTCAAATACTCCATCCCACTGGCAATGTCAATCATGAACTTGAGGAGTGTCTGAACAGGCAAGTTCTGAAAGAAATAACTGAGTTATTTCAACTTTCAACCTCTTATGGCAGGATTGCAACATTTTCTACTAGCTTTCTGAGCAGGGACAGGAGGATATAGGGAAAGCAGGAGTTGGTTCTCAGTGTGCATGGGATTAAATACTTCAACATCTGATCAGAGTTTCCTCTGGTGTCAAAATCTGATCACCTGCCAATGCCTCTGCAAGACCGAACCCAAACTGATCTGAGCACATTCTCTGAAAATCCATGCCCTCCCTACAGGAATTTTACAGTAAGAAAGACTTACAAAAGGATTTTCCCCGATCCTTGACATCAGCAGAAAAGCATGAAGGTCTCCATGCTTCATGAAGGGCAGGATCACCATGGGAATTGGGAGACGACCCTTGGGACGGCTCCGTAGACTGACTCCTAGTGAATACACACACAGCAAAGGGGTTTTAGCAAACAGAGCAGGCCCAAGAGGAACCTTAGAGGTTACCATGCCCTTCTCTTTTGAAACTGCAGAGAAAATGTGCATTTTTTGGCAGGTAGGATCTAAACTCCTTTGTATGCTCTGTAGGGGTTTAAAGAACCAGAGAATTAGTTTAAATAACAGATGTTTATTGCAGGTGTATGAGGGCTGCACATATTTGTTTTCAGCACTCCAAACCTTTCTAGGCCTGGAAAGTGCAGGTGCTGCTCCCTACAGCGCAGAGGTCGCTGCACCAATTCTGCTTCTGGAGAGCAGTGCTGCTGGGCATGTGAGGCTGGGGGGGACGTTGACGGAGTGAGCAGCACTGCTGGCTTACCAATCAGCTTAGTGACATGTGGGTGGTCAAACTCCTTCATACATGCAGCCTCACGCAGGAACTCCTCGATGTCAGTGGAGGTGAAGATGTCCGCTGGAAGAAAAGGTCACTGTAAATTTTCTTCCTTGGTCCTTCAGTGAACGGCTCCAAAGGACATTACAGATAATGATCTTCAGAAGCTTGTTCTTTGTGGAGGTTTTGCACATCCTCCCAGACCTATAGCTAAATGAGCCAGTTTACAACAAGGCAGAGCCTGACACTTTCATCTGGGACAGTGGTCAGTAAGCATGCATCAGGGACATCTGATAAGCTGCTTTTTGGCAGAGGAAAGACCTGACAATTAGCAGCTCTTTTCTCAGCAATAACTTTCCTTGGAAGTCATAGAATTTGTGTGTGCATTAAAGATGTAAGAATAAATTAGCTAAAAGGACCTAAACTACAGTCTCAGGAAGAGGAGATGGCACACAGAATTAAAGAAAATGCTAAGACTGAGGAGATATCTGGAGATCCCAGCAGAGGTCACAGAGCTCAATTCACCTCTAATGAGGACAGCATGAGAGATCCATACTTCTCCATCTCTTAGCACAATTGAGTCTTGCTAGAGCTCAGATTTCTTAATAACCTCAGTCCTGGAGACCTTGGACCAAATTTCTCAGTGACACACATCAATATAAATTTGGAGAAAACCATTTATCACTGTTAGTCCAGATTTACAGAAGTATGATATACTCAAGAATTAGCCCAGCAGAATACTTCCTCCATGGTGCTGTTGAATTTAGTAAGAGTCCTTCAGTTCTGCTACAAGATCAGACTCAGACCTGCATGGGAATATTCATATTCTTTGCTTTAGGGAAGTCATTTAATATGATTCAGAAGACAGAAGTACATGATTTCCTTTCTACAGCCACGAGGAGAAAGGAAGGTCCCACTAGAGGGTAACAGTTCCCAAGTCAGATGCTTGAAGGCAGACAGTTTGACTATCCACTAAACTCCTTGCAAACTGATTAAAATGATTGTTGAGACTGGAGAAAATGTTTTAACTTACACTACTGTGGTATCAGTATACTTAGCACAAACTGGCACTCTGTGGCAGCCAATTTTAACTTCAAAGGTACTCAAGTGTGACTCTGCTTTCAGTCAATCACAGTTAATTCTGCCTTACGGGCAACAGGGCTAAAATAACATAGGTTAACACATATATAAATATATACGCGCATACTTGCTTTCACTTATATCTATTAATTGCTTTCTGTGTCACACATCTCTACCTGATGAACATTAGCTGCTCTTGTTCTGTACGCTCCTCCAGTGACTAATCGGAAGGGAGTTGGACTACTTTGCCACCTACTGCTGACTACATCATAGCGCAAAGCAGCCCTGCCTGAGCAGCATATGCCAGGTGATGTAGTGCTGCTGTTGAATCAAGCAACTGAACGAGATCCTCTGCACACTGAAGTTATGACATGCTTTTGGTTGCAATCACCACATGCTGGTTGCAATCACCTGTACAACCAGCTGAGGTAGTACAGGTTCTTCCCTGAAGAGCTTCCACTGCAAAAAGACTTGAGATGAGATGGAGAGAACACTGGTAGAGGGGCTGAGTGGGAAGCTCAGAGGGGAGTAAGGAAGATTGTCAGTAGGTATCTGATGGAGAATAGGACAGATTACATTTAATCCTTCCAAGCTCTCTTCTCTCTTAAGTACTTCAGGTAGCCCCGCTCCCGCTTACCTTTCAGCATCTTCACTGCCACTTTCTGGAAAGAGCCATCATCTAGCTTCAGTAGTGCCTCTCGAACTGACCCAAACTCTCCTGCGAAAAGACCAGAGCAGGCAGTGAGGGAACAGCTTTTAGTGAGGAAAGTATGATTCACAGCAGGGTCACACTGGAGGTCGCTGACAGGGAAGCTGAGTAAGCATAAGAAATGCAGCTACCAGCTTCATTTTTCATTCTGCAACTTGAGTCAGCAGTTTTCAGCATACTCGTGCCTAGAAGAGGTAGCACAATCAGCACACAGAGGCCACTGTGCCAGCAGTTCAGAAAGAAAAACAAGAGGGAAAGCAACCAATCCTCTACTAAGTGGACAATGCAGTCACAGTATGGGCTGGGACCTCAGGCAGACATTTCTGGGGAAATCACATCACGAGGAATGCAGCCAAGTGAAATTCTGGTCAGAGAAGGTGCCGTGAGCGGGAGCCAGTAAGTGGATGGATGGATGAGGATGCTCCCAGTGCTGACCGTTCTTGGAGGTGACAGCTGTCAGAGCTGACAACCCAGTAATGGTGCCAGCATTCAATCACTTGGGACACAATCAGGCCTTATCTCTCAAAAGTCAGGGAACAACTTGCATGAATCACTGCTGGCTAGACAAAACATACAACACCTTCTGTGTGTGTGACACATCGATTAATATAAGGAAGAGTTTACCCTTGTGTTTTCTCTAAGGGAGATGAGAGGAAATGCAAACAGTCAAATCTTCAAATTATTTGAGCCTGAAGTAGCTTTACACCCACAGCGTAACAGACTCTCTGCATTAGTTCTGGCTCTAGATTTGGTCTCCCTAATTTTGTAACTGATTACCCAATCCAAAATCTGTTTTGATGAGAGTCTCTGGTACTGAAGAAGAAGTAAAACGTGGTATTCAAGATGCATACCCCAAAACATTATCTTTCCACTGGCTTTTTACAGTGTCCTTCACTGCTGTGTGGCATGTGCTTATTTCACAATAATCAAATGCAGACCAAAGAAGAGAAGAAAGGGAAGATCTGAGCAATTTTGTATTGCTTCTGCATTGTGCAGCTCTTCTCAGCTGCAGAGTCAGCAGAACTCAAGATAACACAGCCGTGCCCTCTTCTAACCTGTATGCTGAACAGAGGTTGGGTGAGTGGAAGCTGACAATGTAAAACAGGTCTTTCCAGCTAGCATCCTTCCACCAAGCAGCCAATTTCCACTTTGTTAATTGTTGAGGGGACAAAGTGTTAGAAGGATCCCAGAAACTGGGCAAAAGCTGACACTGTTGAATTACTTAGCATTGTTCAGCCCTCTGACCTTCAGCAGGAAGGTCATCTTCCTGATCTGAAGGAGTCTTCAGAAACACATTTGTTCTGGAAGGATTGGAGCAGCATATAGCTCCCAGTGGGACAGGGTCAAGAGAATGCAATAAAACTAGTCTCGTTAAGAAAAAGGAAGCCAAACACTTCAGCTCTTTTTTGCGCGCGACTCCTGACTCACAATCCTCTCTTAGTTACTTGCTTTATTGTTACACACTTTCAGTTGAAAAGAAGGAAAGTCTGATTCAACAGCTAGGACACTAGTCTGCAATTCGGGAAATCTAAATTCAAAACCCTCTTTTGCAGAGAGTTTCTGGGCCAATTTTTTAGCTAAAGTTAGGTGAGAAGCATCCCAACTTTATTTTACCCATTCCAAATGACCTGAAAAGTTGAGAGAAGTGGTAGGTAAGCAGTAAGAATTCCAAAGGTCCTGAATATGGACAAATGCCAGCAAATTCAGTACTTGTTCCAGATATGCCTCTTTAAGAGCTCAAACTAATATCTGGAGACAAACCACTTGACATGCTAGAAATATGTGAAATTGAATCAGCGTATGTTTTGAGGCATTGGAGTGTCTGTAGTACATCATCTGCCTCTGTATTGTTGCAGCATATTTGAAGGTGTAAACTGAAGGAATTCTATAGCACCACTTTTAAAGCAGAATGAGCAGGAGAAGTTTAAATGAGTACTCCTTTGTTTAAATCTCTGAAAAAAAATCATACCCCAGTGAATCAACAGTTCAGGCAAGCTGAACATACACTGCTGTTCATAACTCTGTAGAGCCACACTGGCTTAGCCAATATCCCCTTAGTTATGCTAAACCTTCAAAATGTACTACACTAGAGGAAAGTGCCATTTAAATGCCACGTACAAACAGAAGGACAGAAAACAAGCTACTTATAATTGCTTCTCCCTACTCAGCAGTAAAAGTAACCCAAACAGACTTTTAATGTAAAGTCTTGTTCAGCTTTTGGTTCTTACCCTTGCCTAACATTCGTCCCAAGGTGAACTGCTGCTCCTGGATAAGGACATCTTTGAGTTTTGTCTTCAGCTCATCACTGATCCCTACACTCTCCACTGGAAAAAAAAAAAAAAAAAAGAGTAAAATCAGGTATACTTAAATGTTCTGTCACAACATCAAGAGTCACCTGTTTTAATTCCATCTCCAGTCTTATTTCCATAATGCAAGATCGAAAATCTGACAGAGTTCCGTCCCACATCTTCAAGTCTCACCACAGACAAGGTCAGTAACTTTTAGCCACAAGAAAACATCTTTTTCAGTGCCAAAAGCACTGAAAGGGAGAGGCTGTGATTGCACTGCCCTTAATCACACCAAGAACAACTGGAATACAGAACTATTGTGAATAACTGAGAAGACAGAATGCAAAGAGAAGGGACACTTGATGGATACTGGCTCATTTGGACTCATTTAAGTTGATGGAGCTGAACCAGCGTTCAATAGTCTCACTGGCCTTTACACTATTTTAAATACACTATAGTTCTCACAGTACCTGTCTGAATGTTCACGCTTGTAGCAAACTGAGCTTAGAGCATACTGCTAACATTGTTAAGCCTCACTCATCTGACTATTACATTGTAGTACAGTCAAAACAGTGTGAAACAGGGGCAGGGAAGTGGTGAATTTATGCTTTGCACTAAAATATAGAAAGACTGTAACTGTAATTGGCAAGTAAATGTTATTATGTAACTAAGATGGTAACAGCAACTCCTGCCTTTCACTTTTATCATCATTCACAGAATACCTAAATCTCGTTGGAAATTACTTCCCATATTCTTGATCCAAAACCATCAGTTTCAGGAAAAACAGAGAGAACAATACATGTATGAATAGTTACTCAAGTAGAATCACTGAAGTAACTGGACTTACACGTTGCTTCAATGAGCTCTGGGCCCTCCCTGTTGAAAGACCTGGCAGCTCTGAAATGGACAGCTGGATCCCCTCTGCCAACCACGCTGCCAAAGGCATGGCTAGAAAGCAGAAAAGACACACGGAGCCATGATGACACAGGCCATTCACTTCTGAAGGGTGTGACAGACAGATTGGGTGATTATACTTAAACCACAACATTTTTTTGTAAAATAATCAGTCAGAAAACCACACTGGGGGAAGAAGTAAAGATGTCTCTTAAGCAGCACTAGGAGAAACGCCCTTACCCAAATCGAGTTTCCTTTCTTCTTTTTCGAAGGAGAATAAGAGCCAGGGCAACAGCTGTGACCAGAGCTGTGAGAATGCCCAATGCCACAGGAACCCAGGACGTCCCATAAGGAGGCTGTCTCTGACCACCTAGATGATGCAGAAAACACTAGTCAGCAAACAGAAGAATGCAAACAGTAAACAGCCCATATTGGGATACATAAATATTTTGTTTTTAAATGGAAAAGCCATCTTGCTGATTTTGATATACACAGCGAATCATTGTGTGCTGGAGCTTTGCATAAACAGCTACCCAATCAGTCTAGCTGCTGGACACAGCAAGGACAGAGCACATACATGCAGCTATCAGATCCTATTCTTAGTTTTGACCACCCATAAAGTAAAGGGCACTGCTCCAGATTAAACTACTTTATGTGACATCATGACCTGCAGTCTCAAGACAAAAAAAATACTTAAAAAGGAAATTTTGCATACAATTTTCACTTTGTGCTGTTGGAGGCAGCCAGCAGAGTCTCGACCAGGCTCTGCCCAAATGCCAACCAGATAACATTTTGAGAGACAATAGCTCTTCGAGGCAATCTGATAGGGATTATTTACACCTCCCCTCCCACAAAGAGAGCCTTGGTATTGGCTGTTAACCTCTCAGTTTTGTTTGCTCCTTTTTTATTTCGTAATATCTCTCTACCAAAGAAAAGCAGGTTTTTCAAAGTGCCCTGCAAGTCAAGAAAGAAGTCAACCAGCATGCAGGTTACAAGTCTTGTCTAATATTCGCTTTCAGATTAGATACATTTTTGATTACAAACCTCTCCTCTTCACAAAGGAAATGGACACGCTGCCAATCTGAGTAAGCAACAAGGGAAGGAAGATACTGCAGCAATATGGCTATGAAGAGAAGAATATGATCTATGCCTGGCAAACAACACATAAATTAATCCAATTCCCTGAGAGATTTCTTCTCCAAATAAAATTGCCGATGACTAAATGCCGATTTGAATAGGTTTATTAAAACCTAGTATAGCCCTCGTATCTCCAATTTGTTTAAAGAACAAACAAGTACAGGTAACAGATCCCTAAGCACTTTTCATCTTCATGCTCCCTTGCTCACCTGCAACTGACAACTGTGCTTTACCAGAAGCTAAGGATGAGTCATTTCTGATGGTATAAATAATCCTATAGTGGTATATATCATGAGAGCATAAGTAAACCTGTACTTAAAAGAGGTGCTAGGATAATGGGCTGAGATTTGGATTAACCTTTGCACAGATGTTTGAAAAGGAGTGAGATATTCCAACAGGCAGAGTCCTGGCAGGCAAAAGGCTTCTGCAGTTTGTTTACTGGTTGCATTGTCAAGCCTTACCATCTACGTTTTCAAGGAAGCATTGTTAGTCTATTAAACAGGCGGGGCTTAAGGAAACAGAGCTCTGGAGAATTCTCCTCTTACAAAAAATTATCAGAGCTAGCACCTATCCATCAGCATCTTATCTTCCTTCAGTGACTCTGATTCTCTTCCCACACAGAGAGTTTTACAGGCTCTTGGTTTTACGATACCCTTTTTTGCTGAACCTTTTGACCTGGCCTTCAAGGCTGTTAATGAGGAGGGAGGGGGATCTGAAACAGAACTGCAACAATTCCCAAGCCAATCACTTGGGGCATTACCATCAAACAATCAGGGGAGAAACAGGGAACAACACTGATGTAAAAGATCCTTTCTGATAGCTAACAATAAGATTTCCTTGGCCCCACAGTGAGACAAGCCTCTCTCAGTCTATTCATCTACTCTGTCTGCTCTGGTCTGGTAGAGAGCAGGGATTTAGGTCACTTCAAGGGAGGGGTTCCTCCAAAAGGAGGACAGATGAAAACAAAACAAATCAAAGTGATTCTCCTTGTTTCTAAACTGCTAGGAGTCAGGAGCCCATCCCAGTTTATAGCAAACATGTCAAAAATAGAAATGAATGTTGAAATTCACTGCTTCTAGTGCTCTGCCCCAGATCTTGGCTTCCCCCTCTTGCCACTGAGCTAAGGAGAGTGGCTGCAGCCCAAGAACGAGATGCCTCTCCCTCCCCAGCTCTGTTGCTTTCCCATCTCTTGCTCTCTTCTCTTCTGACCAGCGTGTGCCTTAGGACTGCACAAAGCAGACGGAAGCCAGTGTTACCGGATGAGCGTAAATGAGGATTTAGAAGCCCTTTGATGATGAAAGAAGCCTTTTTATTTCTGTAGGAGGCCTTGTATTGCAAAGGTGTGCAAAAACAATCCGAGAGACCTCTCCTGCCTGTAATCATGACAATTGCAGGTAGAAAAAAATGCTATTAGGCTATTCCTTTCCTCTCTCTGCAGTAGAAGAGAGAGGTTTACACTGAAGATGCTTCTGAACATACTAAAACGTTCTTTGTTAATGGTGCACAAGATCTCTGCATAGCCAGGGTGGAGCTCTACTAGCTTGCTGTGATGACAAATATGCCTTAAAGTTTATACAAGCTTAGTCATCCCTGCTGCCGCACTGGGAGCTGGTCAGAAACCACCCTTGGCATTTCTCACTGAAAGCAACCAGTGCCAGCCTGCTATTTTAGGAAGGGAAGCAACTTATATTTTTTATCAGGCCTGCAACAAAACTGCAGTATTTCTGCAGTTCTGCTGCTCTGCTGTTTAGGGGCTATCAGCTTTTCCACAGTGAACCTTTATTTCCAGAACGTTATTACTGTGAACTGAAGCCGAGAAAACTGACAAAGGATTCAGAACAAAAATACATGCTTTCATGCACTTGGGCAAAGCATGCACTGCTCCCTGATGCTTTTTTGAAGTGGTTTGTAAATAAAAACAAGCAAACATGTTGTGTTTTTAAGATTATCTCATTCTAGCTCCCTGTAATATGCAAATCCTATACATTCCCTGGGGCTTCTTGCCAGTACTGGGCATTTTCCAAAGGGATTTTCTAGTCCTTTCAGGTGCTTTTCTCTACATTTGGGTGCCACAAAAAAGACCAACAGGAAAAACACACTGATTGAGCAGATGATCATCCTCTAGTAGAGACAGTTCTGACACTCCACCCTTCCATTTCAGCCTCATGGAGAAGGACTTGGGGGTTCTGGAGAATGAAAAGCTTGATACAAGCCATGCAAACCAGCAGTGCATGCTTGCAGCCCAGAAGGCCAACTGTTATCCTGGGCTGCACCAAAAGAAGGATGGCCATCAAGGAGAAGGAAGTGAGTGTTCCCTCTACTCTGCCCTTGTAAGAACCCATCTGGAGTACTGTGTCCAAGCCTGGGGCCTCTAGTACAGAAAGGATGTGGAGGTGTTGGAATGGGTCCAGAGGAGGGTCACAGAGATGATCAAAGGGCAGGAGCACCTCCCCTATGGAGGAAGACTAAAGACATTGGGCTTGTTTAGTTTGGAGAAGAGAAGGCTCTGGGGAATCTTCACTGAGACCTTCCAGTGCTTGGAGAGAGCTCACAAGCAGGAGGGGAACTGATGTTTTACATGGTCTGATAGTGACAGGACAAGACGGAATGACTTTAAACTGAAAGAGGGAAGATTTAGATTAGATGTTAGGAGGAAAATTTTTACTCAGATGGTGAGGCAGTGGCATAGGCTGCCCAGTGAGTCTGTGGATGTCCATCTGTGGTGGTGTCCAAGATGAGGTTGGATGGGGCCTGATCTGTTGCCTGATATAGTGGGTGGCAATTCTGCTATAGCAGGGGTTTGGAAGTGGATGACCTTTAATGTCTCTTTCAACTCAAGCCTATGGGTTCTTCTTTAAATAACTTAAGGTCTTTGATTCTACAGTGAGTGTGCTCACATAAACCATCAGTACAGTCTTCATCACAAGAACTGGGCTGCCAAAGGCCTTACTGAGATACTTGCATGTCAAAGCCACCATCAGTACACTGCTGCAGGTAGGGCTGCAGTTCTCCCCTGCTTCTCTGTTCTTTTCCCCTGCTTCAGGAGGTTCCCTCCAGGCTTCCCTGCCATTTCTAAGCCCAGAAGGATCCATGTTCATGTGATTGACCAAAAGAGACATGTGGCTTGGGAAGAAAGGAGCAGAAGTGTGTCAACAGCAGAGATTACAGATTTTGGTCTTGTTCTGTTTCCAGATCCTGTTGCAGGACAAAGTCCATCTCCTCAAACACAATTCAGACCTTATCCATACCCCAGCTTCTATTTCCAATTACTGTGAAATGCAAGCGGCAAGCAAACCAGCACTGATGACCCAACCTGTCCTTTACCTCTAGGAACGTTCTCTGTGCACACATGTTCTTTGCCCCCAGCGCACTGTTCCACAGAGTCCAATCTGTACAGCCCAGCTGCTGTAACACAACCTTCCCCTCCTACCAGTAGTTCAGCCTCTCCATGGAGTGTGCCATGCTGCCTTCATATAAACACATTCAGTAAAATCATCACAAAAAACTATGCAGATACGCTTTAAATCAGGTTCAACTTTAACAAGTCAGGAATGGCCTTAAAATAAATCTACAAGAACTTACATTAGAGAAGTTTTCTCGCATTTACTCTGCTAAATGCAAACCTAAATGAAAGATTTCAAAGCTCCAAATGCACCTTTTCTATTGCTGACTACTCTCCCCCATGTGAAGGAGTGGCATTGGACACTTACCTATGACCTCCTGGGCTTCCAGCAGGAAGAGGTCACTCCATGGTCCGCACCCAGCTGAGTTCAGCACACACACCCTGATGATTAGGTCTTTGAGAGGGTTCCACGTTGTGAGATTTGCTTTTGTTTCCTGCACAATCATCTCCCCCTGAGAGCAAATGGCAACAAGCTGTAAGATGCCCGAAAAGGGAGCTAAAATGTCTAAACCAAACCATTACTGTGTACTTCGTTGGTGCTACAAGGGCAAGGAACTGTGACTCCTGCTCTAGTCTCAGATTCACCACTAACTTGGGATGTCACCTTGGGTTTCTCTTCTCAAAAATCACTAACAGCTTCCCAGGGTGTAGGGAAGATAGAAAGTTTAATGATTTACTTCTAGGAGATCCTTCTATGAAAGTTCCCATATAATTTTTTTTTTTCTCACTAAAAGACACAATTGCTTCATCTGTTTTAGACACAAAGATGCACCAACACACTGCAAGGTATCCGACAATTTTAATCCAAAGGAGGAATCTTGTCTGCTTTAATTTATTGGTCAAATCTCAAATTGCTTCTGAATTTCATGGCAGTTTCCACTTAGGAAGATGAAACCAACAAAACTGCAGCAATTTTAGGGACCTTCTTATACATCATTTGCAGCAAAGCCACATGAAGTTTCCACTACTGACACAATGTAAACTCAATGGGAATTCACAATATTATCATTCAGAATGTCAGTGATGCTGGCCTAGTACAAAATGGGTCATGAAAGAAAGGAAATAAGTCTCTCTTGCTGCCTGTTATTACAAGCTTGTTCATCATTAATAGGTGCTGGTGAAATGTATATTAAGGAGTGAGAAATCATAAGAAATGCTGTGAACTTCAAAGGCAGATACCTGGGGAAGGTCAACACTGAGAGTCAAATGAAAGGGCTTCTACCCTGACAGGGTCCTTTCAACTCCCCACATATTGTAAATTAATCTGCAATCTTTTTGTCGTTTACTATGTAACTCGTCCACTTGTTAAGTACACTCTGCTGCTAGGATTTGAAAAACAAGTTCTGCCACAGGAAAGAGATCCTGCACTCTGAGCTGCTTTTGGGACAGAACTGGAAAGGGATAGGGATAAACCAAATCCCTCTCTGTAGTCCTTGTTGCACAAGGAATATCAGGGAACTGGTTTATCTACACGTGAGCGTTCACGAAAGGAATTTCACATTAACTGGGTCCAAATACTGAGGCAGCATCATCATTTGCTGCAAATCAGAACGGATCCATTTACACAAGAGCAATGTCAGCCATCTAACCCCTCATCTGGGTAAAAGATGAGGGACCCTCATGCCCAGAAATGTAATCTGACCGTTCTCCAACTCTGTTCACGATGACTCAGCTCCCCCTGGATGTTACCTGAGTCACGTTATCCTGGATCCACTCCAACCTGTATCCCAGGACATTCTCTTTCAGCACATCTGGAGCCACGCCTTCCCACTCCAAAACCAAACCAGGATCCCTTTGGATCACATGGATATTTTGTGGGGTGCTGCTTGGAGCTGAAGGCAGAAGACAGAATACAATTACTGCGCAGAAAAATCAGGCCCTACCCACACTGACAGTCACTGAAAAGACAGACTGACCCCCTTTCCTGACATCAGCCAGAAGAGAGCGTGAGGGCAGAAACCAATCCTGCAAGCCACCAACCACTATGTTGGTTTCAAGTAGAGAAGATAAGATCAGTCAACGTCCCTTGCTTTTCTCTGAAACCTAAGGACCTCAGGGAGCATGCAGGAGCACTGTGGCAGGATCAGTTTGTTTCTCATGCATCATAGTTGTTACCCACACTGGATTATGTATTAACGTTTTGTTAGGAGATCCTCAGAGCAGACAAGCAATCTGACAGCATAACCTCTCTTGTGCTTAGGAACAAGAAAGAAGTCCAAAGAAGTTTATCCCCATCTCTTTTTCAGCTTCAGAACCACCTTGCAAACTCATTGTTATTTGCTTACCAAGCTCCAGCGTCTGGAAGTAAACCCTCTCTGTGAAAGGGGAGCTGCCCATCTCATTGCTGCACTGCACGCGAACGCTGTAGTTGGTGGAGTGCTTCAGGCCCTGCACGCCATAGGCAAAGGGGGGAACTGGGACAACTTCAGTGGAGACCTCCTGGCCATCTGGGGACTCAGCGACCTGTGCCAAGCATGAAACAGAGAGGTGTTTTACTATGTGAAAAACAGGTCCATAGGGGTATAGATAAGGTATCAGCTGTGTGGAAAGGGAGTTGTCAAATAAGAACCATGAGCAATGCTTTATTTGCTTAAATGACATCACACCCTTATCTTTGGCAATACAGTGACTTTACATCAGTTGAAAATTTGGTTCCACATACTTAAAAACACATCCTTACCTACGTTAAAAATTCTACACTTGATTATCATTTCCTCTAAAGAAAATGGAGCGTGCCTGTCGCTTGGAGTGCTTCTTGCTTTTGAGGCTTGTCTAAGTTTGGGCAGTGAGCGTGGTTAGATCAACTTCCCTTTCCCTGTAGCCTCACACCACCCCTAACTCAGCTTCTTTTTCAGAAGCACACGGTCTTTCTGTCTGGCAGCGGATTAGAGGCTTGGCAGACACCAATGGCTTGATTCAGCTGAACTGTTTCAAACCAAATTGAAAATAAACTTTTTATCACTCCTGCAACTCTCCTCTTCCCCGCCTTCTCCCTCGAGATCTCAACTCCTACGCAACAGGGATTTTAATTCCAATCTGACAGCACTGCGTGCTTTTAATGCACAGGCAGCTTCAATGTTCCCACTTGCTTTGTACTGACAATAGCAGAGATCTCTGTGTAGCACCCAGGCTCAGCCCATCTCTCTTTCCAAGCACATACGAAGTAGCAGAGCTAGGAGTAAAGGCAAGCTGTATGACAAAAGTGAGACACTTGTGAGACTCTGCATTCTCTAAGACTATAGCAATCTTCCTCCCTGCTCATTCCCACATGCACTTTTGGCCCAATGATTTATCTGTCTGAGAAAAAGAAGGTTCTCAAATTTCCGTAATAAAAAAGCATATTGTCATCATTATCAGTGTCCTCCAAAGCAGGGAAAAAACAATCAGACCTTTGTGCAAAACCCCTCATGCTGACGGTGCATCTCTGTCCATTACTCTGAAGAGCAGGGGTCTCACACCTGCCCCCCCTTTATTCCCTGCTAACAGTGCATGAACACAGTGATTTCCTGCCCCATCCCTGGCAGAAGTGACCTGCCCACCTTAGCAGGGGGCTTGTGGGACACCCGCTGCTAGGCTGCGGTGCCAGAGCACAGGGCCAAGTGCCCCTCCTTCTCCTGCATGGCTCCAGCAGAGGACAATCGCTCCCTCACTGTGAGCCAGGAGCGTGCACATTCTCACACGGGAATGTGGGTCACTGGCTCTCACAAAACCAGAGCCCTCGGAGCAGGAGGAAAGACAAACTGTGGCATTCCTGCTGTCAAAGCCCACGAGAAGAAAGGCAGCTTTCTCTAGCCAAGATGACTGCCAGGCAGGTTAACCTGCTCCCAGATCCAGATGCAGCAACTTTGTCCTCAGAAGAGGAAGAGTTTGCAAGGCACAGAAGAGGGTGACAGACTGCTGAGCAGGCAGAACC
Organism: Chrysolophus pictus; assembly: GCA_037305975.1. Classification (NCBI taxonomy): domain Eukaryota; kingdom Metazoa; phylum Chordata; class Aves; order Galliformes; family Phasianidae; genus Chrysolophus; species Chrysolophus pictus. Next base: position 25,093,560 of record CM074580.1, on the reverse strand, counting down.
TGAGTCGCAATGCTTGGCCTCTTTTCCTCATGTCCTTGTTCCCTCACTCCTTGCCAAAAGTGCAAGAGGAACAAACCTCAGAGTGATTAGAATTGCTGAAGCCAATGAGCATGCAACCCAGAGAAAATGGGCTGCTCCAACTGGAGCTCACTCAGCTTTGTGAAGAAGGAAGAAAGCCATTTTCAGCTCTGAATGAAAACAGAAGCAGCAACAAAAAACACAGACCAGGGCCAGCTATATTCAGGCATTCCCTCTGCCAGGCAGCCAAATCAGGATGATGGTTTCTTTTACTTGCGAACAGGAATAAACATTAGAGTATGAGACCTCTGGTTTCCTTCCCACCTCCCAAATAAAAGAGCTCTGCAAGGAAATTAGTGAGGCTGCTTACAGTATACCTTGTGCTTGTAATTCTTCCTCCTCTGCATAGTTGGCAACATCCCACAGACATTCCTCTGCAGCTCCTATTAGTGCTGTAATCAGGTGGGAAATGCAAAGGTGCTCCCCATCCACACCCACAGATGAGCCCACGGGGAGCTGCGCTGTTTGCTCCAGGAATTGCTGTTTCTCCTGGATGCTTGGCTGCTGTTTAATCTAATCTTACAGTAAGTGCATATGCTGGAAACCAACTCTGCCTGAAGTTGGACTCCTACCATTGTTTCCAGGAATTTAAAGACAGGATCCCGTTTTTCAGAGATCTTGAGTGCTGAGCACAAGCTGGAGCTCAAGGATACCATCACCCCTGATGCTTTGGGTAGAACTGGTCTTTTACAGCAGAAAGCGAAATAAGATTTAGAGGCAGGGCTTAAAATTACTCTAAACCACACTATGATTTTATGAAAACATGCAAACATGCTTGACTTCATCTAAAAAAGCCCAACTCGTCACCTTCCACCATCATCCCCACTTCTCCTGTACCACCCTATGCCCTGCAAACTCCTCAGGCAGATGGCTGTGGCAAGTCTCACTCTTCATGTAGAAAACCCAGAGCTGTTGACATTAGAGGAGACAACCAGAGCTGTCAACAGGACAATTCGTACCTGAAGAGTGCAAGAATGGAGGGGAGCACGGCCGTCAAACCCGGGCACCCAGACCACACTGGCATTGCTGCTGGTGACCTGGCTCACCATCACGTTGAGGGGTGGCAGAGGCATGGCTGGAAAGGAAACAAAGAGACTTTTCAGCATCTACAGATTTGAGCAGGTATTCACATGGAAATGCGTAGAGCCTTGAGGCTAGAAATTATGCAATGAAATTGCAGACAGAAATGGTACAATATCATATCTTTAGAGTGTTCCTGACTGTGGTGAATGAAACGATTACCTTAACATTGAACAAGCTATCCATATCCATTCTTTACAAGTGCAGCAAACTCACTGGATGCACACTGCCAGCTTACTCTTCGGTAGCAGTGCAGCAGGTGATGCCCTCACCTGCATTATTCAGTCCCCTCTCCTGCCCCCTCCACTGCAAAATGTGACCCAGCCCAGTCTGTGGGCCTGCAATGTGAACAAATCAGGGCTTTAAAATCCCTCTCCCAGTTCAGTCTGGCCTCAAAGCAGCTCCGCTAGCACCAACTGGAGGGGAGCACTGTACAACCGTACTCCAGTTCCCCACAGTTGGGCTGCGGCAGCACCTGGAACAGAGTCTGGGTGGAACCCTGCTCCTTAAGCTCTGGGGTTAATAAACTCCAAGGCACTCTCTGTTTTATAGAGGCAATTTGAGGCAAACAGAGTGCTATTACGTGGCTAATGCTGCACTACAAATTAATGGCAGAGCCAAAAACAGAAATCAGGATTCCCAGACAGGCATTTAATCAGGCGTTCGTGCTTCCTACATCACAGAGCAGCGCTACAGCATCGCTTCTGCACTCGCTCTGACCAAATACCTCCGTCACCACAAGAGCCTCCAGGCTCTCCTTCTGACACATTCCTCCCAACTCTTTTTCACTTCTGAGCCTCTGTTTTAATTTAGACACCTCAGTCCTGAAAAACAACCGGTTTCACAGACACCAATCTCTCCCTGACCTTATGTTCCTTTCAAAATCATACGCTGCCACACTGAAAATTTTTTTTCTATTGCATCTCAACAGATTATACCCTCAGAAGTTCTCTTTCAAAAATCTAAGGTCCTCAGGACAAGGTTCAACCTAGAGACCATATTTTCCACCTCTCTTGGGCTACATTCAGTGAAAAGAGGCAGTGGAGAATCACAAAGCAGGAGTCTTCCATCTGCAATGCCCGCTCTGGCAGAGCTCCTCATCTCACCATTCTGCTACCAGCAACACCATGGGGCCACCACACAGGACAGCAGATCTGGGGGAGAGGATGAGGCAGGGAACAGATGGTGCCACAGATTAACCCTATAAAGCCTTCACTGTCCTGTAACTTGTGACCAGGAAGGGGGGGCTGCCACCCGGATGGAACAGTGCACATGTGTGTGCATGCACACGTGTCGTAGGAAGAGCAGAGGGCTGGGATGGGCAATGCATTCTCTGGGAGTTAACTTACGACTTCCCAGTGTCTTGCTTTCTTTCCCTTTTGATCTTGGTATTCAGGTCCATAAGGAGAAAAAAGGCTGTCTTTTTGCTTGCTTGGGTATCACCGAAACACTGCCCTCAAGTCTTTTGCAAACACAGAGGCTCAAGGCAGAACTTATCACTGTCTACAGCTGCCTGAAAGGAGGTTGTAGCGAGGTGGAGGTCAGCCTCTCCCCCCAGGTAACAGCAATAGGATGAGGCAACAGCCTTAAGTTGTGCTAGGGGAGGTTCAGGTTGAATATTAGGAAACATTTCTTCTCAGAAGAGGCGATAAGACACCAGAATGGGCTTCCTAGGGAGGTGATGGAGTCATCATCCCTGGAGGTGTTCAAGAAATGTGTGGATGTGGCACTAAGGGACACGGTTAGTGGGCATGGTGGGCTGATGGTTGGACTGAATGACCCTAGAGGTCTTTTCCAACCTTAATGATTCTATGATAACTTTTGGGTTCGCAGTATTATTTTCAATCCTGGACTGTGGGCCTGAAGGAGACATGAACTATATTAGCAGTATCAATAATGAGCTGTAAACACACCTACACTGTGAAGCTGAAGAGGGTCAGCTTGCTTGCTCCTTACCCTAATTCTACAGCATGCATGAGGGACAGATGCACTTCCCCATCACATGCTAAACAAAAAGCAGTGGCTGTGGTCATACTGTGAAATGCATTATATGACCCTAGAAGTCTTAGCTGCACACATGAGAGCAAAGGCAGCCGAAAACAGCAGCTTAAGTGTTAAGATTATGTGAGTTAACTTCCCCTGTGTTTGCAGAGTGCCTGAAACAATGGGGCTTTGTGCACTGCTGGGGACTGTGGGCTACAATAACAGTAATTTTCTGCTTGGAGTAGACAAGCACATTGTGGGCACTACCGAGAATAGATAATGAACAACAGTAGCAAAGAGGAAGAAATGTTAGCAGTTTGTCAATGCCCTAGTAAAAATATTTGCCACTGGAAACACAGAAGAAACAAATGGTTTAATAAATTGTAGAAAGACTTCAGAGTCCTCATTAGCAGATGGATCTGTGCAAGAGAGAAAGGCCTTGACCATACATATACAGACAACTGCTCCCAGGAGTAGTATCTTTCAAGTCCACATGTTTATAGGATCAAGGACTAAATGAACCTTATCTGGGCCAGTTCCTTTTCCTGCTGATGCCCTTGTTAGGAAGCTCTGCTTGAATTTTGACAGGGTTTGTTCCAGATCTTCCAACGCTCTTTAGAAGTGCCTCATCCCTTCCCTAGGTTTATAACTTCTCTTTTAGATAGATCTTTGAGGCATTACATTTAGAACTATACAACTACAGCTCTGGATTTGACATTTAAAACCTCTTTCTGTCTCTTCAGAAGAAAGACGTCACATTCTGGCGTATCATCTGCCATACCACTGAAACTCACTTTCCTCAGCTCAGAAGTGCGCACACAGGTATATGCCTTCACAAATAAGTGGTGTTGGTTCATCATGTTATGGTTAACCCTGAAGCATTTAGAGCACTTTTTTGCATTATTCCATCATCTTATCTATGGTTAAGCATGTGTTAACATTTAAAAAAAAACAAAAAGAGAGAGAGATATAAAGAGAAAGAGAAATGCTTGTTTATGCCAAACATTATCTCCAATTATGGCATTAGGCGACTTTCAAAGCTTAATAGCTCTGTGAACTAAACTCTATCCCAGGATAAAAATATCCATAGAAGATATATTCCACAATAATTCCCCTGCGTAGACAAGCCTTTAAGGTAACAACTCCAAAGGTTATTAAATTAAGTTGTAAATCTTCCTAGTGCAGCACACTGCATTCTTGGCATAGCAGTAACCACAATGCTTGTCCTGAAGAAAAATACACTGCAGGAATGGCAGATCTACAGCTGGATTTTGCGCTATATTTCAGTGTATACTCCCTGCTACAATTGTGAATCTGATATAGACATAAGTGGTTGCTGTTACAGAGGCTGAGCAATAAGCTGTTTCTTGGAACAAATGATTTTTGTGACATGTCTCCTGGAACTGATAATCAAGTGATTGAACATGCATTAAAGCATGACAAAAAATTCAAATGCAGAGGCATCACAGCATGAAGAGGAGGGGAAGAGCTGACTGCTCCACTTATTCCTGTTTCAGTCACCTGGATGCAAGGAGATCTGCCATCAGTTTGGGGGCTCTGAATGGCAGCTGCCCATGGAAGGGCTAGGAATTGTTTTGAATTAGTTTCTGAAGGGTGAAGAACATAAAAGTAAGATCCATAAAACCAGCGTGAATGAGTAGGCTTTATTGGCCACTGGTGATTGCCTTCCATGTCTCTTTTCAGCATGTCAACTGAAACAAGCAGAAGTAATGGCCTCTTTAGCACTAAGAATACCTATCTATCTCCAGGCAGTAAAGGTTTCCCCAGAGATGGTTTAGATGACATCCAGCTACATCTCTCACAAACAATCTGACAGCTCTGACCCCCTTCTTTTCAAGCAGAAAAGAAACATCCCATTTCCATTCCTGAATCAGATGTGTTTTATTTCCAACAGCCTGGGACACGGCCCTGTGCAGCAAGTAGGATCTGCCAGCAGAGCACAAAGCATCCTTTCGGCTGCTGAGAGCTGCAGCCAGCAGCTTGCCAGCAGCTCCGAGGCAGTCCCTCACATTAAGGAGCCCTTCCTCCACTCCCCACAGTGCAAACCCGCCTCCCACCCCCATCCTCTCACCTTTAATCTGAACCGTGGCTGTCCGAGAAGAAGACAATCCCTTTATGTTGTGAGCTTCGCAGGAGAACACTGTGCTTTGATTAATACCTGGAAATCAGCCAAGAAAAGGAAAAAAAACAAACAGCTATATAATCCAGTTCCAACATTCAGCAGAATTTCGATGGTGTGATATCTAGCTCATGCTGTACAAGCAGTTGGAGAGCTGAGCTGGGTGCCAATCACGTGGATTTCAATGTAATTAATGTGATAACCACATTTTTAATGGAGAGAGCCTGGCAGCATAGAAGAGCTTCCCTCGAAGCCTCAGAAAGCAGTGCAAAAGAAGGATGAACCTGGCAGAACAGCAGATCACAGCACTTGATCAGATGTCCCTTTCTCACACACTGCTCTCTTGGAGCAAGGACCATGCTGAACCATGTGTCTCATCAGCACTCCAGCTCTCAGCCTGACACCTGAGCTCCTCTACAACAGCCACCAGCAGGCAGGCTTCCAGCCAGATGTGGGCTTTCAGCTAATGCCCACCTGCCTCTTGCCTTGCCTACAACTTTGGAAGACATGTAAAGGAAATGAAAGCAAAACACTGCTGCATCAATATGGAGGCACTTTGCAGGGGTGACTCAGTAAATGGGATGGTTATGCACCCTCTCTTCTGTGAGCACCTATCCATCCCACAGGGCTGAACATGGCATCATACTGATATCCAACTGCTCCAAGATGCATATGGGTATTGTTAATCGAGCATGACTAGGACACATTTGCAAAGCTGCCTAGAGAATCATGACCAACCAGCATTTTTTTTTCCACTTTGTTTGGCCCTCAGTTGCCTTATAGGGCTCTATCAGAGAAAGGTTAAGTGCTGGCACACTACGGGCATGCAGTTCAGGAGGGGAAAGGTCTCTCAGAACCACATGGTGCAGCTTGCACAATATCTGTTTTTGCCCTGTGATATATCTTCTAAGAGCCTGAGACTGACAGCATTGCAAAGAAGATGTAGCAGAGGAGAGGAGGGACTGCCACAAAATAAAAGACCAATACATTTTAGATCCTTTCCGTCACCCCAGTCAGCCAGAGGAAAAGGTTGCCAGCATGCAACAGAGCAGAGAAGCACCTGACTTGCAAGGCACTTCCCAAAGAGAGGATCAAATACAGGAAAATGCAAAGAGCACCACAAACCAATACCTCTTTGCTCTCCAGCACCACTGCCAGCACCCCTTCCCAAACACAACAGGCCTTTTAAACTGCTTGACAAATCTTTTAAAGGTTTGCTTTCTGGACACTACTTAGTCATTGTTTTCTCCACCATTTAATATTTTCATTAGTTTACAATGCATGACCAACCATCTTTTGACATGCCTCAGCAAAGAGAAGATCCCCCCAAGGAAAATTCCAATTAGTCCTATACAGTTAAAATTCTAAGTAATTCAGAAGTGAGTTTCCAAGTGAGAAAACTATCAATTTTGCCTTTTTCCTTCTGATTAAATAAAAGAGACAAAATGCCAGCACCTGGCCTTTCAGCTCCACCACTGCCCTACAATGTCAAAAGTTTAGTGAGGCACCAAAAGATGAGGTCAGTAGAAGAAAGGACACTTTTTTTAACCATTTTTCCCGTTCCAATTATCAGTCTTTTCAGTTTTCTTTTCAACCAGCAGATTATATCTTAAGGGAGCAGTTTTCATGGAACAGCATCCAGCGACTACGTAGAAGAGGGAGATGATGATAAAACCATCGCAAATCACAAACCAAGTTCTGATTTACATACAAATTAGGTTTAAAGGGAATGCTTAATTGGATTGGATAGCTTGAAGGATGGCCAGAGATTTAGACAAACAAACTCCCCCTGGGTGTTAACTGTATTAACACCGAGGAAGAGGCCCCAGAGATGAATCTGAGTCATAAAACCTAGTTACTTCAAGCTTGGCTCGGGGTTGCCAACAATAATAGCAGCATAGAGACGCATCACAAAGCTGTTGGACAAGTAACTAGAGTTAAGTTACCTGTAGGAGGTTAATGACAAGAATAGCTACTGGTAGATATACACCGCCCTATTCTGAAAGCAGGCTGAGAGCCCAAAATACTACTGGCTCCTGGTGGGAAGGCAGTGTTACCACCACACACTACCATCAGCTCTGGAACAAACTCTGGTCTCTGAGGTTGTCAACCAGCCCATTTCAGCACCAGTACAAACAGCCTACAAGTGCCAAACTGCATGAGGAGGTCAGGTTTTAATGACAACAATATCCAGCATAGCTGCAAGACTGGAGTGAAGGGGAGAGGGGAAAGCAGTGCACGACACGGCTATATGTGGAAAGAGGAGGTGGTGTCTGTTACATGTGAATGCTTTTAGGTTTCTAAGCCAAACGTCACCAACAGAGTCATTTAATAAAGCCATAAACACACTCCACATAGGTGGAACAACAGAAGAGGCACCCAATGCATCACGTCTCCAGTAGCATATTCATCACAGTGCCAGCTCCACCTGAGTGCTGAGGAGCCTGTGCACCAGCAGAAAATACAGCCATCATCCTCCAAGATGATCTGGCTTCATATGTCGTGTTCATGATCTCTCAGCCCTCATATGCAGTCAAAGAACATTCCCAAACTGTGTGACAACTCAGTGTCACTTAGGCATATATGGAAGAGTGCTCTCCTCTCCCTTTCCACACTTTTGATGCTCAGTGACCCTCTGCACTGGCAGCAGCCTTACCTGACACGTTTAAGATGGAGGGGGAGATGTCTGGAAGCCCCACTCTAGAGTCTCCCATCCACCAGACAATTGTCACTGGTTCAGGGGGACCAACAGCAGCACAGGCCATATGAAATGGGGCATTAGGGGACACGGACACATCCTCAGGTTCCACAGTAAAGTAGGGCACACCTAGAAAAGCAACAGACAAGTGATAGCAACTTGAGAGGCTTCTTCCAACTCTGTTTTTTACCACTAATACTAGTGCCCAACACTGGACACCCATCTACCCTGCCCCTGTGCCTAATCTGACCCTGCCCGAGCCCTTCACAAGATATGCTAGATCACCTCAGGATGTGAATGGCCATTCATTCTTACTATATGTCAGTGAGAAAAGAATGCTTCCTCCTCAAAATGCCTTTGAAAACCTATCTTTCACCAAGCCTCCCTCAAAACTTCCCTATAAAGTAGCTTTTAACAGTATTACTGCTAATTTTTTCAGTTAGAGATACTGGAGCTTTAAGAAGCAACAGTCTATATCCATAGCCATGCCTGACATCATTTTTAAGACATTTAACCCAGCTGCAGATACTTCTTGCCACACATTAAAAAACAGAACTTTCCAAACACACTGAACTAGTGGCTGTAACATGTGAATGAGGAAAGAACTCCTCTGATGAGATGCAGGGATCACTCACAACATTCTGCACAGCCAAATTGAATGGAGGGGCTCCCAGCATGCTCAACACTGAGAGAATCAGGCTGCCCTGAAATTAGGGATGACTTATTACAGAGCTAACATAAACATAACTAGCTCAGTAAGTATCTGCCACAGTGGCAAAATCACAGCTTGGTGCAACAGGCCTCGGATCAGACCCTTAGGGAGCTGCAGTGAGGCTACCTCAGGACTTCCCTCAACCAGTAATAGCTGACTACAGTGCGGTGCATCCAGAGATGCACTTCCTCTTACAGGCAGTGCCAAGCCTCTGGTGGTTTCAGTGTTTCAAACCAGTCATGCAGTTTCAGCAGCTACCAGTACTAAGTAACAACTGACACCCACTTCTGGTGTGAATGGTGAAGGAGTTGAAGGCCCAGAGAAGTGCTGAGCGCCTTTTAAACTCAAGCATAGCAGCTTATGACAGTGTCTACACTGAAATGAGAAATGAGGTACCCCCAGACAGAGAAAGTGTTTGGGAAACTGCTAACAGAAAGAGGAATGATACTGGTCCCTCACGTGCTTAGGTCACATTGTCTGCCCTCAGCCAAAGGTGACAGGTCCGCATGGCTCCAGCAGGCACAGCAGATGCTGAGCACATCCAAAAGCAGGCAATTAGTAGGTGCTGCGATAGATTTAGGAGCCTAATGCTTGACATTCCCTCTGCTCTACAACTAAAAGCGGTGTCCTCCATCTTTTACTGACAGCCTGGTCACCATTTGTGTCCTTCATGTGGCAGTTTCTCCGTGCCTTCCTCTCTTCCTTGCCACTTGTCCCTCCCAAGTGATGTAAATGAATCACCTTAAATAGGTCTAATATAGGTCACCTTAGGAATGACAGAGCCTATCTGCGCAAAGACCAGTGCTCAGGACATCTATAGCCATCACCACGATTCATCGTTCATTTGTGCTTACACGCTTTACTTATCGTAGTCACGCATAAAGATTAGAAGAGAACGAACTTTTCAGATACCACCTGTGAAACCTCTGCCTGCTTTGTCCTCCTTTTCTGAAAGAGACCAAAGAGGAAAATACCAATGTCCCTTCTATCCGTGAGCTGAATCCCTGCCTGCTGTCCCTTTGCCATGGCACCCAAGGTAACCTTTTGGGAGGATCCTGTCCCGCTCAGCAGGTTTTCTCACTTTGGTAGCAACTAACCAGATCAGCCAAGACCACAATTAAAAACTCTCATAGTTCAGGGAGTGCAGCTGACTCATCTGGCTCAGGAACTTGCACTGCCCCTGCAAATACATTACCTGGACACCTCGCTGTCTGCAGCAGATTGAGCCTCCCTGTTCCCAGTGGGAGGTGAGTGCCAGCACCCACATCTCACAGACGCACCATGGAGGCAACTAGCAGCCAACAGCCAGGAAAGCATTGGCAAAATCAGAAAATGAGCCTGTGTATTCTTTATTTCAGCATCCACCTTACAGGGATAATCTTCTACAACTCAGATTTTAAACAGTATTAAGGTGAACTTGCCTGTGTGGGTCAGGCTGGGGTGCTGACTCCATAGGCATAGTGGGGGTCAGCAGCCCCAGGACAGTCCCATGGTCAGGGGTATAACTTAGGAGGAAAAGTTCTGTAGGAAAAATAATCCTTATTTTCAGATGGTCACACTCTGCAGCATGCCTCTTGGGTTACCTCTTCAGGCATCAAACGCTATCAGTAAAGCCAGAATCTAGTTTCTACACCAAAAACATTCTCAGTCATTTTGTTTTCGTAAATTCTGAGGAGTGTTTCATATAATCAAACATTTGCATTGTATTACAGACACAGTTCAAATACCAACTTCTGTCTGATAAAGACTAAGTGAATCTCCACCCACAGATATTACATAGCTCACTGTAAGTTAGATCCCCAACAGTCTACGCTTGCACTGTACAGCATAGTGAAGGGCGTCAACGCCTACAGAGGGCTGTGTATGTGACCAGAAAAGATTCCCTCTCAGTCAAAGAGGAGAATAGTCACTATTAAAACAGTAAATCACTTCTAGATAAAGCTGGCATGCCCAAAGAAGAAATACATTCAGAGATAACAGTGAAGGTGGGACTGACAGACATTTGCATTCCCTAGCATTTTCTTACGCTAACAGCAGCTAGTTTCAGTTTATTATTTTTAAATCCACTCTTTATCACTTCTTGTTAATTTTTTATCTTTTTTCCACTACCTTCCAGTTCACATGACTGCACACTCAGTTCAAGTTTAACTAGTTTCTGTCATACTTGTTTTTCTCATAAAAATGACTAGATGCATTTTTAGCTCGTGCTTCTTCTGTAAGCTTTGGCCTTCATTCACAGCACTCCCCCTTCTCTAGCTGCAGCTGGTTTTTGTGACTTTATTCTTTTATGCCTGTATTATCCAGAAGGGCTCCTTTGTTTTTCAGATTGCTCAGCACGCTGAGCTACCCAATCATTCCTAATGCACCCACCACGCAAACGCAGCCACCTCTGGAGTGGGCCATGGTAACTGGAAGAGAAATAGAAACCCCATACAAAAGCAAATTTTAAGCTATAAATAATGTTTCTCAGATGGAGCTGTGCCTGAAATTTTAGGTGGACAAACCCCTGGAACTCATGAAGACAACTGCAGGATAACACTCCTCTTCCCATGAGAACTGCTACAAATGTTTCCACAGCTCTGAATAAGCTAGACCTTTGCTGTAAAATGCCACCAAAACGACACCATCTTCAGTGGCACCCAACCTATGCCCCCTCTTTAAAAGCACTGATTAATCTCCGGCCCAAAATGTTACTAATTACACCCAAGAATCCAGTTCTCTATGCAAATACATTGTTCCCGTCAACTGCCTCACCAAATACTGCACCATCCTATTACTACCAGCTTCCAAGGACCTAACAAGGCTTAAGGGAAATAAAATACAGGCAATAAGAAGCCGCCAAACCACTCTGCTTCAGATAACTTTTGGACAACCACCCACAAGTTATATTTTGTCATATAAGACTAGGCAAACGGTGCCACATCAAGGTGTCTCTATGAAGCGCTGATGTACAGTGCTTTACTTGAAGCTCTCAGAATTGGGTTAAAGCTGTACTGTGCCCTCAAAGATCTGTTTGGCCAATACACAGAACCAGCTGAAGCCCTGCTTTGAGAAGAAGGCTGGAGCAGATGATCACCATGGATCCCTTTCAACCTATTCTATGAACTATTTGAAGATCTAAGCAACAGTGGACTGAGGGACCGGAAGGAAATGTGCCAAAATAAAACCAGAAGGCTAATAAACTGACAGCTCCTTTCATCAAAGTTACTATCCTATCATTTCTTGGTCCTGCTCTGGAGCGACCTCACTGCAGTTATCAGCAGTGGTTCAGAGCAAAGAAACCTGTCACTGGAGCAACCCACTCTCATTGCTTCCACCTGAAGTATATTGATGGGTCAATCTGAAAGGAAACCAGCACTACTACTCCTCCTTACCTTCCACTATGAGCCACACTTGCTGTGATTCTTCCTTCTTCCCCCCGTTCTCAACCTGGCACCAGTACTTCCCAGAATCTGTCCTCTCGACGGATTTCAGGCTGAAAAAAGTCAAAAGCCATATCGATATTTTATGTGGATAAAGCATGTTTTGCCCCAAAGGACCCTCTAGAATTTGGCAAACCAGATGCACAGACAGTAGCCACAGAAATGCAGCCAGCTCTGGGGAGGAGGGCAATAGCCAGCACAAAGCACATGAAAACCAGTGGAGAAAGGAAGCTCCTCCCTAGAGTGGATGGAAGGATCCTCAGCAGAGTAGACAACCTCTCTCTGAAATATCCTTGCAGAAAACCTGTGATTTGTGTCCTTTGAGAATTGCAAGGGGTCGGTCCTCTCCTTGATCCTGAGTCGTGACTATCTACTCATTGAGAGCGACAGCTCGGCCCAGTGCCTGAACAAGTGGGAAACTCCAAATCACACGCCTCCAACGAGCCCAACTGTTCTTCCTCAGTTAGGTGCCTGGACAGCTTCCTGTGGGAATAAATAGGTCACTTCACTGCGCTCAGTGTTATTCTTATTCTAAAGCATTTCACACTGCAAAACAACTTGCGGCTCTCAGTTTGTGCTTTCGAAGAGGTTACACTGGCTTACTCCACACCCTGACCTCACCCTACAAACCTTTCTACACTGTTCCCTGCTCAGCATTAACACTCCTGAAAGGATGCACCTAAACAGGGGAAAGCAGTTGTGGCGACTGAGCAGTTCATAGGAGAAATTCTGCTTCTCCATCCAGCACTGGATTTCTGCAGCATCTCAGCTGCTTCTAACATGGATAGCGTAGTAAGGCAGAATTTGGTCCCAAAGATACTACAGCTACCAAAGGCACCAGCGTGACTCTGAGTGCCCATCATTATAGCAATGTCTACTGCCCCCTCAGGATGAGCAGCCATGTGCCTACTGTTGTGCAGGGATCCTCAGCAGATCTGAGACCCACTTTCCTAACATTAGCAGTCCTTCTCGGGCACAGGGAAGGATGTCTCAGGACGGAAGACTGAAAAGGGAGAGTGTTTGGTGAAATGCACACAATGGTCCCATTACAGCCTGATTTTCAGAGCTGTACCTTCCCCTGGAAGCAGCAGTCCTGCCCATCCAACCACACGTTCTGAAACACAGCAATTGCAAAGAGTCACACAGTGCATGGGAGAAATGACCAGTTCAGTAGCAGAAAAGAAAAAGGAGAGAAACATGGAAACATCTGGATTTAGCACCCTAATTTAGCCCTGGGGCTGCAGAAAATTCTCAGTGGAAAAAAGCAAGATGTGAGAAGAGATCAGATTGACAGAGGCAAAGCAGAACGGGAGGAAGTAAATGGTATAGATTCAAGACAAACTGTTTCCATAACATAATGTTATGCAACAGTTTCACGAGGCATAGAGTTTTTTTTTCCTATCAGAACATTTATTACAGGCAAGTCACAAAATTTTTAGTGGCTGGAACTGGAGACTCCACGCAATGCCACGCCAAGAGACCTAAGAGGAAAGGAAGCTTCAGCTCAGAAGATTTGTTCTTAGTCAGTTAACAGTTTTGAGCCCTCAGAGTGATGGCATGCTTGCTTGTACAAATTTTCTTTATGTACAGAAAAAGAGCCAGAGGAGAGGCTTCGATCCTGTTTAATTCACTTCCAGAACTAACCAACACCCACCTTCTGCTGCATTAAGCTCGAGAAAGCTGCTCTGCAGAAGGGAGTTCTTGAGCCTCTGAGCAGGGCAGGCCTGGTATCATGTGGAATAAACATATTAGAAAAATCTCTGAAAAATAACTTGGTGAAGGTTCAGATGCCAAACACTCTTCCTCAAAGAGAGAAAGCAGATGGAGTCCTGGGAATCTCCCTTTCAATGAGCAAGGCTCACCCCTCAGGCAGACTGACAGCTCAAGAGAGAGAAAGAAAACAGAGTACAAGAGAGAGAACCTGTAAGTCAGGCATTAGTCTTCCAGCTGCACGGCAGAGCAAGATGAACAAACAAGGCAAGAACAGCCTTTCACCTCGAAGTCATGTCTCAAGCAGTACAAGTGTTAGCAAAGCACCTGTAAGCACAGCAGCCAGGAAACCAGTAGGGTTCCAGTGCATTGTCTCAGCCCTCAGTGGCTTCAGTTCTGCTCTCAGTTATGCCTTTGCCATATGCTGAACTGCAGGCCAAAGGACCCTGCCCACCAAGGTCACTGCAGTCACGCAGCTATAGCTGACAGCAGAACATTGCAATAGTTTCCATGATATTCTTCGTTCTCCGCATCTGGTGTACCTGAGGAAGCCGATCCAGTGATCTTCATCTACTGGAATGTACACCTGGTCTACGCTTTGCACCACTGCTCCGTCCTTGATCCACAACATCTCAGGATCTTCCATTCCCTCCAGGCTGCAATTTAGTTTGACGGGTTGACCCTGGGACACCTTTAATTTGATTGGAGATCCTGTAAACTTCATACCTATAAGAAAAATACTACTCCTCCCCACCCCCAGAAAAAAGGGGGGTTGGAGTACAACAAATTACTCCAGGTTGGCACTCTGGAATTACGTACCCTACCTGAATGCTCTGCAAAGAGCAGTGGTCTTGCCTCTGCTCAGCAACAGCCAAAGGCACCAAGATTGCTATAGCAGAGAGAGGTGGTGCTCAGTCTGTATGTGGAGCTGCTCTCAGCTCTGCTTGCTCAGCACTAGGTAATGCTACCGGGCAGAAACAGCCCAAGGGCCAGAGTTTGGCCATGCCTGTGGTCCAGCTACATTGAGCACATTCTCACTGCAGTACCACACCTCCCTCTTTCTCCTCTGGCTTTCATTTCAGCTTCAGAGCCCCTGTGCTGCTAAGAAAGCATCTTGCTTGCTCCATTGTACACATTTGAAAAGAGCTGGGACACAAGAAAGACTCAATTATGCCATGTTATTCAGCGTACACAGCTCCTCCATGTTACAAGAAGCCTCCCTGCCATTTACAAGACCTGTGAAAGCAAAGCCTGTTTTGCAGAACACCTCACTGCTGAGCAGGGATTTGCCACCCGACGCAGGCGACGTGTGCTCCAGCAGCCTCCCCAGTCTCTGGGCTCAGCCAAAGGACTGTGCTGTGCTCGGGTCATGGAGCTGCAACCCTAAAGCAGCAGAACCAGCGCCAGTGGAGCTGCTCTCTGCCGCAGGAGCAATCGGCATCTGGCCCAGAGCAATGTGTGTGGGTGGGTGGGTGGGGAGTGCTTCCCTCGAGCAGAGCGCATCTATGGAATGTGTTACCATGAGAGAGCATGGAAGCCAGCTGGAGGAGCACGTTTAAGAAAGATGGCAAATAAAAGAGGAACCAGAGGATCAAAGGAGACCGTGGGAAAGGTGTAATGTGGAAAATAAATGTGAAGCTGGTTTTGTGAGGGAGAGTGGCCATTTCCTATGCGGTGGCACAGGACTGACAGATCAGGACAGGTCTAGCCCAGCCCAATATTATGTCCTGAGAGCGGCTTCCGCATCCTTCAGGAAAACACAACAAAAACAAACCCCAACAACACCAACCCACCACTCCCTTGCTCTGGTGCAGCGACGTATCACCGCACATTACAGGCACTGGCTGCCAGCTGCTTGCAGGATGCCTTACTGCCCTACAGAGCACTGTTGAGCCGGCAGCCCCGCTGCTCTACAACTCCATCACACCCAAAGGTGACCAAACACAGAGGTGCACTGTGTGCCATCCCCCCAGCCCCACACCTCCCGCAGCAGCAGGGAAAGCGTGCAGCCCAGCACCCCAAGCAGCCCAGAATGACTCCCATGGAGTCCCACCAGCTGCTAACAGCTGCTGCCAGCATGCTGCGTTTTTGCCTACCTGCTGCTGTTAATTCAGCAAATCAACAAAAAGCACAGCAAAACTAGTAAGCTAGCTTTAGGTTAGGCTCTGCAACTGGTTTGCAGGGCAAAGGATTTAATCACCTTGGGTGAGGATGATCTAATCTCACATTACTTAATTCATCTGTAACACAAATTGCATATCTCCGTGTGTGCCAGAAAGCAGCCTCCCTGCCACTGCTCAGTGCTGGAGCAAAACAGGAAAGCTGAAAGCTGCACAAAAGCTCTCTGTGCCACAGCAAACCAGCACAGGCAGGAGGCTGAGCACATGGACACTGACCAGCACTCTCAGCTCAGGCGCCTCAAAGGAGAAGCAAACTACCCGGCCTCCCTGGGCCAGCTCTGCTGAAGAGTCAGCCACAAATTAAACAATGAAGTGTCATTAGAGACCCTTTATGGTTTCAGTTCCACACTAAGTAATGCTAGAGGAATTTAATATACGGTGTGAGCATTCAGCCCAAGTCATAATTCTCCACATCGTCTAAGTATAATGAACCCCCTGTCAGGACCAACTGAAATGAGGGAATACAGGTCAGGGTCTTTTAGTAAATTTACAGGTTTCTGACAAAATGCAGCCTAATATGCAGCACCTTTCCTGTGGATATCGGGAGGGAGCACAGAGGCGATCAAAGTGGATTTTAATGCCTCACTTTCCTCCTTCTACTCTCCCACTCACACCTTCCCATCTGACAGCACTCGGGCAGCACAGGGAACAACCTCACCCCGCGGGGCTCCTCCGAGCCGATCTGCACCAGCGGCTCCCGCTGCAGCGTGCAGGGCTGCTTGAAATGAAATTATGTCACGTTCCTCGCCAACAGACAGAACTGACAGCAAGAGAACACACCGGCTGTCAAAACACGCAGCGGATCTGCCTGTGGTGGTTTTGAAAAAAACAAACTCTTGAGACGGCTGAATCTTCTGATGGCTGGGAACAGAAGTACGGTCTGGTGAAGTTACTTCTGGACCGAGGGGGAGACGGCCGCTGCCCGCGCTCCTTGCGGGGAGCTTCCCGCGCCCCGCCGTGCACGCCGCTCCGGCTGGCAGCTGTCCGCCCCGTCCCGTCCCTCCGCGGCACCGCCGCTCCCGCGTCCCGCCGCCTCCCGCCCGCCGGGCACCGAGCGGCCCCGGAGGTGAAACTTCGAAAAACCAGTTCGGAAGGAACACCGGCAAAAGCCGCCCGGGAACGCCTCGCGCCCGGCTTTCCTCCGGGGAGACCCGAGCGAGGCGAGGGCCGCGGCGATGTCTCCGCCGACCCCCAAGGCTTTCCGAGCCCGCCGCCAAGCGCGGCTCCCGCTCCCCGCAGCCCGGCCCCGCGGGCACGCCGAGCCCCGGCCACCTGTGGCGGCGTCGGTCCCGAGTCCCCGCCGGGCTGTCAGCGCCTCACCTGCCGCCACGGCGCCGTCCCGGAGCGCCGCAGCCCACAGTCCCAGCAAGAAGAGCCGCGGCAACGCCATGCTCCGCCTCAGCTCCATCGCTCCCGCACCACCATCCTCCCCCGGCTCCTCGGCTTCGCCGGGCCGCCCTCTGACGCTGCGGGAACGCTGCGGGAACGCTCCAAGTTCCGCGCTGGCTCCGGCCGGGTCAGCGGCGCTCCGGGCGCTGCGCGGTGCTGCGCGGTGCCGCCGCCGGGCGCTGAGTGCCGGCCGCTCTCCCCCTATCGGCGCGCGGCCGCGCGGCTCCTCCCCCGGGTCCGGGCCCGGCCCTCCGCCACCGCCTTCTCCGCCAGGAAATGGCGCTTTCGGGCGGTCGCCGCGCGCTGTGCTCCCCCTCTGACATCACGGCATAAATATGCGTGAGCGGCCCCCGGAGCGGAAAATCACCGCCCCGCCGCCGGCACCGGCCTCTCTCAGCCCGGCCCGAGGCGGGCAGAGCCGCGGGAGGCTGTGGGGGCCGGGGCGCAGTCGTTCCAGCAGCACCACCAAAGGGCTGGCACGCACGGGGCGTCGGGGAGAGGACGCCGCTTCCCTCGGGGCCTCCGTGTGGGAACGGAGGGCAGCGTGGCTCGGGAGCCGCCCTATGATGGGGTTCAGCCCCCCTCAGCCAAGGATCTGGTGTGCGGTCCGCAGACTCACCACCCCTGCTCCGTCCGTCCTTCCTGCAGGGATGTGCACCCTCAGCCTCCTTTCTGCCGCTGCCGGGACAACAGGAGGGCTGAGAAGATCTCCGCTCTCACACAGTGACCCGCAAAGTGTGGGGAAAGTCACTGACAAAACAAAATCTGGCACTGTCTTTTCACAGGGATTATGGTGAGAACCTCGGTTGAAAGATGCCATAAGAAGCACAGTCATTACAGTGCAGCATTCAGCTCTGCAGTAGCAACCACAGCACTTAACTGGTAGCCCTGCAACTCTCTGTGACCCTGCAATCCGCACTGGAGCACTGGGCACAATGTGGAGCCCTGCTGGGGCTGGTGGGGAAGGGACAGAGGGACACACTCGTAAGATGGCAGTGGGAAGGCCTTCCTGTGTGACGTGGGCCAGACCCTGGGCTGGTACGAGGCAACCAGGCTTTGCTGGAAGCAGAGGAACAATTAGAATTGTAAGTAGCGGGGGATCTGGCTTCAGAGTGTCTGAGAAGGGCTTTATTTCAACAGGAAGAACTGCATGGAAATTGGACCAAGATTTGGCAAGCGTTGCCAGTTGGAGTGCAAACTGCTGTGGGAAAACTTACAGAGAAGTGCAGCATTGCTGTGCAGAGTCTGAGGAGCTGGTGATTCCAAAATGCTTTTAGGAATTGAAGACAAATACTCTCTCCTGGCCGTTGGTGTTGCTGCATTAATCCGTGTAGCTTTGTTCTGCAGGTCGTGACACCGGTGATGGTGGTGCTGTGTTAAGGCAAAGGACACAGCACTGAGGCACACAGGCGGCTTCAGTGCCCTCCTCTTCTCCTTACTTCTGCTGTGGCAACAGATCTACCATTATCTGGAGCCGCAGCAGAGGGTGACAACAGTGTGATTCCTGAGGGCATCAGGAGCAGCCAAGCTGTGTGGGCATGAGCCCCGAGGTGGCTGCTCAGGTGCTCCGTGTACAGGCCCTTTGCTGAAGCCAGCTGGTTCAAGGCCAGCCCGGAGCTGCTCCCAGCTTTCCAGTCACCTCCACCAGCAGCCATGGCGTGTAACAGGAGGGACTGTTTACACCTTAGGTAATCGTTCTCAAATAAGTGCCCCAAAGCTGGGCTAGACCATGAGCAGTAAGGAAGTAAAAACCCTCTGGGCTTCTCAACCTCTCACAAGGACACAGTCCAAAAGCTGCTGGATATTGCAACAGCTTTTGAGCACATTGCAAAGGTTAAACTTGGCATAAACTGTCTCCTTTCTCTGCCCAGCCCATCATAATAATGGGATTGCTAGAGCTTGTTCATGTCGGATAATAACACTGTTTGATGTGGCCACTTCTGAGGACCCAAATATAACACTCAGTCCTGAAATATACATCAGACTGAGCGGGCCATGGCAAGACATGGGAATGGTGTTTAAAGTTGCAGGTAAATGCAGCAGCTGCACAACCTGCCTCTGTGCCTGAGCCTGCTGTAACTGATTTCTGCTGCTCATTTATCTGAGCTGCATCCAAACTCTGTTCCCTTCTAATTTATATTATTCTACCATCTCTTCCTTTCTTTCTCATCTTCCTCCCTAACACCTCCTTCAGTCAGAAGCAGTGCTGAAATATTCCAGCCTCTCTATTTCTTGAGGCTTCAGCCTCCTCCAGCTCTCAGATCTTCCATATGTGCTGTTTTAAACTTTCTGTGTGTGTGAAGACAAGAGGAGGGAACCCTATGCAAGGCATGCCTTTACTCCAGTAAACCAGAGACAAATCTGAACCTGGAGGTCGGGTCTGATCCTATCCTTATCCCAGGCTCTCAGCTCTGCCAGGAGTGGCATGATATCAGTAGGGACCAGGACTGCGTCATTGTGGGGTGGGTCTAAGTTTTGATTTTGTTTTGACTTTTATCCACTTCAGGATTTTGGCCCCAGTCCAACAATAATCATTACCCTAAACCCAAACCTGGTTCTTCCTCGTGTCTAGAATGGTTATTCTTTTTTAGAGGTGACAAACTAACACATCCTATGTGTTACATATCTTTCACAATAAATGCCAAGCTGTCAGAATGAAAATGTCACATAAATCATACATACAGTGTTTACTTTAAAAAAGATTGGCTCATACAAATTTAAACAACCCTCCTGATGGTGCCATCCTCCGCAGTGTGTTAGCCAGGTACTGCCCATGTGAAAGCAATGTCTCTGCTTCCAGAGTTGAAATAAACAGTGCATCAAAACAGTCATCAAACCAAAACAAAATGTATTTAACATAGTGCAACAGTCAATGCCATAAGAAATCACCATATGCAGTTACATATAATCTACACATACTAATAAGACTTTACAAATCTCATATTACACAGATACACACAGAACTGACTGGGGAGAAAGCATTTGTTGCTAGCCCCTCTGAGGGATCAGCTTCTGATCTACCTACCATAGGGAGGCACAACACCTTGGTAGTTACTGTATTGAGATTGTATTGCGTTCTCCTGCAAGTTGGTGCCCACCTTAGCTACCCACCTGATGAAATGTTGCAGAGCTTGCTCAGCACATGGCAGGTTTGGCACCTGTTGAGGCCCTGGGGATCCTGAGCATGGCCAGAAGCCCTGGGCTGGTCCCTGGCTCTTGGAAGCACCAGCCACCTCCTGTGGGTGACAATGCCAGGCTGATCTCATACGTTACTGAAGGCTCTGCACCCACTTGCAGGGAGCCTTGCAGGAAGAGGCTTTAGACCATTGGTGAGTGGGCTGTAGTGGGTTAACACCTTTCCCTCCCTGACCTCTCTCCTCCTTGCCAGTCCCTGCAGCTCCGAGCAAGTGGTAGGAATGAAGTAACCACAAACCAGATCTACAGTCTTAAAAATAGTGGCACTAGCAGGGCACTGATCTATATTACAGCTCTTGACGATTGCTAACACTGGTGGAGCTGAAGGAGGTTAACTACATCTGGAAATGCAGCAGCGTCTGCTGCAGACCAGGAAGGGCATGGTTAGCAAAAGGCATGCTTTTTGCTCTGTGTGTGTATCACTACTCTGAGGTGAATGTCCTCAGCACTTCTTGGGGACATTTCCTGTGTCTGTGTCAGTGGACACTGAAATTTGTGCTGCAAATACCTTATTTTGGGGCAACAGAAGCCATCCTCACTGACAAAACCCCAGAAAAGTGCAATGAGAAATTGGAAAGCAAAGGTGAAAAAAACAAAAAAGGAAGATGAGAATAGGGAGAGAGGAGGAAGTACAAAAAAGGAGACAATAAATGAAAGAAGAGGCAAAAAGACTGGCAGAAATAATTTTTTTAAAAGCCTTGTTTGAGGTTTGCAGCAGGTGACTCAGAGCCTGCAGATTTGAATTCTCTTTCTGACTTGACACTGACTGGCTGCAGGCCTTTCAGCATCTTGCTTGGCCTTGCTGTCTCTTGAGTTTCCTACCTTGCAAAACACAGGCTTTTTAAATCCTCTCATGGAAACAGCTTTCAAATACTGACTGAAACGTAAAAGAAAGAGCGGGATGGGAGGAGAGGCAGAGTCTCAAGAAACAAAGAAACAGTGAGGAGTAAAAGAGTGAAAGGAAGGGGAAAAATAAACATGGAGACGAATAGGAGGAGGGAGAGAAGCTTTGGAAATGAGGTGCGCCACTTGGCAGGGTGACCATATCCTCGTGCAGTGTCAAGAAGAAGAACTGAAATCTGAAGCTCTTCCTGCTGACTGACACTTGCAGGCCGGTGGTATCTCTGCAAGCACAGCAGTGAAGCTGTTCCAGAGCTGAAGAGCTGAGAAAGCACGGGAGCCCATCACAGAGACGTTTCTAAACAGGAGGAGCGTCTGACATAGAAGGGCTGTCCATCATGCCCTTCCGGCCTATGCACGATCAAGACGGGGAAGAAGCGGGCATCGTGGTAGGTAGGGGGGTTCTCGTTGACAGCCAGCTGGCTGGAGTAGGAGCAGCATTGCTCATCATGGCAGCCCCGGTCAGCAATGCTGCTGCTGCGGCTCCGCCAGAGGCCTGTCCTGTGGGAGCCATGGACGCGGCAGAGGGAGAAGCGGCTGGTGTTGAGGGACAGATGGGAGTTGCCACTGCAGCTGTGGAAAGCATGGCGTGAGAAGATGGAGGAGGTGCTGGAGGCACGGTTGCAGCGCTCGCAGCCGTGGGCCACCTCACTGTACCGACACACTGTATAGCTGTTGTATGCTGGGGAGTCAACCAGGTCCATTAGCATGGCCTCCGAGTAGCTGGGGATCAGCTGCCGGTTGGTGCAGATGTGCCACTCCAGCTCTGTGCTGTCCTGTGTGGCATCCCGGGGCATGCGGTAACGGTAGAGGGGCTCCTCCGTCGTGGCGGGTGCTGTGTATTCCAGGCCCAGAAGCTTCTCCACGTGGTAGTGGACGTATGCAGTCCGATACTCTATGAGTACCCTGAGAGGCCAGGAGATCATCAGGATGGCTGCCACCCAGAAAGCATAGTGAGACACATACCATGGGAGGTGATCTGGGTCCCCGTAGGCCATCATGAGCTCTTTGAAGTCCACATTTTTGAGCTGCATGCCTTCCCTTACCTCCATGTAGTCATCCAGCCCCTCTATTTCTGTGAAGAAGTGAGCCCTTTGTGTCAGGTAAGAGTTCTCAGACTCGATGTTGGCAAAACTGAAGCATTTGGTGAACCTCAGCTTGGTGGCTGTGTAGCTCTCTAGGCCCAGGAGCTCTTTGGAGATGTCCTTGTATCCACAGTGAGAGTAGTCAAACTCAGCTTCGGCCACGTGAGTGTTGACCCTCTCGTGGTAGACTTGGGTGGTGGTGTAGGCATCACCATTGCGGTACCGTGTTACCTGCCGGGTTCGCCGTACAAAGTGGTAGCTGATGGCCTTCCACCAGATGCATGGAGTGGCTTGCTGCATGCGATTGATACATTCATAGACACTGTCCACATCAGCCTTGTACTGCAGCTCTCTCTTGACGTGGCAGTGCCAGCACTCCACCAGGTACACCACATACAGCATGGAAAGGAAGGCTAGCGGGATGTAGACGTAGCCATCTGAGCAGGGACTGTCATGGTAGATCATGGACTTGCCCTTGAAGGAGCTGTCGAAGCTGAGCTTGGTGACTCGGGCCAGCTGACACCAGGCCACTGCTCCCAGGCAACCGTACATGAGGATGGAGAGGAGGAGGCATTTCCAGTGTGACTCTCTGCACATGCAGGCACTCAGGGATTGCTTCACAGGGCGTTGCTTCAGATCACACCACCAGAGATAAAGGGAGAAAGACAAAGAGAGGAACCTGTCAGTCACACTGTTTTACATAGTACATATGGTGCCTTTTGCTTTCCAGACTGGGTTTGCTCTTGACTGCCTGAGGATGGGGACACCACCCTACTTCATAGAAATGGGAATATTAACTATTTTGCCAGAAAAATTGTGACAGGGACAGAGGTCTGTGGACAAAACCACATCCTTGCTTCCTCCAGCTCCCATGAGGGAAGTCCTTCATATGGCAGTGCCCACATTCAGGTCAGATGGGCATCTCAATGAGGGTGAGATGGGTCCTCAGATACTGTACCCTGCAAGGAGCCAGCACCCATCCCCATCTGCACACCTTACTACAGGGCCAAGAAGGTTTTGGAGCAGGGCTGTGAGCTTCCCCCTGTGCTTTAGGGGGTTCTCACACCATGCTGCTGCAGAACTGGGGAACAGTGTCCTCTGTGGGGCCACAGCCCAATGGGTTGCACCAACGCAGAGCTCCAGTGCCTGGCAAAGCTGGAGCTGCTGACTGAGTCAGAGCTGACTCAGCCCCAGCCCTGAAACCTACTGGGTGATTGACACCATTCTCTTGGAGGCGAGCCATCAGGAAAATTACCAGATTCGAGCACATTTATTTGAAAAAATTGTCAGGATTACAGCATGGTGCACATAGCTTCAGGCTGGTTAGAAGACAAGCTCCTACCTAAAATACCTGAAAGGTTCAACCACTGGGGCTAAGGGTCTGTGTGAGTGAACGTTTAAAATATAGCATATCCTTCTCTTTGAAGTCACAAAAGTCAGGCTGGGAATGGAGAGGGAGTTTGCATTCTTGTATTCCTGCTATGCTCACCAAGATGAAGTGGTTGTGGTCTTACCCCTGCGATGCTGCAGTGAATCAGCTGCGTTGTCATGCTATGTTGGGCTATAATAAAAGGCATGAAATCCAGCCAAGCAGCTAGCGGAAGCAGAGTTGTCTCTCTGCAAAGAGCAGTAGCAGCACGGGTTATAATCTTGGCTGGCAGCAACTGGTCTGTAGAAAGCATGTGACATGAGACCCCCTGCTCACCCAGTAGGTAACGTGGAGGGCTGAACACATCCCACTCGTCACTGACGTCCTTTGCCTCTCCTTAAGTCTGAGAAAAAGACAGCAAGACATGCTGATATTTGTGCATCAGCATGCCCTCTGCTGAGCCTGATTTCATGCAAAAATAGAAGCATGCAACTACTCCTTCTCCCAAGGGACCACCTCTAATGCATCAAACTAGTTCATAGATGCCAGCAGATGCTAGCTTTGGGAAATGTCTTCTCTTTTTCTACTGGGATAAAGTTCTCCCCTAGTATAGCTTCTCCCAAACCCAGAGCAGTTAGGATTCTGTAAGCAAGCTTGAATCATCCAGGAGTTTAAGGACCAGCATCTTATGACTCAGAAAATAATAGCACAGTACCACTAGAAAGAATTTACTGTTTTCTCAATGAGATGGAGGCATTGGCACCTAACCTAGCAGGGCTATCAGATCAGATTTAATACTGGTTTTTTTTTTTCTGGAACAGAGAGCCACTTCTGAGTAACTATAGAGGGTTTTATGGCTTGCTGTGAGCATTGCCAAACTAGACTTCACAGGGTTAGGTTTTGATTTCTTAGCTTCTAATCTGACACTGTGTAAGTGCAGAGCAATTTTATTTATTTTAGGGAACGACAGCATTCATCTGCAGCAAGGAAGGGCAGAATTTGGCTCCTGATTCCTCCTGATGCATCTAGAAGGAGCCTATAAAGATTTCTATTCTTATCCCAAGCCTTTTGTGTATATTTATGTGTCAGAATGAAGAATAATTATTTTGGACTGTATTCTCGTTGCTAACAAAATGGGTGCAGAGGAACAAAACAGGTTATATACCTTTTCTGCAAGCAGGGAAGACAAAAGACTTCAGTATAAGAAGGAATAAGGCTGTTTTCCCTAACTTTTTTGCAGGAAGGCTCAAGGAAAGTGAGGAAGTGGCTTTAGACAGTCACTACTTATGAGAGTTTTGCAGGGTGAATTCTTGAGTTTACATCCAGTCACAAAGAGTTTGATCTCCAGAAACTCTTGTCAAATACCCACTGCTCTGTCCCAGTGCCACTCCTGACCAATGCAGACTTCTCCCTATGGACCCATCTGAGGATGTCTAGTAATCAGTTGTAATGTAAAGTGTGTGCTTAAATACATCAGGAACCCCAACAGCCTGGCCCTGCATGCAGCCATGTGAAGGTTGTCCTGTTTCAGTTAAGGCACTATTTGCCAAAGGCACTGCAATCCTCTCCTTTCCTTTATCTTGCTTCCCTTTGACTAATAACTTCTCTGATCTCTGAAGCTCTGTGGTCCAACTTGCAACCCACAGCTTGGCTCCTACCCAAGGACTGATTCAACCAGCCCGGCTGGTTAGGGTTATCAGTGGCCATACTGGAGTCTGAGAGCTGGCAGATGCTTCTTTATGTGCTTAACCACCCCCACTTTGGGGAAGAGGGTGGCTCTGGTCTTACCAGTCTTCATCAGAGCTGGGCTGGCAGCAGCTCCAAGGCTTGCAGGTCCACATCTCTGTGAAGACACCTCAAAAATAGCCATCAGCCCCCTGTGCTGAGAGGGCTGGATCTTCCTGAGATGGGTTACCTTCACTATTTTCACTGTAGCTTGTAAGAAATGCAACTTCTCTCCTGGTGTTAGTGAGGACATGCAGCCATAGTGCCCACTGACAGACCTCTCAGATTTACACACATCTATCACTCCAGTTCAGCCCAATCTTCATGTTCAGAACCCTCTGGGGAAAAGGCTGCTCTTTGCTGCTAACTAGATCTCATTCTCTGCAGATCCTCAGTTACAAAAGGATATCTCCTCTAGGGTCTACCCCATCTGCTGTCCTTCTCATTTCAAGTCTTGACTATGTTCCTCTGGCTTATATCTCCTTATATCCTTCCCTTTGCTGAAACAATTATCTAACTCTAGAAATACTAATAGTGTGTTCATAAGAAAGACAGGAAATGCAACAAATAATTACAATAAAAGCATCACACATTCAAAAGTCTAATAACGAAATGTATCTTTCCATCTATCTTTGCATAACAAATTCATTAGTATGCTAAGCCAGTGGCTCCCAGACTTTATTAATTAACATACCAACTTCTTGCAAACATGGTGTTTATGGTACTACGTGGAATTTTCTCCTTTCCAACAGTGTTTCAGATCAGAACAGGGTAAGCCTGTATTTTGGGACAACTACAATAAATGCTTAAGGAAACTAATAATTTCCATGATAACTTTGGCCAGACAGTGAATGAAAGCTGTGTTCTCTGAGGAATGCTGCGGCTTCTGTATCAGTTTGATGTGGGGCAAAGCCCTAACCCCCTGGGATATATTAGAAGAGAAATGTAACTGAAGAAATTGAGGACAGCAAGCTCTACAGCCAGAGACAAGCAGTGACTGTACCATAACAGGCAAAAACTCAGAAACCTTATTTGCAAACTAGAACTCACAGATTTGAGCCCAAAACATGAAAAGTTGGGCAGCCTTCCCCAGAGCTGTCCTTGGTCCCACTCTGCCTTTGTACTGGGGCTTTTTGACCTGTCCTTTCCAAAAAAATCTCAGGCAGTGCGTTGGGTCTGTGTCCCACTCAAAATGGAGAGGGAGCTCCATGTTCTCCCGAGCTCTGTTTGTTGTCTGATGGTAAGAAATCTTCCAAGACACCAAATGATAGATGCTATTTAATTAGTTGCTGTAGCTGATGGAAAATAGTTTCGAAAGCCCTAGCTGCTCACAGAAAACAGGAAATTCAACTGACACCTGCAGCAGACAGGAGTTTCCAGGCTGGCAACATTTTGGTTATTTCTCCTTCAAGGAACTTTGTGCAGAACTTAGTGCAAATGAGAAAGCACACTGGCAGTGGCTGAAAGGGCAATTGCCTTCAAAGCCACCCTCAGATGCCAGATACCCAAGATCAAACACCAGTATGAAGGGACCTGTGTGGAGCCGGCACACCAAACCCACACTTGTCCCAGCTCTGCAGCAGCCAGATCGGCTTCTGGCTACAGCAGCAGTCATTAAAATCATTAAAAAGTATTTTGCATTGTAATAGCATGTAGATTTAGGCTGTTAATCTTGCCTAGTGTAAAGGGGTGGGGAGAAAGCAGGAGGAGAAAGTGTGGCTTTGCACTTAGCAGCTGGAGCAGATCATAGCCAGGGGCTGGAAGACTGGGTGGGCTGGGTTTCATCCCTAGACAACTTGTGAGCCACCAACATGAAAATATGCTCAGCTAAACTGTAACTGACAACCATCCTAAGTGAGCTTACAAGCAACTGCACTGAGGGTGGCCAAAACAGCAAGACATTAACAACTGCCCCACCATGCCACAGTATCTTCTTAGACGGCACATTTGAACTGTAAGAACATGCTTCTGCATGACTTATGTCCCTGGGTTTCATCCTCTTGATGGGTACATAAGAACCAATGAGTCCTGGGGCATGGATAGAGGCAGGCATCCTTGCTCCTCTTCGTGAGCATCCACTGGTTAGAGGAGATGGAAGGGATGCTAGTAGCCCAGACAGCTTCCATCAGCTCAGGTTTTTAGGCCCCTATCTTGAACGTCTAGTGCCTCAGTTTTGCCAGTGGGGGATGCTTTGCTGACCTTTGGACATCAGCATCTCTGATAGTTGGATTCACCAGCTGACCACATGGCTGCACCTAGGTGATGGCAGGGTTAGTTATGATACAATAGTTCTTTAGTACTCCCAGGTAGTAATAGAAATTTCTCCTATCAACTTGTGTTATGAGTCAAACTGCATTTACATCTTAAGACCAGAAGACACTACACCTTCTCTCTCTCACTCGTATACCTCACAGGCAATGCAATGTTACACTACAGTCCTATGTATAGTCCAATAACTGGTAGGTGATAAAAGCTCATCTTGCATAAAAACTTCCTGCTTAACCTTACAGACAAAAGCAAATTAAGAACATACAACCCCTTCTGCAATTTGTTTGATGATTGAATTTCACTGCCATTGTAATTTTCTCTCACTTTAGCCCCCATTGATGGCAGTGGGGATTCCCATTCTGAATGTAATAAAAGACTCTTTTCATACTGCTGCCTTCTTTCTCCGAAGGTGCCTCTCCATTCTAATTATGATACCTCTTGGCTTTCTTTTTCCAAAATAAGTGGGTCAAGGTCTCAGAGTCCTTCACTGCAGAGCTTTTTTCTTTTTTTTTCCCCCAGCTCTCTTTGGAGTCTTCTTTTTCTCTATCACCTTTATATCCTTCTTAACGTGTATCCCGCAAGTGGATGCAGGATTTCAGCACTTATTTCACTAGCATTATACTCAACCATAAAATCACCCGCCATTTCCACACATTTTACCTTTTTTAAAAATCTCCAAGAGTTGTATTAGGAGATTTTGGCTTGGGAGTGTATATTCAAGCATTCACCCACTTTGCTCCTAGGTAATTTTTGAGATGCTATTTCAAGGACAGCTAAAAGTCTGGATGCACTCTCCACTCTGAAATGTGTAACTTCAGATTTGGCTTTGAATTGAATAATGAAATTATCAAATGAAGCAGATCTCTCTTTTGGACTGTGCTCATTGTTATAGACCAGCCTCGTCATCTTTGTATCAATTGTATATGTTATCAGCAGTGATTTTATGCTTAAATACAGTGGATAGTGTCAAATCTAGCAGTTATTTCTCTATAACTCTGTCAATCTAATGGCTAATATCCCATTAACTTATACAGGGCAATTGTCTTCATAAATCCAAACATCAGTCATCAGCACAACGCTGTGGGTGTTGTGTGTGCATTGAGGTGCTTCCAGTGCTACTGCCAGGGGCAATTCCATGTGCAGCTCTAGATGCAATGCTCAGTCAAACCCTGCCAAAGCTTCAGTAGAGCACGTCATTACCTAGCCTGTTGTTGTCATACGCTATTCATCAGTAGTTGTATTTTACTTCAAACGTGGGTGCATAGCAGTGTGGGTTCAAAATGTTACTTCTTTTTCTTTGCCACTCACAGCACACAAATGGTTGTGGTGATAATTACAAATCTCTGGTTTTGTACTCCTTTAATTAGGACTGCTGTACCAAATTTGAACCAAAGGCTGCCAAAGCAACACTTATAGAAATAGCCCTTATAGAAATAGCCTGTGAAGTTCAAAGGAAGCTGATCAAATTGTTTTGCAGTTAGTCTTTAAAAAATTTATATATAATTTTGCCAGATGTTTACTACTTCTCTGTAGCTTCTAATGACAAAATGGCTTTTTCCTCTTCTGTCAGATTCAGTGCTTCAGTCTCCTTGAAAACTCCAGCAAGAGCTGGATAAGCAGAAAATATGCTGCAACAGCATGAATTTATTCTAATGCTTGTTTTGTGGACAGTTTGGGGTCCAAGTTCGACTGCCTGTGTCTGGTTTGCAGTCAGATATCTGAGTTCCCCGATTTCAAAAGCATTCAAATTCTCCTTCAGGGAAATCATGCCAAAAGCGTTTCCTGTCCTTTGAAACCCCATGTGTGAATATGTTTGCCCTTGGTGGCTGACCTCAAGAGCTTCAATTTTGCTGAAGCAAAATGCTATCATGTCTAAAATGAAAGAATAAGAGAAAACAGAGGGTAGTGAGGACGTGGCCCGAATGGAAATAGAGAAATGAGAGGGAAATACAGGAGGGGGGGTGAAGAGGTGGAAGAGAGGCGAGGATAGCCTAGAGATGCTCTGAATGCAGATGTCACCAATGCAGATGTCACCGAGGCAGGGAAAATGAGGCAGCAGGTGAGGATGGGGATCTGCCAGCCCAGGAAAAGAACTGAGCAAGGATTGATATAGGAAAGGAGTGACCCTGGCAGCACTGAGGGACCCACTGAACCAGCAATCCTCTCAGCCCATCTACAGTCTGAAGGAAGTTTCTCCTGACCAGATACTCCCTTTCTGCTGGGAAGTTCTCTAAAAAATCAGATCTACAGCCCTGTCTGCTCTACAGTGGAATAAAGCTATGCTAAGAGGGGGCAGAGAGTCCTGCAGTGGTGACACCATGCTGCAGTGGTGATGCTGTGGTCGTGCCTCAGCAAGCAGAGATGCACAGCAAAGCCTGGCATCACAGCATGCTTCTGCTCTCCTCCCAGAGCTGGCTGCAGCACTGCAGGGTGACCTTATCACTGTCTTCAACAGCAAAGTGACCTCACAGCTTGGGATTGCTCACATGAGCAACGAGTCAGTCTTGTCTTTTTTTTTTTTTTTTCCTGTTTTAATTTGCTAACAGTCTTCCTGTCCATGGGAAATTACATGGAAGAAACACTGGCACAGGGCTAGAAGAAGAAAAATAGAAGCAAAGAAGAAAGAACTGAAAATGGGGGAAAAATTAATGCCAGCCACAATTTAATTTGCCTTTGTGGATTTATACTTTTGATAAACATATCCCAGTGTGATAAATGAAAGGTAAAGAACAATCAATAACTACAAATCACACACTGGTGTTGTGACCAGCCTGGATGAAAGCAGATTTTTTGTCTATGTCTTCTTCCATGTTGATCAGGAGAGGGCAGTAGAAAATGTTCCCGATGGACAAGGCAGAATATAACACAGAGAGGTACACCAAGACTTTGCTGAGGTGAGTCCTCAGCTGTGCTATTGAGGATAACTGAGGAGATCTCTGACACCAGGACCAGCCTCGGGTATGCTGAGAACAGCTTTACCATTTGTGCAGTAAGACAGGATGATGCAATGAGGGCAAGCAGATCTCCATCTGCCTTCCCTTAGAAGACAAAATAGATGTGGGTGCAGATATCACCTTGCAAGTCCTGATGATCCTGGTGAAAAGCTGGCCCAAAGAGGCTGAGGTGACTACAGGGAAGACAACCACAGGAGAAGATTAAGAGTACAATTCTTCCTGCCTCACAGGGCCAAATGAACTCCTATGTGAGATGTTCATTAGTACAAAGAGGAAGGAGCCTGCAGGGCTATGCTAACCCAGATGCTAGTATATGATGGGTTGAAGAGCTCCTCCATTATGTGACCCAATCTGGGCACCGCACGGGGCATCAGTAATAAGGTCTGGTGAGGGAAAAAGGAGATATTACAACAACTATCTCATAAATCCCCTCCTGGGGAGCCTGAAATAAAATCCTTCCTCCATCCATCTTAAACTGCAAGAAGCCCATTACCCCCAGCTCATGCTGAGCCAATAGAAAGTGCTCTCTGCATGGCTGCCAGCATGGAGGGGATAGGAAATATAAGGGAAAGAAAGCACTGGAGAAAAACATTAAGCATCAAAGAGAATTTCCTTTCGGTCATTGAGGATATGGTACAGTTGTAGCTGCATGTTTTGAACACGTCATTTGCTCCTTTGCCATTAAGCTCCTGCAAGAATGAAAACCTCATGCAGGCAGAGGCTGTCACACTACTTCCAAGCAGAGATGCTCTTTGACTTGGTTTAAAAGGAATAACCTGTGTGCATGGCACAAGTCAGTAGCATCACCAATGGAAAGGCATTTGCTCTGGCAGCTGCACTCCTGTGGTGAGCCAGCATTGCTGGGTTTCTGGTTGTTTAAAGCCCTGTGGAGATTTAATCTCATCCTTCCTTCACCGGAGCTGTAAGGAGGAGGTCTCAGGCTGGTTAGGTGCACAGAATGGAAGCATTAAATTCCGTTCTCAGCAGAGACTATAACCAGACAAGACAAACCATGAAATGGCACGTCTTGCTGATCCACCTGAATGCCAGCTGATAGGACCCCCTTGAGGTACAGCACAAAGGCAGCCTTTTACTTCACATCTTTCATCCTCGTGTATCCGAGGATTTAAGATAGCATCAGAAGAAGGAAGCAGAGGTCAGGACAGAAGGAGCTTCCAGTACTCTAATACTTAAGAGTTCTTCAAGCAGAAATAAAGGAAATCCCAGAAAAGAAAGATGTTTGTAGGCAGACAGTATTTATGCCACACATTATGACAGGATGGGAAATACACTTGCTAAAATGTAAGGGTAGGAAGTTGAGGGATGTGAAGCATTTGTGCCCAGTCACCTCCATTGGTGAAGCACACACATGCTGTTGCAAGGGAAGCTGTGCAGGTACGTTTTTGGCACAAAGGAATCCTATCAACAGAGTGGTCACCATTTGCAAAACAGAAATCAGGGCTAAAAAACAACAGTTTTTTACAAGCTTACAAAATACTACACTACAAAAGTGTTTTCCCCCAGATTGCTGATGTTGCTACTGCTGGCTTTTGACAGTAGTGACACAAAACCAAATTCCCTGCACATCTCCTGTGGATAGCGACAGTTTCCAGTAGACACATGGTAAATATTATTGGTATGAGGTTCACAGATGGGTACAAAGCTTTAGGATGGGGAAGGAAATGTCCCTTTAGGTCAGAGCTGAACTTACACTTCATCAGTCATCATGTCAAGAGACAGACACTCATTCAGCGTGGAGGGAAGGTTCAGAAGGCAGAAAGACCTGGCTTCTGCCAATCAGCTGCTCAGACCAGGGCTGGAAATACACCAGTCCCACATAGTGAGGAGGGAGGCCATAGCAGCTGTGCACCGTGCAACCCAAGTATTAGATATAGAGAAGATGGCATGAGCCCCTTGTTGACAGGCTTCCCTGACTGTGTTTTTGCTGTATCCAAAGTGTGTTTCATCATGCACTGACCTGCAATAGCAGGCATGCTACTATGACATGCTACTATCAGTGCCAGTCCAGTAAACTGCTTCATGCCTGAGTGCTGAATGGCTCCAGCCAAGCAAGGCCTGCTGTGAAGCCTACAAGTGAGACTGCTGGAATGCTACCTCTACTGGTGACCATACTTCCTCCTGCTTGGCTCGGAGAAGCAATTCATGGGCAAGCAGAACCGCATCTAAGGTAATCCTGCAGCTACTGTCTTAGCAGCCTGGTTGTGAGAGAAAATGAAGGAATGACCTTTGAGAGGCCACACTAAGAGACAGTGGCAGGACTCCATGTGCCTACTCTGTCATGCCCCACATTCATGAGAGCAAGGGGGGCAAGTGATGGCAGGCAAAGGCCCACCAGCCAAGAGAAAACAAGAAACCAACTCCTGGTGCTTCAGCCTGGAAACAGGGACAGTGGAAATGGGGGGGCTCCATGTGGCTGACGTCTCCTGGATGGATCTGACAGGAATCCATGTACACCATCTTGTCAGCTCCTCACTGGCTGTTGGCAGTCTAGTTGTCTAATGCCTCTGTTTAGACAGACTTTGCAAATTAGAGAAGTAGTTCATTATTAATAATGCAATTTAATCTTTGCTTACTCTAAAGGAATACCCTGAGCTTTGAATGGTCAGAAAAATCTCATAAGTGCTCAGAAGAAATGTGATCTGGAACTGATCCAAGTTCCAATGAACTCAAGGGAAGACTTTCAAAGTGAACTGTGAACCAAGCCTGATCCAGAACCACAAAGTTTATTTTATATATATATATTTTCTTTATTATTATTATTATTAACATTATCGTTATTTTTGCAATGGTGTGCTTTTCTCTAAGTGGTAACCAGTGGTATAACAGGACAAAATGGATCTGTGATTTGGCCTCTTAATCTCCACCCTTCCTGTCTCTTGTGTGTGACTTTCTATTTGTAGCCAGATAGCCATGCTACAGTAAAAGACTTCCCAGCACCATGGCATTGGGCTCAGGCTGCAGCTAAGTACTCCTTGCAATAACATCCACCACTGCTCTGTCAGACTCACAGAGTGCCTTTCCCTATCTCTGTACCTTTTTGAACACAGCTGGAACCTCAGCAATGTGAGATTTTTTAATAATGGTGCTCCTGTTAAAATGGCATAGCATCCCAGCAGTGAGAAAAGAGGATTTGTGATGAGTATCACTCCTTTCTCTCTCATTCTTCTCTTTTCTCTCCCAGATACACATTCTGCAATAACATATGACAACAAAGTAGGTGAAAACTGAACTGGGATGCACAATATATCAATCTGTACAGAAAGAGTGCTACATGTCAGCTGGCACTCCCTGTACATTATGCACCTGATGTAAAGCCACAGAAACTGCAAACTTTGTCACCTTGTGAGGCATAATCCCCTCCATCTTCTCCCAGTCATTGACACAGCACCATGAGAAGGGCTACCAGGTATGGCAGACACCACTTCCCAACCTTAGCTCTGCTGAGGGAAGACTACCAGCCTGACGCCAAGCAGCCAGGCTTCTCCAGCCTTCCCACTCACCATCTGTCCTGCCTGCTTCTGCAACATCTCCCACTGCATCTCGGGGGCTGAGGATGCCCCTTCTGCTGGGGCAGAGTTAAGGTTGCAGTGGGTGTTGCCTGTGGCATATGGTAGCTCTTCTAAGGCTAGGACGCATGGGGGAAGAGCAGAAAGCACAAACTCCTATGCAGGAACTTCTTTTCCTTAATTTGGTGTCTTGGGATGAGATGCAGCTCACATAGGACCCAGCATGGGCAGTTCTGCTACCAGCAGCATTGTGGGGATCATAGCTCATCTCACGCCGCTGCAAAGATGATGTGAGCGTTTGGGTTTTGGTTAGTTAACCCCCTGCTATGAGAACTGTGACTCCAGTGATGTTTCATGATGTGCTAATTTTAACTTTGTAGTTCTGAGACTCAGAGGAGCCAGATGAACGATTATGTTCTTCAGTGAACTCTTCAGTGAACTATATTTTCCATGATTAGAACTTAAAAACTAATTGACTACTTAGCTGTGCTTTTCTGAAAACTAGAACTCCTGCTATAAGTGAAAAATCAAACAGAGCCTTATCTCTAGTGCCACAACAGCGTTACTGGAACAACTCAGTGGCTTGCAGAGCTGGCAGCTCAACAGTGCAGGGTCAGGTGTTAACTCATTACCATGTGTCACACTTAGAAAAAACCCCCAATGACTATGGACCACTTTGGGACATTTTGCTGTTTTTAATCTTCGGGTCACCAGCAATAATTTAAGCAATTTTATTTCAACTCCGTAGTGTAAGGAGAGATAAGAAGAAATCCCACGCTGTGTTCACAGGAAGAAGATTCCTCTTGCCTCATCCCTGCAATGGCTTTCACTTGAGTGAAGGGGAGCCTTGGTACCCACCCTTCCCTTCTGGATGGCTATTATCTTCTACGATGTCTGAAGTGAGAAAGAGAGAATAAGAAGCATATTTGGAGTTTCAAAGCAGTGTACAGACCCCTTGCTTTCTACTGGTATCAGCTGACCATCTGTCCTCCCGAGGGCACAGCGTTAGAAATGACACCTGCATGGGACCTACCACCTGGTTACCTGTTCTCTCCTTTTCCCATCGATGCACTTAACAGCTGCTTGCCAACTGTCCTTATGACTCTCTAGTGATGGAGCTCCAAGGGAGCACTCTGTCAGAGAGGCCAAAGCCCTCAGAAACCATCACAGCCAGAGCCCAAGATGCCGTTCAGAGCTCAGACACATCTGTCTGATGTTTCCTATCTATTTCTTTAAACTCTCAGAAGCTTTTCGTGCAAAGTACAGAAAAGAGAGAGAACTTCTGAGCAACAAGAACAAGCACGTGAACAGAAGATAAAGTGGGGCAAAGGAAAGAACAAAAGCAGAAGAAGATGTGATGTCTCAGCACGGATTTTCTTTTGACAGGATCTGCAATGCAAATATTTCCTGGAACTGCAGGATCATGAAAAAAGAGCTATGCTGTTCCCTCTGATGCAACTATTATTGGAATTGTTCCCTTGTCTTTAGTAGAGACACTGTTTGCATCAAGAAATAAGGAGACCTCTTTGGTTTCTGCCTGCTGAATGAATGGGCAGGAGGAGTAGAAAAAGACTTTACCTGTTTGACTCTCACTCAAGAGGGGCAATATTTTATTCCGTGTGAATAACATCTCTTGGGTCAATCATATTTGCTCTAGATGGTGACATCTGTCCACCAGGCCAACCAGAAGCTATTTTTCAGGGTGTTACTCTAGCAGATCTTATGCAAGAGATTCAGAAGAACTGAGGGGAAGGAAAAGCATTTCATATTTCATATATGTGTATATATATATATATATACATGCGTATGTGTTTCATGTTCTCCCTTTAGCCAGAAGGCAGGGTCAGTGCCACTCTTGGGAGAGAGATTTAGCAAGCAAATAGCCTTTCTCTGAGAACTGGTACTCAAAGGTCCCCCCTGACCTTCTGCTTGGAAGTGGTGGCAGGGACCAACACTAATCTCTGACACAGGCCTTGTGCCCTCCTTCCTCTCCACCCCTTGTACCTGACTTTGTTTCTGCTGGGCACAGAAGCCACAGAAGCAGTGAAACAGCAAGCCCCTGGAGGAGGAGGAGGCAAACACAGGGACAGTAAGGAGCCAAGAAGTTCCTGTGGATCTGTGGAGGAAAGGCTTTGTCAGAGCATGAGGATCTGCTGGTGAGAAAGGTGAGAAACTGTCCTCAAAGATGGGGACAAGAGAAAGCTAGCTGGTCTAAGTTATGAAAGGATTTTTGGCTGATGTTTTCAGTGCCATAAAATAAGCCTGAATAAAATAAATGTGTTTAATATTCACATAGGGGAAAAAGGATAAAAAGCTGGAGGGACTAAATACCCAAGTAGCAGGTGGCTATCCAGTGGCACACTTAAGCAGAAAGGACGCAGCTATCTTTTGACCTGACAGTCTACAAAGCTGTAGCCTGCAAACAAGCCAAGCCATATATGTGTTTTCTGAACTTGTCGCACTCCTTGGTGCTGCTGTGGCCACAAACGGCACTTTTGAAACACATTTCTGCTCCACTTAGCATTGGCAGCAAGAGGCAGCTGAGACAGTTTTCCACAGCATTTCCAAGAGTATCAGTGAGTTATGACCACTGGTTTCAGGAGCATCTACCCAGGAGGTTTTCCCTCTTTTATTTAGACAGGCCAACCGATTGCACTATGTCATGCCCAATTAGAGTTCTTAAATATGGAAGACAAGATAAAACCAGTCATGGACAACTGCTGTTTGACTCTGCCAATACAAACAAGACAAATACGTATTCCAAAATGTCAAGTGGCTGCTGCCTTCAGCTTTCTTGAGTGATTACTTGGCTTTGGTAGCAAATAAATGACATTTGTACTCAGTAGGTTTATTTTCCTCAAAAAAAAAAAAAAATCCAGCTAAGTTTTAAAAATGTAAACATTTAAGACCATTTCTTAATTGGCAAAAAATGCAGAAAAGCCACCATCAAGTCTTCAGTGTAGGTGTAGGCTGTCACAATAACAAGTAAGACAAGAAAGACAGCCAGCCCACAGCTTAACCAGGGCAGTACAGAGCAGAGGGGAGAAAAGTAAAGGAGAATATATCAGAAAAACAGTCAACAATAACTGCTGAAATGTTTAGAAAAATAAGGCCCTTCTATTCCTTCCCTTCAAGAGTTAATGCACAAGAGTTAATGGGATGGTAAAATCCAACACCACCGCTGAAACCATGACAATTTCAGGTCATCCAGCTCAAAAAAATTGATATCTCAATAGGAAGAAAAAGATATTAAAAAAAAAGAAAAGAAAAAAAAAACACCAAAAGAAACCCAACAAAAACAACCAACAAACCACCCCCAAAAAACCCCAACAAAACATCAGAGTAGTGGCAGGTAATCTGAGAGCTTGCTCTGACATTCAGCAACAACAGCTGTAAACCCAAGCAGCCCCTTGGAAGAACTGGATCCATGCTGCAGCTGGGGACCAAGCAGCCTCTCCCTGCTCCGCAGCAGCATCCTCACTTGTGCTGTTTTCAAGAATAACAGCTTGGACTTCAGACACATTCTCTGTTAGTCACTGAGGATTTTATCTCACGCTGATTTATCCCCAAAAAAAGGCAATTTAAAACCATTGTTAAGATTTAAGTCTACATATTTGATCCAAGGGAAATCCATAAATGACAAGAGTCATAGAGAAGCCCATGAAATGCCTGTTCAATACAGGACATTTCAGTACAACTGCAGATCCAATCAAAAAAGACTATTTACATTGGGATGGAAGAAGGAAGAGGAAAAGACCAGTGAAGGAGAACTGCAGGGTTAAGACATCACTGTTACAGACATTTGATATATAGACTCGTGCAAATGTTTGTGCTGGAACAGAAGAAAAACAGAGAGGAGGATGACTGAAGTAAGATATAATGTGCTTAGCAGAAAGATCAAGTGCTCTCATATCTAGAAATGACTTAGATATTTTTATGGTGGACTTAATATATTGGAAAATCTTCTGTAGCTCATGGTTGTAGGCCAAATAAATCAAAAAATCCCTTTCAGCATTAACCATCTATTGATCTTCTGCAGGGCTGTAATTACACTGGGGAGCTCTACTGTCAGAACAGCAGCTGTATCCCAGACCCAGTAACAGCTCTTAGCAGTGAACTGTGTCGCAGGTGTTTATAAAGCAATTGCACAGGTGAAAACCCTCATTTTCACCCACAGAAGACAGTTTTTTTCAGCCTAAGCTGAAAAGTCAATTTTCTATTCTAGGTACTTTAAAAACTGTTGTTTAACCCAAGCATCTTGCAGTTTCACGCAGGCTTTGCTGAGCCTACTTTATTTCAACCACAGGACCATGAGGCTGTTGACAAGCCATGGGATCCATTAGCAAAAGCTTTAAGCAGACCAATTGCCCACAGAAGTGTTCAAGGTTTGTTTTTACTTCTCTGACTGCTTGAAGGCTCCTCCTTGCATCCTTGGAAGCGTCTACGTTTGTTGTTATCTCTATGTCATGAAGAAAGTTCAACCACTTCCACGATTTGTACACGGATTAGGAAGTCTAAGTGGCAGACCTGTCAGAACAGTTGGGAGCAAAGACTGCACGAGGTGCAGAGGGAAATCTCAAGCACTGTGAACACAAGATAGCTGGCTGTCCTGAATATACAGGGCTGTGAGCATATTGTCATCGGCTGCCGCACAGCCCTGCAGCTGTCTGGCTGGTGCCTTGTGGCTCAGTATTTGTTGTGTCAATGCTCAGACACATCCGTCATCCCCTGCCTATGATCTTCAAGGCCGCGGTAAGGGCTTCACAGATGATGCAAAGAAATACATTTAGCCATATGTGCGACAGCGTTTTCTACTGCAGATTAGGCATCGGGAGAGCCTAGACCCCACGGGAAAATGGAAGGGATGACCTCAGTCCTTTGGCCCAAACACCTGAACGCCACCCAGCTCCAGGCTACAAACCCATTTGTGCACTCATCCTGCCTCTCCTGCAACTTACGCCAGTGCCTGAGAGCCGCAGTTCCCTTAACCATCTCAGAAACCCTCGTGAAACGGTAGGCACCCCTAGGACAAAGCCCAAGGCGTTCCTGGAGACAAACTTCCACCCGACAGACGCCGTTGCTCCATGCCGCATCCTCCCGGCACGGAGATGCTCAGCGGGGCGGCAAGCGGCACCGGGGAAGGACCGCAGAGGGGCTCCCCGCCCGGCCGGGTTGAGCCGCTTACCCGAGCCCGGCGCCCCCAGCACCTGGCCGACAGCGGCCGCCCGGCTGCGGGGACGCCGCCCGCTCCCGCCGGCATCCCCGGCACCCCCGGCACCGCAGGGCGCGGCGGGCACCGCTCCGCTCCGCACTGCCCCGCTCTCGGCTCCCTCCCGGCGGCTGCTGGCGGCCGCCCCCGCGGCGCGGCTGCAGGTCCCGGCCGGGCTGCGGGGGCCGCGGCTGCCTCGCCGGCTTCCCCCGCTCTGCGGATCCCCTTCTCGGCCGCCCGCTCCCGCTGCCCGGCGCGGGGCTCGCCGGCCCCTTCCCCACGCCCATCTCCGCTTTTGCCTCCCGAGTCCCCCCGGGCCGGGGCGGCTGCCCCCGCCGCCTCTCACCTCCTCCCGCTCGGCGGCGGCCGGCCCCGGCGCGGGGCTGCTGCCCGGCCCGCTCTCAGCAGCCGCCTCGGCTTCCCCCTCCGAGGACATCCTTGGCCATCACCGGCGGCGGGGGGTCCGGGCCCCCGAGCCGCCCCCCGCGCCCAGGGCCGCCCCGCCGGGTCTGCCCGGCTTCTTCCACCATCCCAGGCAGGCGGGCAGGGAGAGAGGGAGGGAGGCGGCGGAGGGGAGGAGAGAAAGGCGAGGCGGAGGGGGGGTGCCCCAGCCGCTCACGGCCCCCCCAGGTGGGCAGCGAGCGTCCGGCGGCTCCCGGAGAGCCTCTGCGGAAGGCTGAGAGCCGCGGGGTGAGTCCTTCCCGCACCGGGGGCTCCTTCCCGCCCCCCTCCTGGAGCGAGCTGCCCCCGCCCCTGGGATGCTCGGCGCGGCTTCACGCCTCCGCCGCCCGACCGCAGCCCCTGACCGCCTCTCCCGGCTTTTCCCGAAGCCCGCACCCCTCCCGGGCTGGCGGCGGCACCGCGCGGCTGGACGAGGCGGCAGGACGAAGAGGAGGAGGAGGAGGAGGAAGGCTGCCCCTGGGGCAGCGCTCCCACACGGAGCGGCCGGACGGCCAAACTTCCCGAGAAGCCCCGCTCCTCTCCCGGACGCTGAGACCCGCAGAGGGAGCGAGCCCTGGGGCTGTCCCGGCCCTCACACACACGTGTACCCTGGAGGCATTTCTGCCGCGATCCCTGCGACAGAGGAAATGGAGGAGTCCCGCTTCTCCTGTCCCTTCCTCCCTCCCCTCTGCCTCAGCCTTCCTTGCTGGTTCATCCATCCAGCACAGGTCCCCCCCCAAGCAGCCTCCTGCAAACCCCCTGTACTGTCAGCATTCCCTCCTCCCGCCTGCGCCCGGCACATCCAGGCATTATCCGCTGTCCTGCATCCAGGACTGGTGTACTGCACCATCTTATCTCTGCATGTTTGCTTCATGTTTCATTACACTCTTTGCCTTGTGAGGCTCATCTCATTTGATCTGTTTCTCTCTCTGTGCCCTACAGCAGTATGTATTTTAAATGCTTCGTAAAATCTTGCAAGCAGGCAAGTGAGCAGACTTGAAGCATCAACCTTAGCTGTAATATTCGCACCTCAACTCCTGCCACAACGTGCTTGCACTTTATCAGGCGTGCTGCTCTGCACAACTCCGCTCCAGCGTAAAGGCTGCAAGTGAGGTTGGCTGGGGGGGCCTGTGGAGCAGTGGGTTGCTCGGCATGTGAAGATGCAGAGAGAAAAGCCCCAAAGCTGGGATTTTCTAGAATTGCTGGGTCTGCTAAATCTGGATTTCAGGACACTGATTGCATGGGATGACTCTTGGCTGATTCCCAAGGGAGCAACCCTCCTGGATTTGGAGGTGAAGGACACCAATGAGAGACACTTGGCAACCTCCCTTTGGCTTTTGTACCTTTTGACCACATTGCAGCACATGCACTGCCACCATAACCACAGCCACATGTGACTTTTCCTCCCCTGAGCTCACCTCCTTCTGCCAGGAGTTGCATTTGTTCTGCTGCATCCAGCATGTACGTGCAAAGTACTGGCTTTTGCTTCTGTCAGCCCTGGAGAGGAACTGCAGGAAGCACACAGTGCTAGACAGTACAGTGCAGGTTTTCTAAACCACATGAAAATGCACATTTAAAATACCTTGTAGCATTTCCGTAAATGGCACAACAGGGAACAATCTCTCAGGGCTAAGTTGGCCGGCAGACAGCAGGGAGTGGATCACATCTGGGATGCGGGAAGGAGCATCAGAGAATGCATAAGGAGTGCCCCTGCCTTACCCGGCAAGGCCTATAGGGGAAGAGAGAAATTAAAATCCCGGTCTGCTTGGTCGACTTGTGCGTTTGTCTAGATGCTTTCTGTGACCTCACACACACCATAAAAATGGTGGCAGTGCTGGGACGTGATGGAGCACTGCGGTTAGAGGGGAAATGTGCCAAGACAGAGAACTGTCTCTGGAGATATCTGTATCCAGTGTTACACGAGTACCAAATTCTCCTGGTAGGGACTGTTACACAGCACCTGTCAAAGGCACTAGCAGCAATGATGGGAAGAAGCAAAAATGGGGTTTAGCGTGCTGTGAGGCATCAAGGAAGGGGCATCCCTATTTGATAAGGTGACAGGGGTGAGCAGTTCTCTGAAGTCAGGGACTCAGCTGTTACAGAGAGCAGGGAGACACTGTGGAGGGAGGTGTCAGCAGCCCGGCCAAGCAGACCAGGAGTGAGAGCATCAGATTTAAAAGCTGAGTCACACAAGGACAGAAAACAAAGATCTGGCAGAGCTCAGGTCTGCCTGTCAACCCATACCAAACAGTCACCTCTGTTTAATAAATACATCTAATACCCACTGGGCTTTGCGGCAGCCTGAACAGCTTCAGGATGGTTTTTAATTTATTTTCATTTCCGCAGACACTCTGCTTTTGATGTTGAATAACCTGTGATTTATTTAATCTAAGCCAATCCTGTCTGGTGCTCAGGTCTGCAAGCAGTCCCAGGGACTGGCTTTCCAGCCCTTCCACCTTTAAGAGAAGAAGACATTTCCTGAGGTGATGTACCCCCAGCTGAGCACAGGGTTTTGATCCAAAAAGCAAAGGTTTGTACATCTTTCTACCTGACTGTCAGCATCCTGGTGGCACCTGAAAATCATGGGAAAAAGCCTGAAGATGAGGCAGACCCAGAGAAGGGATAATGAAGGTTGCTAGCCCTGAGATTGAAGATTTAGAAATGTCATCTATCACTCGGTGCTGTTATTTCCACCTCTGTGGCTCCAGATTCAGTGCATCAATCTCCGTTATCAACTTTCACGACCTGAAGAAACAGGAGAAAAAAGAAAAAAAAAAGGAAGCCTGAATTCCAGAAAGACACTGCAAAAGCTGTGCAAAGCTCTTTTTTTTTTTAATTTCAGAAATGCAGAGGATCAGTGTCAGTGGTGTAAGCTGCCTGAAGAGGCTATTTTTGTTCTTTAGAAGCTTTTTCCCCTATTTTAACATGGATTAATTATGAATATTTATGTATATAGTACAAAAAAAATATGATGAGCAGTTTGCAGGCTGGCTTGGAAAATATGTATACCATATTGTAAAAATCAGCTCCTTTTTCTGGGCTTTATGCCTGGTCACTCACTCTCTCTAAATGGCAAGCAGAGAACAGAGACAATGCACGTTTGTGGTGCTGCCTCCCCTATTCAGAGCACCAAGGAACTGGT
The DNA here is from genome assembly GCA_037305975.1 of Chrysolophus pictus. Taxonomy (NCBI): domain Eukaryota; kingdom Metazoa; phylum Chordata; class Aves; order Galliformes; family Phasianidae; genus Chrysolophus; species Chrysolophus pictus. The sequence continues at coordinate 25,050,353 of CM074580.1, read as the reverse complement.
GCAGTCAGGAACTGCAGTCCATGTTGGTGTGAATGCCACTCTGAGTGTGCCTCTGCTAAAACGCCACTCACCTTTCCTCTGAGCTTGGCTAGGACACAGCACAGATTTAACAGGCAGAATTTTGTTCCGCTTTTTAATGAGACACACTATTTGGGCTAAATTTGCAAAGGTCTGATATGAGGTATACATGGGAGCTTGCTGCCTGTCTTCAAGATGAGACAGCTATGGGGATCCTGAGTGCTCACAGCCATCAAAAGTCGCAGAGCATTTTAATGAAAGAGAAACATTAAGCCTTCTGTCCGGGGGAGATTCCTACTGGGGAAATTGCACTGACATCTTCAAATCACTTCTCTGCTGCTCCAAGAAACAGCATAAATTAATATATACTCTTAACAAACTGCCACATGCTGCCCCAAAGCGAGCAGGAATGGGAAGAGTATTTCCAATACAGATGGTTTCTAAGTTGACTTATGCAAATAGGCATATTGGAAGAGAGGAGCTATTGCTAAATATAAAATAAGTCATGCTGTCCTACGACTTGTGTGAGCTGCCAAAGAATGAGACAGCCTATCCCTAAGGAGCAAGCCCACTTGTTTCAACAGGATTTCAGCATTTCAATCAGTCCTTAATGTTGGAAGAAAAAAAAAAAAAGAAGAGGTGCATTTCTAGTTAATAACAAGCTCTTTCCTTTTTGAAATTATGAATTTAAACATCTGTTGGAATCACAAGTGGCATTTCCCTCACTGTACCTATTTACAAGCCAATATAATTTAAAACATATATTAGTCTTTGCAAATCCTGTAAAGGGAGAACACTGCATTGCTTCAATATTAGTGCTTAGTGTAATACTTGTGAATTAAATTGTGGGCATACCAAAAGAGAATCTGTCTGGACCATTCATAAAATGAGCTTTGATATTCTTTTAGTAAGTAAAAAGCTGAAGAGAGACATCAATAATTTATTAGCACTTGGATTACATCCTCTGGCACTTGTAGTTTACTGCCTTCTTGGAGAAAAAGAGGACAAAGGCAATATTGTCTCCTGGGTTGTGAAGTTTTTGCATTCTCTAACATGGTGGTGTTGACAAGGGAAGCCTCATTTTTAGTGGCGTTCTGGCTCTGATAATATCCGTGCCTCTCAGCATGATGCTCATAGCTCCAGGAAGCATGGTGGGATGAACCATCAGCCCCTGTGCCGTGCAAGGCCCTTCCAGATCCCAGCATGAAATGACACAGGAGGCAGCAGTACCATGCCTAGTACACAGGTACCCCTGCTGTAAATGACAGTTATTGTCCAGAGAAGTCTGGGCTTCAAATAGCTAATGTACAAAATTGTGGTGGCTATGGGGAGCCAATATGACTGGACAGCATGGGTACCACTCAGAGAGATGTGAAGCCCAAGACAGAGGCTCTTTCCAGAGGCCAAAGTGATCCTCATTCCTTGTCACCCCCTGCCATGGTCACTTCCTGGCACTGCTCACCACCTTCTCTTCATTTCTCAATCAATCTCTTTATTCCAGGCTTTTTTTTTTTTCTTTTTTCTGTGTTCCCTCCCTCCCATTGCCTCCAATGTCCCTGCCCTGCTTCCTACCTTCTCTTCCCTGGTGGCAGTGATGCCAGCTCTTCAGCTCTAGGCTTAGTAATGCTATTGCTGTCTTGTGCAGATATGCCAGAATTTGCACTGACATTTGCTCTTTTTCATCAGAATGAAATGTTCTTCCTTCTCATCTATTTCTCTGGCTTGTGCCTTTCAAATTTGGCACTAGCCATCTATTTCTCTTTCCCTTATCTTGCTCTTTGTGATGTGCTGTTCCCAATGCCCAAACAATCAAAATGACCTAGCCATCTCCTTTCCCAGCTTTGCAGTTTCTCAGTCCTGAGGAAGCTTCCCCCATTCTGTCCCAATCACTGCCACCGAGAACTGCACCTCCTCTTACTGTAATCCCTCAAGTTGTTCTCAAGAAGCACTCAGCAAGAGCATTCCTCTGCTAACGGAACTGCAGCAGAATCCAACCTCTTCCCTTCAGGGGCTGTGAGGGAGGACGTCTCCAGCCTCCGCTGACAGAGTACATGCTGCTCTCTCAGCCCCAGGTAGGACACAAAGGGCCATAGGCAGCATGAAAACCTAGAGCTGCCTCTGCCCTTCTCTATGCAGTTTTTTTGTTTTCTGCAGGTACAGACATTTCCTACTCCATGAACAGCGCTGGATTAAAGCAGAGAGATGCTCTGAGAGGCAGGCAGCAGTGAAAGGCCAAGCTACGTGCCACAGCCACAGCCTGAGTCTGAGCAAGAACTTTGCTCACGTTATGCCAAGTCTGAGTTGATGTACCCTGCTGTTCAGAGGGATTTTTTAATGCTACTCACAAAGTGCTTTGGGGAAAATGAGGACAAAAGTTTTTTTTGCAAGTATTGCAAAGGCATTTCAATTTTGATGGGCTGCTACAGACAATTAGGAGGAATTTGAGCCCCTAGAATCTCTCCTCAGCACTGAGGGGCTTCATGGATCAAAGGTGGTAGCAACTGAAGAAACAAAAGGAAAGGGAATTTGCTTGTAACTGCTCACAACACTCTGTTATCTTAAAAAGGAAAGAGAGCTCTTTAGACATGGTGGCTGACCAGAGGAGCAATCAGAAGCAGCTTCAAGTAAAACACAGTGTGCACAGCTGGAGAAAGAGCAAGTGCACACTTCTGGTCCTTAGCAGGAACACCTAACTATCTTGGCCATCTCGTTTCCAAAGTTAAACCCAGGGGCCCAAACCTATGCATTGACCTCCATGTCTCATGCCTTCTGATGCAGAACAGCCATCTGGGCAGTGCCACTCCAGAGCCAAGATGACAATTTGGCGGGTTCCCAGTATTTTCCCATGAGAAAAAAGCTGGGCAGTTGCTGCTGCTGTACGTCTCCAGAAGGCAGCCTGCCAGCCCCCAGGGCTCTTGTCCACTGCCAAACAGATCTTTAAATGCATGGCCCTCAGTGACAAACCAAAATGAAAAGGTGCCCATACACATCTGAGCAATCAGTGCTCCAACACGGTGATATTGTGCAGCCACTGGCATGATCTCTGCTGCGTCTCCTGTAACTGTGTCACTGAAGAAAAGGGCTTTTAAGTGTTGGTGCTGCTAGCAGCACTGCTTGCCGCTAACCGGAGGAGAGCTCTGCCTGACAGCCCTCCTCTGGGAACCATCGACTCCTCTGCTCGTGACGTAGGCAGCTGTCACGAAAGATCACAATAGCTATAAATGCCTTTGAAAATAAAATTAAAACAACAACAACAAAACAATGAAGAAAATTTGTTGTCAGGCAAATAATGAGCATAAGAGAGCACTGTAGAAAAATGTTTTCACAACAACCTGGTAGAGAAATGCGGGTAGCTGAAGCTATCTGATGACTTTGCTCCCCTCACCAAGTACTACCAGCGAGGGAGGAGTCCTGTCTTGGTGTTACACAGACACCAAACATCGCAAATATTGAGCCTCTAAGAAAAAAAAGGAATTAAAGAGGGTGATAATATCTGTATGGAAGGCCAGCAAAAGCATTTCTTCGGTCTACAAGGTGACAGAAGAGTTCAGAAGCAACTTTGTACCACTACCACATTTATATGTTAGATATCCCATGCAACACCATTGAGGCTCTGGAAGTTTCGTTTGAATGCTCCTCTTCCTAATACCACTTCCACCTCACTGGGTATTACCTTTAGACAAATGCCTTTTGCTAGGCTGCTGGTCTCTCCCTACCCAGGAAGCTAGGTGAATGCAGTACGTGCTGCTCCTTGAGAGGCAGCAGTGCATACCACCAGCATGCTTGTCTGGCAACCCACAGCATCTCATGTCATTCCCAAGGAGATGGAAAAACAGCTTTGGTCTAGGGAGACTGCAGGGGTGAATCCTTGCAAAGATGAGGTACAGCAATCTGCAATGGCCCTTTATATTTTTAAAGATGAAGGCAAAACCCCAACTCTGTGTGACTGCAGCTAGTTCTGCCAGATCACTTAAATCATCAGGACATCACGATCATCACTATTAAAAACTCTTGGCAGATCTAGCAGCATTAGCATAGTTATTTAGAGTTAAGTACTTCAGGCTCGGTTCTCCTGGCAGTATGAGCTAGCTGCTGAACACGCATCTACATTGAATATTGAGCTCCCCAAACCAAGCACGTAGCAAAGGCCATGCCTTCTGTTCCAAGGGTGTGAGACTGGGATTCTGGGAGAAGTGAACTACTCTGGGCATTCCTTTTTGTGCACATTCTGTTTGGTGCAGGTGGGATTTGTATAAAGATGTATGTATAATTGCCACCCTGCTTAGATGCAGAAGTATAAGGTTTTCCCCAACTTTACATCAGGAAATAATCTGAAGTCAAGAAAGGAAAAAATCCTGAACTGAGGTTTGCCACTGAGGATAATCATCTGAGCACATCCAGCACTTTAAACTGTCTTAAATTGCGTGGAATATGAGGCTTAGACATTTTGACAGGCTTCCTTTAAAATCTACAACAGTGGACTTGATTGCATCCACTACTTTGCTCAGATTTTGGCAGACAGGTCCAGCAGCAGCCACGACTGACACTATCCTCAGCCCAAGGAAGTTGAAGTACAGAGATGCTGCTTCTCTCTCCGTGATACAAGAGGTAGATGGCATTGCCAGACAGGGTCAGCTCAGAGACTGTTTTCATTTAAGCCTTCTGTGAATCAGTGAATGTCAATGACAATGCGTTTGCCACTGCGCAAACAGTGATTTTCACCCGCAATACTCTTCAGATGCAATGTTTGAATGACCCGACTTGAGAAGCACACTTGCACAACTGCCCCTTCTAACTTCCACAGTGGTCTGTCCTCTGGAGTCTCAGCTGTATGTCAGCTCACTTTTAGTTGGATTTTATTTTGAAATTATAATGAGGTGAGGAAGTCCAGTGTGATAGGCATACATGATATATATCAAGCAAGAAATATCTTTATTTGCTGAAGATGTGTGTTATTTCAGGATATAGTCATTTAGTCTGATAAAAATGCCATTTCTATAGAAACAATTGATAAAGCAAACAACCACGAGGAAATTCCATGCTAACTGTCAAGAGCCAACATAGAGCCTTGCAGATGCACTGCTAGAGATGAGTAAATACTCTGCTGTTTTGGGCTTTTAAAATATGTAACCTCTTCCCCTCATATGGTTAAATCAATTCACATAGAGCATGGATCCATGCTTTTTATTGGTGAGCACACAGAGGTTTGATTTAAAATATCTTTGCTTTACACAGTCTTAGGAATCCAAGCAGGCTATGATCAGTGAGGTGTTTTTGTCACAGACAATGCTTTGGTGCTTCCACTCAGCAAGTAGGCCAGAGAGCTGCAGAAAAAGCCACCCAAAGTTCTATGGGCGGATCACCGTCCCTCCTTTCCTATCATGCTCTCCCATCAGCAAGAGAGCTGCCACTGATTCTCAAAATCCAGTTCTCACACATGCACATTTCTTCAAGAACACACATCTTTTTTTTTAATGCCACTTGAAACTCCTGCTGTGCTTTGCATGACATTGCTGTGTGTACTTCCCTGCTTTGCTGGTTTGGGCTCTGACTCTTCCAACTGGATTCCCGTGGAGAAAGATGTTGATGTGCACTGCAACCACTAACTTGAGGAACAGTATATTACTGTCTCTTCCAAGTTCAAGGCTCAGACCATCACAGAATTGAACCTATAGCAACTTGCTACTGAACGTTTCTCCCATCAGTCTCAACTCCTTCTTACAAAGAAGAACTTGCAAGGTCTTGAATCACGGATCTGTTCTGACTTATCATCAATCCTCCAGTCCCAGGCAAACCTGTTCTCTTCCCACCACTCTGCTCTTCAGCTACTCTCTTCCTGACTTTATTCTCTGTCTTCTTGAAACTAATTTTTAGGATAAGCCGTCTCCTTGGCCGTCTGCTTCCTAGGCAACTCATCCTAATATATACCTTCTCTGCAACACATATAATATTGTTGCATTGACATGTTTACTCCTTCTAATCTCACTAAGGCCACTGCCGTATTGTCTTTGTTGTTATGATCCCTTCCATTTTACAGTTCAGTGAGAAAGCATTTGGTTGTAGACTCTCATGCTTCTCTGCTTTGGAAAACCAAAAACATCTACCAGAGTCACATATAGCTTTTTGCTTGTGGCAAACACAAAGAAAGAAGTGAGGAAGAATATTAGGGCTTGTGACAAAACTGATGAACTTTTAAATTAAATCTCACAGAACAGCTCTCCTTAAGTTCACCTCCAGTGACTCTCACAGATGCTCTGGTGGGAATTTCCCTGTCAGAACAGGTTAGCAGATTCACGCAAGCATGTAGATACTTATAATTTACAGGATAAATATGAAGACGCAGAAACATGATTTATTGATAGAGCATAAGCTATATATAGCACTCTTAACTGTATTATTAAAACAAAAAGTAAATAATTAATGGAAGGAAGAAAAGATACATAAAGCACAGTCAGTCTTGACAGGAAGTATTCCTGTCTTGCAGTAATTAAGATTAAATATACTTGGAGCACATTTTTTTATATCTTTCTGACAAAAAAGATTATTTGCTTACTTTGTATACCCGTAAGAATCACTGTGTGTGGCTGCAGAACTTGTGCAGTCAATGTGAGCAAAACTGGAGGTGGGGGGGGGAAATGCTTACAGCTGCACAGTTTGAACACCACTCTATGCTCAGGATAGGATTACCGCCTGTGATTATTGACCAGTTACACCTGGTAAACCCTCAGTTTAGTTTCAGATTAAGTACAACTCAGTGCTTGCTAGTTTTTCTAAATCCAGTGCTGACCATTCAAGTGACAAGTATTGCAGAAAAGTACAGGCTTACTTCAGCAGAAACCAAGAAACAAAGTTAAGTTTTTTATTAGAATCTGAGAATTACTCAGGCAAAGCAAAGTTTTCCTAGCAACTGTTTACATATCTCATCTACACATTTCTTGGGTTTAAGAGGAAAAGATGATGAGCAGATCAGCCCTAAGAACCTATGATGTCTCAGGCCATCTACTTTGTTGAATTGATTCTGTTCAAGATACATAGGGTCAAATATCCTGTAACAATATCAGCATATATATTTTCTCACCGGACATATAGTAATTTATTTACATCATTTCCAAACTAACAATGTTAGCAAGGTCAAAGTGACCTTACAAATAGTTATTAAATTCCCTGGAACCAGAACAGCTCAACCTCATAAGCGGCTGTCCAACAGTCTAAACAGTCTCAACACTTAATTGAAAAACATTCCAGTGCAACCAGTGCCAAAGCTTTCCTGTCTTATTACCAAGTAACATAACCCAAATGTCTTTCTGAGGCCCAAGGCAAATCATTCCTAAGTTTAGTACCAGCAAAGACTCAAGAGTTGGAAAGGTCTATTCCCACCAGCACATGTGACAAACTCTTCAGTAAAATCAATGCCCTCTTGTCTTGTCTAAAGATAAATAGTGCCATAAACTAAAATTTAAGTTCCACCTTTTGCTTCAAAGATTTTAAAGCAGCACTACACAATCTTTGTTGAGCCACAAGCGATAGTGCACAAAAGCCAACAATGCACCAAAAGGAATAATAAACTTGTAACTTCCAGACACCATTCCTGTGGCAGCCACAGAATCCCATTGCCATCAGCAGCATCAGATGGTTCCATGGAGAAGGTTTATAGAAACTGCTACTCTTGAGTTTTAACTACAAGAAACTTGATCAATTATTTCAAAGTGTATCTTACATCCCAAACCAACAGAATCTGGAATGACAAAACTAAGTGCAAGATGGTGGCAGGAGGGTAACAATTGATTTCAGTGAAATGAAGAATTGGACCTCATGTTTCTCAGTCACTGCTATTCCAGAATAGAACAGATTTGACTTCGATTTCAGTTCCTTAGGGAGTGCAAAGCAGAGCTCTACCATCTGATGAACTGCAGCCTGGCAGGGCAGTACCAGGGAAGCACTCTAAACCCTCTTGAGACTCTCTTCTGATAATCTCCAAATGTAATTTAGAGTAGCTCTATTTATTCCTCCTGCTAGGGCCACCTATAAGCACCAGTAGTAACTGCTCACTCGTGCCAGCATCAGGCAAAAAAATGTCTACTCACAAGGACAGAATTGGACTTACTCTTGGTTACTTAGTTGGTCTAGCTGGGCATCATCAAGTCTTTTTGGTGGTTCCTACCTTAAGAAGTTCTTTATGATCTAAAGCAGGGCAGCCTTCAAATTCACCATCTCAGGAACAGTATTGCTCATCAGAAGACTCACAGCTGACGGAGATATTTTTTGCCCAGCATTTTCACAGAAAATTTCCATTTTGTATGAGTTCATCACTGGTTTGCTGCCACTGCAATTAAGCTGGTTGTCTTTTGATAGGATTATGATTTATCCTAATTTCTATGGAGATTTAAGTGTCAAAGTTGCGTCTGCCAACAGTTTTGCTGTAGCATCTAACACCGTCTTCTGAAGGGATAAAAAGACTGATGAGGACGTGTCGCTCCTTACAGTCACTCCACGACTTACCAGGGCGCTCATGGCAAGTCCTCCCCATGCAGCTGGCCCACCTGGCCCAAGGTCTCCAGTCTTCACAAAGGTTAAAAGGCTGAAAGGTGGCCAAGCACCAATGCTTCTGGTAGGTATGACTGCTCTCCAGCAGTTTTTAATAGAAGCTGACATGTATGAATAATAAATGAATATTCAGACATGAATAATAAATTATAGCTCCATTTATATAGCTTTGTGTATCCCTTCTCCTGAAACACCACCACTCTCGGGGACACAAACACCTCTTAATAACGAAAAGGCACAAATGGTTTACATTTACAGAGATGGCTTTCTGTATGTGTGGGCACACGCTACCAGAAGTGAGAGCCCGTATTTACACCTGAGGCAGGACGTGCCTTTGGACCGCACAAACCAAGAAGGATTTAGGGGAAGTACTTCAGCGATGAGACCCCTTATGCACCATGCGCCAAGCCGGAGCGCACGGAGCTACATCTCCTCCACGGGCAGCAGAGAGGCGGCACGCCCCAGCAGCCGTGTATCACAGCCCCTGCGCGGGCGGCAAGAGCAGAACCAGCCGCTGAAGGCAGGGAAAATGGCGGCGCCCCGCCCCGGCCTGCGGAGGGAAGCGCGGGCGGAAGTGGCCGCGGAAGTAGCGCGGCGGCGCAGAGCGGAAGTGCTGGCGGGGAGCGGCGCGGGCCGGGTGCAGGTGAGTGGTGCCCGGGGCCGGCCCGCGCACCGGGGCCGTAGCGGCTACGTGGGCCTCGGGGCCGCTTGTCGGGTCTGTCTTCGCCTCAGGCGCCCCGCTGCCCCGCCGGACCAATGTCCCGACTGCCCCGGACGCTGGCTGCTGCAGGGTCCTGCTCTAACGGCGCTGTTTAGGTGCGCTGTTAGGGGGCTGGCTCAGGCCTAGAGGCGTCAGGGCATTTCACCTCCTCAGCTTGGTAATAGCGGGCGTTGTTACAGGCCTGCTTTGAGCCGTGCTGTGTGATGCTTTCACTAGCTGATAACCTAGAGCAGAGAAATTGTGCTTTTCTCTTGACAGCTGGGCTGCCTCGGTGAGGCTGAGGAGTGACTGCTTCTCACTTCAGTTCTGTATGTCAGCCAGCAAGGTCTGAGGTGTAAACCAGAAATACATTGACGGGAGGCACCGATATGATAGCAGGACCTTGTTTTCTTCTTTGACCCAAACCTGATTTCTTTTGTAAAAGAATGCAAACTTGGATGTTGAATGCAAGTTAGGCTTGAAAATGGGGATAAAAACTAGAAGAGAATGTCCAATTTAGATTGGACATTAGGAAGAAGATTTTTACAGTGAGGGTGGTGAGGCACTGGCACAGGTTGCCCAGAGAGGTGGTGGATGCCCCATCTCTGGAGACATTCATGGTAACAGAGGACCAGCTTTGAGCACTCTCATGTAGCTGTAGGTGTCCCTGTTCATTGCAGGAGAGTCAGACTAGATGGTCTTTAAGGGTCTCTTCCTACTCAAATTTTGTGACAAAAAGATGACAACATTTAGAAATTGGCAGAATTCTTAGATGAATCTTTGTTTTTACATATAGTTGCTGCTTTTCCTTCTTTAACCCTTTCAGGTTCATGGTTGTTGTTGTGTTGTTAAATTATTCTCGTGGGCTGTAGATCTCTACTGCTGCAGAAGAAAAAACGCATTGTAAATTCCGATGATCTAAAGAAAATAGAAATCGATATGATAGTAGCTTATATCGAGTAAGTGCATTTTTCTGTAGCCTGGTGGCAAATGTCAAAGTTCTTTTGCTGAAGTGTAGTAGCACTTAGCTCTAAACAAAGCTATGCCTGATTCTTATGTTGACTTACATCTGCTGAGGGTAGTAACAGGGATGGATAACATGTGCCTCAGGAGCTTAAATGCTGCTCCAGGAGAACCAGAAGTATTATACATCTTTGTGTTTTTGTAAAGTAAGTGCAGTTTTTTACAGTGCACAGGTGATGCATTAATTTATGGTTAGAGCCCCTTACTGCCCTAACTGTCTTTTGTCCTCAGGCTGAAGCTTGAGCTGAAATTGGTTAATCTAAAAGTGTGTCTTGGCACTTGAAGCAGGCTGTGGCTTTGTTGCCCTCTGTGTTTTTACACCTTTTTTAGTCCAACCAGTTTCCAGCTGTATTTGTAAAACTATCTGCAGGACTGGCAGACTTTTCAACGGCTGTATCTGTGGGCAGACCAAAGCATATCAGAAAAGTATATTTTGAGATTCTTAGTACAGACAGAGAATAAAACAGCAAACGATTCCGTGTCTGGTGCGCATAGGTGCTTGTGGTCTTTTCACTGCATTTCTGACCCCTTGCAGGGGTCAGAACCTCTAGGACAGTGTCCCCCTGGGCTGTGTGTCAGCTAGGTGATGGTCCCTTTAGGCAAACAGCTTTTGTTCACTTAGCTTTTAAATAGCAGGCTGCAAGATTGGAGATAACGAAACTGTATGGAGGTGGCATCAGTGCTGCTGATCAGTACTGGTAGTTATTTTTCTTACATGTTTTCTTGGAGTGCTGATGGATAAGAATTGCTCTTTGTGATGCCCAGGTAAGTGTTCCTAATGTTCTTAAAATGGCCTTTGGTGGGTATAGAAACAGGTACCATTAGAAAGCAAACTATTTTCCTTACATTTTTTTTAGCATTCAAGTACGATTTAAGCAATTTCTCTCTTGTTGGACTGTAGAAGAACCATGTCAGAGGCCTTGGTTTTATTAAATTTCTAGACCCAGAACATGGAAATAGCACATTTAAGTCTTATCTATTTGCTACACAAACTAGTTGCCACCTCAGTATTACCATCCTATAACAACTTAGTTTTGGATGACTTTCTAACTTCTTTAGGCAGTAACTGCAAAATTGTCTTCTTGTGACTAACAATTCTCAAGATGAATGAAAACAGTTCCAATTTATTTCTGAGTAATGTAATATGTGGAGACTCAGACAACTGTGTTTATGTGTCCCATTGTGGAAGAATCCTATCACAGAAAGGTTAGCAGCACATCTTATAACTAGGCGTTTTGCGTCTGCTAATCCTACTGCCATCGTCCTTCTTTTGTCTTTGAAGCCCATGATGACAGAGTATGAAACACTTGCCTTTTGATGCGTGTGCTGCTGCTTAAGCGTATCAAAGAGGGACTTAACAACAGAAGTATGACCGTAGCAGCCCCTGTTATGGCAGGCAGCTCCATGAATAAGCAGCAAGTGCAGGTGCTTATACTTGGAGTGCAAAAAAAGGAGCCATCTGCAGGAGCTGCAATCTTTGCTGTGTGTTTTGAAGGGAACTAGGCTTCAAGGGAGGTGTTTTTGCCTTTTCAGCACCAGTCAGAACTACGGTGACAACCCAGGTGTTTTTGCTATGTTTTGAGGCAGGGTAGCAGCATGCTCCAATCCCATCCTGCTCTGAAGTTGCCCCTCACTGGTGAGAGTTCCACAACTGTCCCTGATTGGCAGAGAATTAAGGCATTTCCTCTGTAGGCTGGAGAGGATTTTATGGTTCAGAGGGTACGGGGGAGTTCCCTTGCTGCTATCTGTGCCATATGTATGCTTGGTGTAAATGGAGGCTGTTGTTCTGGGACTCTTGAGCTGACAGCTTTCATTAAGGCCAGTGTTGTGAGATGTCTGATTCTGAGCAACTAACTCATAATGCTGGCATCATATGAAGAGGCCTCTTTCTGCAGTAATGAGTGCTGAAGTGAATGGAGTCCCTGGAAACTCAAAGCCTTGGAAAATTCACTTCAGATTGGTGCACAAAGCTCTTAAATCCGTATGCTTTAAATTCATTTTTTGCACAAAAATTGGGACAGAAAAAAAGATTTTCAACAGGTCTCATATTGTCTTTGGTTGTGCTTGAAAGCCTTGATTAAAAAAAAAAAAAATCACCAAAAAGCTCTGAAACAAAAGAATACAAAACTGTAAAACTGCCCAGGTCTCTCTTAATTTGGCACTGATGGAATGAGCAGCTCCGTATCTAACTGAGGCTGATTAAGAATGGGTTCACTAAAATTGGTATAAACGTTCCAAGCGTTGGTCATAAATACTGCATGAGGGAGATAATTCCTGTGTCTATCAGCATCCTTCCCAGAAGATATCTTCCCACATTCTTCACAATGAAAGATGATATTAGCACAAGACAAACAAAATAGTGGTTTCAGGGCAGGCTGTGTCTTCATGTAGTTGGACTTTGTTTTGGTCTGAGATTAAGACAGAGATTCACTTTGAAACTTTGCATTTTGTCATGTGTACAGCCTATCCACATGGCAGGTGATCATAGTTTTAAAAATCCAAAATCCACATCCATATCCCTTTCTGACTTAACAGTAAATCATCGCTGAGTCCCAGTGATCTTTTAAATGTAGAAGAGATCAAATATGTACAAAATATTTCGAAATACCATGTGTGGGAGGGTGTCAAGTCTGCAGCATTAGTGGTGATCAGTGATTCAATTAGCGTGAAATGTATTTGCAAACACTTTACTTGCTGTGTATGAGAAATGAATTGATGGTCCCAGGCCCTGGGAATGAGAGATGTAGAGTAAATTTGCAAGTATTTTCATAGCCGGTAGACAAGAGGTGGAAGAGTTGTCTTCCTTGTACATTCTGGTATGCACCAAGATACAAGTGTTTGTAAATACTACCCCCGGCTTTCAACCCAAAACTGGTCTGAGCAGTGAATGAAAATGCTTGGAAATAGCATACCTTCCACCAGGAAAAAGACAGTGAAACAGAATGAACTAAAGCAGAAGTACTAAATAGGGAAGAAAAGCTTTTTTTTTTCTTCTTTTTTTTTTGGTTGGGAGGTTAGAAAGAGAAGGGAAGCTGTAGTGCTGTGTATTCTGTCCACATCTACATGAAGAGACTCTTGCATCCTGACGGAGATGTTAACACTGGGGTATTGAGAAGACAACAGTGTGGTGGAGGGAAGAGATCTACATGATACTGTGTCTCTGACATTCTTATTTGGTGCTGATTCTGGAGTAAGTTAAATCCACTGCCTTAGTGTAAGTAATTCTGTGGCTTTGCAAATCCAAGGCCACGTGGTTGCCATTCTGACAGTGATATACTTGTTGGCTTGCTTCTTGCTGGGTGGGTGCCATTCTGCTCCCGGCTGGATGGTAGACCGGGTGTTGACTTGTCCAGTAGCACATTGTTTAGCAGTGAAGAGCAAGTAAACTGTTTGTCTGGGATGCTGGTACAACTAGTTGTGTCCTGGGGTGGTCGTAAGGGGCAGCTGTGATATGTACATAAAGAGCAGAGCAGGACAAAAGTGAGTTGTTTTCTCTTGTTGCTTCTATCCTCTCCCTAGGAAAGCCAGTTCTGTGACCAGCTTTCCTTGTGGTCAGTAGGTTCCATGTGAACAGTAAGCGGGATCAGCCCGCAAAAACAAGAAGACAAGATGTTCTCAAGACCAAAGCCTGGTGAGTCCGAGGCAGACCTGATACACTTTCAAAACCAGTTCCTGGCAGCCAGAGCTTCACCTGCAGTAAAGATTGTGAAGAAAGCAGACAAGAGGAAGGGAGAGGAAAGGAACACAGATGCTGAGAGACCCCAGCCACAGGACAGCAAGGATGTGGTCATGCTGGACGGTAATTTCCTTTGTGAGGTTCTTTCATAAATACACGTATTTTTTTTCTCTTTCAGCGTTCCTCTTTGCTTGCCTCATCACCTCTCCCAAACTGCTTTTTCCCTACATGTGTCTTCCCTGCAATATTATTTCTTCTTAGCCTCATTTGAAAATGCACATGTCCAATACCGGTACCTCTGTTAGAACCACCTTTCCAACACACTGCCTTCAACCCATGTATCAGCTGTCTGCGGTATTCCAACAATCCCAATGCAAGAGGTATTTTCTGTGATTTGCACTCATTCAATTCCTGAGCGCTTATTTTACTACCTATCCAGATCCTGCTCTTAGTGTCTCTGAATTCAACTCTGCTAACAGTTCCAGCTTCCAGCCAGCAGGTCTATCTTGATAAGCCTCCTTCCTATGTTTTTCTTTCCCTTCACCAGCAGTAACTGTAACACTTGTCACGCACTTAATAGTCTCAAAAACTCAATATTCTTTCTTAAAAGCAACAATTTAAATCTTACAATGCTTGTTTCCAGGTAAGAAAATATGATCCCTGTTTCTGAACAGTGAAAAGGAAGCCTTGACTTGCTCCTGATCATGCTAATCGTTCACTTGGAGCTGTCAGTGGAAGTGCGCTTTTCTGTGAGCACAAACTGCAAGGATAAGATTTGTTTCTTGTATAGTCTTTTGCCTCTTCCTTTAATATTTGAAGTCAGGCCTGAATATGCTTTCTCTGCTTATGCAGCCCTTTGAAGGGGCCTTGATGCCAAAACATAAATAATAAAACTCTTAGGCATATTGCTCTCCAGTGCCCAGTACAAGTCAGAGATGAAACTTGTCTTACTGCTTCTTCATCTTGCTTATTTCTTATCAGAGCAATAATATGTGCTGTTAAAGACTGTTTGGTCTGGTACTTATTGTGCAGTAGTTATATATGAGTAACTTGGATCTTTTTTTTCCTTTTTCTTTCCCCTCCACAGATTTTCCTGATATTCTCCCTGCTCTAACTCCTGGTCCTCCAAAAAAGTCCAAAATCAAAAGTGCCTGTGTCCACTTTGATGATGAAGATCCAGAAGAAAGACTAGAGAATCATGATCAACACATTACAGCAGTCTTCAGCAGAATCATTGTATGTCTAACTTTTATGTGATGTGTATTTTGGGTGCTGTGACTTGAGCTGTGACAGGGATGTGGGGCTCTGTTTCTGCTTTTATCTCTGCAACATAATGAAGCAGTAGTAGCACCATAAACCAGTGTCCTGGAGCATTGTGGGGGAAAATTCTGGGTATATTTTTGCTGTCAGTTAAACATGGGTTTGAACCTGCTCTCCAGTTCAGACTGCCTACAGGTCATGCTGCTTGCATGCAGCTGGGTGCTCTAGTACAAATTTGGGTGAAATTTTGATTCTCTAGTGGTGGTGTTCTTTGGCCAGCACACAGCAACAAATTTCCTTTTATCTGAGTTTTCTGATGGTCAGTGGAGCTGGCAGCACAGCCTTTTGGAAGATAGCCTCACTTTGGCTCTAAGTAAGCACAAGGTGTTCTGAATCTGACAGCTACATAGCTCTCTCATAGTCCACTCTCAGCAAAATGGTACAAACATGTCTGGCTATTGTGGTGGTTTTATTGAGTTGGATTTTTTTGATGCAGGAACGAGACACAAGTGCAGAAGCAGTGACCATGCCAGTGCCCACTGGAGACCCGTTTCCAAGGATATTTCACCGTTCTGAGATAAAAAGTGAGGTAAGAGCAGGACCAGCTGTTCTGTTCTGTCTTCATTAACTATTAAAACTGTCCTACAACAAAAGGCAATACATGGTGAGTGGTAGGACTCAGAATGCGTGACTTGGCATGCTGGAGAAGAGAAGCTGGCTCAGCATCTTCATGGCATTGCCTTCTTAGTATAGGTGAAAGTTCTCTTACAGAACTGCCATCAAATAGGTAATCTATACCCTACAGTTAAATAATACTGGAATCCTTTCAGTTTAGGAAAAAAGGCGATCTCCTTCACATAACTTTAGTAAGTAGGTTCAAATCTGCTTTTTTTTTGCTTTTCTTTGAGGAACAATCTCAGCGAATCTCAATCTCAGCTCACCAGATTTGCATAAGTCTGTTCTAATTCAAGTTGCCTCTGATTCCTCCTGGAATGACACTTGAATGCAGTTGCATGGATTATCTTTTACAGTGTGTTGGATTTTGACATAACATTTGTTCCAAAGCTGTAAAACTGAAACCTATGGCTGCTGTTGTCAGAATAGTTGCTTTAGTAGCAAGAACTGCTAGCTGAGTGGGAATCAAATGCTGGGAAATTGAATGTCATTGATAGCTGTAGTTGCTTTGAAAAGAGTGTTTAGTTTGAAGGACAACTCTTTTGAGAGAAAAAAGTAGTACTTTTTAAAGCTACCAATTCTGTTTACCTGATGCAGGAGTGTACAGAGTAGCCATTAAATGTTAAGACTGCCTTTTAAGCTTCTTCTCTGGACTGGGGATATGCAAGAGACTTTTTGCTTAGTGTGCTTTGGATTTCCTGTGTATCAAGCTGTTCAGAGCCTTGGTCTTCTATTGCTTAGGCAAGCAGCACAGTAATTTAGGATTATTTTAGCACCACTTGCCCACTTCTTACTGTGTAAATCTCTTCACCCTGGTGCTCTCTAATCACCTTATAAGAAGCCTTTTCCAAGCATGGGGTGAGCACAGTACAGTACAGCTCCATTTATCCTCAGAAATGCAAAGTATTCATCTACGCGGGGTTTCTAAGCAGCAGGAGATCTGGAACTCTTATGTTTGGTGATATTTTAGGTATACTTTTCTGGCCTCAATTCGCTTATAATTAATCATCTTTTCTCTCTAGGTAGCAAAAACATTCATGTGTTTTGTCTCTGTTCTAGCATTATCTGTATATTAAAATAGAATAGCACACATACAGAAAAGGGCAGGTGGCTGCCAGTAGCTTTTCCTGTGTCACATCCCAAAGTCTTTTTAAAAATGTCTTTAGGATCAGATCTATACACTTGTTAGTGCCAGGTGTGTGGGGGAGTCTGAAGGAGAGAGTGGTGACACACAGCTTCCTTGTTTGCAGGTGAAGGTGGGATCTGGAAGAAAAAGCATCTTTGCACAAAAGATGGCAGCAAGAAGAGCTGCTGAAAAGCCAGCAACAGCTCCCTCTGCTGAGTGCACTCAAATAGCAGCAGCTCCTCTGGACGTTCTGAATCCTGAGGGATCAGCAGAAGAGGCACTGGAAGCTAACTCTGGCAACAGGGATAGTAAGTGGAGAAGGTTCTGTTTATGCAGCCTACCATATTTCCATAGCTTTAGTAACTGTTACATTACTGCACCTAATCTTTAATTTAGAGAAGCGCTATTGTCCTTAGTTCAGAAACTGTGGTCACTTGGAAGATCTGTGACCTGGCAAGGATTTGAAATGGTCAGAGATCCAAATTAAAATTCTAGAGATAGAGTAGCTTTATCACTAATTTTCTTTTTTGTTTTTACACAGGGTCAAATAGATTTATTTTTCAAGGCTTTTGCTCTCCTTTTCCTTTGTTTGTCACATGTAAAATATTTCTTGTTTTGTCAGTAATTTTTGCAATTTTTGGAGAAGGATTCATCTTGTGCATCCCTGTGCATTCATCCTTGTGCATTCATCTTGTGACCTCTTATGCAGGTGCCCATTCTTACCTACCTAGAAATTGAAAGCTCAGCCTTCCATCACTCAGTGCTCTGCTGTGAGACTGTCACATTGCTCCATAAGGAATGCTGTGAGGCAGCACTGATGAGTCAGTGCCACCTCCAGCAGTTATTTATCTGACAGCACTGTGACAAGGAAAGATGAAACCAATTCAAGTGGTACTGGCATCTCGAGGTGTGCAGGTGTCTTGGACAGTCTTATCTGCTTAGGACCAACATATGTCTGTCTTTTTCCCTGACATCCTCTTTTTCACATTGGAATGGATGCCAGATGTCATCTGAAGGTTTTCACCATTTGACTAAGGTTTCTGTTTATGCCGACCCCTCTCAGAGAATTGGTAAGAGAACCCTCAATCGTGCTGTGTGTGCACAAATCCACCATCCAGGTCCATTACTGTGTTTGCTATGTACCCTGTTACAATTGTATACGTGTACTTCTGTCTGAGAAGCCCTTTGGGAAGCAATAGTCCTCTGGCTGTGACCCTCTTGAGGTCAGAGAACACTGATAGATGTGTTAGAACAACTGAAGGATCAGCAAATTGTGTGTCCTCCTCTGCAAGATTGCTGGAGAAGAGTTTTTGAGGGAGGATTGCCAGAAGTCACAGAAGAAGGATAACCATATTTCTTGTAGTGCCTGGTAACAATCAGGTGAATTGCCGAATGGTAAAAAGTTTAGTGAATCTCTTACCAGACTTTTCTGTCTTCTCAATTCTTTTTGTTCAATATGCAAGACAACTGCTGTGGAAATGACATCAGACCTTAGTGCTGATTGAACAAGAGTTTGATGTTTTCATTGGCTGGTTTAGGGTCACAGGGGTTATCCAGGTTGCTATATGGAGCACGTGAAAACCCAAACAAAACAACACATAGAATAAAGCTACTGTACTAGACAAGTCCTAGTACAGTGGGTCAGCAAGAGAGTCTTGCTCAGTTTGACCAGAGGAACATGTTATCCTACTGCTACAGTTAAATGAAATGAGTCTTTAGATCAGGTGATAAAGGAGACTTGATTTTGTTTAGAGTAGGAGAAATATCTGCCTTTCTGCAGCTTCTGCTGTGTTTAACCTTTAAAGGTAAATACAGAAAGTTGCTAGAAGAAAACATGCCTATTTTGAGGGTGGATTCTGTATCACACTGGAAACTGGGTTACATAGTACTTTTTATTCTCTTTCTTGCTCAGCAGATATCAGTTCAGGTCTTCTTGGGCAGACGAGGAAGCTAGCTCAAAATGATATCTTGATCTGTGAATTATGCTCGGATTTACCTTTTGTTGCGTTTCTTTAAAGAAACAAAATATTTTCTTCTCTGTCTCTTTCTGACTAATAAAGAAACAGGAAAGAAGTGGTGTTTTATTGATACGTGCGGTGAAAACCTGAAAGACCGGATCTCTTAATTTTGTCTCCAGATAAGCTTCTTTACCCATTTTTTAATTTGGTTTTCAAGGTTTCAGTGCAGACTTGCTAATGACAAAATCTAAATGAGCTCGTAATGCTGTCGAGACTTAAATGACTAACTGCTTTATTTGCTGGATCTTTCAGATAAAGCTGATGACGTTTTCATCTCTCAGCGGCCTTGTATCATAACGGGAGAGGGTCTTGGAAGCCAAAAGAGTGAGCAGGAAGCTCAGGCTATCCATGAAGAGAATTTAGAGAAGCTGCAGTCCATGTCCCAGGAAGAGATCCTGAAGGAGCAGGAAAGGCTTCTGGCTCAGCTAGGTATGTGCTTCTTGGAGTGAATTCTCCTAGAAGTATGGAAGCTTACTGAACATGTCTTGAAGTCTTGAAGTTTCAACACATTTACAGATCAAAGGTGGGAGCTTAGGATCACTAGTCATTGCATATGGAGATAGCTAAACCTCCATCTCATATCTGTATCATTGTGAATAAGAATCAAGTGTGAAGAAATTTGAGTACATATTCCTTAGTGAGAGGGAGCTTAGTTGAAGACTGTCTCATCTCGCCTTTGCTGTGGAATAAGATGGTCCATGCACACAGCTACTTTGCAGATCTGATACCTGGCTACATGTATGCATATTGAGGACCTAAAAGGTAATTCTCTGAAGAAAGGTGAAAAAATATTGCCATTTAACTTCACTTCTTATAACAATGGCATGTGTATGAAAAAATCTTATTTTTGCTCTTTCATCTTATGACTGATTTGTGACCTTTGTTCCTTGTCTGTACTACTCAATCCCTAAGAGATTGTACTGAGGCAAACACTTGGAGTTTAAAAAGGAAAGGATATATGCTACATTTTTTTTCAATTAGTTGACCTCAGCTTATGTGCTGAACATAAGCAGTTAAATGCTTCATTTGAAAACAAGTGACAGTTGACAGAGAAGAAGGGATTTGTGGAATGGGATTCAAAAAACTAAAACATAAATGGCAGGACCTATAGATGTATTAGGTACTTTGAGGCTGACACTTATCTGTCTGTCTCTTTGTCAATATTTGCAGATCCCAGTTTAGTTGCTTTCTTAAAGTCACGACGCAGTGGTAATGTAGGCCAGAAAAACGAAATAAAAATGGAACAGAACAGACCGGAGGAGTTTGTGGAATCTCTGACTGTGCCTCAATGTGGTGTAGGAACGTCACTTTCCATGCAGGAGTCAGGTCTGCAAGAATCTGTAAGGAGGGATGAAAATATGAAAATGGAAATCACAGGTAAGAGACATTGAACATGTTGTTAATGTTCTTAACATAAATGTAAGGTTTTTTATGGTGTTTGCATTGACCCAGATTAGAGTTCTGTGGAACTGTTAATTTGTTAAGTATCCAAATCAGAATTTTATCATGATATTTAAAGATTTTTGAGCTCAAGGAAGAGCATTCTTCTTGTTTCTAGCTGAGCTCTAGATTAGAAGGATGATGCACTACATAATTGAGGTGGTGAGCCATGCAGTGAGAGGTCTTGCTTTGTTTTGGAAACTTGTTCTGAGATCACTTGAAGGAAAATGTGTTTTAAAAGTAAGCATCATTGCTATTCTTGTTTAGTCATGTAAGCAGGGAAATAGAAGAGCGTGATATTCAAGCAGCACTTGCTTCTCACTAATTTCTTTTAACTGGGACAGTTGGTGGGTAGATCTCCCTGAAAAGACTCGCTGTTGTGCTCACAGGATAGCGTGGAGATGAAAGCCCATTAAATAGCTCACATAGCACATTTGTCTTAATGTGAGATTGCTCCTGATGGCCCCACTGTGTGGCTTGTGTTGCAGAGTCCATGCAAACATTTCCAGAGGTTATGGTTCTTTCTTTTGTATGCTGTGGATGGAAGGAGATGCTGACTTATTGAGAGTTCTGCTCTTTCAGAAGGATTGTACAGAGCTGTTGTATTTTACAACTATGTTCTAATACTCAATTTTACTATTGATTCTTTTACCTTGTATATTTTGATGATGGAAGAGTGGTAATGTGTCTAAAAGAATGAAGATGTGGAAGTTTGTTGACGGGAATCTTTATCTTTGCCTTCAAACTGGCAAGAGACCTGAGTGTGTCTGTATACTCACTTTGATATCAGAACTGCATTCACTGAGGTTTGCATGCCTGTGAATCTCCACGATGTTCACATCTCTTGTTTTCCTTACTAAATGGCACAAGGAGTCTTTGCTGGGTTACTAGAGGAGGATTTTACCTCTTGTTTAATAAACTACTTGTAAGTATTGACTTACTTCAGTTGTGCTAAGGAAGCCTGCACTGATGCTGTCTGTGTTGGATCCGCAGTTTCTGTGCTTATGTGAGAAGAAAGCTGCTTTATTGCAGGCAGCTAGAACAATCTTTGTGTCCTTCATGACAGACCAAAGAAGCATTTGCCCCTCATGGTTCTCTTACTGTTGCTTTCTTCTCCGGGTTTTCTTCTTAGTGATAACATTAGGCTCCCACTCACATCTTCCGGAACACTTTTGTTTGTAGCATGTGTAAAAGAAGCATCTCTCCTTTATTAGCATGCTTTTCTTCCGATTTCATGTTAATCTTTGGCTGTCCTTATCTCTTGATTCTCTCTTCTGATGCATTCTTTGTCTCCCAGTGCAACATGCAGTCTGATTAAAGAGGTCTCCAAATCTCTCTTGGATTTTAGCTTGGTGTTTGCAAGAGCTAACAAGTGTTTACCATTTTCTTGATGAGAGGGATGAATCTGTGTGTGTATGTGTATACATGTGCAGGAGAAGGAAAGATGATTAGCCTTGTACTCAAGAAAACACCTCACTTTTGCTGTTTCTCCCCAGGTCTTTGTTTTTCATGAACTCACATTAATCCAAATAGCAGGCTTTAATGCTTTTCCCAGAACAATTGAGTACACAAGTAGCATCAGATTAAGTGACTTTCTTTTACTCATAGGAGCAATAAGAGTGGGCTGTTTAGCTGTAGAGACTGAACGGAATTGTAGTAGTGCTCTTGGAAAAGCTCAGTGTACAAAATGTGTGCTGATAACATCTTCTACTGCCCCTGCAAGACTGCAGACAGAAGAAGAAATGGAGTTCTCCCAGAATATTTGAAATAACAAAGAAAGAGTGATCTAGAACACTGTTAAGAAACCAAGGGAAGCCTTTCTAGCCCATCTTAACCCACAGGAGACATAAAACATTAATTTGACTTTCTAAAATAGTGTTGTGATTTTGCATTTTCTGGTGCTTGGAATTTAGCTCATCAAAATAATGAAACAGTCAGAAACAGTAATTCAGAATTTCCTAAGGATAAGGATGATGACACAAAAGAACAGGATTGCTCAAAAGTCATACTTGCCTCTCTAATGAGATAAAAGGCAACTGTCTCTAATTAACAAGACAGTAAAGCCTTTCTTTATATAGCAACTTCTAATCTTATCAAATAGAAAAACAAATCCTGGCATGAAGACAAAAGGAAAAGCAAACAAGAAAAGAAGCAGTTGGTTGGTAGTCTTTAATATAATGCAACTCTGGAAAGTTCAGTACAGATTTTGCGTTCAAACTGCCAGCTTCTGTTTTTGTGAATGGTTTTCTCAGTAACTGAGCAATCTGCTGATGCCTTGGAATGTATATCTGTCTTTTCTTGTTGACAAGTTCATAATGCTACAGGCTGATGATAATATGCGTAATCCTATTCATAGAATGACTATCCAGTTTAGTGATTAATGGAGAAGGAAAAAACAATTTGTTGAATTACAAATGTCAATAGATCTCTTTTTTTTTTTTCTGTTGATTTTTATTTCCTCTGGTTTTGCATCAACCACCTACAGACATTCCACTTTCTTACATATCAGATGCTTTTTTCCGTCAATTAAAATGTGTGTTGAGCCTTTGGCTGAAATTCTGTGCAACAGCTTTCTGGCTAGGGAAGATAACTGTGTACTTGGTTCCTTGCCTGACTCACTGCCACATTGATCATAAGGGTGAAGCTTCATCCTAGAAATGATGAGCGCCCTTTCTGAAAGTTTATCTACTAATTTGGAGAAGGTAGAAGGTTGGGTTTCTGGACAGTTATCAGCAGGGAAATCTCTGATGAAAGAAGAGCATCTCAGTGGGACACTCTGTTCTTTGCAAGAGAAAACAAGAGCATTAGGATTAACAGCTGCAGTGCAAATGAATTCTGGTCTTGTTTTGCTCCAGTAGGAGTGATGATCGTGCTTTCCATGCCCTCAGTCTGCCTGCCTCTGTCAGTGTGCGTGATTTCTCTTGAGATAACAAGGACTTGTTAGTTCTCTTTTCTCACACCAGCCCGGGACAGTTTTGTACTAGCAAGGCATTACCTGTGCTAGTAGTTAGATCATTTCTACTTAAATCTCTCCTGCCCACCCACCTGTCATATTTTTCCATGCGCTGATCTTAGGGCAATTCTTGTGTTGTCAAGCAGAAATGTATTGTTTCTCAAATTGTTCTGGTCAAAACTCTTTAACATATTAAATCAATCATTTCTTCCTGTAGTGCCTTCACCTCTGAAATTCTTGTTCAACTGCCCCATTTTTCCACTGGGCTGTTTCTCAGGCAAACTGTGTCAATTTTCCTCTTATGATTTTTTTTTTCCCCTCACAAGTTGATTTCCTCAGTTCTTTAGAGGGAGGCACAGAATGGAGAGTAGTACTGGAAGTGCCATGGAAGTATGAGTGGTAGCACTGGTGTGCTCCTTTCAGTGTAACTAGGCTGACACAGTCCTGGCTTCTTTAAAACCATACTTCATGCCAGTAATTCATTTAGCCTTCTTTGCATTACTACTGTTCTTGACTCCACTAATGCTCCCCTTCTTGAATGATACTCATTTAGTTGGTAAAAGTAGGACTGATATTATTTTCTGCCCTTGTTCTGATCGTTTGGCCTTATTTGTGTCCCAACTTTCATTCAGTTCCACCCTAATTAGCATTGTCTGTGGATTTCGTTACAGTGCTGCATAATTTCTAGCTCTCATGAAGGATGAAAACAGCTGTCTTTGATGTTTATACATCAATCAGCAGTTCATTTGAAAATTGTTTTCTCCTTATTTTACATGGATCCTTTATTTGATGTGATCTTTAAGCCAAGTGGGTTGTCAAATAGGGAATAGGATTTTCTTCATCTTTGCTTTGGAAGGTAAGGCTGTCATTTTCTCTCCCAAAGATGATGATCTGCCTGTGAAGCCAAGGAAAGAATGGATTCACATGGACAATGTGGAGTTTGAGAAGCTGGAGTGGATGAAAGATTTACCTTCCCCCCGGCAGAAGAAAACTAAAAAGGTTTAAAAGCAGAAACTGTTTTTTTTTCTTGTTTGTGAAGTGTCTGGTTCATGTTTCTCACCAGTGACAATTTTGAAGTTTTCTTAAATAATCCCCTGGTTTCTCAATCTGAGAGATTTTGTAAGGCTGAGGGGTGACCCAGTGTTCTCCACAGGGTGGGATTACATGTGATCACTTTAGCCTGTAGTGTCAAAGAGAGCTACAAAGTGAGAGTCTGATAACTCACAGATGACCTGTAGTGAAACAGGTCTGAAAGCTAAGAAAAAAAAAAAGTGGAGTAATTTTTTTTTTTAAGAATCTGAGATCTGATTTGGGGAGTTTATCAAATCTACTGCTAGGTGACACCTCAGAAATGGAATTTTATATGGTGAATAGTGTAAGACAATAAAAATAATCTTTCTCTCCACCATTTTCTTTGTGCTAGGGAATGCAAGCTCGATTCAGTTTAAAAGGAGACTTGATTCCTGCAGACGCTGATTTGCCTACTCATCTAGGTCTGCATCACCATGGAGAAGAGGCAGAGGTAGGTGTAATGAAGCAGAAAGGAAAGAGCACACCCATTTCCATTTTCTGTGTTTATTTTGTCAGATTCCTTTTGTGTCAAGGTGTTTTAGTGACAAAAACCTCAAGAAAGTGTAGATGGATGGTTTCCTTTGGAAACAAGCTTCTGAAGAGAAGTTTAGTTGCCATGCACTAACTTGCTTTCTTTGTTTTCAGACAGCTTTCTGTTAATGCTTTTCTTCTTCAGTGCCATTAAGGATCTGTGGTGATGGAACATGTCTTTTTTTAAGTACGGTTTTCTCCCATTACATCATTTATTGCAATCTCTTCTGCAGTTGATGTGAAACAGCAAACAAAACTGTGTTGCAATTTATCTCCTGTTATGCACTATTTACAGCAAATTTTATTTTAAGGGGTCTGTTTTTATCTATACTTGGTTGTTTGTTGTTTTTTTTTCTTTTCCTCCCCCATTTAGAGGGCTGGTTATTCTCTCCAAGAGCTCTTTCATTTGTCTCGCAGCCAGCTTATTCAGCAGAGGACACTAGCCCTACAGGTTTTGGGTCGTATTGTTCAAAAGGTAAGTCACTTCCACAGAACTCCACCCCGTAGCTGACATTTCCACTGCATCAGGGTCCAGATTCTCTGATGCTAGTTTGTCTTCTGTTTTAATACAGGTGAACAAAATCACTGACAGAGTGTTTCTTTTTACACCAAAGATCTCACTGCTAAGAAAAGTTACAATGTTGGTACATAGCAAATTGAATTTCAGGATTCTCTGCGGGAAGAAGCTTTGCAACTTTCAAGTGTTGCTCAGCAGCAGTGCTGCAATTTATGTTCCTCTGTTTCTTTGGACATGAGTTATTTTTTACTTCTGTGACAAAAACTCCCATTCGCAATGACCCTTTAGTTCTTGTTGCCTGAGCCAGCTACATGATGTACTTGTTCTGTAGGTGGTGAAAATGAGCCAGTCTAATCTTACAGTGAAGGGCATAAAGCAATATGAATATTTACTTCAACGCACTTTCCCACCTAACTCTTGGGGGATGTGCTAATCTTCCTCCAACAGCAGTGGAGGCTGAGATGAAGTAGCAGCATGGTTTTGAGAAGAAAGATGGGGCAGAACAGAATAAAGTCATAAGAAGTGTCCAGACATAAGAAAGAAAGCTTTTCTGCATTAAAGAACTGGAGTTGTGCCTCTCTAGAGAATGAGGAGAAGAGAAAATACAAAACAACTTTCTTAAAACCTCTTCTGTGGGAAACTACTGACTTGGCTAAAGCAGCAGCAGCATCATTATGGAATAGTTGTCAACTACTCAGAGACGGTGTCCCAGTATTGATCTAAACAGAAAAGAACTTCTTGTCCTCTAAACCAAATAGGAAATATACCACAAAGTTACAGAAATACCATAGGAATGTGCAATTATTCTCTTAGAACTTTTCTTTTTTTCTTGAACTGGCCTTTGAGTCATAGAATTTTAAGTGGGGAGAGATGTTTGTAGCATGCAAAGCAGGGTGTACATACTGGCGGATTCCAGTTTGCACATTGTAATTGCACTTTGGATATGTGACCCTTCACTTATGCAGAGAGAGTATGTAATGCAGAAGCAAGAGCCATTCATCAATAGGTAATGTTCCCTAGAAAGGATACCGATTCTCTCATTTATGTTTATGAGCTCTTACCAATTTGTTACCTGTTGTATGGGGCAGCACTGGAATTTGGCAAATCTGCATCAGTTAGTTATGTCCTAAAGTTAGGTATCATGGAAGACTTCTAACTAATGTAAACAGCAGGTGGTCAAAATGTGACTCAGGTGCCCAGTCTTATGGTTTTTAAGTGGATTTTCCTGCATTGCTGGCACTGTAGGTCTTTGAGGATCTTTGAAGTCTTAGGCATTTCTTCTGTCCTTTTATATCACTACTTTGGACTGAATGATATAAAATGTTTCTGTCCCTGTAGATGATTCTACACTTTCCTTGGAGAATTACCAAGTAGAGCAGTTTGTTGTGCTGACTGCAAAGTGTAGCTGCTTTACAGTAGACTGGGAAGAGGCAAACATGCAGAATGTTAAATTGTACATAGTTGAGGTGAGATAGCTTTAACTTTATCTCTGTATGGTATACTTTTCAGGCCAGGGCTGGAGAGTTTGTTTCCTCCTTGAAGGGCAGTGTTCTGCGTCTGCTTCTCGATGCTGGATTTCTCTTCTTGCTGCGCTTCTCTCTGGATGATGCTGTGGATAATGTCATGGCAGCATCTGTTGGTGCTCTCCGAGCTCTGCTGGTGTCATCTGATGATGAGGTGAGAAAATCATTACGTCCCCAGCTTTGGTTTCATTCTGAATCATTTATAGAATCAGAATGAAAGAACAAGTTAAGTAACTTCTAAAAAAGTCTTGCTGGATGGGTTAGCTTATTGGTCAGTAGAGAGCTATTTCTGTGCTTTGGGACAGACAAAGGACTATAATATCTGTATTTGAGAGATTCAGTCCTTTTCTCCTATTTAAATTAGCTCTACCTATGATTAAATTCAGTGCAGGCTGTTGTGGGAGTTCTCTTCCTTCTTGACACCTTTAAAATCTAGAGCATGTTACTTCTAGTGTATATGTACGATTTAAACGTTTTTATTCTTAATACAACCTCTTCTGTTGTTGGCTTTTTGCTATGTAGTTTTCCTGCTTCTGAACAAATTTGTGACTAAGTATTTTTCCTGCTTTGTCAGGCTTCACAGTAGTACTAGTCTCTCTCCATCATTGTCCATCGTCTGTTGTTCTCACATACTTTTCTTTCACTACTGTATACCTATTTTTCCATTCTTAAGAGTTTATTTTCTCCTTGATGCTTTTTCTCTTGTTAGAAAACTGAAACTTCTTTTGGATGTTCAGGGATACTGGACCCTGAACAGCAAGGTTAAAGAGTCTTCCTGGTTGAAAAGAAGCAAGGCCGTTACGGGCAAAGCAGACTGTGGTCTGTGTTTCAAGTTTGTTTTATGTTAAGTTGCAAAGAGAATAGTGCTAGAAAAGAGTGGTTAGATCTCTAGAAGACTACCATGCAGACCCAGAAATGGGAATAGAGCTAATAAATGTCAAATTCCAGTTTTAACTTCTAGAGCCCTTGGTGGTTATTTATTTTTATCTTAAACATTTTTCAATTAAGTTGCATTTCTGTTCCTTGTCTAGTGAATTTAATTCACGTCACGGTAATTGCTTTTCATGATTTCCCAAGTGTCTGTGGGTCATAGATTAAAGTCACTTCTCTGAAAAGTCATTTCATCTACTTGTAAATGTTTAGAGTATACTTTGTGTTCCTATTTTCCTGAGTTAGGTGGAAATCTGTAAGGCATCCTGTAATTAAGTGTTTGTTTTTTTCTTTTGGTCTTATGTGATCCTTTTGTGAGAGAATTTTGTGTGCTTTTATTCTCCTCATAGAAATATCTTGATTGGACTTTCTCATGGTACCAAGGGATGGCTGCGTTCCCGTTTGTCCCCAGCAATGAGGAAGAAGAAGAGGAAGAAGAAGAAGAAGAATTAACTGGAACAGAGAAGTCTCAGAATAAAAAACAAAAGGATGAAAACAAGCCAGATGCAGATGTAGCCCGTTACGACGTTGTAAAGGTAAGTGCAGAGCTTGGCCTGAAATCTTTCTGGAAAAAATAGACTGTGCACAGCAGCTGTGTGTGCTTTTGAAATGTGTACTCTTCTGTGTGTATTAGTAGTGTTATGAACAAAAATTAGAACATTTCCATGGCTGTTGGATGTTAAGTTTCTGTCATACGTTATCAGTAGTGTGATTTTATTAACCTGGTGAGACTTGACCAGTGTGATTTCATCATTAATTATCTCTAATTTTCTCTAGGGAAATTGGCAACAAGCTTGCTGTTGACCATGATTTGCTGAAAGATTGAATACAGACATGATTTTCATGTTTGCTTACTTGAGCTAGAAGTGAAACAGTTCCAGACACTATTGAAGTTAAGCAAGAGAATTACAGCTGGATAGTTCTGAATTAGAATGGTACAATGACATTCTCTTTGCATTTGATGCAGTGACTACTTAGCATTTCCCTAATATCACTCTTCATGTTGCATCTCTCAGAATGAATGTCACATATGCCAGGAATGTGAAGTTTAGCTTAAATATGAGATCTAACAACAGTAATCTCTGCCATCTTAAACTCTATCCTGCTGAAGCTGCTGTCGTTAAGGTCTGTAGTCACATCACTTAGTCCATGTATTCGAATGGCAAATGGTTATAAACTTCACTGGGCAAATAAATTACTGTACTTAGCTATCTCGTTTCAGTTAGTGAGTTTGTGAGTTCAGATTTGTTCTAATAGGCTATACTGCTTAAGAGGCTTAACAAAAGAGATGTAGATAAGAGATGAGGTCAGTTTGTCACTCTGGAAACAGTTACGTGGTCTGAACTCAGAAGAGATTTGGCATAAAATTCTCCGTTTTTGCAGCTGTTGTGAAATAAATTCCATTTCACACCTGCTAATTGGTTGTTACATCCCAGTTCCACATATTGGAAGAATAATATTTAAACAAGCAGCTGAATCCAGTCAAACATAGAGCTTCAGACTTGCCTGGCTGCAACTTTTAGAAGTATCAGTCCTAGGAACTAAAGTGTTGCACCTTTTCCCTAAACTAGAAGTGCATAACACTATCACTAAGGTTGATTCTTACCATAGTCACTGATCTTCTGCTCTGTGAGCAATACAGAATCACATAATCCATCTGCATCTGTCATTTCTTACAGCAGAATAGAAACTGGTATCTGTTCTCCACTTCTGTCAGCTTTCTCCAATGGGACAAGCACCATCAGGACTAAAGAAAAAGTACTGTGTTAGATGAAGGTGGTGGCTAGCCAATATGAATCAAAAAGCACGAGAACCCTTTTCAACCACATTACATTTTATAATAGTCCTTTGTAGGAGAGGTATTTCCTGTTACTTGCAGTTTCAAACTCTGGAGAACACGACTATCCAAAAAGCTCACTGGTGGTCTAATACAGAACAAAAGTTCAGATGTTCCTGCTCTGTTGGGCCAATTTTTTGAATGTTTGCTAGCATACTAGCTTGCAAATCTACAGAAACTTCTGTCTTCGTTTCCCCAGTGGTGATTTTAATGCTTCCTATCTGCAAAAGATTTAATTGCATCTGCTTTTCCCTTCCTGCAACTGCTTCTCAGAGAGCAGTTTAATAAGAGCATAATGAATATTTTTTTCCTTTCAGGGACTTCTGAAGACACGGATTCAGCACCGGCTGAGATACATCCTTGAAGTGGTACGGCCTGTTCCAACAGTTGTCCTGGATATCCTGCACATCCTTACTCACATAGCAAGGCACTCCTCTGAAGCATGCATCCAGGTAAATCTGTTATTGTACAGGAGGAATGGTAGGAAAAGATTTGAAAAAGGGAAGAAAGAAGCAGATAAAGTTATGACAAGGAGATAAGACAAACTTGTGTGTTCTGTATGTATGGCTACTGGAATTGTGTCCTTTCAGTTATTTGTGGTGCCTGCTATTTCTCTGCAGCTGCTTGACTGTCCTCGGTTGATTGAAACCATTGTCAGGGAATTTCTCCCTACTCGATGGGATCCTCATGTGGCTGAACCAGGATGTTTACTCACCAGTCTCCATGGAGTTGCTTGCGCTGCTGCTATGAAGTTCATCAGAGTATTGGCATCTGGAGGCAGAAATGCAACAGCCAGGCTGGTAAGTGATTATCAGAAGAGCTTTTCGGTTATCAAATACCATTGTTTTCTGTGCTTGCTTCCTCACTAATGATGGATAATTAACTGGGGGTGACTAAGCTGAAGAACGTGATTCAGACCTGACCAGTACATGTGAAACTGGGAGATATGTGGTCAGGGTTTCTGTTTCAGTCTCACTCTGAGGTAAAGGGAAGCAATAGGGCCACTTAAATGAGTAAGAGACTGAAGTCTCTGACATACAGCTTTCAATCTTTCCCCGTAATTGTTTAGGCTTGGCAGTGGAAAGCTGGTGATGATGTGTGTTTTGTCGAGGGAGTAAAGAAAACAGCAAAATTTACCCTTTCAGTGGATATACTGATGAGAAGCAGCGAGCACAAGTTGAAATACAAGACAGTTAAAAATAGAAATTTACTTCTAAAGTGAAAGTGGTGAAACTCGCAAGCAGGTTGCCCAAGGAGGCTGCAGACCTCCCATCTGTGAAGAAATCCAAAACCCTACTGGACCTAGCTCTGAGCAGTCTGCTCTAAACAGAGAGAACTGCAGTTTCCAGTGGTCCTTTCTGACCAGCGACTTCTGTGACTCTATGAGCCTCCAATTAGACTTGCTGGTGGTTCAAGCACGGTGTAGCTCTTAACCACAATCTCTGTGAGGTTACCTCTATAGATATCTTCTGCCATTTGCAGGGAAACCTCAGAAATCTCTTGGAAGACAGAGTGTGAGCTGAAATAAAGCAGCCAAAATAATCCTTGTGAAGAAGATGCGTGTATGTGTTCTGAAGGAATTGTTGACAGTATTACAATGCGTCTTCTGTTGTATAGCCCTAGGGAAGCTATTTCAGTCTTTTCTTTCCCTTTTTTTTTTTTTTTTGTAGGTTGGAGGGAGGTCTGTGTAGTGCAGCTATGCAAAAATCACGCAGCACAGCTCAGTGATACTGGCGAGCATCAGATGCTTAGAGTGCACATCAGCATGTATTGCTCTGTACTCTCCTGTGGCTCCAATGATAGGCAGCTTAGGACTTCATAAACCAGAGGTCTTATTTTTGTCTTCGTGTTTTACAGTTCTAGTTGAACTTTCCTGCCATGAATTTACCTTAACAGCTCAGGTTATTTGTCAGTACTTCCAGCCCCTCTTATCTACTTCTGGACAGGTTTTCCATTTCAGAGATAATTGTGTTCACTCATAAAGGGCATCACACAAGTGCTATAAATACATAACATCAACTCGGAGCAGCACCCATTACAGAGCAGTGTGCACGTCTGAGGTGTTTTGGTTTTTCTGCTATGCAGGAAATTGCTAGCACCAGCAGGAGAATACTAAGTTGTGCTATAAAATACAGAGAAAAACGTGGAATATTTAGAGTTGTTAGGTGGTAGGAACATTACAGAAAATCTCTACATTTCATTCTCATTTAGATTTTGAGTAGTCCAGGTATTCCAGGCATGCAACCATTGTTTACGAGGTTCCTACTGCTCAGTGTTTGGTTCTGTTTTACTCTCATATGACTTATTGCAGGCACTTGAACATGGGAATGGAAGATACTAAAAAACAAAATAGCGTAGGAATTTTACCTAAAAACAGAGTTCTTCTATCTTCCTCCTCAGGAAGTAAATTTAACTTTGCCCTCTGTTCTGTAGGAGGGGTGTCAGAATTCATAGTTTGATTCATCAGCTCCTTTGCTTCTTGTGGGTGTGCAGTGATTTCCCAACGAGATGGCTCTAAAGCATTTGAATTTCAAATTATCTGTAATGTGTCCTTGTGTTGTGAGAAAGACATTGTTGGTGCATTTGTTTAGACAGAGCACACATAAGCTCTTGTGTGTGTGGGAGAGGGAAGAAGAAGCTCTTTTCTATGGTTAAGCAAAAATATCCAGTTGTTGGGGAGGATAAAAGTTATTTCTAGAGAACTGCAAATGAGTCATGTCAGGCTTAATTAAATACTAAAATAACCTCAGAACATTTTCAAAGCACTAGAATTCTATATTTTTTAAAAAAACTAATAGGTAGGAGGTACCCTTTTTGTAAAACAAACAAAGAACTATAGAAAGATTCAGGTTGTATGACCTCTGAAAGCCATCTAATGTAACCTCTTAAGAGGAATGCAAGAAGCCATTCAGTGATTTTTGTGTACAGTGTTTTTGATAAGATAAATCTCAGTGTAATCTTGACTACTGGAGTTCTACTTATGACTAGTTAGAGTAATTTTTGTTTAAAAGTCAATGCTGCATAGAGTCCCTAAAACAAGAGTGTGGGGAGGCCAGGCAAAGGTTTGTGGTTTAAGTGTACTCTTTCTGTGGAACGGATTAGATAACAACCAGGCATCTCTTTCAGGGATACATCCATATTAATTGCCGTTGATGATTTAGTGACCCTTTGAAGTACGCTCCCTAAGATTATGCAAGATGAAAACAGGTTAGAACAGTGCTGGGGGAGTTTAGAATAAAGTGCAGTAAAATCTGCAGGTTTTTTGGTGTGTCAGGTTAGCGACTGTTGTAATACATGTGAGTGAAGTCTCTTATTCCCTGGTTGTGTTTTGATCTTTGTTTATTTGTTTTCATTTGTTTTACAGCTTAACAAGTTTGAAATGAAGAGCCGGTTAATTCGATTTACAGCTGAAGATCCGCAGGATCTGCTTCTGCCAAGGGAAGAGGCCATCAGACTGAACACTGAAGCCTTCCGGCTCTGGGCAGTGGCTGCTGGTTACGGTCAGGCCTGTGACCTCTACCGGTACAGTCCTAATCTGGAGAAGTGGAAATGGTGGGGGTGGAGAGCACAACGGAGGCATCATATTCCAGAGGGTTTAATTTGGGATCTCTAGAATCAGTTGCTACTCCCTTCAGGGAGTCTTACTTCCCTTCCTCCGGCCTCCTGCAGTAAAACTCAATTTCTGAAGGTGTTAGTGATGAGTTCTTTTCTTTTTCTGGCTCTCTTTTATTTCTTCTGCTTAATCACTTTTAATTTATTGTTTCTTTTCTGTCCTGTGGGATAAATGTAATCTTTTTAGGACTACATCTTTTTTCCCCTCAGAGGCTTTTGAATCAGCTGTGCTTGTGTGACCTCAAGACATGCTGAGTGCAGCAGACCTAGGACTGAATCTGATGTGCTAACGGTAGTCTGGGCAGCAGTCCCCAGCATGTATGGAAATTGAGGCAGACTAATGCAGACAAACTCTGCATCAACTCTCAGTTCAGTACAAAATTCAAGTTCTTGTACTTGAACTTCAAGGTCTGCTCTGGAATAAATCTGACCTTCCTTAAGCATTGAGTCTTCCTTGGAAGCATGGAGATAGCTGTGGAGTTCCCCTGAAGAAGAGTGGAGGAGAGGCCAGTAGTACTTGTTGGAAGTTGAATTGTTGGAATTGTTGAATTGTTGGAATTGTTCTCTTTGCAATAGCATTTTGAGCATAACAATTTATTGGTTAAGAAAGTAAAACGCAGTATGTAATTTTTTAGCATCATAGATAATACTGAGGAAAGAGAAGCAGCAGAATATTGCTTGAATTTGCATTATTATAACTATGTATTCTCTGAGCATTTGAAAACTAGAGGAAAAAAAGAAAATATTTGGTGTTTTTTCAAGAGTTAGTTGGAAAGTTTGGAAGCAGGGTAGATTCCTTTCAGTTGAGTTGGAAATTATAGAATTCTTTGTCTTTTTCTCCATGTCTGTTGATTATTCTGTTTTGGGGATGTTGATGTTTCTCATCTCGTCTTAGCAATGTGCAGCGAGAAGGTGTTTGGGGAAGAAGGGGCCAGGTCCTCCCAGTGATAGCAGGAAAAGTACAAGGAGCAGTGGCTACAAATCAAAATGAAGGAAATTTCTCTTAAGTATAAGGAAAAACTTCTACTGTGGAGATAGTCACACTGGAACAGATTTTTCAGAAAGAGTGGACATCCTTGAAGATATTCAAAACCTAACCAGAAATGTTCCTAGGCAAACTTGCTTTAGCTGACTAAGCTTGAACGGGGCGTTGGACTACTTCCAATCTCATGTATTTTGTATTTTAAACCATAGGGATCTCTATCCTGTGCTGGTGAGGATACTGCAGTCCCTGCCTGAGTTGCTCAGCACTAGCCATGAGAAGAACCCCATGTTTGAGTTATCTGTCCAGCGAGCTGCAGCGGTGGTTACTCTGCTGGTACACGTGACACAAACTGCAGGCTGCACGGTGGAGCTGCACACCAAGCTGAGCAGGTAGGGCCTCTGTCACCTGTTTTGTGCATCTGAGCAGTTGTCTTGTATTCTCTTCAGTTAGGAGACCTGGCTTTACCTTTCTCTATTCGTTCATTTCATATGGTGTACTGTCCCACATGTGAATACCTACATGGTGGGATGTGTTGCTTTTGACACGAGGACAGAAGAGGTAGATTGAAGACTGGTAGATAGCTGTATGCCTGCTAGCCTGATAAGAGGGAGGGGTAAAAAAATCTGCATTTAGCAATGCATTCCTGCCAGAATGAACTAGAGAACTCCTTTGACTTTTCCTTCAGGGAAAAAGGAAATGACCTCTCTGAGGTCTGGAGGAAAGAAACTGTGGAGAACAAGGTGAATCAGAATTAAGAAAAGCGGACTGTGGGTTTGCTAGTTTTACTGGAAAATGGAGTAAAACCAAAGCTTATCTAAGGAGAGAGTAATGCAGGTGAAGAAACTTTAGTTTTCACGTATAGTTTCTCATTTGAATTTTCTGTCTAAAATGATTTGTTCTAGTCTCTGGGAATGTGCAAAGTTGTTTTTTCCCTAGTAGCTGTCATTAGTCATCTGTCTTCCATGCTACATGTAACTGGAAATCTTGCTATTAAAATGATATTTTAGAGAGAATTGTTTTCAAGGCATCCTCACTATCCAGTGTCATTCTTCTGCTGTGTTTCAATAACAGCTGTGAAGACAGTGAACAG
The DNA here is from genome assembly GCA_037305975.1 of Chrysolophus pictus. Lineage (NCBI taxonomy): Eukaryota > Metazoa > Chordata > Aves > Galliformes > Phasianidae > Chrysolophus > Chrysolophus pictus. Next base: position 25,014,824 of record CM074580.1, on the reverse strand, counting down.
ATTCCACCTCCTCCAGTAACATGGAATCAAGTGTCAGGCTTACAGCCCTTTCTGGAGACCAGCATGAAAAAATTCCTGCAGGTGATATCTTGGACAGAAACTTGGCAAATTCTTCAGCCTCTGACCACAACTTATATGATCTACCTGGGAGTTTATTACAGTGCTTGCAGTCAACAGGTAAGGACAGAAAAACATTGGTTGTCTTTTCATGTCACCGGTATCAGCTTCTGTATTACCACTGAAAACCTGGAAAAAAGAAAGGAAGGCTTTGAAGAGCACAGATGAGGACTAGATGTTGTTTGCCACACCTGTTACCTAGGCTGGGTGCTGATCTTTCACACTGGCAATGCCAAATGTCACTGTCTTAATTTCTTCTGGGTTCGGAGTCTCAATCAAAGAGTGTGGTACTGCAGTGACTCATCTGATTTACTGCAGAGATACCCAGCATGCAGTAAATATGACCTAATTCAGTTTGGCAGTCCTTCCTCCTTGTAGGCTAAATTAAGTTGCACATTTTTGCATTTGGGATGGTCTGAGATCCTGCATGTGGACAGTTATTGCGATAACCTTGTAGGAAGATTGAACATAGAGGATCATACCATATGAACTTTGGACAGGAGGCAATAAAGACAAATTTATTTACTGCCCCATCAACACTGGAAGTCAAATTCTGTAACCCGGTCACTGTTGCAGTATGTAACCATCTTTTTAACAGAGTTTTCTGAAGGTGGCATATCGATGTTGGGAAAACAGTGTCTTATACTTTTGCTACTTTAAAGATTCATGTTCTAAAGATAAGTACAGGATTCCTTTTTACTGCCCAGCTGATGTGCTCAAGTTCTGACCTGGGAGAGTTATCTTCAAGATGTGGGGATAATTTAATGCCTATATTTATTCAGACCTCTCTAACTCCTCTGAAATTTGCCTGAAACAAATGAATTTATTTGCCTTGGCTAGGGTGGAAACTGCCCATGTCTTTCAAAGATATCTTCAATTCTCCAAAGGTAGTTAGCTCCTTTGACCTGCTGTCGTTAGGTCCTTAGTTTAGGTCCATTAGTTTTCCTAGACTACTAAGAATTAAGGGTAACATTTAGATTTTGCTGACTGATTTCTGGAGACAGTTTTCACCTGGGGGAAAATCAGATTTTGCAATGAGTATTTCTCTGACAAAGGCAAAATATAGTGAAAAAAGAAGTGCCAGCCTGTTTGTTCAATCTGGAATATTGCTTACTAGGGTCAGAAGAATTTGGACAGTTCTCTTAAAAATCACAGATCCTCCCCTGTGCAGTGTTCATTCACAGCATTGTCTTAATGGGTAGGTCAATTGCACTCTATACAGCTGAATATTATTATTTTTATTTTTTTCATGCGACCCTCATGATGCCAGTCTTTTTTCTCAAGGTAGTTCTGATCATCTTTGTGTTCTCTTCAAGTTAAATGAAAAGATCAGCATATAGGTAGAATGTTAAGAACTGGGGATGTCAACCACATAGAACAAATTTATATTTAGGGAATTTTGCTCCCAAAGATCCCATACCTTACTTCCAGTCAAATAAGAGTTCTCTCTGATGCATTCTAATACTTGAGTATGAGGACACCTTGAGGTGCCTGCTCTCAGCTTTCATACTCTCAGCAGTTAAGCTAGCTCTAACCTATAGCAGTACTGTTATGTAGATGATGTGGTGTGTCATAACGGTATCAGAAGAGAACGTAACTAAATCAGTGTGTATTTTAGCATTCCTCTGTTTTCCCTTGTTTTATGCAGCCATCAGTCAATCCGGTTGACTGCTTAGAGGAATTGGAACGTTTGACATCTGAGGTGCTGCAGCCTCTGCTCAGCCAGCCAGCCATGCACTGCATGTGGGATTTGCTCAGGTAAAATTATTTCATTGCTTCATTTCTATACTGTACTGTGTGGTCAGGAGGGCACGAAACACGGTGGTTCCAGGGGCTGGGAATCCACTCACAGCAAAGAAATTTTGGCCTAGAATACATCGGAAAGTACAGTTATGCTTTAGATGATTTTCTCCCTTTCCATTTATTTGCCTTTTACGTATGTACCTCATATGTGTGATACTGAAAGCTGGATGAATTGCAGTGCAGTAAGGCTGTCTACACCCCTTCTTTGTCCTTTCTCCCCTCGCAACACAAAGCATCTACTGCAGAGGTTCTCCAGTTCTTCCTTGCCTACTGATACCGCTGCAGTGCCTGCCTCTTATGTAGCTGTGTTTTATATCAATTTCTAATAGATTTTATTCACTCTTGGCTTTGCTTATTTTTTGGTTTCCCTGATTTAAAAACAAGAACAAAGCAATGTCAAATTGAGCCTTTACATCAGTGGGAGTGCATGCACCATTCACATGCTGTGTATGAACTACTTTTATAAAATAATTTAAGTTCTTTCAGAGCTCCACAAAGGCCTTGGAAGCCCCTGCAGGAGATAAAGTGAAAGGCTGGATACCAAATTGTCCTTTCAGAAATTTGGATAACATAAATTTAGTCTCAGGCTCTGGGCACTGTTCAGTGCTGTGGATGTTCCCTCTTTCTGCTGTAGAGGGAGCCTCACTACCACCCTACAATCAGTTCTCTGGAGAGGGGTAAACTGAGAAGTTTGACTTGTATTAAGGGAAACGTCCACTCTTATGTAAGGGACACTGGAAATTGTTGATTTGAAATGGTATTTGGATGGTTACCGATCTGGCTCGTGTTCCTTCATGACTGAGAACTGAGTTCTGAAGCTTCTACCACCAAAATTTCTGACTCACAAGGCAGCATTTTTGCAGCGGCAGTTTTAGATATAAGCTGGCTTTTTGGCTTTGCCTGTCTGATAATTTTTGAAATGTCCAAAGTATGTGGGCAGCTTTATTAGCCTGGATTACATATGCATGTGGGGAAGTGTGTGTTTTTTTAATCAAGGTCCAAAGCTTTCAAATGTTTGACATCAAAGATGCATCATTGCATCAATATTTCTGCACATCATGAACAATATAGCTGGAAACTAGAATCTGTGACAGCTCACTGGCATTAGCTTCTATGTGACAGTCCTTACTTGACCAACTGTTGATACTGCTTTGGTTTTTTTCCTTTCTATTTCACAGTCATTGTGGCTTTCATTTTGCCACAATGTGTGGCGTGGTTTGGATAGTAACATTCCTACAGGATAAATTTTCAGTAATATGAATGCTTTTGACCTGATCTCTTTCATTCTGTCTTCACACAGGCCATGTTCTGCTCTGTGCAACCCTCTGTCCTGTTCCCCAGCACCTGAATCTGTCTTCAGCATTGTATCTTTGAGTTGTACTGGAGGCAAATCTCCTCTGAGCCTAGTTGGCTCCAAATCACCTTTCCCTTTCCTCACTGCCCTCCTATTTCTCATCGATAGCATCACCCATATTCACAAAGGACTAATCAGCAAGGTGAGAATATGCTTTTTCACTATGAGTTCTGTGTGAATGATAGCATGCTTTGGAAGGAGATCAGTATTCGTATCGTCCCACGTTATTAAAATAAAACTGGTGTGTTTTTAATGTAAAAATATCAAGGTACTTTGGAGAGAAATACCTTCATTTTCAGAACAGGCAGTCGTTGAATTCCCATATCCCGTTCATGCTGGGAAGCTGGGATTATAGAGCAGGTGCCAAATGATGATGAAGCTTAAAGGATGGAGTTGTAAAGAACATTGAGAACAGTTAAACAACTGTTTGGCTGAACTAAAGTGTCAGATAAGAGGGATAGTTGGAGGATATATAACAAGGAAAAATGAGGTCAAACTAAACGAAAGAGGAAATTTTTTCCTTCTTCTGATGTTGAACACAGGTGTGAGCACTGTGGCAGAAGGACAGATATTTCTCAGGCCATTTCTGGAAATCTTACAGCAGCCAACAGGAATTCTTAAGGGAGATGGTAGACTTCAGAGAGGACTGTTTTACTAACGGTCTGAACTTGGAGGAAAGTAATATTTGTCTCCATTTCTGTTTCCTTTATAGTACAGCTCTGTGCTGAGCTTTGAAGGCCTGAAGGATTATCTGCATCAAAGCTGGCAGACTGCACACCCCTCAGTAACTCCTGCATCTGCATGGATGCTGCGCCATGAGTATCATCTGCAGTACTTTGCTTTAGTATTGGCTAGGAAAATGGTATCTTTGATGGCTCTTTCATTTCTTTCACTCCTGGGGTTGACTTCACTTTAGTTTCTCTAACTCTGGCAGCTGGTCTTTCCACATAGCTGATCTAGATTTGGTTTTCTGCTATCTTGACTGTGCTGCCCCATGAGCAAGTAATATCTTTGTAGTTACTGACATGAGGATTTAGATCCAAAATACTTTAGATGGCAAAATTATATTTTTGCCTGTCTTTGGGCTAGAGTGAGAACAACTTTTCTAGCAACTCTCCTGAAAGATGTCTATGTGAATGCTGACCAAGAATGTTGTTCTTGCGGTCCTCTTCAGCCTCTCACTTTCCAGTGAGATCTCTCCCTCAGCTGCCTCCCCCCCAAGTCCTTGCTGATGGCCTTGTTGACAAACAGTGGTTTTATCTATTTCTTTCCTGTGCAGGCAGGCACTTGTCCGGATTACAGCCGTCATGCCTCGCTCTATCACTGTGTTGCCATGGCATTGCTGAGCCGTCTGTTGCCTGGGAGCGAGCATCTGGCTTATGAGATCCTGCTGGATCTTGCCTTTAGTCCAGAGTTTCTTCCGTAAGCTGTGGGTTTTTTTTTTTTTTTTAGGTTTTGTTTTCTTTAGTCTGGTACATGGGAAGACTTGAAAATGATGAAAAAGCAGATGCTGGCAATGGAACTTGGTCGTGTTTTTTGACCTTCAATAGGCTTGTATTCAAATTTCAGATGCTCACTGGCATATTCTTAAGTCATGGAGCCTCCTAGTCAGTCCGGCATTGTGGTTGTAAATTTATCTTGGTTGTATCCATGTTGAGAAATATGACCAGTTTCTTTTGATCCCCTCAGTGGCAAGAGTCCAGTGATTTCTGGTAGAACTGATTTTTCACTAAGGTCCAGCATTTACTGCACTGATGGTAGCAAGTCTAGGAAACACATGGGATCCTGACTCATTCTGAAAAATTTACTAAACCTTCCTTTTAACCCTTACTATACAAATTCTTACACAATTTTTTTTTTTTCTTATTTGATTATGATGTATTTTATCTTCTACTAGAAATAATACGGAGCACCTCAAATGTGACACATCCCACATCTGGCCAAGATGGTAGCAGTTTATTTTGTTCCTCACAATCAGTTTAAAACTTGCGGTGGTGCAGCTTTGTAGGAGATTGGACCACTGTGCTGCAAAGAAATACCATACGTTTCCAGCAAATTTTCCTTTAGAAAGGAAAACTTCCCCACACCCCCCACTCCTTGCAGATATTTGCTAAATGCTGTTTTGCATAAGTTTGGCAAGTAATCTGAGACCATGATAAATGTCTGATCAGAGACTGTGGCACACAAGTTTGACAGCCCCTCTGCCTTAATTTCTGTTTGTCAATCTGTGTGGTTCTTTTGACTGTGCAAAGCTACCACTGTGGGAGTTGTCCTGTTGACTCAGGGTGGCCTTACATGATATACAGTATTTCACTTCAGCACCCTGACATCTGTGCTGGTAAGTAGGTTTCTCCCTGGACAGGGAGTTGCAGCCTCCTCACCAGACCACTGGCTTTGTGTGGAAATTTTTCATTTAATGCATTTGTGTTCGTAATTCCAAGTGTAGTTCTGTGAATTTCCTGTAGATATCAAGATAGTTGATGCTTAATGTATTTGTGATTTTCTTGATTGATGTTTGCTTTTATCTTACAGTGAAGGGAAAACTGGAGGACCAGAAGCAGCTGACTTTTCTGATATCTTGCATCTGGGTACCAGTGCCAAACTGTCACAGCCTGGTTCTGCAGCAGCATCTTCTTCAAAGCCTACTCGTGGTGCCCTGCTGAGAGAATCATACCAGAATCTGCCTGCCATCCGCTCCTGCTACCTCTCTCATTTTGTCCACTTGCAGCCTGCCCTTGTGCGTTCCCAAGCATCCTACCAAGGACGTAATTACCTCATCCAATCAATGCTGCTTCCTGAAGTCAGAGGGCCCATCCTGCCTTCAGACTGGCCGTTCTTTCCACTTATCAGCCTCTACAACAAAGTGTCTAATGCAGAGACGCGTGGGGCTGTGCTGAACTCTCTCCCACTTGATCTAGTCAACACTGTGACCTGGAACCTTCAGTGGGTCTTGTTGCTGGAAACTTGGCGTTCAAAAACCCTTCAGAGCATCCCTACTGCTGCCAAACTTGCACGACTTATGTGCATCTTCCTCACAGGTGGTGACCTCTTTCTAGAAGCACCAATCCACTGTTACACGGCTGCACTTCTTTCTGTGTATTGCCAGCCCAAGGCTCTGGACTCCCTGAACTTGGATGCTCCGCTCCCTGGTTTAGCATCCTTCCATGATCTCTATATAAGTCTGCTGGAGCAGTTTGAAGGTGTCTCTTTTGGAGATCCACTCTTTGGAGTCTTTGTTCTTCTACCTCTGCAGAAGCGTTTCAGTGTTCATCTGCGTCTTTCTGTGTTTGGGGAGCACACAAGTATCCTGCGGGCACTGGGAGTGCCCCTTCAGCAGGTAATCATCTTGGACTTGAAGAGGGAAACAATGTTATTGGTTGTAAGTCTGGAGAATAGTGTCCAGTTCCTGTAGATTGCCCTTGTTAAATCTTTCAAGAAATCTTTCAAGAAAGATTTTGAACTTAGTTTTGAGGGCTGATAATACATATAATGTGAAAGGTGGGAGCTATGAGATTTTTCAGTCTTCAGTGGACGCTGTCCCATGTCCTGCTTGGTCTAGTGGCTGAGAAGCTCCTAATTTATGACTTCTATGTATGAAGGGCTAGTCTGTACCCCATGCTCTTCTTGCATGAGTTACCTTTCCCTTAACTCTTTTCTCAGCCTGGTGAGAATCTGTTCCTATGCAGTGTGTGGGCAAATACATATTTTTCCTCTCAGACCGTGTTTACAGTTGGCTGTACTGAAGTTGTGCTTGACTGGGTCACTAGGTGAGAAAGTTTTATCTGTGAAGTGCAGGAGTGCATTTCTTTTGAATCAGCAGAGCAAAAAAGATTGAATTCAGCTGGCTTTAAATTCTTTGTCACTTGCAAAATAACAGATGATGCCTGACTTAACCTAAAGTTTGCTAATACAAAGACAACTTTTGAAAAAAAAATGAATAGTGAATTAGCAGTTTATATGCTTTGCCTCACGTGATTGCAGTCCTTGTGTTCTGGTTGTAGTGGCCCTGCAGCCAGTTCTTCTATATTGTTATGGCCAGATGAGTCTTTGTTTCTTAAGTCAAGTAAGGCAAGGTTCTCTGGCCTGGTTCTTGTGATAAGCTCTCTTGGTGCTCGTGGTGCTTCCAGCCCTTCCCTATGTGTGTTTCATAAGTATAGGAGCAAAATTACTTTTGTTTTGTCTTAGGATATGTTTAACTTACCTTAGTGGGCAGTAAAAACTTTGCCTTTGTAGCCAAAGACTAAAGTTCAGCATAGATGCTGTATTTTCACTGAAGACTGTTGCTGAACTGAGTAGAATCAATGATTGTCTTTAATCTTGCTAAGAAAATACTTCAAAGTGAAATATGTACCATTAGATCTAGAGAACTTGTGAAAATGTAGAAGATGACAATTTGGACTTTGGGAGAATGGAGAAGTGAACAAAATTGAGTTGTTATTAAAAGTGATTCTAACCTATTTTTCAAAGCTAGACAGTGAAGTCAGAAAATGTTGGAAGGTTAATTTAACAGCAGCATTAACTCTGGCATATATATCTGCTTTCTTTTTCTTGCTAAATGCATAGGCTGTTGTAAGTCTCTCTGATACATTAGCAGAAGATATAGTGCTTCTGAAAGCACTTTGTCTTTTCACTTTGAAACACCTTTTCCTACCTGTGCCAAAAAGCAAGTACCGTCACTTGTCTGCTAAAGCACTTATCCATAACGCTGAAGAGATGTTGAGGACACTTTGTCAAAGGCATGTCACATCAGTCAGCAAGGGCAGTAATGGTCCTGCTCCAAATGGGGATTGTGCCTCTGAAATGTATTATGTTATATAGCAGCATGTGCCTTAACAGCTGGGGAAGTCCTCACTGCTTAGATTCTGCCACAGAAGATAATGTTGCCTTTTGGGTGGGTTTCTTGCAGTTTCCTGTGCCTCTCGAGCGATACACTTCCCCTCCTGAGGATAACTTGAACCTCCTGCGACATTATTTCCGAGCACTGGTCACAGGTTCACTGCGCAACACCTGGTGCCCTGTTCTTTATGTGGTGGCCGTGGCTCATGTGAACAGCTTTATTTTCTCCCAAGACAGCACAACTCAGGTAGGTAAGGAATATCAGTGCTTCAGGGCTGAGAGCTTTGGATTTTGCATCTGGTATTCCCCAGCATCCACTGTGGTTTGTTGATGAATCACCCACCTTGGACTTGAAAACAAAGATTATAAGTATGTGTAGAGGACTGTGCAGTTGTCTGAGATCTGAAATTTGGAATCCACATAGTAGACAGTAGACAGCCACTGTTGTTTGTAATATCCTAAAAAGCTTGCACTAATCATAGCCAATCCTACAGAAACAGAATCTAAGCATTGTGGGTGAATGTACAAAAGGAAAGAATGAAGCACGTGTAATGAAATTGCTGACCACGCAGAGAGGGCTTGTAAATAGTCTTAGCCTCTGCCAGGGACAGTCTAAAGGTATGGAGCGTTTTTTCCTTTCACCTTCTTTGAATAAGTCACTGCCTGAGTTAACCAAGCAGGAAAGCAGGAGCACTACCATGGTCTTAGATCTCTAGCAGTGGTTCCTCCTGCTAGCTCTTTTCTCCCCTAATCTACAATTCCACAAGGGAAGGAGGAGAGGGAAGGACCCAAGTGGTTGCCACCTTAAGGCTTTTTTAGTAGAACAAGCTGCTCTTTGGACCATCATCTTAATAAGTATAGCGTTGTTCTAGAGTGCTGCATGGCCTGTGGGGAGTGATGGCATTGTGCCATATTAATTGAAGTATATGCTTTGTTCTTAGGAGGTTGATGCTGCTCGGAAAAGCATGCTGCGAAAGACTTGGCTCTTGGTGGATGAGGTAAGATCTGTAAGGATCAATGTGCACTACCGAGGCTATGGTTTTTCAGGCATGGTACTCTCACAGATTTGCATTTTGGCTTTTGAAATTGTTGTTTATCTACGTTGCTAACTTGAGAATGAGAAGATTAGCAGCAGGATTTTGACATGCAGTAGCTACGAGTAGTGTTATCTAGTTCTTGTTACGATTAAACTCAACACAATGAGCCCTCTGGAACATAGATTAATGATTCTATGATTCTATGAATTTCTTCTACTCTATTTCCATGCTTCTTGCCTGAGCAATGTTTTTTCTGCATAGTGATAGGTCCTACAGGGCTGGTTCTAGCACAGCTATGAACAGGCAGCCAGCATGGACCTCCCTTAACATTTAGTTGGATGCTTCCCCCACAGAAGAACAAAACAGATATTAAGTTTCTACTTTTCACCTTTCCATCCTACCTTACTATACCAGATCTTGCCGAAGTTTATCATTTGTGTAAGAGAGCTGTGTAATTTTGCCCTTTGTGTTTAGTATTTCAGTCCATAAGTTCCCACTCAAAACCCCATTTGGGCTTCTTGCAAGGGACTGTTGAGAGAGATTGTTGAGGAGAGAGTTTAGAAGAGGAAAACTCATGCAAATCAAAAGACTTTCTTGGAAGAAGCTGCTTCTTTTATAGTTCTTCTGTTGAAAGTGTTGCAGTTAAATATGTTGGATGTGGTATTTGTATTGTCTGTCAGGTTTACTTTGTTGTGTCAGAAGTAGGAGAAAAGATTAGATTTGTACTTTTAAGACATGTCTAATGGCTGCTGTTTCTCTCTTCAGACATTGAAAAAGCACCTTCTCTACTACAGACTGCTGAATGCAGAGAATCCTTTGGGCTTTGACCTTTATGAGCAACTCCCTCCTATACGACTGAAGTACCTGCAGATGGTGACGCAGAAAGACAATAAGGAGAACGCACCAGTGCTTGTCTCATAGCCAAACACTTGTAGAAGAGGACAGCTAGGGGGAAGAGCAGAAGAAAATTATGCTTCACTGATGAAAATATGCACATTTCAGATTGTTAGTGTCTTTCTTTGACACTCTTGGTATCTCTGCAAATTGAAACACTGATAGAGTGCTCCCAGCCCTAGTGCACAGCACAGATCTTCTCAAGATATGGCAATATGTGTATGTGGTCTCTTTCTTATGAATGCTAGAGCATTTTCCAGAATTCTCTCAGATTTTTCTGCTTCATCGTGGAGGAGGTGACAATGTGTCTGAGAGGCACTGGACTGATGAATAAACAAAAAGAACTGAAAAAAAAAAAACGTTTCATTAATTCCAGCAGGAGATTGTGAATCCTTATGATGATGTCTGTCTTCCCGGGATCTTTCTATTGCTTTTTTGTGTCCTGGATTTTGAGTGGTTCCTTTCCCCCGCAGCTCCCAGCAAATAGAATGACAACACAGGAGGAAAAAACTGATTCTTTGAGGGCTTTTTTTGTTTGTTTGTTTAATTTTGGTTCTCCAAGATATTTCTTGAGGATTGTATTCTGTGCACGTTATCAATCTGATTCTATTGTGTCATACCTCTAACAAACAACAGATCCTGATGCAGTGGTATAACACTGGTCATTCTACCTTGGTTGTCTTTTGGATAGCCTCTAAACTGCTTTATTTTCTCCCTTATTTAGTTACACATATAACAAGATCTGAAATAATTTTGTTCTAGGCAGAATATTAATCACTCCCCATTAGAGAAAAAAAATATCTGATTGTTTAACTAAAAGGTTCATTGTTTCCCTTCTGAGGAAAGGGGAATGTAATTTAAATTCTGAAGTAATTTAAATCCTAAGTTTAAATCTTTTTTCTTCTTAAAAAAAGCTTATTTGATCCCAATTTTACATCCAAACTCAATACTGCAGCCTCAAACACAAGGGCTACAGATGTAGTGCCCTAGAAGACTCATCACATGTGCCAGGTCAAGCCCAGAATTTACTCTTTAAGTGTAATCTGAGTGAGGTGGATGTTTCATTTATATCCAGTTGTTCTTGTAGAACTACAGTCAGTCTGGCAGGCTTTTGTTTGGAGAACTTCTATGAACAAAGCTTGTTATTTCTTTTCTGTTGTTATTATGAATAAATTCCTCTGGGAGGTTCATGGTGATGCCTATCCTGAAAACTTCAGATTCTTTCTACTTATCAGACAATTTTCTAATTCTACCAGTACCCCTTAGGCTAGAAGATAAGTTTCACCTTTTTTGTCCTCTTATTTCAGAAGGACATGGGTGTAATTGATGTGTCATTTTAATTTTTTTTTCATTATTGCTATTTTTTCTATTGCAGTTTTTGGTCTGCTTAATAGCAGAGGTTAATAGCACATAATGTAATAAAGCACCAAGTTGCCAACTGTGACTTTTATTGTTAAATTATTTTTAAAATATTTGATGTGATTAAAAGTTCAGTTGAAGGCATGCAAGTTTTCATTTTAGATGGTTTAAGCCCGAGCAGCTGTCTTTAGAGAGTAACTGCATAGTAAAATTTAAAGACTCCTAGATGTCCACTTAAGAACTGCCATCAGTAAGGAATTCATCTTTTGCTCTTCTGACCTCCAGTTTTTAAAAACCTTTTCCAGTCCTTTGTGTGATGTGAAGTTGAGTTTTGAAATCTATATGGATGTAAATAAACATTTTGATAGTTCTAGAGTTTTTGTGGAACAGTGAGAATGCTCTACTCTTTATTTAAACCTCTTCAGTTTCATAGCTCTGTTTGCAGTTCATCAATACATTTGAAGTGCCACATGCTGTGGGGTGGGGTGAGTCACTAACTGCCAAATGTGTGTACATGGTGCAAGGGAAAGCAGTAAAAAAAACTTGTGTGTCAATGGGAAAGCAGTAAAAAAAAATCTCTTCATAGATAATATTTGGAGATAAAGGGAAGAGATGTAATAGAGCTATTTGATGAGCTCTGAGGAGGAAGGGATCAGGTTTTGGAAAGTCCTCTCTTGTTCCCAGATGCTCCTCAAGCCATCAGTGTATGCCCACAAAATACTTCCATCTTTTGACAGGATTCTGCAGCAGGCATCAGAAATAAAAGGAAGGGATTCCAAACAGTTCTGCTTATTTGCAGAGCATTTTAAGCATGTTGCGTGTTAGCCATAAGGCTTCAAAACTTTGGCTGTGATTAAGACAGTACAGCAGCTCCAAGCTTGAAATTTGTAAGGCTTTTGGGAGCCTTCTTCCAGATTTCTCTGCAGAACACTAGAGGGCATTGCTTTCTCTAGTTTAAATACAAACTTGCAGCACAACTGGTACTAAAACAAAAAGCCCTTAAACTTAGTTTGAACTTCCTGCGTTTTTGAATATACTATGGGAGAAAACGTGGAGAATTCAATGAACTTTCAGGTGAGTTATTGCTAAGAATTACCTCTGGAAGAAACAGTTGATTTGAGTGACCCTTTCACAGTTGCAAGTGGTTTGAATTCCCTGGGCTGGGGGCTGGGTTTGGTGGCATGGCCTGCTTCTGCTGAGCAGCTCCCAGAGAAACAGGCAGCTCAGCAGCAGTGCTCCACGTGGGGGTAGGACTGAGCCGTGTAGGAGAGAGGGCTGGGCAAGAAAGAAATCAAAACCCCAGTGTAAGAAACAGCGTTCGGGATATTTAAGACAGTAATGTAATCACGAAGCATTATATGTTGCATTATAGTTGCATTTTACTGTATTTTTTTGACCACTTCCAGTTGGCTGTTGAATGTAATAATCCATTTATTTACTAATGTTTTCTGTCTGGCTACTTAATATCAGACAAATTCTGAAAACCTTTTGCTTTTGAAGTCATGGAGAGATGGAGCCAGCTGTTAGTTTAGGGTGTGCAAATACACTGCAGGTCAGACACACATCTCTTACCGGGTCAGGCACAGCAGAAATGCAGCTTTTGCTCTTTTGCAGTTCTACAGTGTTCTCCTTATAGATCTCTGCAACAAGCTTGTGCCTCCAGCTCAATTGAATTTGGGGCAAAATACGTTTTCTTCTCGTTTTTGAAAATTCATCTATTCCCTCCGTTTACAGAGGCGGCCCTCTGATATTCCTTGTATAAATAACTTAGGGGTAATTTTACTGGCCTTTGCCCTAGTTTTCAGAAAGTTTAAAAAAAAAAAAAAAGATTTTGACCACAGGACCCCCTGTAGAGACATCTCTGTGCTCCCTGCCTCTGAGTGGTCGCTGCGGTGCACAGGCTGCTAATCAACAAAGGTCGTTTTAAACCAAGCAACACCTGCTCTGCCTGTGGATCAAGTTCTTAATTTTTTGCTGAGGCACAGTCAGCAGATACTGGCCGCCACCTGGCTCTGGAGACCACCTGTAAGTCCTGCTGGCCCCCCACAGCCACGTGCAGCTCCTGGTGGAACAGCCAGTGCAGAGCTGAGGGGGCCGGGTGGAACTTTCCAGAACGCCCTGAGTGGTGCCAGCTGGCCCCAGGGCGGCCCCCACGCTGAGGGGAGGCAGCTGCGGCGGGGCAGGTAAGCAGGGGCACCTGAGCCCTCTGGGAGCTGCGGAGGATTCGGCAGCAGAAGCAGGAGGAAAGTGCTGCATTTCTTCCATTTTTTTCTGCTTTTTGGTGTGTGGAGTGGCTGGTGGAACCGTGGACGCCGTGAGCTAGGTTAGTAGCATTGAACTACGTGTTTTGCGTGGTGGGGTCTGGGCTGCTGTGTGCCTGGCGGGCAAGAAGGAGGGCACCTGTGCCTACTCGTTGGGGTTGTGGAGGATTCTGTGCTGCTGAGGTGATGGTTGTGTTCCAGGGCTGTGCTGGAGGTTACCTCATGCTTGCCCCACGGGAGGAAGAGAGTTACCCAAGCCCCCCAGCACAGTGCTCACCCTCACTTCAGTGAGGCATCGCTTTGGGGTGGTTTGCAGGGCCCTGGGACTCCCTGGTGGGAACAGCCTGGTCCTAGCAGCCAAGGGACCCAGCAAGACAGGGGAACATGGACAGTGGCTCAGTTTTTGGTTGTGTTCTCCCTGGGCTTCTTGCAGAGCTGAGGTTGTGGTTCTCTACTCTCTCCTCCATTCCTCTCTTTCTGTACTCCTCTCTTGAGTTTCCCAGCTGTCTTTTATCAGGCTTTCTTTTCCTCCTGGTCTTCATCTTTCTGTTTTTAATTGCCCTCATTCTTATTGCTTGTAGCTGCTCTCATTTTTTCTTGCTCCTTTGGCTGTGTGCAGAAGCACTCAGTAGCACACCAGTTTAACTGGAGAACAAAAGTGCTGCTACTGTGTTCCAGGTGGTAGCTCAATGGTTTCTTCTCTGAAGGTCTTGGCAGATACCAATAAATAATGCTTGTGATATGCCTACTTGGAAGTCTTAGGACAAAAAGAGCTATAACTTTAAGGTTTAGATTGCACTGCACAATTTGGGTCTGTTCTGTCAGAGATGCGATGACACTTTAGTGATTAATCTGTTATGTTTGTCTGTTAAAGGGAAAACTGAAGCTTGTGAATTAAGTGACTTTTCTATTATTGCCTCCACAGTCAACTTTTACTGCATAAAATCAATGAGCATATCTCCAAAACAATGGTTTAGACTTTTTTGGTGCAGATGGGCTTTTGAGAGGCAGCTTCTCTCGCTGTGTGCATTCAGCATGGTTTTTGATCTCTTTGGAGTACCAGGGCGTAGAACCATAGGATTCTTAGAGTTGGAACGGACCTATAGAGGTCATCTTGTCCAAACTCCTCTGCAATGAACAGGCCCATGAAGAGCTCTCAATTACCTCCAGATGTGTGTTGCTGGTAGTGAATTGTAGTTTCAGGCAGGGTTGATCTGTGTCACATTGTGAAGATGCTATGACAGCCATGCTAATGTGTTGTGCAGCAACTGTCAAGATAGTTGTTAGCATTCTTCACAGAAAATCTCGCTGCTCTTGGCATCAATATTTCTTTCATATAGATTATAAAAATTAAATATAGAGCGATACAAAAGTTTCTCTGTTAAAGTATCGTGCATCTCTTGTCTGACATGCATATCAGCTCACTCACAAAATCTTAGTTGTACTGCACGCCACAGATGGCAGCTCATTTTGTTCCTCTTGGTTCTGTCTCTTCTAAGATTGATCAAGTTTGGATTGATGAAGTTATTTGGGCAGAAGCTGCCACTGCTCTCCCGCTGTCTGTCCACTGATAAAAGAAGTGGGAGGAGCACGGGAACGTTAAGTGAACTTTCGAGTGTGATTCTGTCTTTTTTTCTTTTTTGGTACTGTTACATGTTATTTCTGGAGGAAAGTGTGGGCTTGCTGACCGTTCTTTTTTACCATGAACTCTCATCAGCAAGTTTTACTTTTTATAGTCATCTCTGAAGCTCAGATTTCAGTGGTGGATTATTATTTATTTTTGTTAAAAGACAATTTGCAAGCTAAAAGTAGATTTCAGAACCTGGATATCTCTATTCAGCAGCACTCCAGCTCTTCAGAAATCAAGTGGTTTTGCTGTCAGTGTACACCGGTGCCATAACAACCCAGCACTGTACTGTTGGAAAAGTTAGCGGATGCACCCATGTGCTTTTTGCAGCACTCCTCTAGAGCTAGTGTGTAATTGTCAGTATTCTCCCAGCGGCAACAAACTGATTGCCTGCCCACCAGTCCCTTCTGCTACCAAGTAACTCTAGAGGTTAAGAAACAACTCTTAATTTTGTAACTTACCTTTTTCTTTGAATCAGCAGTCTTTGCTTACTGGTTTCCATAAATATTTATTTTGGTCCTTCTTATAGTTCACTGCAGATGGAAGAAAGAAGAAAACCTGTAGCTAGCATGGAGTTCTTGGCCTCTGTTTGAACAGAAAAAGCCATTTGATAGCCATTTTAAATCCTTGCCAGGAACATGCAGTTTCTGGTCCAAATTAGAGAGAAAACATGATGTACTGTAGAAAAAAACAATAGACTGAAGTTAGGGTAATCTCGCATGATGTAGAAGATCCCTGTCAGAGCACTCCCAACTTCTGGGCTGACAGTTGCTCTGACACAGAACGTTTTCCCAGTTCGCTAGTGTTTCCACCTTGTTCTCATGCTACACTGAACTTTGATGGAGTCAAATTGTACCTAAAATCAAATTCTTACTTCATTGTTCATCCTTACCAAATGTTGATGAATTAGCACGGGATCAAGGTTCTTAGAGTATGATTGGTTTCGTTCAATCTTTTTTTATTTAGGTAACCACATGTTACTGCATCAAATTGTACAAAATCAGTAACTGGAAAATATTCCCATTCTCCTTACTGCATACTGTAAGCTAAACGTCGCTGGTGCCTTTCTGACTCATCGGCTTTGCCACCTGTGTGAGAGGAGCAAGAATGAGTGAGTGTGAGGGAGTCCTGTTTGGGGATGGGGGTGTAATCTCCTGGCTGCAGAGGGCAAAGGCTTACTGGAAAGTCGCATGCATAAAGAAGGAAGTCATGTGCTTTTATCCTCTGTGTTCGACAATGAGACAAACTTCACAGTGAGAAACTGCTTCAGCCTGGCAATGCCAAGGGATCATGGGAGGTAAGTGCACTAAGTAACCATAATTGAGCACTTCTTTGATAACAAGCTTTCCTCTTCCTCTAACTGCAAAATGATAGCATACTTCTCTTGGCAGACAGTTCTGGATGGAGAGCTCAATTCAAAGGCAGCCTTTGCTGTTAATACCCAGAGGCACATTCTAGCCCAGGCATTCCTTTTTGTGTGTGCAGGCATGCTCGTTTTAAGACTTTGATTGTTTCAAAGCTTAATTCTTCTAGTGACAGATGTGATTGTCCTCTTACAGTTTTATTAAAGTAAAGATCCCTTGCCATTTTGCTATATCTGTATTCCACGTCTTCTGCAGATCAAGCTGTGTGCGCCTTCAGGATTTTATTGCTGCTATACTCCTCTAAGGGATGATCTGTCCACTGCACTGGGAGACTAAGCATTCACTACATAGCCCAGTTGAAGCTTCTGTTATTTGCTTTTTCTGCTCTCCCATTCACTTCTATGGATTTCCATATTTGATTAACTTCAGGGAGTTTTGAGGCCCCCAGTAATGCTATTTGTAAAGAAACTTTGGAATTAATATATGCTTCTGAGGCATCTTGGGTGTTAGCTGGTGCCTGGGATGAACCCGTGTGTTTCCCTTAATTTCTATCAGAAAATCTTGCTCTGATGATTGAAAATTTACTTGCCAAGACCACCTGCTGACCATCTGTTTGGCTTTGTTATCTCGAGCAATATTGAGCTATCCTGAACTTGTCCCCATCTCCCTGGATGCTGTTGTATGTGTTTATTCAATGGCAAAGGTGTAAATGTTCTACTCTACTACATTTGTAATTTATCTGTTAGCACCTAATATTTGGGAATCTTTATTTTCTAATCACTCCGATGTACATGGAGTTAATGAAAATGGAACCACGCTGAAGTCCATAATAAATCACTCACCTGTTGCACTTTGTGCTTCCATGTTCCCTAGGAACATTAGTGTTCATAACCTCATTGTAGGGGCAGCAGGCAGTGTGCACACGTGGATTGCTTCACCTAATGCTGAGGTAGGGAGGACTCAGTCATGTATTACAGCACACAGAAACGCTATGTGGTATTTTAGCCTGGAGAGCAGGGTATTGTATTTAGACAAATCTGTAAGATTGATTGAGGTAGTTATCTAAATTGGATTGTTTCCAGACCAGTGGGATTAACAGCCCTCTTTTTGCAAAAAGTGTTATGAGATCTTTAATGATCACACAGGGTCAAGACCCCTGTTTTATGTCTCATCTGAAAGATCATGAACTTATAACTACTAATCTGTCACTGTCTTATCTGACTATCTAGTCTAGAGACTACTTTATTTTAGACAAGATTTGTGTTACTGGAAGCCTAAATGCCATCAAAGCTTTTAGTCCTTGCCATGTTCCTTGCCTGAGGAAGTTTTTAACAGGTTTTTATTCTGATGTATTTTTGATTCGTTTTTCCCTTTTCATGGCAGGCCAAACTGAGACTGCAAAGAATATTTTCCAGTTTGTACCTCTGTCATTTACCGGTACACAGAGGACTGCCTACTGAGCCAAGCCTAAAAATGGCTGATTCCTGAGCTGTTCAGGAGGGTGTCTGCTTCCCAGGGCTTTTTCTGAGGCTGCTCATCTCCGTCAGTGTGCCCACCACTCACAAAAGCCCCTGGTTGCTTCTTACAGTAAAACTGTGTCCATAGCAAACTGAAGAATGCAGCAGCTGTGTGCAACACACACACGCTTTTAAGTATTTCAGAAATAACTGTGTCATGTGTGCATGCATGTGCTTATACAGAACCTTCCAGGAAACTTAAAAGCAAGTTCTTTTTGGTATCCTAGCTCTTCTCTGATGAGATATGCCAGGAAATTAGAGGAGTTGCCCCTCCCAACTATTCTTAGTGTATTACTTGTAGCATAGATATGGAGTATGGACCCAGATCACAACTTCACCGTTTTTAAGGTGTGGGCATCAGATTTCCACCATCTCAATGCATTCATATATGGCCACATGATTTACATGCTACCCATAAACATCCATGAGTAATAATAGCACAAAGACATACAGTTACCTGGTTCCTGTGAAGGGTCTGTTTGGCCCACAGCAAGGAAATGCATCTCCGCAGTAAGATCTCTCTGACCAAGACATATTATTTGATGTAAGAGAAAATGGACAAAGGAAAATACTCCGCTATTTCAGGGTGTTCAGAGAATGAGCTGTGCCCTATCCCTCTGTCTGTTTATTCAGAAGCTTTGTCTACCCTGAAGAAGGCATCACTGCATGTCATCTGTGCTTTTAGCAGCTTCATTTCAGCAGCAGCAGAAGAGGTGAAATTGAAATCAGAAGGTCTTAATTTCACAGGGAAGGAAATTTGTTCTGAGACGAAAGGTTTTTCTCTCTTGAGTCACCAAAATATTATTACCCTTGATTCAATTTGGAAGCTCTTTAGGATGCTGTAGTCATATGGCTGGCTGGTGGTCTGGGTAACCTCATCACTGCTGTGCTCATGAACGACGTGCTGCACACTGGTCACACTGCACTGTTTGACTCATGCCTGTGAAGGTCAAACACAAGGGCCTCATCTGGGGGCTGTGATTGGCAGGGGCATTGAGCTGGTAGCCATGTATAGGAATAAATCAGTCCTTTCAGCAGACGTGGGTGGAGGAGGAATCCAACTGCAGAAAAATAACACCGGTATTGTGCATCAGTCAGAGCTTCTGAATCATCTGGGGAAGGCAAGTCAGCGAGACCTATTTGTCCAGAGGAAGCATCTTGTCCTAGAGCTCTGAGCTGCCACAGCAAACTCGAAAAGCTCACTTCGTGCCTCTGTTGTCTGTGCACTGTGCTGTTGAAAGTTGATGGCTCAAAATTTCATCTTACAAAATAAATAAATAGAATTTCCCAAAGTAGTCTATAAGCACTAATGCATTTGAGCAACCTGATGCTTGCTTGAAGCGGACTGTTTCTCTCTCCTGTTTGACAGATGGGAAAGTTGTAGCATAGAGTATGTAGGCTAAGGCACCAGCCTAAGACCTCACCAAAAACACGCGGCAGAGAAAAGTCAGCCTTGTGTCTTTCCCTCTTTGTTCTTCCTGTTATTGGAACCAACATCCATCTCACTGCTCTTGTGGAGACTCAGCCTGTGGCTTTTGGGCTTGCTAGTGAATGTTAGGCTGGGAAGCCCACCTAAGATATTTTGTACTCTCTCACCCAAACGGTAGCAAACATGTGTCATCCAAACTCATCCAAACATACTTACCTTTTAAAATATATCTCTCATCCATTGCAGTAGAGTGGAAAGAATTCAGCCTTAATACAGATGCTTACCCCTGACCGTGTACAGAGCTTGACTGCAGGGACTGCTGAGCCTTTTGGCTGTGAGCAGGTGCATCTGCCAGCATACCTGAGTCCCAAATGTCTGTTGCTGCAAGCGTACACACGTGGACCAGCCAAAATATGTTTTTAGCCTAGTTCCTTCAGGAATGTGTTTTGGAGAATTGTGTTATTTGTTAGATACACCCTTCTAATGACTCTAGAACCCACAGATCAATTTATACCAGTGAAACAAAATATGGAGCAAAACTATCAAGTCCCTGCGAGTTTCATGGGAGTGGTAGGCATCCGTTAGCACCTCTGTTGTGAGAAGAGCATGGCTATTTCTGTTCTTGTTTGGTAGGAACCAGCTGGCTTCTTAGCACAGGCATTCTAGCTGGCCAGACAGTAGCACTGTGGGTCCATGGTGCATTCTGCCCTCCTGGTGCCACTGTGTGAAACAAGGAAAGGTGCAGAATGAGCCTGAGAATACAAAGTCACCTTCAGGAGTGGCAGGAGACAATGTGTAGCTGTCTGAGTTTCCCTCATTTCATTGCTCATTTAGAATAAAGTTGATAAACTTTTTCTCAATTGCTGTGACAACTTTATCTGTGTTCTGTATGTATAAGGAAAATATGGTGATAATTGTCTGAAAGAAATGCAGAAAATGTCACACACTTGGAATTTTGCTAAAGCATTTTTTACACAGAAAAAGTGATGACAAATACATTTACAATGGTACGCACGGAGCTGCTATCACAAGGTCTGTGAGTAAGCAGGAGGATGCATAGGTAGGAAATGCTAGGGGTGATGCTGAGGAGCAGAGTCCTGGGCAGGGATGGGTATTGCCAGAGGACTTGTTCTGTTCAAGGCCTTGACCAGTGATCTGAGAAATAACAAACAACCCATTAGTTCACTGATGCTGCTAATGTGGAAAGCATTGTGAGCATCAGATAAATACAAAAGCAACTAAAAGCCTAGAATTCTGGGTGTCAAAATTCAAACGGGAAACTTTATGAAACATAGGCTAACTGGAGGCAAACTTGTACGGAATAAGTTGAGAGGTCAGTTCAGGCTCCTTAGTGGTAAATGAGTCTTTGGGTCAGGTGTGCATGGGCAGCAGCCTCTCCTCAGAGAACAAGGTGATGGCAAGATGTGTTACTTCAAGTAGTTTGAATCTGACATCTGATGTCCCATGGTAAAAATCCCCTCCCATGACCTTTGAGTTAAAAGAAAGCACTTTTCAAATGCAGAGTGAAGTGTAATATTTCAAATGTAGTGAAATGCTCTTTGAGCAGAGCTCAGGAAAGAGTCAGACACCAAAGAAAGACCATGGAGGACCTGTTTAGGAAAGTTGAGAAGAACAGAGTAAGGTATTGCTAAATCCTTTAAGAAGACAAAAACCAAGCAATCAACCAAAAAAAAAGTTCTCAAAAGAGTAACAGGAGAAAATGTGCATAGAAATTTTGCCTATTATTTTTTGTTTTTAGTAATGGACTCGTGCAGAGAACAGAAGGCATCTATGCTACAGTTATAAGATAAACAAACAAATTCTCTGCTCAGCTTGGGACTCAGGCCAAACTGGTAGACCCAAATTCCTTGTATGATAGGAGGCATTCTCCTCTTCTTCTTAAGACTGAAAAGAGCAATGACCCCTCTCTGATCTTTCACATTTGCACTTTGATTGTGTTTTAAGTCCATTTCCAACAGGAACAATTCCTCACCTTCAGCCTTCTGGATGTTGTGCTCAAGTACATGTGTTTTTCCAGAAAACTGCAGATGTGTCAGGTTGCAGCAGAGGTGCATGCTGTAATACTAGATTGTGTGGCACTATGAAATTTTCCTGGACTAAATTCACACAATCAAATTAACTGAATGGGATCTGGAGACATCCCACAGACTTCAAAGGACATGTGAGTGACACTACTTCATCTCTTCAAGTAATGATAGAAATAAATATTTATTTTTTATAACAAGTTTTTATTACCTCTTGCTTTATCTGTGTTGTAAATTTATAAGGAAAACATGGTGATAATTGATTAAAGAGCTATATGTCACTTTCTGTAAAATGTCCCCAAGCTGATAGTTGACTTTTTGCTATCTGTTTTCCAGCGATGTTACAGTAGCTATTCCCCCTCAGGTGTCTCTGCTCTCTGTAGTCTCCTAGTACCACAATTCAGTATATTTGTGCCTCCAAACACATTTCCTTCTGTCAGTCTCTTCCCCCTAATTGTTGCAGTTGTTTTTGTTTGATGGAATAATTGAGAATGCATTTACTATACGTAGGGGAGGAGTAGGAAGGAATCAATCTTCTGTATCATTAAAAGTACAGAGGGGAAAACTAACAACCTCCCTTGCGGGTATCCATGGCTTTAAAGTCCCTTTCATGTAGCTTGATTTTCGCTAATGAACAAGCTTTTTGTTTGGTGCTCTTAAATGAAGCTTTTGCTTCAAGGGTTGACGCTGAGAGAAGGGATGGGATAAAGGAAAGGCGTGGAAGAATGATGCGTGATGCCATGATGACACTCAATGAATTTTTTTATTTTTTGTTTTAGCCAGAGGAGCTGCTCTGCTCTGCTTGCTATCCTCAGGCAGCTCCTCTGCCGTTTGCAAGGTCAGGATTTTCTGGCTCACTCGGAGAGGATGCTCTCTGATCAATGAGGCATGAAATAGCAGTTGGAGAAAGGCTTGATAAATATTGATTCAGAAATTGCTGTGGCTGCTGACTCCGCGATTGGCCTGTTTACCCAGCAAATGGAAGAGGAATGGAAAGAAGTTGCCCATTTCTCAGTGATGGTGGAACATGCATTTTTCAACACTGCCCTAGATATTTATGAGGAAAGGGGCTGAAAGCTCAGTCCAGCATGATTTTCAGAACGGCACTAATCCATTATAGGATACTAGATTTTGCAATCCTTTCTTCTACCAGTGGCCTTCTATTCTTGCTTCCAATAACTCTCTGCGAATAGTTATGCTATCCTGCCAAGAGGCAGGAAAGTTTTGAAGACAAGCAAGACAGGCTTTGGGGAGTGCCTGTGCAGTCATCTCAGACTGAAGTGAATATGCAGTGCTCTAAACTGAATGATTTAGATTGCTGTTGTTAGCCTGCTATGAGCCTCAGTCTATGGTTCATCTCTGAGATGTCAGTGCTCCTTACCTTGCTAGATCTCTCAGCAATACAAATTTAGTACAAGGAACGCTTGGATTTTGTGTTGAAGGATATGGTCTAGCGAGAACTATTGGTGATAGGTGGATGGTTGGACTGGATGATCTTGTAAGACTTTTCAAACCTTGGTGTTTCCGTGATTCTGTGAAATTTGGGCTGGCACAGTGATATCACTCCATTATTTTGCATCATGCGGTTGTGCTCCTACTAACTTCCTGCTAGGGAACCAAAAGGCAGATTTCCTCTATTGCCAGCCAGAAGCTGTATTTAAAAAGTTACATCTGGAGTGATTAACTCAAGTCCAATATTGTGCTAATGCAGTCATCAGATCTTGGGGTTGTGTCAGAGTGCAGGTAAAAATGAGCTCAATTTCTGAAAGTTGTACTCAGAGGAGGTATCCCTAGGGTGAAGCATTCCTAATGCCACCTAAGCTTAGGGGATCTCTGGCCAGAATCATGGGGTTTCCCCTTCCTCTCTCTCTTGAAAGAAACCCTGCACTTATGCAGTGCTTGCTATCCATGCTTTTCCTGTTAAACATGAAATCTGTCTATGTGCCACTTTGAAGACGTATACCATGCAAACTAAGAGGCAATCACTGAGCCAGTGGAATTTTATCACTTTGATCTTTCTGATCTGTGTTGTCAGCATGTTTGAATCTCTGCAACATGAATGGGAGTTGTTTTGTTGCCTTTTAATTTCTGTAGCTTAACGAAGTTACTTCAATTACAGAGGTGCCTGGGGACTTTTTTGTCAGAATCAGGAGCCCTCCAAGTTAAATGTGCTGAATACAGTTGAGGGGGCTGGGAAGAGGTTTTGTTCTGACAGGTTTGTGGTCTATACAAAACAAAAGGAAAGAGGAGCTATTTGGTAAGCTGAGACATAAGTTCAGCAGTGTGAAATCTCTTTGAAAATAATGATTTCACTGGAAAAAAAAAAAAAAGTGCAGTTTCATAGTATTATTAGTCCTGCTACTCCTGTAACCTGGAAGATATCAGCAAGGAACTGCCAATTTCTGTGCCCACACAAATAACCTTTCCCTGCCAGTGAGGAATTTGTCCTTTCACCTCCTGCTGCTTTGCTGGGAGGTGCTGCATACAGCCTGGCAGGTGGTTTCTTCCCATCTACTATGGGGAACAAAAGGAACTGAGGAAAAGAATTGCTTCAAAGCAGGTGCTGGCTGCAGAGTGACCGGGCTCTGCCGTGCTACAGGCGTCTCCTCCTGTGCTCTCCTTGGGATCTTCCATCTTGGATTAACAACCTTCACAGGTCACTGTGCAGTAATACCACCTGTCCGATAACCTCCTTCAGCTGGCTTGGGTAATGAGTCGCTTCTGGAGAGGGACACTATTTTATTACATCTGACTGTAAAGAAATATTGCCGTGAGCTGGGAGAAGTCTGGTGATAGTGTATGGTGAAAACAGATTCAGGATGCTTATCACTATCTTTCAAAAGTGCATAGGGCATACAATATTACCACTGGAATAAATGACACTGATATATTTTCAGAAATCCAGGCTGATAAAACATAGATACTGTGACTGCTTCACTCCCGCAAGGTAAAAAAAAAAAAGATTTTATTTATTATTTTTAATCCATTTTGCTTTGCCTGGAGGTCAGAACACAAAGATTTTCAAACTAAGTGATCAATTTTATCTGAGCTTTCTAATTCTCTTCACATTCAAATAGGCATGATTCTAGCTGATCTATGTTATCTGAAGAATTTATAGTGTTGTCCTCAAGCGCCACTAGTCTGTGCATGCTGAGTTCCCATGTGATATATGATGCATTTTGTGTTTAAAAAAATAACAACAAAACCAAGTTAAATGCAAAACCAAAACTGCATGAAACTTCAGTTGCTAGGTGTCAAAAAGAATATAGAGACTAAGAAATCAAGGCAAGAAATAACAGAGGGATTTCCAGAAGTCAGATTTGGAGATAATAGCAAGTCAATGTCCTTTGCTGGAAATAGATTTCAGCACTATGTTGTGCATTTCCAAGCTGTACATATGCACTCACTGCTATTCATAAGAGAACTAGAAATGGCAGATGATGATAGAGGATCCATGCTCACAGTCTGCTGTTGTGTTTCCCAATCATTTTTGAAACTCAACCCAATGAGAAACAATGAAGGAAGCAAGGACAAAACCCTCTGATTTGCATTTGTATCAAAAGCATCTGCTCTATGTGTTCAAGTGGATGTAGACTGCATGTCCCATACTTTGGGGTGAGGATGAAGGGGGGTGTTAGTGCTCATTGCCTCTGGACAGCAGCTGTTTTAATTTGGACCTGTGATTGCCTGTAGCTCTGAAGCTGTTGAAGCATGTTCATGTTTGCGCGCAGCCTAATTAGTGCCATTATCATTGTCATTAATGGCTTTTAATGAAGGACAGATGGTTCTGTCAATGTTTCAAACTGTGAAGTTCACTGACCCATTTGTACTATAAGGAAGGGGGAAGGAGGACCCCCAAAACACTCTTTCAAAATTGATGGTAGAAAAGGGGTGTAAAAATGAAGTTTGTTTAAATATAAGCCTTATGTTTCCCCGTGCGATCTGTTCTGAAGGCACGTGAAGAGAAAAACAGGGTTTCTGATGCTTATCTTCATGAGACTTAGACACATCGGTTATCTTTAAGTTTGAACCAAGGCTTTTCTGAAGAAGAAGGGGTAATATGATAGGTCCGTGCCTTGGAAAGAGCCATCAGTGACAGGACAGGTCAACACAGAGGAACAAAGAAAGAGGAGACAGACAACATATACTTTGAAGGGTTTTTGGTAGTGGCCAAGTAACTCAAGTCAAGAACCATAAAGAATAACTTCACCTTCTTCTTTCATTTCTGCTCTGTCCCAGCTTTGACTCCCATTCAGACCATGGCTCTGGTAGGCGTGTCCCTTCAGGGCTGTAGCTCCAACATCCATTCTGGAAGATGGAATCCTGATATTATTCTCTAGATATTCAGATGGTCAGCAGTAAACATGGGTTCGTAATTGAGACCGGGAAGAAAAGATAAATCTAGCAGGATATTACTATCTGTCCTGTGAGCAGCTTTTCTTTGTCTCTTGAAAGTTCACATTGACCAATGCGAAGTCTGACTTAAAAGAAATTCTGTTTCTCATTTAATTGAGTGGGAAGCTTTTAGACTGACTGTATTCAAGACTAGAAGTCTCCTTTAGGCAAGGTGTGGTCCATCTGGATGAACAGTGTAATACGTACTTATAATATGGAGTCTATTAGTACTACTCACTTCTGACTTGTTACAGAGTGTACCCCATTTACCTGGGTCATTCAGAAGTATCTGTATCCAGATAGCACAGCCTCCTGGTCATGTTTAAAAGGTTTCTTATCAGAATTGCAGTTAGAATTGCTAGTGTAATGAGTCTAAGTTGTATCTGTACCTGTGTAGGAGATTTCCATGTTGGACTATGTATCTGTCACTTCAGACCCCAGAGGTCCTACTGTCCTGTGTGGACAGATTGGATTTTTGTCTTGAAAGAGATACTGGCTCCATTGCATTGTCCTCAAGCTGAAGCTGCTGCTATTTCCTCATTTCCTAAGGAATTTAGAAGAGTTTAAAGACTGCTGAAAAATATCATGATTTTAGAATGGTAATATGTTTGTGTTAAAGGAATACACCATAGGAATAAAAAATAGCTGGAAATATATCTCCTTTTTCTTTGCCCCCCATACCTTCATTTGAGAGAAGAAAGTCATTAGCACAGTTCTAGTGCAATATCAAATTAGCTGCAGTATAGGGCACTTGTACAATCTCATGTCATGCATACAGTGATTTAGAAGTTGTGAGTGGGGTTGTTGGTTTTTTTTTCTTCTATTTCTTCCTCCATATCAATATCTATTAAGGACTAAGTAGTGATTTGCCTGATTAATTTACACTGTCTATATCAGTCTGAATAAACAATTATCTCTCACTGGGAGTGTTTTCAAACAAACACAGTCATGCCCGTGAATTAATCTTCCAGGGAGTCTCTCTGGAGCTGAAAAGGGGATTTAGAGAAAGCAAAAATTCTGCTACTCTTCTCTGACTCCTTCCCAGAAATTTCCCAAAGCTTCAACCAGCTTCCTGCCTACTCTCTGTTCCCTGTAAACAGGGCTTTGGAGAGCAATGGAAACAGCAAGAAAAAGTGGAGAACACACACAGTACTCTTCCACATATATCCCCATGCAAATACAATTTCACAATCAGATATACAATCCCAGTGTGGATGAACAACTCATCACAGGCACTTCTGACACATTCAAAGATGCTGTGCTCTGGCATCTGTATGGCATCTGTGTATGATTGCTTTAGGTGCCTAGGTTTTCATATGCAAACATGCATAGGAGACGTAGCCAGTTGTCTCATTAGTTCCCATAGGAGGCGGCAGCTGAACGGTGAGGGGGGAAGGGGAAGGGGAAGCATGGCATGCTTCAT
Organism: Chrysolophus pictus; assembly: GCA_037305975.1. Taxonomy (NCBI): domain Eukaryota; kingdom Metazoa; phylum Chordata; class Aves; order Galliformes; family Phasianidae; genus Chrysolophus; species Chrysolophus pictus. The sequence continues at coordinate 24,987,363 of CM074580.1, read as the reverse complement.
TAGAGTGAGTGGAAACGTTTTAGCAGGAGTTTATGGAGGGTGGAAATGTCACACTGGTTCTGCAATCAGCAGAAGATTTAAAAACTGCTAATGTCTGCTCACAGGGAAGTCCCCCTTCCATTCCATCTCAGGCCAAGCTGGGGATTTCTTTGTTTCTTTTTCTCATGATCTTAATATTTTTTGATAGATGCTATGTAATCTTTTTGTATACAGACAAGCTTTTTCAGGCTCATTTTTAGTATTTCCCATGTTTGTCCATCCATTTTGGTTTGCTTGCCTTTTGAGGCAGTAAGGTGCTTGAGATCTCAGGAGCTGACACAGGAAAGTGAATTTTTTCTCTGAAAGGAGCCTGCAGATGAGCCAGGGATTAGGAGAGCTTCACTGGCTGCTGTAGCCAGAAGAAAGCAGCCCAGGTTGCCAATTGTTGCTGTCTGTCATGCAGTACTTGAACAAGAATGTGAATAGTTGAACTCCACAACTTCTTCCAATGAGTAATCACTTTACGGTTTCAAAATACATTTGCTAAAGTATGTTCTTGGGCAAGAATTGTCAGTTGAGTTCTACTTAGCTTAAGTTATTTATTATTTTAGATTTCAGATGTCTTTCAAAACTGTGCCTCTATTGTTTACCATGCTTAAGGTTAAAAATACATTCAATTATATGATAACCTGATTGTAATTTTGTCCTCTTGTATTTTTCTTCATTTTCTTGACTTGTTTTGAAATGCACTAGACCATTACTTTCAGAGAAAAGAAAGTTTAGATTCAAGGCTTTATATTGGTTTCCATAGAAATCAAACCCGAAATAAGAAGGATTGACATATAACTCACCCGTCAGCTCCACCCAGGGCACTTGGGCTTGAGACCAGGTGACATTGAAGAGATGATGCCACTTGACTGCCTTTGGATCCCAATTTAAGTTATAGCCAGACACATGCAATATTTATGTGGAGATCTGGAGTCAAAATGAGTTCAGCTGGCTTTGTATTTTGTTACAAATCAAATTACTCACCAGTTTCAACTTGAAGTGCTTGCACAATTCCAATAGGAAATAGCACAAGCAGAGTTGATACAAGACTGTGCAATTACAAGTATTATTTGATAAATTGAAGACAATTGATATTTTTTCAAACTATCCATAATGTGCATCCGAACGTTTACTTAAGTTTAAACAATTCCTGGAGAGCCCTATACCTATTGAAATAGGATTTCAATGCAATCCTATTTTAGGACATACCATAATTTATATGCAAATACTATCTGCATACAGTTCTGAAGCAAAAACCAGGCAGAATCTGACAGAGGTCAGAAAGGCTGAGCATATGGCTTATGTTTAGAAATCACTGATGTTTCATGTAGTTCTACTTGGTTCCTCACAGGACTCTGAAGTGGGTGAACTCTATATGTAAAAGTGAGATTTAAGATTATGCTTTTAAATGTATTCCTTGGTGAAATGTGGGGTCTGCACTGCAAGGAATTCTCTCTCAGCTGCCCCTCTTTGTGGAGCACCATGAATCTTTCTGAAATTACATCTGCATGACAGATATTCACTGACACCACAGTATCCTTGCCAGCTTACACCAGCTTGGGAATCTACCTGTATTTCTTACTTCAGTTTGATGCTGGGTTCTTCTTGATGCACGCGTGTTGAGTACTGGATTCAATTTGAATATAGGCTTTCTTTGCCTCCTTTTTAGTTTCTCTTTCCTTCTGTATTGGACTGTATTCCCAAGACAGGAATAGCATTGTACAACACAGTTTGTGAATTTAAGTATTTGACAACACAAACCAAGCCATCCTTAATAGTGGGCTGGCCACACTTAAGGCAGTTTCTTTTCTGTGGAGAGGGCCAAGGTTGCCTGTCAGGTCTGAGGTAGGCTGGGCCAGGTGCTGCTTTACCCTTCCCTCAGCTTTTGCAGTGGCTGAGGAGCTACTTGACTGGAGCTTGATAAGCAACAGTCCTGCTTGTTTGAACACAGAGACTCTTGAGGAAGGTGAACTGATGAGAAATCACTTATTCATTTTCACTCTATGCGTTATCTTTCCTTTTTCCCCTAAGTAAATAGCAACTGAATTGGAAAACTTTCTTTTTAACTCCGTATCTGTTTGCTTTTTTGTGCTATATCCCAAAAGAATTAAACTTTAGACTGGAGAGTTTGTATTTGCAGTTAAGGTGTAGGAATTGCTGTGGCAGCTTTAAAAGGAGATGGAACACATTTAAGGACAGATCTGAATCACAACTCTCAGTCTCTACCTCAGGAACGTATATTCTTCTTCAAAGTTTATATTTTAAAACTCAAAATTTTAGACAGTGCCTATTCAGATATATTGATTTCTAATGGCCACTGAAAAAGTAGTGGGAATATAGCTGGGGTGCCAGGGAGTGCTGTGTTGGTTAGGTCTGGGGCAGGAAATTGCAGCACAGAACTGAATAAGAGACAGAGTCTATGCAGGCAGGAGATATTTGACTAAGAGGCCAAGGGTAAAATTCATTGCTAGGAAAGCAACAAGAGATAGAAAGGGAGGAAAGGAGAGTATTTGTAGCAACAAGGGCAAAATCATGGTTTTGGAAGAGTGGGAATAGTAGTGGAATTGTACGACAGGCTGCAGAGGGGAAGACATAAAACACTAAGGGCACAACAGAATTTAAGAAAAGCAAATCCGCACAAATAACAAAATCCCTTCTTGATGGCTAAATAATCTGGCTCTGAATTCCTGCATTTAGAAGTGGGGAGTGATGGGAGTTTAGATTTTGCCCACTGCCAGCAAATTGGAGCAAGGTGGATGCAGCGTAGAGGCTCCCCTGCAACTGGCGGGTGTCCATCATGGTGGGGAGGCAAATGAGGCAGGGGTACAACCCTTCCCTTATAGGCACATGCTGACATTCTGGCACAAATGTTGCTGTACATCGTGCTGAGCAGCTGAACCCACATGTGCCTTTGTGAATAATAATCTCTGATCAACTTCTAAACATGGTAGTCAAGTTGCTATCTGTTACCTCTTAATTAGCATCAAAGCTCAAATGAGCCATGTTTGTGCACTAATGGACAAGTGGAAGTGGCAGCTGTGATGTGCCTTAATTTAGTAAGGCTTGGCACAGTGCTGTGTGGCACTCCTATACACAAACTCAGGAAACAAAATCCACGTAAGATTGCTCAATCTACTTTTTCCAGTGTCCGTGCCAGTCCGTCAATAGTTCTCTATCAAGCTGAGAGAACATTCAGGTGTGGTCATCAGAAATCTGTCCTGGGTCCAGTTCTGGTCAATATTTTTATTATTTTGATAATGGGGGACAAATATGCTTGCAAGAGTTACAGATAATACCAAGCCAGAAGGACTGACGCTCTTTTGGAGGATAAAATTAAAATTTGTAACGATCTTGATAAATTAAAGAAATTATGTAAAATCCAATAAAGTTAAATTCAATAAAGACAAGTGATTAGAAAAGGGAAAAATCAAATACACAAGTGTCCAACTTTGGCACCATGTTTTGAGAATGATAGACAAATGGAAGAGAAAACAAAGTTCTAGAAAATCTAACCTGTGTAGAAAGATGAAAAGAACCAAGTATAATATATGAATGTTAATAAAAAAATGTTAGCATATGACAAATAGTTGCAATGAAGATGCTCATCAGATATTCTCTGTGTATAACAAGAAATAATGTGGTGAGTTGCATTTGCAAGAAGAGATTTAAATTAGTTTTTAGGGTGAAGTTATATGGTTAGGAAGACTGCACCAGAAGAGGAGATAACATGACAGTTCATGAAATCTGAGGATTTTAAGCATCTATGAGATGAAAATCTTTGACAATGATTTTTGCATCCCAGCCATACCTTAGTTGAGAGGTTGGATAAAGTGGAATATTCTTCAATGGATCTGTGCTACATACATATATAAGGAGAGAGTGAGTGTACAAGAATAAATGTGAAAAAATTGAAGTATCTGTCCACCTATAATGTAGTTCCACCTTTGTTTTCCTGCTGCTCCTAATGGGAGGCTATCTTGTGCATATGGTCTCCAAATTACTCCTTGCAACCTGCTAGAGGAGAGTGCTGCTACTTGAAGGGACCTAGTCAGGCTGGAGAATCAGGGAGATAGGAACTCAATGGAGTTCAGCAGTGGAAAGTGTGAAGTCCTTCACCAGTTACAAAACAACCCTAAGAAACAGATCAGGTGAGTCTGACAGGCCAGAGAGCAGTGTTGGAGGAAAGGAACTGGTGGACAACAGTTGAACGTGTTACAACAGTGTGCCCTCATAGCAGTGGGTACAAACTGAACGGCAGGTTGCTTTTGCAAGAGCTTACCAATGTGTCATGGGAAGAGATAATTTCCCTCTGTCAGCATTTGTGGGTGCCTGGAATACTGTCCACTTTGGAGCCTGTATATGTGAGAGAGATTAATAAACTGCAAAGCCTAGCAGCAGGCCCCCATGATGGTCAGGTGACCAGAGCACATGATATGAGAGGAGATGCTGAGAGAACCGTGCTTGCTTAACCCAGGAAAGAGAAGGCTGATGGAAGAAAATGATTGTTGCATTTACTTATTGCAGTTGGTATTATCTGCACATCCAGTAAGCTTATTTGTCCTGGTGTTAGAGAAGATACAGATTTTTTTTTTCCAAGATACTTTGGGAAAAAATAAGAGTCAGTGGGCACAAATTGCAACAGGAGAAATTCTAATTGGATAAAAAGATATATTTTTTTAAAAAGTAAAACACTGAGACACATGCCCCATTATCAAAAATTTTCAAAAATTATTTGGAGAGGACACTGTTGAACCTAATTTAATGCTCTTAGTTAGTTCTTTGAGCAGAGTGGATCAATTGACTCCAGGAGTCTCTTTTAGCCTTTCAGTTACTTTCTGATCCCGCTTTGTGTGGCCAAAGGCTTATCAAAGCTCTTGCTGTCAAAATGGTAAAGAAAAAGATCTGATAGTTTCTACCATGAAATAGAGAACAGTTTGTGATAAGGCTGATGTTGAGTGGAGTTGCCGGGTTGGCAAAAGACAAATTGATACAGAACATTCATCTCCTTTGTACTATATGCTAAAGTGATATATTTTAAAGCAAGTAACTAATTTAATTAAGAAAACCTAGCAAACATTCTTTGAACATCATCAGCAAAAGCTGATGTATAAAGAGGTAGAAGGAAAATGGTAGTGGATGGTATGCAGATATTATCCTTAATTGCATAGCTATAAAAATGTGATGGCATTCACTTGGGCATGTCTGCAGCAAATCAAGTCTGCAATCATCAGCTATGACAGCTACATGAAAATGATTGTACTTTGCAACCAACTTTTTCTGCTTAACAACCTGAAGTAATTCCCAAAATGAACATGTGTCTTGCAGAGCTGCTGGACAGCTCAACATCTCCTGCTCAGAAGTAAATACAAAAATTAAATTTATGGCAGTGTATGGTACAGCACATGGTCATGAGCCAGAAGCAAGATATATTAATAACTTGAAGGTTAGGATACAGCAAAAAATGTGACAGGATGATCTTCATGCTTAGCTTGGAGTTGGAGAATGTTGAGATGCTTGTGAAAATTGCTTTTGTTTCTTATTAAAAAGTTATTTCATGGAGTTGCTTAAACTGGTAATACTGTGCATCTCTGTTTATGTCTTCAAAAGGAAGGTGGATTTGTCTGGTGACCAGTGTGTTGTGCACCTCCACACAGATATTCTGCTGTGGCTACCGTCTGTTTTCCTGGAAAACTCTTCAGCTTCTGTGACACTCTGATTCCTTCTTCTGGGTACGCAACCATTGCAGGCTTGTTAGCATGCTGACCCAGATGCTTAAAATTTTGAGGTTCTGAATGATGAATAGCCAAGTGATAATCTTACAGTACAGAACAGCCTTCTGCCCATCCGCTCCATTACAACACCTTAGGGAAGTTCCATTTTTGCTCCCAGGGACCTTCAAACATTGGGTAGCATCCGCAGTCCTCGTGGAGAACTAAATGAACAGATCAGCCCAGAGCACCAGGCATGCAGATGTGTAGCCTCTTAACCACAGGCAAATGAGAGGCCTGATGTGTTCTGTTGCCTTCAAGAAAAGGAGTTACAGGTCTTCTGTATGCTGGAAGGTAACACAGTGTGAAAGAACAGGATAGTTAGCAATGCAGGGCAGACTGCAAGGTAGAGAAGGAACTGGACTGAAGGAAGGCTGGAAAGCTGTTTTCTTCTTATCATTTGCAACCACCTGCCTGTTTCCCCTCCCCACCCACACCTTGTTTCCCTTGAGGCAATTGATAAGTTATCCAAGCAAGATACAACTGCATTTCAAATGTTTTCTTTATTATGCATCGTGTAAAAGTAAGCTGCAGAGAAACTGAACAGTAGTGAAAGGCATCCTCCCAATAAGGCTTGTTCAGTGAACGCCTTTCTCTGACTGCAGATTTCTCTGCCTATGTGACATTTCCTGCTTCAGTGCCCCAAGTAAACTTTCCTTAAGCTGCAGCCAGCAGAGCAACACACGGGTCCTTCATCTGCTTATCCTCATAGCTAGTCTGTAAAATAATCTTTACCATCCTTCATTTTATCTGCTTGAAATGTCTGTTAAATGTGAGCTGTAGAACAGGAATTTACAATGTATGCTGAAGAAGTAAAAGACATATAAAAATGGTGGGAGGACTGTGTATTTACTTAGTATGCTGGTCCATTTCCAGAAACTTGCCAAGCTTCTTTCCTGACATGTCGATGCATCTCACACGAGCATTAGCAGCGTTAATCAATCCAGTCTCTGACTTCTTGAAATTACAGCTAGCCTCTTTGTATTGCTTTTCCAGGCAGCTACAAGCATATCTGTATTATTTCACAAATATTATGCGTAGAATCCAACATAAAAATCCAACAATTATAAACACTGAAACTGAAAAACAGGGGTTTGCCTCAGCTAAAGGCAGTGATGTGCATACTGCCTTCACAGCTCACACTAACCACACTGGAGTTTGCCACCTGGTAGTAAGTTTACACAGTGTCCATCTCTCAGTTATCATTGTTACTGTTTGTGCCGAGATGGGGGCTTTGCTTGCTGGTCTGTGAACTACAGTGATTAGGAGAGGGATGAACTTAACATCCTGTGGGATCTGCTATGGGGTAGGTAATAACTGGCAGGGTAGCAGACTGGAGACTGCTGTCCTTATTACCATACTCAGATCAGCATGGGTTTGTGAATCAAAGCCCTGTGCTAACTTAAAGCCAGCGCTATTTTCTTATGTATCAGAAACCTTAGAATTGCTTGCTTAATGTTTGTGATGGCTTTGAGCTGATGTGAAGGTGCTTGTGCAAATACTGCTTCATTTTGACTATTGGATTTGCTAATTCATTGCATTCTCCATGCCTAAACAAAACCTACATCTTCTTAATACATAACCTCAAGCATCTGAGATGCTTGAATGTCTGCTCACTCTGTACAGAACACGTGCTGCAGTCTCCAATGCTGTTTTTAGATTGCATTCACCTGCTTACATTCTGCCTTGCAGTAATAAGCAAAATGTAACATGAATCCCAAATACCAGATCAAGACATGCATTGTAAAGGAAATGTGCTACAGTAAATAGGGATAATTTACTTGTCTTTTTAATCCTTACTGCAGATGAAATGTTGCCCCTGTGTAAAAGGACAAACTTGGTAACACAGCTTCCCAGTGGGTCTTCTCTTGTTTTTGTTCTTTTAAGTTTCAAACTCAGTTCCTCTGGGAGGGGAATTTCATGTGAAAAGGCAAAGAGATACACGCAGAAACAAAGCCAGGACTGAGAGGCAGGCACCCAAGTCCTTGGCCTTTTTTGGTTTGCAGTTTTGGCATGTCACATAAATGCATTGAGTCTAGTTTGTGAAGCTGTGCAGCTTGTGTTTCTATGCCCCCTGGTCTCTGCATGCACTGTTTGTTTGCCTCCTATGTTTTGATTCTTTCTAATATGATTCTACTTCTTCTGTTCTTCCTGGCTTTGTCCTATTGCTACTGATCATTCATCTGCCTTCCAGCTCTGCATGTTAATCACATGCTATCACAAAATGATGGCTGTTCTAACTAATACCAAGCATATTTCAGAAAATCCTACTGGGTAGATAGTAATTTTTTTTTCTGTACATCTCTGCTTCTATTTTGCTTCACAAAGAAACGTGAAAACTTTTCTACAGCTAAATCTGTCAGTCTTTCCCTGCTGCAGCTTCCAGGCACTGGTGTGAAGTAGAGACATAAAAAAGAGAAGAAATCAAAGCAAATGGAAATCTATAGAACAAAAGCAAGCCCTGAAAATGCCTGGACTGTGCTATAGATCCAATCTTCTTCTAGCCATTAAGTTATCAGTTATCACTTGTACTGCATAAAGACAAACCCTGTCCAACGTTTCTAGTGCCTTGGTTTGAATTTTGTGTGAAGATTCAGACTGAGTCTCATTTTGCCTCAAGGCAATGTATGTCTTTTTTTTTTTTTTTTTTTCAAGGGCAGTTTTAAATTAGTTTGGTCTGGTTTTGTAGCTGCCCTTCAGTTTGGACCATAGGTAGATATTTTTGTTTCGCAGTTAGGAGTTTCTAGATGTATAAGTGAGGTCAGGTGATAGATGCAGCTGCATACTTTTGTATTCCTGATCATAGAAGGCTCCGTCTGTGCCTTCTAAAAAAAGAATAAATGTGCAGCGGGTTGGTTCTTACTTTTCTGCCCCTCTCTCACAGTTGTAACAACAGTTTCCAAAAATTCAGTTTGAGAAACTGCAGTGCTTCCTGCCAAGTGAACTTTGTGAACTTTACCTCCCCGTGTTGACTGGGCACCACCAGAATGAGGAGCCGTTGGCATCAGGTCTCATTTGTGCTGCTTTGCTGCAAGGCATGACAGTTGATATTTCTGCCTGGTCCTCACAGCTCTTTTGCCAGCCAGCATCTATTTGCTTAACCAGCTGGCACAGATTGGTATTTGCATATGTATATCTGAGGGACATTTGTCTAACTTTGCTGCTGGCCAGGTCTGATCTCCTATGCTTATTTTCAAAGGTGGTGAACTGTGGAGGGACAGAGAAATAAGTGAAATGAATGAAGCTGTATAATGCTTCATTTTGGTTGCTGTTTGTGACTATGAAACTCTTATATGGTAAGAAGCTCTAATGTGCAAGGAAGGGGCCTAATGTGGTAGCAGAGTATCATCAATGGGTAAAATATATTCTGTGGTTTTGTTTTTATGTTTTTCTTTGCTTGTTAGGTCTGTACCTCTGGATACTTGCCTGGTGTTTAACCTGATAATGCACTTAGCTGATTTTGCAGTTGCAAATGGAAAAAACTGACAGAAGCTGTCAGACTAACTGTACTAAATTTCAAAATATGTATACATTTATTGATACTTTATTCTGATGGAAAAATTGTTTTTTCTAGGCTGTCAAATATTTTCTTCCAGCCAGACAGGCAGGTGCTTAGCTTCCCCAAGGAAGAAACTAGTTTAGAAGAAGCTGATAGTTGAATTTGTTGCCATAGGGATTTTTTTTTCAGTGGCTCTCCACATCTCAATAAAAATGCATTTCTCTCTGAGTTTTGAAGCACAGGTGAGGTAATGCACGTTTTTACAGATGAAAAAATGAAAAGATAAAGAGTTTTATTTCAAAGATTACATGACGCCCTGAACTGAAATTAAATCAGAAAGCTGAAAGCAAGTAAAACTCCCCAACTATCAAAGGTTTTAGTTGCCATGAAATTAATAATCTGATTTTTGCAGCTCTGACAAAAGTCTAGATCTTAAAATATAAGACTTGGGTTCAGGAGATTTATGTTCTGCTTCTGCTTTGCTCATTGACAAATGGGGAATTCACGACTCTGGATGTAACTTGCATTGCAAATACTATTTGCATTCTTTATTAGAAGAAGAGCTCTCACTCATTCCATGCCTTGTTTCCATGTGGAAAACTGGCATATTTCTATGCTACCTCAGGGTTGCTTTGATATTACATCCATGAAGTATTTTGAGATTAATGAGGGAAAAGTTATGTGAAATCATGTATTTTAACTTTCACAAAGTCTGGGTTTTATTTCACCACTGTCTCAGGGATGACAGGACAGAACTTCCTTTATGGGTTAATTAATGGCAGTTCAACTGGTTAAGTAGTATGAAGATCCAGCACCCGTCTTCTCTCTCCTCTTCTTGATGTACTACTTCATCCCACTTTTCTGCAGATGGGGGGAATGGAACAGAAAGACCTAGGAGGAAAATATAGGTGGACAAGATGTTATACGAGTTATTTTGAATAATGCAGTGATGTATCTCAGTTGTAGGAAACTACATTTTAAAATGAACGAAAGAGCAAGAAAAGAGCTGTTACTTTGGTATTTTTTACATAGGTTAATTTGAATGGTCTTCCTCATTAAGGTGAGTAACTTAGTAATGAAATCAGGAGAAGGGATGGACAGTTGGAGCTGAAGACCAAAGGCAGACAGTCAACGCAGCTAGGGAGCAAGGGATCCTGATGGTGTGAAAAGGGGAGGCTGTCAGTGTGCTGAGCTCTGGCTTAGGACCTTGCCTAGCTGGTTTCTGGCAGACTGTCATAGATCATCCAGCTCTTCAAGCTCAGTTTCCTGCTCAGTTTCAGTGAAAATAAACATAAAATCATTGAATGACAGGATCACCAAGGTCGGAAAAGACCTACAAGATCATCCAGTCCAACCATCTACCTGTCACCAACAGTTATCACTAAACCATATTCCTCAACACAATGACTAAATATTCCTTGAACACCTCCAGAGTCGGTGACTCCACCACCTCCCTGGGCAGCCCATTCCAGCGCCTGACCACTCTTTCAGAAAAGTAATATTTCTAAATGTCCAGCCTGAATCTCCTCTGGAGCAAAAAGCAACAGTCAATAAATTAAAATAAATAAATAAATAAATAAAATATATTTGAAAAAGAAAGAAAATATAAAGATAGAACCAATAGTTCATAGCCAGTGCCTTTATAGCAGCCCACCTGCCTCTATCTGTACTACAGTGAGAGTTGTGGTCCCTCTGTGCTTCTCTGCCTTCCTGCAGTCATAGCTTCCTAATTCCTCACCACTGGCCCCCGCTGACAGGAAAGCACTTCAGCCCTAGCTCTCTAAGTCATTTTCTGCTTCTTGCCTCTACTGTTACCTCCATAGTCTGCTCCCAGATTGCAGGAGGTACTCCTTGAAACTATTCATCTCTTCCCAGGTCAATGGCATGTCCAGGCTGTTACTGTTTTTTCCTTTATTTTGAAGAAGGATGCAGGAACTGGACTACAGGCTGGAGTCTTTTCTTTCTGCTCAATTGGGTTGGGAATATGGTGTCTGGTAATGGATCATCAGATCACTTAGAGATGTTATCCATCACACAAGCAGAGAGAAAACCTGCCAATTTTCTTACAGGGGTAAAGATTTCCAAGGATGTTGAATGCGTCAGTGCTAATCCTTCATTGGGCAAAACGCCAGAGTCTGCCTAATGCCATTCCTGGTCTGACATTTGAGCCTTCATCCTAATGGATGCCAAAGCGGATCCCTCCAACTCAGAGTCATTAATTAGCGTGTAATGACTTTGTACAAGAAAGACCTCGGAAATGAGATTCGGAGAATTTCCTAACTGATAGTACATGGTGTGCATGCCAGGTTGGCCTGCTTCAGTCAGATTCTCAGGTCTCTTAAGTCAAAGGGCCTGTGCTTCTGTTTACAATATATACCTTTTATCCTCTGCAGAATGACAGCTTCCTATATGTCTGAAGCCATTTTATCCTTTCTGGACAGGAAATGAGTTTTAAGCTCTGCTAATAGTGGTATGGCTCTTGGAATGACAGCTCTGTTTTTTGAATGCATCAGTTTTCTTTCACATACATTAATTAAGATTCCTAGTCTCTAATCTCTGGCAGTGGACTGTCCTTGTATGTTGATGGCAGAGTATATGAATATGGGGTGTCTGTTCTGTTAGAAGTTTGAACATGATTATAAGAGTTGGACAGTACAGTTTCAATTCCTTTGCAAGGAAATTAGAAATTCTGAGAAGTTTCAGCAGTAACAGTAGCAATCAAATCTATTTTCCCAGTAATTTTCTTGAAAATGGCTTTGTACTCATCTACATAATACTTTTGTCAGATCTCTCCATTTGATATTGCTACAATACAGTTAGTTTTGGCTTGCAGAAGAGTTGCAGGAAGAAAACTCTGAACTTCAACTCTTTGGCACAGTCATGTACTTTTGCCAGTGCTATCAGAACAAATACTCACTTCAGAATGGTTTTCCAAGCACATGGATTCAGTCAGTGCAACCAAACCATTATGGAGATAAGGAGATCTTGAAGCAAACCTGTTCCATTTTGTTTTACTATGGTTGGGTGCACATAGCTAAAGGCTGGGGAGTCTTCCTCCTCAGACAGCCGCTTAGGATGTTTTATATGACAGTTGTTGTGATTCTTTTCCTATGTTGAGAGTACGTAAGAATTTTGAATATGTAAAGCTTCTTATAGCATATTTTTAAATGCTTCTACATGTGTTATTTTTGCCTTGCCAGACTCTTCAGTTTCACTATGGAGTGAATGAAAACTGAAGAAAATTGGAATGATTATGGCTTTGTGCTTCTTTCATCACATTTTTTTTTTTAATGTGTAGATTAAAATAAAGTTTTTTCAGCTATGCAGATTTTCAAATGTTTACAAAATTTCAGACTTACACTGAGAGTAAAATGACTTTTTTTGAGCTATTTTGAAAATCCTTGTATAATCTTGCAGTGGGAAAACAGGGTAGGAAGAGAGGGAAAACAGAATACTTTGCCCTTTCACAGTGAATTCTGCTTTATAGGTTGGAGCTAAATTTGAACTCCTAAAAGAGCAAGATTCTGTGTGTGCGATGCAGGGACTGATTTAGCTGGAAGCAGAATGGGAGCTTTTGATGGTAGGCTGGAAGAGAAATGTTCTAGGATGTCTCTTCATGGGTCTGCTACCTCCAAAACCTTTGAGGACAGGCGTGGAGATGCTGGGGAGCTGTGCCTTCTGAAGCTGAACTGATCCCAGCACACAATGCTGGGAGCTCCCCTCATATCCCAGCACACCTTCATGATAGCAAAGCTCAATTTTACTGTAATCTGTGTTTTTCTCACCTATTTATTTCTTCTATGCAATAATTAAACTCTCATTTTTGAGCTTGGGCTGCCATAAATTCACTAGCATGACTCACAGAATTAATGTCTCTTGTGGTGCTCTTAGTAAGGGAGGCCGGCACCCACAGCTCCTTGGCTCAGAGCTAATAGGATGTGACTTCATGGTGCATTTCACAGAACTGATGGGCTGACCAGGGATGGTCTGGCTCCATATGGTCTTCCACTTAAAACCCTGGACAAGCCATTTATTTGCTTACATGCACATCCATTAGTTACATTAACCATTTTACTGGCAGCCACTTAAATTAGTAGGGTAGCCCTTGTTTCTTTGGGCTAGGATAGCTTGGTGCTGTAAGCAGAACTTGGTCTGTGGATGTTGAACTAATTAACTGTAGAATCGGTAAACTGTATGTGCTGATTCAATAAGAATGAGCGACTATTTACTTAGTAAGGACAGTAGATTGCTTCTCACTGAAGTCCAGACTGGCCTTTCAGATACCTAAGGCATAATACAAGTAACAGACTGAGCCCTTCTCCTTAAAATCCCAGAAATACTGGGGCTCACTTTTACTGTGTTGGTACTGGTTCTGTCTGAAATGAAGTGATACACTGTTTCTGACCTGTAATTTTCTCACCCGTATAATGTGAAAACAGGAAAAAATCAGATTTGAGATACCATGCCCCAGATCCATGTTGATCCTGTGATAGCAATAGGGGCTGTTGCTGTGCAACATTTTGTTTGGACAGCCAGGAGTCAGAGCCTTTGAATTATGTTGTCTGGCACAGGGGAGGGAAGAGAGAAGAACTGATTGTTTAAATGAATGATTTTAATCATGGAGGAAAGTGGCAGGAAAGAAGGTGGTGTATAAACACAAGCTCAGATATGTTTTCATGTTAAGATTATGGATTTGATCAAATTTCTGTTTCACCTTCATCTCCCAAGCTCTGAAAATTTTATTTATTGATTTTTACTTCCTTTTCATAGTCTGATTTTTTTTTTCATTCAGAAATCTTAGAAAAAATACTCAGATTTTGTTTAAATGTAAATATTTTTGTTCCTTGGCTGTAAAACTACAAAGAAAGATAAAAGTAAGATCATCGGGAGCATCGACATTAAGGTGAAAATTCCTAGTACTTTAGATAATACATGGGTCCCCAGTCTGATAACAGTAAGGCTCTGGTCTGAAGGCTGGTGTCTTGAAGGACTACGGCAGCAGCATGATTGCTTCCTCCAGGGTGAATTTCATGGGATTTTCTCTATTTTCATTAATCTGACAATTTTATCTTAGAAAAACTCTTCCACGCATAATGAGTCTAATCCTGAGTGAGGACTTCACATGTGACTGTTAACTGGCAGGATTTTGATAATGGTCTGTTAAATTTCCTATCCTATGCTTCATCTTATGCCAAAATGAAGGGATGAGAGAAAGAGATTTGATGATTTTCTTGGGGTTTGATTTTTTTTTCTTCATTTCTCATCAATCCCATTATTTCATTCTAATTGGACTACATTTTTATTGTCAGCTAAATGCTTTTCTACTAGCCACTGAGTGCTCACTGGCTGAATACCAGTCTGAATACCTGTCCCTGAGAATGCACAGGTCTTCCACAGAGGTCCTGGAAGAGGGTAAATTCCATCTTTCTTTCTATCAAGAGTATTAAGTGCCTCCTTTAGAGAACATGAAATAATTACACTGTGGGTTCTCTTGGTATAGGGTGCCAGTGGTACCTACATGGTCTCATATTTTCGACTTCCAAATCACTTAGCTCAAGGAAGCTGGAAAAGGTGTCAGTGTAGAGAAGCATACTGGGGAGTATTCATCAGAGAGAGCTCGTACAAAAAAAAAAGTTAACAGGTTACTGATTCTACTGTGGAAAGAGAGGGAGAAGTTGAGAGAGTGGAGAATGGCATCACAACAAGGTGAAAGAAGGCAATTCGCCAGTCAGCACTTCCTCATCTCCGGAGGCTTGCAGTTAAGCACATCCATCCAGTGCAGCTGCAGCTTCATTTTAGGAATCAGGAAATAAGCTGAGTGGCAAAGAAAGATAGGAACCGACAGCTCTCACTGTTCAGGCTCTCCCCTTTGCACTGGGAGAGCAAGTAGAGAAGAGCTTTTCTCCTGCGGAAGTGCACAGCATTCACCGGCAGACATTGTTGCTGAGCAGGGAGAATGGTAAAGTGAGGGAGAACTGGTGGAAGTGCCTGATCCCAGCTGCCTGAGTGAATTAAGCTCAATGCCTGCATGAGTTTTGCTGACTCTGGTTTGGGGAGGTACTGGATGGGAGAGCAAATGACAGTTGAGAATCTGCTGACATTTTTTCCAATGGCTTTGCCATTAACAGCTAAGCTCATGCTCTTCACTTTAACAAAACCCTTTTAGAGCCCCATTAGTGCTGTTTTTGTTTTCTCTAGTCTGTTTCATAGATAATTGTGCCTTGTTTATGGAAAAGCCTGAGGTGAAGTGGAAGCAATTTCTCTTCATTCCAGGTGGCAGCAGAGTGGATGCCAAATCCTGCTCTTGCCAAAGACTAGCATGTTCCTGAGCCTTCATGCTTCTTCATTTTTACTTTCCCATTGTATTCTTGCTAAGACTGACAAGAGATGGGAAATGGGTCATCTTGAAATAGCCAAAGATGGCCTTTAGGACCTTCCACAACATATGGCATTTCATGGCCTCTTGCAGAGCCTGTGGCAAAAGGGGACACTTGCCCTGAGGCAAATCATGTCCTTGTTTGTGCCACAGCAGGATGCTGCTGCTGCATGTCCTCTTCTGTAGAGCTTTTGGAAACATGATGTACCTTTGCCCTGAGCATCTCCCTGAGCAGCTTTTGCTCCTCTGTGATTATCCATCAGAGGTTTCTAAAAATGATGGTGATGCCACTAAGAGTGATTATAAACCACATTCCCAACTGATAACAGATACAAGTTAGCAGAAATATCAGCTCCTTTGTTTCTTACTGCAAGTACACGTGCAGTAATAACCACCAACCTGTCTTCTATGCTGAGAGCAGCTAGCTAGTCCATAAATAATGAACAAGTGGGGCACTGAATCAGGCACTGAATATGCATGCTGACTGAAGAGTAATCCCTGCCCTGGCAATGCTGAGTTGCAGCATTAACAAGAAATACTAGATCTAATATCCTTTTCTTCCAATTTAAAAATTCTGCTCATCTGGTTGGCTTCTGTTAGGTGATGCCTATGTAATTATGGAGCTACAGAGCTCACAAGAGGCCAATGCAGTGTATTGTGCCTGTCACTTGTATAGTGCAGTAGGATGTTGGTGTCTGTGCTTCTTTGCTATCAACCCTCTACAATCCCTTGGTTTCTATGAAGGATTATGCAGAAATCAAATCTTAAGGCTTGTGAAACCAAACATCAAACTGAAGTAATGTTTTTTTGTTTGTTTGTTTGTTTTCTTTTTAAATTCCATTTTCCCAACCAAAACTAGTGTTGCAGTAGGTGTTTGCGGGGTATCAGGCTGTGACGCGATAGGACCTCCCCTGCTCTGTGATAAGAGACTGACACGCGCTTGGAGGCATAGACGTACTAGACATGAGTAAACGCACGTGGACGTAGTAACATAGATAAGCATGTAAAGTATATAAGTTGCTGTTTCACTTGCAATAAACGCCATCCTGCCTAACATCACATTGGTGTGCATGTGGTGAGACGGTCGGATCACAGCGGGGACAGCGTGAACCCTGGCCGGGCCATAGGAATGTGAGGAACTAGGGGTTTCCTACGCGGAAACAACTAGAAACAGAAGAATGTTCATTCGTCTCCAGTGGAATGTTTCATTTACAGGAAAATTTTATTTTGTTTTCAGATAATTACTGTAAAAGCCAGTGAATTGTAAGCTTAGAATGCCACAGAATTAGTTGCTACAGGATTATTGTGTATCAAGTGCCTGAATTTTACAGGTATTTGTGCAGAATCCAAGGGAGAGAGATTTAGCTTGCACTTCTGGAATAAGGGAAATCAGGATCCAAGTTGTTCACTATCCCCAAGCTGTTTTTCTGAGTGCCTCTAAATTACTACTGGTGTATTTCAAAGCTTTCTTTTGGAGTTTCATCTTCATTTGGATGTGATGTGTGCTTTGAAAAGGCTTGCTGACACAGTCCTAATGGCTTTTAAAGCCAAGGTGCTCTGCCTTGCTTGTGTGTTGTTTTTCCTGTTTCTTACAGATCAGTAAATCAGGAACAGTTTCCTCAGTGATTTGAAGCTAAAATCAGAGGAATGTTAATATAAAGAGTGATGGAATACACTGCATTTGTTAATCTGTCCTAAAAAATAAATAATCTTCCTAGACAACCTCATTGCAGCTATTCCGACAGCTACTTGTTACTCAGCTTCTTCTGCAGTCCCTGGACTCTAGCTTTGCTTGCTTCATGTTATCTTGGACTGAATGATCATCTAAAATAAAAGGGAAAAGTCCTGGAAGAGGTTGTTCCTTTTCTTACTGCATGTTTTCTACATACCTTGTTGCCTCTTTTTGCTGCCTAAATCAATACACTCCCTAGTAGGGAGTGTAGATCTAGTAGGGTACCTGTCAGATAAGCTGGCCCAGATACTCAGTATCAAGTTGCTAAAGTGAACTGAACAAGAAACGAGTTCTCCTGGCTTGGGAGGGGAGCTCTGCAAGCACCTTGGTCATCACTAGAATAATGATTTCCAGAGAGAAACCATACACAGGGGGTTAAATGTCTGCACATACCTGAAAATGCACAAGAATTGTGCATAGGGTGCGTAGCCATATATGTAACTGTACATATTTGGATAGAAGAACTGACTTCTTTAGGCCAACAACAGTGTAGGTACATGGGTACCTCACAGGGGATGCCAACAGAAGAAAGCTGTCATGTCACGATCTTCATTTTCTTCTTGTGGACAAACTCAGTGAATTATTAACGCTTGACCTTGCCATCAGCAGCTCACTTTGTGGAGATGTAATAACAGCTTCTCCTGCAGGTCATGAAGAAAGAGATCAAGTAGCTTTAACCTCAAGAGATGATTTTACTTTTCCTTCCTCTGGGGGTTATGTTTTGATTGCTTAATTCATGCCTACTACAATTTCACAGTCTCCAGTCAGTTTTATTTCCCGTCAGTTTATCCTGAAAGATGTTAATTTTTTCTGTTCAACTTGATCTCTTCTCTGCTAATGTATGTACTATGTGTGCCTGATTTAAAGAATTGAAAAAATCCATAGATTGATAAAGATGGCACAACCACCATGGCAAAGTACATGTTCTGCTTCCAAGTTATACAGGCATCAGGAAAGGGATAAAGCTCAGTACCTCTGTGCTTCTCTCCCAATTACATTCCTTTAAAGTGATTTAGATTCATGCTACAGATGTCTCTGAAGGCTTCTTTGTCTTCTTTGACTTACTAATTCATCCTGTGGTAGATGCAAATTAAGACACAACACATCCATACTGTGGTTGCCTAAGCCTGTGGAGGAATTTGCACTTTGCTGGGGAGCAGAATTTGCTCTAAAAGATGAAGAATATCCAGGAGAGCATGTGCAAGGGATGGACCCCGGTAAGATGGAATCAGAGATGCTTGATCTTTTTTGGTGAGTGCTACACCTCCTCTTCAGGTGTGGCCCCCAGTCTAAGCATTCTTTACTGTTGACAGTGTACACTGCGTGCAGAAGTTTTCATAGGTAAAATTGGAGCATGAACAAGCTTACTTAAGGTTTGGGTGCCATTTTAAGTGCCTTGTTGTGTTATGGCTTCTTGTATGTTGGGTAAGCAATCAGAACTGCCTGACTGTTCCCAAGGGGCTAGATGGAAACAGCTTGTGCTTGTTACAGACCCATGCTGAATGGCAGCTCAAAGCAAAGAAATGGAAGCCTGATAGGCTATTAATGATCTCCTGGGATGTCCATTTATTCGGTGTGTCATTTTCTAGTCCTTAAACATTTGGAATCTCACAGAGCAAGTACCGAATGTGTCACTGCTTTCACTTGACGAGGGGGCAGCAAGGGATGTTTCTGACAAGTGCTGTGGCATTTGCAGCCTTGTTATTGTGACCTAATCCTACAATAACATGAATCATTGTAATGGAGATGTCATCTGAGGTTTAAGTCCTTACCATCCTGGTCTATCATTATATCTGCCAAGTGCAACAACATAGCTCAATGATACTGCTCAAATTATACCTACAAAAAAAATGATTGAAATGTTGCTCTCGGTTTCTACTTTTACATATGATGTGTTTACTTTCTACTGCAAAGATGTCAAACAGAAGAGGATGTTGAGGGTAGAGGTGCTGCTGCTTGTGCCTTGATCTCTTTTACTGGCAAGGTAGCAATGGCTTCCATTTGTTTGAGGATTTCATTGCACTAGAAGGACAGAATTCTAGCTGTACAGGATCATAAAATGTGAAAATTATATCAAAATCCTGAAGGTTGTTTTTCTTCAATGAACCATTGCTTTTTTTTTCCTGCTTTGTTACATCTCCCACCACAGTGCAAATTGCAGCAAATATGAAAAGCTGATTAATTATGCAGCAGTGTTGCATTTAATGTTTGGAAAAAATAGATAGGCTAAAACCAAGGTGTGTAATGAGATGAGAGAAGTTAATGTTTGTAGTACTAGATGTGTGGTTAGGAGCAGAGGACAAAAGCAGTTTGGAGGGTTTTTTTGAACAGACAAAAGGAAAGTAGATTAAAGAAAATGAAAAGCAGAATCCCATGGATCTCTGGGAGAAAAAGACTCACTCTTCTTCTATGCATATTTATGAGGTTAGATTTTAAGAATCGGCTCCATTCAAAGCAAGAGGAGAGCAATGCTTTGATCAGAGAAGCAGGTAGAAGAGAATAGTTCAGCAACCGAGCAAGCTGTGTTATTTCTTGGCTAATAAAACTTGCCTGTGTGAAAATAATCTGGAGGTTCAGCTTAACTTTGTTAACACACAGCCCTGTGCCCAGGGAGCTCTCAGCCTGCACTTTCCTCCTTGGTTTCTGCAGCTCTTTCCCCTAGTGAGGGTTGAGGTACTTTAAGATGAAGCCAAGAATTTTCTCATGCGCGCCATGTTTAAGTACAGCTAACAGCCTATATTTCTCAGGAACATCATACAGACTAGTGACTTGCTTTATATGTAATAGATGGAGTGAACAGGCGGTCTAATGATGAGTCCTTGAACTCAGATATTACCCTACAAGCCCTTTCCTCTTGCCTACACTGTAGAAGTATTTTGCAGATGACCACAACAGAGACTGCAAGGCATTCATGCTGCAGAGTAAATAATTACAGCCAGAAGTCTGTAATTAAGAACTAATATTAAAGAATTGAATACTATTTAATACACCTTGCTGTGATCAGGCTGGAACTAATTAAAACTTCTGTCCTAGAGTGTGCTATTTTTAGTTAATATTCCTCATGACAGATCTCCACTTCTCTTAAATGAGTGGTCAGGAATTAAGGAAGAATATTTTCAATACGTTAGTATGTGGAAACAAGATGACTTCTAAAGACTGCTTTCCTTGAAGGCAGACATGCACAAACAGTGTCAAAGGGCTGTGCTCTTATTATTATTACCATTAACTGTTTTTTCAATTTGTTTAGAACAGGACAGCCTAGAAGTTGTCTATCCAAAAACAGCATTCTGCATTTTGTTGGAGTCTTTTGGCTGTACTAATTTTCATAAATAGGAGATTTCGTATGTCTTCCCATTAACATGAAAAATTCTTTCTAGAGTTCAGGTCTTGGAATAAAATTCTATCATTAATTCCAAGAACTGAATAGAGAACACCAGGACTGCTTGGATGCTGTTAACTGGCTCTGGTATTGAGCTGGACATTGCTTTAGGCTGAGTTGGAGCTAGTGTAGATCCCTCACACGTCATTTTGGCTACTCTAACTCGATGTAACCTTGTGTCCCAGTTGTAGAAGAAATTGTTCTATATCCTTGAGCAAAATCTTCTCGAAGATTCTGACAGTAGCCTGAGATTTAGAGATATATTTCCTTTAAATCCATTTATTTAATGTCCTCACACGTGATGAACTAAAAGCTGTGGAAAACCTGCTGCAAACACTAGAGATTATTATGTAATGAAGTACTGTACCCCAGCTCCTCACAGCTGCTTCTCCAACAGCTTAAAAATTATTACAATTTTGAGAGAATGCTACAGGTGGTTCAACTGTCTTTTTATTTTCTTTTGCCAGACTACTGCACTATGCATTTGATGCATTGTCAAAACAGACGAAAATCATAACATCTGTTAAAATAAATGTTAAATGATTAGGAAATGCCTCCCTGTTTTCAGGAGTTATCTGCAGCAAGGTAATTTCATTTGCATCAATGGAATTATTTATATCAGTAATAATTTTGGATTTAGATAAAGGCTTCAATTTACAAAAGGAAGAGGTTAGGACAAGGAGAGAGTGATTTCCCACTGTGATTACCAGTGAATGGGGCAATTGTAGCGAAGCATGGATGCATACCAGATCTGTTTCATAGGGCTGGAGATGCAGAAGAGAGGGCTCTTAGCGTGAAAAATGACAGGAAGGAAAGAATGATAAATAGAGTGGAGGCAGCAGGAATCTGAGAGAGACAGAGAGAGAAAGTCAAGCTGGCTGCTCTGTGTTCTGCTGATCAACCTGCTTACATTCTCTCAGTGCTCCATGGATGGCCAAGAGAGAAAGCAAGAAGAAGCATAGCCAAAGACTTGGGGGACATGACCAGAATGCTGAAATGTGCAATAGATTTTCTTTCTCATTCTTTTGATATGCTTATCTGCTCATGCGTGACCAATTATTGTGAGCTCTCGTGCCCTGTGGAGCAGCAGTGTGTGGAAAATGTCCCAGTTGTTAAGAGTTACCTTTGCATTCTTACATGGCAGAGAAGCGATTTAACCTGATCCTTTCTTTCTTTATGTGTTGCGATGTGTTTAATGGAGATACTTAATGTAAAGAAGGATTTTGAAATATGCTGCTGAATTTTGAGGTGACCTCTGTGTTTATTGTCCCCCTTTGTGGTGTATGAAGTAATAAAGTATTTTCCATTCTTGGTATCCTTTCTGCAATGAGAAAGTAAAGATGAAAACAGGGACATGCATATTTAGCTGACAAGGTTTCTATTTGCCTGTATTCTTCCTCAGCCTCTTACAGCATTCAGACTAAGAGCTGAAAACTTAGAATATTCATTCGCAATTGCAATAAAATGTGCAGTTATGCTTTCAGCTTTCCCTGAGAAGTAAGAAATCAGTTTAAGTGCCCACCCACCAGAAAATAAAAAGATTTTTAAAAAGGTAACTCCTTTTTAGCTGTACCACTGTCATTGTCCAGAATGGCAAAAGACCCCCTCCTGCCTTGGCGATGCGGCCTGTTGCTGTGGAGCTGTGAACATGTAGTTCATTGTTTCTGCACTGCTCTTTCTTGATATGCCACAAAATGCATCTAGTTCTTGCTATGCTTGTGTGCAGGCCAAGATTCTGCTCTGGTGTTGCTTGTGTGAACTAACAAAGCCCATGACATCGTGCAAGCTATGGATGAGAGTGTGTGAAGCGCTGCTAGCAGCAGGGTGACTGCAGGGATCAGTAGGATTTCAGATGATTGCCAAACTGCGTGTCTGAGCTACTTTGTACCTCCTGCAGGCTAGGGGAGCCCTCCAGGCTAACCTCATTCTTTGATTCACTGGCTCTCTACATGCTGTGTTGCTAGGGGACTGAATTCAGGACATGCTTCTTTACTTCCCATAGGCTGTCATGGGAATTCTTCTGCCGACGAAGTCCAGCAATAAACCAGCTTGAGCTCCAACATAATATGTTAAGAACAAAACTTGATCAGGCAAGATTAGAGCCATTACACAGGCATAAGAGACAGTGTATGCTCATCCATTTCAATTTACACTGGTAAATTCTATTTCATTAAATCCAAAGATTGATGCTACTGATCCTGATAACTTGTTTTCAAAATATTTATTATGAGCAAGATGTATAATGCTGATTTTTTTTTTCACTTGCATAGCAGGGAAGAGCAGGGAAGACAGAACAGGACAGTATTCTGCAGGTGGGAAAACATCAGGAAGAGCAGTTTCTTAATAGCAGTGCTAATTTACGTTCTCATTAGCATCCACTATAGGTTTACTTCTGAGCTCAAGGAAATTTGAAAAATGACACAATACATGTAAGGCTGTGCCCTGCATCTCAGCTGCTGCCTCCACCATCTCTGGGAGCTGTTACAGTTTAGATTAAGAGCTAAATGTTTACCTCAACAACTTGTCTGTTATCTACCATGCACTAACCTTCTTGCTTTTAGAGGATATTATAATTGTGGTACAGAATGAAGACCACTTATAGAACTGTACTTTATAAGTTATGATTCCCTCCAACAACACAGCAAATGGAGTAAGAGGAAACTATTCTTTCCTGTCTTTTCTGGATTCAGTAATCTCAGTCTTTTACAAGAAAGGACTAGGAACTGTGGTTGTCTCCATCTTTTTATAGAAAGCAGCCTACAGAGGTTTCCACCAAGCTCAGCTGCTTGCACAATGGTGCTCTCAGCTGGCTGCTTTCTGCCCTGGGCCTGCTGGGTATGAGGGGAATGGCCACAGCTTTACTGTATCTGCTCTTTCTACAGAGCACCAAAGAAACTCTCTGCTGGCACTGAGGCCAAGTGTGGGCCACAAAACCAATTTGTGCCTCCCATCCAAGAGGTGCGATCCACCTGTTCTGATCTGTAGCTGCTTAGAGCTTGTGCAGCTGCTCATCCTACACGTCCCGGGGGCAGACAGGAAGCAACAAGTGGGCAACCAAAGATGCCACCACACTGGAGGCACAGGGTTTTCTTTGGCTGCTTTGTACTGCTTCCAGTACAAGGGTACTAACATGGAAAACTTACAGTATTGCAGATACTGGCTAATTTTGTCTGTAATTTGTAGCATAGGAAAGTATTAATTACTGCCTTAATTACGTTGCCCTGCAGTTGAACAATTGCATCAAACTATCTTCTTAAAATAAAGTATATCGTAAAAGCTAAAGCCTACAGGTGATACAAATGTCAACTTTAAAATCAGTGTCTCTTTAATGTGATCATTAACAATATTCCCTGATTTACAAAAAATCTTTCACAGAGTTTTTACAGAGATTACATCAGTTATAATTTTTATTTAATTTGATTTGATTTTCAAAAGGTCATCAGATGCTGTGATTTCCTTCTACTCATCTCCACTGTGGTCCTTTTTGTGCTTTCAACTCTAATTTTAGCTTACTTACTTTTTGCTGGGAGATCTGCATGGACTGAACTAGGGTCAGTAGGTAGGCTAGGTTGAGGATTGCTTTAGTCTTTCAAATTTTCATTTTCAATTCTTGTTTCTTAAAACTGCTAAGTTGCCAAGAAAATGAAGAGAGCTGGGTTGTGTCTGGATGAACAAAATTGTTGAGTAATTTATGAGCAGTTTGAGCTCTTGCTTAATGGGTTTCAAGATTTCTGTGAAGAATTTAAAAATTGATACATCCAGTATTAAATAAAACACATGCTTGAGGAAAACTCCATTCCTCATAATTGAATAAAACCTCTGAGAAATGTCACTGTTCATCTCCATTTGTCATGTAGATGCCTTCAGGGATTTGAACAAATAGCAGATAGATCTTCTAAAGGGTGAAATCATACACGTGCCTATGAGAGTGTGTCTCTCTGAAGGCAGCTTTATTGCAGTGTATAGCAACTGGTTAATTTCAAATTCTTGTTAAAGAGAAAGTCTTAAATAAGTATATGACAAAAATAATATTTTGGAAGAGTTGACATTTCATGCCCACAGGAGACAGTCTTTTACTGTTAAGAGCTAAATAACAGCATGCATAACCTTTCAAGTAGCAAGCTAATTGAGCACAGTATCATTTTAGAAATCCCATTTTAGAGAGAACCAGTTCTTTACAAAAGTGTTGGGGTTTTTTGTTTGTTTTGTTCTGTTTTGGTTTATGCATCTCCATTATTAAGCCGTGTATGATATTCCATGCAGAAGACAATATATCAGATTTAGCTAGGTATGGATTGTGAGCAAAGAAAGCTAACTGTTTTTGTCTCAAAATACTAAACAGGTAAAAAACTAATAACTTCTTCATTTAAAATAGGGATGGAAGAGTTTGCCTTTCTAGAGGTGCATTAGAGATATAAACCCCACTTTTGCTATATATAATGCAAATTTTTCAAAGTTCTGTAGCACTGCCTGTATTTAAGATGTGCAAAAAATGAACAAACATTATTGGGAAAATATTTAGTGAGCTCCCTCCCCCCCCACTGGTATGTATTTTGAATGTTAACTGATTTCTGGATTTGGAATATCTGCCACTGTAGTCACTGCTACATACGGTAACTTTCTATCTTTGGCATGAACCACCATTTTTTAAAAATCATCTTTTATAAAATGTTGATACAAACAACACATTAAAAAAACATTAGCTCTTTCCATGAGGGGTTCCTATAAAAACAGAAACAGTGCATAAATTTCAAAATTTGATAGCCATATTTCAGTAAAGAAAGCATCTGGCTTTGATTAAATGTGGTTATCTGTTTTTTTTTAAATAGTTGTAGTAAGAAATAGGTCTATTGATTTCAGTAGTTAAGCAAGGTGAACATGTGGTCTAGTATTGACAGCTGTCCTGAACACAACAATGGATTTTAAATTAAAGGCATTCTAATTCCCTACAATTGTTCCAGTGAAATGATCTGATTGCATTAGGGCTGCTTTTGTAGTCATGTCTAAGAGGCCTGGCTGAAAAGCTGTCCTCAGGTAGAAACGCTGGCTTTCACCTCACAAACTTAGTTTTATGTTTGATGTGGAACTGTCATAGATTCTGATGAAGTCACATGTAAATTGGCAGAAGAACAACTGCCTTCCTGTCTCTAGTCCAACTCCCCTGCAATGAGCAGGGACATCTCAGCTAGATCAGGTTGCTCAGCACCTTGCCAGCCTGACCTTGAATGTCTCCAGGGATGGAGCATCCACCACCTTTCTGGGTAACCTCCTCCAGTGCCTCACCTCCCTTACGGTAAAAATCTTCCTTATATCCAATTTAAATCTCTTCTCTTTTAGTTTGAAATCTTTTCCCCTTGTCCTATCACAGCAGATCCTACTAAAGAGTCTGTCTTGGAGGCACCCTTTTAGATACTGAAATGGGTATGAAGTTTTAGGAGATGCAACTTAATGCGATAGTGATACTAGGGTAAAAGAGGAAGACTTTTGCATGGAAAACAGTGTGTCAGTATGTTGTTCAGGATCTGTTACATTTCTTCAGAGCAATGAGACAAATTGAGCTGCATTATCTCTGCTTTGGAGACAAATTCCTACTTCAGTGAGGACTAGAGGGATAGCAATATCCCACAATAATCCCACAATTGCACAAATTGTTTGCAATTTTACACTTCTTAAAGAAGGCTGATGTTCAGTGGTAGAAATTGCTGTACAATGGCATTGGACAATCTGGTTATACCTTATAATAATAATCACTTATTTTTGAGTGCTACATTTTTAATAATTCCAAAGTGTTGGTAGATGGTTTCAGTTTTCTGAGCTCAAAATTGCACGCTTCATATGCAAATTGCAACTGTACAGCAAAAGCAAATGAAAATGTATTAATTAAATGAAAAAAAAGTAAGAGGCTTATTTAGAACAATCAATTAAATTTTCAGCTTGTTTCCTGTTCACTGTGAATAATGTTTGTCTTGTGCTTTCTACCTGTAGGTGTCCTCATCTCTACAAAGCACATTCTGACATTTAAAGACAACACACCTAAAGCTACTGGCAAGGTGAAGCCAGATTTGAAACCTGAACCTGAATTGATTTAGATGTTAAAAATCTATCGCCCTCTGTATATATGACCTTAATGGGGATTTCCAAGACATTGAGGGTTCTTGTGTGTACTTGTCACAGAGTATTGCTATTTTATTTCACCTTCATCTTCACTTTGGTAGGGATAGAACTATTGCACCTGAGAACAAGCTCTCTGGACATTCGCTCTCATTTGAATTTTGTGGAACTTCACAGAAAAAGTTAAGTGTTTCTTAATCCAATAAGCAGATCACAGATCAAGCATGCTTGATTTCTTGACAAGTTGATAGACAATCTGGGCTTTTGGTGCCCATAGCTCTGTCACGTTAGCTGTGAGTGTAGTTTTGTCACTCTATTGGGCAAACAGACAAAGAAAACAACTTAGGAAATTCCATAGCCTCAGTGTATGTGGCTCATGAGCATTTTCACACTGCAGGTTTCAGGAACCCTCGTGTGGACCAACATTTTTTGAACATCACTTTTCTTACAGCGTTTTTTTTAGCTGAAAGTTTAGGAGCTGTTTGTTTGAGTTCATAGCCCTCAGGTGTTCTGCTCCAGCTGCAGGTGCCAGGGCCCAAATTTCTCAGTTATGGCTTCAAGTGCCAGCAGTGATTTGAAATTAAGAAAGAAGGTAAGAAAACTGCCAAATAATTGAGGGACATTTCCCACATCCATAAATAATCTATTTTAAGCCCACAATGACAGAAATCTATTCTGTGTTTCAAGCATGTTTTTCGGTGCCCATTGACACTGAATTGGTCTTTTAAACCCACCACTGCTTACAGTTAATATTGTCCTCTTTTTCTCGGACTCTTCTTTAAGACTTATCAAAATGTCACTTTAGTGTTGGATGGTTGTACTTGCTCCTCTTGTGTTTTCTGCAGTGATTCACTAAAATTAAGCCCTGTGTGATACCTGGTGGATTACAGAAAAAGTTCTAGGCTCGAGTGCCTCCAGCATGTCATCTAGTCAGAGCTATTAGCATAGCTCTCTCTGGAAGTGGTTTCAAATGTGAAGCTTAAAAGAAAACAGAAAAACCTTTGTTTTGCTGTCTCTAAACAGATTTCCCCTGTCCTTTCCATCATGCTACTACTTTTATGTCTATTTTGAGTGTATTTCAAAGCAATGAATGTTTTTTGTGGGACTGATGCACTTACAAGCTTAATCATCAGTGCTCTGAACTTTTCGGAAGGGGAATCTGGAGGGGGAAAAAGTGGGGATGTTGTCAAGAGATTATTCCTAGGAGAACTGGTCAACCTTAACACTGATACCTTCGGACTGTCGTGACCCTTCTCATGAAGAAACATGTTTCTACCTCTTTGTACATTTAGTGTGCAGAATTTAAGAGCTGCTTTAAAAAAAAATACTAGAAACTCACACTGATTCACTATTGAAATTTCTCTTCTCTGTCACACGTTTCACTTTGCCTGTATACTAATAAAAATACACAAGGCTTTTTTTTTTAAATACATCTGCACTTGAATTTTAATTACTTTTTAAATTATGCTGACAAGTAATGTAATGTATAAGAATGAAGATTTTCCATTTCCTTTCTCAGGCCTGTTCTTTTTCCCCACCATATTTTTTTCAAATTCCCTCTAGGTCATTTCCTTGTTTCATCATTTGGAGTAATTTTATTTTCAGCAAGTATTTTATTCAGTTGTGAATATGGCTTAGGTTTCCATAAATTTCAGCTCAACTTGCTAATTATCTTTTGTCTGGAAAGGCAAATTAAAAAATGAAGGTACAAACAGTCGTAAAGAATTGAGCCAGATAGGGTGGGAGGAGAAAGAATTCCTGATGGTGACATGGCTTTTGAGATGTTAAAGACCTGAGTTCAAGTCTTATATTTACATTTGAAAGTGTTGTTCCATTTCCCACAAGAGTATTGCAAAAATCATTCTGCAGAACATTTGGCTTTATTTCTCTCATTGTATCTCTGCTGTTCCGGGGAAGAAATCCGCTGTTTCCTCTTCCTCCTCCTGAGTACTATGGCTGTTGCTGAAGATATCAATAAGTACAAAAATTGCTAAGGGTTTCCCAATATCAAAACCAACCACTTTTGAACATAATTGTATAAAAAGTTTTATTTTTCATAAACCAAAAAATGTTTAATTACAGTGCTATCTAGAACCAATGTATTCTCTGAAGGGAAGTGAGAAGGAGGGGCATGATATTCTTTTGGCCAAAGTCACTATGATGCATCCTTAGAACAACCATCCTAAGTCTGTATGTCTGCATTACTGTTCTCCACTAACTTCTGGGGCTATGCTTAGTGCTCTGTTTGGCTCCCGATGATGTCTGGGAAAGCTTGGAACTAGGCTGAAACCTCAGAATTGGAACCTTCCAACAGGATCTGGTACCTTCCAACAGGATCTGACACCAAACCCAGGTGTTCTGCAGCCCAGAAAAACTCAGATAGCTGTATCTGAAAGCTGTAGGTAGCAAGGAAAAGCCCTGGACTACAAGCAGGATACAGTTATAGACCTGTTACACCTGAGAATCCGGTTGTACTCTTTGCCAGGAAAGTTCTTTTACATGCCTTCTGTCCTGTTAGACTCCATTAGTACTGGAAGCATTTCTGTCACAAGTGAATTAGACATAAAGTAGGCTGCCCTGATGGCAAAATCAAGTTTTCCAGGGAGGAATCCAGTACTTCTTGATGCAGATAAAACAGGAAATATTGTAAATAGAGCATTTCTCACAGTATTTTGGTATTTTTGCTTCAAAGTGCAGAGGTATATAAAAATATAATTATCTACTTGCAAAGAATTCATGGAAGTCATCAGAACCAATACAAATGTTTTGCATAGAATTTGGTTGATTTGCTGGAGTTCTTGTGTTGCTGTTGTTCAACAATGAGAAGTTAAGAGAAAGTTGAAGCCAACAGAGTAGAAAAGAGAAAGCAGTATTTTTTCCTTCCATTCTGGATAAGAGTTAGTTGGATTCAGCTAAAGTGGAACCATCTGTCATATGCTAAACTTTCAGAACATGTGTTTATAATTTTGTTAGTAAGTGGAAAATGACCAAGAAATAAATGACTGAATTATCTTTCTCACCTAAAAACAATACTTAAAACTTTACACTCCTTTCTGCCTAATTTAAAAAAAAAACAAAACCAACAAGAAAAAAGGCAAAGATAACTCAGAATATTTCCTTGAACTTCATTTTACTTCCTATTAGCAGATTCTGAAAGAGTAAAAATTTGACAGCAACTTTTCTGTTGTTATTATCTTGTTATTATTGCACAGGGTCCATGGCAGTAATGCTGGATCCTGATGCTCAAACAAAACAAGAAATGGGTTCTGGGAGTCATTGTTTTTGCATTCCCTTTGCTGTCCTTTTGTCAGCTGTTATGTGATCTGAGAAATCTTGCTTATGAACTCTGTTAGACCTTGTGCATATCTGTATAGATATGCTAGAACAGTGTACTTGCCTTAATTTTTGAATGGTTGAAGCAGTGATGTTTGATAATTTCAAAGAATGTAGTCTGACTGCAAATCGTAGTTTACATGGGTGTTCAGTGGAGTCCTGAAAGAGAACTTCATCCCTGACTGCTAATAATCACTTCTGTTATTTCCCACAAAGCCCTCTCATGAGGAAAAAGAAGGTAGATGTGATACACCTCTGAGTACCTCACTAGTCTGAGACTATAGTAGGTATAATGAGTCTAAAATTCTGGAGCTTTGTTCTATGTGATGAGACTTGGAAGGGTTACTGCAAGGGTTGCTGCAAAAGATGTGAGACCAGGACATGCAAAAAGAAAACCTTATGGATGTAGAAGCTGTAGTAACAGCTGGGGAGAAAATATGGCAAACTTCTGGAGCCAGGTTTTTGGGACCATGCAGCAATGAGGTTTACAGGGCCAGAAACCATATACCAAAATCACTTTCTGAATGGAGACTTCTGATATGAGTAAACTTGTAGAGTAAGAGCAACCCATACAAAATGAGATACTAACCATCCTAAACATGCATTTACACACCTTGCTGAATGAAAGTATTAATCTGCAATAACAGGGAACCTGGTTTTGACATGCTGAATCAGTAATTAACTTTTATAACACCATAAATATTGTCTACTCTGGTATTCTTCAGTTTTAAGGGATTACAGGTTTAATTACGCAAATTTGAAAAATTATTTTTTGTAGACTATAGATAGAATCTATGCCAAAGCATGTCTTGTGCAAGGCATCTTGTTCTCTGAGGAGATAGACCTGTTGAATATTTGACTCTTGGCCAAGTGGTTTCTTGCTTTACATTCACAGCTTTTGAGAAAGACTGTGACTGATTATTCTGTGCAAAGCATAAACCAGCCTTAACACTCATTTTCTACAATATATCAGAAAATGAAGTTGAATAGAAAATCATGAAAAAACAGAAGTTACAACAGAAGTTGGCCTTATGGTCAGCTACATTTTCTTTTTGACACGTCTTTTTCTGGTGTGATAGAAAATTCTGGAATTTATTTAATGAGCTTGAGTATCTCATTTTGGGAAAATGTATATTGTTTATATTCACCAAGAACTTGAAATATAAGAGTAACTACAGGTGTGTCTTATAATTCAGGAGGAATGCCAGGCTGTTTGTAATGACTTACCCTAGGAATATGCAATAGTAATCCATCCTAATAGCCAATTTTCCACAGATTTTCAGGTTTCTCCACTGCTTGAGGAAAGATACACAGATAATGACATTATCTTTGAAAGCTGGAGGCCTATAGTGGGGGATGACAGTAGTTAGTGACTGCAACTTACTGGAAGAATGCTGAAAATTACAGAACCATCACATAAAAGGAAGTTGGTGGTTGGTGCCTGAAAATTTCCACTGAATAAATTCTGTGTGTAGACGAAGACAGATGCCTCATCTTTCAGTCATTTATATTCAATTCCAAGCTTGTTTTTCCATTTATTTTCAAGAAAGCCTATCTTTTGTTATGCTACTGGAACTCAAGAGTCAGGATCCACAGGGAGCATATGCTCAGATAGGGCAGTTTCTTCCAGATAAGAAATGGTATTGTGATGGGGACTTGTAAATAAGGCTTTGGGAAAGCTTTGAGAACACTAAAATAAGTAACAGCAGAACAAAAGATTTGAAGTTTCAATCTTGAAACTGAACACCTTTCTCTTTTTTAACAGTCTATTCAACAGAAAGTCATGGGATACAGCCTGTAGTTTACTGGCTATGTATATAGATTTGTTGCTGTTTGTTGCTGCTCATTGAAAGGAGCATGAACATCCTCAGCAGCTAAAATAGCTGTTCTGTATCAGACTGGGGTTCTATGTCATTCACTGTAATATCAGTTCTATACTGATAGCTCTGTAAAAAGTAACCACCAGCAATTTGGTGTAAATAAGTGTTGTGGAAACATCTATGACAAGCTACAACACATCTCTAGTAGATGTGCCTCATCTTCATTTTATGCAGCCTGAGTGGGAAGCATCACAAATGAGATAGATGATAAAATGTTACTTTGTAATTAGTAGTGGAAGAATTTGTTTAGAATATTAAAAAAAATAATAATAATGGTGAGGAGGTTAGGAAACAAATATCAGAAATAATCTGTGATAAAGACTTCAGTAGAACAAGGAGACGGAGTGAAAACATAGCTGCACAAAAAATCCCCAAACGAAAGAAGTAGGAAAAAGCGGACTGTGTAACAGTTAAAGCAGAAGGAGTCTAGGGCTCCCCAGCATTACTGTATAAAAAGAGAGAAAAGGAGAGAGACTGCAAGTTAGAAGAATCAGGGAGAGGGAACAGGAAACAACAACAGCAACAAAAATAGCAGGGAACAGAATTGAGTGAGTTGATTATTATTTGCTCTGCAAGCCAGCTTAGCATAATTTCTTTAGGCTGTTTTAGAGGAATTCTGAGTGCAGAAAAAGAACTTAGAAATTGCTCACATAGGCTGCAGGAAGGCCTTTGATTCAATCCCAAATTCATAGGGATGGAAAACCTCCATCTCCATGAGAAATAGAAGTTATTTTTATAGCTTTAAAATTGGTCGAGTAGAGGACATACCTCACTGTCCATCACCCAACCTAGGTACATTTATATCCAGCTTGCATACAATCTTATGCATAGATAGACTTCTGAACACAGCATCTTTTGTTTGTATCTTGACATTGTGCACTATCTGAAAATAAGTGAGTCTGTGTAAAACATGAACCAACTCATCTTCATGTATGCAGTTCTATGGGATTCCTTTGATCTGCCTAGTTGTGAACTAAAACTAAGTAGACAACTTTTCCACTGTAAAGCTTCCAGAAAAAAATATAAGGGGTTCACGAATCTCTGACTGAAAAGGAACGACAAAAGTACTGCAAGCATTAATTCTTCAAATTAGAAACTATGTGGAAGATAGTTCTGATTATTAAAGTGTCTTGGGACTTGCCCAGGACTATAACACCTGAAATAGAGCTATGATCATCAGGCCTCTTATTACTTTGAGAATAGTTAATGTGGTATCTTTGGAACATCCCAATCCTTAGCATTCAAAAGTCAAGAGTAGAGACTGCCAATCATGTTATGAGATTGTGAGGAGAGTTAATAAAATAGAGATAGAAGTGATAAACAAGCAGAAGAGGTACAGTGAATTAAAAATGAACAAGACAGAAAAAGCAGCAGCAGCTGGAATTTGTAGGATTCCCTTTGTTCTGGTATAGGCCATTCCTAACTCATTTCATGCTGGCTGGTTCAATAGTTTCCATTAGGTTACTAGACATTCTGAGCTAATTAACTAAAAGCATGTTAAATGAAATAGGAAAGATTGCACCAGATAAATCCTTAGCAAATATCTGCCTCTGAGGGTTACACTTAGCTCATATTGCTTTTTTTTTTTTCTTTTCAAAAAATACTAGATTGCCTCTTTCCTCTGTTCTCCATAAAATAGGGTACTTTACATGTCAACAGAGTAAAATCAGTTTTGTTTGCATTAATTGTGTTTAGATTAATCTTTCACGGTGATATTATGAGATTGTGTTTCTAACAGCTAGAAATAGAAAACAATCATAAAATATTGCAAATTTATTTTATTCACTGTTGCATATCTGCTTGCATAGTCCAGGTACTTAGTAGAGCTCAAGGACTTCAGAAGTCAAGACCACAGGCAGCAAAATCCAAGAGCATCTCTGCAAGGAACTGATTCCAGTATAGATGAAAGCATTTTCATGACTGTAGTAAATCTATGAAGGTCAGCAAGAAACACTACATTTTAATGGGACTACTGTGAACAAACATTTGCTTGTTTATATGTTTACAGCCTTTGAAACTTGGCTGTTCATCTCTCATTGCTTCAGGTTCCTCTTTCTTCTAAAAGACAAGAAAGAAGAACAGCATTTTTCTATCTCACATTTAAATATCTAAATTCCTTGAGACTATGACTGTTTATTCCTATTGGCAAAATTAGGAGAAAAAGAAACAAAGGAGAAAACAAAAGCTTTTAAGATTCCAGCACAGAAGTGAAATCTTTAAAAATGCATATTTCCATGTTTATGCATAGAATTGGCTCTATAATGTCATTAGGAGATGACTAAAGAACAGTCCTAATGACAGCTATTGTTATGATAGATATCTACTTTACATATTAAGAGGTGGATTAACAGTCTGTAGAGGGAAAAGCTTGTAAGGGCCCAGAAGATGTGCACATTGCCAAAGCTGCTGCAACAACTTGTTTGTGGCAGGATGTTCTAAAAATCATCAGGTATCACAACTGAAGCCACCCTCAAAAGTAAAGATAGTAACAGGCCAGCATCACTGCTAGACATTTTGCTTTAGAGATAGGAGTGACAAGGAGCTGGAAAGAGCTGAACCAATCCCTGTCCTTACTATTTTCACTCAGGCTGTGTGTTGATCCTCAGCAAAGCAAGATGTGAATACAATATTTTCTAATTTTAGGATTAAATTTAAGAATGTTTATAGCACACTGTGAAAGAAGCATAAAACACTGGTTAAGTCAGCACAGTGCTAATCTTTGCCAACCTGGAATTTAGTTGAAAGTAATGACACTTACCTGCTTAAGTGGTAAGATATGGATTCAATTCAAGAATACCAAAAGCTGGAACAATAGATAAGATAAGCATGTTGGAATGTTGGAAATATGCAAACTCACCCCCCCATCCACACCAATAAATTATTAACATTGGAGGGAGATGAAACTACATCATCTGCAACTGTCAAATTTGTATGTGAAATACCTGAACAGTAATAGGACTGGTTATAGACTGAATATTACTGTACATTTGCATGAAATTTTGTGACTATATCATAGAGAAAAAAGATGTAATAAAAATTCCTTTGAAATCATTTAACCTGCATAATCCAAACCGTAAGTCAAAAAGGTTACTTTGACAATGTTGCTAATGAAATGCCAGATTTGTTCATAATATATAGTCACTGTTTGCTCATTTAAGTGGTTTCGTAGCAGATCTTGTCTGTCTTGCAGCACAAGCATTTGCAATCAGCATTCATTGATGAAAGTCTCTGTACTGTTCCTCACCTTCACTGTTTGTAAACAACCTAACAGTTGCAACTAAATTATATTCATCCAGCATTAAGAAATTACATCTGAATTGTTGAGAAATATTTCAGTACCTTTTAAGCTGCAGGATATAAGGATAACAGTCTTCAGAAAAGCACCTCAACGCCTTTGTGTATGTAAAGCTGACAAATTGATATCTCTTGTTAGACACTCCTGTGGTGAATGAAGAAATATGACACATATTTTCTGCTGCATCGCCTTCAAAAGTAAGTGATGGCATATCTATCTATTGCTTGCTTTGCATATATGCCCTAGGCAGTAAGCTTGAAGTAATTATTTGTTCTCATTTTCCACTAATTTGTAGATGGTGTTGAATTTTTCACAGATAGAATTAAAATTTATCTGTATAAACACTCATTGGCAACTTTAATACCATTTAATTATAGTTAATTCCTTACATTTTTTATGTTCTTAGTGCAGTTCTCTTGCTGTCTTAAGAACACTTAAGGAGATAGCAGCTTACTCTGTTTTA
Source organism: Chrysolophus pictus (assembly GCA_037305975.1). Classification (NCBI taxonomy): domain Eukaryota; kingdom Metazoa; phylum Chordata; class Aves; order Galliformes; family Phasianidae; genus Chrysolophus; species Chrysolophus pictus. The sequence goes on along the minus strand of CM074580.1, from coordinate 24,951,500 downwards.
GCTGTGTGCTGATAAAGCAACCAGCACAGATATTTTATATGGGAAATGCCAAGTGCTCGAATAGTCCAGCCACTGCCATGGGATGTGATTTGTGATTTAAACTGTGTGTCATCGGGGTGATTGAAAGAGTGCTTTTGCATCCACAGGCTCTTAGCAAGTTGTCATACATGTTGTCAAATGCCGATGGCTCATTAATTGTAACTGTACAATCCAGGCAATCCAGAAAGTGCAATTTCCTGGCGTTGTTACGTGGCTAAGCAACTAAGTCACAGGGTGGCCTTTTTCTTCATTGGTTTCCTTATGCAACACATTCCTGTGCATGTGGAATTGTCTCAGCTGACTTTCTGCTGCTTTGTCTTCATGGTTTTGAGCTCTCTCTCTTGGGCAAATGCCGGGAGTTCCACGCACTCTTAAGTCATTTTGGATTACTGTTTTTTCCTCATCTATTTCCTTAGGTACCTTCAAGTCCCCAATAGCTCTTGACAAACATTTCTTGTAGCATAGGCACGCTTTTTTTTTTCAGTTTTCCACTGAATGAAATGTCAGCATATGACAAACTGTTTTTTGCTGGTGCCATGCTTTGATTTAGCGATGCTGAATATGGATTCTGCCATTATTCATTAGTAGGTGCTTTATTATTTTGACACTGCTTTCTACTGACCTCTTGTACTGGAAATAATGGGGACTTGTAGTGACATGCCTCATACGTACTTCACTGCAAAGTGCTGAAACTCATATGTCCTACTGTCAGGCATTTCTAAAGCTGTGGCACTGTAAAATGGAGCAAGGATATTATCGACGTGCACAAATGACTGTTTTGATATGTTATTTTTTATGTGAGAATGAATTTGGTAGTCTAGGACACAAGTTTGTTTTCTGCCAGCCTGCAGTGGCAAAACTATGCCTGCTTTGATATGTGGGATTACTTCTACCACCCACATCTTTACCTATACTTCTGGCTTGTGCAACAAGCTATAACAATTTCCTTGTAACTGCTGCTTATCTGAAGTTAGTGTACATAAAATATCATTGGTCCTCTTAGATTTTAAATCCCTAGATGATTCCATGTGTGTCCTTTCTAAAATTTTCTTTCTGATGTTGGAGGATTTCTGATGCAATGAAAGAAAATCCCATTTGACAACTAAATTTAACCCTTTATTGATCACTTCAAGGGATAAAGCCACGCTGTTAGCTGTTATCATTTGGAGCAAAGAGCATTATCTGTGGCAGTGATCATAGCTCCTTTATGCAGGTTTGTACTCTCAGTGACTTATCCAGAAATCTAAGTCCACTTTCTGTCTGACACCAGATAATATATTTTTTGAAGAGCTTGTTTCTGTAACATATAAAATGTAGTTCTGGATATTTTTATTTCCTTGTTCTTTTCTCAAGTATTCCAGAGAGTCTAACCATCATCAAATCTCACTTAGTTTTTATGCAACATTGCAATCGTATATTTGAAACCAAAATATTTCTGTAGTCCTTTTGTTTGTGGGAAAGGTTAGGGTGAGAATTTCCAGATCACTTAGGCTGTAAAGAGTTTTATGACCATTTTCAGCTCACACAGTTCTTCCATGCATGAAGACGTGAAGCTTTAATGTATGTGGAAAGAAGCCAAAGTTTCTTTCTTTATTTATGTACACTAACACCCAATTTTTTTTACACGTCTGCTTTTCAAGTCTGACTATGCAATTTTGAAAAATTACCAATATTCTCAGCAGAATCATTTGAGGACAACTTTATTTTGCACTTAGATACTCTACCTCTAGGTTGGACCATCTTTGATTAATGTCTTAAATTTTCCAGCTGTTTTTGTAACAGCTAAAACGTAAGTGTGTGAGGCAGTTTTGTAGAACAGCATTCAGGATGCTGAGGCAAGTTGGCCAAGCATACATCTCTTTGCATACTTCATCATTCCCATAAGTCTGTACTCCTTTATCTTAGTGTGGCCAGTCTATATCATGTTGCCACATTAGCTTTGCTCTGCTGGATGTTATTTCCATCATAAGGAATTTGCATGGTATTTGTTTAGCTTTTGCCCTACAACTTGCTTTCCATACTAGGTTTATGAAGTCTCTGCAATTCTCTCATATTTTCTCATATCCTTGACCAAAATGTCATGATACGGACTTTTGTACTCTATGTGCTGTCAGAAATGTGCTGTATCTTCCTATGAAGTGCCTCTTGCATCAAATCAGCTCACATGGGAACAGTATCTCCCAAAGAAATAGCTGAAAATTATAGGAACATCTGTTCTGCTTTGCATCCCATGCAGAAATTCATTTGGTACTGATCACCTCTCCAGCATTTTCTTCTTGTCTGTGGGGGAGTATTTTTCAAAACTTGTCTTCTGCGTACAAATAAATGTGAAAACTCCATCTTTTGTTCTGGTAGTGACTGATGCCAATGCTGGAGCCTGGCTTGCTCTACAGTTAAGTCCTTCTACTTCACCTCTGTTCAGTTCTGTGGAATTTTCTTGGTAATGTGGCAGGAACTTGTCTTTTTCCCACTGTGGGGACTTGCAACCACATTCTGTATATTTTTAAGATGTTTTCGGTAGTTGTTAGTTACTTTAGTTGCCTTGACTGGCAAGGAAATGAGTACTTTGAAGTCTCTTAAGACCCAGTATAATTCTGTGTGGACAAATAGACTGATTACTTGGTTTTTGTGTGAAAGTATTTGCTCCAGTATCAATGAACTTAGCTTACATCCATTGTTAGTGAAGAAAAGTCTGTTACAGTAAAACTTAAAAACACAATACTGTCCTCTATGGGTTAGATCAAAGTTCTGAGCTGCCCTCTGTACTGTGTTTGCAGGATCTAAGAATAGGATAAGCATATTTGCTTCCTTCTCCTGGGCTTGTTGTTTCTGAGTTGCAGAGCCAGAAATGGTATCACTATTCAAGACTTCTGTGTATTTTCAGTTGCTGGTATTCAGATACTGGCAGTGTTTTAGCTTGTGCATCAGTGCCCAATTTAAAAGCATGCTATTGTCATAGTTGCTTTTAGACTGCTAGCTCAGTTCTCTGCTGATACAGCACTGTTCATTGCTTCTAATTACTTCTACAGAGATTTCATTTGAATTAGTGGTGTTACTGTTATTCCCTTTTTGGTGATAGTATCTTGCTGTACATGCTTTTGGCTACTAGCAAGCTGTTGGCAAGTGCCATTTGCTTGTAGTTCACGTCCCTTTTTCCAAGTGTTGGCCATTGGTCTGACTTGTATTGTTCTCACACTCTGAATAGCTTCTTGTATTGTTTTTCCATGCCCCATCCTTTATCTTTAAAAACTTTTATTCCCTATAATACCAACTTTTCTCTGAGTGACTTCCTTTGCTTGGCAGATGTGGATTACCTTGCCAAGGACCTTCCAATAGACAAAGGTTTACTTTCCTTAGTGAGGACTCAAACCCTCCGGACTGGCTAATGAGACAGTCGGTCTTGAATTAGTTTCCCTCTCCTCTGATTTTACTTCCTGCTTAAAAGCATCACATGCATCTATTTCATCTTTATAGAATGCCTCTCATTTGTGTAATGAAACTCAGAGTTCATCTGTCTTGGCCAAACTAACTGAAAACCAGTTAGAAAAGCAGTGGAAGATATGAACTGCTTTAAAAATGAGTATTGTTAGAAACAATGTTATTTGTCTGTATCTGCTGCTACTACCAATTCCTCCAGACACAGATATTTTATCTTTCTTTTATAGGAGGGTTTAGGCAAGCATAGGAATTTCTGAGTTACCTCTACTTGTATAACAACTGGAGTAAAAAATTATCTGCTTTGCAGTCCCAGAGCATCAGCCAAAGAAGTTATTTATGAAAAGAGGAAAGCTGGCAGACTTAGCTGTAATATTTTTTTTTTCTTTTTTCTGAGGTAGGAACATACACTATTCTTGCTCTATTACTTTGCTTGTGGGGCAGTTTATGTCAACACGGTTTACAAGAAACCATTAATGTCTGTCTTGTTACTACACTTTTATAATTGATGTAGCAGTAGAGGAGAGCCTCAAGATGACTATTTCTTCCAAATCCAGGTCATACTCAAAAATACGTCTCCTTAAATCTGTTGAAATAATACACTGCTGAACAAGGAGCAAATGCAAAGATCCAAGTAAAAGATTATAGCACAAACAGTACAAATTCTATCCCTGAATGGTGCATGCTTCTTATAGGTCACTGGAAAATTCACAGATTTGTATTTTATTCTAAAAGCCATAACTAAAAATGGAAAGCAGGCCCTTGAAAGTGCCAGACATGCCTGTCCTAGCAGGGGTTTAATGCTTGTAAGCTCCAAATTTCTCCATCACATACAGTGAGATGGTATTTTGTTGAGTCTCTGTTAAATTTGCAAGTTTCCAGTCTGAATTATTTTAGCCTACATCCACATTAAGTTGTGCTAACTTGGAGTAAGGCACTCTTCACTCAGAGGGAGGGAGTACATACATGGAGAATTAAGTCAGAAACAACGTATTCTGATAAAAAAAAGAATAGCTATTTTAAAATAAACTTCACTGCGAAGGAAAAAAAAACCCACGATCAATAGGTGGACACATTGAAGGTAAAATAATGTAATTGGGATGCTAATGGGCCAGAGGAAAAAGGAGTTTAACAAGAGAGGTGATAAAGGGTGAATGCAGAAAGCTTGAAGGCAGGGCACTGGCACTTTCCTGTGGCATGGGTCTCTGTGACTTTTCTCACCAGATGAGGCTGCCTCGCTTAGGATTGAGTGGCTGTAAGGAAAGAAAGGTGGATATATCTGCTCTGGGCAATGAAGTCCCATTTCTTTTTCACAGCAGTCAGTGACTGGAATTTCTGGACTAGGGAGCATTTTTATGATCTTTCTGTGATTTTATGTATGTCTGTGATCTTCAGTACAACTGAGTTCGGTCCCGATGCGTGTGTGTCAGAGGCAGCTTCAAGAGAAGGCTAAGAAAGGGTAACAGCCCAATGAGATGCTGAATTCAGCTTTTCTTAGTGAATACTAATGCCTGTCCAGAGCAACCTCCTTGTGGATTTGCTGATCGTGCAGGAGCGGCATGCAAAAAAGGGAGGAGGAGTGAAAGGGAGGGTGGAAGAAAGCGAGGGCTCTAGGACCCATGCGAGCCTTCCTGAGCAGGAGGTGGGAATTCTTCTCCGAGGCAGCCCGAGCCCAACCTCAGTGCTCCAGCGGAGCCCGCAGCAAGTCGGGCACGGCTCCTGCCCGCCCCAGCCCCGAGCACCCGGCCCCGCTCAGCCATGAGCCCCGCTGCCCCAGCACCGCTGCTGCTCTGGGTCACCGTCCTGGGTGAGTAACTTGCTCTTTTTGCCCCCGCGACCTGTGGTACCAACTCCCTCTTCTCCCCACAGGGGACTCTGACTTATTTCTTTGCCCATTCTCTTCTACCTTTAAAAACAGTAAAGCATTATTTTCAGAACACTGTGGAAGTAAGAGGTGGGGAGGAAAATAATGGTGTCAAACATATATTAAGTGTGAGATGTGGGAAGATAAATCTTGGTGGTTATTGATTCTAAGTAAATTTTGTTCACTGAAATGAATAGGTGATCTGGAGTTAAAAAAAGGCTTGAGCTGACTGAGGCTGTTACACTGGAGATAGGTTCTGTCATTGTACAAAGGTTCAGCATAACATTATCAGCTATCCCCCAGTATACCATTTTGGTTCTGTGACTACAGGATTGCTTTCTTTGGGACTGTGCTCTAAAGATTGGGGAACGTAATTCTCCTGGAATAGTAAAGGTTGCTTAAGGGAAGAGGGAAATTTGTAAAAGATGTTTTGTCCAAGGAGAAGAGGTGAGGATGGATAAAGGGAAAAAAGGCAATCCAGACTATAAAAGACAGAGTTATGAGCTCCTACCTAGACAGTGGCACTCAGGCTGAGTTTTGAAAGGAATCTTTGTGCTGCTCTATTTGTCGGTCAGCTTTGATTCTGAAACACAGCAAGAGGAGTGAAATCACTGTAGGAGAAGAGGAGAGAGATAGTAGGAGGGAAGCACAGGAGGAAACAGGAGGAAAGTTGGAAAGTGGTAGAATGCACATAAATGACAATGGAAGAAAGAAGGCAAGAGTGGAACATATACTCTATGTGCACTATGGTAAAAAATTTATGTTATGAAAACTAGGAGAGAAAAATCTGCAAATCCTTACTGGGACATACTGAACTTCCCAGAGAACTGAGGTTACAATTGTAAACCCGGTGCAGAGAGAGGAACATCATCTTGATCCCTGGAGGAGGATCAGGGGATACTTCTGTGTTTTTCAGTGCAACAAATCATATGAATTCCAGGCAGTGGAGAAGATGAGGCAAACAGGTTGTTTGGAGCTACAGCTTGCTCTTGCTAGTGCAGTAAGGATTTGACTATTTTGTGCTAAACGCTGAGCATGTATGTAATTTTTATTTTATTTTATTTATTTTATTTTATTTTATTTTTAAATGAAGATATGCTGGGACATCAGTTAAGCAGGTTTCACCATTTAGTTCTAGTTACAATTGAGTGCCAAGACATAGCTTAGAGTCTTTGATTTCAGGCTTTTTCTGTCCTGTTACTTCAATGGGGAGGAGAGAGCTTTACCATTGAAAGGACCCGGGGAAAGTACACTCCATGTAAGCAGAGCTGTCTCTCCCCACATCCTCTGCTTATATTCCTTGCTATTTCATCGTGCTAAGTGTGATCCACATGTTTTTAGTGTAGTGACTTTCAACATGTGAATAAGGTTAGTGTAAGCAGTAATCATTATACTTGCTTTATCTCCAAGTCAGTAATTTGAAGCATGATTCTATTAGAGCAGAGATTAATTTTTAAGAAAAAAAATAGAGAAAAGGTGCATTTCAAAAAGGGCAAGTAAAGAGCTAGAGAAAAACAAATGTACATTTTGCAATCTCTGTCCAGTCATCTGCCAAAAAAATCTCAATCACCAGAGGAGAGGCTTGAATGCATGAGTATTTAGCTGTTATCCTGATCTTCACTTGAGGGTGGCTCATCTCACTGAATATTATGGTCGGTTCTAAGGCTCTGCAGTTAATGATTTTCGAAACCACTTGTGTTTCCACTGAAAAAGTTTTCCCAGAACAGATTTGTAGAGTGACTTTATATTTCCTTCTTTCTTTGGAAAGCCTACAGCCCTGGTAATGAGGGAATTTATAGGTCCACTTTTCTCTGTTTTGTTTTACTGACTGGCATACATCTTTCTGATGAGCTTTTAGGGTAATGTAAGAGTTCAAATCCACTTAAAATTTTAGACATGCCATAACACAAGAGAAGGTCAGAACTCATTTTGATGAGTAAAAATCAAGACTCTGCAAGAACATGCAGAAAGTTAGAGAAAACAGGAAAAACAGAAACAAAACCAGACACCTCAGACAACCAACAACACAATGAACAGAAAAGGATTCGGTGTACCAATGTGCATTGGTCAATGTTAGGACAACTACCCAGTCATTCTGAGGCTGAGATAGGACTCTAACCTCAGGTCTTGGAAAGTGGCATGGAAGTAAGTAAACAAAGTCACCACATGAATTGTTTCGTCTTCATATAGACTGATTCTCCTTTGATTACCTGAGCTTGATGGAAGGGAGAAGTCAGTCCTCATATCTGTAAAACAAACAAACAAAAAACAACAACAAAAAAACCCAGGGCTGTACTTGGCCAAATGGTGTGCTCTTGCTTCTTTCAAATGGTGTGGATTGCAAGCTATTTGCAAAATTACAGCATGATATATGCTGCTGGCAAATCTCAAACCCCTTACTGAAGTGTACTCAGGTTATGTCATTGGCTCAGAACTTCAGCTATTGGATCATAACCACAGTTCCTCAGATAATATTAGTAGAGGTATTTTGTCCGGTTACTCTTTGTATAGCCCTTTCTAATAATTGTATTAGAGCTGTCAGAGGATAGGATGTTTTATGTTTAATTTCAGCCTGGGAAGCAGTTGTGGTTATGGGAAGGTTGAGGAGTAAGGTGGTCAGCACAGTTAAGTGACTGTGTAATCATGTATCAGCATGGCAGTGCTGAATGTTCCACTGCCAGCTCCTACTTGACCCTTGCATTTGTCCTGCAAATTCTTTTCAGAAGTCCAGAAAGTTCCCTCCCCCTTCCCATGGGTCTTCCTACTTCTTAAAACTGAGCTGGCCTGTTTTATGTAGTGTGTACAAGTTAGTTTAAGTTTAGTAAATCCACACATGAATGAAGATACTATACAGGAATACTTCATTTTGTCATAAACCAGCTGAGAACAGATTTATCTTGTAGTGAGATTTGTGTACTGTTACCTTAAAGATGAACATAGTGTCTTGTGATTGGCAATAGAAGTCCATCTTTCTGTCAGAATTAATGTAACTTCACAGTTTTTAATCAAAGTTAGAGAAAAGGAAGCCTCAGTTCAGTGATATTTCAAAAACATTCCACTCCCACCCCCAGAGCTCGTGTAGCAGATGCAGAGGCCCATGTCTTCAGCCCATTTGTATGGTTGGGTATGTGCACTGGTGGTGCTAGTGTGTAAAAGTGCATCTATGGTGTACATGTGACTAGAGTGGATATGATTTTTATTCTTGAATTAATTCAGTGAAAAATGCTGACGTGGTAAGGCTAAAATATCTTATAAAATGGTCTGTGTTTTGAGCTGTTGTATATAGATGTTTTGTGTGTGCACAAGTTAGTGCATGTTAAAATGAACACACAATTTAATATTACATGTTTAGTTTTGAATTGAAATACTATAGTTCAGCACTCCCTGAGATGGGCAGTTTGTAGATTAATAAAACGCTTGAAAATTTTTCAGATTGACTTATGAAAGTTTTGATTTCTTTTTTAATTCTTTGGGTTTGCCAGTAACTTGAAACATCCAGTATTAAAGCTGCTCAGTTACCTTGAAATAGCACATAGTGATTTGTACCTGGATTTGTATGTGCAGGTTGTTGTCCTCAGGCTGGTGTTCATTGCTGCGTATAGATGCAGGGGCTAGTGATGGTGTTAGTAGCTTGTTACTGAATCAGATTCCTCAGAAATATAAAGGAACAAAGATAACTTAATTTTTTTTTGCAAATCAGTGGTGAAAGCAGAAGCACAAAGCAGTTGCTGAGAGGAGAGGCAGGTGAGCTCTTTCCAGAAACAAATGGAGAGGAAGGAATTCATGGAGTTCTTAGTTAATGCAAATTGATAGATCTCTATGTGAGCACAGTTGCAGCAGTAGAACATCTTGCCTTCTGTGTCTGGAGACTTTTATCTGAGATTCTTACAAGTAAGCATGATTTCTGTACTGAATGCTTAAATCAGAGGAGGAAAATAATGACATTAATTATGTTAATTAATTGGATCAAGCTTATAGTCTTTTCCTGTCTCTCAGCATCAGTTCTTCCTCTCACAATTCCTCTTCCTCTCATTCCAGTGTAATTGCTCTACTGCTTCGCTCCTCTCCTGGAGTATAATAAACCCAGTGCTTTGATTGGGCTTGCCATCAGCAGGGCCCCTGTATCTGTGCATGTAAAGATGACACCCATGGCAGTCATAAGAGCAAGCCAGCTCAGAGAAGTGGTGAGCTGAGGTGTTTGATGAGAGATGAGTTACAGCTGGTCTGACAAAAGGACTGAGTGAATAGGGAGAAGTGCGATCTTGTGTAGGAGGTTACAGATCATGCCAGCATCGTGTGTGCACAGCAGCATCTCTTACTTGCCTCTTGTTTGGTTCAGATTGTGCCTTATTCAGCAGCTTTAGAGGTCAGGGTGTCTGTGTCTGGAGGGTGCCAGGTTCCTTCCTTTTTAGGCCTGATGTGCAGAAGGGGAGATCAACCTATAGGACCTTTACAGTGGAGCAAATGGAGATAGCATCAGGACCTGCCCAGATTTTGAATGGCCTAAAAGACTGCAGCTCCCAAGCCAGTGGCAGCATTTCCCCGAAGCATTTTGCATCCCTGAGATATGCCATATCTAAGAGCTTTACTTGAGCTGCTGTACCTCCACAGTGCTGCTGCTTCTAGCATATATGATACCAGCACAATTGATGGGCTTTTGAGGAATAATGAAAACAAAGAGGCATGAAAGGAAACTATTCAGTGAACTAGAAAAGACAGCTCTGTCAATATATACTGAGGAAATAACTCAGAATTTTAGTGAGACGTTCATCCACAGGCCAGGTTTTATTTCTTTAGGACTTCAGTTTGTTTTTCACTGTGTGCTCCCTAAGATAAAGCTGGCTGGGAAAATGTAAAATTTTCATGATTGTATTCTGTACATACATATGTACAGTATTTCCTTCCACTTGTCAATGCAAAACTTGTTAAAGTTTCTAACTGGCTTTACAAGAGAGAATATTCTCTTTCCCTGAGAATAGCATTGTCTGAGTTAAAAAAAAAAAAAAAAAAAAAAGAAGAAGAAAGAGACACCTATTGATGTAGCAGCTTATCAAAGATGAAGGTAGATGAGAAAGAGTGTGAAGTATAGAATAAATATAGGATAAAAAGATGAAGTCTTTCCAGAAAGCACAGATGTATCCTTGCAACTCATTTTAACTTTGCCCTTTCTGATGGGAGAGCCATGTCTGTTAATAAGACATCACAGATTTTCAGCTAATTGGTTTCTGAAATCCCATAAGCTTTGGCAAATTAGCCAAGAATTATGTATTTATTCGTACATTTCAGTTGCTCACTTAGGGCTTTTCTTATTCAGTGTGTATTACAGCATGTGCTTGGGTATATAGACAGCCAAATTTTCTTGCATTAAAGCATTTACACCTCTCCACTGTGTCTGTGCTTATAGGAATATACATTTATATATTCAAAATATAGGAGTGATACAGCAATTGAGTGACAGACATCCTAGGCAGTGAAATGGAGGGACGTGATAGTGATTTGGAGCACAGAGGAAAGTACAGGGGCAAGAAGCTTCTGTTCCTGCATTGTCATAATGAGTTTTTGTACTATCCAGGAGCCAAATGAAACCCAAACTGGAACTTTTTCTCCTTGAATCAGAACGAACCCAATACCTGAATTCTTATTAGAACCTAAATATGAAATGAATCTAACAGGTTCAGATTCACAATTCACTGAAATCTTGCTTCCTACAGCAGAGATGCTATCAGCATGGGAGCAGCCTCAAACTCAGTGAGGTTCTGGACAATTTTGCACCCAGCTTCTTCCTCTCTGCCTTGCCACAAGACCCTCACAATCTCCTATATCCACATGGCAATGCAGAGTTGGTTCAAACCACTCTGCAGTGACCTGGACCTTTCCCTGTGTGCTGAGGGTGAACTCTGAGTGCTCTGCTGGGAGGCAATGGGCCAGAATATTTTGGATTCAAGCTGTCCCAAGAGTGCTCTGTAAATATCTGCTGGACCCCTCAGTTGGCTTTTGGCAGTTGAGCCATTACTCCTGCTCGTGTAGATGTGCTTGTGTATTTCTGTACTGTTATGTGTGCAGGAAAGAGAAGACTTGAGGAGCTTAATTCCCGCTCCTCTACTGCAGGGCAGTGATTCCTTGTTCTCCTTATAGCTGTTGGCCCTGAGGAAGCAGGAGGAAGCCACGGGTATTATATGGAGAGGACAGGAGAAATTCAGGGAGGGCAGGAAGCAGGAGGTAAGAGCTCTCTTCTGGAGGAGATGGTGAGCTTAACCAGAGTGGTCTGGCATTACCAAAACAAGTTGGTTAGCAGCTGTCAGCCTGAAGCAATCTCAAGCAAATCTGAATTCGAAGCGGAACTGAACTAAAAAATGTTTTGCCTCATTGTATAGTTCATTTGGTGATCTTGCAGAACCTGGTCCCTTTCACTAATGCTTTAGTAATGTAAGGAGTCTAAATGATTATTCTTATGCACTTCTAATACCTTATATGTTATGATCTTTTGGAGATTTCTGTTCTCGTTGTTACATTTAACTATAATTTTCATTTTCTGTTTGTATTTTTTTTTCCTACTGGGCTCTAAGTCATTAATACGTATTCGCCAATTTTAATTCAGCTAAGGGTAGACTAATATGAAATTTCCTTGGCCTTTAACATCTTTTTTGGAGTTTGCTCTATAACTTTTGGTGTGTACTGGATATATGCTGGAATCCAGATTTCTTTACATTAGCAACACTTTTAAAGTCTGTAATTCACAACAGGAGCATTTTGTGTGTTTACAGTCACTACAGGAGTCTGAATAGCATTTAAAATCTCTGAAAGAAGCTTTCTTTAACCCCGTGCAGGCTAGCAGTTCATCCTAGGTTTTAATGAGACAGTAAACTTTCTAATTCTTATAAGCTTTAATATTGGAGTTTAAGTGTATTGATCAACGAATATCAACTATTGCCTTTTTTTTCCCAAGTTTCCTGAAGTCCCACATGCCTTCTGCCCTTTCAAGATCTGTCAAGCTATTAGCAGAGTTTGAACTTTTTCAGAGTTTGACAGATTGTGTTTTTCACTCTGTTGCAGTCTCAGAGAAGAAATTTGAAAGTCAGTAAGATCTACAAAAATAGCCTTGTGAATTAATGATAAGCAAAGGGTGCTGAATAAACTAAGTTGGCTTTTATTTTCTTGCTTCAAAAGAGCTTGGATTCTGGCTATTCAGAACAGAAAAGCAAGAGACTTCTGCAAATCCGGCTCTTTTCACCTCATCTGAAACTATAATTTATTTGCTCTGATTAGACACAAGCATTTGGCTTCCCCTCTAAAAGCTATTTTCATTTTTGATATGCTGATAAGTTTCTGGTGAAGCGTAGCTTTTTTATTTCTCCCTCTACCTTTGTAATTTCCAAACACTTTTTCCTTTCTTTTGTGCTTTCTTGCATATATGTACTCATGAAGATTAATGAAAGGGGAAAAGTGTTTTTTTTTTTTTTTTTCCGGATGGAGAGTAATTTTTTCACTTACTTTAGGACTTGAAAATCTATGCACACACACACAAAAAAAAGGCTTTACTATAAACAATCTCTATTCCACATTTTTGTCAGTGGATGCAGTTATCCAAAGCTGTACAATACTCAGGGCTTACTTGTGTCTGTTTGTGATAATATTTTAAATATAAATTTAATATGTAGTTTACCATTTTGTATAGACTTACGTGGCTTGTGAATGCATAGAATATCAGATATGGCAGTATTCGCTAATGGTTATTTTTAAAATAAGCTTCAGTAAAATTGACATTTGTTGAAGTACTACGATACGTGCAGAATAAGCTGAAGAAGTTATTCATTACTGATAGAAACAGTTTGTGACTGCACGAAGGGGGATTGACAAGAAGTAACAGCCCACTTAATGAAGCTACTGACATTCTCCCTCTGAGAGCAGTGCGAGGTGCTGCAAGTCAAGAAAATGTGGAATTTTAAATGTGGAAGTACAAATTCTGCTGGCTTTCCTAGGGCTCTTAAGACTGAGTGAATGTAAGTTCAGCAATCAGGTGAAGTTTGGTTCTGCTCCAGCATTCCTGCCCACCCTGACCTGCCAGCCCCTAAAGCACCCCTTGATCTCTTGTGGGGGTCTATATTGGTCAGGCTGGAGGGATGCTTTGTAACAACCTAGTTTAAAAGCTAACTTTCTAAATCATTTTAGAAATGTGACCCTGTACAGCTTGTTTCAGTAAAATTGAGGAGATGGTGATTGCTGAGTAGGGACACCAAGAGAGTTAGTCTTCTTGCTAGAGAAGGAAGGATGGGTGGAGATTGTTTTAGCAAACATAAGCTGGTTTTTTGTTCTGTTTTGTTTTCTCTCCAGAATTTCTCCCCCCAATCATTTTAGTAAGTTTCTTGTACAAGAAACCACGGAGTAATGTACCTGAAATTAGACAATGTGAATACAGACTTACTTAGTTTAATGATGTCAGCTTTCCATCCTGTTGCAAGGAAGCAAGTGTTAGACGTCAGCCTTGTTGAGTATGTGCCAGTGAGGTGACAACCCCTTTGTGAATTTCTACCACTGTGAAAATACATGCAGTCTTGTTTTACTAAATATGAAAGCATTGTTATCAACTCTGTTGTTCTGCTAATGAAAAATTCTTATTTGACCTTCTTAGCTTTTCAGTTATCAAAAATGTTAATGATTTTATGGGACACACCATTCAGTTGTGTAGTCTGGATCCCTTCACCAGTGCCACAGGAATAATGATGAGCAATGAGAGGTGCATCATGTTGTCGTGTGGCATTTGTCGCCCCTTAGCCTTTCAAATGAAATAAGCTCTGACTAAAGCCATGTACAGACTGTTGACAGCAGAGGTGCTTTGAAACGACTGGGGATAAGACTGTGCTCTGAATTGTAGAGCTGGGGTTTATGTTTGTAATCTAAAAGGGGGGCAGCGAGATAGTTTGGGGCCCCGGCTTAAATTTTATGCACAATATATTTAATATGCTTTAGTATGCACAGAAATACTCACCTCAGTTTACAAAAAAAAAAAAAAAAAAAGGCTTAACTGTTGTTAAGAGCACTTGTAAGTGTGTCCACACAAAGGAACAAAGAACGAAGCTGATAAAGCAACAGCTGAAACTGCTTTGCCTTTAGTCTTTTTGAGTTTGGCAAAGGGTAAACGTATAGCATGAACAGGTTTTCTGATACCTAAAGTCTACAAGCTCATGTCTCACATCACAAGACAGGGTTAAAAATCATCAAATTAAAACAAACATATTTATGAGCCATCTGGTTTCTGAGTCTTTCCAGTTCGTGTTTCCTATCCTGGGTAACTATTAAGCAATTTTTGTTGCTGTAATTTTCATGTCATTATATGGCTCCAGAAACTACATGTTTAAGAAAAACACTGTAAAGAACTCAATTCAGAATAGAATATAAGCACTAGCAGCGCTGGATGCATTTGTTGTGCTTTCAATTGTCCTAATGTACTACTAAAAGCAAATGTACAGAATAAATCCTTTTTTTTTCTTTTTTTTCCTTTTTTTAATTCTTGACTTCAAGTTAGGCAGGGCAGATTGGGAGGTTGTGCTATCTAAGTCTTTATACAGAGTGGCAAGGGAGTCAGCTTTCCTAGGGTTGATTTCTGGTTCTACCAGCAGTTTCCTGTATGGTCTAGAGAAGATGATGTGGTCTTGGTGCCTTAATCCTTGTCTTGCTTTGCCTATTTTATCTCCTTTATTCAGATGTGATGAGACATACAACAGTATGTTCTAGTTCCTTGAAATTCATTCAAGCATACAGAATTATTTTTATTTATTAGATCTTTTTAATGGAGCGTAACAAAGGAGAATCTGTAACTCACTTTCAGTGGAAATTTAAATGTGTTGTTTTGGAAAAAAAATCATATTTATTCTTTCATGTTGAATGTTAGTTACTGATAAGAGCTTTTGGACAGTATTGGTGGAGGAAATAAAAGCTTTCTCCTTAAAGGTGTACATTTTTATTGCTTTTCTATAATGTATCCTTATCTGCTTCTGAGAAGGCACAGCACTAATGAATAGATTTGAAATCTCTTGTTTCTCTGGTGACATGATTGATATTCTGCATGACAGCTTGGTCATTTGTGATATGGTGTCAACTTTTTCATTTGGGAAAGAGTGTATCAATGTATTTTCGCTTGGGGAAGGGTGAGAGAAGAGCTATAGTTCCTGTTGTGTTTCTTGATACAACTAAACGCTGGTACTGTTAAAAAATCACACATTTTGTGAAAGCTAACTGAAGTACAGTAATCAGGTTCTCTTTCTCCGTCTCCTTCATCTTTTTGACAAGTCTGTGTATTGCAGATCATCAGTTCTTTTGAGTTAAATTTGGGTTTTTTTGAGTCCTGGAACCTTCCTGACACCTTTGCCTGCCATGAACACCTTGCACAATGTTGGCCCTATTGCTGTACCCTGCTCTTTCTTCTGTGGCTTGGTATCTCTTCCCATGCAGGCACAGGGGCACCTGGCAGGCTGAAGTCAGTGAAAGGATGCACTGTGATCTTGGAGTCTTCTAGGAAGTGTATAGCTCTTGTCTTTCTGTGTCTGTTACATGTGGCATGATGTCTTTATGCCTTTAGATCCAAAGTTCAGATTTTCATATGCATAAAGAAGAGGGAACAAATGTTTGCAAAGAATAGAACAGCCATTAGTCAGTGAGTGCAATTTGGAGGTGAGCATTGCTTACAGCAGATGATATTGGTAGCTATGATACAAATAAGACATTTGAAATTTTGGCTGCTAAATTGAATATCCTACTGAAATTTGTGGTTGGTATCACATTCCACCTTCTTCACCTCCTCAGTGCACTTGTTTGACCACTTTCCTCTCCTGGAGTCCAGCTGGCGTTGAGAGGCTCAGCTGTGAGGAATCCTATATGGGAAGCTCAGCTGGTGCTGGCAGAGTCCACATGCTTGCTGGCAAAGTAGATGCTGCTGACTACAATTTCTAGCTGAGGCTGTGAAGAAGGTGTTTGAAAGGTGTTTGACTCTTGCTAGAGCTGATAGGATCATGCTGGGGAGATGCTGGTAAGTATAGGTGTTTGTCCACCTTCACTGGCATGGTAACTGCAGCCCTTCTTCAGAGTCAGAGACCAGGGCTCTGCATCATATGGATGATGGTCTGGCAGATGGTTCCATATTTGGTGAGAATCATGAATCAAGTGACCAGCGTATGGCCTAGTAACACATTTCTATCTTAAAAGAGTAAAATCTAAAAGTGTAGGGATTATGTAGAACCAAAGAAACTTTCAGGCACATCAACCATTGAAAGCTGTGTGGCACTATGAGACATTTTATGTATTTAATCACTTTGCAAGCTGCCTTATGTAAGGGACTCCACACTGATATACTGACTGCAGGCGGAGCCAGGCTTCCTTTAGGACTTGTTGTGATTCAGGCAATTAATGGGGACCAACAGAAAAGAAAAAGCACAAGCTCTTGACTTCATGGTATTTGTTTTCCTCATTGTGCTGGCTTATATGTGCTGGCTGCTGTCCTGGGAGCAAAGAGCTAGGGCTCTGTCTACTGTTCATCTTGGCAAACTCATCTGGGGGCTGAGGAGGAGAATCCTCATTTTTCTCCTGTGTGCAGACTAGTCTGGAGTGTCTCATTGCCATTGAAGAAACTCCTGAGACATACGTAGCGTCATTCCTAACTATCTGATAAAGGCCTAGTTGAAATGAGTTATTGTTGGAAGGTCTCCCACCATTTTCCCACCAATCACTTCCAGACAGGATGTGCACTTCTCATGATTCCAAAAGGTTGTAGTACTTAAGAAGGTATGACCATGATCACTTAGGTGGTAAAGCAGGTCTGGACTCCAGCAACCACTGTTTTTCAGGAACTCTAATAAAACATGATTTTTTGCTTTCTTATGAAACAAATTCAAGAGCTTGAGTGGAGCTGTCCAGACAATTCAATATTCATGTGTTGTGTTTGTTTGTGTCCAGTGGCTTTGTGTGCTTTTATTTTGTGCACATAGATACTTACCAGATGTATCCAGTTGTATTGCTCTACTGCCTGTAGCTCAGAACTGGTGAAGTCATTTTCTTTCAGGCACCATTTTGTTCATTACTGTTAAATAAATTTATCCATGATCTGGTCAGTGCTCGTATACTCTAGCAATCAGATATTTAAGTTTTATTCTACTTATTTCCATCCAAAACGTTTCTGGGTATGAGATTTGAGGGGTATTTTGAATGTACAGCTTGTTGAAATATTCAGAGTTGTTAAACCTCAAAGCTCACCCTTACAATAATAAGAAATGCTCTTCCTTGGTAGGAAACAAATTCTAATGTCATCCTTACCATTTTGTCATTGAGCCTGAAGTGGCCCTATAAGAGAAAGAAAAGGATTGTTGTATTTAAGACCTTCCCGTAGAAGTATGTTTCCTTTTACCTGCTTTCCAACTGGAAAATGTGGACCTTGTCTCTGAACTATACCTGCTCTTTGGAAGACCCAAAAATTTGTAAAATAAAAAGTCAAGATTAGGAATTATCCTTCTAAATATAATCATTAATTACAACATAACTGACTGTCTTCTGTCTGTGTTTTCAGATAACAATGGGATTGTCCAAATATCATCCCTATTTTCTTTTATGTTTCCTTACTGGGAGGGAAGCAAATGAAAAAAAATTAAAGTGACCTTCTTCTTCTGTTCGTAAAGTCTATTTCCTACCAAAAGTGGACTGGTACTTTTCATAAATCATGCTTATGCTGTTCCAGACCATGAGCAAAATCTGTGTCGTGTTTTTTTCAATCCAAAGATGATTTTTTTGGATTCAAAAGTAAAGCTCAAATGTTGGCACAAGTGACAGAGTGTATTTGAAAAGAAGGAAACAATTTGCCAAATAGCCATAAGAATGCCTAACTTATCCCTGACAGTCCATTCAGGAAGTGCTCAATACCAGGGCTCTCCCACCCACTGAGGATCTCTTACACCAATTTCTTTCCTCACAACTATAGTTTGCAGAAAGTCTTTGCACCTCTTACACTGTGCTGGCTGCAAGTGAAAGTATTCATACTGGAGAATCATCTTGCATGTAGCAAATATTCAGTACAGGGTCAATAAATGTAGTCCTAATCCTTTCCATAAGAGAACCTGCAGATCTTAGGAGGCTGCCTGGATTTATCTCCTGCCAAATGCTTGGCTCTCATGATCATCTGAAGTAGTAAGCAATGAAAATATCACTCTTGTTCAGCATTAGAGTTCTGTACTTATTGTCTTGTTATTAAGAAGACTTATTGATTGGAGTTAGCATCCTAACACTGTATGGTTTGATTTCCTGATGACTACTCCAATCTTTTTTTTCTTCTCAAAGTCCCCAGTATTTCATTTTTTTTCCTAACAGTTCTTGTCAACTTACAGACTCATAGGTCATCTAGTCTAACTCTCCTGCAATGAACAGGGACATGTACAGCTAGATCAAATTGCTCAGAGCCCCAACCAGCCTGTCCTTGAGCGTCTCCAGGAGTGGTGCATCCATTCCCTCTCTGGGCCACCCGCTTGTTCCTTTGCTTCACTATCCTTACTGTAAAAGCCTTCTTCCATATATGTAATCTAAATCTCCCCTGTTTTAGTTTGAAACCATTTCCCTATGTCCTGTCACCACAGCCATACTAAGGAGTCTGTCCACTTCTTTCTTATAGCCCCCCTTTATATACTGAAAGGCTGCTCTCAGATCTCCCTGAAGCCTTCTCTTTTCCAGGCTGAGCAACTTCAGCTCTCCTAGCCTGTCTTCACGGATGAGGTGTTCCATCCCTTGGATCATTTTTGCAGTCCTTCTCTGGACATGCTCTAACAGGTCTGCATCTCTCCTGTGCTGAGGGCTCCATATCTGAATGTAGTACTCCAGGTGAGGTCTCATCAGAGCAGAGTAGAGGGGCAGGAGTAGAGGGGCATCTCCCTTGACCTGCTGACCATGCTTATTTTGATACAGCCCAGAATATGATTGGCTTTCTGGGCTGCAAGGGCACATTGCAGGCTCATATTCAACTTACCTTCCATCAGTACCCCCAAGTCCTTTTTGGCAGGACAACGCTCTGTTCTTTCATCTCTCAACTTGTGTTGTTGGTGGGGGTTGGCTTGGCCCAGGTACAAGACTTTGCACTTGGATTAGTTGGACCTCATGAGGTTCTTTTGGGCCCATTGCTAGAGTCTGTTTAGGTCTCTCTAGATGGCATTCAGTTCCTTGGATGTATCAACCACACCACACAGCTTGTTGTAATCTGCAAACTTGCTGAGTGTGCGCTCAATCATCAATAGATATCTGATTTGAGGAATCTATATTCTCCTGATTTTTAGCTTATGCTTACGTGGGTAGCATTTGCATTTTTACTTCTCAGTTGATTATTATAACTGGTTTCTGTGATTTTGGTTCATCTCTTCCTTGACATCATTTCCACCTCCTTTTCTTCATGCAGTAAGTAGGAATGGTGTGGGCAGTAGTTAAGGGATAAAGCAGATTACCTGGAAACACTTTTCACTGCAGTTAATCTATTGATCAGCCCAGTCATAGTTCAGTGGATGTTATGGGAGCTCTCCCAGGTTTGTTAATTTCCCCTTTGTTGTCACTACCAGTGCAGGGTAAGAAGTTCTTCTGCACTCTCTTTAGAGAGCAGCTTGAGCTCTGGCAGTATAAACCCCAGGTATCACAGTGTGTGTTGGTAGTACAGTGTGAAATTTAGTTCAGGTTCTTGATCATGAAGAATGAAAGGGATACTGCCAGAAGATTCATGTTTTAATCTTTCTCCATCCTGTTTTAGCCAAAAGTGTTGATCTGTACAGCAATCTATTATTATAATGTCAGTTTTTTTTGGCAAGCGTTCCAAGGTATGAAATAAGCTAGTGGCAAAATAATTCAAATAGGGGCACTTGTGATTGGATTCCTCATGGCAAATTTGCGTCATTTAGTAGGTGAGCAGCTTAACTTTGTCTTCTAGGCTCCTCCTGTCATGCTTTTCTCTCTTTTAACACCCAAGTCTTAGGTGGCTGAAGTCATAAATCCCACTTTATTTACGAGACAATTTATGACAAGAAATAGTTTAATCTTGTAAAAGTACTCTTGTGCACTCTACTTTTTCACAACTTCTGCCTATGAAAATTAAGTTTTGGCATGAAAAAATTGGAATCTCTCCTTCTGGAAAGGAATTTGGCAGCTATTGAGAGGGGACTTGTGGCAGTACTTCCATATTTTCCTGGCGGTATTGAAGAGAAATTATAGAAGATGGAATCTTCCATGCTGCTGCACATTGCTGCTGCCAAGGCACTTGGTGGTAGGCATTCTGCTAGATGAAGTTGAGCAAAAAATTCCCATATTCATGGTCTCATATGAAAATATAACGAGAGCAATGGCTCTCTCTGACAAGAGAAAACCTCAAGACTACAAGCCCTAGTTCAGCTGCATAAATCTGATCCATTAACTGAAAAGCTAAATAACAATTGAAATAGTGATGGTTTTTGTGAAAAATAGAATGAGTCATGTCTTTGTGAATATTGGGTTGGTGCCAGAAGGGGATCTGCAAGGTAGATATGGGCTGCGTTTCGCTAATAATACAGTCAGTGGCACATCTATTAATAAGTTATGCCTGGCATACAGGCTGTAAACAAGAGTATGTAAACATCAGTCATCGGATCAGTTTGTTGTAAATGTGGAAACAGTTCTTTCAGAGAAGAAACAGAAAGTGCAAAAGTTATGTTCAGTAATCTGCTGTCTGTAAACAGACTTAGAAGATCCCTGACAAAAATTTAAGTTTATTGTTCTTTTTTATTGCATACACATCAGCTGAATGTCCCTGAGAAAACTGGGAGCTTGCTGAGCTAACATTTCCTGGCCTATTCCCTGGAGACCTAGTGTGTTCTTTAATATCTATGCCATGCAGTAGAGTGTGCAGTACCAACAAATAAACTAATAAATGATTAAAAGTAAGGTCTATGAACCAAGGATGCATTTAAATGGGCTTAGCAAAAAAAGCTCTCTAAATAAACTTTCTACTACGTTTTGGAAGGCTGATGGAGTATGCCCTTGTCATTAGCAGATCACCTGCTGCAGGTGTGTTTTACAGTTGGTTTATAAAGAGGTCATCAATTGTAGGAGATTTTCACATGGATAAAACCA
The DNA here is from genome assembly GCA_037305975.1 of Chrysolophus pictus. Taxonomy (NCBI): domain Eukaryota; kingdom Metazoa; phylum Chordata; class Aves; order Galliformes; family Phasianidae; genus Chrysolophus; species Chrysolophus pictus. The sequence goes on along the minus strand of CM074580.1, from coordinate 24,930,049 downwards.
TTATTGTCTCTAAAGGATGAGGTGGGTTTAGGGTTTTACCTCATGAAAAGTAGTCTTTTGAACTGTATTTCTGTACTTAGTTAAATTTAGTGCAGTTTTGCATTATTTTGCTCAAGACTGCAATCTTGAAGATCCAGTGTGACATTCCTTTCCCCTTATACTGTTTTTTAAACATCAACAAAATGCTTACTGTCTTTTCATCCTCAGACACTTCTTGTGTTTCAGTGCTTTCTAAAATGAATGTTAGGGCAGAGGTACTACCACCCAGTTTATAAAGGATTTTTGGGCTCCATTTGTCCAGGGCTCTTGATTTTAAACTTCTTATTATGCCTGTGAAGGTCATGTTCTTACATTGTTATATGGCGTATGTGTACTGTAGTCTTTTTTTCTTCTCAATACAGAATTACCGTTAATAGAACAATTTAACTTTTCAGTATAGTTATTGAGAACCTTACAATCTCTGTTTAGTAAATGGCTGTGTATTGATTCCCTTAATATGTTAATCTGTGTGCCTTCAAATCCTGCAGGACTGAGGTAGGAATGGTGTAACGCAACACACCACTCATTCACCCCTTTCCTCTTACACAACCTACCCTTCCTAAGCAGATTTATAATCTCACAGTAGCTTGCCTCAGACCTGAAGTGTTCTGGAAAGTGGGTACCCCAGGAGCTAATTACAGAGACAGGTACACCAGTTACTGGTTCATTGGATATCTGTTAATAATTTGATACTTCTAACCTAGCTGAACGACCTCAGGTTCTCTTTCTTCTCCGTGTTAGAGAAGAGCCATTCACTTCTTTTATTTCTGCATTGTGGTTATTTTATTGCTCATCTATACCCTTGTGGTTATCTGATATATATCACTGTCATTTGAGGATAAAAATATCAACTATAACTCCTTAGAATCAGTTGAAGTTTTGTGCATGCATTGGCCAGGTAAAGGACTGAGGGATTAATCCAAAATGTTGGCAGATATGGCATTTAGTGTTTTATTCTTTTTCTGCGCTTATGACTCTTATGTAGGTGATAAAGTAGATATTGGAATTGTGTCAGCCATTAAGGTGCACCAAAATGCTGAGTGCCAGATCACTGCTAATTGTGCAGTATAAAAATTGATGTTGATTCTTGATGTGAAGTGGACAAATATGGAATGATGTTCTGCAGCATACCAACAAAAATAAACTGAATAGTTAAACAACACCTGCTATACTTTGTGCTAGCATTATCACAAAAACTGGATTGACATAGAAGCAGTGTTTTAGAAAGCAGTTATATTAGCAAGAAAAAAAACATAAAATGAGGAGACAAAATGCAGTGAATGCTAAGGTATGTTAAGTAAATTCATTCTTAGATGGTCATAATGAGAAATTCCATAAAATGAGAGCCTCAGATAGCATAGAAAGGATCTGTATGTGATGTTATGGAAGTACTTGCTAAGAATAGAGATAATGAGTTTTCTCATAGGCATGCTTGAAGGTGAATACACTATTAAATAATGAAGGGGTTAATGTGAGTTTGAATTACAGTGGTTGAAAGGGCTTGCGCTGCCCTCTAGCTCTGGTAGTATCGTGTATGGGGAGTACCCTTTCATACCCTTCTCCAGCCCCAGGCCTCTTCCAAAATAAATGTCTGAGTGATGGAAACAAGGAGTTTATATAGAAGACCTGGAAATAAAGTTGTTTCCAGCAGTACTAATCTCTGTAGAAAATGGCTCCATGAGAAACACATGATCTGATGTAGAAGTTTAGGAGGATATTTGATGTAACTGGCCAACTGATATGAAGACATAATATAGTATGCAGTTAGAAATCTCACATCTCTGCTTCATTGTGCAGCTTATTACTGAGAGAAAAGAAAAAAAAAAAAAAAAAAAAAAAAGAAGAAGAAGAAGCCAAAGCTTTTAACTTTTGTCAATATAGCTGTTGCTATTGTAGGCAAATGTTGGAGTTAAGAAATATGTAGCCAATTCAGGAAACTACATTAAATTCCTATTTGTATTAGCCAGTGAGTGTTAGTTTACTTGAAATAGGCAGGAAAAATTTCCTTTTATTAGGTGTTATTCCAATTTATGTACGGTTGAATCAGAATAATTCCTATCCAAATGCATCTGGATAAACTTACATTTTCATAAATAAAATTACAGTTACTAAAAAAATTGAGGGCAACATCTATTCTTAGGTAGTCCAAGCAAGGCTTTCTTCTTAGGTAGTTCAGATGAGGCTTTCTGTATCTCACTAATTTTGTCAGTGACCAGACAGTAGTTAAGAGATTTGTGAAAATTAGTATTTGTTGTTTCTCAATTTTTTTAAGAGTTGCTATGGTGCTGTTTGTGTTGAGAATGGAAAATGGTGGGTAATACGTGACTTACAGCTTCAAAGATTCAGAGATCATTTAGAATGAAGCTAATGCTGCTTATACTGTATGTTAACCAAAGGAAGAAGGAAAGAGCATCCTCAAAGCTATCTGCTGTTCAGCCCCAACTGAGTCCATTTTTAAAAGAGACTTGTTCAACAGGACTGACAAACCATGAGAACAGGAAAGAATCTCCAGTTTGCTTTGGAGTGGCTGGGAAGTGAAGACACTTATCATTGGCTATGTCAGTATAATAGTTCAGTCCTGCAGCGCAGAATCATAGGAGCTGGAAATCACTTTGGCCAACATCCCTGCTAAAGCAGGTTCCCAGGAGTAGATTACACAGGAAGGAGTCCAGGCAGGTTTTGAATATCTCCAAAAAAGGAGAGTCCACAGCCTTTCTGGGGAACTTGTTCCAGTGATTTGTCACCCTCAAAATAAGTTTTTTTCTCTTGTTCATATAGAACTTACTGTATGGATTTATCTCACCTAGGCTGGCCAAAGAGGACACAATTCTGATGTAAATCCATGACTGGCTGGCATGCAATAAACTGAAGTGCAGCTTCAGATCAAAGACAAATAGCCATCACTTTAGATCTTTTGGCAGAGGATTCACAAAAAGTAATTCTCTCTGTGTTAAACTCATGATTTGACTTGATTAGCTGCTGGATTCATTTCATGGTTTCAGAATCCGATTAAGACATCACCATTAATCCATTCGATTTATTGATCACAAGTCTTTGTCACTTTTGGCTATAGTTATATATGAATTAGTTTAGAGAAGTTAAACTAGCTTAGATGTAATGTATATTGGTTTGCTCTTAGTAATTCCTTTCTGATTTTTAGAAATAATGTCTATGAAGAGTGCGTAGATCTTTGCTTTGTATATTCTTGTTTCTTTCAAATCCGGAAACCCCGAGTAAGAAATGTAATTTAGCTTTTGTATTTGAAAGATATTTCACTCTCTTTTAATTAAAATATTTGTTATCACATATTGCACAATACTTCAAGCAGAAGTGAAATATCACCCTGTAAATCACAGTTTGCTCATTATGGGATCCGAAGTGAACTAATAACAGGTAATAATCCACAAACTACTACTGGCTTATTTTAGCAAGTCTCTTTGATATATCAGCTTATGCCCATAAAACCAGATCCTTACTATACTATGAGCTGAGTTAGCAGAAATATCCATAGAGATACGAAAAGCAGAAACATGTGAAGAACCAGCACCTAGCTCCACTGAAACATGACGAGAGAGTTCAAAATGATGCATCAAATTCAAGTATCCAGAGACCTGCCTGAAGCTCAAATGCTTTTATATTTAACAGGCTTCTTCAGTGAAAGTTGGTTACTCCTAAAATGGTTGTGAGTGAGTAGAGAATACGTTGGAGCTAGAACAGAGAGGAGGTTGCAGTAGTCTCACACTGCAGATGGGAAACAACACTTCAGTGGAGGGTTGGAAGGCTTATACACACGAAAATTCTTCAGAAAGGATATGAAGTATCTAAACACAACCTGGGGGGGTGGGGGGAGAGGAAAAGGGCGGGGATATGTTGACATTTGTGTCTCAATGTATCTTAATATTTGACTCACGATGTATCACTCATTGACACTCAGTATATTTCAATGTTTGAGAATATCCAGAATGCTGTTGAAAAATGTTGCTGTGTCACTGATGGTGAAGTGTCCTTGCAGCCCCATTCCTTTAGGTTTTTCAGATGATTTGGTGTTCATACAAGGCTACTTGAACTTGAATAATGATGCTGTAGCCTGCTAAGGCCTGGAGTAATCTAATGTATGACTTACAGATGATAGCATATTCACTTGAGCATCTCAGAATGCTGCAAGAAATAGGGCTATAGGACCAATTGGATCCCTTGTGTTATTGAGTACAGCCTGACAGTCCCAGGCATTTCTGTCATGAACATTCCAATGGGAAGTCACCACAGAACATTCACCCTGTGCTACCAGTGCTGGAAAGGTAAAAAATGCAAGAGCTGAATGTGACAAGAAACTCTCAAATCTGTGGCAATGAGAACTATCTTATGGATTTTTGTGATCAAGATCAAATGTAAGAGCAAAGGATTATTTGGCCTCTTTTCCATGTGCCAGTTACATCATTCTGCCTATAAAGCTGGTTTATCATTGAATGATGGTTTGATTTGAGCTGTATCATGAATACTGCTGCAGTATTGCATGAGCATCAAACCAAAATGGATTACTTAACACATGCTCAAATACTTGAAGGAGCAGCAAAATGTAACAACCTTTGTTCTTTTCACTAGCTTGATCTTTTTAAATCCCTGAAATCATTTCTGAATGGCTGAAATAACAGTATCTTCCATGCTAAGATTTTCTCTCTTTAGTGGACTATGTTGAAAAGAAATCACTTAGTTTGATTTTGAAAATGCTGTTTATAAATTTTCCAAGCAAACTGTCCAGGTTTCAATCTTACTGGTGAGGAAGTGAAGTCAAAGTAGCATGTAGTTCAAGTATTAAACTGACTTCTAAACAAAGAGGTGGGTTAGATTCTAACTCTAATAAATGATATTTTCCATAGATGTTTCATCTAGTAGCGTAACAGTAAAAAGATGAGATTTATGTGTTAGATGTGCTTTGTTTTATGTATGTATGTATGTATGTATGTATTTATTTATTATAGTGTTTGCTGATTTCCTTATGGTAAGCTGTAAGTTCAATTGGACATTCCATTATCTGCTTTTTTCTTCCTCAGACTCAAGTAACTGTACCACTGGGAATGTCAGAAGAGGTATGGGCAGAATACAGTCTGCTCAGTCTCAGCTTTTGTGTTGAACTGCAAAAACCAACAGGGCAGCTCATTGTTATTGTCAGTGAATTCTTACTGATTCTTACAGGTTCTGACTTTCCATGTTTTGTGTCAAGGCAAGGGCGCCCTGTGTTTCTAGTCTGTCTAATGTTCCCACGTAATTCATACATGAAATAGATGTGCAGAAAGTGCTCCATCATAAGCTGCAGGACATTTTTATGGTCATCATGTTGCCTTTGCTGACTCACAAGGACAGGGCTTGCCAGCTAGGTGGGAGAGGATATCTTTTTGAGAAGATACAGGATATGGAGTTGAGTCTGTTCCTTTCTTTTGCTACCTTTTCCTGTCCTCTGGACAAATAGTTAACTGCTACCTTTCCCCTGTCTTTTGGGAAAAGCAAACAACTAATTAAGAAGTAAACCTTATAAGGTTTTGCCAGCTTGATCGAAGGTTTTCTTAGCCTAATGCATAAAGCAATGGCTTTTCATGTGCAAGTGTTGGGAAAGGTAACTAAAGTTGTTGTTTGGTGCATATAAGGATTGCAGAGTCACTTTAAAAACATGCAGAAGAAAAGAAAAAGAGAAGAGCAGTCAGTCAGAAGTATTATGCCTTTAGGGAATGTGATCAGAACAAGGGCTGTCTTTATTGGGAGGAGCAGATATCTTTTCGGCCTGTAGACATGTGATGGATATTAGCAGCACAAATTACAGGCAGTGTCCCAAAGAAAGAACCAACTCATCTATTGTAGACTGTGGTAAAATGTATATCCTTTCTTTTAAAAAAATAACAGCATTTTTCAAGTCAAGTAGCTTTAGTGTCTTATCTATCTATGGCCAAAATCAAACTTTCACAACCAGATATAAAATTGAAAGACACTCTCATATGATCTAGAAAGGATGTATCTTGTGTATTTGCTCTTGTTTTGTACTCTTCGGGGAGCATTTTTAGTACACTGTGTTCAGTGAATTGGGAATATCTTTAGTCATGACTTCGCAAAAAAAAAAAAAAGAAAGGTTATTTATACCTAGAATAGTGGTCCTAGGTATATTTATTTCACACGCAGATGCGTTTTCTACAAGATTCCTGTTAAGAGTATATCATTTTCTCAGCACTAGAGTAACATATCCCAGGCTAGAGTGTATCTGCCATAGGGAGAAAATATTATTTTATATAAGGAAGTGTTATAATCTCTGTACCTTTGGGAAAAGCAGATAAATTTTTGGGGGTGGAAAAGAGCAAGAAGTAAGGAGGATATGCAGTAGAAAAGCTGTTTACAATTTCTATAACATAGTTTTGCAATATAAAATCTTACCTCATGTGTGGGGACAGAAACTTTCTAGATTTCAGTCACTGATTACATTTCATACTTATATATGTTCTTCTTCTACCTTTGCTTATTTTCTTCAGAGAAATAAGCTTTTTCTCTTGTACACTCAAAGACCTGCCTGTTGTGTTCTCTGCTTGAATTTCATAGAAGATGTTTGACACGACTTGAAGAAACCACAGCCTCATATAGCTTTAAAAGAGGTGGCCAGCAGCCAACTTTCAAATAAACACTCTCCTCTCTTTCATTAAAAGAAAACATTATCATAATATTAAATTACAACTCAAATGGGGAAGGCATCTTTCCTTTTGTACCAGATATTGTCCTTTGAAATCATAAAACCCAGATTGATTTTCACATGAGGGTGACTGAGGAGGAGAAAGGGAAAAAATAAATAAAACAGAAACATTGGTTGTTTTTCACATTCCTCTCCTGGTTATGGAAACAAACGTTTGGATAACAAGTTTCTCCTTAGCCACTTCTTTCCCTGAGCTTTAATGCTCTCAGGATATTCTATCTTTCCCAACTGTCTCTCCATATTGGCAAAAAGGGCTAACATTGCTGCTGTACCTTTGGGAAACTTTTTTATGTCAGGTGTTGTACTCAAGTTCCTGTAGGTGCTGTTATGAGAAAGAGCAGGAAGCTTGCCAGTGAATCTAGCTGAGATGAAGGAGAAAATTTCATGAAAGAGCTGAAAAAAGGCCAAAGTTTGTCCCAGTCCTAGATAGCAAGCCTCTGAGATGAAAGAGACTAACAACTAGTCCTACTGATTCATGTTTTTATTTCTTTCTTTTTAAAACTATGCAAATATGTTATCACTCAGACTACCTCAGTCACTTTTGTAGAATGCAGAATAGGGTCATCAGGATAGGACATGAGGAAAGGGACCTGACAAAGCAGCATGCGGCAGTCTGCCTCAGTCAAAGTTTGTGCCAACAACTATCTGCACATTTTGTGTTCACACAGTTCCTTGTTCCTAACCCCTTCCAGCTCAGCTGGGGGCTTTATCCCCTGCTGACAGGGATTTTCTTTGGCAGTTGCTGACTGGCTGTCTCAATCACCACATATCACAGTGTATTTTGCATTCTAGATGCTACATTGAAAACAAAAATCTGCTTGCTTCTTGATCTTACTTGGGATTTTTTGGCTCTGTACTTTCTTTTAAGGGACTCCAGACACCTGCTTTTCATGTGAATTGTGCAGCTGCTACCTGCTAAAGGTTGCTACTGACCATCACCATGAATTTTGGATGTTCACTTCTGCCAGCTGAGTAATTCGTTGACATTCTTGGTGAAGTTTTGCTGTTGTGGTTTCCCAGTGCGTTAATGTTTTAACTCCTCCCCAGTTCATTTGTCCTTAGGTATAAGCATAGGCAGTAATGATTGTATTCTTCTCTGTTAGCCTGAACTGGTAAGTGGCGAATGGTACATTGCAATAACTGTCATGTCAAATTACTTGCAATTTTTCCAAATGTACTTGCTAAGCACAGTATATTTGAAATTATCTTTTGGATATCTTTGGATAGTGGTAGTGAGAGGTATAGCCATAAATGTAGTTTACAATGTTTTGCTATGTTATAGCACTGAAACTCAAGAAGAAACTTTAATAGTAGTAGCTAATAACAGGTACTGTTTTGAATGAATCTATACCAGCATCAGAACAAGAACAATCAGGAGCACCATGGTTCTAGTGAGTAACTGACACTCTACAAACTGAGCCTTGTTACCTACTCTTTCTCTGGATGCTTTTTCCTATTGCGAAAGTGTTTGTATTGCATTAAAGAAAGAGATTTGGGCCACATTCTTACACTTCCATACTCAGATCAGTACTTTAAATCACACCTGGCACTTCTGATTCCAGCTTATTTCAACATTAGTACTGTATTATTGCAACATTCAACAGGAGTACAATGGCTGTAAACTTTTCATGCTGCAAGAATTTTTGCCTTCTTGACAGAGACTTCTCATGTAACATCCCAATATTATAAATAACTAATTAGCTCTGTATGTCCTTACACAAGTAACAATGTAACAGCATTTTCCACAAACTCTCCTAGGAAAAAATAAAGTATCTGGTACCTCTCCATCTTCCCTATCCTCCTCTGCTGAAGTTGTAGGTGGTTTTGTTCATTTGTTTGTTCTGCTGTTATTGTTTTTAAAAGTTATTTTTGGAGTGGGGGTGGTTTCTTGTGAACTTTTTTTCTTTAAATGATAAATTAGTGACACCTATGAATTCTTTTTTTGATGGATTTCTCTTACATTTCTAAAGGGATGGTGTAACTCTTCTTCCCTCATTGTTTTACATTAAAAGGAAATTGAGTGCAGAGCCTGATTTAAAGAGGATAGGTGAAGGCAAGGACAACCCAATCCTCTTAATAAAGCAGTCATTTGTTAGTGAGGTTGTTGGAAAAAATAAGAGTAAAAGAAAATTCACAGTGTTACTTACTATTAATTTCACAGCAAGGATTTTGTGATTTAGAAAAAATACAGCATGTTCAGTAGCAGGAAATCATAAACTTTTTAAACATTGGCTTGATCAAATGAAATTGGGCATTTACTCTTTACAGATGACATAATATGCATTAGACTGTCCATTTTATATTTGGTTTAACACTTTTTTTCAGCCTGAAATGTGTTTTCTCAAAGTTCCATTTTTTCTTTTGTGTTACTGACACATCTTAGAAACAATTGTATGTATTGAGCTGGTTGTTTTGTATGTTCTGTCCTGTATTTAATGTGATATCTGAGCATTTTCTCAGTATCAGATGTGGAAAATACATACATTTATTTGATGTCTGGGCAGACTGTTGTGCAAATGATTTTGTTTGCTTGAGGACACAGTGCACAACTCTCTTCAGGGCAAAACTGTGTAGAGAAGCACTTTGCATGCAGTTTGCACGTTGAGTTTTGTTCTTTGGGATGGCAACAGTATGAGAGCATATGAGATTTTAGGAATTTTGCTTTTGTTCTAAGTATCCTCTCAGTGTTGCAGAATCCATGGTAGTTGAGCTCTTCAGCAAAGTGGCTTTGGGTAGCTTGTAATGAATGTAGGAAGTGACATTGTTTATGACATGAAACTACGAAAGCGTGGAATTATCTGCCACACATGGATTAGTTTTTAATCCCTCAATAAATCTCTCAGGAGATTCATTCAGAAACTGAATATTGGAGAAAAGCCTGTAGGATTCTATAGCCAAGAGTCCTGGAGAAGGAAGTCAGTGTTGGCTCTGATAGCTCCTGCTGCTCCTGCATGTGAGCCAGGAGGGGCAAGAACAACTATAACCAGAATTGCCTTCACATCACACTTTCCCTTCATTTTGCTTAAAGCACTTTCCACAGGAAGTTGGTCCCATCATGTGTGTTTTTATACATGTGACTCAGCTGGCTAATGGCAGAGTGGGCATGAGAGCCCAGCTCCTGATAGCATCTCTGCTGGGCACACAACTGAAGCACTACTCCTGTGTTCTGATGCCTCTTGCATGGCTCACTCTGGGAAAAGTTAACAGGGGAAGGAGTCACAAAACTGCTTCAAATGCTGTATGGGGTATATTTAGAGCTGGCTGATTTACACTGTTCACCACTGTTAACCACTGTAAGGGTTAAGTTCTCAAAGGGGAATCCTTGGATAATAAAGAGCTGTTGGCAGTCATCCTTGTGTCAAAAGTAGATCAAAGAAAAAGAGGTGCAGGAAATGTGTCTTTGTGCTTGGAAAGCCTCCTTGAGCAGAGCAACCCCTGAGGGATTTTTGGAGCAGTGCATACATTTAGAGCATTCCTAAGGCTTTTCATAGTAAACGAGGAAGGAGAGGGAACGTTAAGTAGCCTCAAAGATCAAGGGAGCTCAGGGGCAGCTCAGAGTAATTTTTGTTTGCGTTATTTATGTTGTGTAAAATTAAGCAATTGAAAATAATTTTATGAAATTGAATTCAGTGGGGTCAATTCCACGTTCATTGTAATAATTCAATCAAAATCTGGATCTGAAAATTATATTTCCATTACTTTCTTGCTTGCATGCAGTTTCTCTTTTCCTGTCAATTGCTGCAGTGCCATGCCATGCCATGCCATGGTAGCTGAAGGGTAGAGCCACAGATCTCCTGCCAGAGCCAGCAAAACGCAGAGGCGTGCTGAAGCTGATAGCTGAGCATCTGCTAGAGGGCAGCTCTATCAATTATGTCTCCCATTTCTCTTTTGCATAGTTTTATTGATACCTCTGGGTAGTTCACAGAGGGATTTTTTTTTTTTTTTTTTTGTCTTTTAGCATATGAGTACATTAAAAACTAAGTACTATGTCTCATAGGAAATAGTGATTTTAGAAATTTTGTTTTGCTTATAATCATCTTGAAGATTCAAAACCTTAACATTTTTCACAAACTGAATTCCTCCCAGTTCATGCTTTGATTTAATCCAAATGAGTCATTTGGAATAGCAGATCTGTTTTGATAGCACTGAAATACTTTCCTTCAGCTAAGTATTAAACCATTTTACTGTTAACGTTAAAAACTTTGAACTCTGGGCAGATTATTGAGTAAATATGACACATTCTAACCTCAACAAAGTATTCGAACAGTTTCCATGTAAGTACCTGGAATATATTAGTATTTTCTCTTAATGAATGGAACTGGCATTCTCACATGAAATTGTAGCATAAGAAATAGTTACTGCCTAGGATTTTATGGTCATCATGAGAGAGTGAGGCTACTGTTAGTCTTTTGAGGTATTGCTTGCTGCTTCTTTCTAACTCACTCTGTGTCCATAGACTTTACATCTTCCTTCACCTTCGCTTGTGACTAATTACGCCTGTCACATCTGTACATGTGGATTCATGCATATATCTCCTCTTAAGCTGCAACTGAATATCTCTGCAAGTGTTGTTCTGAAGGAATACAACAATAATATTTCTTCATCTTAATTTATGCCCAAGAGCACAACGCTTTTAAAGTGCTGTTCCCTTGGAAAGCAAAACTGTTGGGTATTCCTTCCAGGTTACTTTCTGGACAGCATAAAAACACTTAGGATGTGGTGGATGCCCCATCCCTGGAAACTTTAAGGCAAGGCTGGATCAGGCCCTGATCAACCTGATCTAGCTGTAGATGTTCCTGTTCATTTCAAGGGAGATGGACTAGATCCTTCCAACTCAAAGGATTCTATGATTTTTTTTCCTTACTGTTTTGGACAGTTTTTCTAAACCTAAGAAGCTCTCTATTCCCTGTGAGAAAAACACATGCCTCTCTCAATTTGTTTTAAATGTCTTTTTTTCCCACTAATGTGTATGGAGAAGCAATGGGACAAAATGAGCCATCGCCCCAGGAATGGTCAATTTTCAAATGTAAGGCTATAGCTTAGACCAATTGAATTCTACCAGGAACATCAGAAGCTTAAGGTCATACAGACATCTCTTATTCACAGCTGTTGGTACAATCTGTTAACCCTCAGTATCATATCTGTTCACAAGCAGAAATGGAATAGATGCCTTTTCTGCTAGCAATCATCCCACTCTGAAGAGAGAAGAGAAAATAAGTAATAGAAATGGTAAAGCTAAATGGAGCTGCTGTAAACAGTTATCACGAAGGTCCTTGAAAAACTTTTGGATGCTTTAGGTAGTGTATATATATCCTTCCTGGAAGCTTTAATAGAGGTGAAACTCAGTGCAAAACCTTACCCTTATTATCTGTGAGTAATAAGGAGCTACCATTATAAAAATAGACATATGCGTAATGAGCAGCTGTGCTATAAAAAGAGAAATCTTTCTAAGTTAATGTGACAATATATGCAGGCATGAGTATGCACATATATACACTACACAATTAGTAGATTAGAAGGACTCAGTAGATGGCATATTTTTGGATTTCAGGAAACATTTTTGGCATGCTATTTCTCAACTGTAATTAAAATAGTCATTCAGATCTATTTCAGTAGATGTACATGTACACTGAAAATGGCATAATAAATCTCAACTAGCAAGTCCCTATTCAAGGGCAACATGCCAAATAAGGGCAGTAGTATCAAGAGGAGGACCCAAGACATCTACCTTGAGTGCATCTAACCAGGTAGATCTTACAAGAAAAATATAGGTGATGCGGGCAAAGCTTTTTCTGCATAAGTTCTGTCTGGTAGCCTTTGTGCAATGGTGGCAACCTGTAGTATACTACTATGTGCTTGAGATTAAATGATTCTTTTTTAATTATCGTAATATTTATTTATTTTTAAGTGCAGCTTATAGGTTTTATTAGAAACAAAATTCTGGGGTTTGAAAGGATGAGTGCATGCTCTGCAGAGCACTGGAGATGATTCAGAATACATCACCATTCAGGAAAGGAACTGGCCACTGAGTGACTGAACAGAGAAAGTGAGGAAATGAGAGACAAAGCAACATTTTGTGTGACGAGGGGAGGCAGGAAGCAGGCATACTGTGAACAGCAGGAAGGAGCACTGCGGGAATTTTGTACTTTGTAAATGCCTAATCGTTCTGTATGTCGTGGAAACTGAAGATGATCTTTGAGATTCCAAGCGAGCATTATAGCAGGGAGTTTCTCAGTTCCCAGTTATAAAAAGCTCTTCAGATTGATCCACCTCCCTCCGTTCAGGAAAGATTCTTGTCAGCGTTGTGCAGGAGAGCAAGGAGGTGGTGTTCTGTCTTCTGAGGATAGGATACTGGATAGGATTGCAATAGCTGAACAGGTTTTCTGAAGTAAATAAGCAAAGAGGTACCAGGGATAGTCCATGCCAACATAAATAGCTCATTTTAGTTCCACTGGACATAAATAATTTTAGAAATCTTCTAATGGTTCCAAAGAAGAAGGGTGTTCAAGATACATTCTTATATGCCATTCATGTTCTGTATGTGAAACGATACAGAGAGTAAAATAAAACTAAATAAATACTGTGAGTATTCTGCTAGTCAGATATGTTGTATAAGACTTACAGACATAGGTTTCACAAATCCATGTTCTTTGAGGAAAAGAGGCTGTATGGTTTGACTGGCCTCTAGCTTTTCAAAGGGGAAGCAGTGTTTTAGATCTGATGTGCCAGACTAGTGTGGTTGATATTAAATTAGCAATCAATGTGTAGATACTGATGAAAAGTGAAGAATAAAAAGAATTTGTTTAGATGAGAGTCAAGATGTGGAGAACAAAATTAATCAAGGCTCAAAGAACTGAAAGAGTTCTTTAATTGCCCACTTGCCATTGTGATAAGGCTGGCTAATAAACAAGTGGAGCTGAAGCGAAATTATTCATTTCTAAACCAAAGTGCTGATAAGATGAAATTCCTCTGACTTGGAGGGAGAATTCCTTTGGCTGAAATTGAAAGACAGAAATAGGTTGGAAACAACAGTACATCGCAAAAACGACATTTCTTCTTTTCACAGCTGTTGTACCAGATGATTTTGAAGTCCAAAAGATAAATTAATACTTCAAATAAATGTTTATGCTTGCTGAGACTGCTGTAGACTTCCAAATCCAATTTGAGACTTGGATAAAATGTGAACTAGCCTGTTGTATGTAAAAAGAGAAACAAGTTCTTAATATGTAGGCGTGAAGTCTTCAAATTGGAGATCTTCATTCTGCTAATGTGAAATTTCTTGGTGGCTATTGAGTAGATTGCTTTATCTGTATGGGAAACATTGTATTGCATATTAGGATATTGTGTTAAACCTACTGTATGTAAACAAAGGGCTGAGCTAAGAACTCAGCTCAGAAATAAAGCCAGGTGTTACCCCAGTGGAAGTGATTGAAGCTTGAAACTTTTTTTTGCAAACAGAATAAAATCTAGAGCAGTCTGATATGTACCTAGACACAGATATTCAAATAAATGAACTTTACTGCCTAAATAACTTCTGAGTTGCTGTATCTGGATACTTCCAGAAGATGCAAATCTTCTGAAGTTTAAAACAAAGTCACAGTAACTCAATTGAATGAAAGGTTGGGGAGAGAAAAATATGGATAGTAATTGAGTTGTATGTGTAAATGGCTAGAAAGCTGCAAACCCGTAGTTGAAAGGGGAGGATCTTCTGATATATAAATAATAATAAAGAAAAAAAATGGTTTTGCTTGTATTAAAAAGAAGTTGGGAAGAAGAAGGCTTAATGATGGAACTAGCAATAGAGTTAGGAAGTTTAAAAAGGTTTTCAAGTGCATTAGTAGCAAAAACACCTTAGCAATGGTATTAATTAGTCATAGACATGTGGTGTAGGGTTATCAACAACAGAGGCAAAAAGGGTTCAATAAGCTTGTCTTCTCTAGGAAAGAAAAAAACAAAAAATTGATGCTTAATCATCACATACTAGTGATGAAAGAGGTTCCGTAACAACATACAGATTTGTGGAAAAGCAGTTGTTAAAGCGCTCACTTTGTAAAACAACTGGTCAAGACAGCTTGTGTTCAAGAATTCTGAGAAAATTGACTAGAGATCTTTAAAAGACAGAAGTGTTGAGATGCTGAAGAAATTCCAGAGAACTGGAGGAGAGTTTATGTTGCATTCGTATTTAAAAAAAGGTAAGTGGAATGTGCTGGGTTTAGTTGTATACACTGATAAACTCTCTACTCTTGTGAAGTATGTGACTACATAGTATGAAGACTGCTGCCTTGGCATCAGTCTGAATAAAAATATCAAGACACTTGATATGAGACAACTAGAAAAAAGTTTATAATTGCTTGTCTATCAAAACATCTTATTTAAAAAGGCGTTTTGTTGTAACATCCTTTTAAAATGAGTTTCCAAGTTTAGAGAAGTCATGGTGTGAATGTAGGACATTCTCTTTTCAGTCACATACTTACACTGATAGCACTTGATGTTGAAAACTGTATTGATAATCTGCTGATAACACAAAGACTAAGATATGAAGCAATAAGTCAGAATGCAACTTGCCAACACAGTAAAACTGTGTTTCTGAAAGCAAGGGATGAAGATAGAAAGGGCAAATGCCTATTCTGAAATGAAATATGCCAGGGAGAGATTTGATGTCACAATGGATAATCAGCTAAGAATTTTTTTGGACAAAATGACTGATGAGATTGTATCACAGATAAACAAGGAGATCTCGGGAGAGAGCTGAATGGCCATTCTGTATCACATGAGATTAGTGTGCGCTGATGTTTGCCTTTGAGCAAGAATCTTGAAAAACTGAGAGGGTTGTAAGAAGATCCCAAGATATTGCTTCTTATAATCAGCTTTTTGTCGTATTGCTCCTCTTTTTGATCACTACCGCAATACATCTGAGCAGAATACAGAGAGTGATGAGGTAAGCAAGGCACACGGACCAACTGATGAGCAAAGAATAGAGAGTTCTGTTAAACAGCAGGCAGCAGGAGATCACAGTGACGTTTTCAAGGTGAAAGGTTAACAGCTTAAAGTTGTAAATACTCATGAAGGAGGGAGAATATTTATTGAACGGAAAATGGAAGGTTTAGGAGTAATTGAAAAATACAAGGATAGGTAGTAGACACAGAGTCTTTTCATTTTCTATTCTGACTTCCCTGACAGTCAGATCTATTAGTCTGTACGTTAACTCGTTTCCAAAGAGAAGTAGTGAGAAATATTGAGTTGATATTTTGACATTGCAGGAAGAAAACGCTACAAAATGCTCTAAATGAAGTTCCTATTTTTGCAGGAAGATGGCTTGACTGAACTGGAGTTGACTTCCCATCGTGAATTCCAGAAGAATTTTCTGTAGTTTCCTTTTCTTCTGCAAAGTAGCATCAGGATTCAGGAAAAATTTCAGCCCTGCAGGTGTCTGAATGCATTTTCTGTAAGATACTGAAAGAAATGGAATTACTTTCTGAGTGCTGGAGGCTTCTGGTTTTCTGGTGTTCTATTACAGAAAAAGCGATGGATTTGTGCTGCGCTGTTAAGAGATCCCGTATTTTTGCAGTGACAATTGAGTATTGTTACGTTTACTGTTTCTTCCTGATCATTTTATGCTCCTTAATGGCAGGCCTAACCTATAATCACAGATTTCCTCTCCATCTTTTATTTCCTATCATTTGAATCATTGCCTTATGCTGATGAAGACAGAGAAATCAGCTCATTATACAAAATGGTCCTTATTATTTGATTAATGTTGACATTCATGTCATATAAGATTGCAGACAAGCATGGATGGGAGGATATGCTTGGAAGCACATCTGGAACTCTTAGTTTCACAGAAAAGTGAAGTAAAGTTTCTGTTAGTGACTGTATCTGATAGATCTTCAGTACAGAGAGGCAGAATGAGCATGAAAGTAATTGAAATGTAAATAGACTGGAATATTACAAAACTGCTTTCCAGATCTCATGCATGTGTTCATCACTAAGCTCTCTTCTGCTTCTTAGAAGCCAGAAATCTTTAGCTATGAGAAAATCAATGGATGAATGGATTTCTGTGAGCAGCTTCCTCGTGAAAGGAGTGGAGGGACAGGCACTGATTCCTGCTTTCTGGTAATAGCAATAGGACCTGGGAGAACAGCATAGAGCTGCATCAGGGAGAGTTGGGTTGGGGGATTGGAAAAGATTTTTCCCTAGAGGATGGTGAGGTGCTGTCGTAGGCTCCCTAGGGCAATGATCCTGACACCAAGCTGCTGGAGTTCAAGGAGTGTTTGGACAACACTCTTGGACATAAAGTTTGAATTTGGTTGATCTGTGTGGAGTCAGAAGTCAGACTATAGATGGTCTTTGTGGGTCCCTTCCAACTTAGGATATTCTGTCGTTCTATTGATTTGCTGCAGCTTGATAGCTGCTCTTATTGTCCTTTCCTCAGCAGCACGTGAAGACTGACAAGCTGCTGTTTTTATGCTATAATAAAAGATGTAATTCTTATAATATGAAACATTTTGTAGCATTTTACTCACTGGGGGATGCATGTTCATGCCTTTCGTACTTTCTGAGATTTTGATCTTTTTTTTCCAACTCAACCAAACTTTAAAACAGAACTCTAAGATTTGATATGAATAAAAATGCACAAATGCATATGTGTTGATGTCATAATATGATCAAATGTCACAATTATCAAGGAAGGGTTTTTTTAGTTATATGACAAAAGGATTTGTGAGATAAAGCAATGGAAGTAGATTAATAAGGACTGTATTGATGAAGCTACATATTACTAGATATTATCTACAAGAAAATTACCTGATTCCTTTGCAAGTCCCAGCCTTTATACATGGCAGTAGGAAGAGATGTTTTCTGGATGTGCAACTAATGCAAAGGTTTTATTGTGTTAACGTGTTTGCAGAATAAAATATATAATTGCTGGCAGGCAGCAATGGGCCTGCTATTCAGCTGTACAGTTGCTACAACACAGGCACTACTGGAACATAGTGTCTATTTAGGAGTTTTATACTGATAAAAAGAAGGATAGATAAAGAATACCAAAGAAAGTATTACCTCTGTACACTGTAATGAGGGTGGATTGATACAACGAAGCTTTGTTAAATCTGTGTTCATGTTTAACAATATGGGAGTATAGTTTTGTGTAGAAACATTAAATTCTTCTCCTGTTGTTTTTGTTTTGTTATAGTTGTTGTCTTCTCTTCTGGGTCACATGAAGTAAACCCTCCTATGCCAATTCCACCTGAGAAGTTCTCCCTGATAAGAAATAGGATGGTGTCGTTTCTTCAGCCTTCTGAACCAGGTACCTCAAGTCCTCTTCTTTACATTCGCCTTATTTCCATTCAAAATCTAGGTGCGAGTGAGATGCTGGCAGTCACAAGGATCCTTCAGAAAGCTGTGCCACTGAGTTCCTGGCTGAAAATAGCACAATGATGCAGGAAAACCAGTGCAACTTTAGGGGAATTCTTCACTTCATTATTAAAATAAAGTAAAATAAAAATCTTCTATATCATCACAGTGTAATACACCAGATTTGGATAAGGGAGTTCTTTAAACAAAAGCTATTTAGTAGAGCTATAGCAACCATAGAATAAAGTAGCTTTCTTGACATCAAATGAAGGTTTTTTCCAATTGGAGTTTTCAATTTTCTAAGAATTTTTAAAGAACAGTAAGCTGAACGAAAATGCTTGTGAGATAGGTAGGATGTATTTGGTCTTACTGCATTGCCAGGATAAATGCCACATTTTATAAGCACTCAAGAGAAAGGAGCCAGTTGTCATCAGCGGTGTGGAAATTGAAGGGATGACTTTCCCTTTAGTGAAATAATCACTTAGGTTGGGAGAGACCTCTTCAGATCACCTTGTCCAATCCACTTGCTCAGGGAGGATCACTGAAAGCAAGTTGCCTATGACCCCATTGGGCTTTCGATACGTATGAGATGGCAAATGTACAACTTAAATGTGCAGCACGTTTCTAATGCTTTACCACTCTCAAGTGTTTTCTTACGTTCATCGAATTTCCTGTTTTTTTACTTTGTGCCAATTATCTTTTTTTTCCTGCAGTGGGCAATAGTGAGAATTGTCTGGCTTTCTCTTCGTTCATTCCCATTAGGTGTTTATATATATTGACAAAAAGCTCCCATGAGCCTTCTCCGTGCTGAACAGTTCCACTCAGTCAGCCTCTCTTCACATATGGTCCAGTCCCTCAACAATATTTGTGGGCCTGTGTTGGTCTCATTACAGTAAGTCTGTATCTTTCTTGATACAGAGGAGGTGGGAGATCACAGCCTGTTCCAAGCCACAGTGATATGTAACTCCGTAACTTTCATATTTCTCTAAATTCTGCATGCTCGATGGTGTGTGTAAACATGGTTACAGTTAAATTTAAAAATTAGGCAAACTTGTCTTGTCTACTTTATCTTTTGTACTCAAGAAGATGCTTTTTTTCCGTGGCAGCTTTCATTATGTTTTTTTTCCTGAAAGTTAAAGTGTCACAAATTCTCTGGAGGCTCTTTTTATTTTCTTCTGTCCCATTTGTGTTGCCTGTGCAATAGCCTATCATTGTTATATTCCTGACCTTAATTCTATTCTTAATTCCTACCTTTTTTTCCAAGCAATAGAGCTACCAAAGAGATAAAATTGTGTCGTTTATGAGTACAAAGTCTGAATACCCTCTGAATGATAGGATCCCAAATATGAATGTTCACTCTTACAGTTTCTCATATGGCCTGTGGGTCCTCAAGTTATTACTGTAATATTATTATTACTACTGAAAATAAATATTGTGCAAGTTAATATCAGCTTACTGTATCTATTCAGCTCCATTCTGTGTGGGAAAGCTGTGTACAGCTAAGGTCTCTTCAGGGAGAGATTGTTAGATTGATGAGAGAACAGTGAATTACTTGTCTGGTTTATAATATGCTGATTATGAAAAATTCTGGCCAGGATGATCTAGTGTTCTCAGTGCTGTGAATGGACTCTGGAGTTCTTAGGAGGGCATTCTTGTCTATCTTGCTGGAGAAAAGTAGAATGCTGGGGGAAAATAAAGAAAAGAAAAAAATATATATAAAGCTTGCTTTGCTCAGCTATTCTGCTTAAGATCTTAGGGCTTCCTTTGTTCCTCTCTGTTAAAATGTTAAATCCTTACAGTTTCAATATCTCTGCTGCAGTAAGTATTATTCTTATTCAGAATGTTATGTACTTAGGTTGCTCCAAAATAATGCCTTCAATTTATTTCCATGGAAACTTACAATAGATACAAAGAGCACAGTAACACTATTTGATTGAGCAAATTGTCAGGTACAAAATGCTATTTTTCAACATATTCAACACCATTAACTATGCACTGTTGCCAAAGCTGGCACGCTGCACTTGTAACTATCTGCACCAATGGAGCTGATATACAGTTAGTGTTGCCGCTACTGAAGCATATTACCCACTGCCTCACTGTGCTCATATTCACTGTTTGGCCTCCATAACTTCAGCAAGTATCAATGAATGTCAATGGGTGTGATTTTTTTCTCTGTGGAGGATTTCAATTACGTACTTTTGCTTCATACACATTTCTGTGTCAGACGCCATTTTGTCAGACTGCCCCTCTGGTGCCATCTATCATACAGCAATAAAATGCAACAGAATATTGGTAGGAAGGTTCAACCTCTACTGCCATACCACCAGCATCCCCATCTGACTTTGTGGGCCAAGATTATAAAATAGGAGGTGTTACCTTTGAAACAGCCCTTGTACCTGTGGGTTGACCATCCACTAATTCTCTGCTGATATTGGTGGGAAGATGCTGATTTACATCTGCCAAGAATTTGCAGAGTTGTTTTTCTCTCAGGTATGTTCCTTCACCTGCTCTGGAAGAGATTCTTTGTTGTTATTGCGTAAGACAGCTTTCTCTTCTCCCTTCTAGTCTTTCATTTATTGAGAGAGACTCCATACACCTTTTTTGCTTCTCGTGATAGAAATCTCTTGTATCATCGCCTCACGCTGCTCATGGATGACGTCTACAGATAATTTTGGAAGACCAGACTGGGTATTGTCTTCAGTCAGTGTCCTGGTGTCTCAGGAGAGGCAGCAGCTGCTTCTGGAAAACAGCTCCTCCCAAGGAGTTGTTGAAGGTAGGCAGTTACAGTTTCCCCCCGGTGAACACCTGCTTTCTCCCACTGCCGCTGATAGCTGTAGGCAGCAGCAATAGGAGTTGACAGTCTGAGACCTCAGTTACAAATCTTTAAAAATACTGCCATATGCTGGTTCTGGTGTGCAACTATTAGGTACATTGTCTGTGCCTAAGATAATCTGTCACTGAGAGCCTTATAATTTATATTATCCTTATATGTACTGCCTGCTTTGTGTATACATGTACCCTGTATCTAGCCAGCTCATTTATATACTCCTTTTGTTGCTCTGTGTTTTAGCATTAGCTGCTTCTGCTTACGCATGGATTTTTGTTACAAAACTCAATCCTTTACAAGCCAGGTCTGGCTCCTCATGTCTGCTGGCTGACTTGAGAAATCTTCAGCTTTTGTTTTGTGGGACATATTCACTCTGCTTTGTTTGGTTTCTTCTCATTCCTTCTATTGCTTCTTTATGTATTTCCCTCCTTTACTTTAGTCTCCTTTCTTTTCTGTCTGTTATTTATACTTACTTTGTGCATAGTCCTCTGCTTTCTTCTTGAGATCTTTCTTCAGAACCTTTATCTATTTTCGTATTATTATAGCTCTTCCAACCACAATGTGTCCTTTTTTTTTTTCTTCTTCTTTTTTTTTCTTCTCACAGGAGACATTTTCCTTCTGAACATGAGTAGGCTGCCAGATAGATGCAAGTTCAGCCTGCACAGTCCAATCCTGCCTGGGAGCGTGGACTCTTGTTTGCTGGAACTAGCCGTATATTCACAGGATGCTGTTCCTCTTCTCCAGAGATTCACAGTTGAAATCAGATATGTGGACACTAACAGAAATATAATAATTTCTCTGAAAGTTGGCCATGAAGAGGATGCTGGGTAAGATGATCAATTTGCAGCTCTTTAGACTTTAAATTGCAGAGTAGGGTGGAGTTTCTCTGGGCTTCAACATCTTCTCTCTCCTTGAGATTATTGCTTTTGTAGAGCAAAAAATGAAAGTAGAACTGTCAGGACTGAGTTGTGAAGCTTCCTGACAGGATGTCTGTAACAGACACCAGGTTTTGTTTGCCCCCTTTGCAAAGAACACATCCAATTAGCAGTCATTCCTTCTCCCTCATATTCAGGGGAGGTGAGAGTGGCTGACTCCCTCACTGATTCTAGGAGTATAGAATTTAAAATGCACTCAGTCCAAAGGCTGTGTTGGTGAAATGACTGATATCTCTAAGTATTCAAGGAGTACTGTTATAGTCAGATTTTGAGAAGGGCTAATCCTGCCTCTTTCGGAATTTCTTCCTTCTGTCTGCTAAGTTCGGGAGCATCCTCTTTTGTTTTATCTGTAGAGTTCAGAGAGTGGAAAAGCAAAGGCTAGAGGTAAGAAGAGATAAAGGGGAAAAAAAAAAAAAAAAGGAATTGCAGCAACCCTGGATCTTGTCCTGTATTTTCTACTCTTTGATCTTTCCCACATTTATTTTTTCATTCCTGCATGAAGCAGAATGCAGCGAGGAGAAGAAATGGGTAAAGGGAATGTATCACAACAGGAAAAGGAGAAAGGCCCACATGTCATTTGATTTTGCCATTTTCCATGTGCTTGCTTTTTCCTTTGCTGCAATATGTCTTGTAAGAACCTGAGTCAGGCACACAACAGAGCTTTTTATTTCCATCACCTGACTGACTCCCATGGAGAACTTAAGCAATAGATCCCAATGCTTGTTTTCTTTGAATTCTTTGGCACTTCTCAAGCTGCCATGGAGATCTTCAGCCAAGACTTCTGGTCAGCCAAAGACAGCAGTTTGACTAAGAAAACTTATTTTACTTCAAATCCAACTCTCACTCCTGCTTTTAGCTATTGCTCACTTCCTTCCTGGCTACTCCTTCCTTTCCTTTTTGCCAGTTTCACAAGGAATTTGTAACATTTTCTGGGATAAATTTCTAACCTCCTTTTTCACCTCCTTTAAGTACTTGACAAGCCTCTACTTGCCTAAACAACTGCAGCCACAGTTTCCCAGAATTAACTCATAAAATACCCTTTGTGATACCTACCTGCCCAGGACAGGCTTTGATCACAGACAGTGTAGCATTTCTGAAATGAACCATAGTCATTGTTTAAGAGCTTATTGGAGCACTACAAAAAAATTCTACATAAAATTATTGTCTAAACTATTGTCTGAAAGTGATGTTATTTACACACCTTGGAATGAAATTAGTGTCACTGGAAATTGGTATGAACATTGGTATTACTTAGTGAAATGAAGCACTGGTAAGAACTGAGGCTTTAGTTTTAAGAATATAAAGGTGGAAGGTGATTGACTCCTAAGTCAAAATAGAAAGGAGGGGAAGGAAGAAGCACAAAATAGTTAAGAACAATTTTAGGTCAAGTATCCTTACTTTACCCCATCTTTATGGTTCTCTGCACAGTTCCAGGAAAATTTGTATGTGCAGGCAGAACAAAATTTATTTCTACGTTGTTTGAGCTGTTTCTCATTAGGCAACTACTCTGAAATAAGCAGGTTTTCTGTGATTAAAATTTAAACAGTATTGGTTATTAAGAACAGAGACCATCTTGAAACATTCCCACTTTCCAGAGGGAATAGAAGTCATACACACTTTCATGTGTTATCCAATCACAGCTGCACAATTTGTAGAATAAAAGGAAGATAGAGAGAATAAAAGGAAAGCACCTAGAGATAGACGCCTATGTGTATTACATATTGTAATCTTCAGTTGCTACTGAGAGACTATCTTGAAGTCAGAGTGAAAAACAAGAAATAGAAAGAAGGCTAGATATCACTTTTTCAGATAATTAGTCCAGAAAATCCTGCTTCAGTCCTCTCTGTCATCTTTTAATTCCAAAATTAAGCTGTGCTTCATCATGAATTCCAGCAGTAGTAAATAACTTCAGTGAACTGCACTCTTTCTGGTCCTGGAAGTCTTCTGCTGTTTGTGTTTCCTCCTTCAAGGTCTATCAGCTACACAGTTCTCTAAAGCTTAGAGATATGTCACTCATAAGAAAAAGTCCCGACCACCTCACAGACTGGTAGGTTTTATCTGTAGTATTGAAACTGCCACCCATCTTTTGCAAATGCACTGTAGCAAAAGAGAAACAGACAGACCTTCAGGCACTAAGTTCCCAGATAAGTAGGGCAAGCTCATATTTTTTATTGTTATTTTATGCCACACCTATAACATATGAGTATTCTGAACTTCTCAGTTAGAGGGAGAGTTGCTGTGGGAGTGAGGTGTTTGAAATTCTACATATTTACAAAAAATATATAAAATTATGTTTGTTATTATCTCAGGAGAGATCAAACATCAAGAGCCCGCATTTTTGTTTGCAGGCCCAAGCTTTCTTCATCTGGTTCTTGGCTCAAAGCTGTCTTCACTTTCTCATGGTTACAGTCCTGGTGCTTGTTCAGATCACTGATAATGTCTTTATGACTACTTTGCTTACTCCACCTTTTTCCTCATTATCATACAGAGCAAGAAACTAGTCACACCTGAAAACTCTTGTGAAAAGTCTTATGTGGTTTTGTTTTGAATGATTTCACTTGCTTGTATTTGTTGTTGACCACAATTGTTTCAGTGTTGTCAGCCAAAACTAATTCAATAATGGAACTTGTTTCTTTTAGCTCAAACTTCAATGAGAATAGAAAAGCACTGCTTGGGGCAGTGATAATCTTTTCCCTTTCTGTGGTAGAATGTGATCAGTAAGCTGGGTGTATTGTTTTCTTTCTAAAACACAAAGTACTGGGCATGGTACTCTCAGTAGTCCAAGAAAGAGTGAGTTCAAGGCCACATACACAAATGGTCATCAGTTAGCCAACCTCACGAAGGGATTATTGCTTAGTTTTCCCTATCTTTACTGCTTTTTTCCTTTTTTTTTTTTTTTTTCCCTTTTGTGGAGCAGAGTTGCTAAAATGCCCTGCCAGCTTCTGCAACTCCTATAGGAACTTACTATCTTTGAGACTGCTCTTCACCTAGTTCGGGTTCTATTGTCGAGAGAAGTTCTTTAACTTCTACTCTTGTATGTAGAGGTATTGCCATATAGCTGATTTGAATGTCTGGAAACACCTAAGGTCATTTGGAATTAATAAATTAGGTGTCCAACTCCATAAGCCTTTGAAAGGGAATAGTCTGGTAAGTGTCCTCAGAAAATGCCTAATACGTACTGACAGCAATGAGCACAGCTATTTAAATTAAAAAATAAAGCTACAAAAGGAGAGACTGCACTGCTGTTATGAAAGACTGATTTTGATCACTAACCTAGGAGTACGGTTTACTGACTCTCATGCTTCTGTTGAAATTGCACCGAAAAATATTCTGGGCCAAGAAGGAAAGATCTGTAGCTGGTTAGTAAGGGCAGGAGTTGCAGGCATATGTTCTGTTCTGTCTATTTCTTCTTGCATCCGATGACTAGCTTCCTATACGTGGAAAAGAAATGTAAAGCTTCTAAGTTGTATGTTCACTGATAGTACCTTGAGGCAGTTAGTATAACTTTCTGCAGTAACTCCTGTAGTGTCTCCCAGTTCAGAAGAGGTTTTAGCTTTCATGTTAGGGTTTTTTAATTTGTCACTCTTAATGAAGAAATTGTTCTTAATAATAAAATATTTTTTCTTAAAATGCACAATCTGTTAATTGTGTTGGAGATGGAAAGGCATGGCATAGCAAAGATTGGTAAGGAAAGGAAAAAGCTTTTGTTTAGCCTAGGCTAGTGAAAATCAAAAATGAAAATTGTAGGTTAGCAGGGCAAATCTTGAGTTCTGTTGCCTTAGGCATCAGATTCCTTGCAACTCAAAACTTTATATCTGTGTAAATTTCTCAAAATGATGTCAGATTCTGACAGCCCTTCTATACATACAGAGCAGTTTTAACATCTGTACTTAGAAGAAGAATATTACCTCATTAGTCGAGATCTGGCTTGACATAAAATCGATAGTAAAGATATTGCCAAGCTTGGCTTATCTGAAAGCCTGCTACAATGATCCATCTTCTTAGTAGCTCAACAATGGGCTTTGTTCCTGATTCCATTAAGAAAATTAAGTTGGTTCTGACTATCCTTTGCTCGGATGCTGGGACAAAGCAAATACTTACCGTGTTAAAAATCTTGTTGCTGTTGTATGTTGAAGTGGAGGGCTTGTCTGAGTGGGAATGCCTTGATGATGATGAGACTGTATGTTTAAGTTTTCTGGGTGATAGAAAGTTGCCTGTTGTTTTTGCGGTCTCTGGATGCTTGCAAGATTTTTTCATGATGGTATATAAATGGACTGAAATTTCAGTGTTAGGGATCTTTCAGTGCAGAACTGGAATATTTCATGGGACCTTAGGGCTCTGACTCAATAGAGCTGCCAGTTCACATGAACAGTGGTTTAAGATATTAGTCTTCTCTCAGAAGCCCACTGTTCTCTCAGCTGAGATGGCAGGGAAGATAGTGGGTCTTTCTCAGATATGATGTTTCAGAAGTTGGTTTATTGACTTAGATAGCCAGTGGTTGTACTTCATTTTGAAATACTAGGCTGTAAACTGCAAGATTCAGAGTGTGTGACTTGTAAACCATATACAATTAAGGTGCAGAAGTGAAACGAGTTCATTGTTTTCAGCTGTGGGCAGTAATCTGTTTAGTTGCTAACATAAACATAACACCAGTTGTGAATCATGGACTGGCTGCTGTGGGTTCCTGTGCTTAGGATTATGATAACAGTGGTGATGCTTGAGGGCTGTGTTGTAGCTTGGTGGAGGTAGTGGAACTCAGTGGTTAGAAGGTCTTGTATGCTTAGTAGGTAAATGCAAAAGATGCAGAGACTGTCCTTATCTCCAGTGGCTTGTTGAACCAGTTAGTTTAAGGCCCACTGATTTTTTTGAGGCCAAGTGGATGCAATGGAATGATGAACAAAGCATTGTCATGTAGCAGGAATGATACAGCTCTGGGTCAGGGATGAATGCACTTGGATGTTGTGTCACAGCTTGGCTGAGGGAATATATCTGTATGTCTTAGTACTGAATATTCCTGAAGCTGCACTTTAGTGTAAAATGAAAAACAAAGGAGCAGCAAGCAAAAGTGGAGAAGGTGAAAAACAATTCAAAGTGCTTCGACTTATTTTCAAGTTCCCGATTAGGTAGTGTTTAATTTTCACATTGCGTCCAGTAAGCATGTGTTTGTTATCCAAGAGTTGCCTTCAAAACAGTTTCAGATGCAGGCTAGGAGCAGATGATCACTCCGTGGCAGTTAAAGCATTTCCTAAATGAAAGAGCAATACTAGGAACAGAGCTTTACCAACACATCTTGATTCTGTGGTGGGGCCTCCTTCCAGCTACTAGTGCTTCCTCCTTCTCCCACTGGCTTAGAGTTACTCACTGAGGGTGCCAGCAGCAACATCAGCTTGTGGGTGGATTATAAATAAATGTATCTATCTGGTACTCTTTTCAAGAGAGGGTTTATAGCAGGAATTCCTATCCTTTCTACAACCTCTTTACAAAACAGTAACATACAGTTTTAAATGTACTTTCTTGTTCTCTCACCATTAGGTGGAAGGACAGAGGTGGTTTTTTTTTTTTTTTTTTTTTTTTTTTTTTTTTTTTTAAAGATTCTTAGGAATCTTGTAGGTTTTTTTTAATCTACACTTGGTTACCCTAACTCCTGATAGGCTGATTTGAGTGAGGTACTTTGAAAATTCCCATTGGATGTCACTGTCTAGCTTTCAATGCCTAGCAACCATCTTTAAAATTAGAGTGCATGCCACCATCCATCTTTCTCTGAACTGCCACAAGGACTCTACAGTTGAGATACTTTTGATGTCTCAGAGTTATACTGTTTGTTGTGTGGGGAAATATAAGTTACAGCAATAGGGGCTGAGACAAGGATACCTGAATATGAACTTTTTAGGTAGAATGTCATTTGTTCTAAATGAATGCCTGCTATGTTGTACTTTATATTCATTAATTTCTTCCCTGTGTAAATACCATCACTTCTATTTGGTGCAGTGTAGAATCTGTGCTAGATACTCTGTGGACTCCAGCATGCTCTTTGTACATCTGATAGCTCCTTGTTGTATTCTAGGGTGAAATGGAAATCCATGATGGCTCAGATTGGCCGAATAGAAAGACCTTTTAAAATCACCTTGCTGTATTCAAACTGTGGAGCACAAGAGGCTGGACTACTGGCAGTGGGCTCCTTGCAGCTCACAAACTGCTTCCATGGTACGTTGCAATACAGTTAGTTCTGGAATAATCAAATGCAGTCATAAAAGAGAGCAGCATCCTCACAAAAAATGGTGAGCGTGATTAAAGATGTGGTCAGATAGGTCATACATGAAAGCTGAGTGTCCTCTATGATTTTTGGCAGTGCTTACCTGTCAAGGGTCATATTTGAATGTATTTTGTGTGCACATGCTCAGAAAGCAGAGTTGAAGTGCAAAATTGAACTGATTTCAGTATTGTTCTCTGCTTTTTGTTACATTTGCTTTGCACTGACACTCATACAAATGTATAAGAAAGTAACAGAGCTCATGCTGGATCTAGCAACAGGGATGGAAAGAAGTCTCTGCCTACGATATTTTAGCGTTTAATGTTTTTCTTTCTCAGATAGTAACAAAAGGCTACTCAGTGTCACTAAAGCCTTTTCTATGCTGGGGCTCTGTCTTACAAATTTATGAAGAAAAGGAACTTCGGTCTGCAGTCTGTGGTGTCTATTTGCTACTGCCTGGCTCAGAACTTCTGTTCAAAATGAAAATAATTTGAATGTAATTTATCCAAAGTACTGAGTGCTCAGCTCAGAAATGATCAGTTCTACCTAGCATTTTCAGACCTGTTGCCAATGTCATGCAAGTGATCCTCAGTACATGTGCAGAACCCTGCTAATGTCATTCAGGCTTCTGGGAAGTGTATGAGTCTGCTGGTGCAGGCAGCCTGTAAGTTGGAGACATAATCATCTTCACTTCCTGGTTTTCATCCATTAATATAATGCTATTGCTTCTGTTTTGCAGACACTGTAGAATTAGCTTTGAATAGAAATGTAAAATCTAAAAAGTTTCAAATGTAAGAATTTTTTCACAGAGCTGTTTCATCATATATCATGAGATTGTTTTTAATCATACTAGAGATCTAATTTTATTGCAGTCAATCTTTTAATTTAACAAATAATATACTTTTAATGCAATGTTTTTCACAGTCTTGGAGTTTTTGAGGGAGTGCACACAGCCCGAAGCATTGTGCTAAACCTCCAAAGTGCCCCTAAACAAGCTGTTGCATGTACCCAGCACAACACAGTACCCTGAAGAACTGATGTTTCAGACATCCTTTCATCCTCCTCCTGGGATTTTCTTTCTAAGTTCTGCATTTTTTCCAGAGCAGTAACAATTGTAATAGAATACCTGTGCAGAGCTCTGCTAACGGGGAACAGGTCCAGATTAGACTTTCACACACCTGCAGATCCACAATGAATCTGTGCACACACATATCCACAGGACAGGCTTGCTACACTGAGTGATGATTTCAGAAAATATCACGCTTAAAAATTGTATCAGCCTGTAGCTGAGTACTCATGTGGCTGGTTCAGTACTCCTGGAGTGTAGCTGGGTAGGCAAGTTGGGGTGCATGAGTGAGCCAGCCTGCTGAGGAAATGTCTTTCATCATGGGCTGGATGCCACAAAGATGGCATAACCATATGTCAGCAACACAGGTATTAATTGAGCCTGATTCTCAATTGGCCATAACAATGTGTCCATCAGGCCCAGAGCTAAGTGCACATTGCTGCCTCCATAGCAGTGTCGTGCAGCATGCCACTGCTGTCTGACAGGTGCACAATCACATGTGCAGGACTGAAGAACTCACCATGTAGAGAACTGTAGGATCCTCAGTAAAAGCAAAATAAAAATCTGATTGCCTGAAGATAGCACAAACACAGCAGAAGCTAGTGTGTGCAGGAAAGAGAAAGGAGCAATGAATTTGGTCTGTGTGAGAGCTGAGGCAATCTTGGGAATCTGATGCTGGATAGAAACCTGCATGACAAAGAGCACAGCTAAGTGTCATTTATCACCCAGAGGACAATTTCTGAGGTCATATGTGTAAAGGCTGATGCACATGCAGGAATATATATATAAACTCTGCTGATTCATCTCTGAGCTTCTTTTTTTTTTTTTTTTTTTTTCCCTTTAGATAAAGAAAACCCAGATCTTTCTATATATAACAAAGGCTCTTCCTTCCCCTGCCTTCATGGAGGCTGTGTTAGCCACTTACAAATCTGTGAATTCATCAGTGATTGCCCTACCAAAGAAGTGGA
Organism: Chrysolophus pictus; assembly: GCA_037305975.1. NCBI lineage: Eukaryota > Metazoa > Chordata > Aves > Galliformes > Phasianidae > Chrysolophus > Chrysolophus pictus. The sequence goes on along the minus strand of CM074580.1, from coordinate 24,899,885 downwards.
AGGAGTAAGATGTGGTGAGTATATGGCATGGCACTTCGTGGGAACCTTCATCCTGTTACAATAATTAGTTTAGAACAAAATACAGGTTAAATTGATTCTATTTCTAGATTAATTCATTATTAAGCCTCCTATAATAATTTAGCCTGTTTTTATTATTTTATTATCAAGATTCTTCTTGAAAATTAATTCCATATAGGATAAAATTGATTTATTATTATTTTTAATATTGCAATAAGACATTCAGTGATTTTTATAGTCACTGTGTTTCATAGTCACTGCTGCTTCAGAGGAAAGGAAAATCTTATTTACACATTTATGGCTGGTGGGTGAGAAATTCCCTATGGACTCAATGTATGAATCTCCCTTCAGTGGAAAATGCTGATCATTATTTTCGTGCCAACTACTAACAGGATCAATCACAAATCTGTCCCTCCTAGATGTGCAAGTTCTCATCTTGCATATTCTGACAAAGAAAGACTCCTAAACAAGTACACTTAATGCTGAGAAACATTATTTGTTTGGGTGGTTTTTTTTGTTTTTCGTTTTTTTTTTTTTTCAATTATGGTGACAATGATCTAGAATAATCTGTTGACTGCCCTTCACAGAAAGCCTCATGATGTCTATAATTTAATATACAGTAGGGCTTTTACAAATGTATGGAGTGATTTACCACTCTAGACTGTGGGAGTTGCTGTTTTCAGTGACAGAACTGCAGCGTCTAACAGCTCCAGTAGCAAAAAATGTTGACTTTTTTGATGACTGTGGAAATAAACAAATGAGACCTATTAATATTCTGTCATTGAAAGATAGTATAAGTGGGGTAGTTTCAAGAACTATAGTAAATTTTGACTTTTTCTGCTGTTTGCCTTCTTCCATAATCAGATTTCTTCTATTTTCCTGCATTTTCTTATGGTCCATTGTAGATAGTCTCCCAGAAGGTTCACATTGCTCTTTTGAAGAGGGTTCATGTGGCTGGACACTGAATGAAACTGCAGCATTTCCTTGGTCTATCAGTGGCTTTAATGAAATGATTCACAACGGTTCATTTGTAGGGTCTACCTTGCAAGCTACTGCAGGTAGGGTCTTCATAGTTCTTTCTTAATCTGCCTCTCTGTGAGTGCATGTTTTATGTGTGCATGTACGTGTGTGCCAGCATAAGTCTTGAACTTAGGGATGTGGGGTTTTTTTAATTAGTTTAAAATGTTTGGCATTCTTCTTTCCAAAACAAATTTATCATCAGTATTATCTAGAATAATTTTAAATGTAGCTAAAACTAACTTTTGATCCCAAAACAAAACTTGGTATGAAATGTTCTATGGAAAATTTAACGTGAAACTCTAGGAGTCTAGAATGTCTTCACCTTTGAAAAGGATTATATGATGAATTCTTTCCTCTCTCTATATGTCTCTTCCCTCCTTGCTCTTACGAGATAGGCAATTGCAGAATACTTCAGCTGCAGCATCACAAAGTAAAAATTGCCCTACAGAACTAAGCATCTTGTAAAACACACATTTTTTGGAGACTTTTCTCAGGCTCTGCTGGTGGGTTATAAAGAGAATCACATCTAAGTCTGTCCCAAGATGAAGTGATAATAAATATTTTGTGCTGTAGAATACCACAGGAAAAAAAAAAAAAAAAAGGTCTGATAATTCCCAGAACTGTCTGCTTTTTAAATGAGGAGGGAAGCCAAATTCTGACATGTTCATATTTGAAGTCAGAAGCTGAGTTTTGATTCAGTTCCCCATCAGAGTAGAGAGTGCTCATGTGAGAGTCCTGTTTGTCTCTTGAGAGTTCATACTAACTCTTACTAGGAACAAAGACTACAAATAAGCTCTACTGGCACTGTATTTGTCTTAGCAAGTTGTTGATGCTCATGGTGTAAGTATTAGGGCTGATCAAAGAACTCAGAGTAGAATGCTGTGAACCACTGTATGGAAATGTACTCGAGTGGCTTCTGAGATTTATACGCTCTACTTGTGTTGCAGAGAAAAGTTTGGGATATTGACTTTTGTGCTGCTGAAATCTACTAGTGTATTCATTGTAGTTCACTAATAAACGTACTCTTAAGCCATGTTTTTATCATGTCCTCCTACTTACACTGTGCTTCAGAACAATGATGTTGAAGTATTTTGAAAGTATTAAAAAATATGTATTTTTTCTGTCCACAGGACACTTCCTCTATCTGCGAGCAGATAGCAATCAGACAAATGGCATCGCCAAGGCCTTCAGTACCAGCTTGCCAGCTAGTATTGCTACTGAAGATTACCAGGTATCTCCTTCTGCCTAAGCACCTTTTGGAGCTAGTTCTCAGGCTGTACGCTCTTTTTGCAATGTGCCCATTTTCTCTGTGCCTCTGTGCAGTGTATGAAACACAACAAAGCGCTTTACTGTACTAGGAGTATACTGCCTAACTAGCTGCTTGTTCAACTCCAGAAAGAAGAGAGGAGGGGCATTCCTATAAATAAGACCAGGAGTGCTGAATCAGCTCTTAAATACAGAAAAACTCCCTAGCTTGGGTGTATAGACAATTCCTCTGAAGAGTACCCATGCCTGAATTGTATTGGGTGGCTTCAGACTGTAGGAAGAGAGTTGGTCTGAGCCTATTGAGCCATTTATACTGCTGTTGAGCAGCAGTATGAAAGCTGCTGAGACTTTTCTTCCTAAATACTGCATTATGTTGTTACGGATTAGGAGCGTGAAATCTGTGGGGCATTAGACCTTCCAGGAATAGATGAAGATAATAAACTGTTCGTGTTCTTCAGAAACTTCAAAAGATGAAGCCAACCTGGTGTGGATAAAATCACATATCCTGCCTTCAGCCTAGATCCCTGCAAAATGTAAGGGGAGCTTCAAGATGCTGAAACCAAAAATATTTAAATAATATTGCACTCATATCACTTAGGAAAATTAAGTTGCAAGCTTGAGCTGGAGTCCAGCTCTGCCAGGGGAAAACAGAAAGCTTTGATGCCTCTTAATTAGAGTTGGCAAAAGAAATACAGTGCAGGTGCCAAAAATATATCTTCACCATTTATATTTATAAATTCAGGTTAAGTTTGCTGAATAGTTCCAACAAAATAAAATGTGCCTGGAGCTAGGTTCACAAAACTGGGAGCAGTAACTGGTGGTCATGGGCACCATACAGGAAATCCAGACCCAATCTCTCCTTCACTGACACAGATTCGAATACCCATTTAAAGAGCAAGGAACTTCTGTTGTTGTATACATTTGTGTGTGTACTCCATCTCCTGACTGAGCTCTCTTTAATACAAAGAGCAGCTGAGTGCTCCAGGCATCAGTGGAAATGGCAGTTTTCTCTTGATCTGTGACAAACTGTCAGTGGTGCCCCACAGAGAGAGGAAGGAGTCCTGCTTCAAAATATTCTTTGATCTGGTGATCAGATTGCTTACCTGCCACATCAGTGCTATGGTTCAGGTGGTGTCTATGACTTGGGGCAAGTATATAGACTTGAGTTTCCTGTCTGTGGAGATGGCCTCTTTGCTCATTTCCTGGGTATTTGTGGCAGGGCAGTCCTCTCCTTGTAGCAGTTTTGTGCTATATAATGCCTAAGTATGGATTGAGCCACACCAGTGCAACACATTAATATAAGTGATTACAATGGGAAACCTTAGAAGATTTGAGCTCTTTCAAACCTATTGACAGGAGTCTTTTGGCTGGTGAGAACTCTGAGAAAGAATGTATTTAGGATTGCTTTTCTGCAGTATTCCAACTCTAGTAGAAACATTTAATGATAAAGCTTTTCTTGACCTTAAGCTTGCGTTCTTCTGCTTTGTTACTTATTGCTCCTGAAGAAGATAACGATCACCCAGATAATATCTGAGGCCATTGGTATAGTTAGAGTTTGAGAACACAAGTGTCAGTTGAGGTCTCCAACAGGAAAATTCTGTGCTGGGAACAATGATGGAATCACACAAAAGCACTGGGGGTGTTAGTGGTACGTGTGATTAAAGTTTGACCCACAGTCTCATATCCTGAAGGAGGGAATAGTAAGTACTATCTCCTATTTATCAGAGGATACCATTCTTTTTTTGCTCTTGCTCTGTTACAGATCCAATTCTCAGTGCATGTTTTTGGCAGCTACAATGGTACCATCTCCTTCTCTGCCAGGGAAGAAAAAAATGGAGTTCCAGTTACCTTGCCAATGTGGGAAAGAACAGGGAGCTGGAGTGATCACTGGTTTCTCATCACTTTACCAATGCCAGTGCTTCAGAACAGGTAAGAATGCCATCAGCAGCACCCAGAGATATCCCTACAGATTTTGTAAATTATTAGTGTCTTCATTGAGAAGTATCGTTTTCATTTTTGCCATCTTCCAGGCCCATTACTACTGACAAAATTAGAGGAGTACAGCAATTCTGTTTGCTGAGGAAGTCTTCTGTCTTTCTCCTCCATTCTGTGTCAGTCAATTTCAAGCTATGAAATGGTGTTGACAGCAAGTTATTCTGCACAATACAAATCATTTTTAAATTGCTCCAATCTGTTTCTTGCATTTTTCTCAAGAAGGCCTGTCTCATATCACACTTAAGACAAAAAAATCAATCTCAAACTCTATGTAATATTGTAAATGTAAAAAGATCTACCTACTATTGGCGTTAAGTATTGTCTTAAAACTTCATGGATTAAAAGGTTTGAGGGGATTGCTTTTAACTGGAAATGTTCTCAGCATCTTTTCGTAAAAAGTTAAGGGATTTGGGTCTGAAGTGGTAGCAATTCAGATCCAAGCAGCAACAAAACAGGAAGTGGGGAAGGAGAATGTTGTCCCACCCTTTTTCCTACTTTAATTTTGTGATTACCTTTGGTCACAACATTAGTGTGTGCTCCTTCAGAATACGATAGGTCTGCAAACTGACAGTGTAGTGTATATTCTTGGCTGACAGTCTGGAGCCCTGTGGATAAGCATGTGTTTAGTTCTGTGTATTTAAAATACGACCAGTGAATTTGTCCAGAATAGCTCTTTCCCTCAGGCATTTTCATCTGGACCTAGCCAGAGCAGAGTCTTTTGGGCTTTTCAAAGTTGTTAAAGAGCTTCTGCTCCCTCTAATAAATGGTCTCTTATTTTTTCATCTGCAAAGCCTCCAATTTTTGTGTCAGACCTCAGTTCTGAAGGGAAATTGATTTGAAGGGAAATGAATGTGGCAGGATGGAAAGGACACCAAATGGCTTTAAGGAGCACTAGCCAGCACTCTCTAAGGGGGAAAAAAAAAAAAAAAGAAAAAAAAAGAAATTCCAGTGCTGTTAAACATGAGATAGTTGAGCACCCAGACAAAACAAAAAGGTAGCTCGTGTGTGCATGTTTCAAACTGAATGAGGGGAAGTTCCTTCCAATCAATTCTGTGATTCTGTTACAGTCAGTCCCTCCCCTCCTGTTTCCTACTCTCCTGGTCTCGTGCTATTTTATTTAGATGACCCCAGACCTATCATCAAGGTTTATTCTCAATTTTTCTACTCCACTGCCTACTTGCTTCTTTCTGTAAATCACAGGCCCAAACCCCATATGGGGTTTATGTCCTAGCTCTAGAAATCAGTTTAGCTAACTTTTCTCCTGTTTGTCCAGATTCAGTAAAAGAAGAAATGGGTACAAAAGAGGGGGAAATATATGCTTGTTAGCACTATCTTCTCCAAACAAACTCACTTTTTAGGTGAGAAAAACCACACAATTTGTTGATCAGCATCCCAAATGGGCACTTGGAAATCTGTTCCTGGTGATCAGCTGGCAGGTTCTCTCACTTGGTTCACATACGCAAGGAAAAAATGTTGCTATCGGAAGAAAATCAGGCATACAGGAGACCAGACAGAAGAGAAATTGAGAGGGCTATGTGTTAGAGTCAATAAAATGAGTTCAATGAGCAGGGATGCTGGAAGCCCCTCTGGCTAACAAGTACAGAGTTCAAAAGGCAAATTTTTCCTCTTTTTCTGAAGTTAGAAGGAATGGGAGGCATACAGAGCCCAGCACTTGTGAGGTGTCTCCTCTTAAGCACTGGGGGATGAGAGTCATTCCCCAGGCACCCACTTATACTCAGCTAGAACAGAAATCGATCTTGTAGCACAATGTCATGGTCCTTCTGTTCTGACTCTATGGACCAGATGCAGTATCTTAACCAGACCAAGAAAGGATTAGACTGTGATGCTGTATCTTTGGCTGTGGATCCTAGAAGTCCCTAATCCTGGGCTAAGGTTACTGTGAGTTTTATCGTCCATCAAATGCTCTGGCTAGTTGCTGCATTGGACTGATGTGCAAGGTCTGAAAATGCAGAGATACTGTTAAAAAGAGAGGCTTCTGTAGGAAGGTGATTCCCATTGGGTAAACTCCTCTGCTAACCCCATAGCTAAGAGAGTGATCATCCAAGGAACACGTTATTTGGATTTGCTGTGCCAACACTTATTCCCTGAGGGTTCAGATTCTGTACATATGAAAGCTTTTATTTGAAGCACAAGGGACTATTCTTGAGAATCAGAATCTTTGCAACGTTATATTAACTGTGGATGCCAGTTTGTGGGTTATGCAGGTGCCAGAGCACTGGTGCAGTCTGCCCACAGAGGCTGTGGGTCTCCTCCTTAGTGATACCCAGAAACCTCTGGGCACCCTGCTCAGAGTGTCTCTGCTTGAACAGGGGTTGGGCCATACAGACCCACAGGTCCCTTCCAATCTCAATCATTCTGTGATATGTATCAATATTTGGTTGGTGGACAGAATATGCACGTATACTTTACTGTCAGTAATTTGGGACGAGAAGGTACTGATAGGCAGGTCAGCACTTCATCATAAATCATGATGAAGCATTGTCAGTGACAGCAGTAGAGGTCTTCTCCATGTGTCTTTAATAAGCTGTAAATAGGCTGAACATCAGGCATCTGTTTATTTCTGAAGTTTAATGAAAAACAATTTAGTCCTATCTATTAGAAGACGGTCCTTCCGTTCATTTTCCTTCCTTCTTCTGAATTCAGAATGTGGCAATGCTCATGGGGCATGACAGGCTTCCTAGATAAGTAGTTAACATCTGGTCATAATGGGAAAAGTGAGGTAGCCCAGAATGCAAACACTTTGGTAATTTGTGGCTGAAATTTAAAATGGCCTGAATATCAGCTGAAATAAATTTGTGTCACCTTGTTAGTTTTCTGATTACGCTGGCCAACACTTAGGCCTAAGATTGCTGTCTTTCTGGATATTGCTCTGTTTAATTTTTATTTTGGCTGTCTCTTTGGGGATAGAAAAAAGGATTAATTTTCCCTTTTCTTTCTCACATGCCAAATTCCAGCAGTGATTGGTAAGGATGGTTGTGTACGTATAAATATTTGTGAGAGAGAGCATCTTGTTTTCCTGTGTGTGTGCAGATAGCAGGGAGAGTAGGGTTCTCATGTTTGTTCCACACTGAATGTGACATTATACGAGCATTGGTTGGTCCTACTAACTGTTGGCGTGTGAATAAGATTTCTAGCAAGCTCTTATGGCTGTTCAGCAGCTTGTCTAAAGGAAAGATTCTAAATTATGATTATCACTATTGGTTGGTAAGAGAACATTATATTTTTAGGCTTTTGTTGTTGCTGCTGTTTTTTTTTTCTTTCTGCCTCTTTGTCTTCTCTAAATCTTCTGTCTTTTTGCAAAGGTTTCAACTGCAACTCCTGGCAACCTGGGGTTGGAATTCCCAAGCTGACATTGCTATCGACAATATTACATTTGGAATGGACTGCTTTGCTGATGGTGAGCCATGCACATTACAGAATCCTGTAAAGAATTTGGGTAGTGTAATCAGCATCCTGACCTGGAACACACTTGCTGTGTTTCTCCCCTCCACCAAGAGTGCACATTAATCATTTATGTTAGCTTTTATATCACAATGCCAATTATCTTAGATCTGCTGAAGATTGCAAGTAGAGGAAATTTTACATGTGTCAGTTTATTAGTGCTCTTTCTTTTCCCTAATCTGTATCACATAGTTAAAAGTTGCCTGTGTGTCTTGGCAAGAAACTCTTGACTTATTCCTGTACTTTAAGTAGAAGGATTACATCACATTGCTCTTTAGCAGTTCTCTCTGACCTGTGCACCTTGGCAATTGATAGCTGAAGAGAACTTGTTGAAAACAAAGGGGAAAACGACCATATTTTAGGGGAGGAAAGGAGGAAAGCAGAAGAATAAAATGTCTCTCTGGCAGTAAAGTTTAGGTTATTACAAGTTTGTTTTGCCCTGTAGGAAGTGCATCAGATGTCACTGGCAGGTACGTACTTCTCTTGGCTTCATTACTGTTAATGCTACTGATGGCAATGTGCTCCACTGAAGATGAAGCCAGAGCTTCAAAATCTTCAAAACATGCTAGCAAGAGTTGAATGTCTTCAAGTGGAAAAAGGATGCATACTTGGGAATATTAGAAACTACCATCTTTTAGTCTCTGTGGAAAAGACTGATATTCTCTGTTGCTTAAACGAGAAAACATGCAGCACTTCAATTGTGACTTCTGTTGCAAATGAAATGTTCTCTGCTATCCTTCAAAATTCCCCACTTTCAATATGTCAGCACTGAGTTCAGTAGCAGGTCCCTGCAGAGATTAGCTGTAGCCTAACGTGAGAAGGCCTATGTTAAAACTGGTATGTGTTAAAAGTTTTCACCATCTAGAGCCCTTTTGTTCTCCTACCTTTGTCCAATCTGGTCTCACATTCTTTGCCCCTTAGTTCCATGGGCACTGAGTACAACTTTCAATAAAATGCTGAGCATGCATATATTCATTTGAAATTAAGAGGAAGAGGTGTTCCTTTAGAGCAAAGCCATTTATTTACTCCAACTCCTTAGCAACCCCGGCTCCCAAATACATTGGATTGTGCATGCTAACATTTTGTTTTGAAATGTGAGAAAAGTTTTTAAGGAAACTGAAAGGAGTGATTCCAGATGCTTGTTGTGCCAACTGCTGTGCACTCAACTTCTGGACTTTACTGCTCTCCTGAGAGCAGATACAGACACTAGAGTACCTGTGGGCATTTTGTTGGCTCTAGTGTATAGTTACATTCTTTGGTAAATAAGTGGGGCATAAAAGACACTGCAAGAATGTTTTCAGGACTTGTCTATTAGACTCCACCCAGGTTTATCCTCACTTTCAATTACTATAAATTTCACTGCTGTCCAAGAGAAGCAGCCACTTACCCCATCTGGAAGTGTGACCCAGAGTTGCATGACTCATGCAGAAGACAGATATCGTGAAGGAAATGTTTCTTGGAAGCCCTGCACTTGCCATCGTTCCTTGAATCCTCTTATCAAATTGACGTTTTCTCGCCTCTGAAAGTAACTCCCTTGCATTTATCTTCTCATGATTTTAATTCAGTTAGGTTGCAGAGAAGCCCAGCAGCTCTGCTGTGTTTTCAGTAATGAAATTATTTCTCCCAAGCAAGGAGAGGTTTCAGATGTCAGAGAGAGAGCCAATTAAGATCCAAACAGTGAATTATTTGCATGAGGGCAGCAGGAAGGACATGCAGCAGGAAGGAATTATTTGCTGTTTGCTATGATGTAAATATTAATCTCTCCATCTATTTCAATCCCGTATTTCAATTTTCTTCAAAATCTAATGCAGATCTTGAAAGCACTGCTTGTATGTATGCAAGCTGGGAAAGTAGGTGAAGTTTTCTATGTCCCTCAACACTGAGAAGAAAGAATTAGTAATATTTGGAAGGTGCGGGGGGAGGGGAGGGGGGAAGGCGGCAGGGAAAGAGTAGCGAGGGCACCTCAAGAGACATCAGTAGGGACGAAAAACAAACAGCCCATTCTTTGGATGGCAGCCCCTGGGTAGGAACAGATGCTTTCCCTGTGAGAAAGGCTAAGCAAAACCATCTTCTGGTTAATAAAATCACCTTGTGTTAAGACAGTGTCACAGATCAGATGGCATGGGTCTTATTCATTGTGAGAACTTTTAAAGGACAGCCATAAAGACACGAGTATTTTATCCTCTTAGCTAACTAGTGCTTCCGTAGAAAGAGATGTGTTTTGAGTGTCTAAATGTGAAAATGTGGGCTGGCACAACTGTTGTCTTCCTCGATGCTTTCATGGCCACTGCTTTTACCATTAGCTTTTAGTGCTCTGAGGATGGTATTGTTCCAATTAAGAACACAAGTCAGTGGTCCATCAGTGTGCTCCACTGTTCCGGCCAAGGGGTTACTTTTTGATCTGTACATCATTTATACTTTCTAAAAAGACTGGTTTTTAAATGACAAAACTGTCTGAAGAGAGCTCTTGTATGTGATATCTCTTGTTTTTTTACTTTGGAATCTCCAAGCTATGGTGAGCCTGGCCTGCCAGTCTCGTTGTTTTAGGCCAATGGTGTGGGGAGGTTCAAGCTGTTCAGCTCAGCCCCATTTGGTTGAGTTAGTAAGGTACGGACAAGAAATGCAGTTGAATCAGCCAAAGGGCTGGGAAATGGGGACGTTGGTGCAGCTTCCTCATTCTCTGTCCCACTCCAGGACAAGCTGGAGAGGCTTCCAGAAGTGCTCCACCTGCATGAGTGAGGTAAGACCTTTGAAGAGACCATGCACACCTTGAAGATACTGCAAGGCACTTTATTCTGATTAATCCCTGCCCCAAAATTAGTAAATCCTTCTTCATTACAGTCTCAGAAATGGAAATAGGAGCTGCTTACTGTAGCTCTGTCTCTGCAGAAGATTCCCTTTCCTTTTATGATTTCTACTGTCCATCTCCAGTGTGAAAATCAACAGTGTGAGCTAAGTCCTGGAGTGACGTAGTTGCTCTTCATGTTTTTCTGATATAAGTATGCCTAAACATGAATAATTCTTGTTCCCTTCTGTCCAATTGCAGTCAATATTTTGGCTATCAGAAGAGCAAGTGGAAGCTAAAAAAGACTAGAGTAGCAGCCTCTGGATGCCAGGGCTACACCATATTTGTAAAAATTGCCACCTTCCAAATTCATTTCTGGTAGCACATAAAGGATCGGCTTCCTAAGAATTAATGGCTCATGTGGACAGGCTGGTGCTTAGCCTGTCATGCAGCTCTCATGCTGAAAGCAGGAGACAGAAGCTTTCTTCTAGCGTGTGAAGGTTTGAGACTGTTTGGAGAAGGGGGAGAGATTGTTTGTTTGGAAACAAAGCATTGCCTTAGGATAGCCAGTTGGGATGCTGCAAACAAAATAAATAAAAATCCATGCAGACACACAGACCAAGTCTGTATTTCAGGGATTGATTTACATTCCATCAATCTGGCAAACGTAACCAGACTTCTTGTTCATCTCTAACTATCTGAAACTGTTTTGACCTTTGGGATTCATAATTCACTGCAGGCCTAGGGAGACTAAGCATCTTTTCTGGCTATGCGTTGCCTTTTTCATTTGGTTTTCCTCCTTGCCTTTGATCCAGATCATTTGTTTTGGGTTAATTTCATTTTTCACTTGCTTGACAACTCCATCCATTGAAGTTCTCTATCTCGGTATGAACAGAGTGTGTCAGTACAAAGCTTTCTTTTACTTCCATCCATCAATAAGCTTTCACACAGACCTGGAGGGAATATTCTCAGGAGTAAAAGCACAGCAAAGTCTCCATGCTTCAATTAGTTATTTGGCCTTTCTGACACAGCTAACAAGTGTGTTAATTATCACTATTTAGAGCAGTGGCTTTGCAGCAGAGATAATTGTCCAGCTGGAATTGAATGAGTCTCTTTTGAATAGTGCATCAAACAGCTGTTAGATTCTCACAACTGGAACAAATGGAAATATTTGTAATGTTTTTCAACTAATGAAAAACGTTCAGTATTAAATTAACTGAGGGCTCATAAAGTGTCTCCTTTTTCTTACAGAGATTTTCTTACAAAGATCTGCATACAAATGGGTATTTTAACTATGGAAACATGATGCTTGCAGATTATAAATCAAGAGTTATTACTTCTTCCTGTTCTAAGGCAGCTTTGGTTACACATGGTGTTCTCAGTGCATTTGGATGCTTTGGCTCAGCCTCTGCTTTGAGGTCCCTCCTTCCTGAGAAAGTGCTGATTTTTAAAAGCCTGTTTCACTATGCATAAATGTTGCCTTTTGCTCTGTGTTTTTCAGAAAGATTTGTCAAAAAATTTACAGATATTGCCAAGAGTGTACTACTGTTTCTCTACTGTGTCAGTGTGACATCATTTTATTTAGCAAATTATTCCTTAAACAAGGTTGGGGGTGGAGGGGTATGAAGTTCGTTTGTGAGAGAAGAGTGATCCAAAGCTGGTTTACCTACCATGGCACTATTAAGAACCAAAGATAACACTTTTTGCTATCACTGTCCTTTACGACTTTGACCAGCAGAGCACTAGTACTGGTATCTGTTTTCCCATACCATGCTTTTCTCAAAGATTCTTGTAACCATAGCCAGTGCAGTTTGCTGCCAGTGAGCTTATCTTGCAGGTGAGCTTCCATGGGATAAGACAGGTTGTTGTTCATGTGAAGTCCCTCTGATTTCAGCACAGATAGAGGTAGCTAAGCCAAGATACAGGCACAAGAAAATCAGTTAAAAAAAAATGCTGATTGTTTAAAATACTTTTTCTGTCCAAGATATTATATACTTAGCTTAAACAAATGGTCATGTTGCATTGATTCATGTAGACTTTTAAGTTTTGCCTCTCTTTTATCTATCATCTTCCTATCCATTCTACAAACTATTACAGGAAGACAGCGAACTCATTTTAGTGGAAAGCGTCAGTACCCACGGGAGATTAGTAGTCGTGATGAGCATCTTCTGAACCCCCTGGAAGAGCCCTCCCTCCCAGGTAAATGATTCAGTACTGAAAACCTGTCTGTAGGAGGTGGCTTCCTTTTTTAACTCTGTGATCTGCCTGAGTGTAGTCAGCACAGCTATAGCACAGAGCAATGAAGTATAATCTTTCCTAAAGTTGTGGAGACCATGTCATATCTGCTTGGCTGTGGGGCAGCAGTTTCCTGAGGTCTAGATCATCAGTCTCCAAAGAGCAGGATGTTTTTAAAGAGAAGTGGAGCCCACAAGTAAAGAAGCTGTAAGCAAAAGCAGAAGCTGCCTGACTGAAATTTGAAATGTGCTAAAGCCAGTGCAGGAGAGAAAGGCATAGGTTAATACAGAAAGCTGGGGATAGATGCTGAATTGCTGGGACTTAGTGAATAGTGAGGCTGAACCCAATGGATGGGGAATATGAGTGTAAAAGAACCAGGGAGGGAAAAATGTGAGTATCTGGAAATCCACAAAGGAGAGAAACTGGATGAAAAGCAAGGAAAGCCAGGGTCACTAGGGACCTGTTTACTGATATCAGCAGAAGGGGACTGGTCTGAGGGACAGACATCACGTGTGTAGGTGAGAAGAGCTGTCTAAAGGAGGGCATGAGGAGAGGAGGCTGAAGGAAGCAGAATCCAGTAAGTACAAAAAAAGGATATTCCACCCAAGAGCCTTCAGTAAAATATGAGATTCCTGTGTCTTGAGGTTGCTTTGCTGTGTGCACAAACCTTCTGAACTCTGTTTGTCTGAGATCTGACAATCCACATTGCTGTCAGTTCCTCCATTAGCTTAAATAGCAGAGATTTCTGTAGTGGAGCTAACACTGCACGTTGGCAGGATAACATCTGTAGGGGATAGTTTTGCTTGTCTTTTTCTTTAAAGATTTGATTATTTTTTTTAAAGGCTTGTGATTTTTATTTTAATCCAATTTTAATTATTCAGCTCTTAAACAGTTCTACTTTGATAAATCCTGTATCACTTAACTCTGACCCTGTGCATGCACTGTATCGTATGGTTTTTAAAATTGTTATCACCTCTCATCAATGATCACCAGTTGCAATATTAGACATTTTCAACTCTTATTTCTGTGTGTATGCTTGGGGCAGTCCCAGATATGTATACAGACTGAGGGAGCTCCTTGAGAGAACTGTAATGCAAGTTTAAGCTTTTTTTTTTTTTAATCATAATCATGAGCATATGATAAATTAACATTCAGTTGAAAAGATCTGTACATAGCAAACACTACTGCAATGTGATCTTTCTCATAATAATCCAACTTAAAAAAATCATTAGTGTTTTATGAACAACAATCATTTTGTCGTCAAAGAGTCACAAAGACCACATAACACCAGGGACAGTTGTTCATTCTGATGATACATATCCTGTAAAGAGTTCCGTGAGTTAACTGCACATGCCTGAGAAATAAAGGGAAGCTCGTATCTGTCCTAACTCTGTCTGTTCTGGTCACAGGGGACACGTCTGTTGTTCTTTGGTGGTTCTCAACATGTGGTGCCAGTGGTCCACATGGGCCAACTCAAGCTCAGTGTGACAATGCCTACAGGGGCAGCAATGTGTCAGTGATTGTGATGAAGGAGGGAAGGCTCCGGGGAGTGCAAGTCTGGAGAGTGCCAGCCACAAACCGATACAGGTATGTATCAGAGCGCATTGATGAAGCAACCATTAAACTACTTTCTGGTTCTGGAATTTCAGCAAATGTAAGTGTAGGACTATCTTTGCTGAGTAGGTGAAGGGATAGAAAAGTAAGAAAGAAATAGGAGAGCAGCTCTAAGTTTCTGTGTTTGAGCTACTGTTGAAGCATGGGAGGGTGGAGCAGTGACTTGGAGAAGATTAGAACAGGAGTGTCTGCGGGTGTGTAATCAAATACAAGTGCTGCTATCATTTTGGACCCAGAGCTTTGGTATTTTAGATTTGGCCATACCAGTTCATTCTGTTTGCCTCTGAAATCTGTCTCTAGTGCTCTGGTGTAGCTGATTGATCTTCTTGAGCAGCCTCTGCTGTGTATGTCTCAGAGAAAGAATGGCCATGAGACACTGCAGCAAAAGCCTGCTCTGGAGCAATGCGTGATTGGGAGTGCAGGCTGGGGAAAACTCACAGATGGAGCTGCTTTGGAGGATGAAAAGTGTAAGATTTGTCTCTTTAATTACACCTTTTTCTTCCAGAATTTCTGCCTATGGAGCAGCTGGAGGGAAGGGAGCCAAAAACCACAATGAGAGGTTCCATGGGGTCTTCATCTCAGCCACATTTCAGCTGGAGAAAGATGAGCTGCTGTACATCTTAGTGGGGCAGCAGGGGGAGGATGCCTGCCCTGGGGTGAGGGCACAAGTGGGCAGAGACTTTGCAGATATAATTCACTGAGATTCAGTGGGTGGCTTGGGGTTTGGCTGGACTGGTGATGAAAGATAGGAATCCCAGGATCCAGCTCTGAAATCCAGTCAGTATGGTAAGAACGAATAAACCAAGTTAGAAAGAATCTCAAAACAAATATGAAGGACTCTGAAAAGAAAATTGACCCCAAAATGTGCAAACACATACAAAACCCACAGGAACTTTGCTTTAAGCTCCTGGTGTTTGAATTCATTATTGGCTTTCTTCTGCTTATTTTAAGAGAGGGGAGCTACTAGGCAAGAGGTGTGTATTCCCACTCTTATTTTTCCATAGCCTGAGTTTCTTTCTGCCTGCCAGGATTTTGGATTATTTTCTGTAATTTACAGAAGCATCTACAAATCCAAAGCAGCATTGTAGCTGCACTTTCTTAGGTACTCTCTAAGCTCGGAGACTAATGTTTAAATCCAAAGCCAACCAAAAATGGTGGGAATCTTCACACTAACTACAGTGGCCCCTGAGTTGGCATGTGTAATGGCAAAAAAAAAAAAACCCACTTGTGATGAGTAGAAACTGCTAACATGAGTGATTATACAGATGTCCTCTAATACTACACCCAGTGATGTGAAAGTCTTTGTCACTTAGGCTCAAAAGTTACCTCATCAACAAAAATTCTTTGTTACCACGTCTCCACATTTTTTTAAGAAATGTGATGTGCCAGCCCATGCAGACCTTTGTATTTTCACTTGCATGCAAATCAGAGGTAGCAAGCAGCTCTATCCTTCATTGTAGTGGAGCTCCCCTTTCATGTATATATATCCACATGCATATTATCTATGTCTGATATGTATCACAAACAATATTATCATACTGAGACAGATACATCTCAATAATCTGAGTGTGTCTTTTCTCTCCTTTCAGGCCAATCCTCAGACCCAGAAGATCTGCTTAGGGGAGTCATCTATCATTGAAGAAGATTACAAAAAAAAAAAGGACCTGAAGGACTGGGCTGGAGGAGGTGGGGGTGGAGGAGGAGCAACCTACGTCTTTAGAAGAGTAAGTATTGCCCCTTTCCCTCCAACCTGAGTGGTGTCCTGCAAAGCAACCATCTTTCACCATTTATCATGGCTTATGAAGCTTAGTTCTTAAATGAAGATGATGAGAAAGGACTGTCTCTCTCCTCCACCTCCCCCCTCTGCCTCTCTTTGTGTTGCTCTGTCTTTTTGTATTTTTAATTGAGTTCTTTATGTCTTTTCATATTCTCAATCATGCTTCTCACTGTCACTAAGCTAGCTGAACTGCTTCTTCAGTTCTTGACACCTCAGATCTGGGAACCACACCTGAGTCTTCTTTTAATACTAAAAGCAGTCCGAACAAAACAAAAAACCAAACCAATGATATTCGTTTGAATAGTTACTTTTGTACACAGAAACATTGTGTAAAACGTCTTTATAATGTAGTCAGGAAATTATCAATACCATTGCCCTGGCATTGGGCCTCCCTTCTTTGGATTGCTTTTGTGCTTTTTGATGAGTTTGTTGTGAGTTCACAAATTCAAGGGATGTGAAGTTTTTCTGATATTTGATGGGGGGTTTTCCAGCAGAAGGATGGGATTTTCGAACCTTTGCTCATCGCAGCAGGAGGAGGAGGAAAAGCCTATTTGAAGGCTCAAGACAACTCCCTGGATGATGTTCCCCTGGAGCAATTTGAGAACAGCACTGCAGTACCGGGAGTCAATGGAAGAACTGGGGCAGCAGGTGAGGCGCTAAAACTACAGAAAGCCTAAATCAAATGGCTGAATGCACAAGCTGTCCTGTCAGTGAGGGGATCCTTGATCTTTTGGAATTCTGTAGTAGTAGTAGTTAGAAATATGTTTCTAGTCTATAAAGGATGTCTTTTTATATGGTCTATTACTAGATAAAAAGAGAATGCATGGGACAGATGATGAGTGACTGTTCCATAGGAGTGCTCTTCTCTGGAAAGTTCACAAGTGAAAATGATGTTTGGGAGTTGGAGCACATTCCTCCAAACTGCAACAGTGGCTTTAGAAGACTAGACTTTTTCCCTATTACTTCCCTGAAACTCTAACAAAAAGAGTTCTTCTGGAAGTATCCATGGCAACAAAAAAGCTTGTCTCTATATTCTCCTACCCTTTAACAAAGAGTTAACTTGAATGCAGGCACTTCTTAAGAAATTGATTTTAATTAAATTAAATTTTCTTTGATTGTGCTTCATTCACCTGCTCTCGTTTTGTTGTGACTCTTCGATTGTGAAGGTGGAGGTGGTGGCTGGCAAGATGTGACTCTGCTTCCTCAAGCTGGGAAGTCCCTCTTGGAAGGTGGACAAGGGGGTCAAGCTTGTCAACAAGCATTAGCCAAGCTCCAATGGGCTACCTCTGGTGGTTTTGGTGGTGGAGGAGGAGCTTGTACTTCTGGTGGAGGAGGTGGAGGTTACAGAGGTAGGTCTGCTGAAGAAATAGTTGTACAGTCTCATTTTGTTCATGCAATTCAGAGTTCATGCAACTAGGAACTAGAGCTCTCAGTGCAGAAGTACACCACTGCAGAAGGTGATTTACAGACACTCCAACATGAATGGCATGAGCACCCCACTTCATCTTTATTTAATTGGAGAAATCAAAGTTATAGAAGCATTTCTAAGCCCGTATTTTCCAGACATGCTGAATAATCCCTTTATTTGTTCACAAAATGCCCAAGGAACTGTTTAGTTTGTTTTTTTTCTGTTTAAAGCAAATGTATTCTTACCTAGATGAACTGAGAAACCTACAGATGAATAAGCCACTTCACTAGCCTTGGTACTGGTTGGGATGAGTGGGCCTTATTCATTAAGGATGTTATACACAGTAATATTACTGAAAGACTGGGAATGACTGCAAGTTTTTAGAGCCAGGGACAAAATGTGGCACTTCAGAGGCATCACACTTTTGCAGCATGCAGCGCTGACAACTAGCCATACTCTTTCTCCAGGGGGGCATGCCTCTAACAATAATGATA
The DNA here is from genome assembly GCA_037305975.1 of Chrysolophus pictus. Taxonomy (NCBI): domain Eukaryota; kingdom Metazoa; phylum Chordata; class Aves; order Galliformes; family Phasianidae; genus Chrysolophus; species Chrysolophus pictus. Next base: position 24,881,811 of record CM074580.1, on the reverse strand, counting down.
TCACAGCTAGTGGGCAGTATGGCATCTCATTTGTGAATCCCATTGGAGAGATCTTCTTGCATCCACTTGCAGGTACAATACAGTTTTTCTTCTTCCTCTTCATTCTTCCTTCTCTCTATTTCTTTTTTCCTGCTATCTCTTCTCCTGCCTTTTATTTTTATAGCTTTCATTCAGGCATATTTCACTCTGCAGGCCAGTTCCTCAGCTGTGATTACTGCTTTAAAATTGTTTATAATGCTCTGGACTTTCTTCCTCTCAAATAGTTAAGCCAGGAGAGTCATCCAGTTTAACTGCACCTCCTCAGTCCTAGACACATTCAAGTCAATTCACTTCAGGACTTCTCTGTTTGCTTAGAACTCAATTCCTTCTTCCCTTCTGGACCATGTCAGATTTCTGACCTCCCACAGCATCAGCTGTCCTGCAGAGAAAGGAGAAGTTGTACCTGCCTACTCCTTTTACTCTTTTTTTTTTTTTTTTCCCCAACTTACTGGGAAAAGATGGGAAAAGTTAAATTAAACCTGTTTGTTGTATCCGATTCCTCATTCAGCCGTGGAGAATGATGGTGAGGTGGAGGTTCAGATCTATCTTAACTGTAGCCACTGTCACTCAGACAACTGTAAGAGAGACCCTGACACCAATCTGCCTGTCTGCCAATGTGAGATGGGGGCTGTGCTAGCCAATGACAATGTCACCTGCACTGGTAAGATATAGTTTTATCCTAACTGGATAATGAATGTATCCTTTGTAGGTGTCTCTCTTCCTGGGTTTTGTATTTATATACAATTAGCCATTACTGAAAATTCCTGATGTCCTTTCCTTCTATGCTAAACTGCAAGTCTGCCGCCATATCCAAAATCCAGGTTTGGATTAGGTGGAAGATAAATTAAATGTAAAGGAACACTGTAAATTTCTTGAATGGATACAGTGTATCAAATAGTTAAGCATAAATACCTTTCCTGTATAGTGTACCACCCAATTTAAGCCACAAATTACTTCCTTCCGCAGAAGTTTCCTACTGTGTCTGTTCAGCTGATGCCTAGTATTCACTACTTACTGACATGGTCTCTTAGAATCTCAAACCATCAGGTCTGTAGACCGTTTCAACTTGTTAGCAATAATGTTACCCATTAAGACAAAACTGAGGAATGTGTAAGCAATCCGTGTTTTACTAGTTAGATTTCTGACTTAACAATGTTTTCAAGATGATTTTGATTTTTTTTCATATTCCAAGGCTGTAAAGGGATTTTCTGTATTTTCTATAGGATGATTTAGCCGTGATCTCTACTGTTTTCTGAAACAGCAATCGTGACAGGGGTTCTTTTCTGCAGCTTGGCTTGTTTCTTGATTAATGCACCTCTGTTTTTCATTTTCCAGTGCCACACAGTCATATCCCAGAGGGACATCTGCCTCTCCCACTCCTCCTAGCTGTGGTGGCTGTGATTGTGATGCTTGGAATGATCCTCACTGGTGGCAGCCTATCTATCAGTAAGAAACATTCCCTTTTACTTGTCTTTTTCTCAGTTAAATTAGACAAAGAGGGACCACCCAACCACATGCAGCTACTTCTACTACTTGGAGCCAGAGTGTTTTGGTCTCCCAAGTGGATCACAGAGGGAATAGGAAGAAAGAAATGATAGAAAACATCACCACCCCACAGATAAGCACAAGCATAATCTCCAAAGCCAATGACTGGTCTGTCCTTGTATTTGCTGCAGAAAAAAGCCTTGGACAAACCTGTAGGCAGACACTTTTTTCTGCAGCCGTTGCTGTATAGTCTGAACTCACTGTCTCTGTAATTGAACATGTAATTCCTTCAGAGAGACAGCATGAGTTTTTGCTGCCTCAATGCCAGCAAGGTGTCTTGTGAGGCAGCATTTCCTCTGCCAGTTTATAGAGAAGCAGAGGTAACTTAAGTTTCTTCCAGCTGATTAGGGCTCTGCAGGGGCAAAAATGTTTGCATCTTCAGTATTAAATCACTACAGAAGAGAGATGCAGGAAAGTTAATGCCACTTCTTGAGCATTTGTAATTACCAACTTAGTTTCTTCTTTCTGTTCTGTGTGCCCAGTATTATATTTTCTTTCCAGGTTCTTATACTGTTTGTATTTTTTCCATCCCCAGTTTATCACCTGAAGAAGCAGCAACTGGAAGGAGCCAGAGCACGACTGCAGAGCCCGGAATATAAACTGAGTAAAATCCGCGCATCAGCCATCATGACGGATTACAACCCCAACTACTGCTTTGCTGGGAAGGCTGCCACTCTGAGTGAGCTGAAGGAGATCCCACGGAAGAACATCTCTCTGCTTCGGTAAGGCTTGGCATAGGAGGGGAAAGGCAGCAAAGGCAGAGTTGGGGTTACGCACTAGTTTAACAACAAGCATCCATGACAAGAAACTGAGGGCTTCCTGTCTGACTGACTGGAAAGCACCAACTACAGGCAAGGAAAACTGTGACGCTTTCTATGTTCTCTTAAATACTTTGATGCCATAAAGCTCTTAAGAGCAGGTATAAGTTCATAAGTCTTCTGTCCCATGTTCCCATGCAGAGTAGAGGTTATTTTGCCTCTGTCTTGTGTGATGTCCTGGATTATACTTGCTACCTGACAGTAACTCCCTTCCAAATCTATAACAGTATTTCTTTTTCTGCATTTCCTGACACAAGGAAATACACACTAGATTGCTCTTCTTCTCTATATAGTCCAGATTATCCTGATTAAAGCTATAAGGAAAATAAAAACTTCACCATCTTGTGTTGTGTTACACCATCACCTGAAGGGATCATCTTGCAGCTGCCTTTATATGCATTGTTTGCTTTTTTCCTCCCCCTCTCCCCAGTTCTTTTTTGCCTTGCTAAAGCCACACATCCTGACAGTGCCATAGGATTGAGCAGGCTGTTTGATTTGGAAGGGATATATTCAGACCCATTAATGATCCAACCTCCCTAGTTCAGTGATGGCATTAGAAGGCATTGAGAAGTTGTTTTCAGAGGCTTTGGGATGAAAACAACTCTGCTATTGATTCATCTTTTACAACAGATTTTCTTCCTATTCTTGGACTGGACAATAAGAAGGACTTAGCCAGTGCTTGATGCAGAGACACAGTAACAGCTGCTCTCTTTCCCTTTCTCCCAGGGCACTAGGACATGGTGCGTTTGGTGAGGTTTATGAAGGAACAGTAGTGGGCATTGCAGGGGATCCCAATCCTCTCCGGGTGGCTATTAAGGTTAGTACCCACAATCGGTTTTTTTTATATACAACAATAATTATCAGTAACAGTGCTATTATCTTACTGCCATTCCAACAGATTGATGCAAATCACATGTATAATGACAGAAGTGTGTATATGATGCAGGTTTCCATGTGCTGCTGCATCTGGGAGTTATAAACTTTGATTTTTAAGTTGTGTGGCACCAGCAGTGCTGTCTTGTTTGCTGCGTGCCCATGAGTTGTGATCTAACCTAGGACAAGAATCTAGAGAGCAATCTCTTTTCTAGCCTCCACGCTGTTGCTCAGGAAGGAGAGAACCAGTGCCCTCAGAAGGGAGTTTATATGTATTAGTCATATAGAGACTGCTTAATACTACATGTTAAAATGGAATAACAAATCATCTATTGGCATAAATATATAACTATCGCTATATATTTATATAGTTATATATAAAAAACTATAACATCATTGAAATCCACACACAATCATCAGTCCACCCCAGTGGAGAATCTGGTTGGTCCCAAGAAATGTGATTCCTTTTGAGGTGATCACTGAGAGCTCTTGACAGGTCCACTAGGCCAACGGAGCTGCTGTCCTGTGCTTTTCTGCCACTGTGATGTATTGATCTGAGTAGCTGGGAAAAGAGAAAGTTAGGGGGGAGAAAAACTAGCAACAATCAGTGCATTTTGGATTGGAAAGATATTTCTTAATCCTGTGCATAAAACTGAAAATCCTGGCTAATACTAGTATGAAGTATTTATATGACAGGAAACAGCAAATATTTATAGTAATGCTTGTCTATTTTTACTTTTACATTTCAGTTTTTAAGTTCTTTCTCATAAGTTTTTCACGTGACATTACTATATTTCATAATTTGAATTATTTCAGTTACATTTCCGTCATAAGTGAGAATAGTGTCTGCCTGCCATTGATAAAACTTGCAGGTTGTTTCTCAGAGCTGTGTGACATTAAATATGCTGCTGTGAACTTATCTTGTAATATCATAATTTTCCATGTCATTAATGACAAGAGAGAACAGTCTAATTCTCTGTAAAATTACTGCTGTTGCCTCAGGATTTGTCAGTTACTCAGCCCAGAAGCACAAGATGCTCATTGCCTCCTGTTCTTTTACAAGCTTGTGACTCAGAGGACTGAGTCTACTCCTATGGGTTCAGCTCAAAACATAGATTTCATTAATAGAAATAAGCCCTGTTGTTATTTGTTGTTATTTGCTCTGTCTTTCAAAATTTTCTTTAAAAAATCACGCCTTGTAGGAAGCACAGTAGCACAGTGCCAAACAGAAGCAGATCAGCTTGTTGTGGTTTTTCATTGTGAAGATCGTTTGCACTGTTCTGTGTGAAGCAATTGCTTATTTCAGATAGCATAATGTCTCCTGTAGCCCACACCGCCAGTGACCACAACTGGGTTTCCATGCCAGCCCTCGCCTCACTGAGCAACGACCACCACCCATTTCTGTGTGCACTTTGAAACTACAGCAGGAGCTACACCCAGCTGTGGCTAACTCATCCGTAATCCTCCAACTGGCACATGAGCAGTCACTGCAGCTCCTGCTGTCTGCACTCTCAGTTCATATTTAGCAGTGGCAGATGCTGTCCAGATCTGTTGTCAGGAGAGAAAGCTGTGAGGCTGTGTGACATAATTATATGAATCAAGTGGCTGTATGTGCTGCATGACGTGAAGCAGGTGCTGCAATGTGGACTTAATAGCAAAGGGAGAATAAATTCACACCTGTGATTTTAAAATGTTACTAGATTTCCATTTCCCCAGCCAATGCATTTCTTAATGTGAATCTGAAATAGAACACTGCACATAGTTAAATGCACACAAAACGAAGCCTCCAAGTAGATCCACCACTTTCCTGTTCCTCTAACTGCTGAATGGGATGCAGGCAGTTCAACTGACTGGCACTGAAGAGATGAGACCTTCCTCATAGCTTCCTGAAGTCACTCACAATCGTGTTACGTGCTTCTTTTTTTTTCTTTATTCTTTGGTGTGCTCCTAAATGTTCTCAATTATTTGGTGGGATGGCCCTCGCTTTCTTAAACTCTCAACAGACACTGCCAGAAGTCTGCTCCGAGCAAGATGAGATGGATTTCCTGATGGAAGCACTGATTATCAGGTATAGCTCAAGGGTTTAAGACTGGTGGTGAGTGGGGGGGGGGGGGGGGGGGGGGGGAAGGAGTAATGCAGGTATGAGAAATATTACTTCTGTTGCTTGGGTTTGGGGAAAAAATAATATGCAGCCTCTTCTTTCACCAGACAGCATTTCAGTAGTGTATTAGTTACTGTTTTCAGCCACCTGTGTTTATCCTGAACACTTGTATCTGTTGTTTTTTTTGTTGTTGCACATCTGAACAAAAATTTCTCCTGATTGGTTTTGCTGGTCTTGCTCAGGCACAACATTTTTGTGCAAGCTTGTTCTGTGTCTGAAATGGCTTCCTTTTCAAAGAATCTCATTGTTTTTTTACCAAGTATTCATGTATCAAGTAATCATATATTGAAATTCTTGCAAAAATAAATTATCAGTGGTGAAATGGAAAGCAGGAAATGTAACAGGAAAGCTAAATAGTAGAGCCACTTGTGCAGAGACTCAGAAGTTCAGCCTTTGCAAGATGACTACCAGGATGGTACAACATAGGCTGTGTGCCCAGGAGGTGAGTTTTTGGTTCTGGTTGCTAGGGCTTAAACAATATTATCTCTTGCAAATAGAAGTAAGGCTTTTTAGAAGAGTGGTTTGAGCAGCTGAAGAAGGTATGAAAAGCATTTCAAATTGAGGCTTTTCCAGGTGGTATGCTATTATGTGCAGCCTTTTTGCTTTTCTTATCTGTAGAACTATTTGCCATAAATGCTTTCTCTGGGAAAAATCCTTGTTTAACTTTTTTTTCCCCCCATAAAAAATAGTTGAGTGAGATACTTCGAAACTCCTGTGTGGATAAGGTAGTGAATGTGGCTCTGCACTGTGCCAGTAGCACAGATGGAATTTATCTATTTTAAATTTGGGCAAGATTAAGTTCTTCCACCTCTCGCTACCTGGCCCAGTTTTTACCTGGATGCTCTTTTTCTGCTGCTGAAGCACAATTCAAGAATAAGTCTCGTGATGTAATACTGCTTCATAAAGTCTGTAAGAAGTGTTTGAGTGGCAGATGAACTGAAAGGTAACACTGATAGGGTTTTTAAAGAGCAATTTCAGTTAATTATAGGATGCTTTGATTCTCTTGTTAGCACATGATCTTCCCCAACCTACTTCACATTATTACTTCCTGTATTTTCCAGGTCATTGCTGTCCAAAGAAAGACCCTGCTTTCTGAAACTGAGTCTTGCTTCCTGACTGTCTTTTTTTCTGTTGCAGTGGGGTAGAAAGTCATCCCCAGATCAGCTGCTGTAGTGGGTATTAGATGCATACTAGATACTGAACCGAGTCCATTAGACTAGGCAGCAGCATATTTGAAATAATCAGTACTGAAATAAAATCACCACAGAACAAGATTTTGTTTTACACATGCCAATATTTTTTGGATGTTTGAGGAACCCTGATCCTGGGAGTCTTCATAACTAGAAAGGCATTCAGATAAGTCTGAAGTTAGAATTTGTTCAGTAACTTGCTTCGATCCAGGTCATCAAAGCTCAAAGCTGAGTGAACGTGGCAGATGTCAGCCAAGTACTAACGTTGTCTCCCTTTGTGTTGCTGTGACCTTGTCTTTCAGCAAGTTCAATCATCAAAATATTGTGCAGTGCATTGGTGTTAGCCTGCAGACGCTGCCTCGCTTCATTCTGCTTGAGCTCATGGCTGGAGGAGATATGAAGAGTTTTCTTCGACAGAATCGACCCAGAGCGGTGAGAAACCTTCCTTATTAGGCATGTGATTTGTTTTACTGTGAATGAGGTTGACTGGGGCCTTATGTACTCCTACATGACTTGGTGCACTTGCACAGCTTCTCCTCTCAACACACATACTGTAGCTTTACGTGTGTACAGTCATATGCCAATACTAATGTGTTGTTAGAAGATCTGGCTTAATTCCTTCTTCACAGAGCAGTAAATATACTAATTAGGGGCACTTAGAATGGTATAACAGCACCCACGCAGAGGAGTCTATGTAATTTTGATTATGCCATTTTAAGTGAAAATGCTACAAATTCTGTAAGTAGATAAATTCTGTGGAAAACAGAACAAAAATATAATCTTTGTAAATCAAGTATAGTTGTAATGTGAGGAAGTTATTTTAAAATATCATGTGAAAGCAAACCTGCCACTATGTTTGCTGGAATGTCAGTAGATAGCAAATACAAGAGCTGAATTCCCCTTAGTACTCAAAGAAATATCCATTCTCGCCTTCCTGAAAACAAACTGGCCCCATCAGTAACGTATTTCACTGCAAGTTTCTGTGGCTGCAGAGAAATGCCTGCCCATTACGGACAGAGGGATCCCAGTGAAGAGATAAGGTCTCAAAGTCTGTGATTCTGTATCTCCTTCTTCATTTCCTCACCAGAAATGCCTGTTTTATAACTATAATAATTCTCCTTGGCAGGTGTCCAAGAGCTTTGTACAATCACTTGTATAGCCAATAAAAACAGTGCTCAGTGGCTGCAGTGTACACTATGTGGTTTGAACAGGAGAAATTACAGAGATAACAACATCCAGGAACAAAAGCAGATTGAAAAGAACAATTTATTTGATATCTCTTAAGCTTTTGATGAGCAATATAGTAATTTCTCCCCACCCTTCCCAAGAGCAATACTGAAGTTCTTGCAGAAACACCAAGGAGATTTCCCTACAGAGAAATAAATGACTGCATGAAAATAAGCAGGGCTCCTGGAGAGAGATTTCCTTACTGTTCTTAGGGAAATATAGATTGTGATGGGTGTGTGCTGGTCCCAGAGCCCTGCGATATCTCGTCCCTCTTCTGCACATTCAGGGTATTCTCTGCCCTCCCACAAGAACAGATGAGTTGGCGAATGCTGAGCACTGGTGCAGAGATGTGCACTCATGCATCTTTGCTCTCTCCCTCTCTCTAAATTCATTAGCTAATCTCTTTTGCTAATGTATCGACTCTATAAAAGCAAGGTTTGTATTTTGTTTTCTTGTTTTTGTTTTCGGTTTTGTTTTTTTTTCTCCTTTGTTTTGGTTTTACCTCCCATTTCACCACTATGTCCAATACTGCTAGGGAACAGTTTTCTCCCACCCCTTTTCTAGGCTATTCAGGTCAGGACATAAATCCCAAAAAGCAGCCTACACTCATGCACTGTGCTCAGGAGTACTAAAATCTCCAGGAAAAAAAAATAGCTTAAATAAAAATTATCTCCTTTTCTAACTTTTTTTTGAGCTGCTTGTGTCCCTCTTTGCTCCTGACTGATACAGCCTTTCCCCCATCTGGTGCACGCCTCTCCCTTTCCCTTTTGCTGCTCTCCAATTACCCTCTGCCTCTTCTACTCCATTGTTTTACCCTTACCACTTTCTGTGGATCCTTTTCCAGAATCAACCATCCACGCTAACAATGCAGGACCTGCTGAACATAGCTAGGGATATCGCCTGTGGCTGTAAATATCTGGAAGAGAATCATTTCATACACAGGTGAGGAGGAAAAGTCCCTTCTGATGTATGCTTCCTTGAAAGTGTGCTAAGCTCACCTGGATTCTATTTGCAGCACGTTAAACAGAGCTACTTCTAGAGAGAAGCCAGAGATTTTCTTTACCAACACAGACTTGTGGTCAGGTGTCCAGGCCAATCCCTCCGGTCACTGGCACGAGTTGGGTTCTGTTGGAAAGAAAGGAATCTTCCTGTTTGCAGTGAATGGTTTCAAGCGTTTTCAATCTACAGGTTATTACAATGTAGACAGACACATTTGAAATTAGCCCTATGGTCCACTAGATGGTAGTGTCACGCTGTGTTAGCTTGTAAACAGCCTGCAAACAGCCTGCTCTATTTTCCGTTCCCCCTGACCCATCAGCACAGGACTGCCCGTATTTGAGCCGTTGTCTCCAGTAGGGTAGAGCAGGAATAATAGGAAGTAAAATATCAGAACTCAAGGCTTCCTTCCCAGTAGCTGACCTGCTGTGTGATCCAGAGGACAACATCATTTTTCTGTTCAATCTTCTTTCTTCCCTTTGTTCAGCAAGAAAATGGTAGGGTTCAAACATGAGTAAAATACTGGAGAAGGGGTACAGGTTCTTACAGGTAGCCTTTTGAGATTTCTAGTTGAATGCTGGACTCCTTTATTTCTGTTTAGGAATTGTTTCAGCTCATAAAGTTCCCCAGCATAGCACAAACTGAATTTGTTCCTAAGTATGAACTCCATGCTGAATTCAGTGGGCGTCTGTAAAGGAAAGGTGAGACTTTTGCCCCAGGGGATGACACAGACTCTAAGCCTACGTGCAGCATGGAGTTATGCAAGTTGTCAGGCAATTTACCCCCACCCCCAACAAACACACGTACTTAAATGTGGTGTTGTACAGAGCGAAGAAGCAGAGCCAGGCAAGGGTGTGTGCAAACTGGGGAGACTGAGGGAAACAAGTGGCAAAAAGGCATGAGATTGAGATAGGGGACATGTTATGGCTTTATGATTAGAGCATCTGTGACAGCAACCAAAGCATGTAAAATCTTTTGCCATGTCAGCCACAGGCTTGGGATATGGCTTCAAGTGAAGTCTCTTCCTCTCCACATGCCTCAGTTCTTTTTCCACGCAGACTAAAAGAATACGGTAAATTTAAAGCTTAGATGACAAAGATTTAGGACGCCTCAATAAGTGCTGATTAGTAATTCTCATACGTGAAGAAAAGTGCAATATAAAAGGACTGTGTCGACTGTGTCTGGACAGAGAACTGAACAGGTGATGGCAGGGGATTTCTCTTCCTCCCTTCACCTCAGGTGAGCCACGAGGCTGGCTGGCAAAGGGCAACGTGTGCTGTGTGAATGAAAGTGCTGTGCGTTGGGCTGCCGTGCTGACAGGCTCCCTAGTAAAGGCTGCAGGGAGAAGGGCTGTGTGCGTCTGCTGGGGGCTGGAAGGCCAGGGCAGTATCTGGAGATCATAGGGCTCAATGCTTGAGAGCTTTTATGAGGATCACTTCAGAGTGTGTCTTCATTCGGAAATGATCTGCCCCAAGAATTACAGGAAGTAACCAGAGAAAGACAAAGAAAATTATAGTTCCATAAACAAATTTGTCTTTTTTGCAGATGGCAAATACAGCAGAACTATCATCAGACAAGTTATAGTATCAGAAAAGAAAATATGCAGTTTTCAATCTCCTTTTTATTGGGACAGTAAGTTCTTTTGAAAAAGGTATTTTTGAGTCTTCTGTCATAATAAATAATTTAAAAGCAGTAAGGACATGCAACAAATTTTAGCTTTTAGAATGCCAAATAAGTACAAGAAAATCAGTATTTTGATTGGCAGCATCACAGTTAATTACTATAGCATCATTTAAAAAAAAAAGTGATAGCAGTATCCTGCATCCTCCCCCCCACCTTGGTCTAATGAATTTATGATAAGGACCAATTTTTGCTTTGTGCTGCAAGAATTCCAATGAAAACTTACACAGCAATGCTCTTTGCAAGTATTTTTCATAAAACCAATTTTCATTACTCCACTCAGGTAGAAATTCCCTGATTTTCTTACTATAGATCACCAAGGCTAGTTGCCATCACATAAGGTATCTAAAATCTGTATCAACAAGTGGATGGGCCTACTCCTACTGCTCAATTTCAGGACAGAAATGGAAGAAAACAGTGTTTGTCTCCTTCAACAGTAGCACATCATTTTTCAAAAAACTCTCTGGCTCAGTTTTTACACCATTAGATCTTTTATATAAGCAACCTGGGAACAGACTCGTTTTGTTTTAGCCAATGACTCAGCAGATCTGCATAAAAGAGATTTCATTTAGGTCTTATGTTAGTATTTGTTAGTAACATCAGTATTATTTAGAGTTCATAGATGTGGAATCCAGACAAGGCTATCAGTACGGGTGAATGGTATCCTGGTGGGAAGGATCACGTTGTAGAGATGTCACTAAGGGCCTAGTCTTGTATGTGAAGTCTTGTCATGTGAGAGTCACAGATGATAATAGGAGAAAAGGAAAAAGCTAAGCTTGAATTCCAGATCCTGCAGGAATTTTCAGGGCTGGCAGTGGGAAGAAACACGTGAGTTGTTCAAGGAGTTCGTTTTTCTTGGCAGCCAACAGGACCCACACAGAGCTATGATTTTTAATGAGTCCCTTTTCAGAACACATATTTAAAATTAATACAAACCCTTCAGCATTGGCCACACAGTCATCCCTACCATTTGTCACAATCTAAACTTCCATCCAGCAAATGGCTGCTCGCATATGTAGCTTTGCTTGGTTCCATGGGAGGTTGCCAGAAGCAACAAAGGAACAGTTTACCAAATCTGTTTTTCAACCAAACCTACTTTTCAAGCAGTATACTAAGACTTTTCAATAGCATCACATCTGCATTGCTGATAGAGATGCTGATATCTCTGAAAAAACACTTGTTTTCTTTTTAGAAAGAAACATACTGTCATAATGTGGTTGATGCAGAAGAGGTTGGATCCTTACCTTGTCTGAGACTGACCCTGTTTTCTGCTTTAGTGAAAGAAGATGGTAGCGGGTAATGCTCAGAGTATACTGAGAGGAAATGATAGAAAATGTAATGCAAATGCAGTTTAGTAATTACAGTTAATGAAAATGATTGTGTAATTAGTGTAGTTTTTGTTTTCACTAAAGTTATCCTCATTTGTGTTAAGATGACTCAGCTAAGACTTGTAGGGCTTGATGTAACATTCTTTCTTTATTCCTTTAGCTAGTTAAGAGTTTAAAATTAGATAGAATTATACATTCACAGAATGGCTGAGGTTGGAAGGGCCCATACGAGATCAACTAGTCCAACCCTCCTGCTTCAAATAGGGTCACCTACAGCACACTGTTCAGGATCATCCAGGCAGGTTCTGAACTTCTCCAGAGGAGACTCCGCAGCCTCCCTGGGCAGCTGTTCCAGTGTTCTGTTCCCTTTGCAATGAAGAAGTTTTCTCTTATGTGCTTTCTTTTTTTTCTTTCTTCCTTTTTTTCTTTTTTCTTAAAGAGATATAGCTGCAAGGAACTGCCTTTTGACCTGCACTGGAGCAGGTCGTATAGCCAAAATTGGTGACTTCGGGATGGCCAGAGATATCTACAGGTAAGTGAAAGGCCATTTCAGTCCCATGAATTACTCAGTAATCTGTATTCATTTAAATGGTTTGAACTGCCTCATCTAATGTGAAGCAGCTGAACTGTCTATTACATTTCTGAATTTGATTTCCAGTTAACTAACTGGGGTAAACAGACTGTAAATTAACACATCTATGCCTAGTAGCAAATGCACTTAAATTGTGTCATTCCAGACTGGGCCCTAGAGAACACTGCAAACACATATGGATGCTAAACCAAACTCAGGTAAATTTATTAGACCACAAATAATCTCAAATTATAAAAATATTCGTAAATGTATGAGGTCAAGAAGATTTTCTGTATCAGTGCCTCATGCACAACTTCAGCACATTTGATCCCTTCAGCTATGCACCTAAACATCATCATTTTTCCATCTCAGTTGCAAACCTGGTATAAAATACTGCTCAGATGGTACAATTCATGTTGATGATTTTTTCTTATTTGGCCCCCAGTACTGCATGCACTCTCTCCAGTTCCTGTTGCTGTGGTGATAGGATCTTTTATAAGTCTTAGCCTTTTGATGCTGTGTGACATTCTGCATATATTTAATCTTTCCCAGAGCAAGTTACTATCGCAAGGGAGGAAGAGCTATGCTTCCTGTCAAGTGGATGCCGCCAGAAGCTTTCCTAGAAGGCATTTTTACCTCCAAAACTGATACCTGGTAATAATTATTTCCTATTAATAACCTCTGCTATTCTAATAAAGCACATTTACCGCTCAAGGAAAAAAGTCTACTCAGCAGGACCCCCTAAAGATATCAATCTCCCATGTCCTAAAATGGAAAAAGAAAAAAAAAAGTAGATATTTCCCTCTGCATTGTTAGAAGAGTGACTAAGAAATTAAGTGAAAACTAAAAACTCTTGTGCAAGTGGAGGGCATAACAAATAGCCATAGATAAATGTAGAATATCATATAAGGGTAATCAAGAAATGTAAAGAGAAGACCGTTTAGAATCCTAAGAAGTCTCAGTCAAAAATGCAGACACTTCCTTCAGCTCTTAGTATCTGCTACTCAGTACTTACTAGTGACAAGGCCTGCTCATATACTTTGTAAATGACTCTATCTATACCACACAGGATTACTCTTCTATCCTTGGTGGTTTTTTTTTCTTTTGTATATAAAATGACAGCAGATTTAAGCAGAAGCCATTGCTTGTTGCTGAGGAAACAGTATTTATATACCGATTCTTCATGTAGCCTGATTTTTCCTTAAAATAAACACCCCCTCAACAATGACACATTTATACAAAGGTGCTGGGGAATGGAAGCTTTCCAGTTGCTTATGAACTCCTCTCTTCCTAAACAGTACTCTTCAATAAGCAAACTGAAATATTACCTTAAATGGCACACTGACCTAGTTTCCTGAAGTTGTTAATGCCAGAAGACAAGGGATTGTGTATCAGAACATAACTGTAAGCAGCCAGTAGTAAATATTTTGAAGGAGAGCACTACAGTTCCTGTAACTGTAACAGGCTATTGTACATAACATGTATTTACTGGAAATCTCATCCACCTTTCCATCAAATAATGACTCTTAAAATTAATGACCCTACTGGAGCCTTTGCAGATCCCTCGATTTCCCTGGGTCTACACTGTAAGAAGTTTTGAGTGTCACTACCTAACTGACCTGTACATGTAAAGAGAAAAGAGCAACCATATAATGATAGTGTTTACTTTTGCACTTCTAGTGAAGATCTCCAACTTGTTTTATTCTTGAGTATTCTTTTGCCAAATACCAACTCAAACATCTCAAGTCTGTCAAAGTAAGATAGGAATCTCCAAGCCAAACGTAACAGTTCTTGTTTTCAGTTAGACCACGCATAGCTAAGGGTGCTTTGGCGTTTTCTGTTCTAGAAATAACAAATGCAGCAGAAAGAACAAATTCAGATATTTTGATGTGTCTGCAAAGCGACTTTGGGAGCTTGAACAAGGGTTTTGATTGATTGTTTTGTTGTTTTTTTTCTAAATCAAAGTTGGCTCATAACCATGCTAATTGCACACTTCTGTAGTTGGCCTGCAGGTTGAAAAAGTTGCTGCTGTGTTTTTAACTACCCAACTTTGTTCCAGATTTGTGGAGCACAAACTTGGAAACCTAATCAGCATTGTTGTCTGGTTTCTGACACAGGTCCTTTGGTGTTCTTCTCTGGGAGATTTTCTCTCTAGGCTACATGCCCTATCCCTGCAAAACTAATCAGGAAGTGCTGGAATTTGTCACCAGTGGAGGAAGAATGGACCCACCAAAGAACTGTCCAGGGCCTGTGTAAGTATTTCCTCACTCTCTCAACTATGGAACAGTTGTTATCAAAAGGGTTGGACAAAGGCAACTAGACACCAAATACTATACCAGTATTATTGAGCATCTCTTGAGTCACTGCCTCTTGTACATAAGTTAGACCACTACAGAATTTGCTTTCTCTTGGGATCCAAGGATGCAGAAATGACGTCTACTTTTGCTCCACTCCTTTGAGCCATTTATCAAGTGCAGTTCTTCTGGACCCAAGCTCACATCACATTGAAACACATCTTTCACAATTATCTTTCTTAATGGATTCTCTTTCATTTTAAGGTACCGCATCATGACGCAGTGCTGGCAGCACAGCCCAGAATACCGGCCAAACTTCTCTACCATCCTGGAAAGAATCAAGTACTGCACACAGGTATTGGCCCGCAGTAACTGTGTGGATGATAATCTCCAGAATGCCAGCCATCCAAATGCACTTTTAGTGCAGACAAAATTAAGGCTCCTCACAGGCTGATGTACTTTCCAGTGGTGGTACTGGCTCAACTGTTCTTTTCATTTGTGTTTTCATCTACCTACCTTAGCTTGCCTTCTTCAGCCCAACCAAAATCAGATGATACTGTTCCTGTGCAAGTGGTGCGTCCAGTTCACTGCTTGTTCAGTAGCAAAATGCCCTTCTTTTTGTGATAGAAAGGTATTTAGTGTCTGCAAAGGTCCACACTTTGACCTCGCCTAGTGCTGGTTGAAAGTCATGGCTGAATTGGTAATGGGGGTGAGGGAAGATGGTAGAGCACGTTCATCATATGGTAGAATTTTACAGTTAGAGGCATGGATTTAACCTGCCTGAGAGGCAAACTATATGTTGGCAACCCTCAGCTCATATGCTGATTTCAGTAAAGCACAGCGACTCTTCAAAGGAAGTACATAAGCAAGACAACACTTTTGCAAGTCCTAACAGCATGCAGTACCTAGATGACTTATGGCACCTTGGATGAATAGTGGCAGGAATAGTGCCCAAACCTAATGCCAACCTCTGCCAAAAGCTTTTCTCGCATAGCTATTTCTCTGAAAATGCAAGTGTGACAGTCACCCTGGAGGCACATGGTGTAACACATTTCTGTGCAATCCTTTCTTCTAGGACCCTGATGTGATCAACACAGAGTTGCCCATGGAGTGTAGCCCAGCACCAGAGGATGAAGGGAACACAGTTGTGCGCCCAAATGTTTCCAGTGGGATAATGCCCCTGTTGGTGAGTCCTTCTCTTACTCCTCAGATGACACCTAAAACCCTGGATTCCCACCGTCCTGGGCAAAAACTTGTACAATGTCCACAAGAGCTACTGGTGGAGAACCTCAGCAACCGGGCTGCTCGAGGGCCCAGCCTGCCATGCCTCAGCGATTTCAGCACATCCTGGATCCAGAATTCAAACCAGAAGTTAGAATTCAGCAATCCACCAACCCACAGACTGAAGAACAAAACTAAAAACCTTTGGAATCCAACCTATGGATCATGGGTGCTAGAGAACATCAGTCACTTAAGCCCCACCTCCAAACTGAAAGCAACTCCAGAACGAGAAGATTCAGGCTTTGATGGAAATTGCAGTTCTTCTCCTAGTTCTCGGGCATCTCCAGCATCTCCAAGTCGAAGCAACTGCCCTCACTTAGATATTGGTGGGATTGAACTGGTGAAACTCCAGACTTTCCCCTGTGGTAATGTAAATTATGCATATGATGACCTGTGCTATGGCACTGATCACCCACCATCAGTTTTGACAGGGGTCAGAGCAGCTGTGCTAAGGAGCTCCAGTCTGCATACAGATGAGAAACCTTTTTATAAAACAGATAAAGCTGCAAGAGAGAGGGACTCTGGTCTGTCTTTGTCAGACGATCTGAGTGTTACACCAGTATAACAGAAAAGATTCATCCAAAGATCAGAGAATGAGTGTTTCTGGAAGGGCAAACTTGAACTGCTTCCTATTTCACGTATTTCCTCCATGTAAGTTCCTTTAGAGGGGTGATGTTTCGACATGAGGGGTGATGTTTCGACATCAGCAATGATCTTCCTCCTTCTTCCTGCCAGATCCCCAGATCATTACAGACAGTTCCATTTCTACTCTGTCCATCGAATGTGTTCCATTGGACCAACTTAGTTGTAGAGAACAACAGCATTGCTGCTCTGAGTCAGCATACAGTACCTAACAAAAGACCTCTTTTTCAATCAGCTCAGGTGAAAAGAAATAGACTTAACATCCAACCATAGTGCTTGGATGGAAATAATGACCAACATAGGCTGCTCTTCTTTCTGACCTAAGAAACCAAAAATGCATGCTGTGCCAGCAGTGAACAACTTGTGAAGACCTGCTGGGTTTCCTTGAGCTTTTTACTGTCCTGAAGACTTGCCTAATGATGCTCACATAGTGACAGGAAAGTAAATGAATAGCAGCCACATTTTCATCTGTTTAATAGCAGACCCTTTGAAAAACACGAAGTAGCTGCTTAAATTGGAAGCAGCAAGAAGGATGAAAAAAAATCCAGGATCCTCTGAGCATGCATTTTGAAAACAAGCAATGAAGAGGAAAACAAATTTACGATTGAAAAAAAATAGATGGTGAAGCTGATGGTATCTCTTTGAATAACAAGGAAAATGTGCTGCTTGCCTCATGGTGTTGTGTTCTTCACAGCTCCTGGTGTGGAAGGGGCAGGTGGCTTTCCAAGAAAGAGTGAGCTGACGGGGGTGATGGGAAATGGACTGTCTTCATCTTTTAATGGACTTTATTTGGGATGGACTTCGTTTTTGTAAGTATTTTGATACATGGCAGTAATTTCCTGCGCTATGTTGATAAGCATTACTGATGTTCTAAGGTAATGGTAGAATTCGGTAGGCTGCAGCTGGTTGCAATTTTTATATATACTCCTTTGAAGTAGAAACAGAGTAATGCAAGGGAGCAGAGTGTAGACAATCTGCTTAATACAGACATCACCTTACAATGCCCCTTTTACAGCAAGGCAAAATAGCTCAGCCACTTAAGAAAGCTATAACTGTGACTTGGCTTCACATACAGATTGTCATTCTCTTTAACCTTTCAAGCATACAAGCTCGTTAATGTAGTTGGTTTTTTGAAAGATTATTTCTAGGCTATTCTCTGTTATTTAGGGTCTAAACAGATGTTTACTGGTTAAAGCCTGGAGCCTGGAAAAGTAAGTAACTTGGTTTAAGCCTGAGCAGTCTCGGAAGCATTTTGTCCCTGTCCCACTCCTGTACTGTGCATAACCAACTTGCAGCGGCAAACTACATGCTGCCTTTACATGTAATCAAGTTGTATGCCATGATGTTGGCTATAGATTCCATCTTGTTCTCTTCCAAAAGAGGTGCCCCAGTACAAGCTACACATATAGGGATTAGCTGTATGCTTACAGTCTAAAGATGTGGGTTAGCAGGATAGAGATTGCTTTGAAGACAAACTTCACTTCCTCTATGTCACTGAGGGCTGGATACTGCTGATATGTCATACTGAATAGCACAGAGTGGAGAGTCTGAATCCATCCTTTGTCAGTGAAGTGCTTCTTCAGTTCAGGTTTAATGCTTTGCTTATCTGGCTTTGTACTTGTTCCCAGCTTCCTGTAGTCTTAGACCTTAAGCTTCAGAATGAGCAGTTTTATATATTCTGGTTTCCAGATCTTACTGATGATGATGATCCTTTTAGCAGTGAGCTGTATAGCATGGAAAAAATTCCAAATCCATGTTGTGAAGTTACAAGTGCTTTTAGCCCATTGTCTGTCCTACCTTATGTCCAGGAGCTGCTACAGCCAGGTAAGATGAGGTAGAGTTAGCAGGAAATTAGGGTACTTGTCCTTCTCCTTGCAGATGCTAACATTTCTGGTTAAGTCGCAGGCAGCCCACCTCTACAACCTGCTTGTCAAGAATAAACAGACCTAATCTTTGTTAGTTGGATTAACAGCAGCTCATCTATATACAATAATGCTAGCATTCCAGTGAGAAGCAGGTGGGATCCCTGCTGAGCTCACTTTGAGCTACCGTTGTTTTTCACATACACAGCATGTGCTTAAACTTCATTCATAAATTTAGAGAAGCAAATATTGATAAAACTACATAAGACATTGAAAAGTGAGAAAGGTAAAGTGAGAGCAGAGCAAAGTTGGTACTATAGTTTCCACTACTCACCAGTGCTACAGGTGGTCTTGCATGCAGCTCTCTCTTAATTTATTCATAAAATGTAAGCAAGTTCATCAGTCTAGCACTCTGGACAACACAGATATTTTCAATGAATAGTTAAGTCAATATATTTATATATACAGAAAGAACAGGGAAAAAGCTCCACTAAACTACAGTGAACCTCCATCCAGCCCAATATCTTATCTCTATGAATGACCAATAGCAGGGTGTTGAAGGGCACTTGTAAGAGTAGAATAAGCATGCAGTGATTATCTCTTACATGGACATTGCTAGTTTACAACAGCATGTAGCTCAGGGTGTACTGAGTCAGATGCAGTGTCTCCTAACAAGACAGAACATGGATCTGTGCAGACCAAATGGGCACTAAAAGAACTGGCTGAGAACTTTAAGCATCTGCATTAGCAATGTGCTTTTTATGTGTTCTTACCTCCCTCAAGTAGAAATAAAGGTAAGCAAACTTCTGTCAACACAGACACCATCAATCTCTGATCCGTAATAGCTTTGCTGCGTGTATCTGATCTCTTAGATGCTTTTCACAAACCTCGTAGTAAGGATTTTTTTAAATGACAATGCTAATACTGCTCCTACTGTGATGCAATATGCTGTCCAGAACAGGTTATCTAAAAAGAAAGATAACTCTAAATGATGTATACTACAACCAAGCACTAATTCCTACAATTCTTAGACTGTTAATATAACAACAGATTTCACAGTGTCCAAATTTTACCATTTCAGAATACCATTTACTTGAAATAGTCTTTTAAGGAGATGCACATAGTGCAAAATGAATGAGTTTAACCCCTACTGTCAAAATTAGATTACTTGGCCAACTAAAACCCAAAAAAATGATTTTGTTACAGAGAGGAATGACTTGAGCTGGAGACTGGCATTATTTAGTCACGTAATCCAATGGAAAGTCTTCCAATAGCTTCCCAGTGAAGAATCTGCCCTGTATAGGTATCTATAAATCGTTTTTCCCATTGAGTGTCTCCATTTTAACAAAGGTGTCTACCACCTCAGTTTTAGATGTGTGTATATAGAGATGGTTTTTTTTCTTCTGGATTCTGCATTAGTACTTTATGTTCCTTCACGCAGCCTCACACCTACATTTTAAGAGGACTATAATAACAAAAGATGAAATAATGTGAATTTCAATTTGTCCTTTTTTTCTTTTCACATTTGTTGATATTCTTGTTATCTTTTCTCTCCTCTACTTCAACTTTGCATCTTCATTTTCCCTTTAAACACACAGAATTTTTAACTGTGCACAGATTTAAGGTTTCCACTTATATCAACCCTTTTCCCCAGGTAAGTTCTCCACTTACTTGCAGTGGGCTGGTGTACACTGAGACAGTTTCACAGATATAATTACATAGATATGGGCTTTTGCATGTATAACTTATTCCACCTCCAATACCCTCCTACTACCTTACCTGAAACAGAACTCTACTGCTGGGAATATGGTTTTCCCCAAAGTATGTGCATCTCTGCAGCAGTGTGAGCCAGGGACCACTCTTCTTCAAACCGCTGAGCAGCACTGCTATGCCAGACAAGTTTTCTCCTGCAGCTGTGGCATTGCTCTTCCTGCTCCTAACTGGAGCAATCTGATGCAGAGACTTTAGGCATGACATCACTAACATCTGCTAGTCTCATCACACAACACTTTTGTTTAATTGAACCAGTTCTGATTTGTTGTTACCTCTGAACACAGCAGCACTTCTTGTCAACTTACCTTTTTGGGTGACTACTGTGCATAAGTAGATGACAAGCCTGCTTCTATGCAATTTCAAGTTGGACAAATGTATACTTTATATTTGCAACACAAAATAAAGAGACGCTAATGCTGACTACTTGTTTCCCTCTGTGTTAAATACAGTTTGCACACAGGTAAGAGGACACCATCTTGCTGAGAAAGGTTGCCAGTCGTGGAGGACTGACTCCAGGAACAGAGCACTGTTTATCCCCTACTGCCACAAAAGACAGCATTGTGGAAACAGTTAACTGCTCTGTGTGCAAAGTACATTTTAACACATTATTTTTTAATATGCTGCAAGAAAATTGGATTTTTGAGACATAACTTACTTCTAAGAAAGCCTTCAAACTTCGCATGGTACTGGGAACAAAGTTGCAATGTCAGCTTCCAGATGTCTCAGAACCAGTTTTATTTCAGGAAATAGTAGATACTAAAGCCTAAAACTGCAAGAAACACTGAAATAACAAGGTTTTGGCCCTAGCATGGGGAAGCTCTTTAAGAAAATATTATTCTTCTGTGACCAAATCACCATGGATGCCCTTTTTTCCTTCAGTCTCATGTATTTATTAGCATACACACTTAAGAGTAACAAACACTCAGCCAGTACAGTCAAAAGTAACCACAGTCAGCATTGCATTGTAGTGTTCAGAACAGAAGCACTGTTGACAATACAGGTCATTTGATCTCAGTACTGTAAGAATAACAAAAAATAATGACACCAATACAAAAAAAAAAAAAAAGCAAGAGCCCTGTGAGATACTCACGAGTTTAGTCCAAATCCCATTGAAATCTTTCCCTATCATCAGAACTGAATCAGAATCAGATGTTAAGTGAATATTCCACGTGCAAAATACAGAGGCATTTTAATTAGCATCACTTTGGTTAAACTTAATCCAAATGTATATCCATGGCGAACCTTAATGCCTATCATTTTTAAACTCATCCAATATGCTGCTTTGTGTACTTCTTTTTATATTGTACTTTCCACCAAAGAACCTCACGGCATCTTGCAGGCAAAAATGAAGTACAGCCTTATACCATTCTGTGAGGTAAGGAGGTACTATTACCATCTGTAAGCAGGAACAAAACTGAGGCCGAGGATAGCTGCCCAAGGCCAAAACGCAAGTCACTGTCAAAGCTGGGGAAGAGAAGTCCTACTGCTAGATTCACACTGAACTCTGCTGCATCTAACTAGTGAGCTTAATGACCTTGGTGCCTAACTCAGAGGTTAGCTGCTGCATGCCTGGACAAGCCATCTTCCCATGTTGTGGAAACACATGTGATTTCAGTGTCTTCAGATGAGGCACTATCCCAGCTGAAGTATTTAAAGAACTGTGTTCTGGACTTGTATGTGAGCAAGTGCCTTGGTTATCATGCATCAGCTCTTATATGGCAAATGCCTGTGATGTTGATCTCACACACATGTAAGCTTGTTCAAGGCAACTGACTCCATAGCAAAAGAAAGCTATGCTGCTTCCTCACAGTAGCACGTGAATGTACACAAAGAGCCACTCAGGGACTTCTGATGTGAATCAAGGTTATCTAACTTACCCTGTGATCATTTGCTCATGATCTCACAGCCTCCAGTCCCTGAGAGCTCCAGTCCTCACATTTGCAGTCCTATACTTGCCATTTGCTAATGAAAAGCTCCCTCCTTTGCACCTTTCCTGTAACAGCAGCATAATATTAGATTGTGGTTTCTTCCTTTCTAACTCTTTGATAAGCCAAAGAGTAATTTCAAAACAAACTTACTAGAACTATTTAGCATCTAGAGTGAATTTCCAGAATAAGGAAACAAGGACTGCTATAGCTGAGGTTTTCCTTCTCCCCTCTCCCACCCCCATCTTCTCACCTACTGCAGAGCTCTGAAGAGATTCCCTTGTTATCTCCAAGATGAGGGTCTACAAACCACCCTCGGAGGTGCAAGCAGCAGTCAGGTTTCTGAAGTACTGCTACCACATTGCTTCTACTTCTTTAAAACAAGACATTAATTCTAAAAGTTCATGACACATTCTCAAGTGACGCTGGAGTATCAGCCAACTTTTACCCCCTAAAACCACCCCCATCCAGAAAATAACACACTGATGCAAAAGGTTCACATGTGTTAACAGAAAAAAGCATTATGAAAGTTAATTAGGCAAAACACTAATTAATTGTATCACCCTGTCTCATTATATTTTATTTAACCTTTTCCAGTTCTGTCTGTTTTTGGTTGTTTTTTTCCCTAAATCCCTGAAACTGCAGTCTTAGAGAAAATGCCTTGTTATTAAAGGTAGTCCTGTGAGATTTATTTACTCCTTTTTTCTCCTTAAGCATTGCTAGCTGATAGTTTACCTGTTGGCTGCAGAAAAAGAAGAGGACTTTTTCTTAATTAATAGTATAAAAATCACCACAGATTAATCTGTCATCTCATAGCAATTCCAAAGTTAGAAGGCATCAGAAATTATAACATGCAAGTTCAATACTGGAAGCTCACCACAACTTTAAAAAAAAAAAGTTTAAACTCTTTGAAATAGCTAATAAAACTTCTGGGAAAAAAAAAAATGGAAAATTCATTAGCATACTATCACAAAAATAAATTGAGAAGGACTGTAGAAGGCCACAGAAGAAGTCTGAATTTGCAGTGAACTGCAAAAATAATTATCAGTTTCAAACAACCTCTGTTTGACAACAAAATGTTTCCACACCTCACTTTTTCCCACAGGATACCCATTCTATGTCCTCTAACCTTTAGGACACAACTGCATTTTTAATACTGCTGTTTTGTTTAGAGGTGATGAATAAGTTCTCAAATCTGATCTCATAGTACAAGAGTCTGTTATCAGAAGTAACTCTTTGATTTCCCTTTGATTCAAATTATAAACGTTACAGATGCATTTCATTCCAGAGCTACTCTCTACAGGACTTTTGCTCATGGTCACAGTTAGTTATTCTTGAAAAAGCTGCTCCCCAAAGCACCAAGTTACCTTCATCTATCCTGAAGTTCTTGAAATCTCTTTGAGCACAGGACACTCGCAAGAGACAGCAATTTCTGATCAATGTGCATTACCAGCTCAAGATGTTAAAAGTGAATTAATCAAACACTAATCTAAGTCATGTCCTCATTTTGACAACTGCATCAACATATATTTATATTAAAGCCTGGAACGTAAGTGAACAGGTGAATTCTGATGGTCTTTATATCCTGTTATATTTATAGAACTGCTAAAGTGACAAGAGGCAACCAACAAAAGTGGTATGTGAAGCCATTATAAGAAGTATCACTTCAGTCTTTCTTGATTTTAATCTAAACACTGTGAATCACTGTGAATTTTCTGTGGCTGTGCCACAGCAGAAAAGAGTAAACCAAAGCCAAAAGTGGTCCTGTGATTCCAGATAGGGATTAAGGGATGTGATATATTGATATTCCTTCCCCCAAACTGCCCTGAGTTAACAGCTGATATATTGGAGGGGGGATGTCTAGGAATTATAATTAGTGTAATGCTGTGAATGCAGGAACTTTACTTTCCTGATTGCTGCACTATACACTTTTATATAAAAGTACTTATTTAAGTCTACACACTTCAGTGGCAGCATTGTACTTGGGAATAGGAGCATGGTCAAGAAATCACCTCTTTCATGTGCATCAGAAGACAGTCAAACTATAATCTTAAAAGATCACATTGGTTACTGGCTACTAGTGTGTGCATGTATGTGCATGTGTACAGTGGTTTTATGTTAAAAATGAGCAAGCCTTGAAAAACCCCCTTAGTTCCCCAGTCTGAGTGCTAGAGTGCAATCACTGATTTTCACAGCTGTAGTTCAGCTACAAGAGGCCAAACCTGCCAAGCTAGGCGCTTTTCCAACAGCCCACCCAGTTTGAAAAGTCAGATGTTTCTGGAGACAACAAGCTGCTACTCCCTCCCTGGACTATCTGTTATCTCCTGAGAGGCTACATAAAAAAGCAAAGGCTGCTCTTGGACAGAAGTGAATTGAGGCTAAGGTGGGGATGAGGAGGACTAATCAACAACAGTTACAATATACAGCCACTACAACTGCTGTCTCACTTTACTCCAGGATTCTCCTGATTATCATTGATTTCCACCTTGAGTACACCCATAACATAAGGCAGCAGCTGTTGTTAGTCCAACCTATAGTTTACACAGGAGCAAGAAGACTTGGAATTAGGGTGAAAGAAAAGAAACACTCCTGCTCATTTCAAAACTATCCAGTTCCCTGAAAAATTGTTACTCCTCCCCTGAATTCCCAAGCACTTGCTCTGGATCACTAAGAGGTGATCTGGAAGTCCCATCAGTTTACCAGAAATCAGAATCATTCTGGTTTACCATACAGACCTCTTGACTCATGCTGGTGTGATTCCTGAGTATGGAGATCTTGATTCTCTGAGGACCAGTCTTACGTTAGGCTGGTGCAATGCAGATCAATCCGGAGTTAGTTACTTAGGTTCACAGAGGGCTGATGCAAAGTCATTTTGACAACTAGCTGCTGGGTTTCTGGATGTAGTTCCCTCTGCACTGTGATGACCTCAGGAGTCTGAAGGGAGCGAGTTACAGCGGTTTCCTTCTGAGTGATCTCAGTAGAGAAGAAAGTTAGTTACAAAGCAGCCCTGTAAGTTTTGTGCCACTTTCAACTCATCTTTCCGTGATGCTTTCCAAGATGCGAATCAAATTGTCCAGTCCCAACAAGTACCCATCTTCTCTGTTGCCTTCTTGCCAGGGGATCCTATGATCCAGCGTCTGCCCATCAGGGAGAAGGGTGGTCTTCCCAAAATCAATCAGCCACACATTGGCATTCCCACTGCCATCATGTACAAAAAGTAGTGAACTCCCAACGACCTGGACACGGATTGAGAAGGTGTTAAAAGCATATCTTTAGGTCTCCTCTTATCACTTACGCCTCCCACTAAGACGCCAGCCTTCTCACCTGAGACCCAATAGTCTTTATGGCCACTCTGCTTGCCTATTTACAACTTGTATGCATTCTTTATATAACTAAATCAAACAGTAATATATAAAATGGGCAGCTAGCTGAGAAAAGGGACCCATCAGACAGAGGGAAGAAAAGTAGTTCACCAGCCCACTTGGCAGCTGGTCTCAATTCGAGCAATGCAGCAAATGCCAGTAACTATTTTCAAATAAAGACTATAACCTATGATTAACAAAATCATCTCCAGTGACAAGTGGAAATTAACAAGGTAAAATAAAATGTCTGACCTCAAAATCTTGAGCTGTAATAAGCAGAACTTAAAATGCCAACGATGCCCTCTCTACAGAAAAGCATAGAAGGAGAATGTATATAGCAGAATTATTCAGATTCAACACAAATCCAGTATTTTGATAAAGACTTGATCGTCTAAACAGAAGTGGATTCTATCGTACCAGATGCAAGCTTCCACATTACCACTTCCCTTTAAATGTTCCACTGTAACAAACTGAGATTAGAGAAAATGACAGGAAACTGATACTACTAAACTATTCTTGACAGTGGCCCAGAGCTCAATGTGTTGGTATGTTATAAAGATGAGAGGATCCATTATTCTTAAAGATCTATTATTCCTGTATCCTTGTGACGAAGGCTTTGTGTTACCTGTACTGTTTTCTTCTACCACAAACTCCTTTCTAATAATAGAGTAGGCAATTCTGAAGTACATGTGAATGACCAAAAGCAGCAGCACTACACCTTCACACAGCATTATACTCACTGCTCACCTCATGTCGCTTGAAGAAGTCTGAGGATTCAAGAATGATATGAATTTCCTGCAGACGCTTGAGGTATTTTTTCTGGAGGGTGACGACAGAAAAAAGAAAACAGAAACAGGCAGAGAATGAATGAAGATATTCTGCTGACAAGAACCAATATAACAAAGAGTTAATTTTAGATTAGAAGTCTTTTAAAACAGAGTCGTCATTTGAAAGTCGATCTGAAAATACACTTCAACAAGCTTCTACGGCAGAAGAATAGAGTTCCTCTGCTGCATGCATTACACCAAGCATACTTATCTGTCTTGCTTTGGATGCAATAATACAGTCTGCTCTGCAGCCAAATGCTAAATGCTTCTTTTATTTATTCCTCTTTTTTATATTTTTTCCAATGAAAATAGAAGTTTCAAGCAATGAAGAATCTTTCAGTTCACCACAGCGGAAAGAGAATGAGCTGGTGTTAGAGGGACAAGGAAGCTCCAAACATACAAGGGGAGGAAAATCAACACATAAAGCTCTAGTATGCATTTTTAATGCTGTCCTGTATTATCAAGCACACTGCTCCTGGGTGGTTAATCTTTCCTCATAATAGCTTCTACACTGCAACAAAATGCTATGGCAGCCTTTGAAGTTCTGAAGACAAGAGAGACACATTATGACATCTACCACATGCCTGCTGTGCTTCCTCTGAAAAACCATGAAGTAGCGTACAGGAATTGCTCTCTGAGGCAAGTCTCACACACAAGCAGAGCCAGCCACCAATCTCACTTCCCATTCACATGCTCTGTTTTTCTTCTCTCTAGAACAAATTCCCTAATCACAAGTTTTCTGCCAGCACAATCCTTGCTCATAAATCATCATCCTTCTGATACGTCTTATGGTGGAGACTGGTGACAAGTCACAAGTTTGATTTTTGGCTAGCATGAGAAACCTGAGGAACTCACGGCAAGAGCTGCCAGAACAGGTCTCAGTCAACCACTACTCACTGCCCTCTGTCTTCATGTCCAGCCCATCTGCTCAGTGGGACAGGAAGTCCAATCCCATTCTTCCTCGGCAGTTTAATACACCTTTCTCATACCAGAGGAAGTATGGCCCTCAAGTAAGTTGAATGGGTCAAAGATCAGTGAACATGAAGAGTTCAGACTCACCAGAATAGTTGTGTTGCCCTCAATGAATTCCACAAAAACTTGGAGAACTTGCTCCTGTGTCTTCGTAGTTTTGAAGTTTGTGTTGCATGTTCCATCTGCTTTCTGCACAAAAACACAATTTATACCACACGTCGCTCCTCTCATCAGCCAATGCCCTTGAACCATCAGCAGCTCAGCTCTTGCTAACCAGATGAAAGTAAGTAGTCAAACAGGAAGAGAGGAGATAAACCTCTTTTCAAGCAAGAGGTGAAAAATAAACAAAAGCTGATAGGATAACTTGAAATGACACTTCATATCCTGTTGAGTGTAGTTAAAAAACAAAACCAAACAAACAACCCCAAACCTCATGGTATTACCAGCCTGCAGAAAGGTTTTCCTCACATCTCAGTAGTAGCAGTGCAAAGGTTCAATGGGGCAAACCACAGTGACCTCTTTAGTTGTCTTCTTAACAAGCCTTACCTAGCCAAACCCCGACAGGGGGAGGGGCAGAAGGGGATGGTTTCAAACCCAATTGTACCAGTTTTTCTTCTTTTTCTTCCTGTTTAGTTTTTTGTTGGCTTTCTTTTTAAACAATGAAACAAAAGAATCGTAGTAAAGACTCTCCATTCCCAAAATACCTTTATGTTAACATAACCTAGAAGCCATCAAACAGAAAGCGAGTTCCAGACAAGAACAACTCAAGATTTGCAGTGATCCAAATGCTAGCAGTGACAAAGTGGGTGTGTAAATTCTGGCAAAAGACAGTGTGAGCACGCTTGTAGCAGCCAGGAGAAACTCACAGTATTTTTATGCTAACAATACAACTGAATACAGGAGCACCATGCTCCTGAAAATGATAAAAACTTTGTGCATTACTAACAGCCAGTTTGTGCCTGTGAGGCTACAAGTAACTAAGAGCAGTGCATGGATCTGAGGTATCTGTCAACACAGGCTGCGTGAGTATGCACCTCTCCAAGAACATCCCTCATGTGAAAAGACACAAGTAAAAGCTTTTAGGACAGGCATGTAAAATACAGCCATTTTTGCAGCTGGTCACCTGTTTCTACCAAAAGCCTGCAAGGTATCAAACTACATTTCTCTCCATTGTAACAATCCAGTGAAATCCCGCATCTCCATTATTCCCTTACAGGATGAAATTGTAATCAATTTGTCATCAAAATACATTGTCACTGCACCAGAACTAGTTAAATTCTGCTCTGGTTTCAGAAGGTGCAATGCTTTTTATTTCGTAGCAGAACCAGAGCCCTTAGAACATCCATAAAAAAATCCAATAGTACTAAATTTTCAGATCTGTCACGCAATGAAGTAACTGAACGGCAAAGCCATGCTGAAGAACCTCCCACCAACCAGACGTTCCAGGAGAATAAACACAATTTTATTCCAAGGCCACGGGCCAGATAGCAGCGTGGCACGTCAGCCTGCTGAGATGTGTAAGTTATGCAAAAGAAGCAGCAGGTAGGCAGTGACAGCGAGGAGCCATCTGATCTGAGATATGATAAAACTCAATGGCAGATAGAAATCTGGAGTTCAGTCTGATACGTTCTACCTCTTCTCTGGAGTAAGGTTATTTTTAAAATAATCTCTCCCCATGCCCTAAATCCCACAACAAAGTCTGTAAGAGCTGCTGTTTTCTCTTTCTTTTTTTTCTTTTCTTTAAATCTGGACATGCTAGTGGCTTGTATCTTTCTTATTTAGAAATACACTTATGATTTTATTCCTTTGCAGCAGTTGACAGGAAACATAACTGCTATCTGTCTTTTTTTTGCTGAAAACAACAGTCCAGGCTTTGAACTGCACCATTCCTCATATTCCATAGCAGGTCCTTGCAACAGCTCTGAGTGCACCTGATCCCCAGAAGGCACTTGCCCTACTCGCTCCCCGAGGTCATACTTTTGTCAGTTCCTGCACAGCACAGCAGTCTGTTGCACGGTGCAGCCTGTGGACCACTTGCAGCACTTCTCACTAGATGGGACAGTGACACAGGTAGCAGGAGAGCAGGTCTGGCTGCTCAGTAAGATATTGCTGCCTATCTTAACCTGCACGGTCTTGTTCAGATTACTCTGCAGAGTTCCCTTAAAGGGCTCTGGGTTAAGGTTGTGACCTAAATGGATTTAACAGAGACTACTGAATCAAATCTGCTGTCCTCCTGGGAAAATGGCTATCCTAAAGGACAGCTAACAGAATGGTACCAAAGGAAAGTAACTTCTGAAACCGCAGAGAGATTCACTGACAGAACGGGAAAAGAGAAGCCCTGATTCTCAGCCCCATGCATAACTCTGCAGAACTATTAGCTTAGTGTTGAAGAGTTGACATTTGCAATGCCAAGATTTCAGACAGTCCCTTTGGGAGGGGGATTGAATCTCATTTATATTGAGCCCCTTCACAAAAGAGCTTCCATGAATTCACTTTCTTTATTTCTGTTCCTTACTCCAGCAGCCACAAAGCAGGAATATTTTTGAATGACCAAGCCCAACATATCTGCTGACCTAATTCCTGGAGTTATCAGGGTACTTGGGAAAAAAAAAAAGAACTCCTTTTCCCCCCATCAACAACCTGCTGACATCACCGATCCTCATAGGCTTTCCCCTCAAAACGGAGACTTGTGAAGCATGGCATTGCTCCCCTGCAAATATACAAAATGGGACTTACAGTTCAGCTACACTGAAGCAGTCTGGGGGAATACTGACTAGCTGTATTGCTTGAAAAACTGCCACCCCTTTTCCATATAGAAAAATAGAAGAATAATGCCTGCCTACATCTCCCATAACAGCACAGAAAGACAGAAGAATAGGAAGCACACTGGAGTACTCCACAGCATATTTTTTGTGTACTTTTTTGCACAGTTACAGCACTGTCTCAGCAGAGGGAAATATCATGCAGTCTGTGTGCCATACTGCTCCTTCCCACCTCTGACAACCAGCCAAATCACAAAGAACAAGCCAGGAGGTTTTACTGGAGCTCCCCTAGCTCAGTCACTCTCCAGGATTCAAAAGAAATCCATAAGTCTTCCACACTGACCACAGATATTCCCAAGAACATACACAAAAAGTCTTGAGATCATCTGGGTTTCTGATTCCATTACAGACGGCATTCGAGGACTTAAAGTGGCATAGGAATGAAACAGGTAACTTGGATAACATCATTATATGGCTGAAGGGTAAGACAGAAAGTATGCTGGCAGGATTAGAGCCAGACCATCTACCACCAGACAGTTCCTGCATGAGAATGCCTGTGTCTACCAGCCAGGAGTGGGTTGCACAGCATACAAGGGGCCAAGCACAGCATGAGCTGGAAGGACTAGTTCCTGTAGCAGAGCAGGAGGATCTGTGAACAAGGAAGGGAAAAGACAACATGTGGAAGTGGAGAAGATTGGAATGGTTAAAGAGCCTCTGTTCATGCGAGTCACCTTCTTCGATTCCTTTCTTTTTCCTATGTGCTAGAACTACAAAGCAGATGCAAAATCCAAATAATAATTTAAAGCATCAAAACATACTTAAGTTAAATGTATATGCTGACAAAAGGCACAACTATGCTCTGATGAACATCCTGAAATCACAGAGGGTAACTAAGCCTGCTAACCTCTTCAGACCCCTTATCACGGGCTTCAGCTAGCAAGTACTCATGCAGGGTGCAGGGTGTTTGGGCTCCCCTCACCAGCACTATGCTGCTGCAGGTACACAAGTATCAAAACCCAAGCAAACTAATTTAAACTAATTTAATCTGTAACAGAGCCAGTGTTAGAATCATAGAATGGTTTGGGTTAAAAGGAACCTTTAAGATCATGTAGTTCCAACCCCTCCTGTAGGTATGGACACCTCCCTCTAGACCAGGTTGCTCAAAGCCCCATCCAGTCTGGCCTTCAGTGCATCCAGGGAGGGGGCATCCACAACCTCATTGGGCAACCTGTGCCAGTGTCTCATCATCCTCACAGTAAAGAATTTCTTCCTAATATCTAGCCTAAATCTACCCTCTTCCAGTTTAAAGCCATTACCCCTCATTCTGTGACTGAATGCCCTTATAAGAAGTCCCTCCCCAACTTTCCTGTAGGCCCCCTTTAGGTACTGGAAGGTCGCTATCAGGTCACCCTGGAGCCTTAGCATTTGAGTTAGTGAGGTTGGTGATACTCTAAGTGTATGTCCTAAGGGTTTCTGGATAGGTATTTGATTTTGCCATGAGGCACAAGAAATACAAGCAATTAATGGGTAGGAAAGAAAATTGCAAGGATTCTTCAGAGGCTGTAAAGTATTATCCTAGAAATGATATAGGGACACAAACTCATCCATCAAGAACAGCAGAAGGATTTTGCTGATTGACAGATTTTATCATTGTATTTTTGGGCTTTATTCCAGCTTCATCTATACTGAATACTGTAATGTTCCTTGAAGTAAAAGATGTTTCCTCCATCCTAAGAATATATAGCTAAATGAGGGCCAGCATCTTCTCCCACGTAATTAGTGATTAGGACTAGAGAGAACAGCCTCAAGTTGCACCAGGGGAGATTCCTGGATGTTAGGAAATACTACTTTTCTGAAAGAGTGGCCAGGCACTGGAATGGGTTGCCCAGGGAGGTGGTGGAGTCACCAACCCTGGAGGTGTTCAAGGAACATTTAGATGTTGTACTGAGGGACATTATATAGTGGGAAATATTGGCAATAGGTGGACGGTTGGACTGGATGATCTTGAAAGTCTTCTAATGCTTTTAACTTGCCTTGCAAATAAGCATAACTGGAACAAAAACTCTTTTCTGTGATTTAAATAGAATATAATTGGGTATAGATAGATAGATAGATAAATAAATAAATAAATAAATAAAAGTGGGGGGGGGAGAGGCAGCTATTTCTTCAGTTCTTCATTCCTCCTTACATTTTCATTTTTATCTATGCTCTGTACCTGCTTGGTTTCTTCCTGCTATATCTCCGTGGTTGAACCAAGCATGGCTGATATGCATTTGGTGCTTAACTTACTTGACCCAACTGTTATAACTGCTTTAAAGCAATAACACATTGAACTTCATGGATATAATTAATGCATTTTCACATAATCCATTAGAAAAACTGATGTATGCTAGCATTTTGATTGATTAACAAATCAAAGTTCAGTCTAAATTGAACAGGCAGAAGCAGAACTATTACCTTAATCCCTTCAATCCTAAAGCCCAGGTTGGCACTAGAGCTGATTGTTTCCCTCCACTGCATGTATCGTGGCTTGGTGACAGCATGCTGAGCATTCTCTTCAGCTGTGGGAGCAAGAGGATCCACTTCAATCATTTTCTTGTACATGTCTTTACGCAGCTTTGGTTTCTCACGGGCTTTAGTCAGCTCTTCTTCCAGGTATGTCCTGCAAAGACATCACATTCCAACAAAGCTGCAAGGACTTCTCAACTTTATTTTTACAATTTCAGTTGGCCAGGAAAGTATTATCATTACCTCAGTTTTGCACATGGCAAAAGCAAAGCACAAACTAATTATGCTTACTTAGTGAAACTATAGCAGGAATCAAGATTTGCCTCATTCACTTCTTGTTTTAACCATACCTTTACTTTACAATTACATGTTATTCTTATGTCCTGCTTACAAGGATGCAAGAAAGCTGAATTCCTAATCTGCAATGACATACAACTGTATTTTCAGAGGACAGTTAAGAGAGATCACCTGCAATGAAATCAAAAGCAAAGGGGCCTGCTGAAGTCTTAATGGTTACTCTCTCCTTGAGAAAAATTTCAGTTATGCATTTTTTCAGGCCTCAAAAAGCAGATAAGGTTTTCCATAATGTTTTAGAGAGTAAAAGACATAAATCTTCAAATAGTAATGAACTAGAGCATGTTATCCCAGGAACTGTAGCTCCAAACCCAGACGAAGTAACTAAGAAAGGGAAGACAACGCTTCTACACTTTGCTCTTGGTATCGCTCAATCTTGGTAGCCACTAAAAAGACACTATCCATTGTCTCTGCATTTCACTGGATCCTAAAACTTGTCCCTCTTCACAAGCTTGCACTTTCTCAAGTGCCTGGAGTGTACATTCTTAATTCTTAATCACATTGCAAAACAAGCTGGATTGTTGTTTAAGAGATGCTGTCACTCGTTACCTGAGTGTCAACTACTGTGAACACAACATGTACTGCTGCCAATCCTTCTTCTCTTTCTTCTGGGCGTAGCAGAGCAACAAATTTCTACTCTGATTTAGCAGATAGTTCACTTAAGATTTTCCATCTATATGAAAAGGCTTGTCTCACTCCCATAAATTGCATATTTCATTTATTACAGTAACCAAGCATCTGAGTTGGCACCCAAAAGATTACTACAACAGTTTCTACCTTTCTGTAATGTTACTTGAGGCCTTCAACAGATTCTGTATCTATTTGTTATGCTTAGATAACTTATTTGAGGTTTTCTCCTAAATCATACACAAGACAAGGAAAATGGAAAAAGAAAAGAAAGTGAGAAGCTGAAGAACAAGGTGATAACATCACACAGATGTCAGAGTGGGGAAAAGTCAGTCCTGGGCAGGCAGTCAACACTTCTCCCAGAGAAGATCAATATCACCAAAGACTCATTCAAGCTTTAGAAATGGACTTTTGTATTGGTATTCAGTCATTCACACTTGGAGATGGGAATTTTACACTTCATAGGGTTTTACTGAATCGCTGCCTAGGCAAAGATTAAATGAACTGGCAGAGAGTGAATCGTGTAACTTTCTCTCCATGTTTTTTCAGGCCATTGCAGAGAAACTTTGTCCCAAGTCACCGCTGAAAACATCTTGATGGGGGTCACATTTAGTCTACAGATCACCCAGTTTCCAGAACCCACATACAACTGGGCACCAACGCGACACAGACTCCTTAGGCTGTCCAAGGCAACTGTCAAACCAACAGCAGGTTGTCTGGACTGAATCCCAAGGCTCCAGAACTGTTACCAAGCTCCTCCAACACACATAGCATGACCATATTATCCCTCCCCTTGCCTCCTACAAATGCATTTAGGTTAGAAAACACGTTCTCTTTCACATCTCACCTGATCCCCATCTTACAGTCCATCACACACGGCCCTTCAAAATCTGTAAGCAAGTCATCCAGCTGAATGTAGGTCTCTCCATCTCTCTCCACCACACCATGGAAGCAAGGGACGCAGGATCGTAGTGGGTCTTTCATCAGTCGCTCAAAACATTCCTTTTCATTCTCTGAGAAGCGTTTGAGAATCTTACCACTATCAGCTGCCTTGAAACTCCCTAAAAAGAAAATCAAACACATGCTGAAAAGCCTGACCTGCGAAGGGGAAAAGTATCTTCCCTCACTACTCCAGCCTCACCTACCTCAGCAGCATGATACCAGAAAGATTTTCCCCAAATGAGAAAAGATAACATGCCTCTCATAAAAATAAAATGCCCAGGGCAAACACAGCTGTTGGCAATGAAAATCCATTTGGATACATTCCCACATCGGAATTTATAGCTTTAAGGAATGCAGCTGCTCCAGATCATTTTTTTTATCCATACTAAACTCTTTGTTAGTATATTAAACATTACTACACTTACTAAAATGTACAAGAAGAAACCACAAGCTATGCTTCCTTAATGCTCTGATGGGCTCTTTTAAAGCTGCGTACCACTGTCACCGTTGGCTTTGTCCTTAATCCTCACATAAGGTATACCTGCTGAGTGTGTACATCCCAGAGCAGCACAGTCCATCAGCAATCGCAAAGGCAAGCACTGCCCTGTCTGTGACTGCACATGCACGCACACCCAGGTACTGTGCCGGCCCCGGGGAGCCCTGCTAATCTGCAGGTACAGCCTGCAGCACAATTGTTTTCACAGCCACGGGCCTGAACGGTATCCAGTACAAATGAAAGAGTGTGCATAGGCCAAGATAAGCAGTCATTACACTCCAGCTGTGGAATTTGCAGCCTACCAATAACATCTCAGAAAAGTACATGTCTCATTCACAAGTACTCTTTATTTAATCTTCACAACAGGCCCCAAAGTAGGAGCCTCATTAAACCTGTGCCTAGCACTGTATTGCAGCGGGATCTTTCAGCCATTGCAAACCGTTTCCTTGCTGACAAATTCTGGAACTGGCACTGGCTCATTACAAGGGCTAGGCTGATGATGGCACAAGTTATAGTTTAGAAAAAACTTGTCATATCATAGAAGAACAGCTGCAAAAATGATGGACTGACTGCAACCACAGAAAATTATCAAAAGCAAACAGAAATGGTATCTCTCCTAATTATCGTTGGTAACCTCTCAGCCCTCTTCTTCATCCTACACAAGCACTCAGAAGGGTTACGATTACACTCCACACAGATCAAGCCAACGCCAGACACACTGTGATAGAAACTACAGTAAGACAGGGTCATCTTGGCACTGGGTGATACAGGTCAGTACACCACTACACAAATGCAGCTACTCCATTTCTAGGACTAAATAAATCTCTCTGCACAGCTTTGAAGTGCACTACATTAACACATTAACATACAAAGAGCTGGTTCGAGTACTGCATTAAAGCACGATGCAGCGTAGGTGCCTGCCCACGTGTGTACTAATAAACCCCACACTTGCACATAGGGAACAAGGGCTGCATAAGAATTAAATGAAGCATAAGAGAAGCAAACCTGATGACTTCTCCTTATTGGTGTTTTTTGTTTGTTTTTTTTTCTTGTTGTTGTTTGTTTGTTTTAAGCTTATCGATGAAAGTAATCCTGTATCAGG
The DNA here is from genome assembly GCA_037305975.1 of Chrysolophus pictus. Taxonomy (NCBI): domain Eukaryota; kingdom Metazoa; phylum Chordata; class Aves; order Galliformes; family Phasianidae; genus Chrysolophus; species Chrysolophus pictus. Next base: position 24,845,654 of record CM074580.1, on the reverse strand, counting down.
AGCAAACCGACTAACTTCTACTGACACAAAATTAGAAATAGCTGATTGAGCTGCTATGTGCATTGCACACATATAATGAATAACAACAATCCTCACTATGCAAACACCTGGCCACCAAATTCAACTGTCACCATATTTGCTTTCCTCTCAAGGGCTTATGTTCATGCCAAGAGTTTGGGGTTGGTACCAGAAAACCTGTCCTTGTCAAGGCTTGGGTGCACGAAGGCAAAGACAGTAATGCTTCCAGCTAAGGAAGTAACATATTGGCGACACAGTCAGTAGAAATGATCCCACACCACATTCCAGAGGCAGAAACATTGAAGATACTCATCTCACCTGTATGCCCAGCCAGCTGCACCCACGAGTAGCGTTTCTTGAAGGGGCTAATCACTGGTAAGTTAACCATGGTTTTAATTGTATGCCATGCCTTCTTCTGGAACACAAAGAAAAGAAATATTAAGTTGGGCAAAATCTGAAATCCTGACATATCATAAACCTACCATATAGCTTCAAGCACACTGAATTGCCCCTCCCTGATCTGTAAGTACTCAAAGGTAGAAGCATAAAACAAACACTGCAGTAATCTCCGGAAAAGTACACTTGTAAAATAACAGACGTACACAGTCAAGTATAATGTTCTACCATCCACAAGAAAGCTGTCTGTAAAAAATAAGAGTCATGCTGCACACCACAGGCCTGTTCTGAGCCACACCTGGCCCTCTCTCTCTGCATGAGTCATGCAGAGAGCAGACGCTGAAACTACACTTACGCATATTTAAGTTTCCATGAGACATGAATGTGAGCTTTTTGCCACTGTCAGCAATATTTCCTTTCCCAGAGGCTTTCAGTATCACGTCACGTTCACCAAGTCAACAAGTGAGTCTCATCATATTAGGTGCATAGAACACACATCATTAATCGGGCTCATAGTTCACTCAGTGCCCCTGTAGCACTTGTTGGCAGTGTGCTGTACAACTTATTCCAGGTCACGGATTTTCCCACTCGCTCCTCTCTTTCCCAATCTCGTTACTTTTTAACAAAGCTGGTCACTGCTCTGGCCACCTTGGCTGTCCCCCAGGGCAGCCGTCTGGATACCACTCCAGGCAGGCAGGGAAACAGAGCAGCTGCTCACAAACAACAGCTGAGTGCTCCATCACAAAGGTGGAAAGATGGAGGAATTAAAAAAAAAAAAAATAGAGCAAAATAGAGTCTCATGCTTTGGGACTTAAAACCTTGGCAAGTTAGAACCACAGCCCACTAGCAAGCACATTACACGCTGAGGAATCCTAAAGAGCACCAAAAACAAGGAAGGCAGGCTCATTTCTTCCATCATTAGGACATGATGCCATGCTGGAGAAAAAAACTGGAGCTTGTAACAGCATGTAGTGGCTATGCACAACAGAATAGAAGTGCAAAACACAAAGTAAAATTGCAAACAACAAAACACACACACAGTGTAGCTCTTCAGACCACATTCTGACCTGGCTGCCCTTCCCAGATTTGTTCAGTTATAGCAGTATTGGTCATTGTGCGGGGGCAAAATTGGGTGGCTGCCTTACCACGTACCAGGAGGATGTATGAACATGCAGGAGGATGTACGTTAGAGCACTGGAACAGGCTGCCCAGGGAGGTTGTGAAGTCTCCTTCTCTAGAGATATTCAAGACCTGCCTGGATACCTACTTGTGCAACCTGGTGTAGGGAACCTGCTTTGGCAGGGGGGCTGGACTCGATGATCTCTGAGGTCCCTTCCAACTCCTATGATTCTGCGATGAACTCACAAATGCAAGTGGTATTTCTTTTTGGGATTTCTTTTTCCTCAGGGAACTTTCAAGTTATGCTGCAACTTGAACTGACAAAATATAATCTCCATAAAGGAGCACTTATTCTGAAATAAGATTGCTTTCCTACTTAACTTATCTCGGTTTTGAAAGCAGTTCAAGCTGAAGTCACTCTTGGTTTGATCCAAGTTTCCCATGCAGCAGTAATACTTTCGTAAACATACTGTGCTAGCAAGAGGAAGCATTCATAGAAAGTTGTGGATGTTAGAGAATCATGAAGACTCAGATGTCTCAGATGTACTTGCTGAAATTCCACAGATGTCACTAGCTCCAGCTAAGTTACAGTTTAATAAATCCCTACTGCAGGTTTATACACCCCTGCAGTATCATACTCTATATAATTCGCCTTAAATCATTCCAGATTGCTACTGTGCACTGCTAAGCAGCAGCACTGCTCTAGCACAGGACTAACTGCAGTGTAGTGAGAATGAAAGACACCTGCACAGCAGCTGTAAGTGGTCCAAGCCTCCTTCTGGAGGAAAGAGCAATGTAATTGTTATTCAAGCAGAAGAAATTAAAAACGATTACTGTGTAGCCTATTTAGCAGATAGGAGAAACCCTTTTGTTTTCCTCAGTTTCTGCTTCAGACAAACAGGACCCAAAGTTATTCACAGAACAACTGGAAGTAAACATCATTGTGAGTTGAAATAATCCCTCTGGACGTAACTTCTGCCTAAAGTGGAGCTTTTGAAGAGTCCAAGCCAATTTTCAGGTTTGTATTGCTGCCCCCCCCCCCCCCCCCCCCAACAGAAGTCAGCAGGGTTCTATATCCCTTCTATAAAGATCCTATGCTCATCATGATGTCCCACTCCTAACACACTGTATCATGTCTCCCAATGATGTGTCATACTGCTATATCCAGAAGTGATGAGAAGCACAGGTTTCCAAGGAATACATGTCAGCTGTCAATGCAACCACACTCTAGTGGCTTTCCCACCTCCTCCCTCCCACCCAGCCCTCAAAGGCGCAGCTTTTATTTGTGCTGTGGGTGAGAAGGAGAGACAATGGGCCAAATTCAACTTCAGCTCCAATGGAAATTTAACTGCTTAGGTTATAGCTGCCTGGGATGGATATGCTTAAGGTACTCACGCAATAAGAAGTGCTGACAATTTTTTATTTTATTCTTTATTTTATATCTACTCACAACCCTTTTTCCCCTAAAACAAGGGAAGCAGGAGACTGGAGCTAGTGGGAAAAGATCACTTTCAGCCCCATATCAGTGGGGCATGCTGTCCCAGGCAGCAATAGGCAAGAGTATATTTGCTGAACTGCAACTTTCAGTCTCCAGCCCCACTCAACTGAGGATGCAAACTGCAGGATGCAAACAAGGCTGCAGGCTGTTGGAGCAGTGGCGTGAGTGGGAAGATGAAAACTTTGTGTGCCTGCTGTAGGAGGAATCTTTCTCACATCTATTTCTAAAGCAAGATCTTCCTCTTTGTTAGTGATGATATCTGTTTTTCAAATCACTGCCTCATGCTGCAATAGGAGCTAAGACTAATGCTATTGCCCATGTGTATTTGCAGTCCTTATCTCCCTCAGCCCCCTTTCTTCTACATTTTTGCTCAGTTTTCCTTGATCTTCTACTTTGGCTGGATTTCTCTAGGTCTCATTTTTTCTAGATTCCCATTCTGTGTTCTATGCTACTTATGTATGTACAGGGAAAATTTAGATCTACGTATGAAGATTGTCTAAATGCCTCAAGATCAATGTACTTAAGGGTTTTCCAATAAGAAAAAAGCATTCCAAAAGGCAAAGGTGCAAAATGTTAACATTCTTAGATTCAGCATATAAGTTACTCAGTGTGAACTGTAACTAACACATCCATATATGCATACACACACACACAGTAAAAGATGCTGCAATGAAAGATGTGGGATGCTGAAGAGAACAACAGCTAGTATTCTGCTAAGGAGCATGTGACAGGTGTGCCACTAGAACAGCAGCTAGGTAGCAATAGAGCAAAAATGCTGTGGAAGATAATGGAAGAATCAATCCCTGTAACAGAGCCACAAGGCATTCAAAGCATTGTGGCTTGGTGCCTGACATTGCTATGTGCAACAGCACTGGACTGCTCTTTTGAACTACTGAATGTGAAACACAGCACTGAAGCATACACACACACACACACACACAGGGCAGATGAAGTTTTCCAAAATATTCAACCCAAGACAGAGTCCACTGTTGCCATTTCACCTATCCCATTAAGAATCAAAGATTAACAGCAACTCAGAGCCACTGATTCCTGGGAGCACAGCTTCCCCCAAAGGTCTGTTGTCATGATCAGAGCACAATTTCATACATTACTACTATGCAGAAGCGCAGCCATCACAATCCTGCCTCAAAACACCAGTAGGATACAGCTTAGCAAAACCCACTACTTACTGGGAGCAGGCTCATATATTGAGGGGTTTTGGGTCAGGTCTGAGTACCCACAAGAACTAATCTGCTTTCCTGAAATCCTCCCACAGGACAATTCTCCTATTTCAGGAGAAGGACTGTAACACATACACACACACAATATAATATAATATAACATATTCAGCTCACTGAATAGGTTAAATGGAATTCACTGAGAATATTTCTTTATCTGTATAAGGCTGGGTTTTTCTGTCCCTTTTTCAAGCTGTTTTAGGGGCTGTATAGAACAACTCAAGTCTCTCACTGAGTATATACCAAATATCCCAGGGACAGATCTATTCTGACCTGAGGGTACAGGTGACAGAGACTTGAACCTGTCTGAAGGAAAAATAAAATCTCTCTCTTACTTAATGGAAAACAAAAACAAATGGCTCAGTTCTGCCAACAGCTACCACACATATAACTACCCTGAGGCATGCACTGACAAGCAGGTAGTGTGAATAGGAATTTGCAGAACAGAGTCCTAACTGAAGCAAATAAAATTTATGAATACCAATTACATCTAAATTAATAGGGATGAGAGGGTAGGGGGAAAGGAAGATTAAAAAAAAAAAATCCATCAGCTCTAATAATTCTAGCACGTTATTTGAAACTACAGTGAGTTAAAGAACAGAAGTAAACTAAAATAGCAAATTAATAGAGTCCCTACATTCATTTTTCTATCATCAGCAAGGCAAAGTAGTAGTTTCTTGCCTGACCTGGTAGATTTTCATGGAAATCCTGCTATACAGTAGTTAACAATAACCTCTGCAACCTTTTTCCAGGACAATTGCAGTATTTTCTTCATCTAAGATCCTGCTGCCTTTTTTCTTTGCTCTAGTACAAAGCCTACGCAAGCCTACAAAGAGCTATTATGACAGCAAGAAACAAAAGGATAGTGAGAAATTTCATTATAATTTTTCTTAAAAGGCTATAAAGACAGAGTACTTAATCATCAGTTATCATCATCTACCATTCTCTTAAAGTCTTTGCATCACTTAAGCTAAATTCTGCAGCTCTGGGACATGGGGGCTGAAATGTGATCTGTATTGCGGGTGTCACTGCCTACTCAGTGTTTCACCAACACCCAGATGGAACAAGGATAATCCACAGGGACTTTGAAGGAATATAAAAAAAACTATCATCATCAGAAGGTTGCTACATTTCAAAATAATTCTTTAAGATCCATGCACCCAAATCACAAAAGCACTAAGCAGTACGTTGCCTGGCAGTCCCAGCCAACTCAGTGCAAACCAGCAAGCTTGACAAGCGTGTGAGGTAATGGATGGGTGCTGGTCTCTTAAAGTACAGAGTAACCATAACAGCAGTGACTGGAAAAGCAACACCTGAGAATGCATCAGCTGAAACCACCTTTTAGATAGTGGGCCATAGGCTGAAAGGAAGTGCTGCTAAGCAGGGTGTCAGTTCTGAGTTCCCCGTGTACTGTATTATTCATTCCCAGAGGCTCACCTTTCCTCCATGATTTTCTCTTCCATTACTTCTTCCTTTCTGGGTCACATGTTAGGACCCCATTACTCTGAGTCACATACCAGATCGTCACAAAGTCAATATGACTACACAGAGCTCTCAGAAGTATCTATGTGAACAAGTGGTAGACTAGTCCCGCAAAATCTCCTGTTAAAGATCTGTTCCCTCTGAGCTCCGTGTGTTTCCGTGATTGTTTCACTTACATAAGCATACACATTTACTTACAAACTTAGGGTTCTGAAGTTTTTAAAACCAAGTTAATAATCTACATAATCCTCTACTGTTCCACTCCCCTTAGTTTATTAAAACTGAAGTTTGCTCAAAAGCTAGTTTGTTTTGTTTGCTTAATTCTTCAATTCTTCTTACACCCAACTATTGCATTCAATTTTGAAAATAAAATTAATATATCTTGTTTTGTTTTTAGTACTGTTTGCCACTATTTGCAGTGACTTTCACCTGATACATTGGAACAGCTTGTATACAAAGAGCTTGAAATAGATCCAGTGCTACCAGCCATATTTCAATAAACTAAGGGTAGCCTGAAAAATGCTTTGTTTTCATCTGTCTCACTGGAGCATTACCTGCTGTTGCCATAAAACACTTCTTTACAAAAATCATTCTGAGTGGACAACAATCAAGATAATCACTAGCCTACTTAATTATCCTTTACTTAGACATGCTTCCTGTGAGAATGTAATCAATAAATACAGTTCTATAATAACAACCTAAAAAGGATTACACTTTACCAATGAATCACAATATTCTACCAAAACAAGTCATCATCAGATAATCTCCCACAGATCAATGAGGTTGCCCAAGTGCAGCTTCACAGCTTCCAACATCAAAGATTGAGGGACTTTGCTGCTTCGAAAATGTGAGGCTCAGGGACAGCCAGCCATATAGTTTCATTTCATGGAGTGATCTGGGGACTTGAATGATAACTTATCTAAAAAAATGTAAGTAATGAAAGCTACTGAGCAACAGGAGATCATTAGAGCTGCAGAGCTTGTCACCTGAGGGATCCTGGTTTTGATTTCTTCCAGTTCAAGGCTTGGTATAGTTGTATTTGCAGACCTGAAAAGGCAGGCAGCTGACTTGGTCAAATTCAGATCCTGAAGCAATGAATGCTTTTATGCTAATGTAAGCAACTAACAGCTATTCTTGCTCTTTTTTTTTTTTTTTAATACTATACACAGACATGCACACTTGAAAATATCCAAAGCATTTAGCAAAAGCTTTTCACTGCAGTCTATCAGAATTTCATTACTACTTGTTATTATCCAGACCATAAAACCTCCTAGGCCTGGGATTAGGCAGCATTTGAAGAAAAAATTAAAAGACCTAACAAGGCATCATACTGCAGCAGACAAGTCAAGGAATATCTGTAATTTTTCCTTATTTGTTGGAAGAGCATAAGTTGAGTACCCACACAAACTCTGTGCAGGGAATTAAGGTGCAAGATTTGCCCATAACTAAAAAAAAAAAATTCCCCAAACAATAAACCTGGTTCTACCATATGTGACACTTGGTTTATATGTTCAGCAGCTAGTTTCTGTGCTTTTGCCCCTTATTAAAGGCTTCTGGAATCCTCAAACTAAGGAGATTCTTGCTGCCAAGTCTACTACCCACATGTCTGAATCAGACATGAATCACGAATCAAGACAAAGATCTCAATGGGTGGGAGGTGAAAGAGCAAGCGAGCAAGAAGAATACTTCCCAAGCAAGTCCAGACAGGAAGGTATAAGCACACTCAGACAAACCATTAAAACTAAGTTTGAGTGCACCACTTAATTTAGCTCCCAAGATGGGGTTAGGCTTTTACAGTAGATGACTTAGCCCTGCATTTACGGTTCACCTTTTCTTGTCACTGCGCGATGACCGGGTTTCTGACACACACAGTAAACACTACTCTGCACAGCACTCCCAGATGCAAATGTTCATCACCAGACAGCTGGGTATTTAGGTCTAAAAACAAAATGTTGCTCAGTCGTAATGTGCACCACAGCTTGCCCAACTCAGAGTCCAGAGTGCTGAGTGTCTGCTTGAAAAAGTCCATGCCCTGTGCTGATAAGCAACAGCATCACCCGTTCTTCAGACTGCCAGAGGCACGATGCAAACCAACATCAACTGACAATTTGTCCAAATCACTGCAGTTGGTCTTCCATCAGGGCAGCTGTGTCACTTCAAATGCTGCCAACTGACACTTCAGGAATGTAATCTAGGATGCTGTTACACTGCTTAAGGAAATTACAGAGCAATCTCCACACACCAAACTCCTCGGGAACCTTGACCACCCTGGTACCTGCTTTAGTCAGCACAGCCCACAGGGAACTAAGACGTGCTCTTTCTCACACAGCAGAGCTTCCTGCAGCATTTGAGTGCCAACTGGAGCTGGGAGACCAGTGATCAACAGCAAGGGAGAACACACACTCCTCAAGAAGAACGGCAGTTTGCATGCTACTTCGCATGAGCGACTTGCCGATTAGCACTTCTAGACAGGCTGCCAGGCAAAGTGTGACTACACCTTCATCTCTGCTTCTTTCACCATCCAGCCTCCAGAGCTCTGAAAAGCAACGCTCAGCCTGTACACAGCCCTTGACTCTTCCGGTTTTGCACTCAACCATGGGTAATGGCCACAGCTGCTTAAAGCACCACATGGCAGGTGTATCCTCCAACTGCAGGGTTTTCATTTCCTGTTTGTACCACAGGCAAGATGGGCTGAGCTAATTCTTCAGAGTCATGAGAAACACTTAATGCAATAAGCAGAAACAAAGCTGCAAGACAGAAGCCTCAGGTTCCTGCATTTTCTCCGCTGTCATGCCTCACCATGTGTTATGCAGTGAAATGCATATGTTCTTTGGCTTGTTACCCTGTAGGATACTCGGTAAGTTTGTTTGATATTTGTAATCTCTGGACTAAAGGAAAAAGTGAAAGCAAGAGAAATTGTTGGACAGTATCAGACCACCAAATTACACGGAGTGCAAAATTACAAACCACCCACTTCACAGCTGGATTCTGCCTCTAATTTCAGGAGAGGCCCTCTCCAAATCAGAAGGCGGCGCAACACAGTGAAAGCATTGCTTGCCAGTCTGTAAACAGCACCAATAGCCACGGTCAGCTGACTATTCCACAGCAATTGCATTTTTCTCCTGTTCATTAACTAAGATATCTACTGCCTGTGTGTCACTCCCAGGCCAAAAGCCAAAAGGAATTAGATGGGTTTTGTTTACTTTATCACAGGCACTTTGTAGAAGCCTATTTTTAAAGGGGCAATATCATTAACTGAAATAATAAAAAGTAAACATTTGCTGTTCTGAGGGATGAGATTGCCATTGCCATTACCTCCACAGTTTACACTTTGCTCTGAAAGTTCTCCAATAGGACAGAGTTCTGCTACCTCTCCCTGTTGCGCGAAACTGAATGAGAGATGCTCTGTTAGAACACTAGTCTTACTGGAAAAATATTATTATTCAAGAAGTACACGGAAATTTCCTCACTATAGGAAAGCTGATTTGCTTTCAGAGTGCAGACACTTGAAATTTATCTAAGCTGTCCATCATCGAGAATGATTTCGTGGTAAATCAAATATCACTTCAGCAGATGGTGTGGCAGAACGAAAGAAATCTTTCTTAACCTCCAAAACAACTGCAGTTTAATTTCTCAGAAGCTTTCTATGCCAGTTAGGCAACTTGAGAATTCTTTGACCATCCTCCATTAATCCTCTGCTAGCCATAGGTTACTGATTGACATCAGTCATGAGACAAGGACATCTAGGAAAACCACACTCTTTGGATTTAAAAAAAAAAAAAAAAAAAGAGAGCTTAACATCCTATTAGAGTGGTAGCATAATTATCAGTTCCCAAATATTCATCCTGTTTGGAATATTTTAAACCCAAATGCATCCACACATCTTTATACGCAGACCAAGACATCCAGCTTAAAACATATGCATAATTTGTCAAGGCATAGAAAATTCTCATTTGTGAACTGTGCCTCAACTGACCCTCAAATCCCAAGGTACTACAAGTGCCGGTCAGGTATGGTTTCTGTATAACATCAAGACAAACTGCATTCAGGCAAGAAGTCAGGAAATAACTTCAAGAAGCTAATCTCCCCCGACTGAGCTCCAGGCACTTGGGAAGGAAGCTGAGCACACATTTCATCCCATTTGCTATGGTGATGCAGGCTAACTTAGAAATGCAGCTCTAGCCTGCATGTCCAGCCTACATTCACCACCAGTTTATCACCTCAAGAATTCACTGTCCACAGAAGAAACTCTAGTTTGAACAAAGAGGAAAGATGGAAATCCTTTATTACAATTTCTCATTCACCGCTAAACACATTGGCAACAATTTTGCAGTTGGTCTGATAGTAATGATTTGCCTTCTAGTAACTGGTCAAAGACTTTTCCCTTCTTTACCCTAACAGCTTGGTTTAGTGAATACATCCTGTGATGTTATCATGCTACTGTATGTGCTCACACATGGGCCGCAAAAGCTGTACCCCATGCACCTTTGAGATTCTGCCTTATGGGAATGAGTGATATATATGGGTCCTAACGCTCCAATTATGGAAAATTATTGCACTATAATTCATTTTTTCCTATAGGAAACAAAGCACAAGGACAGCCAGTTGTCATCCACGTCTACTGGAATGAATACAAATAAATGGCTTTAATTTCCAACAGAAATAAGACATTCCAGTGAGATACCAGAAAAGAGCTTTCCAGGGGCATCAGCAAAAACAACCTTCAACAAGGGAAACTCAAATTGCCTTGACATATCTGTAAACCACAGTCTAGTTTAGTCATGGAGGACCAAGATAGAACTGGGTTGATCCCAGTGTCATTGAGCTGCAATACTTTTAAAGGAATTCTAGTCACAGGCACCAAGAAAGTTAACTATCAGTGGTGAAGAGATACTTCTGTCCTGCAGAACACCAAATAAAGATAACCTGACCCTTCTCTGTGCTTTACTTCCATGTCCTAAAAAATTCTGATGCATTTGTTACAGAAACATTAAGTCTCTCACACCAAGATTCATCTGCAAATCAAGATTTGCAGAACTATATGCATGCATGCTCACATACAGTTGTGCTAGCTATAGAGCATCATGTTTTGGTGGGCAGTGCTGGTGGCAGGTGAGTGATAGAACTGGATGATCTTAGAGGTCTTTTCCAACCTTAATGATTCATTGGTTATACACAGAAAGGCATTTTTGAGAGACATTTATTTTTCCAAGTGTGTTTAAATACAACTTCTTGCTTTCCCACCACAGTAATTCAGCTTACAGTATCCTGAAGTGTCAGACACTCATTTGCAAAAGATAAAACTGCCATCTCACTATGGCATCTTAGTGCAGAGAAGTGCCCTTTGTCTTCTGCTGCTCCGACAACTATAATAGCTATATTTCAGAACACTGCTGAGCAATGTAAGTAATTAATGCTTGTAAACTGTATTATAGGTACTCAAATAAGGCATATGAGATTCACGTAAGAAGCTGTCCAGCGTTAAGTGAAAAGTATTATTAGAGCCTAAAAATACGTCATGTTAAAACACATCAGACGCACTGGTAGCAGTTTGCCATCTGCTCTTCTAATCACAAGACAAAGTCCAGTACTCATCCCTCTCCTCCTTTGCTGCCTCTAAACTCACACTTCCATTTTCCTCTAAAGAATCATCAACAGTTGCTGTTTCTCCTATCATATACTCCACTGTTCAAACAGGCCCACCCTATGGAATGGAATGCAAGTGTCAATATGCGATAGGACACTGTTACTCAGTGGGGTGTGGCATTTACCTAGGGGAAAGCTACATCCTTCAGTGACCACTTCAGTAACTGAGCTTTATCACAGTAACTGTGAGATTATTCCAAACCATTGCATTAAGTTTTTGAATAAACAACAACAACAAAAAAAACACATTCCTATTTGGGTTTGCGTGAAAACACAAGTGAGACCAGTGTGTTAGGAAAGATAGGAGCCCATGAATAGAAGGTGAGAACAATGCAGAAGATTTGGCAAAGATGGGGAGCGAGACGGCCTTCTGGGTCACAAGATAGTTGTTTGCTTTTGGAGCAAACCTAAGACTAGCAAAACTCTTACTGCCTCCAGTCAGCATTGGAAATATGTAAGGAATCTGGGGAGGAGGATGACTTCACCTTGAGCAAAACTACAGGATCAAAACAATTTCTGTTAACAGAAGAGCACAAGGCAAGTTGAATTCCTCCTCCGTATCAGTAGCAGGTAGTCCCAGCAGACAAGGGATTATTTAAAATTTTAATTTCCATAGCATAGCCTTAAGAAAAGGAGTTTGAATTCAGACCTTACATAAGCAGCAGTGACTCAAGACTGAAAGAAGGCATCTGAGTACTGAAGACTTGTGGGTGCCTTAACAATAGTCAGCATTGCACTCAGTATGTTTCCTCTGCCCTGAAGGTAAACAAATGCATTCACAATCAAGATCCTGGAGAGCCCACCTTCTTTAGAAACACAGACGTCAACTGCCAATTATTAAGGAGCTAACAACAAAATAAATAGCCTAGTTTATACATAGACCACTTATCTACTCAAACTTTAAGAGGCACAAAAACCCAACCCATAAACCTTAAGAATTCCATACTGCTGGTTCCTAGAAACAGAATTGCAAGCTATGGTCCTCTACCCTGCACAGACAGCTACCTGCACCAGCCTCGTGAAATCTGGAAGCAGCAGCAGCTTCTGTGCCAGACTGGACACAGGCACAGAACCTGAGAATAACCAACATCAGCACAAGCAGCACAGTGCTATTGGCACAGGATGTCCTCTCTGCCTGATCTCGCTGCTGCAGTCAGATGCATATTCTCTTTGGTCTTACTATAATCTTCAGGGAAAAAAAAGACAAGAAGGTGTTTATTTAAAGACATGAACTTGATTATTGCTGAAATTCACGCAGATCATCAGGGCAAGTCTCCAGAGTGCCAGCTCCTCATAACATCTTTAAAACACAGCTTTCTAACTGTTTCTGCTGAATGCTTTTGGTAGCCACGGTGGCATGACAAGCAAATGATAGACGTAAGCCCCTAGAAGTCAGGAAGCCTCACCTTAAAAATGCCTCATGGGACTTCAAAAATGGCAGGATCTGGCAACAAGGGCCTTGTGATTTAATTGTTTTGTTTATCTAGATCAGCATAAGGAAGGCAAAAACACTGCTTATCTGAATTCCACAGAGCAAGATTATACAGACCATATTCAGCTATCAGTCCAAAATTCTGACACTCAGCATTTTGTGCTACAAAAAGTGAAAGCTGGAGCGTAGGAAGGTTTCCTAGTTTCTTCAGATTACATTCTCCTCTGTGCAATGCTGACCCTTTGTGGAGCCAGCATTGCTGTTCCTACAGAACACACATGGGTGGGAAGGGCTGAGGAAGGAGCTCACAGCAAGCAGAGCTTATCATGATTAGAACATTCAGGTCAAGTGCACTTAGCCAACAACCCACTCAAACCCCACAAAAAGATAACGAACAGCCAATCTGCATGCACAAACACCGTTCACACAGATTTTATCCTACCACTGCACCATGAGAGCATACAGTGATAGTGAAACGTACAGAGACCACCTTTTAACTTTTGCTCTAGCTCTGCCTCTTTCAGAAGATTAGGGTCTCAAAACCCAGATTTCCTGTGCTGCTAAAAGCACGAGACTCTGCTTCAGTATGCCTCATTCTCCTGAGGATTGCTCTAATTTACATGCATCAAAGAACAACAAAAAAAAGTTTGCTTCAGCCTGAACGTTTCCCACAACTAAGTTCAGTTGTTTCCAACACCAGAAAGGGATACTTTTTGATCACACTATTGATGAATCCTGTGAGAATTTTGTTAACCTTGAATCTTGAGGAAGAGAATTTAAGTCTGGCAAGAGGAAAGCATTCCAAGCAGGAGCAAACCACTGGAAAAGCAAAAGCCAACTTGACCACAAATTGTAAAAACCTCAGCTTCTTATGCACTAGTTACTTGTTAGACTCGGGAAATTACATCTGTGAAAACTGTGGGCAAAGCACACAGAAGGGACTGATGGAGCTCAACTGTGAGGACTCCTCAGACACAGTGAAGTTCAACTGTGCACCACGCAGCTGTGTCCTAGCTTTGCCCAGGACAGGAGGGCCATCTCCCCAGAACCTGAAGGTCCTCTCCAAGTTCAGCGTTCCCAAGGGCATCCTGCAACAGTCATCTCTAATGCACTGTGCAGCACCCGCTGTGGAAAGGAAGCGAGGATGAAACACCAGCCACACATCAGAACCTTCCACAGCTCGAACACTGTTCAACAGCATTCAGTAACAATAGGTATTAGAAAAACAAAAAACTGGCACCTCAAATTTGGCTTCAAATTTAGCTGATATTTTTTGCACTGACCTAGCCTTCCTTCAGTATTTGCCCTAAAAGAGATGACTAAAGTAGTTTGCGCAACAGATTGTGAAAATAAATTCATTAAAATTTCAAAAGTGCTGTTACTGCAGCGATGAAGTAACACAGTGGAAGTACCACATAAAACTCATTAACTGCTTTTACAGTAGATTTCCAGTATATTAAGCAAAAATGGTAACACCAAGAAGGCCAGAGTCAGGAAAATCTGCTTGTTATACAGTCAGGCATCGCACATTTACACTGAAGGTATTGCAAGTACAGTACATTATTATATAGAGACAGTATTGTAAGCTGTGCATTGAAGGATGAGAGCTAACATCAAGATGATAAATTCCATATATATATACACACATAGATTTATTTGGAGTGCTCAGTTTCGAGCTGAAAAGACATCAATGTTCTAGTGCAACTGTAATTCTGTATCTGAACACGTTTGAGCAATGGCAGGTGCTGACACATGACAAGTTTTCATCCTCACTGCCTTTTTACTGCGTGCGCTGCACAGAGCACTAGAGATGAGTGCTGCGTTTAACATGCTTGTTCTAAAGAGGATGCCTGTAGGAGTGCTGTGCGTGGAAAGGATCTGTGGGAGATGGCCCTCCCAGCCTGGGCAAAGCTGCCTCATGCACAGCTGAGTCTCTTCAAGCTCCACTAAGAGTGGGGTGGCTGACCGCAGCTAACAGCTGAGCTCCAGACTTTGAGGAGCACCAGTATATCAAAGAGGAGAATTAGACATCTACATTCAGTTCAGCATTCTGTCACAGGGAACAAGCATCAAGTACAGCACAGATATGACATACTGTCCACTGTGAACATCACTGAAGAGACACTACAGTGTTCTTAACTACTCAGAGTTCCTTGAAAAAACACCACAACAAAAACCTATGTTCTCCGTTGAAGCTCAGAGTAATGAGAGCAGCTATAGCTAAGGCAGGGCACTGCATGTTAGGATGTGCAAGAAAGCAGAGGACAGAATCAGCTTTGCTGATGATGAATGCTGATTTCCTATTATCACTAGAAAACAAAAGCATTCTCTATGAATGCTCAATATAATTTAGCAGGAGATATCATTTAGCATATGAAACAGGTATTTCCCAGAGAGGTTGTGGATGCCCCGTCCCTGGAAGTGTTCAAGGCCAGACTGGATGGGGCCCTGGGCAGCCTGGTCTAGCATTAAATGAGGAGGCTGGTGGCCCTGCATGTGGCAGGGGGGTTGGAGTTTCATGATCCTTGAGATCTCTTCCAATCCTGGCCATTCTGTGATTCCATGACTCTGAGTCTATAGTAGCTTGCATTCACCTTTGATGCCTCACAGCAAAAAGCAAGTTATGCCATCATCATCAACTTTCTTATTCACACAGTTTAGCAGCATCCCAGGTTCCTGTTAATCAGGTAACTCATTCAATGGACTGATGATGAATCATGCAGATATCAGTACCAGTTACACACAGACATCTATGTATCTGCTCTTATCACCTGTGACCATGCCTTTCTTATCAAGGTTGCTCAAACACGGGTGATGAAGGCTGACGAAGTAGGCTAAAACTGAATGCGAGTGAAATAGAGGCAGCATCAGTGGGTTTGGGTAAACAGCGTAAGGAGTTTGCTTTCATTGTGCCACCTCACTTTGATACTTCAGCCCATAGATAAAGGGCATTCCTGGATTCTGGGATTAAGCCAGACTCCCACAACGCAGTGTCTGTGTTATGCTTCCTACAGTCATCAACTGGCTCGGAGATTCTGTCCCAAGCTCTGAATTTGGATTGTGCCAGGCCTACGATATTGCTTCAAATGAGCTGCTAAATAGTCTTCGGTTAATGTTTCCCCAAGCTTGCCAAGGACTGGAAAGTTTGGCAACAGGCAACAATAGCCAGGCACGATGGGTTCAATGTAGTTTTCTGTCAGTCTCACCAGCCTGAGAAGTGAGACTTTTTATAAAGGAAAGGAAAATTCCATTCCTCATGGGAAGTTCAGAGTTTGCAGATATAAAAACACATGCAAATGCTGCCTGCTATCTGTTATTCCCTAAAGCATTCCCCATTGCTATCAAGTATAAATCAGTCAAGCACTGGAAATAATAACATTCCAGTGGAATGCTAGTCTGACACTGGCAGGAGAGAGAGACAGAGCCTCTCCCCCTTTCCTTCACTTTCCCTACTGCTTTTGGGCTCTACAGAATGAAGCAATAGATCCTGCTTTTTTTAATGGTATTTTTCCCCAGTGTGCTACTGAGTGGACAGACAATGCTGTCTTGTCGAACTCAAGATCTTTAGAGGAAGCTCTGTTAGTAGAGAAGGCTGAGAAGAGCAGTTTAAAAATGAAATCTAAACCCACACTGTGCAAGATCCAAATTAATGAGAACTGACAAGTTAGTTCTTTCTGCCTCAACCCCCTTCCTCTGCAGAAACTACACTGACACAGAAAGAAGAAGAGAGAGCAGGATTATACTGGGGCTATACATAGGACAAGGTTGCTCTTTGCTTGCAAGATGTGAAAGGACAATGTTGCCTTTTCTGCCATCGCATTTACAGATAATCATTGCAAAGTGAAGCGTGGCTGATAAGCCTTAGTTCTTCTCTCAGTCAATCCGACAACAAACACCACAGCACTACGTGAATATAAGGTGTATTCTCAGCTACCAGAACACTGTATTAAACTGCCTCATTTTGTTATTTTTGTTTACGTTTGTTAGTCAAATTGTTTCACTTGAGTACACTCTATTTAGAATAAATCTTAGATGTGAGTGGAAAGGTTATTCTTTGTCTGCGATACCTGCTTTGCCTACCGCCTGTTCAGTAAAAACAATTCAGCCTCAAGCCATTTAAATGGGTTAACAGTGACAAACCCCCAGAATACACACAGACATGCTAAATTCCTAAACTACTGCCACACCTGCTGCTTTTATCCCCTGTCCAACCTGCATGGGCTTTTCACAATGATGTCTTCAACTCCGCTGAGTTGACGATAAGCTGAGAAGATTCTGCTTAAAAGCAACTTCTTTAAATATGAGCACATCACCTGACGATGAGGAGCCATCACTACTTCCTCTCCTACTTTCTAGGAGCAATAAGCATTATGAAGAGCTCAGAACTGTAGAAGAGCACATACAGAGAACCTTCTATGGCATGCTTAATCCACCAGGTCCATTAAGAAAAAATTATAACAGAGCTCTTCCAATTTTAAACAGCATACTCAAGCCACATTATTTAAAATATGAAAAAAAAAATGAAAACAGTGGGTTTTATTCAAAAAAAAACAATTCCGTAACCTCTAAGCCAGTGTATGAGATGTGCGTAGGGTGAGAAAGCCTTAACTCATAAGACTTAATTGCCTTCCAACTGATTTGACTAAGAGCCCAGTCACTTCCTACATCACTGCATTACTAATGAACAGTTGCTGCTAAAACTGATACTGCTGATGTTTGTATATATTGCACCATTTGAGAGTACAGTGGAGGACAAGCTGTCCTAGAATTGAGAGGTCTCCCAGTTCAGAGTTGAGGCCCAATGACAGAGCAACACAGAACCACTTGTATTTGTTTAGTATGCAACGAGAAGATGTCGGTAGCAAGTCTGTTATCATAAATCATTATTTTTAAAAAATATCTTGAAATGCTGATAAAATTAGCTGTTCCACAACTAGCAAATTAATGGAGGCTGGTGCCTACTGAACTACTAGCCTACTGCCCTGCACCCTTCCCAAATTAATAACAGCTTGTCACTGTGCTCCATAAACTTGTGCCATAAACTCTCCAGCGCACCTCACAGTTCCACATCTCTTATCTGAAGCTTGTATTGTTCACCCAGAGGCTGACATTCATGGAACTTTACAGAACTTATGAAGAAAACTTTGGGATGCTTACCGCACTGTCAAAGTCAGCTGAATTCTATTTAAGTTGTTAAAATTAAATTGATACAGTGATTACACAATCTTTCTTTCCTTTGAAAGTAGGCTAAAAACCCATTAACAGTCTTACTTATGTCATCCCTTCATTCTCATTCTTCATTTAAAAATAACAATTCTGTTCTACTGCCTTAGCTTACATAACCCATCTCTCAGCTGAAACACTTGAAACTTTCAGGCTGTATTTATTAAGTGTACATGTCTATGTTTGTTCATTTTAAGGTGCTCACTATTCTCAAAAGTAATAGTGAGGAGATAGGTAAAACCAAGTAATGGCTATTGCCCAAAGTTTCTGAACTGGTATCACTGCAGGCAAGAACTGCATTGCTTTTTCTCTAGTGAGTTGTCAGCTGTTCTCATGGTTACTGATGCAGGAATTTGCAATGACAGGTCACAGTTATGAGAATGAGTAGAGTAGCCTGGCATGCTTCTATCTAGGAAATAACACTATCCTAATGAAAAGGAGAAAAGACTGCTGTACATCATCATGCAATTCTGTCTCTGAGAAAGCCACTTTAAAGTCCCTCTGTCCCAGCAGAGAAGGTGCTAACCAGACTTAAGGTAGTTCTTAAAATTGCTCACTCACACAATAAAGATAAAAATACATCTCTTGTATTCTCTTCGTTGCTATAAATGGACCAATGGAGCTTTCTCTGAAAGATTCAACTACGTACATAAACTTTCCAGATTGTGGGAAGCAAGGGTAGGAAAAGCACGCTTTCCATTTAAATTCAAAGGAAGGCAGGAATAGTAACTTCCCAGCTCATGCAATAGCAGCAGAACCAGCTTCTCTCACAATTCTAACCCTTTGCTATCAGAAAAGCCCTCCCTCAGGAGAGCCAGGGCAGTTCAGTTTCTGAAATCACTATCACTGCAAAATTAAGCGTGGAATTTGTGATGAGGTGGCAAAACATCTACCTGCTGACTTACTTTCAAATGTCAGCCTTCTAGATACAAACAAAGGTAAGTCCCTACAGAGCCAGGCTAGAACTGCACTGTAATTGTCAGCCATCATTCCCAAGGAACTCACTATTCCATCAAGGGCCATAGCATTCCAGGGACATATCCATACATGGTACTCAGTAATATGCAAAAATGTAATGCTGTCACGATGTGCCAATTGATCCATGCCAGAACACTCTGTGAAATGCTTAACTGAGTCACTCACACTCTTGGAGAGCTCCTTGTCTGGCCAGCAAGCTTCCAGGAAGAGATTCTTCCAAGGCACAGTCGGGAAAAGCATGGCAAAGCTTGCTGTCGCAGGATTCAAGGCTTGCCAGTTTTCTGTGTTTCTCATGGGACTGTACAGGTAGCTCAAGGGCCCACAACATTTTGAAGATACACCTGATTATAAACTTTCAGGTCAACAGTAGAGAGGCCTTCAGCTAAGAAGCCTGGGAGGGCTTTCTTCAACTTAGGCCTCAGATGGAAGCCTTGAAGCCCTGATAACAGGAACACTATCAGAACTTCTGCTCCTGCAGCTGAAAGACCTGGGCAAGTTTCCAAGGTTCCTGTGAAGCACTGAGGACTCTGGTAGGCTCGATAGCTCAGCAGCAGTCCTGTGAGCCCTGATCTGAGCTACATCAAAGGGTATCAGGCTCTACATCATTTCCAAAGAAACACTGGAGAAAATTCTAATACAAGAAAAATTTCAAAATGTCGCAGTTCTCCATGAAGTGGGGAACGCCAAGTCTGGCTCATTTCCACTGCAATTTCCTGCAGATAGTCTCTAATCTGTGTTCCTCTCTGAAAATGAACCTTCATCTGTTAAAATACATAATACTAAAGCAATAGACATGAATAAAACATGCAAGCCTACCTTTAAAATACAAAACCATCCCTCGTTATCCCAAAATTTCTAGTTATTCTCATATGAACATGCCTGCCTTGAGTCCTAAGCCTTTCATTTAAAAAACAACAAACCAGATCGACTCATCCTTCCTCAGGACTAACAGTAGAAAAAGATGCATCCTGTAAAGCCAAACTCACAGAGGTTCTAAGCAGGTTACTCCACTTGGCACGTTAATTACTCACAGTTTCTTTACTGAAACAGTATCTCTAGAGACTGGACAACTGAACACAGGGCTGGAGGTTTTCGAGTACCAAAAGACAACAGCCACAAGAACCAGTGTGTTCTGCTCACCTGCAGGAATGTCCAGCCCACAGGGCAGCCACTTGAGATGAACAGTGTGTATTACAAGAAGAAAAAAGGCAGACTCCTGGAATCCAAGCTCTCAGAGGGTACTGTGGCAAGGGAGGGATGAACTACACCAGCACATACTGAGCAGATTAAAGATTTAGCTCACTTAATTTATTACGCAGCATCACAAAGTTTTGGATACTTCGTGCTGCAGCTCTAGAGCCTGAGGTTCAAGTCCCAGCTTGCCAACCTGCTGCACAAATGGTAACAAGACACAGGTGTCCACGGAATGCAGGCTGCTAGTGGGGCAGTTTATTCCATCATCCCTACAGGTGTGGAAAAGTAATTTGACCCTTAAGGACATTTTACCAGGTGTGAATACTTCAGTGCTGAAAAACTAGAGAACACTGAAGCTGCTCTGAACTTTAGAAATTTGTAAGAAGCTTTTCATGAGACTGAATTCTCACAATATCTTTAAAGGTATTATCTCAATTTCTCATACACCTACGTGAAGGACATTCTTTCAGTTTAAAATATTTCTTAATATGGCAATTTTTATTCAACCATGAGTGATCCATAAAGCCTTTTTCACTTTTAAAGTTTCCTTTTCTTGCCATTAAAAGATGAAAAGAGCCTTTTCCAATTTTGCACAGTGCCTGGACGCTTCCTATAATTCAGATTAAATTAATACCATTCACATCCACTTACGTCGTATGCTTTAGATGCACTCACGTAGAACTACAGAGAAAGATACAGAAGAATGCTTTAGGTCTTGGTATTATATACAATCTCAGTATTTCCAAAATGCAAAAGCAACCTCAAAGCAGCTCAGTTTCTCACCTGAATAGCAGTTCTTCCTTTAATTTATGTGCATAGACAAGTAAACAGATGCTACAATGCCATCCCGGAGCTCTCCATATAGTTTAAGCATTCCCAGTAAACTCTCGCTCCATATTTACCACACGTACAGCCCAGGATTACCTCCACGTAGCTCATTATCACACCCACTCTCCCACTGCAATAGCAGCGTTGTTGAGTCAAAGGATCCAACAGCTCTTTTCCATCTTTAATTTCTGTTCTTATGCTACTTCCACAAAATCTCTGCTAGCACAGCACATAGTTCAGAAAAGAAAGCCATATGGTGACAGAGTAGCAATTGTTTCCCTCCACACACCAGTTTCTATATCAGGATAGAAAGTACAAATTAAGTAGCGTCATTACTGGTTTCTTGGAACACAACATGACAAAGTACAAAACTTTTTTCCCCCCAAGTTGATGCAAACAAAGCCAAGATTGCGCACAACATTTTAGTTCCTGTACTGTGTGTCCTCTAAAGTAGTAAACCCACATTTAGCATGAGAAAGGTCCAGCTGGAGGTATTGGGAACAACCAGCATTACTTCTTGCATATGTATTTTTTTCAAAACATATGTTCTGTTTGAGAACAATAGAGTGCCAGTGGGCTGGCAGCAGAACAACAATTTAAGTTATGGTCTCAGTAAAGGTAGGAGGAAGAATTTGCTAAAGCAATGTATTTCCCTTACAAACCCCCAAGAAGCCCATTACAGACAGGCAAATATATGTTAATGGCCATGGGGAAAAAAAAACCCTAACTAAAAGCTTTTAAAAGTGCACTTCATGGATGAAAGCTGCCAAATTACAGAGAGGATTTACTGAGAAGAATGCGCTACTGCCAGGATGGACAAAAGCATGCATTCTACCCACTCCAAGCTCCTCCCCATCTTCTGTCATGCTCACAGCAAGAAGCAGCTCAAAAACTGACAGCCACAGACTCCAGGACTGGAGGAGACAAAAAGAGAAATAATAATAACCCCGCTGGTAAATGCCAGGAAAAATGTTATTTTGAAGATCTAACAAAAGAGGCTGGAAAAAAAACAAAACAAAACAAAGCAACCAAAAAGACCCGAGCAACGAGCAAAAAAACACTACTCAAAATTATTGGGACAGCAAGCACAGTTTCACAGGAAACCAAGCACACCTGGCGGGGTTTTAGAAGGGCCAATATCAAGAAGTGCTTTGAAAACAGGAGCTGCAGCGCGCATCGTGCAGCGTCTGGCAGGAGTTTCCCAGAGTTTGTGTGCAGGGAGAAGAGCGGAATTCCCCCCTCCCAGCTGGGCCACCAGCCTTTCCAAACGAGGATACTCGATGGCCCCCAACCAAGCGAGCCCCGCACGCCGAGCGCCGTTCGGCACGAGTCTACTTCCCTCCCTCCCCCCTTTTTCTTTCTTTCTCTTTTGCTGTCGTTGCAGTTCCTCCGTCGGTCCCGGTTACGGAGCTCCCGGCCCCCCGGGCAGCGCGTCCCGGCCCCACGGCTGCGAGCCGCCCCCTACCTGGTTGGAGTCGTCGCCGCGCTCCAGGTGCACGATGCCCTGGCTCCTGCCCTCCGTGTCGCTCAGCACGTCGTCCTCCGAGTCCTCCAGGAGGGACGACGAGCCCGTGGAGGAGAGCGAGGAGGTGGACAGCCTGCGCGACTGCAGGTGCAGCGAGCCGTCCGTCCTCAGCCAGCCGCCCTCCGGGTGCGCCGGCGGCGCCTTGGGGCTGCCCTGCGACTCCTCGCTCTCCTCGGCGGTGACGGTGAGGCGCGGGATGACGGGCGGCAGCACGCCGTTGGGGGGCCGGCAGCCCCGCTTGGCCGGGTCGGGCAGCTGCCGGGCGGCGGCGGCGGCGACGGCGGCGCAGCGCGCCTCGAAGAGGGAGCGCAGCTCCCCCACGCTGAGCCGCGTGGCCCGGCTGAGGTCCGGGCTGCTGTGCAGCGCCGCTCGGGGCTCCGCGCCGGGGTCGGCGGCGGGCGCCCGCCGGGCAGAGCCCCAGGGATGGCGGCCGGGGGCGTGCATGAGGGAGCGCCGCGCCGCCGGGGAAACTTCTTTGTTGCTCAGCCTCCGGCCGCCGCTCGCAGCCCGGCGGCGCGGCTCATGTCCAGCCCGCCCTCCCCGGGCGGCTCTGACTCACCCGCAGCCCGCTACCGCGCCCGCTGCCCCGGCGCCAGGGCCATGGGGGCTCGCCGAGCCTTCCCGCCCGCCGCCGCCGCCCCGCTCCGCCTCGGCGCCGAGGGGAGGAGCGAGCCGAGCCCCGCCGGCGGGGAACCCCGGCCCGCCCGCCCCTTCCCTGCCGCCGCCTCCGCCCTTTTGGTTTCGCTTTCCCTCGGGCGGCCTCCGCTCCTCGGGGCCGCCTCGCCGCCCGCCTTCCCGCCCTTACCTCGGCACGAGCCGCCGCTCGCTCCAACGGCCGCCGCCTCGCGCCCGCCGCCCCCCAACGGCCGCCCGCTTCCCGGGCACGGCGGCTGCGCAGCGCGGAAGAGCCCCGGCCCGAGCCCCTGCCGGGCGGCTTCGACCGCCTTCCCAAAGCCCGAGCCTTCCTCGGCCGTCGCGGGCGGTGGGTGCCCGGCCGAGGCGCGTGGCACAGCGCGCCTGGCGAGCTGTGCGGCCGCGTGGCACGTCCCGGGCGGCGCTGCCACGAGCGGTGGCTGCCGGGCAGCGCCGTGCTGGTGAAAAACCTGAACTGCGCGTCTGTCTGTCTGTCAGCGCTTTGCTGCCGAGCCGCGCTAAAGAGGCTCTCCCAACCCCCGGGTGCTGCTGTGCCCCGCTCTCCTGCTCTAAATGAGTTTCTCCAGATACCGCCCCGCCTCGCCGCCGCTCGCCCGCTGAGCTCCCGCTGCTGAAGTACAGCGTGCCGTGACTGTAGGCACTGGGGAGAGGAGAGCCGTCCTGCCTCAGGGTTACATCAGCCGAGATGATTAGTAAAATTAACAATTTGGGAACCGACTGCTAAAGTCTTCAACCCGGTTTTTGCTCATTTATCTCATTGTTTCCCTGCACCCTTCCATCTGTCTCTCCCATCTGCTGTCTCTCGCCTGGCTCTCAGGCAGGAACTCAATGGGTGGAGCAGAAGGGCCGTGGTTGGGCTGCCCAGCCGCGCCGCGCTACAAAGCAGAGCCTAGCAGCCCACCTCACTATGTCCAGTCACTGGTAGATGGGGAGCCCCACAAGCTCAATGTCTTTGGGCACCTCTCTAGAATCAGGTGCAGTGGGCTGGGCAGGGCAACAGCTGCCCCCAAATTACGTATGCTTACCAGAAACATGCAGGAGAGAATGGCTGGCAGTGTTTCCCCGGCGCGTGTGGAGCAAGTGCCCTGCAGGGAACAGACATGAGCTGGTCTGAGTTCTCTCTGGAAGAAAATCCAGTCACCACTTTTATTACAAACTGTGTAAGTCACTTCAAATGTTATAGTGCAGAAAGGCAGTCTTAAAATACGGTTAGGCCCCACATACTGAAAGGCATACCTGAAAGCGCAGTTTTATAACTGATGGCTTTATGAGAAGAGTCACAGTGATGAATCTATAGGTACCACAGAAAGCAAGGTTGCCAGTTAAAATGGGTGTGAAAGATTCCACGTGCACAAGTTGGATGCACTGAGCTCATTTCTGTAGCCATGACAGCTGCTGCCCATTGGCAAGCAGAACAGAAAGTGAGTTTGGGCAGAGGTGAGAAGGGAGGGAGCCCTTCTGCAGGCAGAAAGGCAGCTCAGCATCCAGCATGTCTGTACCACTGCTCATTGCTGATTCTGCAGATACAAGATTATGCGAGGTCTATGACCAGGGAACCGGATTCAAGTGGATTCCTTATTTAGGAAACCTTACCTCTTGTGACTGTAATGAGACTCGCTCCATATAGGGCTGAGTCAACTTTACAGTTATAAAACACATTTTTAAAGGATTTATTTTCAACTAATAAACGTGAAATACTTGCAACACATTTCATTTTAATCAACTGATATATTGGACCGGGCTCTGAGCACTCCGGTCTAGCTGTAGGTATCCCTGTTCACTGCAGGGGAGTTGGAGTAAGCAGCCTTTAAGGGCCCAACTCAATGATTCTATGCATAAAAATAGGAAAATGACATTTTAATAATATCAATTAGTAGCAATTGGTTAGATAGGATTAGATCTGGTTAGTTAGCTGCTTCTGTAACACATCAGCGTTAGAGAGCTGCTGATCTCTGAGGTTTTGGTGAGATTTAATTTGAAGTCTTTCAGCACTAGCAGGAGAATGAAAGACTCTTTGGTCTGTCAGGTGGTGCTGCATTAACTCACAGCTGCACAAGCTTTAGGGAAAGTGATTGTGTCCTGATGGGAGAAGTGGTGAGAAATTGTATTTTCCACCTGTGAAATGCTGCGATCCTGACAACAAAGGGCTGTCAGCGTTCACTAGTGATGCTTGGCAAGAGCTAAATCTGGTAAAATATAAAATAGGTGTCCCTCTTTTGCAGATGTGTGAACTAACATACAGATGGCAAATGAGTTGGCTGTAGACAAGTAGTGAGTCAGGGGCGGAAAAGGGCGTTTGATTTGTTGCTTGCTTCTCTAACTACCCGCTCACATTCCCATCTCCAGGGCAATACATTTGTCTGTCTCAGTCATTCTGATTCATATTGGTATTCTTATTGCTGTGGTTTCAAGTTTCACACACTCCTGCTACAAAAACAACTTTCTGCCTTTACTTATACTGGCAAAAGAAGAGACTATTTTGTTTTCATGAAACCTCTTTCTAAACAGTGTTATCATTAACATGTTACTTATTCCTTTTAGTTTGCATTTCCATACGGTGCCTAAGCCTTGACGATACAAAAGCAACAAAAGATGCCGTGAACACTTGTAGAAAATTTGAAGGGTTTCACATAGAAAAGAGTTTAAATATGAGCTAGAGGAGAGCCTTGGGTTTAGTTTGGCCTACTCAATAAAATACTGCCCACATAAGACCTTACCGATGGCATGGAGCTCAACAGCTGGAAAACACCACATCTTTCAATTCAGTGTGGGCCTAAGAAGACCTCAAAAGTAGTTGTAAGTTGTGATTCACATGTTGCTTTTGGATGCAACAGATACAAGTGAGATAACGTTTATACCAAGTTATAATGTCTCTTTCAGAACTAACTGGTGTAATAAGGGAAACAAATAAAATAAAACAAAATAAATAAAAAAAAAGTAAAAGATGGATCAGCTTTCATATGGGAAGGTGCTTCTTAAGGATAAGAAGGCAGGTATCTGCCCCTGAAAGCTGGTCTGGTGTAATGGAGACCCTGCCTGATGCACGGGCCCTTCACGGCAAAGCCTAATGTTCCCCCCAGCGGCTGAAGCTGAGATCACCGTTGCTTTGGGAAGGGGAAAAGAACTGCTGGCGTGGCGTGGGCTTGGCGACGTCTGCAGGGTGTTTCATCGGCAGGAGGAGTCTGGGACTCCGAGCCTAGGTTATATGAGGTGAAAGAAAACACTGTGCTAAGTGACAGCTATTTATTTTACAGATTAAAATTTTGTGGGCTGTTTGCCAAATTCCTCTTCAAGTCTTCCTCTGCAAAAGTTAGAGAATTTTTGATGTAAACTCTGCTTAATGGATGTGTCAGCTCAGTGTTTGCCCTGTGGGAAAGGATTTATGAATCTGCTTTTCTCCAGAAGCAGTATAGCTGTAACTCAGGCACCAATTTTTAAAACCATGTTGTGGATTGTACATGTGAAATGTACACAAGCAGTTTTCCAGCTTTCCCTCACCCTGACCCTCTGGCCCAGAGTCTGAGGGACAGCACAGCACAAGCAGAAATCACTTTTGTATTCCCAGCCCTGCTGTCAGCTCAGCTGTGAGCACCCCAAAGATTTACACCTGAAAGGGGAGTCCAAACCTGACGGGGAAACATGGGGAAGATGCTGTTGGGTTTAAGCAGTATAAGACAGTAATCTCCGATATGGATTCCAAGGATATGAGAGATGACGTGGCAGGGGATTTGAGCAGATCCTCAGCCAGGATTTTGGGTGGAAGCGAGCACGGCTGTATTGATCCCAGTAAAGACCAGAGGAAACAACAGGGAAGCAGTAAACTGTGGAGGACCTCTGGTGGCTGAAATTCAAATTACGTCCTTAAATCATATTCCTGAACAAAAGTAGCTAGAACTGTTCAGTTGGCTCGTACAGTAGGTTATAAGAGCAGGAGCTAGTGGGCGAGGTAAAACACATCAAGCACATCCAGAAACCAGTGTCCCTGAGAAAACGGGCTTCAAGATAAGGTGACAACCACGATGGTGAGAAAAGACATAAGGCCAGGGAGAAGGAAGGAGTGCGCACAGCAACCTGCTACCAAAATGACCCACAGCGTCTTGCTGATGCGTAGAGCACAAGGTCACTCTACAGAGAAGTGCTATAGGAGGTCAGAGCTCCACTAGAGGTGGAGAGAGAGGAAGTGAAAAAAATACTTTCCTCCCACATCTGCCCCATCTCATACTGCAGGCTGTTACTGTTCTGTGTTAAGGAAGGAGAAGAGAAAGGCCTTTTCTTCCCATTTATCCCCAACACTCTTGCTGCTGGCTTCATGGCCAACATATCCAGGCAACAGAATAAGCGGAAGGAGGAGAATAGGCTCCAGGTGCACTGTTGTGTGATAGCAAGCACGTGCTGAGAACAGAGCATTGACTGTTAGCTAGACAGGTGCATTACCCCAGAGTAGCTGCAGGCTGATAGAAGGGCATCTGAGATGCTCACATGGTTTCTGTTTGTGTTTTTCCTGTTGTTGGCTTAAGCAAAAGATCTAATTTCCAGGGCTTTTATCAAAAAATCCACACGAAACTCATGACAGAATAAGAGGAAGTGTTGCTGTTGTATATTTGAGATTATTATAGATTTATCTGAGATTTGAGATTAAAGCCAACAGTATTCCCAGTAGTTCCCTATCAACTGACTGAGAATTCAGTATGAAGAGTTGATTTAAAGATAAGTCCTTCAGTGAAACCACTAATGAGCTTTATGATCTACATAAGCACAAATGCTATTTTCCACTAGCTACCTATAATGCTCTCAGAACATGGGGACTTTTGCCTATTCTTACAGTAACAATTACATTAAATTCTGTGCATTTACTCCCAAGCTATAATAGTGTAAAGAAGAGCAGGATGTGTCTCTTTCTGTATGCGCACACACACCATCATTTCTAGAAGTTTAATTTTACCTGTTCCTCGTGTACTCGTGTACTCCAGGGAAGTATATTAAGAGCAAATCATGCCTATCAGATGAAATTAAAAGACATCTCAGCAAAAGGCTAACCCAGGTTTAACACATTGGAAAGTATAAATTATAAAACTTCTGCTGCTTACAGAAAGCACTGAAATAGCATCACTAGCTTAGATTTAAACAAAGATAAAAGCAGAATCTAATGTTTTCCAGAGAAAGCATCACTAGTAGCATTTATTCTAACAGTGAATCAGACACAGTAGCTGAGCTGAAATTGTTTTCATAATGATGGATGTTACTGCACAAATAGCAGAAATTTATATCCCAACAATCATGAGCTTTTATTTCCCTTTGAAGTGGGAAAATACTGAAAAATCTTAAAACTTTTTACTAAACCAATTTAATAGCTACATGATTTTTTTCTTAACAAATACTTATTTGTCCACACAGTTTGCTTTGCCAGTTCATTTGACAAATTTTGCATTAAAAATCGAATATATACTGTAATGTCATAGCCACACTCTAAGATGTCAGTGAGTTTATTTTAAGAAAAAGACAAGCAGAAATAATTACTAAGTAATGAGCAAGCAGGGTTTTTGTTTCTTTTTTTTTTTTTTTTTTTTTTTTTAATTGAGGGTCTATTTTGCTCTTGTGCAAAATTACTCAGAATAGAGGGTTTTTTTGAGAGTTTTTTAATATGTGCTTTAACATGGCCTAATTGAAAATAGTGCCAATCTGTTTACAACAACGTTGACTTTGGCTCTGCCTATTACCCACATGCCAGTCGGCACGTGCGTTCTCCCAGCTGAGCAGCCCGGCTCGCGGCAGCAGCGCAGCGGGAACGGAGCCGCCGCGCGGCGGGGCCGTTTCAGCACCGCGGACAGCGTCACGACCAGAGCGCGGCCCAATCCCGCCCCGCGGGGACGCCGGGCTCAGAGCGGGGCAGGCTTGATGCTTCTATAGGGTTATGTTAGTTATTGCTTCCTCTGGAACAGGTATCTCCTATTCTGTTTCACCCGCGTGTCCAAAAAGCTCAGTACTGCCTCTGAAAAGCGTCTGAGAAGACGCTTAAAAAGTCAAGCATTGATAGCACTGTAACCGTAATGATGCTGCAAATGAAAACCTATTGGTGCAGTGTAACCAGCAAACAGCCAACTGCACTAAAGGTTGAAAGAGTAAATCACCATGTAAAGTAAATACAGTAATATACAAAAAGGTTTACCTAAGAGTTTATTTTTTCCAAGCTTTTTCTGTGATTACATGCATGATATTTGAATTTCTTTTCATATCAGTTGGAAAGAAAAGCAGGTACTAGGCTGAGTGGAAAATAATTTCTGATTTCTGCTTAAATAAATGTTAGCTCTCAATTTCTCCTGAAGGAAACCATTATGAAGTCTGCTTTCCCTAGAATCAAGACCATACTTTGTTTGGTTTGTGGTCTTTTTTCTATTTGCTTGCTTGTTTGTTTTTTAAAATCAGAATTTAAGTTTCTCTGTATTCTTCTTCAGCTTACTGGATAAATTCTGAGATTTCATACACTGTCTCTCTGAAAGGTTTCTTGAGTCCTGTACGTGACAATAAACAACCCAGGACCCTGATGTAAACATTAGCAATGCTGTATCTGTGTGCTGTAATCAAATACTCCTGCAGAAGTAATAGGAAAAAAACAAAACAAAACATTTTTTTCTGACATAAAAAACACCTGTCAACATGATGAAAAACAAACAAACAAACAAAAAGTGTCAGAGATGTTTTCTTCCTGTATTCAGTGTATTTACCTTACATAAGTACCATTTTGCAAAGCTGCATGGTGACCACACAGGAAGCGAAGAAAAAAATCACAAGGAGAAGTCCTTTACTTCCCCAGTGGGACAGCTGTCAACCTGAAGCTCAGTCTTTCAGTCTTCGGTTTTAGCCCTATCTATCTATCTATCTATCTATCTATAATTAGTTACCCTGTTTACTAAAATCTCATTATTTTTCTTCTGTACATCTGTTGGAGGAATAATGAAGCTAGTTTCACTTAAAATGCTATTGAAGGAGTTGAAAATTTGCCTCATGAGGACAAAAGCACCTTCAGAAATGAAAATGCTGGGCTGAAAAGATATAGGAAAACTGAAATGAAGTTTCCGGGTATTGGTTTTCATTTTAGAAACTGCACTTCCCTCACAGGTAGCTTTTGGCCATTTTTATAAAAACCTTCTATCTTTGATACACATATATATGGGCTCTGAAAAGCAATGTTATCTGCAGCATTTATCGTGCAAACACAATGATGAATTTTGGCTGAGATGAATAATAAACATATTGAGCTGCACTTAACAGACAGAATGCCTAATAGCAGGTTGCACCTTCACACATAACTATGTAACACCTTATTTTCCAGATGATCATACGAAAACCAGATGAAGGTCATAAAAAGATATTCCAAGAGAGTGAATGGATAAATTTCTTTGTGAGCCAATGGTAGAGATAAAGCACACAAAAGAAAATGTATGCGCAAACACAGGCAACTAAAAAACACTGAATCATAATGTTACAGCTTAATGAGGAAGCTGATAAGTTAAATTCATAATGCTGTATTTTCCTAACAAGTTGCAAGGAAAGAGAGAAAACTGGGCAGTCCACAGATTCATCAGAGAGGAATGTTTGTAGCAAACAGATGACAAAAGTACAGGGCTGAGAAAACAATTTGTTTGAAACTGAATTCTTGCTCCAGTAAAAGAGGGAGGGAATCGGAAGGAGAGGGAGAGAAGCAGGAGAGAAACAATAGGCACGAGACGCTTGAGATACAAGACTTTAGGTTAAAATGAAAGGATCG
The DNA here is from genome assembly GCA_037305975.1 of Chrysolophus pictus. Taxonomy (NCBI): domain Eukaryota; kingdom Metazoa; phylum Chordata; class Aves; order Galliformes; family Phasianidae; genus Chrysolophus; species Chrysolophus pictus. Next base: position 24,814,658 of record CM074580.1, on the reverse strand, counting down.
AAACAAACACGACAGCATATACTTCTTTTTCCGGGTATTTCACTCTTGCCTGGCACACACTTCACCACCAGATGGCCCCATAATAATCGGTTACTAGCTTCAAAGACCTACGGGCATTTGGATCTGTTAAATTTCCAAGGCTGTGCCAAAACGAATATATACTTCTCCAAAAGCCTAGCCATACGCAGCTGAAGTTTGAACAGCTCCAGATTCAAGTCTGAATTAGAATCCAGGTCTCATGTCCTGCAACCTTTGGATGTAGGACTATGGTTCAGTCTTATTAACATGAAAGATGTAACAGTGATAAGAAATTCACAGTACAAATAGGAATATAATCTGGCACGAACCTGAGTTCACTCTTTCAATCCATGCAACGCTCCCAAGTTCACAGGACTGGACACAGCTTGGGCACCTTGCTTCAGGAGAGATAGAGACTGCCTGGAACTGCAGATAATTCAATCGGAGCAGGGAAAATGAACAAAATAAATTAATAAATCTGTGAAACATAGCCAGGGTGCTAAGCCTGAGAAAAGGGACTTGATGAGCTGCTGAAAAACGGAATTGTTTGTCAGCTGCAGGCAGCAATAGGTGGCAGGGCTAGGAGATAAAATCAGGAACTTAGCAGGGGGCATTGGTGCCAAGAGCCAGCAAAGGAAAGCTAACGAATTCTGGTACAGATAGACTCTTGGGATTGATTTCAGGCTCACTTTCTACAACTTCTAGGAGGTACTTTGCAGAAAGATTCAAGGGAGTTAACCATTAAACATACAGTGGAAAAGCTCTGAAAGCTGATTTCACCACCTGCAGAAATTCCAACACAAGTCTTTTTAGAAAAGGTCAAGTGCAGTATATCTGGCATCCAGAAAAGCAATCTGGAACTGCAATGTATGTTATTTTCTAAAACTGCAAGACTTCAATTCATATAAAGAATGTATAGAACAAACTACATACAAAATAAGTAGCTTAAATAGCTATTTCAGAGGTGTTATTTATTTATATCTGTACAATTTTAGAAAGACAAAACCTGAGGCAAAATCTGTTTTCGATACAAGTAAAAAATGAAAAAGCTGAGAGGAATGAAAAGCTTTGGCAGAGACTGCAGTAAATGCCTAACTTGTAGCATGCAGTCAGCTGCCGGCACTGAGAAGGGTAACTCCTGAGCATCACATGCTATGTAAACAGGAGCAGCAGGAACTCACGGAGTAAATCCAAATTCTGATGGGGTATACAGCTAAACGGGTGTCTGGCTTGGCACGTCAAGAACCCTACTACAAATAAAAGCATTGTTATAACCCTTCGTTTAAAAATAGAAAACCTAAAGTACTTTAGTACTTTTACTAAAGTAAAAAAAAAAAAATCTAAACAAACAAAAAAGCAAAACTGTTAGTCTCAGCATTTCAGATAGGAATCTAATGAATTAATACAATTAAAAAAATTGTTCTCCTTACATAATGCTGTCTTTCTGGAATAGAACGGACCCAGAATCAATGTTTTTAATGGCCAGATGTCAAGTGGATTTCCTCCCAGCTTTGTTATTTTACTTTTCTATACTTATCAAAAGCTAGCAGTGGCTCTCCAAGGGGGTCCCTTATCACGTAGGGACAACTGGTGACAAGTCTTAATTCTCTGGAAGTAAACAGAATTCAAGAGGAAGACAATCCTAATGTAGAAGTGTTTCCTGGATCTCCTGATTTATAATTAACAGAGGCCTCTGAGACTTGATGGTGTTGGTGAGCCCCAAATTATCTTTCTCCCTTGCCTGATAAACCTGAATGGAAAGTAAGCCTATTTTCAGGGGGAAAATAACATGGTTTCAAAACTTCTTTCACTTAATAATCACAGTTCACCTTACATGAATTCACTTGTGGAGCAGGTGCCCTCACACAAAGAGAACTGTTGCCATACATCCAACAACTTGCACCTGACAAGTTGTGCCTGAGTAAGCCAGCATCTGTAGCACCTGCTTGCTGGCCCCCAGCTGTGGGAACTCAGCAGGAGTCCAGGTAAACGTGGAGGAATCTGGGAAAAAAGTGGGGGGCGACAACACAATCAGTGAGGTGGAATAGTAGTCATAGGTTTATATACATAAAAGCTTTCCCTACACCTCTGCTAAATCACAGTTACAAACTGGAATATGCTTACCTGGCTTCAGGGACTTATGCTGAGTTCTTTTCTGAATTCCAGCAACATCTGAACTGTTGTACCTTTGGTGGAATGCTGAAAACCATGTCTAAGCTTGTTAACAACATCTCTTTGGAAAAAGAATAGTCAGACTTTTCAAAAAAGCCCTTTCATCGCACTAAGCACTAGTATGTCTCCATGGGAAGCTCTAGACGATCTGTCAGGTGCAATGCAACACAAAGAAGCATGCCAGTAGTTGTGAACAAAAGTAATACACACGTAGGTAGTGCTGAAACTGTGATAAGCTGGTTTCTTTTCACTGACCTGATCCAGTGATGTATTGCTCATTTTGGACCTGCTGATTCACTTTCATTTTAATCAGTATACCGACTGAGATTTATGATCACTTGTGCTTTTCCTGTAAAAATAATTCTTATTAGAAGCTGTACTGTAACTGTACATCTGTGTATATTCAACACCCAAAACTTCCAAGAGGGCCTCCTTCAATTTCAGGCACTTCTATCAGATAAATTAGCCGTCTATTTTGATTTAGTTTGCCCTACATTAATTTATGTAAGCTATATGACATTAACTTTTTTTTTTTTAAATCATACAGCATAGTATAATATATATATTTTATATATATATATATTGTTATATATCCCATATAATTCTGGGAGGGAGATAAGAAGTGTTGTGATAGGGACAAGACAGGAAAACTGGAGACTGTAGAGATTATATCTTTTGACATATTAGCATTCTGAAGTTGGAAGCAGTCATCTCCCAGCTATGAGCTGCATCACCTGAACAATGACTTGCACTGGTAAAATTTCTTTTTTTTCCCCTTGGTCAGAGGACATTCAGTGTAGTAGCAAGAACTTGAAGTTTTGTTGCTCATGCTGTTCACCTGTAGATATAGATATCTTTTATTCTGCTTTGGGAAGTTCTCTGAACAAGAAACCACTAATAATCAGTTGCCTGTTATTTTAAGATGCGTTCAAAATTATATGAAAAATTAAGACTATTCAAGGACAGAATCACTGATTTTTTTTTTTTTTTTTTTTTTTTTTTTTTTTTTTTTAATTGGAGGAAATCTCTGCTTAAGGAAATAACTGATGACATGGTCTCTGTTGTAGATGTACATCAGTCAACCACAGGATCTCTTATACCTTCACAAAAACTTGAAGGAAAGCAGTGTTTGACTTCGCAAGATTTTTGCTTCTTTTCCTTTCCCATCTTAGCTACATATTTTATCCAAACTTGAATGTCTATTAATACTTCCTCATTCTTCCAACTCTTCCCAAAATCCTTTGAGACAACTTTATATTAATGTACTGAAGAAGTCAAATGGCTTTTTATTGTTGTCTAATAGCCTGTAGCTATGTTGATTTGAACAACAAATGGAACAGCCCTGTGGTTTTGGATGGAACAGCATTGTGGTTTCTCTTTAAAAACAGATGTTATAGAATCATAGAATCACAAGGTTGGAAATGACCTATAAGATCATCTAGTCCAACCATCTTCACACTACCACTGCAACCACAAGCTACTAAACCATATCTTGCAGCTCCTCATCCAGACGCCTCTTGAACACTGCCAGAGATGGCAACTCCACCACCTCCCTGGGCAGCCATTCCAGAGCCTGACCACTCTCTGAGAGAAAAAGTTTTTCCTTAAGTCTAACCTAAACCTCTTCTGATACAACTTGCGGCCATTTCCCCAGGTCCTGTTTGTTGCCTGGGAGAAGAGGCCAACCCCCTCTTCACCACAACCTCCCTTCAGGAAGTTGTAGAGTGCAATGAGGTCTCCCCTCAGCCTCCTCTTCTCCAGACTAAACAATCCCAGCTCCCTCAGCCGCTCCTCATAGGACTTGTGCTCCAGACCCCTCACCAGTTGCCCTTCTCTGGACACACTCCAGGGCCTCAATGTCTTTCCTGTAGCGAGGGGCCCGAAACTGAACACAGTACTCGAGGTGCGGCCTCACCAGAGCTGAGTACAGAGGGACGATCACCTCCCTGCTCCTGCTGGCCACACTATTTCTATTGCAGGCCAGGATGCCGTTGGCCCTTTTGGCCACCTGGGCACACTGTCGGCTCATGTTCAGCCGAACATCAACCAACACCCCCAAGTCCCTTTCCTCTTCACAATCATCCAGCCACTCGTCCCCAAAAATTGAGAAGGATGAACAAATAGGTTAATGTATTAACTCACTACCATTTATTACAGTAATTAGATATAAAGCATAGCAACAGTTATATCATGGACAAATATAATGATAAATCAGAAGATCAATTATAACAATTCTCTACCCCTTCTAATCTACTCTGACGCCTGAGCCCCTCTCCCCTCCATGCTGCCTCCATCCCTGTTCCATCTGCAAGCACCCAACATCCTCCCAGGAAACCAACACCCAGAATTAGAGCTGAAATGCATGAAGTTTCCCAGACATTCTTCTCCTGCAAAGGTAGGTGGGAGCCAGTTCAGCCAGGAGCCTCTATTCTGGATAGTATACTTGTAGGGAGGAGAGTGCAAGAAATTTTTCTACCAGGTCATCAAGAGGTAACTGTCTTCTCCTTTTCACCATTAAGTGTACAGGTGTCTTGAAGTTCTTTCAGGCTAATTAGGATTAGGTCAAGAGTCTCCATCAAGTTTTATTATATTGCAGTACCAAGAATGAAATAATGGTAAGTCCTTTAATTGGAGAACTTAAAAAGCTATTTAGTGAAATGAGCCCTATGGGTCACCTGGGGAATAAACCAAGTGGCACGGTCTCCACTGACAGCATAAAACAAGTCACCATTGTTTTCAGTAACTGAAATATTGCAGAGCTCGTGTGCTCCTGCCTCACCGAACAGCAGCTCTTGGAAGGGAGATGATGTTGTGGATTATTTGCAAGCTGAGAGATAGAAATGTAGCGAGCTGGATTGAGCTTGGACAGAGACCTGCAGGAGAATGTTATAACAGCCTTTATAAGGTAATGGCCTTTTTTTTTTTTTTTCCTATTTTCCAGCAGTTCAACTATCATCCTCCTTTTGTTAGTGTTGATACACAACTGTTCTTGTACATTGCTTCCTTCTAGAACATCTGAAGTTGTATGTGCACACTTACATCCTCCGTGATTGTTGTTGAGATCCACATCAGCTAGACATAATTACAGCAGCAAGTAGTTCCTGGAAATTTACTGCATACAGTTTGCATATTGGTAAATGCTAGAAGTCTGAAAGTCTGTCATGAATAGCTACAGAGGTTTTTCTGCATCAGTAGCCCCCAGTTACTGACTAGCATTTGGTGACAAATGAATTACCCATCCATTTTCTGTAACCACTCTAGAAAGAATATATATGTGATCCTATGAGAAAGAAGAAGTAAAAATAGAAAGCCACCCATGCATAACAGCAAGAAACTGGTGAGGAGTGTTAACACTGAAGTACTGACATGCAGATACCTTCATCAGTATCACAGTATCATTTCTTCAGACATTTCCCAGGCTGGCTGGTGGTGGCAGAAAATTGAAGTACCTGTGCTGAAGCTTACAGCTCTGGAAGAAATTATCATGCAGAAGAAAGTTATCAAGCAAATCTTATTTTCCCTCTTTTTCCTCTTCACAATTTGATAAAAGATAGGAGTAGTATATAGCTGGAGATGGCACTAAATCTGATTCAGGAAAGACAGAGGCCACATCCTTTTGTACAGACTGAAGTTCAGTGGGAAACTTTTTCAGCTTGCTCTGCCTCAGCACAAATAAAATAATTAAAAAAACATACAAAGTACAGGCTTTCCAGAGAGGCATGAATAGGGGGATAATAGGACTGTAGGGATACCAAATATGGTGATCCAGAGCCATGAATCATTCGGGAGAGAATTAAAAGATTTTGATTTTTTAAAGTTGTTTTGCTGAGTTTGCTTAGGCTTCTTGCTTTGGATCTTTTCTTTGCCAAAGCTGTCCAATTTATGAAATAGTGATCCATTCAAGAACTGCCAGACATACTGAATGGCAATTCTGGCTTCGTGTACAATCAGCCATCGAGAAGAGCTACACACACCTTCTTCTTCTGCCTCTACCTCTTTCCACGGTCTCACTGACGACCAATATATCAATTGAACTTCTCTTTGGAGCAGACCAGCCCTCTTTGGAGCGGACCAGCCCTGAATCCCACTGACTACACAAGGAGCACTCTTCACAATTCTCATGACTCAAATTTCATCAGATTGTTCACTTTTTCCATTCTCCTTTTTACTATCTCTGGGCCATTCTGCTGTCAGGAATGGCTATACAGCTAGTAGGCTCCAATGCAATTAAATTATCTTTTCTGTCCTTTTCTGTGTAATAAGCTGTGAGCCATCACTGGATCAAGGACTAGCCTTGCTTATTTGCAGATACAGCTGGTAGGAAATAAAATCTCTTAAATCCCATTGTCAAACGCAGTTAAGTTTGCTCCTGAAATCAACATCCCCTAAACGTGGCATTAATGGAAATTTCTGAAAATAGTTACAATTGACATGATAGTAAATAATTTTCAGTGAGACTAGGTTTCCAAAAAATAGGGCAAAAGTACTTAACAGATCTCCTTGATCTAAAACCAAAGCCACCTAAGAGTGGAAGAGATGGATTATGTATTAAATGGCTTTTCATAGACTCTTCTTTGTTTCCTTCACTATAACTCTGCAATTAATTTGCATTCATCTTCCTGTGAGGTGAAAAAGCAACAGGTAGAGCCTGTTGTATATTACCTTCACCTAGGTACCATACTCCTGGTCTCCAGCAGGTAAAGATGTGAAAACCCTGAACAGTGTCACCCCTGCGCTGACTGGCTGATTAGCTGGTTGCTAAGTAGTTTTGAAGAATAGGTCAGAGCCACATTTCCACTACAACTTCAGATCCTGCACCACCACCTCCATTGTACAGTCTAGAAAGTACCTCTAATTTCTTCCCTAAGGAAGATATTTTTTAGACTTTCCTCTTAGATCAGATCATCATATCCACAAAGGTGGTAAAAAGAATCTGAAGATACATAAGGGAAGACCTGGCTGGACTGTAGCTGAAGATGCTGCTCGATGGAAGAGACTGGTATGTTGCAATAAGAGCACTGCCAGAGAGGAATATAATCAGGTATTACACTCTCTGTAACACAGCTCCAAATATCTGAAGTTATTTGCTTCTTTCCTATAGGATTCATGTTTTTATAGACAGAGTGGTTTAACATTAAAGTATATTATCTATTGCTTTATGCCTTTTTCTTAAAAAAATATCATTTTAATAAAAAATTTCTGTAAAATACTAATTGTGAAAAACAACATTCTTTACCCTTCTCTCTTCTTCTACCAACTGACTAAAAATCTGTCTTTTACAAGCAGTCTTTGTGAAGCAAACATATCTATGTGATCATCAGAAAGAAAAAAAAATCATACAGCTAAACACTGTACTACAGATCAGGGCACAGATTTGTTTTAAGAGTGCTTACAGTGAATAAAACCATGTCTCTAAACACCACTAAAATCTCATAATCAGTAATATACCTATCGATCAAGCACCTTTGAGGACAAGTTCAGCTCATTTTGTATGAATGAAAATTTTCACTGTTTAAGCCGCATTAACGTTTCAGAGAAAAATAGTTCTCATATTTCACAGTATAGTTGAACAAGAGAAAATCCATTTGATATAATTTTTGTATCTTCTCAATTTGCTCTGAGCTCAACTGTCTGAGGTATTCCAAGGTGATATCACTATTAGTTCTTTTCTCTGAGCCATATCTCTTCAAGCTGGGGTACTGCAGGCTCTCTGGTGCACCAATTGCCTTCAGAACTTGCACAGAATCTAACCCAAGAGTTTCATACTTGCCCAGAATATCATAGTGAATGTTGCAAGGATCACAGAGCAGAAACATTGGTTTCCAGTGAATGTCAAGAGTATTTGGTGGTTTTGCTGTAATGAAACTAACAAACTCCTGGAAACTCACTTTTTCAGAGGAATTTTTGTTTTTCCTGAACATTGCCTTAATCTGATTGGCAACAGTGGTACTATAGTATGGCTCAAAGTGCAGAAGCTTGTCTCTGTAAGCTGACACCAGCCGTTCCAATGGATGTCTGGTGAACATCACTTTGGTGTAATTGTTAAGAAATTCCTCCTGTATGGCAGGAGGGTAAGCACTCAACCTTTTGATCAGTGAGGTTTGGTGAATATGGTCATGCTCAATTTCAGAAGCTTCCACATTCAAGCCTTCTTGGAGAATAAAAATAGTTCTCTTCCAGTTAGAGCAGCCTACTTTGGGCACCTCACAGTAGGTAAATTTATGTTTGTGCTCCACGAAAATCTGGCTTGCAACATGAGAATCCAATTTACTTTTTATTTTAATGAGGTTGTTCTTCTGGCAGATGGAAGCCAGTGTGTTTCTGCGATCATTTTGAATTGTTAGCCAATCTTCAGTGGGACCAGGAAAAGAATCTGCAACTAAGGAAGAAGTTTAAACTATTAGTGTGAAATACACATAGCCTCTTCTTGGTGTAATTATCTAAGAATTATCTATGTCAATCTCCCTGCATAAATAAACAAAAAAAGGATTTTAAAATCAATCTTTGTTGTCACCTGACTTCACTACAGCAAACATGCAAAAAGCTATCCTGCTTAGTGAAAAGTTCATTAAAATGAAAACTGTCAATGTGTTAGCTATATTACTCTAAGGTGGGTGTTCAAACACTTTTAATATCATATTTTTGTAGGTTTCTTCTCATACATTACTAAGACAGTTATCAGAGTGACAGCAGATTTTCTTACCTGGACTTCATAATTACTTTCTAACACATTTGGGACGGGTAGACTTGCTTCTAGAAACTGTTATGCTGGTAAATTCTTTACTCACCCATTAGATTTTTTTGTCTTCTACAGAAAAATCCAAAAAGAAACATCCCAAAAATAAAATTTGGGAGAAGGAAAATTAATGCCTTCGGATTCATAGTATTTTCACAGGAAGGAAGATGAAGGTATTTCTAAACCGGAAATCTGCCTTTTTGTCAACAAGGAAACATAATACAGGTTAGATTTTGTAGGACTGAAACAGCAAAAATGACATTTCTTACCAAGTTTAGTATGAACAACATGAACAAATACACTGTCACATATATTAACTTTTTACTGGTGTCTACATTAAACTGTTACAATATTTATGCAAATGAATGCAGCATTTTTACACACTATGGCATGTAGCCAATATTTTTGCATTTTCTTGGCTGCAAGAGATCACTCTAAAGACTACAAGAAAATATAGAATTTGATCTTCGACTTTTAACATTTTCTCAACTCCATCTCAATTCTCCCTTCATCATGTGTTCTATTGACAGAGAATCAAAGAATCACTAAGGTCGGAAAAGACCTCTCAGATCATCTAGTCCAACCGTGCACCCACTGCCAATATGCCTCCACTAAACCATGTCCCTTAGTACCATGTCTACATGACTCAACCACTTCCCTGGGCAGCCTGTTCCACTGCCTGTGGGCCATTCTTTCAGAGAAGAATTGTTTCCTAATATCCAACATGGGCATATATACATATGTATGAGGATTGCTTTAGAAGTAACGCCTCCTGTTTTATTATGTTGGCCCACACCAGAGGTGTATGTTGGTGGTATGGCAGTAGAGTTTGAACTTTCCCACCAACATTCCATTACATTTTGTTGCTGTGTGACAGATGGCAGCAGAGGGGCAGCCTGACAAAATGATGTCTGATATGGAATTGTGTACAAAGAAAAGATGCGGAATAGAATTCCTCCATGTGGAAAAAACTGTACCCACTGACATTCATTGATGCTTGCATTTATGGAGACCAAACAGTGAATGTTATCACAGCGAGGCAGTGGGTGGTGTGTTTCAGCAGTGGTGACAGTGATGTGAAGGACAAGCCACGTTCCAGATGGCCATGTAGATTTTTATGAGCAGGGCATGCAGGCTCTTGTTCGCTGCTGGTAAAAATGCATATCTAATGGTGGTGAATACATTGAAAAATAGCATTTTTCAATGAGAGATTTTAATAGAGAATTTCTCTATCAAATAGTGTTAATGTGGTCTTTGTATTTGTTACAGTTTCCGTGAAAATAAGTAGGAGGCATTATTTTCAGAGCAACCTACGTATTTTTAAACAATATGCACATCTACATGTTCATATATACACAAATATATGCACAGTTCAGAAACATATTAATAATAGTTACACTGGCTTATTATTTGCTCCAAGTAAACTAAGTGGGTTGATAAGGATATAAAGTCTCCAGGTGATAAACTTTCATAGGTGTGTCTCAAGCTAACTTTTTGGCAAAGGCAGACCTTGGCCACAGCTGAGCATATGGGTGATCTTCTGCACTCTACTAGAAGATAAGTGGGACTTTTCAGATTAAAAGAATGAAAAGGCAACAATACTTACGTGTGTTCGTGACAGATTTGAAGCCACAGGTGAAGAAAGGTATCAGTAGGGCCAGTCACTGGAAGGCAGGGAAAATCTCTGTAAACAGATAACATTCTCAGCAGCTACGTTGCTTTCTCTACTTACGCCCCGCTGACCCCATTGAAAAGACAAATGCAAATACATGCATACCTATATGTGCGTAGGTACATAGCAGGTGAGGACAGGATGATGCACAAAAAAAGAACAGGAAAAAGCAAGCTTTGCTGGACACAGTTCTGAGTATGCCCCTTGATCACTCAAATCTACAGCCTCTCCATTCCCACTGAATTTGTTATAGACGGACAGGAGGAAGGGAGAGCCTAGTAACAGGAGTCTCTGCAGGTAGGCTTCCCTTTTCCATGAAGTGGAGAATCATTAGTGGATTAGGAAATTTCAGTAGGCTGCAAACTGCCAAGGGCTCATTGCATCTGATCTGGCTCCATGTGGGATCAGCCAAAATTCAAGTCATATTTCTAAGAATGTTGTTCAAATGTTTCTTGAAGTCCAGCAGCTTCAGACCATGACCACTGCCCTGGGGAGCCTGTTCCATGCCCACCACCCTCTGATGAAGAAACTTTCCCTAATACCTAGCCTGACCCAACCCTGATGCAGATCCATGCCATTCCCTTGGGTCCTGTTGTTGTTACCAGAGTGCAGATCTCAGCACTGCCCCTCCATTCCCCTCGTGAGGATCTGTGGGGCACCAAGAGGCCTCCCCTCAGTTTCCCCTTCTCTGGGCTGAACAAAGTAAGTGATTTCAACTACCCCTCATATGTCTTGCCCTCTAGACCCTGAGCACCTTCACAGTACTCCTTTGAACATTCTCCAAAAGTTTTATGTCCTACGTTGTAGTGCCCAGAACTGCACCCAGTGCTCAAGGTGAGGCAGCACAGCACAGCCCAGCTGACAGTGCTGGGCTTGGTGCACCCCAGGGTACAGTTGGCCCTTCTGGCTGCTAGGGCACACTTCTGACTCAGATTCAACTTGCCATCAGCCAGAACTCCCAGATCCCCTTTTGCAAGGATGCTCTTTCACCTCTTGTCCCAGTCTTTATGTGTATCCAGGATTGCCCTGTCTCAGGTACAGAATCTGCTTGTGTTATATAAGAACAGGTACAAACTCAGCGAGGGGACAACACAGAACCTGGACTGAGAAAAAGGCTGACAGGGAAATCCTACAGAAAAGTACACCTCACTGCAGTGAGACAGGTACAACATCACAATTTCTAACATGTGCATAGCTAAGTCTCATTCTCTGCTGTTGTCATATCAGACCTTCATTACTGTAGCAGGTTTCTTTCTGGCCTCAGCAACTGCAGCGCAACATCCCTCAATGCCATCATTAAGCTGTTTGTTATTTTCATTACATCACCATTTTATGTCTACTAACTTCTCTATTTCATCTCTTTGTCTTCAAGAGTTTTCCTAACTTGTCATTTCTCATGCAGAATTAAAAGCACAACTTTACCTTCTAATCAGTCATATCACTAGCCCCTGCTACTATTAACTGCTGCTTTTTCTATTTTCCCTGTTGCCTTCTTTCTCTGGAAGAAGTTTCTGAAGCATCTACAAATTGAGTTCCTTTTTTTACTTAAAAACACTCCTTAAAATCTTCCTTTTCTGGGACGTCAACACCACTCAGGCTGCCAGTATGCTAAAACTGTTACCAACCACCACACAAAAGAACAAGCACAAATAAAAGCCAATCTGGGGATGAAAAGAACCAAAGCAAGGGGAAAAAAAAGAGGACACAGGAAAAAGCAGCAGAGACTGACAGAAAAAATCCCAGAGTCAGGGAGCTGCAATGTGAGGATGTGTGGAGGAACTGGGGCCATGGGAAACAGAAACTGTGCAGCCTGCTCAAAAGATGCTGTGGGAAAGGGAGGCTGAGAAAGGGGGCAGAAAAAACACAGAGTAATTCTATGAAGATGGAGAAGAACAAATATCAAAGAAGATTCTGCCACGGAGCAGTGAAGAACAGCTTTTCCCATAGGGATGGGCAGCTGGGAGCCAGGTGCAATAACAACACAGCCAGCATGGCAAGGCCTCACCAGCTTCACCCATCCCCACTGCCTCTGAACACCAAAGACCTGGAGTTGGTGACCAGGTTCAGCCAGTAGGATCATTAGGGAGGGCCATGGTGACAAGGTCCTAAGGGTGGGGCTGTTTGGGCCAGGCCTTTGACCAAGCAGATCTCTGGGGTACTGGAGCTCAGCCCTTCTGCAGCCTTGATGGGGCAGGGACTGATGGCCCAGACGTTGCAGATCCGGCCCTGGACAAAGTGGAGAGAACCTTGGGGGTGTGCAAGGTTAGTCAGGGCCCTGTTCATACTCTCAGTGCCTGGCAGACCATGTAAGAACAAGATTTACATCTTCTGCTTGGATACCTGGTAATGGCTGTTGGACCTTCTTATGTAAACCACTAATTCAAAATCCCAGTATGCATCAACTGCCACTTAAACCACTGCAGTACCAGTCGTGGGGGAGCAACTACTTTTTCTTCTTTGGAATCTAGATGAGCCTAAGGGACATGCAAAGAGGAAGAAAAGGAAAAAAGAATATAGAAGAAAAGCTTAGAAAATGGTGCATGCTTGTTTAATGGGACATTGGTCCTCATAAAATCCCTGCCTTTCTTATTATACCAATTACTAGGTCTTTGGTTTCTTGCATGTCTCGCAGTTCCCTCTCATATTTCCCTTCACTTTTATTATAATAGCAGTATTTGCCCTGCCATTCAGGCCTACCAACCGCTCCCCTCCCAGCTTTTCACCTCCTTATGTAAACCTGATTCACTCATTCCCACCATTTCACAAGAAATATTACAGCCAGTCCTTTATTCAGCAATCCCTGCCACTTAACACACAGTCCCCAGTCAACCTTCATGCTGCTGTTAATCTAGCTATATCCCTTCTGTATTCCCTCCACTAGTGTCCCCCTGATATAACTGATGATGATCTCTTTTCTTTTTTTTATGCCTCAGTGTATATAAAAGGTTGCTGCTAAAACTGCTTTCTTTTTTTTGCTCCTATCTCCTCCACTTGCTCCTACCATTCTAGTCTAGAATCCTCACTTTCAGGGTGCAACACCATTCAAAACCATACCCCTACTCTATTTTTTGTTCTCCCTCCAAGACTCCTGTACAGGAATCATGTACAAGTCCCTATACTGGCATTCTATGATTGGTGTGGCTACTCTTTTAAAGTTTTCATGAAACAGCTTGACTCAAGTTGACAAAACTGAGTGTATTCATTTGTCTCTCTTTCTACACAAATCCATGCCTATTTTTCCTTTCCTTTCTGCTCTCTTGTGTATTTCAGGATAAGCCATTTAACAGAAAGGTTGTTTTAATTGTGAAGCGTGTGTTTACATCATATACTATGGCACCTGAAGTATCAAGAAGTTAGGCAACTGTAGGATTGGAAAAAAAAAAAGGAAATCACAGATAGTACAAGATGAAAATATCTTCTGGTTTTAGGCATCACAATCTTGAAACTGAAGACCTGACATTTCAGAGTATTTAACATTACAGTAGATTCTAAGTTCAAAATAGTCTTGCTGATCCAGTTACAGGTATGTTATGTTATGATGTGGAATATCGACAACCAAAAATCAAAAACCATGACAAGGTATGCTAAGAACGTCTGCAAATATGGTTCCAGAGCCTGCTTGGGTACCCAGAAAATGGAGAACAGAGCATCAACTCAGTGACTCTGAAAAGCTGGGTGCCTCAAACCACACAAGAATATTCTATCAAATAATTCAAATTCTTACCATAGCTTCCTGATTCACAGCAAAACTTCCCCCTTTTCCCCTTTTGCTGTAGATAGCAGGAAACCTACTGCACAGCCCTAGAGCACATCTATCACCTGTGAACTGAACACCAAATTGAGCATAACAGCATGTTTCTTTAAACAACAACAAGAACAACAAGCAAACTGTGAAAAGCTATTGAAAAACGTCTTAATGCAGCATCGTAACACCATGCACAAAAATCACTGTCAGTGATGAATAATTTATCAACCTTGATCAGTCTTGTGGTACTCACCTCAACAGAATAACCAATAGCGCAGCAGGTTATCTTCTCATCAAACCTGGGGTTGACAAGGATGAGACCCAAGACCATCAGAATTGTCTGCTGACAGCAACAAAATGGTGAGATTCAGCATGCTGGATGTCATTCCTGTCACTGGTGGAGAGTGGTCCTTAGCACAGCTTCCCCCTGCATCTCTCACCCTCTCTATTAGCATGACCTGCTCAGATTCTTCCAATTCTGGTACGCCAAATCCCACTTGCTTGCACTCTACTCTCCAGCACTGCCTTCCCCTCCTGCTGGACAAGTATTTATGCAGGCACCAGTAATTGTCCCTCAGCCACCAGCCCAGGTGGGCCCCTTTCGCTCCCCAGTCCCCATCTCCAGTTCTCAAGCTTTTAACCCAGTCTCAGCAAATCCTCACCTCATCTCCAGAAGGCTTCCTCATGTAATTCCCTGTCAGCTTGCAAAACCTGGTTTCCAGCTTCCCAGATGCCCATCAGTTCTCATCCTGATGTCGATGCTCAGCTTTCCCCATGCATGAGCAAGGTCTTTGCTTGCTCTAACTGCCAAACTCCTCCCTTGATTTCCTCAGTCAATCTTACAGCCTCCCCACCCACAGCACTTCTGAGCCTGGCTCTTCAGATCTGTCTCTCCTTCCTCTTCCAAACCTCCCACACAGCCCCACTGCTTCTCACTTCTGAGGTCTGTAAGCACATCCCATGTCGTTCTTTACCTTTTCTAGCAAATTTAGTATCTCCCAAGCAAAAATGACAGATTTTCTTTTCCATTCCCTCCCACACCAATTTTCTCACTGCCTTTCAAGGCAGTTTCTTTCCACTGATTTCATTCTTTGAATCTATTTTGCCAGTTATCCTCAGCACTTTCCAGAAACATCTTGCTCATGCTTGCCTATTTAAATGGAGTGGCTTACTTCTCAGTTTACTTCCCTGTGCCACCTCAGCCCAGCAGAGGTTTCTCTGAGAATATACATTCTCATCTGAGAATATACATAACCTCATTTTTCTGCAACATCTGCAAAATATCTGAAATTTTCAGAGGAAAGGTTACCAGAACCACTTGATGTGACAAAAAAGATCAGTTTCCAAAACATCCTGTATAAAAAGGCTATCAGCTATTTTTGCTGAAAGGCTTTTAAAAAAAAACAATACCCAGAGGCAGCTATCCAGCATGGAAAAATTCTGCTCGAAAATTCTGCTTGAAATTTGACAAAATCCTATGCAACTGTAAATTGTATTAAAATCAGAAGAGTCAAGATGTGTGTTATCCTTAGCAAAGCCAGAAAATGAATGAAAGCCTTTCTCTCAGACACCAGAATTCCTGCAGCGTCAAATTTTAGCTGTGTGTTCAACTTCTCTGTTCTTGAGAGAGGGAACAGAATAAAAAACCCCTCTGTAGATGCACTTCATCATGGTATGTTTCAAAAGCTAAGTAACGCCCCAGATTGTTTACTGAGATTCCAATTTCTAAATGTATAAAAAAAAAAAACAAAACAAAACCAACAACTCAAAGAAATCCTCCTTTGTGCAGATTTGGCTACACCATGAAAATCAAGATAACATGAAAACAGACCAGCAATCCAATTTTACTAAACAATCTGACAACCTCAGTGGAGATTACCACCACTTGAAGGAATGAAAAAATAAAACAAGACTCAGAGAATGAAAAAGCAGGTCAAGAGACACGTTATTTCATTTTATGCCCGTGTCTGCAAAGAAAAGGGAGAAAAGTTTCATATATTTCTTACCTGAACTTCAGGCCAGGCAAGGTGCTTCTGTACCCACATAGATGCCTTCCCAGGGGAAGCATCTGAAACACTCTGCATATGTATTTATCCTCTTTTTGATTGAATACTCAGCTAAACGATGTGACTGTTTCCTTCTGAATGTTTAGGTGATCATCTCAATTTGTATATTACAAGGCAGTGTGCTGTGTTTGTCTCTGGGTGTAATGAACAGCATTTAACCACCCCCTGTGTATGGTCTACAGCAGCTTTCAGAGCATGCCAAGTTCTTCAAAAGCAGCCTGCCAAGAGGCTGCCTGCTAAGCAACCAAGAGGGAGGACAGTTGGGAACATGAGAATAAAGGTAATCTGGTTGAGAACAACTGTGGTGTGATAATGTATATTACTTTTAGATGAGAAAAAAGAGAAACAGCAATTCAAACCCAATGACTCTATGCAAGTAGATTATAATAAACCCTGGGATACAGCAGGTAATTTCTCAAGAGAAACATAGCTAAGACAGAAAGAATTCAGTAGAGTTGGCAGTTGCTTAAAGAAATGATGTTTAGGGTACAAGCACAAACAATTCCACGCAGTAAGATAGGAAGTGTGGTCAGAAACCAATTTGGCTAAGCAACATGGTCTTCAATGACCTGAAACACAAGAACGAAATGTACAGAAAGTGGAAACCAGATCAAACTGCTAAGGACAAGAAAGAAAGAACAGCATAAAATAATGAAAAAAAGTCAGAAAGGATAAAGCACATATTTAACTGCCAAACGCAACAGATGTAAGGGATAGCAAGAAGACAAACCTGTAATGAAAAAGAAAAGAAAAAAAAAAAAACAGTGATAGATCACTTACAGGAGGGTAAAGTACACTGAGCATCATTTTTCATAAGGGGTGATCTGTAAACGTATGACTAAACTGAGTATGAAAAAATCCTTCTAAAACAGGAAAAAATCAGAGAATAATTTGGAAAGATTGCAACTCACCTCATCCTCAGGTAGGTCTCTACAGCACATCTCCAGAAAAGCTCTCTATTGATCACTGACTGTACTGATCGAGTCTCACTCAAAGTGACAGGAACCTCAACTCCAGCACAGACATAGATATCTATTTTATAGGTAGCTAAATTAAGGTGAAATTAATTCCCTCCATAGTGAAGGCTAGGCCTGAGGAACTGCACAGAGGATACCCTGAGGATACAGTGAAGCGAGTTTAGAGCTGTTAGTTTCCTCTCTGAAAATTCACAGTCACTGAGAAAATTGTGATGCTCATCCTTTAAAAGCCAAGAAATGAGAAAGAGATCAATTTTGGAAAAGTATCGGAATTAATAACAGAAGAAGTTATTCATAGAAGGTTTAGAGGTAATTTTAAAAGCTAATAGCTGACGTGCCAAAAATATAAAGTAATTTACTTTCTATAAAAGGGTAAGAGGTTTCTAATACAGGAGAAGCAGATCATACAATGTGTTAACTTTCATGCTATTCACATTGATTGCTAACATTTTTGTAAGTAAATTACGAAACAAAACAAAGGTACTTTAGATGGAGTGCAAAACTGCCTAGGAAAAGCAACCTTTATGATTCATTTTTCATCGTTTATTGTCAAACTGCAAAAAAATATAGTCAATGAGATTCCAGCTGTGCCTGTTCTAGGCCAGGTATGTTTTCATTAATGACGCATAAAGGAATAATCCTTCAACCTTGCAGAAAACACTAAGCCTAGATGAATAGCAAACCCATTTCATGGTTTGTTAAATTCTGAATGCACTTGTCAAATAAGAAGTTTGTAAGGGAAAGAAAAAATAGTGTACTGCACTTGTCTTTAGAGTGGGAGGTCCTGAGTGGGACTAGTGCTTTGTAAAGATGCAGGATTGGCAATTATCAATGCCACTTAGGCAGCCATTGCATCAAAATGGGCTATGAGAGTTTGTAGTCAGTCTGAAACTATACATTTTTAAATGACTTGGTACTACTACAAGAAAGCAAATTGTATATTAGAAAGATAAACTTTTTTATTTGTAAGATATATTAGAGAATCTTCCCATTATATTTCTTGTCAGCAAACAGTGGCATTGTGTCCTGTTGCAGGGAAAACTGTTCTTGTAGAAGGCACACCAACAGGAGAGAGCATGGGGAAGAGCAAAGAAAATGGGCAGAGGTCTAGAAAAAAAGGCCCCATCTCCCACCCTCCCCCCCCCAAAAAAAAGAAAAATATAGAATTGGGAATTTTGGGAATTGAGGTTCCTAAGTTCTGAAGAACAGAAAGCCAAGTGAACACATGATAATGTTCATCTATATCAGCTATCTGCAAAGAGGCAGGGATTGACTGCTTTTATCTGTTGTGGATATTAAGTGAAGGGCTTAAAAAACAACAGCATGAAAATTTATCTTATGTATCAAGAAAATCTATTACAAATGAAGGTAATGAAATACTTAATTTCCTAGGTACAACTGAACCTCTCCTAGAGCCTCAAAATGCAAGAGCCCTCTTGAGCTGTTTTCCAATATGCATTTTTTGCAAGTCTGTGGCTCACAGTGGTTGCGTGCTTTAGAAGTCCCATCTTACTGCTCTTGAAAAGATAAATTTATCAAAGTTTCCATGCTAGATTATACCAGCTAAGTTGTTTTGATATAGTGACTAAGAGAACCAGCAACTCTACTGCTATCTTCCAGAAACAAGTATATCTGAGATTCAGCGACTGCACAGCTTTTCCAAATGTTAGAAACGTGTCCCTCTCTTTTCCTGGGGCTTCCTAATGGAGTCTGTTATAAAAGTACTCATTGCTGCTCAAGCCTGCCTTTCCTATCAGCTCTGCTGCAAACTGCTAAGACGACACACAGCTCCTTTGCCTCAGGGAACATTTATTATGATGAGACATGGAAGGGTGCTACACTAAGGGAAGTGAGATGCGGGGAGGAAATGTGGAGATGTACTTTGTTAGAGGGCAGCAGAATCAAATCGCTGCTTTATCATTTCTGAAGTCATTCAGGTGTTTCTTCATATAAATCAAAATCCAAGTTCATGTGATTTTAATGAAGTACCCTCACGGGGTAGAAAAGATTAAACTCCTTCAGCCCATCCTCTAACTTGGTCCATATACGGATGTGCTTGGCAAAAGAACATCGTACAGATATCCATCAGAAAGAAAATGTGAGGAGTGTTTGTTGTACTGTTCACAACAGCAGTTCCTAGGATGTGTGCCATCACTGCCAGCAGAATATCAGTGTTACTGACTACCCATATCACTTCTGCAATTCACTTATGTCAACAATTTTAAGTGATTTTATACAGAAAAATATGGTCTACTGAAGCAGTTTTATACTTGCAAAAAAGTTACTTTGTTCTCATTTTAGAAAATTATTAGAAAGATTAAAATCCTTTTGACATCACTTTCTGACCTTTCAAATTTCTACAGAATAATGAAAACACAAGATGCTTTGGTTCTCTGAGCCACATCTTTTAAAATCAGTGTAACATAACCCAGCATGAAGCTCAGGTTTACCCAATATATAATACTCCCAGAGTCACAGAACAGAATTTTTTACACAAAATTCCTCACCTTATGATTTTTTTTTTTTTCCAGGAAAATTTAAATTTTTCTGAATGAAAGTTTTGGTCAGGCCAATGTATTTCACCTGAGCATAGACTTTTCAACTAACCACATCCACCTAGACTCGACATGTGCTATCAGTGTCTGATCTCTCCAAATAAATGCCATTATAGCTGCACTTCTGAGTCCCTCTTCTAGTAAAGATAAGGTGTAATAAAATATAAGTTTGATATTAATAAGTTTAACAGTCCCAAAATCCAAGTACTAGCACAGAAAAAAGCAGTTATCATTAGGACAAAGTTCTGGTTCTTATGGAACAAATGAGGTCAGTGATATTTTCAGATTGGATAGAGATCTTGAGACTGAATATATAAAACTGAAACTGTTTTATAGTATTAGTACTCTTATAAGGAAGTTGGCCTTATTATCATGACATCATGCGACAGACTGTTAGCATTCTTCCACATGCAGTGACCTTTATTGCACCATTTTCCAGGGGCACATTTTGCTTCAGTTGGTTAGACTGATGAGAGACGTTAACTTTAACAGTTCTTATGAATAGCTACAATATTTAAAACTAATAATAAATTACATAAGCAACAGCTTCTCCACAACTTCTATTCCTCCAAAAAGAAAATAAGAAATAGCAGTGTTTATCTAGGTTTAGGAGCACTGATTTTTGAATCACCAGGGTTGAAAAAAACCTTGAAGATTATCCAGTCCAGCTGTCCACCTATAACCAACATTCCCCACTAAGCCGAGTCCCTCAGTGCAACATCTACACGTTTCCGGAACACCTCCAGGGCAGCCCATTCCAGTGCCTGACTGTAATCTTGGAGAAGAAATATTTCCTAATGTCCAACCTGAATCTCCCTTGGTGCAACTTGAGGCAATTCCCAGCTAATTTCATGGAAGAAGAAGCCGAGTCCCATCTCACCACAACCTCCCTTCAGGTAGTAGTAGAGAGCGAATGTTATCCTGTAAAAGTGTATCTAGACGAAGTCCAGCATTAATACCCTTGGAAAGGCCAACCAGTCAATAAAATAAATAAATAAAATGTTTTTTTTCTCCCATCTAAGAATAGTCATTACCGAACACTGCTAACCACACTTTTGAAATTAATGCTTCATTGATTCCTTTTTTTCCACAGATCCTAGTTCAGCCAAAATGTGGCAATACAAGGAAAACAGAGCTTTTATGGTGGGTTTATAAATTATTTAAGAAATTTGGTATCATTTTTAAGAGATATGGTATCGTGCTGTGCTGCCAGAATACAGGTTGTACAACTGTGACTATCTGCAGCAGCAGATGGCAAACGTTTGTACAAGCAAAGGGAAATGGCAGAAGCACTTTGCATAGTCATAGTTAAATGTTACTGTTCCAGGTATCTACTGCTACATCTTCAGAAGAGAGGAATACTTAGATGTATAAGACATGCCTTTCTTTTACATGTCTGTGTTCACTCAGGGAATCTGCCAATACAGTTGACAAGAATTTCTAGCTAGTAAGCATTCCTAGCCTATGTGAAGCCTGAGAAAAAGCGTGACATTTTGTATCAGTTTTCTGTGCTTTAGAACCACTGGTATATTTCAAAAGATGAAACTGAATAAGAAAAATATAAAGCAGATTGTAAGACAAATAGAAAAACAAGCTGGTATTTAATTTGTATTCTCAATAAGCCTTGACATCTCCCTATCAAACACTATGGGAGTCAAAAATATGAAGGAAGCTTACCACCAAAACATTATGGTACAATTCATCATACAGGAGAAACTGCTCCGAAGTTTAGAAGCTCTGTTAGAGGAGGATTTTCAAAACAGTTTCAGGTTTTGATACATAAGAATGTAAAAAGTCAGAGTATTCTGGAAACGTTTCCAATAGTGAAATGACAGCGGAAGAAGAAATTTGTGTGCATTTTTAGATTCTCTGTACACTTTCATGAACAAAAAATGGGTTTATGGCATCTTATTTATAGCTGAGAGCGTCAGAAGTTTGAGGGGAAAGAAATCTTGTGCTTTATGAGGATTTTCCAAGGTTTACTTACAGCTAAACTTACTCTAACAGAACAAACAAATAAAAAAATACAAAAGGGGAAATTGAAGGCATTAAATAAGATTGTGTCCTGGATTTTAAACAAAGCAGAGAGAGAAAAAATAAAGAAAATGTAAAATGTAATATCAACTGAAATTTAAATTAGTCTAGGAACAACATCAACATTTCTTACTACTTGCAATCTATTGCCTACAAAATATTTAACACTTCAAAACACTCCAAAACAACAAGAAGTCATTTACTATTGCAAAATGATTTCTGTGTCTGAAGAGACCTACTGAAAAGTCAACTGCCTTTGACATCACTAACCCTAAAGTCAGAACAGAGGATCTTTTAAAACACAGATACAGATGCTCTGATTTTCCTGTAAAACACCCAGAGGGAGAATAAAGTCATACTCTACAAAAACAGAAAAAAAAGAAGACAAGTACCTCTACATTTTCTGCCTCTGAAGCTGCCTGCTTGAACACAGCTTTTACAGCTCTGGTTCCAGTTTGCTTTCCGTTTACTCAATAGTGTAGCTCATAAAAAGAAGGTGTAACCCTTTGATACTACATGTACAGCACAACCCCTCCAGCTCTAACAAAGACGCAAATAGACAATGGGCCAGTACAACCGACAGCATTCTGCAGATTGACTGCTTGTGGTGTTAGGAGCAGAAGGGTCGCAGTAACCTGGGCTTCCTGAGCCTATCTCAACACCTGCTGACACTAATGCAATGTCTCTCACCCTGAGGTCTGACATAGGACACGGCAACTCCCTGCAGTTCTGGAGGCTTTGCTGGAACTCGTCTTTTCATTCCTTTTATACCCATCTTTTACTTCAGAACTGAGACTGTCAGCAGTGAAGCTCGGTTCTTAGTTTGAAAACCAGACACAGTGTGGTGAGACCCTGACTGACAGACTGAAGACCTGCATCACTGGTACTCGTCTATCCAAAAGGGACAACACCCCAAGAAGCACATCCACAGCATAACTCTCATGTCTTCTGTTCCTTTAACACGTAATAGACACAATTTCTATTAACAAACACTGCGTTTGTTAATAATCGCTAATTCATTGATGATTAAGTAAACAGTGCAAATGACTCTCTTAATAATTAATATATGATTTTATTTTTCTGGTGAGAACAGTACTTGTTGACTACTGTCTGTTTAAACAGAAAGGAAAACGAGCCACAGCACAAGTTCACTGGAAATCACCTCATTACACTTGTTTGTTGCCTGTATTTTACTTAACCTCTAACTGATAATCAACAGGTTGGATTATGAAAAGCAGCCAACCTTAAAATATCGTTGGGTTGGGTTTTTTGTTTGTTTGTTTTGCAGCATAGAATTTGTCTCCAACTCTTCTGTCTCAACTCGCCACCACTCTTGCATCTTCTCTAATCTAAGAAGGTATGTGAATTTTTCCCAGCCTGAATTTGCCCAAACTCTATCAACCAGCCCTAGACTCATGATAAACATTCATCCAGCTAGATCAAACAAATTTCCATCATCAACCTTTGGTCTGTGAAGTGAGACAAAGACAAGAATGAAAACAAGTCAATAAAGGCTTGGATGACCTGAAATGCGCTCACTGAAAACAGAGCTCAGGTATATTGGTTATTCTTATGATTTCCCCCAGTCTTCAATATCTTCCATAAGTACCAACAGAAGGACTGGAGCTGGCACAGTGAAAGACCACTAACACGCAGAGAGAAAACACTCAGCCTCCTTAAGCCAGTGTTTGAAATGCAGTATTTTCCAAGTGCCTGAAGGGCTGCCTACGCTCTCTTGTTGTAAGAGAGCTTGTAGCAGGTATTAGTTACTACTCTCTTTTAGCCATTATCTTTTAAAGCAATGATTTGCAACTCTAATATGCTTTGGAAATATTACACAAATTCTACTTTTAATTGCAAAAAGTACTGGATAAAAATCAAACTTACATACTTTCAATCTCAGCAGCAAAATCTAGGGAAAAAATTTCCGAACAACTGAAAGTTACAATGGAAGACATTGTACAACTTTAAAAGCAGGAGCAGATCCATACGATGCCCTTTACCTCCATATGTGGATAAACTTTACCACACACACTCATGCTATAGCTCGAAGTATAATATCAGTTACACACAAACTGATTTATTATTTATCCAAGTAAACTAATAAAAACGAGTGCTATATATTTAAAATCTCCAGAAGATACATTTGTAAGTGCAGGTGTCTCAAACAAACGGTAGGGAGAAAGCTTGGGCACAGTCAAACATAGGGCGATCTTCAGCACTTGATCCAGGAATAAGATTTTGCGTGACAAATAATGAAATTACAATAATTCCTTATGTGCTACTGGTATGTTTGAGTGCTGTGGCAAACAGTTGAAATGACAGGATTGCCAAAAGGCTGGAAAGATGTCTGGAAACAGATAGCTGCATTATCAACTTCACCACGTTCTCCACATAAACTTTGATAATCCCTGAATGGTGGCTGTTTAACCATTCACCCTTTCCTTAATTCAAAGCTATTTATATTTGATTACTTAAATAACGAATGCCAAATAAAGTTTGTTCTGGGCTGTGATGAAACTCCAAAGGTATTCAAAAAAACCTCCCAATGCTCGGATTTGGGGCTTTCCCCCCTTCTGATACAGGGGAAGAAGGGAAGTAACATACATTTGGAAGACAAGAAAAAGCAAATACATTCATTAAAGAATATAAGAAAACCAAAATAGTACAAGCAGAGAAGCTCCCATAGTACTTCAGAGTACAAGTTATCTAACCGATCATAAAAACCTGTTCATAATTAGACACTCGCCCTTCACAAGTCAGCTATTATCACTGCCTCTTCTCAGGCCTTGATAAAATCAGCCTTGACTGCTGTAACCATAAACTCAATAGTCTGCCACATCCCATCCACTCTCCATTTTACATTTCAATCACACCAAACATTGCTCGTTGTTCTCTGAAGGCGTCATATGTCTTTACTCTTTGTTCATCAGAAGTGCAGCACCCTCTGTTGCAAGATTTTCAGAGTGATAATATATGAAAGGCTTCCCTGAAGTCCAGGCAAATGAAAGCCACAGCATTTCTTTTAACTAGATAATCTCTTTTATCAAAGATACCAGATCAGTACAGCACGATCTACCTCTAGAAAATGTATGTTCCATTTTTTTGTCTCACCTTAATTACTCCCTTTCGCACACTGTTGAACCAGACTAATGGTCCCATTGTTGGCTGGGTCATTTTTTTACTACCACTCCTGACCTTTCTTTAATACAGGTACAGTATCTGCTAGAAGAGTAACTGATGATAGTTCTGTGAACAGGATGAGCAATCAACTGGTAGCAGCTGAATTTCATAGATTTTCCAAAAGAACATTGCAAAATGTTTTGTTTACCTGCACATAAACTGAGTTTCTTGATAGGCATGTAGATGTATAAGCATCTTGTTCAAGCCCAAATATAGTAAATTTACTACAATTACATTTTGAAAACTAAACTTCCCCCCAAATTTGGGAGATCCACATCTAAATGCCATGTTTCTGCCTTTCTGGGTGCTGTGCTCAGATTGGCAGTTACACACTCGCTTGACTTGTGTTTTTGTAATATATGCCTTCTAGCATCCATTTGATCAACTCTGTCTAGTCAAATCTATTGAGTTTAAGAATCCTGAAAGGGTACTCTTGATGCCATTGTATTAGAATTTTTTTTTCTAGGCTTAAAGATATATAAAAAAACTCATTTATGAAAGAGATCGTACATTTTAGGATAGCCACCAAACAGCAAGAAATAAAGCCAAGCATACAGGAGGAAGTATGTATCAGATAAACTTCATCATATGCTAAAGTTTGCTTTCTTTTCAGAGAAAAGTTCAAGAATGGTAACATTTTAAGTTACAAGCCTAAATCCTTACAAGCTAAGACAACTTGATCAAATCTGAGTTTTACTCGGTTTTCCACAAAGAGAAAAACTGTAATCTTCTGCATTCAGTAAAAACTTTGTTATATATTCTACATCGCTCTAAGAATTTTTCATGGCAACTTGAAATGGAGAAATAAAATTTGCCCTTGTAGTTTTTCTGCTAGTTTTGTAGCCCTGTATCCACATTTAAATAATGCGTACATATGCATATTCCAATTACTTTTCATACAAGTCAATAATACTTTTTGACATTTCCAGAATTGTAGATTTTCTTTATTCATATACTCTCTTGTGGTGACAGGGCAAAAGAAACATTCTGCAGATAAAAGACTTTCTACAGAAAAATTACAACATTTTGATTTCCTTTATTCTGTAGGCTGAATTCTGAAGTTCATTTTAATTTGTGGAACAAGCTAATAAGAACATAAGAAATTCAAGATATGATTCAGAGGGCTGGAGCACCTCTCCTATGAAGAAAGGTTGACTGTGGTGGAGATCTCTGAGGAAATCTCACTGCAACCTTCCAGTGCTTGAAGGGAGCTTACAAGCAGAAGGGGGACTGACTTTTACATGGTCAGATGGCGACAGGATGAAGAAGAATGGCTTTACACTCAAAGAGGGAAGAATTAGGGCAGATTTCAGGAAGAAATTTTTTACTCAGAGAATGGGGAGGGACTGACTGGCACAGGGATGCCCCATCCCTGTAGGCATTCAAGGCCAGGTTGGCTGCTGCCCTGGGCAGCCTGATCTGATGGGTGTCAGCCCTGCCCATAGCAGGGGGATGGAACAGGGTGGGCTTTAAAGTCCCATCCAATCTAAGCCATTCTCTGATTCTGCAACTGCCTGAAAGAATTGGCATCACAATACAGAAATGTCCCACTACAGAGGCTCAGTTCAAATAATACTGTCAATTAATGAGCATCTGTATTATTTTCATAGGCAGGAGTATAAATGCTGACTGCTGATTTAGACTGGAGCTCATTATGTACACACATAACGTACACCAAATTCCACCACCATTTACCAACTTATATAGAAACTCTTTAAGGTTTGTCCAAATAATCTTGCAATAATTTAATACTTTCTTCAAAACATACAGTTTGCAGAGGTCTGGTTGAAAAATGAGAGAGAGACGTTTTATGTTAGTGTATTTCACTCTGTGGATTCCTTTATCATGTTCCTCAGGACTATTCACTAAACTGTGGAAAAACCACACAATACTCTATTATTCACATGTGGGGTTGGTCATCTTTGGCACAAAAACAATTTCCTGTTCCTTTCCCCAGGTCCTTCAGGTATGTCTGAAAGACATTCACATCCACACAGATCTTTATGCAGTTGCCACTGATTTCAAGTGCCAGACTACATGTCCACAGAAGTCACTGTTCTTCTGATCTGTCCATTCTATTCAGTTGCAAGTGGATACTTCTAGAAGGCTGATAATGCGATAAAGTTTGATTAAATTCAGAGTTGCTGAATCTAAGAAGCAGCTCTTCCCCTGATTTTTTTTCTGGCTGAGTTTGTTCTGGGCCATCATTTCAGAAACATTTTGTATACCTTGAGGCCAATATTGGGATATTTTTGATACTTTCTTTGGAATAGAAGGCTTCTTTTTGCTCTGCTATCACACCTGTGACATTGGGAACCTTGGCTCAAGCCATGTTCAGTAAGGGATTGTGCCTAATGAAGTCCTTCCAATAACCCTTATACACAAGGAAAGCAGTGCACCCACACTACGTAGGTCGCTCCAAAAGTAATCTCCTATTTATTTCCATGGAAACTACCAATAGATACAAAGAGCACGATAACACTAGTTGATAGAGCAAATTCTCAGCTACAAAACATAGTCATGGCCATTAGTTATGCATTTTCCACCAGCAATGAACAAGAACTTACATGCTATACTTGCAAAAATTTGCACTGGCAGAGATGGCCCACTGTCACTTTTGCCACTGCTGGAACACACCAACCACTGCCTCACTGCGCTCACTTCCATGTCAGGCGCCATTTTGTCAGATTGCCCCTTTGCTGCCATCTGTTGCACAGTAACAAAATGTAACACAGACTGGCAGGAAGGTTCAGCATCTAGTGCCGTACTGCCAACATTCATCTCTGGTAATGTCAGCAGACATAAAATAGGAGGCATTACTTTTAGAGCAGCCCTCATATTGCCAGTAACAGTTACCCAAGCCTTTATTCCTGACCACCCTCACCTGCTGCCACACCAAAAGACAGCTTTTTTCCAGAGAAAACTTCTCAGAAAGTCCCTGTATTCTCCTTAACGTCAGCATTGTGGTTATTTCCATTTCAGAAGCAGGGATGTACCTCTGGGTAACTCTCCTGGGACTGTTTCCATTCCTCTTGCTGTACATCTGAGAACAAACTGATGAGCTAAATTGAACTGTATTTACGTTGTGTGGTGCCAGCATTTGTGGTCAGTTAACTGCATTCATTACTTCTCCACACAGTGCTAGATCATCTTGATTCACTTAGTAGCAAAAGCAAGTTTGCTTTCAGCTTTCTGATAAGAATATCTCAATTACATACGGTATAGCCATTGTGCTACATCTTTTTAGATTCCATTACACATATGTAACTCAGATTTTTGATTACATATGAAGATGAAAGATCAGAAGTTACTTGTCTTAAACTACACCCTGCCAGAAGTGATAAGGCTTTATCTTAAACCTTACACAGGACTTAAACAGAGCTCAAAACACACCGAAAGCGTGCACTGCTAACTGCTGAGGCCTGCTATTACTTAAGAGAAAAACACTTTCTGTTGGGATGTGCTAAGACCAGACCATCTTGCATGAAAATCTGCCACAACAAGGAGCCTACCTACCTCTGTATCAAGGAAGTGTCCCTTGACTACTCCACAGCTGGTGTCTGTGATTTGAGTGGACCTTTCTTACTGTCTTTCACCTGCTCTTGGGAAGAACAAACCACTGTGCCACACAGCATAGGTACCTCTAAATAGCAACAGCCTAACAAAGGGGCAGCTTTAATCTGTATGCTGCACCTCCAACACTGGATTGCCAAGAGCTAATTAAGATGACTTACACGGAGATTGGTTTTCCACAATCCATTGGAGATAGTGAGGGGAAGCAGTGAAATCTAGAGGCAGGGACTCCAGGTTGGAAAAGAGCAAAGGTTTCTTGAGGCTGGATATGTACAGCCAGTGTTCCTGATGGAGGCTGCTAACAATGTGAGGAGTGAGCTTTCTGAGGAGAAAGGGCTCCTGGCAGGCTGATTTTTGAAGAGGTCAGCTAATATATTTTGAACTGTCACCTTAGAGCTGTCCTGGAAACCTGCAAGTTATGGGGGGAAGAAATGAAAGAATCCTTTCAAAGATGTAAATAATGTTTCCTCTTTTTTATCAACAAGTACTTTTTTTTTTCTTTTTTGCTGCTGCTGCAAAGAAGCTTTGAGCCCTTGCAGAGGCATGGAGGAATATGGGGGGGAGGGGGGGAGGATGGAATATACTGCATGCTGCTTGTACAATACATAAACAATTTTATGAGAAACTGAGGAAGGTGAATAAGGAAGAGGAAAGAAAACCTCATTGTTTTAAGGTATCCTTCTACACCAGTAACTGCATACCTCATAACAAACTGGCTGGGCTTTCGCCCACAACTTTGAAACACTGTCCTTGGGGTCTTAAAAATTTATTGAAGTAGTTACTAAACAGCAGATTTTACCTGCACAATGTAAATGACTATTTAGGATAATCCTTAATACTGCTTATCACTTCATCGTGGCATGTTTGACAAACACAGAAGGACTTGTAAAATCCTATTAAATAAAACAGGAAACTAAGGTCTACGGAAAGATCTCATGACTTAGTCTAACATGTGTGACTAGCGTAAAATAAAGCAGAAACATAGCTAAAATGAGTACAAATATCCTGGCACTATGTGAATTGTACTAATCTGCAAGATTCGAGCAAGTCACTGAATGCTGTGTGCGAAAGCATTAGCTTCTTTAATCTTCAATGTCACTTTTGATACTTGGCACTATTTGAGGAAGATCCTAAGGAAGATCCATTTAGAGAAGGTTTCAAAGAATAAAATCTGAATGAAGATGACTTGGGAAAGATGGGGCAACAAGGGCCAGGAGTTGTGTTTCTTCCAGACACTGGTATCAGACTACTGCCTGAAAAATATCCTTTCAGGTACCCAAATAAGCTTTGCAAAACAACTGAAAAAAGTGATCTTCATTTTTGAAAGAAAAGCTTTCCTTCCCATACTAAAACTAATTAAACATGGCTTTCATCTGCTGTTGCTTTGAAGCAAAAAGCAAGTCCTTTTCTGAAGGAGCGAACAGCATCACCTTCAGCTTAGGAGGTAGATGAAGCTTTGGTCTGAGCTAGCAGTCATTTCAAGGCTTAGGGAGACAGAAAAATTAGTATTAGAAGTCCACATGCCTCAGATAACTTTCTGCTCCAAATTCTCTTTTTTTGCTAGCAACCAGGGCACTGATACTGAACTGAAACAGTAGAAGCACTCCATTTTCTTTCACAAGAGCAGAGATTTGCTTCAAAAAAAAAAAAACCCTGCTGTTTCTTTCTTCCCATGCCCTAATTTTTGCTCCGATTTTTGTATGAGTAACATCACACAACAAGAAAGTAAAGTAATAGCCTCCTAGACACATCTCCCAGCTGAGATGCAAGTTGAGATGCAAGGATGGCTTCCACGGGGATTGGACTAGATGGCCTTCAGAGGTCCCTTCCAACTCTAAGGATTCTGTGAATTTTAATATTTCCCCACTTAAAGTAAGAATAGTCAGACATTTTTTAGAAATCGTCACAATGTCTGTAGGAAAAAAAAAAATCAAGGCTGCACCTATGCTTGCTGAAAAGCAGGATGACTTCTGTGGCCCAATACACACAGCCCAGTATGAATTTCACTGATTCTCACTGGTAGAAAAGACTATGTGGTCTCTGCAAGAAAAGATCCTATTGTCTTGTTTTGCTCTTTGACATCATTGCTGCAAGCACAAAGGAATAACCAGATTTTTACTGCCAGACGTACTCTTAGTGAAAAAGGTACCCTGATACACCTTAAAAAGAAGTATGCCTAGTTTCTCTGTCAGAAATCTCAGGAAAAGAAGAACTAGCCCAGTGGTACTTCTAGAAGAGGAAAACAGATGTTTATTTTGGCCTCCAGACTGTCCTAGAGGATGACGGTTGGGAACCCATACAGCAATATATCATCATCATATCTGATACTAAGTACTGTCTCTGTACTATTCTAATTTTAAGCAAAATGGCTGACAGAAACAAATTAACATGAAGGATCTGAGCAATAATCACATATTCAAGTACCTAAAATCTTTGGAGGATCTGGGACAATGATTCTAAGTCAGCCTAAACATTGTTGATTTTAATCCATGTCCTCTGCTTAAGATAATATAAATAAGATGAAAAACCAGACACCTAAGAATTTTCCATTCAGGAAAAAAAATCAAATATCTGATAGAGATTTCAGACTCTGTTGGCATGGAGTTGGCTGAAAATGGGTTTTGGAGGAGATACCTATCAAAAAAGAGGTTAGCTGTAAAAAGGAAAATTATGTCAGTCTTCATTTATTCAGGAATAACTGATGTTTTTACTCACAGAATTAGGCAATTTGCATATCTACTTCTTGCCAGTTTTTCTTCCTCCTACATAACTGACTAGTGTTAGATTTAAGCCTTCTCTCATTATTCTAGAAGATGCTGGTTTCTGTGTAGGGAATAAAAGGAAGTTTCTTGCTCAAAGAATTTCCTGCAGAAGAATTTCACATAAAGCACTCTGCAATGTCCTACAAACCACCACTCCCCATTGCACAGAAAAGAGGCAAGAAAAAGATCCCAACATTTCTGAAGTACAGAATACACAACAATTTACAAATCAAGGTTTTTATCTTAAGCTAGGTGGGAAAGGTAGTTAAGAACTCTACAAGTGATCACACCACAGGCATCTTCCATGGCCAGAAATGACTGAAGAACAGCTGCATATTTGAGTGACCACCAAACAAATCTGAAATTTTGATCCAACTTGCTTAGGAATATGAAGAGAGATTAAATGCACCTACTTACCCACTAATTTATGCCTAGTAGTACAGCTTTGTTCTGGTAATGAGACAAAAAAGCCACAACCCTTCCTCAGGTGAGCATTCCTGAGATGAAGCCTGTGTTTGCAGGCAGGCTCCTGGTTCCAATCCATGGCATGGCAAGGGCCTTCAGGGCCTGCCCCACCACTCCCAGCCAGACACAGGGGCCAGGTCCAATCAAGGAGCCAGGTTCATGGTGCCGGGGCAGGCCAGGCCAGAAAGGCAACCCCTCTTCAGAGCTGGGGCCAGGGAGAGGCCACAGCAAGGTGCTGAGGCCCTGATCCAGCTGCACCACAGGTGTAGGTCTGCGGCCCAGCACCTCTCCAGCACAGTGCAGCCCGTGCAGGGGCTGAGGGCCCAGAGTTCGGAGCCGCTTGGTGTGGGAAGCCTCAGGTGAGGCCCACCAGGCCCCTCAGGCCTAGCACTGCTTCTCCATGGCAAGCCCTTTAACCAGCACCTACAGCAAGCCACACACCTGAGATAGGGCCAGCTGACAGCCTGCCTCAATTTCTTTTAGTTAAATTGCCTCACTTTGTGAAAAACGTGTTCTGCTAAGCCCTTTAAAATCCTTTCACTTGAGCCAGCTGCTGCTGGCAGCCACAGGGTTCCGCTCTCCCCTTCACAGCCAAGGCTGTAAGGGAGACTGTACAAGAGATGGAAAAGACGTCAGGCTGGCAGTTCCCAAAACCTCCTTCTGCACATTCTACTTCCCTTCCCATTCTGGGATCTGTTCTTGCAGCTGACACATCCACTGGCAGCACCGCCAGCCTTTCAGAGAGCCTTTGTGTTCTAGGCACAGCGTGGTGCTATGTGTGATATTTCTTTATTCTCTAGTGCATCTTTGTTCCCTCTTTTTTATTAGGGTCTCTGTCACAAGATAGACGTACAGCTTAAATGGTTGTGATTAACTTAGTTGCGTGCACATAGCACAATCCATATATTGTTCTTCCATAAGTTTCTTTGTTTCTGTCTGTGGGAGGCAGAAAGAAGGATGGGTGGCAGAGCTGCCTCCTTTTATTATCAGGTACTGAGGTCCCTATAGTCACGTCAGAGCTGAACCATTTCTGCCACTTAAGACCCAGTTAATGCAAATTCTCTGGGGCTGCAACAATCTTCAGTGTGTTCACCTCATGCTTCCAGCTCCCTTGCATTGCTGTAATGACTACTACATGGCTGAGATAACAGGGCTTTGATTTCCAAGTAAATGCTCACCAGCTCTGGTTCTCTTCCATGTGTGAAGTTAATCATTTTTTAAAAGCAACCATCCCAACGCATTTTCCTATCTGCCAGTGTAGTTTTAATCTCATTTGTTGAAAAAAGTAAGATAAGCAGTGAATAGAAATAATCATACCACTATGCCATAACTGCTTTTTTTTTTTTTTTTTAATTCAGCTTCTAACTGACTTTCGATAATCCTCTGAAATGTTCAGTTAGCAATTGGAGTTTAAAACCTTTTTTTGTACTTTGTTTATTCAGTCTTCACTCCCACTATTCTACTGGGAAAAAAAAAAAAAGGAGGATATTTTTTTCATCAAGTATGAATAATTTGAGTCAGAAATAATGCATGTACCAAGCTTCTACAGTCAATTCATGAGCAACTGTGTTGTATTATTAGGCAGTCTAATTCTAAACACTGGACAGTTTTTCTTAATTTTCTTTTGCATAAAACATAGCAACCTCTGATCTACCAACTGACACCTCAGAACTCTAATCTAAAACTTGAATTAAAGTGTTTTTGTCTTTTTTTTGTTTTAAACATACAGTTAAAATAGTGTAAAAAGAAAAGATTAACTTGGAGTGTTAAGTATAGACAGAAATTCTATATATTTCTCACTACCTCACATCAGCAGCCAATTTGGGTCCATAATGCCAGCTTCAGAGAGGGACAATTACCTTTACATCTTTGTCTTTTCGAAGAAGAAAAGATCATACAAGGTATATAGCATTAATTTTCAAAGTGTCTCTGAGCTATGCTTTCTTTTCATAATTCTCCAAAACTGTAGCTAAAGATTACTCTGCAATCTTTGGCTCACTCTTACCATCAAATTTTAACACCCTATCCTGTACTTTAATTTGAAACAAGTTATTCTCTTTTTTTCCTCTCCCTTTCCCCTTTTTATGTACATTTGAAAATATTCACTATTCCTTCTACAAGCCATATATATATATATATATATTAGAAACTTCATGAAAATTTAGAAAGTTTACAATCTATTTTCTTATTTACTGTTACACTGTCTCAGGCCTCCTTTTTTCCTACAACATTTTTAATTTTATTTTTCCCTTGTGCAAATAACAGACCACAATATTCACATTTTTAATACTGCCTATTATATTGTAAGGAAGTCCAGATTTCAACTTTTTACTGAAAACCTCCTAGTTTTCCAAAGATTTCCAGTTAAGCCAATTAAGAGTTTGGTCTTAACTCTCTAGTCTTATAAAAGCCTTTTAAAATGTCTGTTCTTTATTCCACAGTACTACCAGATTGTGAATAGTCAGTATACTCCATAGAAAATACATACAGTCATGTCCTTTTACAAAATATTTGAACTTATACTGATCAAATGGGGAAACAACTGTGTACTATTCATAACAACGAATAAGTCGTTATCACATTTAATATGCCAATTCAAACATACCAGATATTATTTTTTTAACGAAGTTCTAGATTTAGTACATGAACTCTCAACTGTTTAGTGAGAAAACAATCCACACCAGTACATCATTTAGGCCATTTTGAGCAGCAGACCCTAAATTTCTGCAATTACCATGGCAAACTTTTCTTTGGTATTCCTATTCTTTTTTAATATATATACATTTCATATTCTTTGGCATATTTCTACACCTGTTGTCACTTGAGGCTAATAGTTTACAATTTTAGCCACTTTTATATTGCTTTATTCACTGAAGCTAAAGTGAAGCAAAATTTTACACCTTATTTTCCATAATTATTACAGAATTCAGACATTTAATTGGCTTTTCTTTACTGTTCTGCTTATCCAAGGAATCTCTAAGTATTTATTGGAGCATGAAAACATTTGTAAATTTACAATTTTTTTTTTTCCCAGTGTAACCGTATCTTAGAATCACAGAATCATTTGAGTTGGAAGAGACCTTTAAAGCCCTACTCCCCTGCAATGAACAGAGACACCCACAGCTAGATCAGGTGCTCAGAGCCCAGTCTAGCCTGACCTTGAACATCTCCAGGGATGGGGCATCCACCTCAGCTCTGAACCACCAGTTCTAATGCTTCACTAGCCTTATCTTACAGTGATTTCCTTCTTCTATCTTCAAAAAATTTGAGAGTAGACCTGTACACCTGAAGTACATATCCTCTTGATAAGACTAAAGCAATAAGCTATTTACTTCCAATGTTTTATTTTTACATTTATCTTTAAACTATTCATGCGTAGAAAAGAGTTTCCTTGCTTTACATGGAGAATCACACTTAACAGCAGTACAGTTTTCTTCTTCTTATTGAACACTAATTTAATGCTTGATAAATGCATGTTAAGAATTCAATCAACAAGCAGATCTATTAATTTCTTGAAATATCTTTCCCTCTATCTTCAAAATAACTGATTTACATTGTACAAAGTATATTTCACAAAATCATAGAATGGATCCAGGGATGAGACACCCACATCTTATCTGGGCTGCCTGTTCCAGCACCTCACCACTTTCTGAGTGAAACATTTCGCCCTAATATCTAATCTAAATCTTCCCTCTTTTAGTTTAACACTCTTCTCCCCCCCTTCCTTATCCTATCACTATCCATGTAAACAGTTGTTTTCCCTCCTATTTATAAGCTCCCTTTAAGTACTGGAAGGCTGCAATGAGGTCTCCCTGGAGCCTTCTCTTCTTCAGGCTGAACAACCCCAAGTCTCTCAGCCTGTCTCTACAGGAGAGGTGCTCCAGCCCTCCAACCATCTTTGTGGCCCTCCACCAGACCTACTCCAACAGCTCTACATCTTCTTACTGAATCAAATCATACACCAGTTTAAATCTATTATTATAAGCAACTCCAGTAAGTATAAGTATTCTAGGATATAATAGCAGAGGAACAAGAGGTGGTTTAAACAAAATGCAAAAAAAAAAAATCAACAATACAGCCCTGAAGCGAGGTCAGCTCAAGCAGTTGCATGTAAATAAGAACTGTCTATCAGACACCATTACAGGAAAACCCACCAGCCTGCCATTGTGCTCTTCTGAAGCTTCTGTACACAAAAGCATGCAGCATGATGAATAAACACAAGGAATTAGAGACATGCTTGCAGCTACAGGCTTGGATCTTGTGGGGGGCAGTCATGGAGGAAGTGCTCATGTTGTTGGAGTGCTACAACAGAAGAATGAAGACTTTTCTTATGACCTTAACTGCTAACAAAGTTCTGCTGCAACCTAAGAAGCAGCACAGCAGAAAGCATGAAGAAACTTGTCTGAAAGATGTTCTAGTCAGCTACAGATTAGAGGCAGGAGTTAGCATCTCATTAACAGATGGGGATAAGCAGCAGGGAGTCTTGAAAGTAAAGGCATATAGATCATGTATGATGTAATTAGAAAAGACTATGCAAGAAGATATTAAAAATAAAGAACCAAAAGAAAACAAGAATGGATCATGCATTATCAACCTGACTGCTGGAAACAAGAATTTATGACAAATCCCCACCACAGTTATTTTGCAATTAAAGAAGTTGGCAATGTCGTGTGGATGGCATCCAACAGGCTCTGTAACAACTTCCCCACAATCTTTTCTCAGAACAGCACAGTTCAGCCAGCTGAGCTCAGCAACACAGGAGATGGTGAGTACCACCACTGCCTGCCGGAAGAAGAATGCTTGTTCTCCCACAGCAGCAAAAACCCTGCACTGCTTCTGCACATACTTCTGCAAGCAGCTCATTGCTCTCTTGTTCCCAATAAGAAGTGCAGGCTTTGAAAATTGTCACTGACAACTGCTCACCAGATTCATACCTTACTGCACAAACTGAAATGTACTTGAGCATCTGGTTCCCCCAGTACCAGGAAATCCTTTTTTCCCCCTAATTCCTCTGCCCCTATTCACTGCATAGCAAAAAAAAAAAACCAACCAACCAACCAAAAAAACCATCAAGATCTTTAGCAGCAGGTCAGGTACTTCAAAGACCCCATTTCCACAATTCCTATGCAAAAGTTGGATGCCCTCAGAATACACTTTCCTCTTCCTCCCATAGGCTATTACTGAGTCCCAGAGAGTGCTCCTCTCTCTGTCCCTTGGCCCTCAATCTCTTGTAGAAAATGCAGTAGTTGACACTTTGTTCTTACCTTTGTTCCAAAAGAGGCTGAACAAACAGAGGCAGTAGATCCATCTGTAGTTAAGTGTAGTGGTTTCAAAACAAGGTCTAGTTCAGGATGCCCCGGAACAGAGGATGTTGAGAAGTCGGGTTAAGATATCAAGGGGAAAGAGAACTTTCTGCCCTATTTCTTGTACTGCTACCTCAGGCAGGATAATGGCCCAAAAGGATATCTGATTAGACTCAGAATAGTCATTTTGCTGCCCTTCCCAACCTAGAAGAGGAGCGCTACTTCACTTTCTAAAAAAGCAATTAAATATTCACTGGCATAACTTCTGTCAGTCTGATGCATTATTGCAGGAGCCCTTCTCCATCCAGCATTTGTTTCTCTGTTTGACCAATTTGCATGATTTTAAACTCCTCTTGCTGAATACCTATTATAAAACTTACTCTCTGTCTCTCTCACCACACAATTTTACTATGAAACATTCAATCCCTCGATAGAAAAGACAAATCAACTTTTTACAGCCTGGTCAGATCAGTCAAAAAGTGAAGCTAATAGTAGCTGTATGTCTGTCAGAAAAAGTAAAGTATTTCCTCAGAAAAGAGATCCTTACAAGTTTCCTGGTGTTTTCAGTGACTCCCAAATCAATTTAAAGATCAAAGAGACTATTCTGCAAAACTTCTGAACTCCTAGCCTGATTAATAGCTTCAGAATTCTCCATGCTGTGTTAGTGGAGACTGAATACAGTCCTAGCATCTGATGCTATTTCTCTATAGCTTCATGATCTGCTATCGTCCAGAACAAAAAAAACAAAATCATCTTTAGGTTTTGATAAGTGTTCTACAGTAACAAATAAACACTCTTCATCTTTTTTTCCTTGATAATACAATAAGTGGCTATTAAGTTACTTTTTATTATTATCAAGAAGAGACAAAAGGAAACATATAAACATTTCCTTGCATCAAAACTGGAGCACAGTCCAAGCAATTCAACAGGCGAGATCTCAGCTACTTCCACAGCCAAATGGAGCAATTTCACTCAGATCTGAAGAACTCAAGTCCTCCCCTACCAATTGAAATCCTCTCAAAAATTCACAATTTGCTGTTTTTAGTCAGTGTTAAAGCACCTTGCCTTATAACAACAACCTAAGTGTTAATCCTTTAAAAGGAGATTCATCAAATCAAGCAGCTCAGTTTACTTTCAAAAAACTAGTTCTCCCTTGTTTGTTTGTTTGTTTTTTTTTTTTGCACGTGTATGCATAACAACTCTCCTCACTAATAGTTGCTCTATTGTCTCAACGTTTTGAGCAGCTTAATTTCAGTCACAGGATTTGTGGACCAGAGCCACCAGATTTTCTAAGTGCTGAGCCTTCATTGTCTTCCATTTATAGACACAAGAACCATGTAGGACATTTTCATCAATTTTATGTGATTTGTTTTACTGAAAAACTTCTGATGTGATTGATTTCCTGAATTGTGTGTGCACTGTAACTATTTATTACTCTTGAAAAAAAATAACATTCCTAAGCCTCGTATGCTCCTGAAGGTGAGTTTTTGCATGTGTTTGCCCAGGTGGAAGGTTACCACGGCTACCTGACATGGCTGAGCAGTGGTTTACCTTCAATTTGTCAAGCCTAGCTTGACAAATCAATTTGTTTTTAATACTGAATGATTTTCTACAATACAATATCGGGAAAATTAATCCTGGGAGAAGTCTCCCAGGATTAATTTTCAGCTACAATAAAAAACCAAAAATGTACACACACACACACACACACACACACACACCGCCTTTGATACAGAAACCAAGGCAACAGTAGCCTCCAGACCTACTTCTTTCATCATCTAATCAACTAGAGCTCTGTTATTACAAACTGGTACCAAAAAGCCTTGTGAAGGCATTTACAGAAAGGTGCTCAGAAGGCAGTACTGAGGTGTGGGAGTTACATAGCACATTCAATAGCAATGCTGACTCCTTGCCTTCCTGAGCTCAGAGAACTGGGAAAAAGTTACGGGAGCTTGCAGGGAGCTAGAGAACAGTTACCAGGTTTCCACAGGTCAGCCTTCAAAACACTTCACTCTTCCTGTGATCCAATATTGTGATCCTCTTTCCCACATCACAGCCATTGCTGTGCTGGGGCACAAGGAAGGAAAGAAAAGAACACAGGTCAAAGGGGCAGCTGGAAAAGCTGCCATCTTAAAGAGCTCTCTCTTCAGACCATTTTTCTTCAACGTGATAAAATTGAAGAGTTTATTTCAAGGCAGAAGTTGAGAAACAGGAAAATACAAAGGGGCCATAAGCAGCTTTCAGAATTTAGACATTCCCTAATTTTAGGCAGCTTACAGTTAGGAACCAGGCATCAACGAATGTGTCATGAGCAATGACTTATTCTATGCTGGATTACAGTGGATCTCACTTCTTTAGAACAGCAGGATCAGTGGAATCAGCTAGGCTGTCTGCCCAACATTCAAAATGCATGGCAGCCTGCAAAGACCTCAGAATCAGCTTTCAGCGAACAACACAAAATGACCACCAAGAGGAAACAGTCTTACCTTGTGTGACTGCAATTCAGGTCACCCATGCATGAAAATACTCTCTGTGAGGGCTTCATCCAGATCCCGCTGCCTTCCCCAGTATTCCCATCCACTGCTGCAGAGGCTGGGCCGAAAGATAAATTGATCTTTACATAGCACTATGGATTCTGTTTTGAAACTCTTGGCCATTGATCCTTATAGTGTTTCAAGACAAAGTTTATAAACATAATTTTTCCCCCTCAGTACTGTTATCTGCTTCTAGAAGAGTACTAGGTATGGCAAACTGTTAGTTGAAACAGGCAACACAATGACAGGAAAACTATGAGCACAAGCCCTGTTATTAAAAAGTCTTTAGCGCTAAGCAGTAAAGAGATTTTGGCTTAAGACTAAAGTTTTTGTTAAAGCTTATCCAAGAAAGCATCTCATGCTGTTAGAATAGTTCCTAACCATTCCCAGACTTTGCTTGCTAAGCTAAATTGCTCAAGTATTCACAGCAGATCTTTCTAGTAGGAGCAAACCCCACAATTTTACAGGATGCTACAGCTGTTCTCAGCTTACTTCTGTATTTTTGTCATCGTATTTTACTACCTTCAGCTTTCTATCTATGATCACTTGAGAAAATATTGTGGGAATTTGAAAAGAATAAACAACTAATAATCAACTAATAGTCAATCAACTAATCCAGATACAAAACTGAAAATGACTGTTTCTGGTTTTGTTTTTCCAAATTCGTTTAGTTTTT
This sequence comes from Chrysolophus pictus, assembly GCA_037305975.1. Lineage (NCBI taxonomy): Eukaryota > Metazoa > Chordata > Aves > Galliformes > Phasianidae > Chrysolophus > Chrysolophus pictus. The sequence continues at coordinate 24,774,187 of CM074580.1, read as the reverse complement.
TTCAGATAAAGAGTGCATTTACACAAACCTTCAAGTTCGCCTGGATAATGGAAAAATAGTTTGCCTTCAGTGGTAGGATACTTCCTACTGGAGAGTTTCATTACATGAAGAACAGCTACCATTTTTCATTACTAGTATTTCTTTAAGACTATGAAATAAAACTTTTTTTTTCCTTTTCCTTTATAAACAATCTGCTTTTCTAGTCACATAGATCAGGTTTTTTTTTTTTTACTAAATCATGGGAATCTAGAGTATTACAATTGTTTAACATGTTTACGATAATTGCAATCAGAAAAGTCACTGCATCAGGGCTGCTCTTTGGAGAATATCTAATTTTTCATTGTGTTCTAAAGCATAACTGGGATGTAATACTTTTGTTCTGTCATATCACCAAACACCAAAGAAATCAGTTGCTGCTCAAATGAGATGAGAAATACCTGTGATGCACAAGGAGCTGAGGATGTACAAAAGCTGCCATCGCTGCTGAGTTGCTCACATTCAGGCTGCTGCTTCCCAACAGCTTCTCATTCACTACAGCTTCCAGTAAAAGGTCTAAAAACTGATAGCCATGCAATCTAGATTGAGGAGCTGAGGTTATTATTGTTTTAATGCAGTAATTTCACCTGCTGGCAGACCTGCCATCACAAATTCCAAACAGGTAATGAGGCAGTTGCCATTTACACTGTAGTGTTTGAGGCCAAGACTCTTGCCCCCAGCTGAGGCATATGACAACTGTACATTTGTTTGCAGTCATAGAGAAGCAAACAAATTTAAGAACAGTCTTTTCACAAAGTATGAAGTCACAAACAACAGGGATTTCAGATTTTGGGTGGTCCTGTGTGGAGCTAGGAATTGGTACAGATGATCCTTATGGGGCCCTTCTGCCTTGGAATAGAATCATAGAATATAGTATTGTGTTTGATCCCGGGTCATCTTCCACAGCTGTTGAAATCCAACCCCCTCCCAGCTAAGTCAATATCTTCAGAATTTTTTTTTCCTGTAACTGACAGAGTAGAGCAAGGTACCATGAACTTGTCTATACTGGCTGCAAAGCCAGATCACTTCTAGCCACTTATTCCCATTTCTCCAAATCACACAATCATAAGTCCAATGTCCCAAAGACTTAATCATTGTGTGAACATGAACTCAGGACAGAAAATTATCTGCAGTTTTCACTTTTATGTACATTATTTATCGTTACTTTCTACTTACAAATTTAATCTGAAATGAGTAACTCTGCCATCCTTGTCAGAGTATTAAATTGCATACATACGTTGCAGATAAGATTTTATCAACCCTCATTCTTTTATGCAGAACAAGCTGATAGAGACTTACCAATAAACCAAAGCCCTGTCCTGGGTTCTTCAGTTCCAATCACTTCTGCTAGGAAATTTATCTGACCCAGATAACTGCAAACGATATCAAATTAAAGAAATTGCTCACATGATATTCCTTCTAGCTGGGGGGTGAGGAGGTCTAGCATCTAGAATGGCTGATGGTGGCGATATAGAGACACTTAGGGCTTAAGTGTTCCAGCTAAAATCAAAAGAGAAATGACCCATTTATTTGGCTGCTAAACATCTCCCTCTAAGAGGCTAAGTTACCGTGCTGCATTTATATCAGTATTTTAAGTATTAAATCACTTACTTCCCACAATTAAGAAACCCAAAATTCAAAGCTTAAAGTAGTCTGGACAAGGTTTTCGTCTAGTTTCAATGGGGAAGGAGAACAAAGATGCCAAAATGAAAGTTTGAGTTGACCTCCATGTGTCTTTTTATGCCCCAGCACTTATAACCAATGAAATATTCCTGTAGACACTTTCAGATCTCACTTTCTCATAGCTAGTTCATTCTTCTTCCTTCAAGAAGCACCAGCACATCCCATTTTTTTTTCCCTTCACTCTCCCTCCCATAGCTAGTTGAAAACTATCAACCCATCCTCAAGATCACTTGATAAGATTCCTTTAAGATCTGTATTTTGCACATATGCTTAGAAGCACACTAATTAAAAAAAAAAAACCTAAGGAGGAAAACCTATTTTGTTATCCAAGTGCAACAAGGAAGATAATCAAGTCTGCCACAGTTCTAAGAACAGCCTCACTCTGTCTCATTCAGGAGATGCATGCTTTAGCAGCTTTCATTACAAAAGTAGCCTGTATAGTCATGAGACAAGTAAAGTTTGTGTTTTTAATGAAATGCAGCAGAGATGCAAGTGAACTGGCCTTCCAACAGGCTCCATTTGGTTCTAGTGGTAAGAAGAGTAGAGTGATCCAGTAAACAAGAGCCTCTCTTGCAAAAAAAAAAAAAAAGCCTTATTTTTCATTAATTATTTTACAGTGTTAGTATTCTATTTTTTAGACTTCTAAAGTGATAAATGAAGTGTAAGTTTCTGAAAAAACAAACTTCCACAAATAGGAAACTCTTTGCACTTCAAGGGATAAACATAATCAACCTTATTAAACCATCAAACCAAGTTTATTTATAGAAGTCTGTACAATTGTAATGAACTATATGCTAAGACACCAATGAAACAGAGCAAACAAGTCTCTCCCTAATGAGTGGGAGATATAGTCACTCACCTTTACATGCACTTAAAGGAAAAAAGATTACAGCTTTCATACACAGTTCTGTAACTATTCAGAGTACTTTCTTGATGTATTCTCAATATAAGAGGTTTGCATGATAATTTACTGTTTCCTCTCTCTCTCAAAAAAAAAAAACAAACAAACAAACAAAAAAACCAATCCAGTATTTCAGCAGAATCCAGAAACTTTAAGAGGGTAAGTGGCAGTTTGATAGTTGCAGATAAATAGGACACTGTCCATCGTTCAGTTCTGCATTCTAAACTCACTGCATCTCCCATTTTGGTCATCTCCACTAGAAGTTTCTTGCAACACTGTGTGGATCTTGACATTTTTACTGCAGTACAGTCTACTCACATTACCACCGACTGTAGAAGCTTGCTAATACCCATGAGTCAAAGGCAAGCACGTCAAAAATACTGAATTTGAGTTAACTCGACCTTCAGAGACCACTTTTCATTGAACCCGAGCACCGAGGCACTGCCATGGGAAAATCAAGTTTTGAGCTGCTTGATTTTGGAATTATTTCTGCAAAGCATTGGAGAGCGATTATTTTGAAAACTGGCTACCGCAAAATAAGTTTTGATTTTCTTTTTATTACAAATCGTTAACATCATCGAAGCTGTTGAAAAAAACAAAATCATATCAAATGCATATCTACACAGTGAATTACGATGTCTCCTATGAAGTTATTGTGGTAGATTCCATAAATCCACTCTTAAAAAAGTTAAAAGTACATATATGTGAGAGCCTACAACAACTCCAGAGAAGCTGCTAGAAAAGGCCATCAAATAAAGCAGTCTATGATTACATATTTACAGAATAATCCATTTGTCCTAGAAGTATGGACTATTCAGTAAATAAGTACTGAAATATCCCTAATTATTTCTTTACATGGTAGATTATAGCTGCTTCATATGCTGATTTTCTTTTTATACACAGTTCATAGTATCAATCTGCACACAATTACATGATGTTTCTTTAAAGCTACCATTAAAAAGGAATAAGAGAAAGTTAAATAAGAACTAGATTAAAGTTTCATTAAGAATCCAACAAGAAGGTAGTATCACACACAGGTTTAAACGTAACCAGAGTATGATTTCAGAAAAATAGTAATGCTCTGACACAAAGAGAGCATCAGCATTTTCCCTCTTTGGGGTCCCCCAGAAACATTCCTATCCAGTTCAGTGCTTAAATTAGCATATACGTACTGGCCTGGGTAGGAACAAGCACGTGCTTCCACGATTACCTGAACGAGGGCCTCTAACCTTTTAGATTTCTAATTCTCTTTTAATTTAGTTCTTAGCTCCATATATTCAGTTGCATCTTGTTTGGAAAAGCTCTTTGTTAAATGTCACTTATTTACACTTCAATTTTTTTTTTTTTTTTAACACCTGAGTGATAATTGAGCTGTCATCTTGTGTCCAGTCAAATATTCCATAAAGCCATACAATTCTTGTGCTAGTGTTGCACTTCACTTGTACCAGATCATATAAGAAAAATATGCACCAGCTACCTCTCACATATTACCTGCTGACCTTTCTACTGTGTCCTTACTGCGTCCTTCCCCTTTCACACAAAGTGATTTTATTTCTTAATCTTTTATGTTTGTTTCATAGAAGCCCAGTTTAAATGATTCACAAAGCAAGAAACAAATGTGAGCTAGACCCCAATGAAGATGTGATGACTTAACAAATACATGATATTGGAGGCTGGGAGAAAAAATAAAGCCCAACCAATGAGCACCCCAGGAACATCCCAGAAAGAGCTACTTCACTAAGTAAAGCTGGAGACTCCGGATGTGCTATAGATGACAAGTCCAACATCAAGAGCCGTGTACCTCTCTCATCAATTAAGCGTAAATAAAGAAGAGAACATGAAGTTAAACAGCTATATCAGCCAAGCCGTTTTAGTAAGAAGAATCACATTTAATGAGTTTCTTTCTTGCAATTTCAGATGCTCAAGTACAGCTGGTAGAAATTCAAAACAGCCGTAAAGAACTGTGACAGACTGATACAAATAGTACTGCAGCTTAAAAATGATAAAAAAAACACCTGAAAAAAAGTCACGCAACCCTCCCAAAAAAATTTACACTTTGAACCTAAGCCAGTTTTTGAAGATTCCCTTCTCCAAAGCTAGAATGAAGGAGGAGGAAGAAGAAGAAAGTGCAGGTGACCTTCCAGCCACAAAGGTCTTGCGCCAATGTTTATTCACCGTGCCTGTGGTGGTATGTAAGGGGAGATCACCAAGTGCTGATTCTGCGACCACCAAAAGAGATCCCTACAGAAATCCACACCTCAGGCTAATACTGAACACAGAGTGGACCAACAAGCTGCATCAACAAAATAAAAACAGAACTCAAACTAAAAGAAATGGGAAGACCCCAAATAGCACAGATCCACATTTGTGAGGGGGGCAGGAAGAAAGGGCAAGAAGGGAGGTCTATACAGTAAATAGTTGAATGGTTTATGTTACAGATGACTGGCAGTTTTAAAGAGTCTCTTCCCAGCTCCATTGCTGCTCCAACCCAGAAGGGAGAACTGAAAGGGGAAGAAGAAAAGGTAGGACATCATCATGGAGCATGCAGGATCAGAAGCAGCAGAGTGGGCATGCTCAAATAAGCCCCCGCCTCTTTTTGTAGTCCTCCAAATTCAATGATCTCCGAGGAGCACCATCTTTTGCTGGTGGAGCCTTGGAGGTGATAGCCAGTGCCTTTGATTCTGTTGGGGACAAGGGAAGAGTGAGGACCAAAATACATGAGAAAAAAACCAAACATTTTTACTTCTTGTTTTTGCTAATAAAAACCACCACCAAAGCGTATTTGGCTTCTCTGGAATACATCAGGTTAAAAATTAAGAATACAGCCATCTTACTGCTTATCTTCAAAGATAAAGTACATGCAATTTTGCTTTAACGTCATCTGCAATACCAAAGACAGCAAACAGCAACTTTATTAAGCAGCAGGTTCATAAATCGATGCTTTTTCCACATAGTGCATATGCAGGTTATGGAACAGGACAGTATGGGCTTATCAGGCTCCAAAAAGTGACTACGCAAATTCATAGAGTAAGTATAAAGGTAGATATCAAGATTTATTAAATACAACATTCTCATCTGTTCCTCAAGAACTACGTGAGCCACATACGCTGTAGATTAGAAGAATGAATCAGAAAACTCGTGTTACCTCCTTTTCTTTGTAGATGGAGCAAGGATAAAAGGACATACATACTTTCAGTGCAATACAGTACAGCTCTTCCTCAGCAAATATCACCTCCTCAATGTGAGATATACTTGACAAGAAGACAAACACAGAGTCCTTGCTCTCATTTTCAAAAGCCCATGACTGACTCTGAAAGAACTATTCTGGAAGAAGTGAGCTCGTCTATCATATCCCTCTACAATCATATCATATGGCAATCATAGCCCCAGACTCAACTGGAACACCTACCAGAACTGGGAACCTGAAGATCAATCTTTACATCGAAGTCATGTACTTTGAAAAGATCTTCTGAGAGGTCACTGGCTGATTTAGAGTTCACATCTTTATCCTTCCCTTGACCCTGAAAGAAGAATATGTAAATATCCAACCCATATCCATACAGACAAAAGTCAGAGATAAGAATACTTTTCCCCTCACTTAATCACAAACATATTTAGTTCAGCTGTTATCGATAAACAAAGTTAACTTTATTTCTCCATGGCAGAAAAAGCTGTTCTTTTTCTACAATAATGTTTTACATGATACTTATTTCTAGAACTGAAAAATGCCTATTTAGTATTAGTCATAAGCTTCTAGAGCAAAAGGGTGACAGTGGGAGGAAACATATAACAGAAGCAAAATGGGAAACTTGCCTTACTCATGTCCTTTGGAGCATCTGGTAATACACCAGATCCATATTTTGCATTTAGCTGGGCAAGGATAGCAGCCTGGACAGCAGGATCTCGGGACTACAGGGGAAAATAAAACATTGTATTTAAATTGGTGGCCATTTTGTTAAAGACAACGCTCACACTCATTCATACAAAACCAACAGAGAATGTAGATCAGTTAGTCCACTCTTCAGGATTCCAAGACAATTACATTCACTCTGATAGCTATGTAATGCATTAAACTAAAAGTTATCCTTCAGAAAGTCCTTCTTTAAGACGATACTATATTTTTTGTTGTTGTGATTTGCTTCTGTGACTAGCCTTAACACTATCCTCAGATGTACTTGCTTTTATCTTCCATTTCTGGCTAAAACACTGCACTAGAGAAGAAACTTATGAGACTATTTTCTTTACATGATAGTTGTTGTTAGTATAATAATTTTACTCAACTATGATTTTTTCTTTCAATAAAGAATCATTTAATAAATAATCATTTAGCTCAATTTCCACAATAAAATCCCTTTTCTGCTTTGCTAATCTTTGGATACTGACAATTGCCAACTTTACCTTAATGGATAGAAAAAAAGTAATTTAAAAAATGGTACTGGTGGTATTCCAGAATAGGCTTCAAAGTTTTATCATTTACAGGTAAGAGGTGACTGTCCAGCTTCATTATCCATCACTTACATATCTATAGATGGCAGTAGCAGTTTTTGCCACTATCACAATGGAATTCTGTGTTAAACTGCTTTATACATCACAGGCCCAAAAAGTCTGGGGTCCCCTTTCACAAATCTTTAAAGATAATCTCAACTAATTAGAAGCAAAATTGGCACTTAAAGTAAACTGTCCGTCTTCCTAAAGCTAACTAAATACACATAGTAATAGAACTCACTAAAAAAATCCACAGCTGCTTCTCCATGTACCCACATAATTTACATCCTTTATGTTGGGGGAAGGAGGGCACTTTTTTCCCCTTTTAGGGGGATAGTAAGATTAGAATCTCAATTATATCTCATCCTGGCACCCGGTATGTTAATAGCAGATGGCACAGTTAGGCACAAATACAAGCAACATTTTCCTTCCTACTCTCTCCATTACATTGTTTTCTGCTGCTCAGCAAATTGCCCCAGATGAACTTCAACGTTATACTTACGTTAGACACTATTGTGGGCTTGCATTGCCGCCTAGTAAAGGGGTCCATTTGCTGGTTTTTCATGCTGTGACTTTCAGCCTGAACAAAAAAGGCACACCATTTTGCAGTTAGCTGCTTGCATCCTTGTAAATCTTCCCACATCACCCCAACCATGCACACACACATATCAGCTATACACAATATCAAGGTCATAGAAAAAAACAGTAACACAGACAAGAAAGATTTTTTAAACACCCACAGCCCTATATTTCACAAATCAAAACTGCCCTTACTGAATACAACAGAAATCACCCACACAACAACCCTTAGGGTAACTGAGGTTTTAGCATTTGGTAAGAAGCTTAACTTTTAAGAAAAGTGTCATCACAGAGAATTCAATACTATTTTGTTCTTCAAAGTCTCCTTTCTGATATCTTTGCCTTATAAAATGTATTACATTACTATTGCAGTCAGGAATCTCCTGACTGAATTGGTCAAAAGCAAAGCAATATGCTTTAAAAAAAATAAAATAAAATCACATCACTTGCCTATTTAAAAGTTTTAAAAGATCATTTAAAAAAAGAGCAACTTCATCATGCAATTATCTTGCTCTGCATCATTTCATCTCTATATACACAGAAGTATTAATTTGGCATTATTTACCACAAGAGCCTTCTCAGACTCAACAATATTCCACTCTCTATTTCGTTGGTTGATGTAACTGCAGAAAAAGGGAAAAAAAAAAAAAAAAAGGAGGGATAAAGAAAAAGACTGTCATTTATCAACTCTTACACAATAAAAAGCCTGTCAGCATTCTTGCATCTTCATCTGACCACAGATTACTCTTATTGGAATGCAACTGCTACCAGGGTTACATCAAGAGTTTCTACTTTTGACATTTTTAACTGAATGACACATACAAGGAAGCAGAGGGAGGCGAATATTAGCAGAGCCATCACTAATCCATACAACAAAGAAACAAAGCCTTACAGTTAAAACACTGCTGATTTAATTGATTTCACCACTCTTCCTAAAATAGCATCAACCAAAATACAGAAAGTGCCCAATATCAGTTTCCTACCTGATGGCAGAAATGTTTTTTGTTCGTTGACGATCCAGGGCCTCTGCTCTCTCCTCAAGTTCATTAAGCTGATCTTGAATCTGTTTGGCCTTATCTTGGTCCCCCAAGTCCTCAGCCATGGCCTTTAACCAAACAATAACTTATTAAGCACTACCTTTTTTTTAAACAACAACAACAACAAAAACAACCACAGAACCAGTCAAAGAAATGAGGAATAGACCCAATAATGAGCCAGCAAACCCCATTCCAGCTCCAGCTCCTAACCACATATAATAAGAACACAGCAGAGAGCTAAACTCCCCTTTGCAGCTTAAAACAAAACTGGATTTCTCATTCTGAAAAATTCGGTGAGCTAAAGACTACTTAGGAATGCCAGTCTCAGCACTAATAGGACCAGTCAGCGAGTTGATTTAAGTTACATGATTTAAGCTATACATTTGATTAAGTTTTAGTATTGCTATTTGCCAGCTTAGGAAAAGACTGATTATTTCTGCAATTTGGCAATTTCTGCAATTAACTTTTAGCAAGTTAAGAGAGCAGAACGAAGAAAAACAGCTTATTTTGCCATCTGGTGGTAACAAAAAGGAATTGCACCCCTCTGCACCATAAAACTAACAATTCATATATTCACACTTAGTAAAAAATGACGACCAAACACTGCAGTTTAGCAAAAGAATGTAGAACTTATGATTAATATGAACTCTTAGGTTTTACTCTGTATGAAACACAAATGTCCTGAGAAAGGGCTGTACCAAACAAAAACTATGTTTTCTATCTTTGACTTCCGAGATACTTAAGACTGTTTACTTGTCTTCTGGCCTTTGGCTTCTCAGCACTGTTAAATCTGTGCATTCCAGGAAGTGTACATGTGAAACAGTTTAGTAGCAAGTAAATCTTTCAGCAGTGTATTCTTTTCAACACAAACTACTGGACATATAAAAGTAAAAACTGTTACCCTCAAGCAAAAGGCAATTTAACACTAGTTTTCAAAACAATTGTCAAGTGTTACTAAAGAGTAGCTTGCAAAAAATAAAGGAAAACTAGTTTCTAAAGCTGAACAGTCTGAGAAATTCAAAGGACACAAAGAGAGACAGCTAGAATTGTTGGCAATTGCCTTCAGTGAAAGAATGCAATAGCTTAAGCTGGGTTATTTAAGTATTCTGAACTCAGTAATGAATCTTGAGATCCACCTCCTAGCTGCATACTTAAAGTTGAGCTTTCAGCTGATTACTGCCAAAATCCAGAGGATCTACAGTTCTTCAAAATCAAAGACTGTACTAAGCTTGCAGGTATTGTCTCATCTCTCACCTTCTCCTTTAACAGCTGAGTCTTCTTCATAGCATAATTTGGAGGGGCTTTTCTGAACCTTTCCTTCTCTTTCACAATCTGTAAAACCAGAAGAAACAGCAAAGATATGCAGGTATGAAATGTCTACTTTAATACTTGTACTCTAGAAGCAACAGATCAGTATCACCTAAGAAACGTATTTACTGCCACAATATTTTACTCACGCTCTTTCTCTGCTGCATTTTTTTTATTGACTTGGTAATGAGTTACAGTTCCATTCCCCTCACTTAACAACCTACAAAAATATGATGCTAATCACATTTGGTCAGTATGAAGCAAATACTAGGCTGCAGGAACTGTAATAAATGCATCTATCACCATGCTGTTAGCTTTTTATAACTTCAGAGTTATGTTTCCATACTTTGATTAGGAGTTCAAAGCCCTGCAACACAAGTTGAAGAGGAGGTAACAAAGAACAAAGATGAAGTAAAGCAAAAATGTGAACCAAACACATCTGGAATATCTGGATCACCAAGATATTCTATCCACTTATAAAATCTCATTTTCTTCTTAGGAAGGTGATATCATGATCATTTTGCTTCGTAAAGGCTAATCTGCTACTCTGCTTTTAAGTACTGCCATAGTCTCACAATAACATGCTGTTTACCTCCTCAATATCCTGATCATTAAACTTGTAGTTGAGAGCTTCTTTGATGGACACTTCCTTCTTGTTTATCTCATCTAATGTGGGTAGCTGCATCCCAGCAGAAAACATCTACATGAAATAGAGAGTTCATTTTTCACTTAGAATACCAGCTGTAGAAGGCTGCTGAGAAGAAATTAAAGTCTGGCAAACTTACCGCTTCCTTCCACTTCATAAACTCACTTTCAGTAAATTCCTGATTTGAGACAAACTCCAAACGAAACACACGCTGATCACTGCCATGTCTGCAAGAAGAAAAATGTAACATCCCTTTCTGAAGGTACAGAGCTGTAATCTTTTACCAATAGGTAATAAACTGACTCATGAAACCCCAAAACAGACACACTTAAGGCTACTCTTTTGGCTCACATACTATTTATTCCTAAATTCATTAAGATCAGCCACAGCTCAAGAGCTTCAGTCAGCTACTAGTACCAACAAATAGTGCAAAGGAATACTTGATGATATGTCTGTAGGGAACAGTAGTATCCTCAGCAGAAAAGGGAAACAGACTTATCTCACACCTAAACTTTAAATACCCTATTTGGTGACGCATGGCATAATCTTTGGAAACAGAAAGCTCTTTCACATTTGAACCGGTAGAAGTAATCTGTAAGTAGTAATGAACTGTACCAAATGCAGAAGCCAGCTGCAGTTTAATTTCTCATTCACTGGCTAGTCAAGAGCCAGTAAGCCTTAAAGATTACATTCTGTGGAGACCTGCTACTAACCACTACTAAAATTAGTTGCCATAATGTACATTTTCATCAAAACACAGAGTTCTCTCCTGAAGTAGCCTAAGAAGCTACTGTATATCACAGTGGATGCAGATAAGACCTATTTTTTTCTGTTGTTACTCCATATTTTCACCCACATCTATTCTCCACATACTTTCCCATTTCTTCCAAATGATGAATTTCTTCCTGACCTATCTCACCAGGATGTTTTATAATGTAACTGTTAACATTCACCTGATCCTTAAAAGGTTGTAAAGACAAGCAAGAAATCTAAAACTATATTCAACTTCTTCCCTCCAAATTACTATTTATGTGTAACACATAACCAGACCTCATCAGGCATGCCTTTAATACACTTGATTATCTCAACACTTGATTATAGCAATTGTGGAAAAAATACAGAAAAGCTCTTGTCATCCCTCCGCAGGGAACATTACATGATACAAAAACAACTTTGATTCATGAACTGATGAGAGTTATTTTTGTATCTTACCGCAACTGCAGTCCTTTGTTTGTCCGGGTGCCACCGAGTTGGTAAACCTTTGCAGTCTCTACCACACCAGTTATTTCAGCAACCTGTACACAAAAGAAACAAAAGAATGAATGCAAAATGCATGGGTTGGTGTGTGTGAATGTGTGTGTTCCTATGACATATTTGGCATGTTTAAGTCTTTTCACTAGATATCAAAAATTTTAGTCTAATTAACAATTCTAACCAACCAAAGCAAGCAGGACTCTTCAGCATCCATTATCAGGTACTGAATTCATTGCACCATGCATCACTGTCAAATTAGCAAGAAGGATTTTTTGGTTGTTGTTACCTTCTTAATCTACCACCAAGCCAAATGATGCACACCTTCCTATTTCCCTTACATTAAATTAAACTAGGGTTAATTGAATTTCCCAAATGACACTATAGCTGTCCACATACTAAACACAGCCCCCTCTGGGATCATTTTAATGCAGTTTTAGACAATATTATTACACCCTATGGTTGTAGTTACAGCAATGATAGAAATACAGAACTGTGTTCGAAATCATCTTCTCTTCTAAAGCACACTGCTGTACTAGAAACAGTTTGTAATGTGAGAACTGAGATCATGCAGTAACTGGGGAACATTTCCAGAAGAAAAAGCAACTCTTACTCATCCTTACTATGTCAGAGTATCCTGAACTCGGGTTTCTTACACAAGTGAAGAGACCAAAGCTAGAACAGGTTTCATTAGTGCTCCTTCCCTCATGTAATATATATACACACACACACCACACACATACACTATATAGATACATACAGGTGTGTAGATGTGTGTATACACCATGTCATCTGTCAGCTTGATTTAAAGGCCAACAACTGTTTCCACATCTTCATCTACCTGAACACACAGTTATTTACCTTACAAGTAGTTTTCTCCATTTCTTTGGCAGCAACTACGTTTTCTGGCTAGAAAATATCTTTTTATATTGATCACCCTAATCATAGATACCTTAGAAGTACTAAGCTGCAAATACTGTATTACAGCACTACAAAAACAGCTAAAACTCTTGGAACTAAACTCACCCGATAAACAGGTTTGCTATTATGATTTCCAATGCCAATACGGACAAAGCAACCAGTGACTGTCTTGGCAAAGAAAGGCATATGACACCAGCGTTCCAGCTTGTGTCGCGATAACCGTACTCGGTTCAGCTCTTCGGGCAAAGACACTGGCTGAGATTTAGGAGGAATTTCCTCTTTCCTGAAGTGGGAAAGGAGAGAAGGAAAATGGACAAAATAAGTGATATAATCATCAGAGCAAGGTGCAGTAGAAGTTCCAAATATTTAAATTACTAGTAAAAAAAAAAAAAAAAAAAAAGAAGATGAATATACTAGTTGACTGTAGATATTTAAATTTAACATTCATGAGAAAGGTGTAATGCAAAGTCCCGCTGACTAGGGATGTTACCCATTACCTTTGTTACTACAAAACAGAAAGACTTGTGCACCAAGCCAGCACATTTCTCTCCCTAGCTAATATGCAAAGGTTCCGCAGCAGCTGAACTATAGGACTAAAATCTAAATTGTGAAAATGGGGATTAAGATAACACCTAGACACACTCATCTGTCCCCAAATAATCCTCTAAAACAGAACATGTCTACATAACGTGATTACCTGTGTTTTTCATCACACAATAATCGTAGTCCTGTGTTTACTACTTACTCTTCCTCTTCATCTGAGGATGAGGATCTGGATGAGCGATCACTTTTCTCACTAGACTTATCATCCTCTTCCTCCTCTTCATCATCAGAGTATACTTCACTAGTCTTTAATGGCTGTTTTTTTGCAAGCAATTCAGCTGAAGGAGAGAGAAAAAAAGCAAGCTGTGATTTTTTTTTTTTGATCAAGCTTATTTTTTTTGTGCTGAAATCTCATTGTTAAAAAAAAAAACCCACCAAAAAAACCCAGCTGTTATCTTTATATCAGATACAAGTACCACATGCTTAAATCTACTAGCAAACTAAACACTCCATTGTATATATTCAAACTGAGAAATCGAAGTAATTTAATTGCCAACTTAGATCTCCATTGTAGTTATCTTCAGCTTCCCAACTTGACTGCATATAGCCATAGAAGACAAGCGTAATAACTGGATATACAAGTTTAAACTATCACAGCCAGACAATTTATTCTCACGTTTGGAGTGAGCCACGATTAAAACTCACCAGAAAAACAAAAAAGCAATGCATTAAAAGTCCATGGCAAGAAGGACAAGATGATTTGCCAGTGAAGACACTAGCAAATGCAGACAAGTAAAATAAACATGGTTTGGATGATTCAGAGATGAAGTAATAGACTCAAATACATGAATTAGACATTACGTAGTAAGTGGCATTCAGTAAAATATCAGGGAAGTTTGCTCTGTTTGCAGATCATTCCTTATGGGGGAATAGAAATATAAAGAGTCAAAAAGTATCAAATAATTTTCTAGGTGATTATACTGATCAAAAGACCAAGGAAGATGCAGACAGATCATTCATCCAAAGTGTAGGACTGTTGCATTAATTAGAAACAGGCAGAAGCACTCACAGAAAGCAAAAAAAAGCACAGAACAACAAAGCCTTCATACCTGTTCTGTTCTTCCTTTTCTCTCTTTCTGCTTTTAGTTCCTCCATTGCCTGAGATTTCTTGTCTAATTTCTCATCCCGCTTTGATCGTCGCTCTTTGTTATGTGACGTGACCTAAAAATATGCACAGCAAGTCCCTCAGCACTGGGGAGCAATTCATAAACTAAAACAAAAACAATGGTTTGCAGACCAAAAACTTCAAATGGAAAATATTAACAAATTCAATTTTAAAATAATCATGTTGTTTGTGGGTTTTTTTTTTTTTTTTTTTAAGTTTATTCTTTCATAGTCTAGGGAAGGGTAAATTTATAAAAATAAAGGATTTTTGTACTTTGTATCAAGAATGATTAACACATTTATTCTTCAACATTTCTGCCATCAATCTCAAGCTCCACATTAGAAGATAAAAAAAGACTAGAGAAATAAAACTGAACTAAAATTCTGTAACTAACAAGTCATGAAGAAAAAAAGGGATAAATATTAGTCTCAGAGACTACTTCTAAGGCCAAAACACTCGTTTTCTTTCAGCAGGAAGGAGAGCTGTTAAATTACTGAAATCAGATATGAAGTTAAGCGTTAAGTCTGCAATAGGAATACAAATCCAAAATGTTGGAAGTCTTCTAGTTCTTACCAAGAGTTCTAACTAGAATACTAAGTAACATTTGAATGCAGTTTCTGTAACAGGTGGTCATTTAAAGTAAGCCAGTCATTTCTGGAAAGCTACACTTTTACGTACATGTATGTATACATGCATGAGCACACTGCACATACTGTATCTACATACATATTACATATGGACTATATGCATAAGTACATTCATACGCAAGTACACATGTTGAGTTGAGAGGGGCAGGAGGAATGAGACTCAACCAACTTCACTTGGGCCTGAGGGAAAATTCATCTCACCCAATTTGATGTAGGTGGTAAACATCTATTTCACTAGAAAAATAACGTAGGCCGAATTGCCCCCTCTAAATACATCCTTCTGTACTGCACAGAGGAGGCAAGCAACTACAAGAGTAAACAAACAACTAGTTCACAGATGGCAAGTTAAGCAAGATTAATTTCATCACATTCTGGGAATCTAACTGCCCAGACTTCTAAATTAAAGGCAGGCTCTCAACAATTCAACCATTTGAAACTATAATTCAGTTACACAGGCTTCACTCACACACACAAGAAATGGTATTGCTCTCTTCCTCTTAGAAATAGGAAAAGAAAAAAAAACACTTGTGTTTCTCCTAGAACTCAAGCTATTCCTTTGCACATAATTTAAAAAGCTGAGTAGTTTCTGGCTCTCTCAAACTTTCATTTGTAAGAAGGCAGCATATGAGAATTCCAGATTGCATGATAAGCTTTGTCACAGGAACTCTATATGTAGCCACAACTCATTTTTTATTTTGTATTTTTCATTGAAAGGAGTTATCAGTGCACCCCTCAGCAGGCCAAAGATGTCAGTCTCTTTTTAAATGAACCTGAAAGGCTAAAGATAGCTTGAGCATAGAAATGAACCAAATCCTGACCTGCTTACTGTGCTGTTTGACATTTTTAAGGGAAAAATGTCAGGGGCAGGGAGAAACAGCATCCCATCTACTGTTGCCAAGGAAAAAAGAATCTGTTACTAAGATACATTTCATTTCCTACCTGGGATTCTTGGATCTGTGTGAGTTTTTTCTTTTCCTGCTCTTCCTCTTGCTTTTTCTTTTTCTCTTTCTTTTCTTTCTTTTTTGCCGTTTTCAGTTTTTTCTTGATTTCAAATCTATTAGATATTTGAAAGAAAGACTGCATGAAAGAATGCTCCCTTCTCAAGGGAGCAAAGTACCATTACACTGCTATCTCACTTTAAGTGGTCAGTAAACTTCAAGAAACATTTGCATTGCTTGGCCTAAGACAATTAACCCCTTAACTCTGCCCAGAACACCGGTGGGTCTTGCCCCATTCCCATCCTCTCTCTTCCCCAGGAAAAATAAGACAAGGAGAAGCGGAGCACAATAAAGTTCAGGCTTACAGAAGATGAGAGCTAGCCTAAAGGTGTGGGGAGACCACATACTAATAGTTTCTCCCAAGAACCCTATCCTTACTTCAGCTTAATCTTTGCCAGAAAAGCAATCATAGCATGCTGCCTTCAGCTATAAAAATAAATTGGCTTTTACACATAATTTGAATCTGAACAGCAAAAAAAAAACTTGGCTTTTTTAAGCCACCACCATGCTAACTTCTTCCTGCTGAAACTCAACCTTTCTACCTGAACTCATGTTCTGTAAGAAAGAGAAGTCACAGCAAGTCACCTGCTACAGCACATTCCATCAGACTCGGCATTTTTTTGTGATTTACGCGCTTCTATTTTGACCTTCCCTAAAGATGTTATTGTGACATCTCAGTTTTATCCACTGTACTCAGAAAAGTTAATTCCACTGGAACCATCCTGTGACAGATCCCACTGCAGCATATACTGGTCTCACTCTGCTTTAGCAAAGTGTGCATGTGGATTAACAGGCAAAAGCCTCCAGCAACTGAAATTTAAAATTTATTATCCAGATGCCACGTTTCACCTTTAAAACAAAGCATAACACAGGCATTGTGTCACATGCCACATCTGCTGTAATCTCCAAAGATTTAGCAAAAGATACATACAGACGGCATTTTGAACAATTCAACTTACCACAAGAAGTTAAATAACTATTCCTCCCACAACCACCTCTTAGCCCTACCTGCCAACCCCTTCCACGGAACAGGACAAACTTGTTTAAGATTGTATCAGAAACTCGAGCTTAAATCCTTTTGCTAGTTTGTATCAAGTATTTTCATGTGATTACTTTAAAAGAAAAATATTCATTTACAAAAAAAAAAATAAATAAATAAAATCCAGAAAAATGGTGGCCTTCTACCTGATCTAAGTCTAATGTTTCTCCCATTTCGATCTGTTTGAGGAGGGCAGCAGACAAGAAAAGACACAGCAAGTAGCATTAAGAAGCACGTCAGTCAGTGCTCTAGTTATGCCTTGGATAACTAGACAGCTGATTGTATTGATTTGATTCACACGAGAACGTCTGTCCTCTAGTGGAATTTCTCAGCAAACAATAGAAAAGTCACTGAAGAGGGAAGAAAATGAGGCAAACATGCCCCACATACACCAAATCTTTTGTTACGTATGTGGAGAAAACAAGTGAACAACCTACAAGGGAAGCTGCCTGACAGTAAAGCATTACAGCAACGAATAAAACCAGAACAGCTAAGGCAGAAATCCACAAATGAACCCTGAAAAATGATATGTCCAAAACAACTCAGCTATATCTCAACACCTCTCCATTCTACTAAGCCCCCAACAAGCTTTACAGCCACAGCAGCAACCTGTAACTGCTCTGTGTTTCACTATTGCTTTTTGAAAAAACTGATGAAGCTGTAAGGGACTTTATACTGTCATTTTCCAAAGTAGCAGCATACGACAGTCAATGCAGGAAAGAAATATGAAGAAGTAATCCTAATGGCTGTCATTTACTGCTTAAAGAAGCACACAAGGATAACCACTCACATTCAGCAGCTATGAAACTTGCAGAAACCAACCTTTTTCAAGAACACGCAGAATTTCTGCTATATGCTTTAAACAAGCTTTAAGTACAATTCACACAAAAATCTATCACAAAACTTAATCTGCTTTAGAGTGCTAAACGCCTAGACCTCAAACATGAGAGCACAGTCAACACAGCCTCCACACAGAAAAATCCAAATTAAGAATACAGAAAAAATATCTGTAAAGAAAGATCAAGCATTCTGCTGGAGAATATTAATCCTAAAACACTGGACACTTTGATCTCGATTTCCTATGCAATGGTATCTACGAAACATAACAGAGGGAATAACAATTTTACGTGAACACACAGAAGGGTTCTCTGCTTTTCAGTTTGACACTATGCAAAAGTTAGACTTAATCACTTGCAATCTGCTGAACTGTCTCGCTGTTAACTCCCTTCTTCTGCTTTATTCCCTCTTCTCATTTTTTAAAAGTTATTATTATTATTCAGTGTTTTAAACAAACAACATGAGTAGGTTACCTGCAAGTCACAGAAACAGCAACTTAAGTTACACAATGTTTACTTCATATAAATGAGAAAATAAACATTCACACAATATGAAATATGTAGGATATGTTATACATCACTGTTTATGTGTAGGATTTAATTTCAACAGTTTAACTGAACAGTGCATTGCAGAGGATTTAACTCAGCGCTGTTTACACAACAGCCTGTATAAACATGCTATCAAATATCAACAGTCTAAATTTACCTTCTCTTTAGCACTTCTCTCTTCTCTATCCGATTAAACAGCTCCTGTTCTCTCTCCTTTTCTGTCATTTGTTCCAGTCGAGCCCGATCTTCTTCATCTCCCATAAGGTCTTCTCCATAGCCATCATGGAATTCCTCATCTTCAGATGAAGAATCTGAGTCTGAGCTAGATGAAGAGCTGTTGCTTTCCGAGTCAGACACTTCTCCTAAAACAAAATTACAAGGCAGCAAAATTCAGCTGGGGCAAAGCCCAACCACTTCAGTGTAGTGTGTTAGCAGAGGGCATATATATGAAAAGTCTGCATACAATAAAAACAAAACCCACTGAATACTTTAGTATAGGAAGATACACATACTGCAAAAAATGATGAAAGGAGTATTACTGTGTATGAACAAGATGCGTTACAGGTAAAAATTCTTTGTTAAGGTGCCCTTTTAATTAGCATTTGGGTCTTAAGGTTAGATTTCTATACCTACATGCTTACGTTACTTAGAAGTTTCCTGGACATCCATAACACTTGTGTGTGTTCACACCTCAAATGCCACTAGGACCACTATCAATACTCCTTATTATAGCAAACAAAGTAACCAAAAGTTGTCATTTGAAGACTGCAACTATAGGCACTGCTACATCACAAGATGGAACTAAAGCACACTACCCTTGTAACTGTCAAAGTTGCAAAGCAAGCCCCATTACAGTAACAAGTACCCCCCAATTACACCTGGGCTTAAAAAACAGCTGAATCCCCACAATATTGGGTAACACTACCTTTGAATTTGATCCAATGCTGTGACTATCTCACCTAATCAATCATATTACACCAAAATCCAAAAGCAAACAGATACTAGAATTCTTTATTCCACTGTCAGTCAATCCTCAGTATTTCTGGAAATTTCCAGCTTTACAAGCCTTGGTTTGTATGTGCTTATAGGTATAGGTTCAGTCACTTCATGCTTTGGCTGTCTCCACTGTGATTAACGTACCTAGAGCTGTAAGTTTCTTCAAATGCTTTCTTAACTTTGATTTTTAGTATCAACTGAAGTTGTAACTAACCACCCGCAAACCTTACAGGCATGATAAAAACAGGAAAGAAACAAGAAGTCTGCACAGCATAGAAACATTCAACAGTAATGTTAAAAAAAAAAAACAACAAAACACCTGACAAAGTTGAAGAATTAAAATCATGACTAATTCAAGTGTAAATGTGCAAAAGATCTGATTCAGGGCAAACACTAAGATAAACTCCTGTTTGCATTACAGAATCGTGGAATTGCAGGAGTTGGAAGGGACCTCTAGAGATCACTGAATCCAGCCCTGTGATAAAGCAGGCTCCCTACAGCAGCTGCACAGGTAGGTGTCCCGACAGGTCTTGAATATCTCCAAAGAAGGAGATGCTGCAACCTCTCTGGGCAGCCTATTTCAGTGCTCCATCACTCTCACAGTAAAAAAGTTCCTCCTTAATTATTTCATGTTACATTCATTTTCTTTGTTGTCACAATAATTCTGTGAAGGCAAAATACACCAGTTGGAATAAAAGTAAATGCTACCCAAACTACAGATGGAAGGAAGAAGGGTGCTTTCCAGGAGAAAGTCAAATAATTACGTCATACATTCTTCAACTGAAGCAATGTTGAGTGCTGCATTTCCAGTGGAATACCCACAGCCACGCTATGTTGAATTACATTAAAAATACATGCCTGGAGCCATGGCAAGTTTAAGTCATTCGGCCTGCCAGTAACATAGAAAAAAGCTCTCTCTTTAACATCACCATTTACTTTACTTTACAGGATACCCAAAGATGTAACTTCACTTGGCACTCTGCTGTAAGTACATGCTGCATGGAGATGGACAGGTATTATCTTACCCTCTTCAGGTGCTGAGCTCTCAGCTGAGCTGTCTTTATCTGAGCTGCCTGAAGAGGCAGCTTTGTTCATCTGTTTCTTCATGGCTCCTTTCTTCTCTGCCTTACCCGCCTTTCCCTTTTTTTTGTTTTTAGAACCTCCAACAGTCCACTGCAAGGAAAAAAACAAGAAAGGGATCATAATGCAGGAACACTACTCCTCCCTTCTCCATCCCTCCTCAAAACACTGGAGGGAAAATGACTGGGAAAAAGTTCAGTATCTGACAGCAACAGATCAATCATACAAAGGGTGGGTGGGAAGAGGGAAAAAAATATCAGTAGGTAACTCAGTAAATGAAAGCATTTTATGGTATCTTTTTTCTTTCACTTATTAAAGAAAAAAGTTATCATTTCAATCTAACAGTTGACAGAACACTCCTTTAAAATAGGATGAACACTTCAGAGTTCAGTCTCATGTACACTGGGGAAAAATTACTGAAGATAGGTGCCTAAGAAAACAATTTAAATAACACATGTCCAGTATATTTCTAAAGGTTATCATCAGCTTACCACTATTAAACAGAAGAAACAACAGATGCGTCTCTGAAATTAGTTTGTTCAAGAACAAATTTTAGATTTCACAAAGGAACACTAATTACCTGAGGTTTATAGAAATCTCAGTTTTGCCAAGAGTTCACAGTACCTGTGTATTTTTATGCCAACAAACCAACAGCATACTCGTTCTTAGACAGTAGTGCAACCTTCTGCACCTTACGTATATACTGCACAAATCAGAACCACATCAGAATCACAGAAGAAAAAAAAATGTCTAGGCTTAATTCTAATTTTGTCTTAGCACCATTTGGGGTCTATGCTACCACATACACATGAGCATCAACTTCAGGCACTAGACTCTCTGGAGAAGAAACAGCATTTACCTTAGTGTGACTTCTTACTACATTTTTTCCTGGTCCCAACCATGTGGGTAAAGCCAAAAGGGAACAGAATTGACAAGGATGGTCTGTAGAAGATTTTAAGGCTTTACAGTGTTTTGCAACATCCTACATCTCCTAGAATTTCTCTAGATTCTCTCCTCAGGAATAAAATAGTTTCTTTCTAAATAAATATATTTAGAACATTATATTCTTCATAGCTGTATACTGCCCTCACCGTTCACGCACATCAACAGCTCAAGCATGCCATCTACTCCGCCTCAAAAAGGAGGCAAGCAATGACAAAAGCAAGCATTGTTTTGCATAACTGAGATCTTATATTGAAGATTATAGATTTTTTTTCAACTAAACTATATATATTTGTAAGTATGTTTGTATGTATTTACATTTAATCTTCAGTGCACACACATTTCAGGCTTCTTCATCAAATCTGACTTCCACATCTTTACAGTATTTCGAAAACCAAGATTCTCCAAATGGAATTCAACCAAGTAGTCAGAAGCTACTAGCATCATCTATCAATATCCTTAAAATTTCCTACCTTTTGATTAAAGTCACAACCATCCTTGTACCTTCCACATCAGTGTTTACTTCAACATCATTTTAGGTGTCAGTGACACATACAAATTTATCTGTTAAAGGTCAGGCAGAAATTCTCTTTTCTGAGATGTAAGAACAGTTATCGAGTGGTGAGCCTTGGATTGCAATCCATGCCTCAATCTGTTTTGCATCACAGGACAGGTGAGAAGATGCACAGAAAGCATCTAATTTTGATATCAGCCTGAGCTTGTGTTTACGACTTTACCGGCTCCCATATTGAAGCTCTACTTGTTCAGTGTCACAATGCTGCTGCCTAGCTTTACCAGTATTGCCACTAATTATCCTGATCATCCATGAAGAAATAAAAAAGCACTACTGAAAGCCATGAAATACTTGGCAACTCATAGCCCAAACTGAAGTCTCCAGCCCCTTCCTCCTATTCTAACACATCTGCAGAGATCAGAAAGGCAAACACGTTCACAGCTAACATTAAGTAAAAACATACATCCAGATACAGTCACCAGAATTTGTTTGCCTTCCCTCCATCTCAGACATGGAATCATAGCTTCCAAAAATCTGTCCTTCACTGCAGCTCCTCCAGTTTCCCTTTCCCTCGCTCTAAGCAGGCAGCGCTGGTCAACACTTCCCATGCAATATCCACAGCTATAAAGCCTACTCCGAGCAGCCCCTGCCTCCTTGGCCACCATCTGGAACCCTCCGTGGTTCCAGATGTAGCAAGTTAATAAACCCATGCAGAAATATGCTGTAGCATTGCTTTCTGCTCATTTTTTAGTAATATTGAACAATAGAACTTTATGGTTCAGTCACAGGAAGTAGACAGAAAATATTTCAATTTTCCCTCCTGCTTCAAAGCTTCACAGTGCTAATCGCTTACATATTTCCCCAAGAAGCCCAAGTGAAGATACAGTATCCAGGATGGACTGCCAACACAAAGTGTCCTTAAAGTCAGCCAGATTTAGAAGTCAACTTCTAAAAAAGCAACCAAACAAAATGATTGAAGAAAATCATTTATAGTCCAGGAAACCTGGACCATATTTCGAACAGCGAGATGAAGAACTCAAGAGGAGAAAAAAAGAAAAGTGAGCTCTGACTATACAGAATGAAGTAGAATTCTTACCAGTGCTACTCAAATAGCCATTATCACACAGTACCCAAACATATTAACCATTCAGTTTTTCTTTTTACAATGAGGTATTCTTCCTGTTTTTTACATCAAATCAGGCAGAGTAGAACTAAGTTTACCAGCCCATCCTTGCCATATCCTTCCCTTCTGAACAAGTCTTTTTGTTTTGTTTTTTTTTTTAAACAAAGGGCAAACTACAAGTCACAACTTCAAAGCAGACCAGGACCCTCACCAATGTGTTCTTTTTCTAGCCTGGATGAACTTACATGCAATGACAATGCAACATCTTCAGTGCTCAAGTAGCAGGACTGCTTCAAAAATAATGCTGCCTGTTTTATGATGCTGGCCCACACCATCAGAGGCAGACCTTGGAAGTATGACAGTACAGATGAGAGCACAGTGAGGTGGTCAGTGGTGTGCTTCAGCAGCGGCAACAGTGGCTCACCTCCACTGGTGCAGATTTTTACCAGTGTGGCAGGCATGCTCATGGGCATAGCCGTATGACACTTTGTAAGCTGGGCTAGCATCAATCGTTTACCTCCATTAACACCACTGACAAGAAAAGGCAGTCTTCCACGCAAGACAAACTGCAGTTTCAGACTGAAGACAACAGCAGGCAGCGTGGACGTTAATCTATGGCAGGATTTATACTCTTTAGGGTTTTTCAAGATGACAATGATCTCTACCACCACCCTTACAACTAAACAATGAACAAAAATTCCTTGTTACTTCTTCTGTCTTTCAGAGTCTGCACCCATCATTCAGAGAGCCTCAAATACCTACGCAGTGACTACAGTCTAGCAATTAGAAAACTTAAAGGGGTCATTCCAGGCCAAGAGGAGACCTGAAGTATAAACACCAAAACAGAAAGGGGAGGAGCAGGCAAAGGAAAGACTTTCTAAAGTCATGGAAGAGGCTTTTTTCAGGAACTAGCTGAATGAAGGCCGAAATCTACCTGTCCTCCCCTATTGTCTGAATCTCACTCAGATCAGCTCACAAAAAAAGTAACTAAGAAAAACGAATACATTTAGTAAGTTTAATTTCACTGTAAGCTGCAAATTAACATTTGCTCTGGAGTTATTTTTAGAAGTCACTGTACTGAAAAACACTGAGACCTGCAGAGAGACAACATGGAGATGGCAGATACCAGATGTTCTTAGGAAGCACTGTACTCCACAACTCGGAGTTCTTGCAGACTCTCATGCTCTGAAATCTGTATCCCTGTAGGTTATTCCCATGCTAGCCTGCAATTTAAAGTTACTTGCCAACTAAACTTTGTATCTGCTTTGTTCCCAGCTGGTTCACATCACTTCTTTCTTTGTGCACGTCAGCCTCCAACATTATTAGCCTGCACAACTCAGGTTGACATTTGCACATCTGCAGTGTGTGCTTCCATGCTAACAACAGCCACCTTTATCTTCCTTAAGGATAGCTCTACTATTCTGTGTTAACAGCTGAAGGAAATTGTCTCCACAGAAACCCAAATTAGAAAGCATACAGCTACGTAGAGGCAAATCAAAACCCACTGTTTAAAATCCTTTAAGTTAGAAGAAGTATGGCAAAGGCCCCAGAGGAGCAGAGAATACGTTCAGTCTAACAGGCATAGTCAAGCAATGTTATAAAACAAAAGCACACAGGGAAGACATTTAACACAGTAATCTCTACAAACCCACAAGATACCCCCAAAACAGAAGGGACACATGCAGTTTTCTGCTTATCTGTGGTTTACCAAAGCTCTTGAACTTCAAACACAGTAAGGAGATTTAAACTTTCAAGCCCCAGAGTGCTATTCAGAACTGACTTACTGTCTGCATGAATTCTGCTTTAACTTTTCCTCTGTTCCACAGCCCTTTGCATGGCTGAAGATCTTTCTCCTACCAAATCTGCCTATAAAGGCCAAAAAACAAATCCTCAGTGAATTCCAGTCTGGTAACAAACATTCATGACCTAACTTTCCATGCCCTGAAGTATCTTCTATTATCACCCTACAGCTGTTAAAAGGCACAAACAAACCTGTCAATGCATTAGAATGAGTGTAAATGGGTGCCGTCTTATACAAGCATTGCTATCACATCCTTCAGGAGTATTGCTACTTTTTGTCTGAATTAAACTGATGTCAGTGAAGCTGTTCCAGAAGTCATCCAAGCACAGCAGAGAGAATTATCCATGAGTGACAACACTAGGAATAAAAGGAAGAGCAAAAACCTAGAGTGAACCTACCACAACACCATCTATACAACATCTTCAACCTGCAACGAGGCCAATATGTACTTCTAATGCAGCAGCCCCAAAAGCAACTGACTAGTAGCAAACATACAACAGGTTAATAACAGTCTGGGACAGCGAGCTTATGAATGATCATGGCCATATGTTGCTCCACAGATACAGAAACTCCCTTACACCTATGTCCAGCTTACTGCATCTCTTTGAGAAGGTGGTGGTACTTGCTAGCACAAAGCTTTGTGGGCCTTGCTGTTCATCTGTAGTCTAAACAGCAGTTCAGTCAACTCAGCCATGTATATTTGGCAGACCCACCAGAATACGATTCAGTGCATCTCTCCTACTTCATCATTTATAGCTCACCCTCAGGTTCTTGGCTAGGTAATCTGATTAAGACAACACAGGTCCTTAAGAAATTATAGAACCCAGTATTCGCACACAATGAACATCCAATGTGGCTGAGAGTTTTCACAGAAGTGTGCTCTCACTGAAACATACAATACATAGGTGATAAAGATCTCATAAAATCACTTGGGCACCACTATGCACACTGTATGATTTGTACAAGCTCTTACCCCTTAATTGCAAAAATGCATTATCTTTCTCTGCCCTATGTTCCCCAAATTTTCTTCCCTATGGAAAAGCAGAATGCGGCATTAAGCCTCCAAAGCAGAGAATGAGGCACCTTTCCTGTATATATGCAGTATACCAACTATCCCAGAACATTTAAGGTTAGCCAAGAACTACAAAGGATGTAGGCTTAAGCACACTTACCCACAGCAACAATTTCCATGCTGCTGCCTCAAAGTCCTCATCTTCCAGGAAGTCAAGCAAAATGGTTTCAGCTTTTAAGACCACTCCTCCTAACCCCCAAGCCTGAGCAAACTCTAGAGGAACCACAAGAGCATTAAGCAAGACCAAGGTTGTTCAAGCAGGAACATTAAGTAGTGAAGTCCAAGGATGCACACAACAGAGTGACTGGCTAAAGCAGAACTGTCATAACCTGGCCTGTCTCACCCTGCTACAAGAAGCAGTTCAGAATGCATATTTTAGGCACAAGAATAGAAGCATGTCCTAATTACCTCTTCTCTAAACCTTTTCCTCCTGCTCCATGGAAGTCAGAAGAACAGTATTGGGAAGAAATGTTACATAGATTCGAAAGTTCCAGTTGCACAAGGCACAAGAGAGTTACTACTGAATCTATAAGGTCTGTACGTATGAAAAAAGACAGACTTGACTTCAAAAACATTTGTTTTCCTAGCACTGCTAGGAATGCACTGCTGTACTCCACATTTAATGGAAAGGCAGAGCTTACATGTAGTTACACAAAAAAAAAAATTGAATAATAGTATTTATTCTATCAGTTTTCAGAGATAAACATGGGGGAGAAGACTTTATAATCACAGTGCTCTGCAAACCTGCTTACATTTCCAGATGAACTGAATTGCCCAGCAGCATAGGATAAATATTGCTGCGTGCCATGAGTTCAGAACACTCAAAGCAACAGGTTGAGTAGTAGCTCAGTAAGATGGCTAATATCTAGTCCATTCACAATTTTCTCATTCCTTATTTGATAGTAACAACAATAGCAACCAATTTGCTGGGTTTTTTTTTGTTTTGGTTTGGTTTTTTAATAAATGCTTGAAACAGAGTCCCAACCATACTTATTAAAAAAAAAAAAGTCCAGCAAGAATCTACACCACTAAACATGCTAGAGTGTGTGCACTCTTAACATGTACTGGAATAACTTCCAGAATCCCAAATGCTAAACAGTTAATAGTTCATCATTGGTTGATCCCGCAAGCTGTCACAGTGAATAATCCTTCCCATACTATTAAGAGGGTGGGGGGAAAGCAGAACAGTTCCTTCCTTCATTTTTAAGAACAGATGTAATAAAAGACCTGCCACAGTACAGAAAGCTTGCAAAGACATTTTTAACCCTTCAAGAAAATGTTCTTATTTAAATAACTAAGTGACCCATTTGTCAGATCCTCTGTTTTGATAAATCAATTTCAATTTTCACTTGCATATGAAAGCAGAGACTTTTCCTCAGCTCTAGAATGTAGCACCAGATAATAAAAAGACATGTAGCAGACCTGTCTACAGCACTGCTATACAAGAATTTGTCAAAACCCTAAACCAAAGTAATTCTAAACTCTTACCTGCCTCCCTTTCTTCAGAAAGGCCAACAAAACCAGACCCTGCTGCACATTCAAATGGTCAAAATATTTCACTGTAGAGCTACTAGAGAATCAAAGCAGCAAAATATAACAGTTCTGCTGTGAAACAGTCCTACCTGCTTTAGCCCTCCTCCACTCTGAGGAAACTTTCTCCCAAAGCTGAACACCTCTCTCCCTTGAATTCAGAGTCCAGCTTCTGCTACTTCATTATCACATCAGCCACAAACATTATACAGCAAAAACACTAGATTTAAGGAGACACGTCAGAAACATTCATACCACACGAACATGGGATTAAAACAGGCAGTCAACTTTACCACATTCACATTATTTTGTGTACAGTTACTCTAAACTCATTACTTACAAAAAAAGATAAGACTTTCTTAGTACACATCCTCCAGGCTAAATGGTTCTCCATTAGTTCCACCGACGGCCTATCCCACTCTACAGTATAAGCAAGCTAAATACACCATGTGACAAATACTTTCATTGCATAGGTAGAGTCAGACAAACAACCCATCAGAGGTTCACTGCTAACATGACAAACTCACCTCATCATCGCTGTCCGAGGTCTCGGAGTCCGAAGATGCTGTAGGTTTGCTCGCCGGTGGCTCCTTTTCCTCAGAGTCACTGCGTTTCCGTTTGGCCAATGACAAGAGCTCCTGGTGAGAAAAAAAACACACTGGTTTTTAAAAAGCCGTAATTAGTTCTACCTATCCAGGTCAGTGCACGCATACCTTCCCTGCGATATTTGAGTGGAACAAGATTATCTCTGGGAAACAAAGTCTACTCAGGTTTCATAAATACGCATATATTGAGAGTTTTAATACTGAATGTTACAAAAGGATTTTGAAAGCCCTAAGTAGTAAATATCATCACCATCACTTTTCTGATATAAACAAGATCAAATCCATTACCTTTGGGTCTGTGATATTTAGATCAGGTAAAAATTTAGAAAACCCTAATTACATTGCATAACGTTAACCCCGAAAGCCAAATGCCACTAGAGTCTAGTGCAATCAATGCTGGAGCAGTTCATCTTGCTTCCCTTTTATTTTTAAAGACATTTGCAACACCATACACGTTATGAAGGAGATATATCACAGCTGATGCTTCTTAGTGAGGATGTTCAACTCTGTTTCACTATCCCTAGGTGCCATGGAATGCGCTAAAAACAGCAGACACACACTGAGCAGGCACCAAGCTCAAACTTGTGAAGCAACCCCAAAAGCCACATAAGTAATCACAAAGAAGTAACGGCTCACAGATAAACTCACAGTTTACTGTGAGTAAACTGCTCACAGACTGTTCAGGTGACAGAAGCAGTAATTCAAAACAATTATTTCTGAAGCTACAGTACTGTCTTTGTAGTCCATGACAAATAATTTATTATTAAAGCATTGCTCTGGGGCTGATGAATCGTAGCGGTGAGTAAAAATAAAGCCACACCAACTTCTGCAGGCTTGAGAAGACAATACTGGATGGGCTTGAATTAGTTTCACAACTGGAAGATTATCTCCACAGCAAACAGATTAGAGTTTAGGACCTCAAATGAGAACATAAACATTGCTGAAACCGACAGCCTATACTTTTAGCTACAAAGTTGGCAATAACACTTCACAAACCGTTTTCTGAAGACAATATCCAACACCAATAGAATGTACTTATACAATAAGCAGCTCTCTTTAGGAAGCACCTGGTGTTTTCTACAATCATTTTCTAACAACTGTTGCTAAGTAGTACTTACTTCAACACAGATTACCTTCCATCGTGATATCCTGGAGTTAACATTTACTGCTGCCTTTACTCCAAGCAGTTTGCCTCTTTTCTTTCTAGCCTTACTCTTTCCATTTTCTGTGTAAGCACACGAGAAAGGCTCCTACTCCTTTGATTCAATCAGCTCAGCTCCCTAGCGAAAGCTGTCAAGTATTTAACCAACAGGGGCCTCACTCAGCATACACTCATCCTTGAAATCTCACCTCAGGAACAGCCCCGCTGTACAGTTTCCACCCTTGCATGTGCATGTCCCTGCTGCGCACAGCTCCCCAGGGGACGAAGCAAAGGCAGACAGCTTTGGTGTCACCACCAACCAGCACTGAAGTAGAGCTGTAGATGCACACTTCTAGCAAGTAGCAGAACCGTGCAGTTGTTGCTCCACCATCGCTCTGCTCACCTTATCTATGCTAGGTTAGACAAACTCCTCCTGTTTGCAGGTTCTGAAGCGACTACGGAATTAATACAGCAGGGTGAGAAGCTGACAGCTTTAGAGGGCAGCAAGATCAGTACTATCAGGGCACGCTCTGCTATGGAATGTTTGTCTAAAGGGGCGTAGAAATCGCAGCTCCGGTCTGCATAAGCATTTCTGAGCATTTGAGGCTGGTGTTATTTATTTATTTGCAACACAGCAAAAGCTTCTCTGTTAAAAACTCAAAGGTCCAGCATATAACTTGAACAGAGCGGGAGCTCCAGCACGTGAAACCAACCCAACTTCTTCACAGAAGAAGAGTGACCACAGAAGACCGCCGCACTTCGTCTTTATTTACCACCTGTCAACACGTGCTGCCCCGAGAGCTGCAGCGCTGAGAAGGCCCGTCCAGAGAGGCGCACATCCCCTCCCGCAGCCCCGCGATTCCCACAGCGCGATGCCCCACACCGCACCCCCGGCCCCAGGAGGTGCTCGCCGGCAGGGCACGCGGTCCGAGCAGCCCCCACCAGTACAGCCGGGCCGGCAGGGCCGGGGAGGGAGCACCCCTTCGCAGCCCCCGGGATCGGCCGCCCCGGACCGGCGGTTCGGCCGGGCACGCCGCTCCCGGCGGGGTGGGCGGCACAGCGCGGCTCCCCGAGCCCTCAGCCCCCCGGCGCTGTCTGCCGCCGGGCCCCCCGCCCGCGCCTCGAGAGCCGGAGGGCCGAACCCACGCGCGGCCCCGCGGCCCCGCAGCCGCCGGCACGGCCGGGCCGAAGCGGCGCCGCGAAGTCTCTCCGCGGAGCCCCCGCGGGGGCCGCATCCCGGCCGGGCCGAGGGGGGAGGGACGGAAGGAGGGATGGCGGCTCCCAGCCCCGCGCGGGCCGGAGGGCCCAGGCCGGGCCTCCCCGCGCACCTGGTCCAGGTTCTCCTCGCTGCCGCTGTCCTCGGTGTCGGAGTCGATGAGGACGCGGCCTTTCCGCTTCTTCACCATGGCGGAGGCGGCTTCCCCGCGTCCCTCTCCGCCGGCGGCGGCGCGGCGCTCCGAGCGGCCCGGCCTGCCCCGCGCCGCCCGCCCGACCGGGACACAAAGGGCACCGCGCATGCGCACCGCGCCGGGGCGGGAAGGAGGGCGGGGCCGCCGCCGCCCGTGAGGGGAGAGGGGCGCCTCGGCGGGCTCCGCGCCTTCCCCTCCTCGGAGGTCGCGGCTCCGCGCCGTGCCGCTCCCGCGGCCGCCTCTCGCGTGCAGTCAGCGCGCCGCGCCTCCCCGTCCCCCGCGAGCAGCCGTCTGCCCCGCGCCGTCCCTCCTTAAACACTGAGACGCGGGGAGGGCTGCGTCTCGGTCCCTCCGCGCCGTGCGGGCGCTCGGCCGCGCCGTGGGTCAGGGCGGGCGCTCGGCCGCCGCCACCGGCGGAACCCCGCGGCGCGCGGAGCGCGTTCCACGCCGGGCCCGGAAGCGCTGACGGCGGGCGGCCGAGGTGAGCGGAGCGGCGGGAGCGGGTCTGTGAGCGAAACCGCGTGTTGTTGCGGCACGGCCCGTCCGTGCGGCCTGGGTCGGAGAGGACCGCGGCCTTGATAAGTGTCCTCTCTAAGAGGCGCTGCTCCTCGGGTTGTTCTTGCTGCTTGTTGTTCGACGATACCTAAACGTGCATGGGGTGAAAGGGATGAACAGGAATAGCCTTTTTCCTACCCTGTGCTTTTGTTTAATTTGACTCTTCAGTGTTTTCGTGAGTGTTTCACATCGTGGGGCGGGAACATACTGGGAGAAATACCGAAAGAAACTAGAGGGCCGAGGAAGTGTAATACTTGGCGTTAATTGTTATTTCTTTTTTTCCTAATGGCTTGGATTTCTAATTAATATCCCTTTGTAAAAAAAATACGTGCCCAGTGCTTGTAAAACTTTAATTTTTCTTTTCTCTTTTTCATTGAAGGTGGAGATTAACTGCAGTAACAAAGCAAGATACCTCCAGACAGTAATTTGGCTGTTAAATTAATTTCAAACCCATAAATTGCCTTGCTGGAAGCAAATCCTGTGTCTTTACCAGCATGGCTGTAGCAGTTACGTTGCTGAACAGCGCGTGCTTACATGGTAGATGCTGCAGACACAAACTTTTGCAACCTTTGCTTGGAACTCTCTGTGCTGCTTCCATGTCAAAATGTTACAGCAGTTACAGGAGGCCAGGGTCACAGCCTGAGGTAACACCGTCTTGGCGAAACATTGATTTCAGCTTTAAGAAGGGCATTAATGCCTTAAAGACTCAGCTAAGCTTGCTGAAGAAGGAGACCAGGGATCACCTAATAGGACCTGACGGCCATTCATTCAGTCAGTACATGCTGGAACAGACAAAGGTGATGTGGGTGTTTCGGAGCCAGGAAGATTTAAATAAATGGGTTATTTCGTCCGATGTAGAAATTGGAGGGAAAAGTGAAGTTTACCTAAAATTGGGTAGGAACAACCAGGGTGCTATGCTGTATGGAATACTCAATACTGAAGTACCTCGCGATGGGGAGACAAAATACAGTGGATATTGTAGTATGAGAGCCAAACCAGCAGTGGTAAGTACAGCATCTGTTGTTTGAGTGTTTTTCTGTAATTCCAGTGATGACAAGTGGACTGTTGTTTACTGCGGTTGTAACCGATCACCTTCAGGATTACTACATGCTCTGTTTGTATAGGTGTCATTGCTGTTGTATCCGTTGATCTGGAAGGAGCTTAAAAGTCTTACTTGGCTTTTTTCCTTTCTTAGAAAATAACACATTTGGTCACTTGCTGATGTAACATCACTCATTAAGACAGTCCTGTTTGCAGCCTCCTCACAAATGAGGGATTTGTAGTGAGCTTTTAGTTCTGAAATTGGTATGATTACGATAGATGAGTCTCTGAATTTTGAAGTTCATTGCATGTGTCATAAGGACAAATATGCTGGGCTTTAACTGGGTCTATTTATCAAACTTAGTTTGAGCAAGTTTGTCTTTATTTCCCTCACAGGAAAATAATGTTTTGAGACATTTTCCTAAAAGTCTACTCCTACTTTGTATCAGACAAAGCAAGATAGATGTTTGATAATTCTGAATTGAACAAAATGTAAGCATATGGCTCCTATTGTACTGCTTCTTTCATTCCTTTTTATTTAAACATCCTTAAAAAGGAAAATAACACTTTGACTCAGCATATTACTAAAAACCTTTTTTAGTTTGTTCCATTGTTTATGATTTAGCACAAGTAAGTGGCTAAAAGTCTTCTGAACTGTAAACGTGGAGAGCAGGGAATGTAAGCAAGGAAAATCAACAGGCAAACGATAGGCAGAACACCATAGATTGGTTTGAACACCATGGATTGGTGACACCAGACAGGGGAGTCGGGCAGGAAGTTGAATCTCATTGGAGTTAAATTGCTCTGGCCTTGTGTGAATGTGACTCAAACTTTCTTCTACTAATTTTGAAGTAGCAAAGTGTCTGTCAGTCCATCTTTGCAATACAGTTTGAGATCAAAAGATGAAAGCATGAATACAAAGACTCTTATTTAAGTAAAAAGGGTCAAAATTGGCAAATCATAAAATAGCCACAGTCTTTGCATTAATGGGTTAATTGTCTACTGGTTGTGAGCTTATGAAAGGAAGGCTAATAGATAACTGTAGTAACGCTGTCAAGTTAAGGAGAAACCTCTGGATTTTTGGTGCAAATTTTGGTTGGTTTGAGCAATTCTGGCCAAGAATATCTCCGATGACACCCTCCTGCTCCGGCGACCTCAGTAACATTCTGCAGAGGTTACAGGATCTGTCAGAGTGCAAATCACAACTTTGGGACTTGGAAGATCTTTGGAAAATACATTTGAGGATCGAATGTGCCTGTAACTCGGATCGTTGTGCACAGTTAGTGTCAAAAATGTTGGAAAATGTGTAAGTGCTTTTAGCGCTCACGTCAGTCTTCAATAAAAAAAGTAAGTTACCACAGGGGATAAATTATCCCACGTTTCTTGTAACCTCTTCTGAGTAATCTAGTACTAACCACAGAATATTAAACTTAACTACAGGCCTGGTCTGCTATTACAGAATTTGTGTTCTTGCCTAGGAGGGGATTTAGTCTTAGGATATAAATCTGATAATTACAAGATTTATAATTAATGCATGGATCTTCAGAGTGGTGATACTACGTTTTTTGGGCTCTCATACAGTGCTGAAGGAAATTCATTGAGATGAGAAACAGGTCTGATGAAAAAGGACCCCATTTTTACTGTATCACAGTAGATATTGTTTGCAGTGAGAATAAGGACAGTGACTCAAGCTCTTCATAATGGAGATTTCCTTTTAAGTATGAAAGAGGAGTAATTCTATTTATTAATATTTGTAGGGATCTTTTGCTAGGAAGAAGTATTATGACTGGTCAAACTTCAACAGTCTGTATTTACGTGTCCGTGGCGATGGCAGACCTTGGATGGTAAACATTTATACAGACCCTTACTTCTCCCATCAAAAGGATGACCTGTACAACTACTTCATGTTCACCCGAGGAGGACCGTACTGGGAGGAAATAAAGGTAAACGAATGAGTCTTTCAGTAAATCTGAAAATAACTCTTCTAAATACATGCTGTTCTAGACATTTCTGAAGCAAAGACTGTTTAAGGACCCTAGCTGTAGCTTTGTGGAATGAGAATTCTTTCAACAATCATCATTTTTTTTGCCCTTGAAATGCTTAACCCATTCAGCAGTGTTAACCTGTTTCTGTGGTGTATCCCTATACAAACATGTCCTTTGGCTTGGAAAGTCCCAGAGTTATAATTCACTGGATTGTGGGAGCATAAACTGTGAAAATTAAATAGTATAGTAACACTAATTTATATTAATATATTAATATCTTGGTATCTATTAAGTATTTTAAATAATCTACCATGTGTTTTCCTAAGTGTCTGTTGTTTGCTGTTACAGGAGGCAAACCTTTGTACTGGGCTGATGCTATACATTATGTAATGTATATTATACTATATCCTGTACTGTAGTATGGGAATATGTACTATAATACATACATTATGACAAATGTATGTATATATTTAAATGTAATTAATTTATTTAAAAAAAAAAAAAACACAATACATTCTACTCCTATCTGAAATTGGCCTCCTGAGCTGAGGGCTCATTAGTACAGATTAACAAAAAAAGAGCCACCAAAACCAGAATATCCTGGTTGTCACACCTCTGTGGGGCTGTACTGGGGCTCAGGTGTACCTGCCATTCTGCAGCTATGATTGTCTGGATACTGTGGGTCTTCTTTTCTTAACTGGAAGACAAAACAAGCAGCCAGGCAGGGTGCATACTTAGCACATAGAGTGGATGGTCAGAGCATGCACTGAATGCAGCTACTGGAGCTTTGCAGGCAGTGCCAGGAACTTTCTATGCAATAACCATTTTATCTGTAATAATAAACGGGCTTAAGTTGATGTAAGATTTGCACCCTGCAATATGGTTTGCCAAACTTGGAGTCAGTTGGAGCCTCAGAGGTATGTGGGTTGTTAGTTACAGCTTTGAATCTGACATGCAGTAACGTTGGCAAGAAGTGGGAGTTGTTTCAGCTCTTTTCTGAGGACACTGAAGTGTGTCACTGCTGGCCTGCGTGTGTTCCTCGCCCACACCAGCCAGTTCTCTTTTTCTGTCTCTTGTCACAGCCCTCCTTTCTTGTTCTGAGTTCAATTCATTGTTATATTTTTGTGAACTGTTTTGCTAGAACGCTGATGCCTTTGAATGAAATTTGCAGCACAAAATATGCAGATTGGATGTAGATGAGCTGTCGGTGGGTTTATAATGCATCCTAGACCTTTCATTAATTTGTTTAAGCTGACATTGTTGGAAGGAGATATTCTAGATGTGAAGGGCTGTCTTCCATGCTTCAGCCTCTCCTGTGTGCCGGCTGGCTCAGAATCCAGCATAACAGCTGGAAACAGCTGCCATAGGGCAGTGTGGGGCTGGAGCTGGCAGCACGTGGCTAATGAGTGACCTGCTTCTTTTTGCTGATTCTTTGGACCCTGGAGTGCTGGTACCAGATTTGGTGTTATTTCATTTTCTAAAGCAGTTGTTTTTTTGTTTGTTTTTGTTTTTTTCCCCTTGGGATTTTATTCTATGTACTGTTGACACTAAAGTCTATTTTTCTTTTGTTTCTGCTGTCAGATTCCGTTCTCCAAATTCTTTCTATCCAGTCGAGGAAGAGTACAGGATGACCAACATCCTATCTGGTTAGACAAGGCAAGTTTTCTATAAGCTTAATCTGCCAGAAACATACTTTGAGATTGTATTGTCACTGTACAGGTAATTGAGAAATCCTTGGGATATTCAGTGGTTTTAAATTTAAAATTCAGTAAGAATCTCTACTTGTTTTAAAGTACTTATTCCTGTGTGCATACCTTTGCATGCAAATTATCCTATTTTGTGATTTCAGTGTCAATTGACTTCAGAGTAGCTCCAAAGATATTTTTAAGAGATTTAGATATCTTGTCTGTTAAAAAATAAATAGTTTTTTTAAAGGAATGATCAAAGTGACTGAGAAATCTGAAATGCAATTTGGCACAGTACTGCCAAAAATAATAAAAGCAAGCATGTATCACAGGCAATGTATCTAGGGATTACGAAGGGATAAATTCTTCAGAACACAGAGTTTAGATGACTCATGCAGTCACCTGTAACAGAAAGTTTTAAAACTTCTGTAGCCTCCACAAGCTAAGAGGCTGACTGCAGAGCTCACTTCTGGAGAAGATAAAGCAATTGAAACCTTAGAATTAATCTGAGGAGCGTTACACTACTCTATCACCTTGGCTTTACTCTATTAATTATTTAGCACGCAAGTGCAACTTACGTTTAACCTCAATTCTCAGCAAATTGTCAGCATGCAGTTATTCAACTTGAATCTGACACATTCCTGCATGTACAGCAGTCCTTAAAGTCATGGGTATGGATCAGACCTGCACTTCCAGCACAGATTATGGACACCAAGAGCTTTGTGGGTGTTCAGCTACTTATCACCCAACTTGGTTTGAGAACCAGTAACACTGGAGTCTCTGAAAGGTTTGTGATGGACAAGAGCAGAAGGCTTTCAAGGAATGTGCTACAGGCTAATGCTTGAGCTCCAGGGATTTGGATGGAGTTTATTACAATTAGAATGAAGCTATTATTTAATAAATTAGTGTAGTAATGGAGAATGAATGAGGGATATTCTTTTGAAAATTGTTATTGAAAGTGGAAAACTGTGGCTAAATAAGTCAGTGTGTGATATAAAATTCAGTAACAGTTTTGTGTTTTTCAAAATGTTTGCTTTGGGGGCACTTTCATGTTGCACCAGACCTCTGTCTTGGAATGGAAGTTCCTTCCATCCTTAATTACGTTCTATTTATGTTTCCTGCTCACATTAGAACTGTTAAAAAAAAAAAAAAGTGTGACAGAAGTATGCTAATTTATCTTATCTTGACCTCATACGATATATGAGGTCATCATATATCATATACCTCATATCATGACAATATCCAGACCTCAAAGGATGAAAATCCCAGTATTGCACTAGGCTCAGGCCATTTTCAATACGTTTCAACTTAATGGTAGAGAAGCAACTGTGAATCCCATTGGAGTCTGTATTAAAAAATGTGGTAATAAAGCATTCATGCCTTTGGAGATACTGCTGCATTTTGAGCAGATACCCCTTTTTTAAACTGAACTGTTGTGAACTATTTGTAGGATGTGGAAGTGGTAGATACTGGTTGTAATGTTATTTTAAGATGTATTCTAATGTATGCATTTCCTTATTAGATCAGTACCCTTGGATTCACACTGGGAGATAAAGTAGATGGTCCCTTCCAGCTGGAGATTGATTTTATCGGCCTGCTAAACGATAGAGCTCACACAGAAGAATTTGCCTATGAAACATATGAAAGGAATCCTAGAATCTAAGTTGGTCTGGTGTCCTTTGGAACATTCATCAGCTGCTTACTTAATTTTTAAGCATTTTATAAGGTGTGAGAACATCCTTCAAGTTGTTATAATTATGTAAACATTAAGTGGATGAAGTGTTGACTCAGTAATCTGACTAGACTGACACTGTTGGCATCGTCAAGCTGCCAACAACAGGCCGAGAGCTTGTACCTCCAGGAGCTGGAATACAGCCTGATGAGAGCTGCAGTACACACTTACCCTGTATTAACTGCTGTCTGGGTACATTTTAACTTTTGTCCTGATCTTTAGGAAAATAAAAGTATTTTGTTATGTGGTGTTGGCTTTTGTACTCAGTTTGATTTTCTAATGCACTAGTTATAGGGCTTGAA
This sequence comes from Chrysolophus pictus, assembly GCA_037305975.1. Lineage (NCBI taxonomy): Eukaryota > Metazoa > Chordata > Aves > Galliformes > Phasianidae > Chrysolophus > Chrysolophus pictus. The sequence continues at coordinate 24,736,050 of CM074580.1, read as the reverse complement.
CTCGATAGGTTGTAATTGGTGAAGTTATGGTATGAATTAATACAGTGATAATATTGCTTAAGAGTGTCACAGCTTCTGAAATTTACAAAAGAATAGGACTTGAAATATGTCAGACTTGAACTAAAAGAAAAACCTGCTGCTGGCAAGAGCTGTTTGTAGCACTGAAGTGGATTTAGCTCTTATTTTAGAGTTATGGGTGATACAAGCTACAAAGCAATAAGATTAAACTGTTAAACAGAAGTAAGGCTCCAGGAGGAACTGGGGGAGACCTGTCACTGTCAATTCCCTAGAAATGTACCTCAGCTTTATTAGCACTGTTACCCACAGTCTATGGCCCAGGAAGAGCAGGTGATGCTTTTCTGATGTGTTGTTAGTTAACTTAGCTGTGTTGCAGAAGGAGGCACAGTGTCAAGAGGTGAGGCAAATGCTCAGTTCCCCAACCCCTTTTTTTGTCATTCTCAGTAATTTAAGAAACACTTTAGAGAACAATTGCTGAATGGTTTCATTTCAGATGTCACAAACAGTCTAGTCAAAGCCCTGACATCATTTAGCTCCTTAAATTTGCCTTAAAAATACTAATCTTAGCTCTGCTTTATATGTAGACCACAACAAAGCAAGTTGACACTACCTTGCATCAGCAGTTTCCTCTTGCACAGATTTGGATTAAGAGCAAAAGGGGTGCAAAGTTTATACTTCCTAATGGTATCAGAACACTAATGCATTCATGAAAGGGTATGCAGGCTAGTCAGTACAGAAACAAGTCTGTTCAGAGATAACTGATCAGTGTGCAAACAGAACTGGTGCTCCACTAAGGAGGTAGTCACAGCAGATAACTGGTAATAAACAACGTATGTACAAAAAGTTTATTTCCCCCCCCATTTGGTTTATAAAAAAATTAAGCTTTATATTTCAGCATTTGATATGACAGCACTAAAGTATTTGCTCACCTAGTATTTTTGAAGTACTAGGTATTTGCTGAGTTACCTTTCCAGTCACTGTTTCATCCATAACACATCCAAATAGCTTTTCTGTGCCTTTTTTTTTTTTAAATAACATTAGTCTTTGCATTTATGGCATTTAAACGTCTCACTCTTCTTAACATCTTTGAAGTATTTCAATTGGTTTTTTTAATTATCTGTTTATTCTATAAAGGACCAAGCCCAACCATATCTGATCTAAGCATCCAGTACTAGTTTGTAAAGCCACTTTTCATCTATGACCTTACTTTAAAAAAAAAAAGTTCACAATTCTGCTATGCCTTGTAGTTTTCTGTAACCTTTGTAGATTTCCAGAAAGCATGTGTATTTCTTTCCCTGGAGATTCCCTACCATTTCACAGAGCTATAGTAAGACATGCTACAAGTTTTAAGGATCCACTTGGAGAACAGGGCAAGCAGATATCTCAATTCCTTTAATTGACCAATGGAATGTTTTGAAGCTTGCAATCCAAACTATGCATTCTAGTGGGTAACAAACATTTTGGTGAAGTCTGCACCAAGTTATTAGGAGGCTCCATGAGCATCTCTTTTCTACTTGCATTTCCCCCTTTAACATCTTTTAGTTACATTAGATACATAGCATGATATATAGCGATGTTAGAAAATATCGGTAACCAACTAGAGAGTTCTGCAGCCAGAGATGGTTCTCCAAGGAGATGCGAGTTCTAAACGTTTAAGAGCTTAGAAGCTGATCGGTAAAACAATGCTCAGATGCGTTGTAAGATCTTATTCGGTCATCTGTGGATTCTACTAGCTAATAAACAACCCGACCCATACTCTGAAGCACAGACAGCACAAATATTTACATGAGAGAAAAAGTATTTACAAGTGAGATCCTGGCTATTTCTGATTTTACCTAACCCATAGATAGTCCTCTACGGTTTCCAAGAGCCTGAGCTTTCTTCTTTTTTCTCTCCTGCTCATGTTTCTCCCGCCTGTCTTCCCTGAAGAAAAAAGAAAGAGACCATTTCACATTACAGTAAGAGCAAAAATAGAAGCAACCTCAGGAATATGAAGTTAACTAAGGCTTAATACCTGTTTTAACAGTGTGTGACATTAGCCATGCAAAAGAAAACTGTTCCAGTTCAGACATTAGTCTGAATGTTTAGATTCAATTGAAATACTTAAGCTTAAACGTACAGGTCTAACAGTCAAGGTAGCAACTCATCAATACCCAGTTTCTTTTGAGATAGATCTCCCACAGTGCTGGGATTGATAGCTTTTCACAGGAAGAGATCTATGAAGTCCATAGCTGCTAGATAGGTATTGAACTACAGAATGAATACAAAAAGTGTTCTTTCCTAAACTGTATATTTTAGTGCTCAAAGAGATAAACGAGTTATCATCATGTTATTTTAAATGACACCATTCATAAAAAGCTAGTGTTGTACTGACCTTGTCTGGAGATGTGGCTGTTTGTAGTCTCTCTTATGTGAAGTGACGCTGCTGTTGACAGACTTCCTTGGGGGAGCATTTTCCTTAAGTTCTCCCCAAGGCTTTAGCCGTCCTACAAATTAGAGGCAAAGAGAGGATACTGAACTACTACAGCTTAGCAACAGCGTGCTTAACAACTTCTTGTGAATTTTACACTAGCTAGCTTGTCCTTGCTGGTTTCCTTCGAGACGAAATGCCTCTTCAGCTGCATAATACATTAGTTTCATCAGCCCATTTCTTGTGAGCAGTTTTCCAGGTAGCAGTCTCTATGCAACAAACACTTCAGATGTTTTGCTTTTACTAAAGAAGTGCACTTCTAAAGCAAGCATTATTGTGTACAGAATTATCTATATATTCAATGTAATACAAGAATGTTTACTCCTCTATTTATGAAACTTTTGTTAGAGATTTTTTTCTCCAGTAGGGAGGGAGGCTCTTAGAACACACTTAAGTAGAACTTTCACATCAGTGCACAAACTATGTGGAAATCTCAAGAAAAAGGGTAAAAAAAAGAAAGCCAATTCACACCACAATATAGAAAGTTTGGTCAGTGGCTTATTTGCTATAAATAACACTACCGATGCACGATCACAGTACCTTTGTGTGGTTGATACCGAAGCGGCCTTGAAAGACTTGCTTTGAGATCAAATATCTTCTTGGTGCTTGAGGGTTCTGCAGACTGAGCTGCGAACTTGAACGGGGTAATAGCTACAAAAGGCATCAAGATATCATACTTACTAATGACAGCAGGAATATTGGTGTACAAAGCAACTTAGGAAGTGTCTAAGGACCATGTGACAACTGTCAAGACTAAAGAGTCATTAAACACTGCCTTCTACCACTGAAGACAAAGTTGCAAACAGCTCACTGGCAAGAGGAAGCTCTCAGAGACGGCAGAAGTCGTGAAATATCTTTTTGCTCTGATTTTAAGTAGCATTCTGGTAAGCAGCAGATCTGCTACACATCAGGTCAGTCGTAGTCATTCTCACATTAGTTCAGAATCCCTGGATTCACGGTTCACACTGTAACTCTCACTTTACTAACATTTAAAAGCACACAAAACACTTTATGTCACGTTAGTAACTTCTCACTGTTGATGCAAGAGGAACAGCCTACAGCCATGAGTAGCTAAGTGAATTGGTTATGTGGCAATGCATTAAGCTTCTGATCTGCTCCACACAGCTCACAATACAGCCAACCCCTGCTCCACACCATTATGGCAGCAGCTCCACAGCCATTACTCAGCAACAACCAAACAGCCTTGTGCTATTAACTCCATCTGTGCTGAAACCAGGGCATGGGGAGAGTGCAATGCAGTGCCAGCTCAAGGAATGGCAAATAAGTTCATGCATTTTGATACACTGGCTAAACAGTCCTGTGAACAGCAAAAAAAAAAAAAAAAAAAAATGCAGCCATGCTTTCCATTTTGATAAAATAACTGAGAACAGGTTTCAAGACTGCAAAAAAATTATCAATTTTTTGGTCTATCTGCACTTCCATTTTCAGTCAACGTAAATATATGTTCTGTAAATTTTCAAATGAAATGGATAGAGTTGCAATCAGATACTCAACTTGAAACTGATCGTGTCTCTCTGCTGGATTTCTGCATGCATTCTCTCACCAGAGAGAAATACCTCTGACTTCACATCATGTCTTATTCATGTCACCGCTTTTTGGCAGTAAACACATTTGTGAACAACTGCTTTCAAGGATGAAGCATAAGAGTAAAATTTCATCAGAAATCTGATGAACACCTTGACAGCTCATTAGGAAGTACAGCCTGTGCCACTGAATGGGGCTGATGCATTAGTTTAGCAAAAAAAACATTCACTGGTGTTTTTTCTTTTGCTCTCAATTTTTATGTTTTAATAAAAATATTAAGCATTTAAATGTTTTGTTACTGATGCATGTTAATTATAGTATATATTTTACAAGGGCTGCTCCAAAAGTAATGCCTCCTATTTTATTATGTTGTCCAGTAATGTCAGATGTGGATGGTGGTGGTATAGCAGCAGAGGTCAAACCTTCCCACCAATATTCCATTACTTTTTGTTGTTGCGTGACAGACAGCAGCAGAGGGGCAGTCTGACAAACTGGTGTCTGACATGGAAGCACATATGAAGCAAAGGTATGAAAATGAATTTCTCCTTGTGGAAAAAGTGGTACATGTGCACATCCATTGATGTTTGGCTGAATGCTTATGGAGGCCAAACAGCAGCTGTGAACACAGTGAGGCAGTGGGTGGAGATTTTTTTTAAATAAACATGAGCATAGCATGTAGGTTCTTGTTCACTGCTTGCAAAATGCACAGCAAATGGTGGTGATTGTTGAAAAATAGCATTTTGTAGCTGAGAATTTGCTCTTTCAAACAGTGCTACTGTGCTCTTTGTATCCATTTAGGCTTCAATGGAATTAAATAGCTGGCATTATTTTTGGAGTAATCTACATGTATGCAGCCCAACGCATTTCCTTTCCACTCAGTGTGGCCAAGGCAAGCCAGAAGGTTGGACATTCATGCTCTAAGGAGAACATGTGGCCTTTTTTCTTTCATGCTGCTTAACAACTTGCACTAAACTTGTAAGCACAGTTCTGTAAGCCATATTACATTCATCTCTGGCTACTCAAACTGATTTTTATGCTGAGGTTTAAGTTATGACTTAGACATTAGTTCCTCAGCTCAGCTGCTTAAGGTGCCCCAAACCATATATTGAAAACAAGATTTTATAAGTTTTACCCTTATCTGTTTTTAAAGATGAAAGACACTGAAATTATTTTCCTAAGTTTATTTCTGTTCTTTTAGGATAGTAATTTTTACTTTTACAGTAAAAATTGAGATACCAAAACAGACTTCCCTAAGATGACTAAGCAATACCATATACAGCCCCATGCATTTTTCTAATCTCCTTCAGAGGAAATTGATTATTTCCTTGTCTCTGAATACTTGTTTGGAAGAAGAGTGGATTTTCACATTTAAGGAGAAGAAGAAACAAACAAGACAAGAAAACATGAGCAGTGGGACCTCCAGCTGCCACCCTAACAAAAAAAAAAAAAAAAAAGTGTTATACAGCAAGACAGGGGTTAAGATCTTAAAGCTGATGAGCTGATGTACCTAGTGATGCTGGGGCATCAATTGCTTTGCTGCTGCAGATTGCTAGTGATCAAAAGACTTATTTTTCCCTACAGACAGGGTTTTATAGGGTTTTGGATTCCATACTAACTAGGATTGCTGAGGTGATAATATCAGATTGTCTTAAGATCTGTGCACAAGGAGAATGAGACCTCTGAGAAGACATCAAACACGGTCTTCAGTGCATGTTTCTCCCTGCACATGTCACATGAAGCTTTTGCTATGTGGTCCACAAACTTTTTTTTTTTTTTAAATCCCTCACATTCTATATTAGACTTCTCTGTAAGTGGTTAGGTATCGAAAAGTCTTTTAAATTTAAACACTTACTCTGTGTTTAAATCTTAGCTGCTCTAGTGATAATCAAAAAACTGGAAACTGAAGGAAATAAATTACTGCAGTTTCTAAAGAATCACTCATGTATTAGTAAATGAAATTAAAATGTATAACCTATTAAGTTATAAGTTATACAAACATTCAATACAACATGTCTTGATGTGAAAAAGACAAATATTTACTATGTACTTTACCCTTTAATGCAAGCAGATCATTATTTCTTGTCCTTCTCTTGCTGTTTCTTGCACTTAGGTGTTCACAGCTCTTCTGGCTGTCAGGTGTGCAGATCTCGTCCACGTATGGAGACATCCTAGATGGAGTCTTAGTAAGAGAACGTTTATGCTCATTATCTTTTGTGGCTTCAGAGAACCTGAAAGTTAATCAAGACAAAGTCACCTGCAAGAAATGCAAGCAATGTCACAAAACAAGGAGCAAGCGTTGTACTGACAATAAAACTGGTAACTAGCAAGGGTATTCACAGATAACACAAACTGCACTAAAAATACCTTTGACAATTTTCAGTCTGTGAACCATCATTAACAACTGTAAATAACTGTAGAAATTTTAAAGAGGTGACTATCTTGTTATTTCAGAGATCAAATATATTTGGATGCAATAAGCTAACTGCATACTAAGAACTGTGTGCTGCAAACGTAAATAGACACATTTTTTAGTATGTGTGTGTGCAATCATGAAATAAATTTAAAATCTTTTGTGAATTAATAGCCTCATCAGTAAAGATACTGAGCTGAAAGCTTGCAAGATATGGAAAAAAACAGTAAGTTAATACTGAAGAGAACTGTATTTCAAGCAAGTTCGTGGATGTGCATTTGCATTCCGTAACATTTTTGAACAAATGACATGGAAATGAATTCTGAAAGAGCTTCATCTTACTCACTGAAAAACAATCAAGTAGGGCTGCAGCAGGGAGGAAAAAACAAACAACACAAAGCACTAGAGACAGAATGAGTTATTTTCATTTGTTGTCATTTTCACAGGAAGAAAAAAAGTGGTACAGAGTAATTGAAATAGGAGAAATAGGAAGAAAAAGCATGGAAATCAAAATTGCACATTTAAAAATAGAAACAAAGCCATTTGGATCGAGTTTGATAATTTCAAAGAACATTCAATCTTGAATGCTCAACAGTCAAATAATTTGATAGGAAAAGTTACACATCCAATAATGTAAATAAATCATTAGGAGTTGGTCAATAATAGAAGATGTACTGATCAGTAGAAAAAAAAACACATGCATAATATTTATTCAGGGACCAAAAAACAGTCCCAGCAATTATTCACTTGGCACACAGGTGTTAGGAAGTGAAGGTTATCAGAAAAATTCAAAGGAATGCAATAGAGACACAAGATTAACCAGTCATTAGTAAGGTGATAAGATAAAATACAGAATGTCTAAATCTGAACTTCAGCTGCTGTAGGAAGCCCAGTGAAAGCAAGTGGTTGGTGTCAGGACAACAATTAGAAGTCAGGAATAACTGCAGAAAAAATGACTTTTGCTGAAAAGCATGCAAAAGAATACTTTTAAGGACTGTATTTTCAATTTTTTAAGATGATTTTTTTTCCTCAAGACCCCAGAAAAATCACTATTAAGCTATTAAAAGAATTACCTATGACAAAAAAAATTAATCAGGAGATATTAATATAATTGCTTACTATAGAAATAATGAAGCACGCATAGTATGTCAAATGCAAAGAAGGTGAGGCTTAATAACATCAGCTCATTTATTTAGCAAGTCATGACAACTTTCTGGCATCAGTTTGGTTCCTATCTGTTAAAAGCAACCTGCTTATATCACTTGATCACAAGATGAAGCCCTACTGTGCTATGGGCACAGAGTATCTGAAGCCCATTGCAAGTTTCACCTGGGATACTACAATACTACATAAAGTTCTAGCTAAGTCATCTCAAAGAGGAATTAATCCAAATATAGTAGATACTATTAAGTTGCTGACAAAACTGAATGCCTACAAAGTAAGAGACGTGGAAAAAAAATTGGATTGGTCTGCTTAACAAAATGAAGGCTGGAAGTGAGACAAATTTCCTCTGCAGTCAAACATCTGAATAAAGAATCAAGATAAAAATATTTACTGTATTACTAAAGATGTCAGTTCTATCTTTCAGCCTAGCTTTCTATCTGTTTCTGAGTCATACTTGGAATAAAAGTAGTCCAATCACAGTCTACATTTATTATTTTCAGTGTCTTATTACATTACTGACAGACAGCTTCATTCTTATTACCTGACATTCATTTTGGTTGTTGAGAGAACAGAAGGATTAAATGAAGATTTCCTACACAAAATACTTTGACTTCCAGTGTTCAGCAAACCCCGTGGTGAGCGTCGGAGGTTACTAGGAGTGCAGGTGCCAGAGAACCTGCCTCGTTCTGGATTGGGGCTGAATAAGAGTGTTTTGCCACTGGTGTGTTTCTAGGGAAAAGCAAATCAGGAGTCAGCACAATCTGCTAAACATTTTTCCATTGAGAAGGTAATAAAGAAGCAGGAAAATTATAATATATATGACAACCATACAGTCTCTTATGCTTTAAAAGCGAATGGGAGGGAGTTGTTTTAATCTTCAGATGTTATACAATTAAATTCATCTGAAAACACATACTGTGGAAGTGCTACAAAGTGCCTTTTTCTGGTGCCCTTAAATGATTTGGGTTTTTTTGGCCAGCATCTGCCAAAATCACTTCTCTTAAGCACACATTCACACATAGTATGCCTTAAAGAAAGAGAAATGTAATGTTCAGAAGTTCAGTGTTACTATTTTGATACATCCTATGATATCCATCTATTCACTGATACATTGCTGTTGCTTTTATAAATCTGCTATGCCCAGAAAGAGGCTCCCCTTGCAGGTGTCATATGTGCACTAACTCAAAGCCCCTGGAAGCTACATACATTACCTACTAATGGAGTCATATGTAGTCACTGGACAAAGGTTCTTTAAGGCACAAAAAACACCTTTGTTTAATCCCTGTTTTTCTGGAAAACAACTCATCCCCTATGTTATGTTCTGCTGCAATTCAAAAACGCCTGTTACCAGAAGTTCCAGGAGTCTGTTTCACAAGTAATTGTGAGTTACATTTTACACAAGATTATCAAACTATTTATTGTTTCCTATAACTATTTATAATCATACTCAATTAACAAATAAGTTACATAGAACTACAGAGAAACAAGCAGCTCTGTGGAAAACTTAAGGAGGGTCTTTGTGGAAATAAAAATATGGCAACAATGAAAGTCCTCATTTGTTAGCACTTACCTTGGCTTCATTGAGGGAACTGCTGCAGTTCTCATACATTTTTTTCTTCCTCTCAACGTAATCAGCAATGGACTCCATTTTCTTGAAGTGAGCTTCATGGAGCCTTTTAAAGTCTAAGTTCCAAAAGTAACAAGAGTTGTGCATCTGACAGACTCCTAAGGAAGCTTGCTACTCCACAGAAAGTTTACAACATCTACTGTAACGGCCTCAAATTTCATAACGTATTCCTCTAAATAAAGTTGGGGTACCCACAGGTTACTGAATAATATGCAACAACATCTACACCAGCAACACAGTTGGTTACATGGTGGATGCTCAAGAGAACTCCTTAGTCTCCAAAGGAAAAAGATAAATACTTCCACTGTCAAGTAATAATAAAGAAAAGAAAGAGTATTCTACAAAATGATGAACTGTTATCACAGCTGCAGTACTGATAAAGTAAAAACTAAACAAGTGGGAATTGGGAGTCAGAGTACACCTTCCTACTCTTTGTTATTTTGAAAACTCCAAGTGTAAGTGTTATATCTAGAAGACACCAAATAGACAAGCGGGAAGATACACATCAGTGTAACTTTTTGGAGTTCTGGGCTCGTTTTGTTTTTTGTTTTGCTTTTTAAAGAGAAGACAGTCTCTTGGTTCATAGAAACCAGATTTGTATTTTTGCAAAATCTGCAATCCTGCAATTATCTCCCTTCACACAGAGGCAATACTTTCTATTTTTAAACAAGGAAGATTATCTTACTTGGTGTAGTAGCTTTCAGCCCTGTCTTCCCAGACTTAGATGCACAACCAACATACAAAGGAATCTTCTGTCCTGCAGGATGAGGATCACCTGGCATAGTAAGATTAAACAAAACTATTACAACTACTAGAAAAATATTTCAACATCACTATAGCCCTTTATTAAAGCACTTGTGGCAAAACATACCTCATCTCCTTGAAGTGGTTTAGGTTTTCAAGAAATAAAAACCTCATTTGAAGAAGGTAAGTCTTAAATATCTCAAAAGCCTTTTAAATGACTTGTCAGTAAAAGCATGCCCTGATGAACTACAAAGCGAAGCATGAATTTGACAGTCACACCAGGTTATTTTGTCTCAATACTGAAGTATTTTACAGGAGGAGTTAACAAGAGAACTTTGTTGTAGTAAACAACTACAACTCACGGGTCTTTATCCAGTTGATAAGCTAATGTTTTAAATTATTGATAACTGAAAAAAGAAGCATCTTTTAGCTAGCCTTTTTGCCACCACCTTAAATATACACGCAAGAGCCTAAACGTTTTAATCATTGTTGCCTTCAGGTCAGTACTATGACAAAACCAACACACAAAGTTTTCCACTAAATGTAGTTATAGTCTTTCCTCTATTACACAGCTATCTTACCATCTGAAATTACAGTTGAGAGGAAAAAAATAAAAATTAAAGCAATATAGATGCTTATGGTTGTGGTTATGGAAGGAGATGCACACTTTCAAGCGCCAATGTGAAATTAATTTTAGTACTGCTTCAGCCAAAGCATTTTTTACATATTCTATTTGCTTTTAAAAGAAGCTTCACAGAAAACTTTCATTTTCTTAATTAGCTCTAAAGTTACATATAACCTTTAAATTCTATCAAACAGCAAAGATACCCATGGTACATCACAAGGATTGTTGTACTTAACCTAACAGGAGGCAAATAATGGGACATGTCCAATAATTTGTTGTGAATCTATCGAACAAGATAAGGAAGACAAACTTAATTCCTCTCCAGTTCAGCTCTATGCACAAAGGAGTGGAGGAGAAGCGAGTCCATATTTTTAGCAGCATCATGCTCTAAGGTCATGAAGATCTGTCAGATACAAAAGCGATCCACCTTACACTGCCTAACAGCATCTGCGTGTTAACAAATTAACAAGGGTGTTGTCTGCATATCTTTTTATACTAGCTCTACTCCCAAGAAGGCAGTGAAAAAGCCCATTCATCCAAAGAAAAAGAAGAATTAGTAATGATGCGTTTTCCTTTTTTTTTTTTGTTTTTTTGTTGCTATTTGGCTCCTTTAAAAAGTGGCATCTCAGGTGTATTCTAGAAGGCGCTGATCCTGAATGAAGAAGCAGGACGACCAAATACACTCAGACTCCTTCACTGAAAACATTTGCAGACAAAAAAATAACCTAAGTAGTAAATCTGAAGTACTACAAAGCTTATGTTTATAGAAGTTTTTACTTACATTCTGCTCTAGCGCTTTTAGTAGAAGTCCTCTTTGGCTGCTTCTTCTCAGCAGTAGCTGTGCTTGGATTCTCATTAGCTCTTTTTTTAGTAACTCGTTCCACATTTTGGAATACCATCTTTTCCTTTTCAGAATCACCCTGAGGCACTTCATTCTCTTTTGTTTCAGAATGCCCCTACAGTTAAGCATACTTCATTAGACTCTTTGTTCCAACTGAATATAAGAAAGGGATCTTGTTCTGAGAGCAGCTAGTCAGTGAAACGGGTGTCCAGAGAGGTGGTGTAACAGCCACACCGAAGAGCTGTACAAAAATCAGCTCACATAAAGTCCCAAGCATTGTGATCTAACCTTGTAGCTGACCCTGCTTCCAGGGAGAGAAAGAGCAAGAGGCTTTCTGAAATGCAACTTAAGTTTACCTGCACAGTTCTAACATTTTAGCACAATGTTGCTTCTATTAACAAAACTATTTTCAAGAAAAAAAATCCATTCAATGGCTATGTTACTTTTGACTATCATAGCTTTAGTTACCGCTGGCTTTCATTTACTCATGCTGCTAAAAAGACCAACACCTCTCATGTCACCATTTCCCTCTGATTCCCTACCATTAAGTTTTCTGCACAATTCTGACTTCACCCACTCACCCACCCAAATTTTGAAGCTGCCTAATATTCAGATGTGTACTATGATGAACTAGTGAAATCAATCTTACATCCAGTGGAGGGAATCATGCATTTCCTCAGAAGGATTTCTTTTCTTAGAATAATAACATAAGTCATTTCTGTTCACAGTCTAATTAGACAAGATCTGTGGTACCAAGTACTTGTTTTCTGTACACCTGCACACAAAAATGAAACCCTTACCTGCTAACCTGGTAGCAGAATTTATCAAGCTTTTTTTTTTTTTTTTTAATCTCCAGTTTCATCTCAAGACACAGAAACACAAAAGAAAGCAATACAAATTACCTCCATCTCAGCAGAGGGCCCAGTATTTTCTTCACTGTTACTAGTTTCCATATCAGAGCTCTTCTTTTTCCTGGTTGCTTTCTTTTCCTTACATCTTTTTGTGACAAAACGTGCTGGATTAGGCATAAATTCCTGCTGACAGTTCAGTTCAGAGTCCATTGAAGGAGACGCAATTTTTTCAGAATTCTATATCAGAAAAGTACCATAACATGGAATGTACATACAGCAGATAGGTACACTAAAGGGACAACTTCAACATTATTATTGGAAAAGACACTCCACACAGATGAAAGCAAGAGTACACTTCAGTAGTACAGTAACTAACTTGGCAATATCTAGATTTTCTGAAACACCTTAACTACATCTCCATGGAAAAGCTACATAATAAAATAATTGTAGTACTTATATTCAGTAAGCGACTATTTAAAAAACACGTAAACAACCATTAAGTATTTGAGATCTGACATGAATGAAGCTGCTATCCTCTAAAATCTGTGAAAATTATCCTACAGAAATATACACATACAAGCCACAAAAGACTACACAATTCCCTCATGAATTTAGAGAAGTAGATTAAAAAGGCACCATTTAAAATGAATTGTTTTAGAAAAAGTAGACACAAATTTATCAAAAGCATAAAAAAGCAATCGAGGTGATATTTTGGCTCATAGAAAAATTCATAAGGAGAGCAACTAATATAAATGAATAAAAGAAACATCAATTGTATTGAATCATAGAATGGTTTGGGTTGGAAAGAATCTCAAGGATCAGCAGGTTCCAACCCCCGTGCTACAGGCAGGGTTGCCAGCTGCTAGATCAAGTACTACTAGATCAGATTGCCCAGGACCCCATCCAACCTGGCCTTGAAAACCTCCGAGGTCACAGTATCCACAGTGTCTCTGGACAATCCTTTCCAGCACTTCGCCATTCTCTCAGTAAAAAAAAACTTCCCCAACATCTAATCTAAATCTCCCTTCCTTTAGTTTATGACCACTCCCCCTTGTCTTATCACTATCTATCCATGTAAAAAACTGACTTCCCTCATGTTTATAGGCTCCCTTTGAATACTGTAAGGCCACAATGAGGTCTTTCCACAGCCTTCTTTTTTGCTTTTGTTATAACGACAGCGTAAGTGAATTGCAGATGTAAGATGCTTTGGGATTAGTTAGTATGAAATATAAGATTAAGAAATTTAAACATTAGTGGTTACAGGGAATAGTTTTGTATTGATACTAACAGATACACTTCAGGCAGAATTAAAGCCTTCTGTTGTTTAAGAGGGCATGTCACATGTTCACACATACATCTATTAATACATGAGCACATTAAACTAAAAGCACCGTTGAAAAAGTACTTTTACTACAATTAACATCACTAAAGCACCCTTTCTGAAAAAGAAGGGCTGCTTGATCATCTATTACCGTGTTTTCATTTTCTTGCATTCTTCCTTGGAAGTGTTGCTTCAGCGCTTTCAGCAGTTTATCGGCCTGAAGAGAACCCAAAGCGACAGATGAACTAACCACTGCCTGAGGAGACTGCCCAAACCCAGAAATGGCTCGTGCTGGCCCGGCAGCCCTACCCAGCGCCAAGCGGACCGTGCCACAGCGCTGAGGCTACTCAGCGTGGCCGCCTCCGGACACGCCGCCCGCTCCCGCCGCCCTCAGCGCCAAAGGGACGCGGCGCCCTCAGCGCGGCGGCACCGCCGGGACGACGGTACCGCGTTCCCTCACCGCCGCTCCCGGCAGCCCCACTCACCCGGAGGTTGGCCCTCAGGCCGGCGGCCTTGGCGACCTGCTGCAGCTCAACGTACTTCAGCGCATCTAACGACTGAAGCTGCGAGGAGAGCGCCATCGTTACTCCGCTACCAACCGCCGCTCTTCGAATCTCGCGCTTAACCGACAGGCAGCGCCTTGCTCCCGCCCCCACCGTTCGAACTTGCCCGCCGCGGCCGGCCATTGGCCGAGTCAGGCGAGGGAGGCGGGCTTAAGGGCACGGGAATCGGCCAATGGCTGCTGTGGCCATCAGCGTGCTGTTTTTCAACCGCGATTGGCGCAGGCTGCTCGGAAAATCCCCGCCCTCTCCTGGTTGATTGGGCGCCAGAACGAGGCGCAGCAGCCCACTTCCCAATGGCCTCGCGCAGCGAGGATTGACGTCTCTATTGTCCAATAGCAGCGCTCCCATGGCGAGGCCGAGAAGGCGGGCTGCGCGCTTCAGCACCGGGCGGGAGGAGATGGCGGTGCGGAGACAGCTGCGCCGATTCTTCGAGGAGCCGCAGATTCGCGGCACGATCGTGGTGGAGCGGCCGATCTCCTCCGAGCCTCCTCCGGCTCCTCCTCCTCCCGCTCCTCCGCCGACTTCAGAGGCGCCGCGGTGCTACGAGCTGCGACCGGAGGACTGCGCCCTGTTCCAGTGCCGCGGGTGCTGGGCGGTGCTGGGCGACTCGCTGCATCTGTGCGCGCTGGAGGAGCAGCGCCTCGGCCTCGTCGTCTGCCTCAGTCAGTGCTGCGGGCCGGGCCGGGGCTCGTTCCGCTTCCGCACACTGCTTCTCCACGCGCTTCTCCTCTCTCCGCAGGAGTCACCGGCAACGTGCTATGCGAGGAGGAGCTGATGGTCGGCCTGGAGGGAGCCCTGACGGGATGGTGCGTAGCAACGCTCTTACGTCACCCTGGAGTCTCAGCCTACAGCGTTCTGTGCGATGCGCTGTGGATTTAATCTCTCCTTTCAACTTTGATCGTTACAGAAGCTTTCCACGCCTAACTGTTTACATCTACGCTTAATCTGTGTCGTTTCTGTAAGGACAAAGCGTTAACACGTGTTTTGCTGTCCGGATAGAAGCAAGGATCCGGTGTCCGCTGACAAGCGAGAAGCAGTATCCGTGGTTTCAGAAGCTTTTATTTAATAATAGAATTGTTCTGCTTTTCCTTTTAGTGCTTACAACACGCTGTCTTGTCAGTCGTGTGGCTCAGTTGTGGGCTTTGTTCTCTATTCCGCCTTCAGAGACCTGGCCCATCTCCGAGGCTTCTTCTGTTTCTTCAAGAACAGCATCTTCTGGTGGGTGCCCTGCCCTGTGTTTTGATGGTCAGGGATTTCATGGCAATTTGCAAGTTATTCTAGCACGAATACAGCTAACACACACCTAACAAAGGCTGCTTTATTTTTGACCGAGAGCGTCACTGTGGGATTTTAATATTCTGTTCTCACTTTGTGTTGTCATGATTCCATTATACTTTCTGAGTCTCCTCACATCAAAGTTTAAATTTAGCTATTTGCGGTACTGAGATCTCCTTCAGTTCCAGATCCACTTAACTAATGTCACATATCAAAACAGGTCTGCGATAGGTGGACCTGATTATAGAATCCCGGAATTGTTCGAGTTGGAAGGGGCCATCTCATCATCTACTCCAACTCCCCTGCTATGAACAGGGACACCTACAGCTTGAGCAGGGTGCTCAGAGCCTGGTCCAGCCTGACCTTGAATGTCTCCAGGGGCACCACCTCAGCTCTGGGCAACCTGTTCATTAGCTGGTACTGAGGGGATTTTATGATTTGGAAGTAAACGTGTTATGGTTTTTAATATTTTCATTATCTGTGGAGTACTTTAGAGAAGAGTTTTATTTGCTTTAAAATCAGCTTAAATAGTCTGTCTAAATGAATGCAACTACTTGTTTTCAACTGTTTTTTCTTGTTTTTCGCATTCCCCATTTGTTTTCCAGTTATCTCTTAAAAAGCAAAATGATAATAGAAGCTTCTAAGGTGAAATTTCCTGCTGTGACCCTAAAGGATCAAATAGAGAAAGTAAGGTTTCCGCATGACTTTATATGAAAATAGCAAGAAATACTAATACTTTTTGATATCAATATTTTTGGCTAATGAAAAATACTTCATAATATTACTATATCTGTGGCACATATCAAGTCCTAGCTAATTTTCTGACAAAAGTGTGGTGTTTATTTTCTTTTTTTAGTGAATGTGTATGCATAATTTTGCTACCTAAGTGTTGTCAAGAGGGAAGGGTACTTCTCTACATGTTGAAAACAAAACAGAAAATCCTTTTTAAATAAAACTTTTCCTAAATATTGCTAGCTGTGTTGTTCCTAGAATTGAAAAGGCGCTGTTGAAGAATAAAAACCATGTATACAAATTTGTCAAATTGAAAGGGATTCCATTATTTTTATATGGGAACTGATACTAAAATGCACAAATGTCATCCAGGCATAAGTTCCCCTGAAGCTGAGATAGATCATTCTGAGGTAAAAGTATGAGTGCTTCATTGCAAACACACGTTGTGGGATTTTGGAAAAGTTTTATGTTGATTAAAGCGAGTGTTAGACTCTAGTCTCTGCTTTTTAAAATATATCTTGCAGATATATCTTAAAAGATGTAAAGATAAGATAAAAGCTATAAAGATATATCTTGCCTACAGTGCTTTTTGTGCGTTAACTTTAACCCCAACTCTAGAAATGGCATTTTTGAAGGGTTGTCCTAAACTGATGATGACACAGTCTCCAGATCTTGTAAAACAAAATCACTGGCTATGTAAAAACATGTAATGAGTTAACTAGAAAAGATTGCCCTGATCACAGCAATGCTTCAGCAACTCTCCAAGTGGATATTTCCATGCATCTCTGACACTAGTTATGCTGACTCACAGTAATTTCTTTCTAGCACAGCTTTCTGATTTGAGTCCTGGTTAGTTTTGGCTTTTCTAGACATAGAACATAAAGTCCAGCATCATTTTCCATTTTGAAAGTAATCTGCGCTTTAGGCACTGAAAGTGGGATACATATCATTAAACATCCAGACCATTTTTCTCTAATTTTACAACTCCCATCTCTCTTTTTTTCTAGATGAAAGAAAGCCTTGTGATGGCACACATGCGCGTGGAATTGCTGATGAAGAAGGTGGAGCAACTGAAACAAAATAATGTGGCAGAAAACAGAGCTCTGCATCACATGCAATTGTCCTAATGCCAGGATACGCAATAGTCGATACCAAGAAATAACATGCCATCTTGAAGAACTACCGGAGTCGTTTCTGCAGCTCTGCTGAGTTTCATCATCTAACACGAACGATTTACTCGTGAAGCACCTAATTCTCTAAGACTGAACTTTGGTAGTGATTCTCCAAAATGACTTCAAGAGGGTAGAACGCTTTTTGCAACAATAAAATCAGGCCTATAGAACCATATAAGACACACTATCATAACAATAATTGAGAGGAAGTGTTTTAATTTAAGGTTCTTAAGGAGTTGTAAAGTTTTTGTTCTATCTTTTCATATATATAGAATATTCATGGCAGCTAGCTGTCAGTTTGTTCATTAGCTACATCTGGTATGTGAGACTTCTGAATAGCCTGCCAATGAATTCTTTGAAAGAATTTGCTTGTATATGTGGCCTGCAAAAGGAGCAAGTTAGCATTTCCCAGAAGCTGCACAGTCACGCTTGGTGCCACTATATGGTGTGAAGCTAACTGGAGCATGAGGTTATAGATTTCAAATTGAGGTACAATGCTTGTTTCTGCCAAAGTCATCTGGAAATGCAGTCACATGGCTGCATGGATCAAGTTCTGTCTGCTCCATGAATCTTACGCTGTGAGCAGTTGCCTTCAATAAATTTGAGCCTTTTTTTTATTAAGACTTCTGGATTGTCTCAGTCTGTTCTGATCAAGCAATAACATAGCCTTGTTAAAGAGCTGTTCTGCTGGGAAGGAAGCAGATATCTATTAAATTCCTCAACTGTGAGCTACAGAAATGCTTATTATCCATGTTTTACAACTTGTTTAAGTGCACAAATGCAGTACTTTTCAATGACAGCTAAATTTGGGCTATCAAAACACCTGAAGGAAGTGTTACTCACTTTTAAGATCTGCTTCACTGCCTATAATAAATGTTTTTTTTCAGTGTGTGCCCTAGCAGGAACCCTTAACTGGAGAGCTGTTGTTCTCAATCGCTGTCACTTTATACTCATGTAAAGTTTGGAGTTATATTTGACTGCTCCATTATTGAAAACAAATACTTTTTTTAAAGACTTAATAACTTAAATTACAGTTAAAGAACTGCTTGTCTTTGACTGGAGTTCTGTCACTAAACACACCTTGTGCAAACACCCTTCCCATTTCAGGTGTTTTCCATTATGTAACTTCACCTTTGCATTACTTCTAAGTGGCAGTTATATCTTGTTGCATCAGTCTCAGAAACATGATTGATAATGGGACTACTCACTTTTGCCCTTCTATTCTGTTGGGGTTTTTTTCGTTGACTTTTTTTTTTGTCATAAAGCTTTACATTTGTACTGTGTATAATATAAATAGTATTATGTTTCTCTTGCTTCATTTAGCTAAGAATCCACCCCTAAGAGAAAAAAAAAGCAGCCGTTAGTTACATTTTTATATATTATATTTACAGTTGTATTTTTTTTATAAAAACAATGAGATTCACAAATATGCATTATACAGACCTTGTGTAGTATCATGCGAGTTGTAAGCTCACTTTTAAACTGCATTCGGCTTATCTTTTGAACTGGGAAGACCAGCTCTACTGAGCTGCTGTGTGGTACTTTGTGTCTACTTGTCAAAAGACCTTTTTTCCTGGCACTGACCACTGCCTCACTGACCTGCTGGCACTCACAGCAGTACAGTTTTTCAAGTAAAACCTGTTTTGAAAAGCAAACCTTAATTTAAACAAATAAAATGCAACTGTACTGTCATCAGTCTGCAACAAACATTTACTAAGATAGCAATTTAAACCAAAAAGGCTCCAGTTTAAGTGATGTTTGAACTTTTCTCCCTGAAAGATTCAACTTTCAATTTCATCCTGTCCCAGGCTCAAATTCTGCTGGAATCTACAGTTAATGAATGAATATACAGTTTTCTAGTGTGCAACTAAATCTCTAGCTAGGTATCTTGAGATGTGTAGCCAGGGCCAGGCTGGCTCAGGATAGATGGATTCTCTATTTAAACAAGTACCTGCTTGAAAAGCAAGTCTCATGGTCAGGCCACAGCTATCTTTATTC
The DNA here is from genome assembly GCA_037305975.1 of Chrysolophus pictus. Lineage (NCBI taxonomy): Eukaryota > Metazoa > Chordata > Aves > Galliformes > Phasianidae > Chrysolophus > Chrysolophus pictus. The sequence goes on along the minus strand of CM074580.1, from coordinate 24,716,694 downwards.
CTAAATGAGCTAACCGGCTGTTATCTTCTCTGGAACCTATAAAGAAAAGTATAAAGAAAAGCAAGCAGAAAATGAAACAAGATGAAGTGGGTTATTGAAGCAACAATCGTATGAGTGTTTTATAAGCTAACATAAGAGTTAACAATCTCTGAGAAGTTTTGGAAAGTTCACAGCAGTGTTAGTAGCCATGGCTTCTTCAACACAGTCCTCAGGAAGCGGTGTCTTACTGCTGTGTTATAGAACTTCCCAAAATTGCTTCTAGCGGCAATTGCAAGGAAAGTTGTGCCTACCTATAGGTTGTGAAATGTTAATGCTGACAGAATTGTTGAAAGGTTTGAGTCGCCAAAATAAACACTCCACATGCTCGTGAAACAGTTTTCAGAGAATTAGTCCTTCTAGGCAAGCTACTTTACAAGCATCAGAAGCTCTCTGCCACTGTCTAAAACAACCTTTGAAGCTTTTACTGATAAGTTGCCCATCTTATATTAAGTTGCAGCAGAGTGACAATTTTTCTTTGGTTGCATTCCAGGAAGCTAGAGAGAGCCTCTTGTGACTGAAATCTGCTGAAACAGCTGGATCCAAAGCAGCCATACAGCATATGAGCGTTTATCTCAAATTGTTAAGCACTGACAAAGGTACAGCAACATTTCAGAAGTGGAAGAAGCACCTAACTGAAGATGCAGTGTATTGCAACTTGGTTAATCTGTCTTTTGAACAAACGACACAAGTCTTAGTGCATTCTCAGCCTGTGCTGCTTTATTGCTAAAAAAATTTGTATACAGGTGCAGAGTTTCCAAGTTCATTTTTAAACAGTTCCTCTTTACAGCGTCAAAAGAATAAAATCTTATCTTGAAATCCTCAAAGATGCATAGATATAAAAGCAAGCTGCCTTTTGGAAAAAACATCAGAATTTGCAGGGAAACATTCTTTTACTGTTACCATGTAAAACACGTGCAATGCAAGTACACAGATCCTAGTGATACCGGTAATTTTCTCCACTAACCCGCGTGAGTAATGCCATCAGAAGTTCAGTATAAGAAGTCTTCGCTAACATGGTTTGTAAGTATTAAGCTTCTTTTTAAACAATCTATAATCACTTCTCCTTTGCTGTTAGATCACATTTCTCAAAAGGAAGATATCTTCACTGAAGTCCTAAAGTAGCTTACTCCCCAGGTTTTATATTGGAGCGGATAAGCATGAACAATGGATCCAAGTGTTTGCTCATTACACAAAAGAAAACATACATAACGGAGTTTAAAACCACGTGAAATGTTCTAAAATATATATATATATATACCCAACTCAGCATTAGGTGGCCACAATTAACTGCTGGGCTAAACTTGTTTCACCAATTCCATTTTTTCTTGAAGTAGGCTCAAAGGATTTCATTTAATCTAACTTCGTACAGTAAAATAGTTAAATCTTCTCTTATAATATTCCTATATTTATTTGGCAATTCTTGTATATCTATTTTCATGAGAAAAACATGGCCCCATTGTAAACCCAAATCACGGTGCTTTATGGATGGTTGGATACAAAGTATGAACAGGAGTTAACTTGACACAATTCCTTCCTCCAAGACACCACCTCTTTCTGCTTAAGAAAGAGGACCGAGCCTCTGTACATGGAGAAGTTTTCTGCACAAGTTAAGCCCACCTGCAAAATTAAGCTAAGCTAGAAGTATGGAATTCTGCAGCAACACACTAGTATTCTACTTGAAAATAGGAAAAGCGTCGGTGACATCCACTGTGCCACATTCTGTGTTATTTTCAAACCGCCAGCAGAAATTCACTGCATTATTCATTAAAGGACTTGGGAGATATTACTGAAAGCAGAATAAAAGTTTACAGAAAGATGGCACCCAAGTTCCCTTTTACTTAATAAGTGAAATAAAGAAAAAATACTATATTGCAACCCGTGTTGCAGAAGATAAAGACCTTCAGTGATCAAATCTCATTTTCTGTTTTTAAAAATCTCCTTTTCAAAGAACTTAAAAAATATACAAGATTACCAGTATTTTCAGGTTCGTTCCTGCAGATGCCATTATTGCTGGCTGGTACCAGTATGCTTCAGTACAGCTGCCTATGTGGCTAGAGAGAGTTACCTGAAAATACTGTCTATTAAAAAGCTATTCAACACCTGAAATATATGTACTGTGCTTATTAATTTCAGTCTTCTCCAAATAAGTTCTCTCACCACAGACAAGCTTATTACCTACCGTCTGGCAAATACTACACTCATTTTGAGTCTGTTGTTTCTGTTACTGTTTTTTCTTTTTTTTCCACCAGTTGCTCCCCCCTGCACCATGTAAGAAACTCTGCACCCTTTTCTTTGCTACAGCTGCAGCAGGTGAGAAACCTCATCTCGCCCCTACACATGCTTAGTTAATGCCCTGCTTTTTACATGCTCAGGGCACTAATACGAACCAGACAAGAGGTTATGAAGGCGAGTTCTGCTGATCCTGGTTCCTGATTTACAGTTTTGGTGCCATGCTTCTGACCCTATCTATACATTCTGCCCCCTTTTCTACAGAGGCAGCACATTCTCTAAGAACAAAAACAAAACAATCCCAAAATTTGAGAATCAAAGCAGGAAGTTCAAGCTATTGGTATATAATTTCCTATTGCTTCATTATGTATAAATGCATATCTCATTTTACTGGTAATAACTACATTACACTAGACATTGTGAATCATGCATAATTAGAATACTAGCTCTAAGATTTGGTTTGTGGGCCTGTGCCATTTTCCTTCAGTTTCTCCATGCAGTTCTTCGTGCCTAAGGCATCACAGACCAGACACCTTTCATTTGACCTGCAAACGTGCTCACTTGGAGGGGAAGAGGAGAGAAGCAGACAAGACTTACACGGGACACGCTAAACAGTAAGCTACCTTTTATCTTTAACCTCACACGTTGTAAAGCCTTGGGAAATCTGTCTACATTATAACCTGGTACGTAGGCTCAGAGACAGAAACACACTCCTTGCGTATGTCAAGTACACCTACACTTTCTCAAAACTCAGGAGAAAGTGCAGAGCAGAATGAAAGGGAACAAATTATAGTAGTGTTCTGCACTGTTAAACGAGACACCCTGGTTTGACTGCTGGCTTTTGTGTGCCAATCAAAGTGCTATAGGGGCAATATGCTGGATTGTTCAGTAAAAGAAAAGCAATGGAATCTAACTTGAACTGCCATTATGCAGCTCTGTACCCGAACACCAAGCTGGATTAAGCTCTGATCGAAGACCAGACTCCTTACTAGAGAAGCCATTATTTCTAAGACTGATTATCCATCAAAAAACATTCTCTTCCATATTTTTCCATTTTCTGCTCAAAAACATAGTGCCAGCTCTTGTTAACATAACCCTTGTATAATGGATTAGTGCCCTAAAGCACACTACAGTTTGTTCTCACTCACTATCAAGTAGTCTTTGCAATCCTTTTATTTTCATCCTACATTTGACAATTATGCTCAGCTGCAGCGATTTGTCAAGTTGCAGCTCCCAGCACAAGTACTGGCTAGACCTACTGCAGCAGCACCACTGGGCAAAGGACAGTATTTACATGTAGCTTCTGGGGTTACTACTGCTAAGTGGATGGTGTCAATAATAACATCACTGGTGGTCACTACACTTTTGATATCCCACAGTGTTGTAGCATAAACACTGCTACTTAGTTTTGGAAGCAGTGAAGCCAAGGAGTTCAGTTTAGAACAAAAATCATGCCACAACACAACAACTGAAAGGCAATGGAATTTCCTTTGCAGCTGTGAAGACTGATTTCCAGGATAGCATATGCTAAAGCCTGAACCAAGAAGAACATGCAGATAGCTTGCCTAGCTACAAGTCTTGATTTCCTCCCCTTCTCTAAGTTAATGAGATCTTGAAAATTTCTATTCTGCCACAAAGTTCCTACTTCTGAAATCTAAATATGACCATGTTTTCATTATTAATTCACTGTTATGTAAATGTAAATGTATTTGCCAATCACAGGGAATTCGTAATTTATTTAATGTAGTTGGATCACAAAGCTTCCAATGTTATCAATAATTCAATAGCTGGAATTTAAGCTGATTTTAACTTCCTAGATCAGTTATCTTTTCATACACATTACATATGAACCAATTTAGGCATGTTTATGCTTATCTTGGCTACTTTATACTGTAAAAACGCTCACAGCCCTTAACAATCCCACTACCAACTTACAAAGAGCCAAAAGGCTTCATCCTAGGTCACCTCAGAACATTCAAAGCCTTCCTTCAGCTGGAAACCGCATTCCAAATTACTTCAGCTTTCTAAAAGAAATCTAGACAGATAGATCTAAGCTTCTGATGCAATAATTCTGTTCAGAATACAGTACATCTGTGGGCCTTATAGTCTCCACACACTTCTGTATCTGCACTGAAATCACAGTCAGCTATGGATGCTTTAGAAGTCCTGTGGCTCCTTTATGTAACACTTCGACAGCAAATGCTTTGCTGGGTGCAGAGTCTACAGCTGTAGATCAATATCCCTTTCTATAACCAGAGGCTTCACAGTGCTTGCCTCGGCAAGACTTCAAGCACTAACAGAAATCAATGGTCTGAAACAGAATGTTTAGCAAGTCTAAAATTATTTTTGCTGTAAAGTAACGTTTTTAGAATCCTGAAAATCTCCTTTGGGGTATACAAATACTCTCTATTTTATTTTATTTTTTAAGACCCATCATTCATATCAAGATTGGTCTTTTTAAACAAAGAAGTACCTACAGTAAAACTCTAATTTCAGAAACAGTTTCTTTCCACAGTCCAGTATTTGGAAGGGTCTAGTTTCCCTTCAGAGAGGCAGAGCAAGCACTGGACTATGAAAAATGAAAAAGAAACAGGGAAATTTCAGCTATCTGAAAAGATATTTCAGAAAAAACTGCCTGCTCTTCCCCAGCACTCACTGACAGTGCTTCAGATATGTGACACAGCTCAACAGTAGTATAAGGTTAACTAAGTATTCAAGTGCCAAATTCCCTCCAATAAGAGGAACACTAAGAGGAATTCACCCATCTTAGGAAAAGAGACTTTTCACCCAACTCCCTGCAGCACAGAGCGCCACAAACTTATTTGGTTATTACCCACCTACTCTACTGTACAGCCTTGCTAATGCAAGTTATTTACTATCACATGCAAAACAGTTATTGCTACTAAAGTTCTATTTTCTTATTAAATCATCTTATGGCTTTGTTTGCATCAGGGATTCTTCCCCCTACATACTGTGCTATTTTGCATTCCAGTTTCAGAGGTATTTTTTTCAATTGATTCTCCCAAGCACTAAACTACTTTATTCAATGGTACAGCTACTTCTGTTCAGAATTGAACCTAAATGAGCACAAGTCCCCCAGAGCTCTGCTGTAAATGGCCCAACCACCCAATTTTCTTGGCAAAGCATTAGACGCAGAGGAGTGGGGGGGACGTTGTTATCTACACTAACTCCACAAGGATTACTGGTTTTGCATCAAAGAACATGCTACTTGATTAATTACTTTAGAGATATATCCTATTAAAATTACAAAACCGAGCCACCCATTCCATCCCCCCTCCTAATGGCCATTTACAGGCAGGTCTCAGGAAAAATAAGATGCAGTATCCTCTCTAAACCAACAAGAGAATTTTGTTCTCGTAAAGAGAGAAGTGTGTGAAGAGCAACACTGGCACCAAAGAAAAGATTTTTTTTCCTAGGAAATCAGAGGATGCCATCCACAGAGCACTACACATCTCAGGAATCATACCAGTCTCTTATCTGACCAGCCCAAGCTGCCCACTGAGTGCTAAATCATTTCAACTTCCCCAGGTCTAAGTTTTCCTTCTGAAAAAAGTGGAGGGAGAAACGTCAGTTATTAAAATTGAGATTAGAGCTGGAAAGCAATGCTGGGAGTTACCCAAAATATGAGATACTCAATAGGTGGGGAATCTATGATCCATAGGCTAGATATCGCCTGCTGAACAGATACGGGCTGCAATGTTGTTTTTCAACAGCCCTTAACCCTACTACATTTTCTCTTATTAAGATGTGTGTAAACGCAGGATCCACCAAAGGTGTTAAGAGATTCAATAGGACTTCAGAAAAGAAAAAAAAAACCAACAAACCTATCCATTATTGCACAAATTGATTAAGTCTTCTATGTAAAATTGGCAGATAGCATTTTGCAACCAGTAACTAAATGAGAGTAACGTTTAACTGGTTATTATAATTACATAATCAGATTTGAAATATATGTATGTTTTTAACTTAACAGATTTTGTAAATAATATTAAGGTAGCAGAGAGGTGCAAAAAATGCACACTAACTCTTCAACATATTCATAATTCTGATAATATCATATGATGGGTAATAATAAAACTGAAAATGCTGCTCAGAGAAGAAAACACCTTCAAGAGAGACTAAAAAGAAAAGAATAACCTGTGACAGAGATGAGAACTTCGGATGCTTACGTACACTAGTTTACAAAGATACACTCAAAACAAAACACTAACGATGATTCTATGAAGCCCATTCCATTTCTAACGATAGCATTATCATTGTCAAAGGGAGGATACTGCATACTTAGACCATGTTTGTGATATTTCTACTGTATCCTTTCTATTGTTAATTACATTATCATCACTGTTTATTAATAAATTTGTCACTCTGAAATTGTAAAAATACTACTAGGCTCATGCACTGATCCTAACATGGCACTACAGTTTGCTACAAAGCACTAATGCTTATGGAACTATACACATCTCAAAATGGAAGACATTGGTGATTTTGTTGTTTTCAAACAACTTGTAACATCATTTTGTCCACAAGTATTAAAATATATATATGTATATATATATGATCTATTGCACATGCCCCTTGTTTCTGTAATCTTTCACACAGGAAGATTTCCAACCAACACAGAGAAAAAGTGGAGCAAGAAAAAGTAAGTAGGTTGAGGCAGCATTTCCTAACAGTGGTTTTACAGGAGGCCGCTGGGAAGGGATGGCAGTGGGGTCTTCTGGGCACGCATTATTGGAAGAACTGCGAAAGCCACAGTTCTTTGGCCCCACTAAAAATATTATGTTCTAAGCTACAACTTGAAAACTAACATTGTTCCACTGCCAGGGTTAGAAGTCAGTTCTATTTTTTTTTTTTTTGTTACAACACAGGGTTACAAAATGTTAAGGGTTATTCTTACAGAAGCGGAAAGGGCTGAAAGCGTCTACTCTCTAGTCAGAAAGATCTTTAAGTTTTTGTTCATACCCACAGAAGAAAAAAATACATTCCTGTCCCCCAGGTGTTTTGTTATCAAGCTATGCGAAAATCTACTGCTAGCTCTAATGTCAGAAGGACAAGTATGGGCAGGAGGAAGTAAAAGAAGTACCAAGATACAGAATCAGAAGATTCTTATACCAGACACTTTCCAACATATAATCCTAAGATATTAACAGTATTTTCCATCAGTTAGAGATGGATCCTGCTTCTACAGACATCTACTATGGTAGATGTTTCCTATAGGTTTCAACATAAGGAGGTTCTAAATGAAAAATGTGCTTTTCTAGATGCATCCAGTACCAGAAAATTCAGATCACATTCAGCAAAGAAATCCTATATTCTTAAAATAAATCAGGCCAAGTTGGTGGTTGCCTCAACAGGGTTAATGTAATTCATCTAAATTAATAAAAGGAACACAGCTTATCACAATGTTGCATATAATTTAAGTGCACCTCTGCTCATTACAGTGGGCATAATTTTGATACGCAGTGTCTTAACCACCCTGCTTAGCTTACGTGTTTCCACAAAGTAAAGATCAGACCCAAAAAAATGGGAAGGGCTTTCACTAAATCTTACTGTTACAATGCAAGTCTAAACACAGATCTAACCTTACTCTGAGGAACAGGATCAGTACCAACATCTGTCCTTCCTCTGCCATGGAAACTTGGTCCCCATAAAATTTCACCACATTTTATGTATCAGAATACTGCCCTTGCAATCTATCAGTAAGATTTAAGAAAGATTTCAATTGTTGGCTTTTCCAGCCATTTTCAGTCTGTCTGGCTCTCTCCCGTAGTTTTCTGAAACAAAAGACGAAAACAAAATACCCCACCACTCAACCATGCTATTATTCCCCAAAACATAGTACTAGATCCTATATCCCTTATTTGATCAAAATTTAAAAATATTTTAAGCTAAATCATATTTTGCAATGTTTGGATTAAGGTGCACTAAGAAATCCAGACTTGAAATGGAGATTTTTTTTTTTGCCAAGAAATCTTACTTGCCATATCCAGTAACACAGCAAGGAGCATGTGAACAGTATAAGATCCCACCTCAAAATGATTGAAAATATCTTATATTATCACAAACAATGGAGACAGAGAACCCTGTGTAAACATAAGAACAACAGATAGCGCCTTAATTTGGGAAGGAATAAGAGGAACCAGAAAAAGGCCCACTCTAAGCATTTCTGCTATCCCTCAACTCGTACCTCTTATATGGCTGAACTCATTCTGGGCCCAGATGATGGAAACATACAAGCTGTCTCAGTTCTCAGTCCCAAAAGAATTAAGAATTTGATTCCATCAGCAATATGAAAAAGCTGAATCTGTGTCATGGAAGCCCAGGGGGTAAGCTGCAGCTTTATACCTTGGGTCTCTTCCATCTCACCAGAAGTTAATTTCTTTAATAAAGAAGTTCTGTCACATCTTTTCAACTGTAGAATGGTTTTGTTCCTTTTGCTGCTAAGGATCCATAAAAAGTCCAAAGGAGGGAATGATTAATGTGAACTTAATCATTATCTTGTAACCCTAGAGGTCTTTAAAGCTTCATTTTTCTTTGCTAAAAATGAAGCGTGCAGAGTAATTTCTCCTACTGCTCAAAGTTCTTCATAGCCAGAACTTGCGTGGGTTTACACATGCAAATATACATTTTGATCACAGATTGGGATGATGCTGTTACACACTACAGACAAGGTGATTCTGCATTTGTTCCTGTGCATTAGCTGCTTTGTGTGAGTTAACATGAAGATATTTATCTACAGAGTCAAGCCAGGATCCTGAACTACAAAATACCTGTTATGTGTGGGACTTCTCCAGTTGCTTGGCAAGTTTCTTCCTCATAACAGAGCAGAAAGTATGTCCTGGTTTCCCGCTGCATACATGTCAAGGTTGACATGGCAATGCATGCAGATACTTTATATGCCAGGTATTTAAATATGACACAGTGAAGAACTTAATCTTCTGAAAATGAGGAAAATATCATTGAAGAACACCAGCTTTCACTTGCATCTGATTGCAAAGTTTTTTCTCATTTTAAAACAGAGTGCAGATGAAGAGCTGGCACTGAAGACATTTCTTCAGGTAAACTAATGCTCACTTCTGTTACTTTGCTTTCGAGTTCTGATGAAACAGTAGGTTCCTTCTGTAGGAGACGTAATCTCAGGAATCAAATGTTGGGTAAGATGGCTGACGCAAGAAGGGAAGAGATCTTTGTTCATTCAGCTCCATGAAAGTGAAGGAAGGATTTTGTTCACTAGAACAGAAACAGCCTAAGAGCAAGCAGAAGGAAAATCATCTTAAATGTTAGGAGAGGATCTGGAATTCCAAACTGAAAAGGAAGAAAGGTAGTTTAGGAAACAGAATAAAACGTACTTCACATTAATATACTCGCTGGTTCATTATTTTTTTTTTTCTAATGGACAAAATTAGTTGGCTTCAGACTGCAATAATCGCTTGTTCCATAAGATCTTATATATCTCATTCAGATGTCCATAAACTGGCTAATGATACACTATAGAAATACTGAACTACACACTTACTCAGAAGCAGTGCATTCAAAAATACACCAGTGTCAATAAGCTATGGGACTTCTCACCTGTGGCTCTGACATATGCTATGACAATGTTGAGATAGTATTGGAATGCACACAGAGAGAATAAAGTCTGCTACAGCAGGTCACAATTCAAAGAGACACTCTAAAGTGTTACCTAATTAATGACAAAACTGTAAATGCTGTAACGGAAAAAAAAAAAGCACTTATGACAGCTGTAAAATCACAGATTAGGTGGTTCATTTTTTTTACTCATTTTCTCCACACTTGTCCACAGTGTAGACATAGTTCACCAACTGCCATCTTGTCACTGATCTCCTGGCTTTACATCAGTGACACACCCAGAATCATCTAGTCATAGGAGCTCTTAAAATATGGGTTTTTTGCTTGAAGGTTGATGCCAGCCTGGAATAGAAGGCAACATGAGTACAATCCTGCATTCTCCTATACAACAATGAGAGATGCGAAAAAGAAACTGTTTTTTCTCTTTAGTTTCTTTCTCAGATATAAGAGCATGAGGATACATCACATTTTCTAACGTTTCCCATCCCTCCCTTTCCCCTGGTCTGTTCTTGTGTGTCTTTCTCATATTACTGTAATTACCTTAATCCCTTAGTTTTTCAGAAACAATCTTCAGGTAATAATTTTCAACTCCTATGTCAGAAGTAGTGAGTAGGCCGGGAAAATGGCAATACAGCACACCACCATCACCTTCTTTATGAGGCACACAAATGTTTCAGCGGATGATGAGCTTGAGTATCCATGCCCACAGCTGATGGGAAAGTCTTATTCGTATCATGAAGATGAGGAAAAACAGACCTGCAGAGATGCAAAAAACACGCCAAAGATTTGTAGCTAAGCTGAGAATAGAATCTAACAGTCTGTTATATATCTTAACTACCAGAATATGCCTACTTCATTTACAGGGAAAAATAAATAAATCAAAATTCTAGAAGATGATTGTCATACTCAGACATTTTGAATTCACTTTCTTTTACTTGATAATTGACATTTGGTTACATTACTGTTCTTCCAATCCTTCTGTTTAACAAATCTACCTTTAAGATAACTACTCAACATAATGGAATGACACAGTTGCTGTCTCTTAGAAGAGTAAAATGACAACATGGATCAGGTACTTAATAACTTTCAAAGCATTTATTTCTGTTAGCATATACATCGTTAAATCAAAGTTTATTTCAAGCAAAGCCCAAGTTGAAATCGACGCTGAGACAAAATTCCAGTTCTCTGAAAGGATTCTAAGTTTTTTCTTAAAATCTCACTAACTGATGCATTCAGTAAGGGAAAGAAAGAAGGGGAAAGAGAGGAAGGCAGAGAAAGAAAGAAAGGAACAAAAAACCTGGTAAGTTTAGTATTTTATATCTAGTACCTAAATAATCTTTTGGTTCACTCACCATTATTTTTCAACACTCAACATTCTCTTCAGAGAATCGAGAGAGAGATGAAAAAAATTAAATGAAATTTACATCTAGGAAGCTATTCAGATAACAGATTATTATTTGCACAAGACACAGGAGATCATCTACATCTTCAAGGAACTATTTAACACTTTTAAGCATTCTACATTAAACACGATGTTACTTTTCAGATGATCACTGCTACTGTTTTCTTTCAGTGTAAGGGAACGGATGGTTAAGTGAGTCAGAGCTAAGTATGGAAGACCCAGGATGGGTAACTTTAACAGGATGGAGTGGGAAGCACATGCCCAAAACATGCCTGAAAAGCTTTGGTTCAGAAACCATTTTGCTTCCTGAAGTAAAACCACGTATATAATTCCTTCCACAGAAAGTAGTATAAGCAGTACTGAAATACCTTTTCCCTGGAATCTGTTTTTGTTGATAACAGCCTACAGTCCACATTCATCTCATTATATCTGGAGAATTAGGTATACACCAACACTCAAATTAGTTGATTGTATATATTTTGAAAATAAACAACAGTTTATAGTAAGCTATAATGTGTCAATTTCATAGGAACTGAGGAGGACACAACAATTTCAGCCTCCAGTAGGGCAAGGAACTCTTGTGTTAACATAAGCCACTACAGCAAGGAATCAAAATGCTTTTTCTCGAGGATGCTGAGCCACCAGCCTAAATTACAAGTGTACTGGATTGCTCTGAACACACCTCTCAGATCACACAAAACTACTGGTAGCCTCACCAAAGTATTCCCAAGCTTTCACCCTCCTACACAAAACAGTATCACTGTATTTCTGCAAGCAGCAGAGACCTGCATCTCCAGAAAACCTGCACTGAGCAGATGATCCCTAGCACCGGGCTTCAGGCTGCCTGGACCATCGTCCTGTTGTCAGTTCTGACCCTCCTGATTTGAGCCCTCCACAAGAACTTGGCGAGTACTTGGAAGTGCAGCTTCAAGAGGCTGAGGAACCAATAGTAACTAATTAGAAAAACAATTAATTTGATAAATAACAGTTATCTAATTCTCCAGGCTTACTTATCAAGCAAATGGAAACAAGCCATTGTCTAAGACTAGTCTTTCAGAAGTTGGGTTTTCCTTCACTCGTTCTAAACCTAAAACTTCAGGAAGTCTTTTTACAAAAAGGCCACAGGTGACATAAAGTAACTCATGCGAAATAATGTCTCACCCAATACTGATTATTATTTTAAGTTCACTGATTTTGGATGCCCCAGTTTTTAACCAGTCTTCTTGATATACTTTCTTTCTGATTTCCACAGGTGATGTGGGAGAAGGTTCACAACAGCATCAAAAGAACTTGCTAATGCAACCAGATATAAATCAAGGCTATTTAAAATTAGCAGGCACTGAAACTGACAGTGACAGCAGCAACTCCGTAATTAAAATCTACAGGAAATGCAGGGAAAAAAGCTATTTTTCTTGTTTCATACATTACTCTGAACATATAATCTAGAACAAGAAATACTTGTGAAAACTCAGCAATATATATGTAGATTCTTTCCTGTTAAACGTTTTGAAACTACTATTTTACAGAGTTTTGACCTATTGCCCACTCATATTCCTTTTGCTCTACAGTAACTAAAGGTTAATTTCTGTGAACTTTGATGGGAAAAAGGTCAATCTATTGACATAATCAGCACACCAGAAGTAGAATGGACACTAAAATGAAGAATATACAACTATATAACCTGAGAAGTGTATGAGGAAGACTTAGAAACAGGCTTATGGAAAAAGGTCACAGAGACAAACAGTCAAAAGTTATATGTGATGGAGATATGTGAAAATGCATAAAGCAGAATTAGCACTTAGGATGCCTTGTCCATTGAGGTCTTTCTGACAGCTTAAAGTGCCAAATGTAACCAGAAAGCTGATAATGACAAAAGCTTGTATTACAAAACAGAAGTAGGAAAATCATAATATCTATATGCATATATACATACTATCACAGACCAGGGGCAGGGCTCTTGGAAGGGCTTGCGTTATCAGCACCTTAGTTAGTAGGTCCTCGGGTGCATCCTTCTGCAATTTCAGGAGACACCCACATCTGGCAAGAAAAAACAGTGACAATTCACAGAACAAGACAGGGT